>OY757237.1:84451717-85710127 GCA_963583995.1 Xylota segnis
ACCAACAGCCGTTTTGCACTGTGCACTATGCTTTTGAGTAAACCAACAGTTGTTTTGCACTGTACACTATGCTTTTGCGTAAACCAGCAGTCGTTTTACACTGTGCACTATGCTTTTAAGTAAACCAACAGTCGTTTTGCATTGTGCACTATGCTTTTGCCTAAACCAACAGTCGTTTTGCACTGTGCGCTGTGCTCTGGCGTAAACCAACAGCCGTTTTGCACTGTGCGCTGTGCTCTGGCGTAAACCAAGAGCCGTTTTGCACTGTGCACTATGCTTTTAAGTAAACCAACAGTCGTTTTGCATTGTGCACTATGCTTTTGCCTAAACCAACAGTCGTTTGGCACTGTGCGCTGTGCTCTGGCGTAAACCAACAGCCGTTTTGCACTGTGCGCTGTGCTCTGGCGTAAACCAACCGTTTTGCACTGTGCACTATGCTTTTGAGTAAACCAACAGTTGTTTTGCACTGTACACTATGCTTTTGCGTGAACCAGCAGTCGTTTTACACTGTGCACTATGCTTTTAAGTAAACCAACAGTCGTTTTGCATTGTGCTCTATGCTTTTGCCTAAACCAACAGTCGTTTTGCACTGTGCGCTGTGCTCTGGCGTAAACCAACAGCCGTTTTGCACTGTGCGCTGTGCTCTGGCATAAACCAACAGCCGTTTTGCACTGTGCACTATGCTTTTGAGTAAACCAACAGTCGTTTTGCATTGTGCGCTATGCTTTTGCCTAAACCAACAGTCGTTTTGCACTGTGCGCTGTGCTCTGGCATAAACGAACAGCCGTTTTGCACTGTGCACTATGCTTTTGCCTAAACCAACAGTCGTTTTGCACTGTGCGCTGTGCTCTGGCATAAACGAACAGCCGTTTTGCACTGTGCACTATGCTTTTGCCTAAACCAACAGTCGTTTTGCACTGTGCGCTGTGCTCTGGCGTAAACCAACAGCCGTTTTGCACTGTGCGGTGTGCTCTGGCATAAACGAACAGCCGTTTTGCACTGTGCACTATGCTTTTGAGTAAACCAAAAGTCGTTTTACACTGTGCGCTGTGCTCTGGCGTAAACCAACAGCCGTTTTGCACTGTGCGCTGTGCTCTGGCATAAACGAACAGCCGTTTTGCACTGTGCACTATGCTTTTGAGTAAACCAACAGTCGTTTTGCACTGTGCGCTGTGCTCTGGCGTAAACCAACAGCCGTTTTGCACTGTGCGCTGTGCTCTGGCGTAAACCAACAGCCGTTTTGCACTGTGCGCTGTGCTCTGGCATAAACGAACAGCCGTTTTGCACTGTGCACTATGCTTTTGAGTAAACCAACAGTCGTTTTGCACTGTGCGCTGTGCTCTGGCGTAAACCAACAGCCGTTTTGCACTGTGCGCTGTGCTCTGGCGTAAACCAACAGCCGTTTTGCACTGTGCGCTGTGCTCTGGCATAAACGAACAGCCGTTTTGCACTGTGCACTATGCTTTTGAGTAAACCAACAGTCGTTTTGCACTGTGCGCTGTGCTCTGGCGTAAACCAACAGCCGTTTTGCACTGTGCGCTGTGCTCTGGCATAAACGAACAGCCCTTTTGCACTGTGCACTATGCTTTTGCGTAAACCAAAAGTCGTTTTGCACTGTGCGCTGTGCTCTGGCGTAAACCAACAGCCGTTTTGCACTGTGCGCTGTGCTCTGGCGTAAACCAACGGCCGTTTTGCACTGTGCGCTGTGCTCTGGCATAAACCAACAGCCGTTTTGCACTGTGCACTATGGTTTTGAGTAAACCAACAGTCGTTTTGCATTGTGCACTATGCTTTTGCCTTAACCAATAGTCGTTTTGCACTGTGCGCTGTGCTCTGGCGTAAACCAACAGCCCTTTTGCACTGCGCGCTATGCTTTGGCGTAAACCAACAGCCGTTTTGCACTGTGCACTATGCTTTTGAGTAAACCAACAGTCGTTTTGCACTGTGCGCTGTGCTCTGGCGTAAACCAACAGTCGTTTTGCACTGCGCGCTATGCTTTGGCGTAAACCAACAGTCGTTTTGCACCGTGCACTATGCTTTTGAGTAAACCAACAGTCGTTTTGCATTGTGCACTATGCTTTTGCCTAAACCAACAGTCGTTTTGCTCTGTGCGCTGTGCTCTGGCGTAAACCAACAGCCGTTTTGCACTGTGCGCTGTGCTCTGGCGTAAACCAACAGCCGTTTTGCACTGTGCGCTGTGCTCTGGCATAAACGAACAGCCGTTTTGCACTGTGCACTATGCTTTTGAGTAAACCAACAGTCGTTTTGCACTGTGCGCTGTGCTCTGGCGTAAACCAACAGTCGTTTTGCACTGCGCGCTATGCTTTGGCGTAAACCAACAGTCGTTTTGCACCGTGCACTATGCTTTTGAGTAAACCAACAGTCGTTTTGCATTGTGCACTATGCTTTTGCCTAAACCAACAGTCGTTTTGCTCTGTGCGCTGTGCTCTGGCGTAAACCAACAGTCGTTTTGCACTGTGCGCTGTGCTCTGGCATAAACCAACAGCCGTTTTGCACTGTGCACTATGCTTTTGAGTAAACCAACAGTCGTTTTGCATTGTGCGCTATGCTTTTGCCTAAACCAACAGTCGTTTTGCACTGTGCGCTGTGCTCTGGCATAAACGAACAGCCGTTTTGCACTGTGCACTATGCTTTTGCCTAAACCAACAGTCGTTTTGCACTGTGCGCTGTGCTCTGGCGTAAACCAACAGCCGTTTTGCACTGTGCGGTGTGCTCTGGCATAAACGAACAGCCGTTTTGCACTGTGCACTATGCTTTTGAGTAAACCAAAAGTCGTTTTACACTGTGCGCTGTGCTCTGGCGTAAACCAACAGCCGTTTTGCACTGTGCGCTGTGCTCTGGCATAAACGAACAGCCGTTTTGCACTGTGCACTATGCTTTTGAGTAAACCAACAGTCGTTTTGCACTGTGCGCTGTGCTCTGGCGTAAACCAACAGCCGTTTTGCACTGTGCGCTGTGCTCTGGCATAAACGAACAGCCGTTTTGCACTGTGCACTATGCTTTTGAGTAAACCAACAGTCGTTTTGCACTGTGCGCTGTGCTCTGGCGTAAACCAACAGCCGTTTTGCACTGTGCGCTGTGCTCTGGCATAAACGAACAGCCCTTTTGCACTGTGCACTATGCTTTTGCGTAAACCAAAAGTCGTTTTGCACTGTGCGCTGTGCTCTGGCGTAAACCAACAGCCGTTTTGCACTGTGCGCTGTGCTCTGGCGTAAACCAACGGCCGTTTTGCACCGTGCACTATGCTTTTGAGTAAACCAACAGTCGTTTTGCATTGTGCACTATGCTTTTGCCTAAACCAACAGTCGTTTTGCTCTGTGCGCTGTGCTCTGGCGTAAACCAACAGTCGTTTTGCACTGTGCGCTGTGCTCTGGCGTAAACCAACAGCCGTTTTGCACTGTGCGCTGTGCTCTGGCATAAACCAACAGCCGTTTTGCACTGTGCACTATGCTTTTGAGTAAACCAACAGTCGTTTTGCATTGTGCGCTATGCTTTTGCCTAAACCAACAGTTGTTTTGCACTGTGCGCTGTGCTCTGGCATAAACGAACAGCCGTTTTGCACTGTGCACTATGCTTTTGCCTAAACCAACAGTCGTTTTGCACTGTGCGCTGTGCTCTGGCGTAAACCAACAGCCGTTTTGCACTGTGCGGTGTGCTCTGGCATAAACGAACAGCCGTTTTGCACTGTGCACTATGCTTTTGAGTAAACCAAAAGTCGTTTTACACTGTGCGCTGTGCTCTGGCGTAAACCAACAGCCGTTTTGCACTGTGCGCTGTGCTCTGGCATAAACGAACAGCCGTTTTGCACTGTGCACTATGCTTTTGAGTAAACCAACAGTCGTTTTGCACTGTGCGCTGTGCTCTGGCGTAAACCAACAGCCGTTTTGCACTGTGCGCTGTGCTCTGGCGTAAACCAACAGCCGTTTTGCACTGTGCGCTGTGCTCTGGCATAAACGAACAGCCGTTTTGCACTGTGCACTATGCTTTTGAGTAAACCAACAGTCGTTTTGCACTGTGCGCTGTGCTCTGGCGTAAACCAACATCCGTTTTGCACTGTGCGCTGTGCTCTGGCATAAACGAACAGCCCTTTTGCACTGTGCACTATGCTTTTGCGTAAACCAAAAGTCGTTTTGCACTGTGCGCTGTGCTCTGGCGTAAACCAACAGCCGTTTTGCACTGTGCGCTGTGCTCTGGCGTAAACCAACGGCCGTTTTGCACTGTGCGCTGTGCTCTGGCATAAACCAACAGCCGTTTTGCACTGTGCGCTATGGTTTTGAGTAAACCAACAGTCGTTTTGCATTGTGCACTATGCTTTTGCCTTAACCAATAGTCGTTTTGCACTGTGCGCTGTGCTCTGGCGTAAACCAACAGCCCTTTTGCACTGCGCGCTATGCTTTGGCGTAAACCAACAGCCGTTTTGCACTGTGCACTATGCTTTTGAGTAGACCAACAGTCGTTTTGCACTGTGCGCTGTGCTCTGGCGTAAACCAACAGTCGTTTTGCACTGCGCGCTATGCTTTGGCGTAAACCAACAGTCGTTTTGCACCGTGCACTATGCTTTTGAGTAAACCAACAGTCGTTTTGCATTGTGCACTATGCTTTTGCCTAAACCAACAGTCGTTTTGCTCTGTGCGCTGTGCTCTGGCGTAAACCAACAGCCGTTTTGCACTGTGCGCTGTGCTCTGGCGTAAACCAACAGCCGTTTTGCACTGTGCGCTGTGCTCTGACATAAACGAACAGCCGTTTTGCACTGTGCACTATGCTTTTGAGTAAACCAACAGCCGTTTTGCACTGTGCGCTGTGCTCTGGCGTAAACCAACAGTCGTTTTGCACTGCGCGCTATGCTTTGGCGTAAACCAACAGTCGTTTTGCACCGTGCACTATGCTTTTGAGTAAACCAACAGTCGTTTTGCATTGTGCACTATGCTTTTGCCTAAACCAACAGTCGTTTTGCTCTGTGCGCTGTGCTCTGGCGTAAACCAACAGCCGTTTTGCACTGTGCGCTGTGCTCTGGCATAAACGAACAGCCGTTTTGCACTGTGCACTATGCTTTTGAGTAAACCAACAGTCGTTTTGCACTGTGCGCTGTGCTCTGGCGTAAACCAACAGTCGTTTTGCACTGCGCGCTATGCTTTGGCGTAAACCAACAGCCGTTTTGCACTGTGCACTATGCTTTTGAGTAAACCAACAGTCGTTTTGCACTGTGCGCTGTGCTCTGGCGTAAACCAACAGTCGTTTTGCACTGCGCGCTATGCTTTGGCGTAAACCAACAGTCGTTTTGCACCGTGCACTATGCTTTTGAGTAAACCAACAGTTGTTTTGCACTGTACACTATGCTTTTGCGTAAACCAGCAGTCGTTTTACACTGTGCACTATGCTTTTAAGTAAACCAACAGTCGTTTTGCATTGTGCACTATGCTTTTGCCTAAACCAACAGTCGTTTTGCACTGTGCGCTGTGCTCTGGCGTAAACCAACAGCCGTTTTGCACTGTGCGCTGTGCTCTGGCATAAACCAACAGCCGTTTTGCACTGTGCACTATGCTTTTGAGTAAACCAACAGTCGTTTTGCATTGTGCGCTATGCTTTTGCCTAAACCAACAGTCGTTTTGCACTGTGCGCTGTGCTCTGGCGTAAACCAACAGCCGTTTTGCATTGTGCACTATGCTTTTGCCTAAACCAACAGTCGTTTTGCACTGTGCGCTGTGCTCTGGCGTAAACCAACAGCCGTTTTGCACTGTGCGCTGTGCTCTGGCATAAACGAACAGCCGTTTTGCACTGTGCACTATGCTTTTGAGTAAACCAACAGTCGTTTTGCACTGTGCGCTGTGCTCTGGCGTAAACCAACAGTCGTTTTGCACTGTGCGCTATGCTTTGGCGTAAACCAACAGTCGTTTTGCACTGTGCAGTATCCTTTTGCGTAAACCAGCAGTCGTTTTGCACTGTGCACTATGCTTTTGAGTAAGCCAACAGTCGTTTTGCACTGTGCACTATGCTTTTGCGTAAACCACAAGTCGTTTTGCACTGTGCGCTGTGCTCTGGCGTAAACCAACAGCCGTTTTGCACTATGTGCTGTGCTCTGGCGTAAACCAACAGCCGTTTTGCACTGTGCGCTGTGCTCTGGCATAAACCAACAGCCGTTTTGCACTGTGCACTATGCTTTTGAGTAAACCAACAGTCGTTTTGCATTGTGCGCTATGCTTTTGCCTAAACCAACAGTCGTTTTGCACTGTGCGCTGTGCTCTGGCGTAAACCAACAGCCGTTTTGCATTGTGCACTATGCTTTTGCCTAAACCAACAGTCGTTTTGCACTGTGCGCTGTGCTCTGGCGTAAACCAACAGCCGTTTTGCACTGTGCGCTGTGCTCTGGCATAAACGAACAGCCGTTTTGCACTGTGCACTATGCTTTTGAGTAAACCAACAGTCGTTTTGCACTGTGCGCTGTGCTCTGGCGTAAACCAACAGTCGTTTTGCACTGTGCGCTATGCTTTGGCGTAAACCAACAGTCGTTTTGCACTGTGCAGTATCCTTTTGCGTAAACCAGCAGTCGTTTTGCACTGTGCACTATGCTTTTGAGTAAGCCAACAGTCGTTTTGCACTGTGCACTATGCTTTTGCGTAAACCACAAGTCGTTTTGCACTGTGCGCTGTGCTCTGGCGTAAACCAACAGCCGTTTTGCACTATGTGCTGTGCTCTGGCGTAAACCAACAGCCGTTTTGCACTGTGCGCTGTGCTCTGGCATAAACCAACAGCCGTTTTGCACTGTGCACTATGCTTTTGAGTAAACCAACAGTCGTTTTGCATTGTGCACTATGCTTTTGCCTAAACCAATAGTCGTTTTGCACTGTGCGCTGTGCTCTGGCGTAAACCAACAGCCCTTTTGCACTGTGCTCTGTGCTCTGTCGTAAACCAACAGCCGTTTTGCACTGTGCACTATGCGTTTGAGTAAACCAACAGTCGTTTTGCACTGAGCGCTGTGCTCTGGCGTAAACCAACAGTCGTTTTGCACTGCGCGCTATGCTTTCGCGTAAACCAACAGTCGTTTTGCACCGTGCACTATGCTTTTGAGTAAACCAACAGTCGTTTTGCATTGTGCACTATGCTTTTGCCTAAACCAACAGTCGTTTTGCACTGTGCGCTGTGCTCTGGCGTAAACCAACAGCCGTTTTGCACTGTGCGCTGTGCTCTGGCGTAAACCAACAGCCGTTTTGCACTGTGCACTATGCTTTTGAGTAAACCAACAGTTGTTTTGCACTGTACACTTTGCTTTTGCGTAAACCAGCAGTCGTTTTACACTGTGCACTATGCTTTTAAGTAAACCAACAGTCGTTTTGCATTGTGCACTATGCTTTTGCCTAAACCAACAGTCGTTTTGCACTGTGCGCTGTGCTCTGGCGTAAACCAACAGCCGTTTTGCACTGTGCACTATGCTTTTGAGTAAACCAACAGTCGTTTTGCACTGTGCGTTGTGCTCTGGCGTAAACCAACAGTCGTTTTGCACTGTGCGCTATGCTTTGGCGTAAACCAACAGTCGTTTTGCACTGTGCAGTATCCTTTTGCGTAAACCAGCAGTCGTTTTGCACTGTGCACTATGCTTTTGAGTAAGCCAACAGTCGTTTTGCACTGTGCACTATGCTTTTGCGTAAACCAAAAGTCGTTTTGCATTGTGCAGAATGCTTTTGAGTAAACCAACAGTCGTTTTGCACTGTGCGCTGTGCTCTGACGTAAACCAACAGCCGTTTTGCACTGTGCGCTGTGCTCTGGCGTAAACCAACAGCCGTTTTGCACTGTGTGCTGTGCTCTGGCATAAACCAACAGCCGTTTTGCACTGTGCACTATGCTTTTGAGTAAACCAACAGTCGTTTTGCGTTGTACACTATGCTTTTGCCTAAACCAACAGTCGTTTTGCACTGTGCGCTGTGCTCTGGCGTAAACCAACAGCCGTTTTGCACTGTGCACTATGCTTTTGAGTAAGCCAACAGTCGTTTTGCACTGTGCACTATGCTTTTGCGTAAACCAAAAGTCGTTTTGCATTGTGCACTATGCTTTTGAGTAAACCAACAGTCGTTTTGCACTGTGCGCTATGCTTTTGCCTAAACCAACAGTCGTTTTGCACTGTGCGCTGTGCTCTGGCGTAAACCAACAGCCGTTTTGCATTGTGCACTATGCTTTTGCCTAAACCAACAGTCGTTTTGCACTGTGCGCTGTGCTCTGGCGTAAACCAACAGCCGTTTTGCACTGTGCGCTGTGCTCTGGCATAAACGAACAGCCGTTTTGCACTGTGCACCATGCTTTTGAGTAAACCAACAGTCGTTTTGCACTGTGCGCTGTGCTCTGGCGTAAACCAACAGTCGTTTTGCACTGTGCGCTATGCTTTGGCGTAAACCAACAGTCGTTTTGCACTGTGCAGTATCCTTTTGCGTAAACCAGCAGTCGTTTTGCACTGTGCACTATGCTTTTGAGTAAGCCAACAGTCGTTTTGCACTGTGCACTATGCTTTTGCGTAAACCACAAGTCGTTTTGCACTGTGCGCTGTGCTCTGGCGTAAACCAACAGCCGTTTTGCACTATGTGCTGTGCTCTGGCGTAAACCAACAGCCGTTTTGCACTGTGCGCTGTGCTCTGGCATAAACCAACAGCCGTTTTGCACTGTGCACTATGCTTTTGAGTAAACCAACAGTCGTTTTGCATTGTGCACTATGCTTTTGCCTAAACCAATAGTCGTTTTGCACTGTGCGCTGTGCTCTGGCGTAAACCAACAGCCCTTTTGCACTGTGCTCTGTGCTCTGTCGTAAACCAACAGCCGTTTTGCACTGTGCACTATGCGTTTGAGTAAACCAACAGTCGTTTTGCACTGAGCGCTGTGCTCTGGCGTAAACCAACAGTCGTTTTGCACTGCGCGCTATGCTTTCGCGTAAACCAACAGTCGTTTTGCACCGTGCACTATTCTTTTGAGTAAACCAACAGTCGTTTTGCATTGTGCACTACGCTTTTGCCTAAACCAACAGTCGTTTTGCACTGTGCGCTGTGCTCTGGCGTAAACCAACAGCCGTTTTGCACTGTGCGCTGTGCTCTGGCGTAAACCAACAGCCGTTTTGCACTGTGCACTATGCTTTTGAGTAAACCAACAGTTGTTTTGCACTGTACACTTTGCTTTTGCGTAAACCAGCAGTCGTTTTACACTGTGCACTATGCTTTTAAGTAAACCAACAGTCGTTTTGCATTGTGCACTATGCTTTTGCCTAAACCAACAGTCGTTTTGCACTGTGCGCTGTGCTCTGGCGTAAACCAACAGCCGTTTTGCACTGTGCACTATGCTTTTGAGTAAACCAACAGTCGTTTTGCACTGTGCGTTGTGCTCTGGCGTAAACCAACAGTCGTTTTGCACTGTGCGCTATGCTTTGGCGTAAACCAGCAGTCGTTTTGCACTGTGCAGTATCCTTTTGCGTAAACCAGCAGTCGTTTTGCACTGTGCGCTATGCTTTTGAGTAAGCCAACAGTCGTTTTGCACTGTGCACTATGCTTTTGAGTAAGCCAACAGTCGTTTTGCACTGTGCACTATGCTTTTGCGTAAACCAAAAGTCGTTTTGCATTGTGCACAATGCTTTTGAGTAAACCAACAGCCGTTTTGCACTGTGCGCTCTGCTCTGGCGTAAACCAACAGCCGTTTTGCACTGTGCGCTGTGCTCTGGCATAAACCAACAGCCGTTTTGCACTGTGCACTATGCTTTTGAGTAAACCAACAGTCGTTTTGCGTTGTACACTATGCTTTTGCCTAAACCAACAGTCGTTTTGCACTGTGCGCTGTGCTCTGGCGTAAACCAACAGCCGTTTTGCACTGTGCACTATGCTTTTGAGTAAGCCAACAGTCGTTTTGCACTGTGCACTATGCTTTTGCGTAAACCAAAAGTCGTTTTGCATTGTGCACTATGCTTTTGAGTAATCCAACAGTCGTTTTGCACTGTGCGCTGTGCTCTGGCGTAAACCAACAGCCGTTTTGCACTGTGCGCTGTGCTCTGGCATAAACCAACAGCCGTTTTGCACTGTGCGCTATGCTTTTGAGTAAACCAACAGTCGTTTTGCACTGTGCGCTATGCTTTGGCGTAAACCAACAGCCGTTTTGCACTGTGCAGTATCCTTTTGCGTAAACCAGCAGTCGTTTCGCACTGTGCACTATGCTTTTGAGTAAGCCAACAGTCGTTTTGCACTGTGCACTATGCTTTTGCGTAAACCAAAAGTCGTTTTGCACTGTGCGCTGTACTCTTGCGTAAACCAACAGCCGTTTTGCACTGTGCGCTGTGCTCTGGCGTAAACCAACAGCCGTTTTGCACTGTGCACTATGCTTTTGAGTAAACCAACAGTCGTTTTGCATTGTGCACTATGATTTTGCCTTAACCAATAGTCGTTTTGCACTGTGCGCTGTGCTCTGGCGTAAACCAACAGCCCTTTTGCACTGTGCTCTGTGCTCTGGCGTAAACCAACGGCCGTTTTGCACTGTGCGCTGTGCTCTGGCATAAACGAACAGCCGTTTTGCACTGTGCACTATGCTTTTGAGTAAACCAACAGTCGTTTTGCACTGTGCGCTGTGCTCTGGCGTAAACCAACAGTCGTTTTGCACTGTGCGCTATGCTTTGGCGTAAACCAACAGTCGTTTTGCACTGTGCAGTATCCTTTTGCGTAAACCAACAGTCGTTTTGCACTGTGCGCTGTGCTCTGGCGTAAACCAACAGCCGTTTTGCACTGTGCGCTGTGCTCTGGCATAAACCAACAGCCGTTTTGCACTGTGCGCTATGCTTTTGAGTAAACCAACAGTCGTTTTGCACTGTGCGCTATGCCTTGGCGTAAACCAACAGCCGTTTTGCACTGTGCAGTATCCTTTTGCGTAAACCAGCAGTCGTTTTGCACTGTGCACTATGCTTTTGAGTAAGCCAACAGTCGTTTTGCACTGTGCACTATGCTTTTGCGTAAACCAAAAGTCGTTTTGCACTGTGCGCTGTGCTCTGGCGTAAACCAACAGCCGTTTTGCACTGTGCGCTGTGCTCTGGCGTAAACCAACGGCCGTTTTGCACTGTGCGCTGTGCTCTGGCATAAACCAACAGCCGTTTTGCACTGTGCACTATGGTTTTGAGTAAACCAACAGTCGTTTTGCATTGTGCACTATGCTTTTGCCTTAACCAATAGTCGTTTTGCACTGTGCGCTGTGCTCTGGCGTAAACCAACAGCCCTTTTGCACTGTGCTCTGGCGTAAACCAACAGCCGTTTTGCACTGTGCACTATGCTTTTGAGTAAACCAACAGTCGTTTTGCACTGTGCGCTGTGCTCTGGCGTAAACCAACAGTCGTTTTGCACTGCGCGCTATGCTTTGGCGTAAACCAACAGCCGTTTTGCACTGTGCACTATGCTTTTGAGTAAACCAACAGTCGTTTTGCACTGTGCGCTGTGCTCTGGCGTAAACCAACAGTCGTTTTGCACTGCGCGCTATGCTTTGGCGTAAACCAACAGTCGTTTTGCACCGTGCACTATGCTTTTGAGTAAACCAACAGTCGTTTTGCATTGTGCACAATGCTTTTGCCTAAACCAACAGTCGTTTTGCTCTGTGCGCTGTGCTCTGGCGTAAACCAACAGCCGTTTTGCACTGTGCGCTGTGCTCTGGCGTAAACCAACAGCCGTTTTGCACTGTGCACTATGCTTTTGAGTAAACCAACAGTTGTTTTGCACTGTACACTATGCTTTTGCGTAAACCAGCAGTCGTTTTACACTGTGCACTATGCTTTTAAGTAAACCAACAGTCGTTTTGCATTGTGCACTATGCTTTTGCCTAAACCAACAGTCGTTTTGCACTGTGCGCTGTGCTCTGGCGTAAACCAACAGCCGTTTTGCACTGTGCGCTGTGCTCTGGCATAAACCAACAGCCGTTTTGCACTGTGCACTATGCTTTTGAGTAAACCAACAGTCGTTTTGCATTGTGCGCTATGCTTTTGCCTAAACCAACAGTCGTTTTGCACTGTGCGCTGTGCTCTGGCGTAAACCAACAGCCGTTTTGCATTGTGCACTATGCTTTTGCCTAAACCAACAGTCGTTTTGCACTGTGCGCTGTGCTCTTTCGTAAACCAACAACCGTTTTGCACTGTGCGCTGTGCTCTGGCATAAACGAACAGCCGTTTTGCACTGTGCACTATGCTTTTGAGTAAACCAACAGTCGTTTTGCACTGTGCGCTGTGCTCTGGCGTAAATCAACAGTCGTTTTGCACTGTGCGCTATGCTTTGGCGTAAACCAACAGCCGTTTTGCACTATGTGCTGTGCTCTGGCGTAAACCAACAGCCGTTTTGCACTGTGCGCTGTGCTCTGGCATAAACCAACAGCCGTTTTGCACTGTGCGCTGTGCTCTGGCGTAAACCAACAGCCGTTTTGCATTGTGCACTATGCTTTTGCCTAAACCAACAGTCGTTTTGCACTGTGCGCTGTGCTCTGGCGTAAACCAACAGCCGTTTTGCACTGTGCACTGTGCTCTGGCATAAACGAACAGCCGTTTTGCACTGTGCACTATGCTTTTGAGTAAACCAACAGTCGTTTTGCACTGTGCGCTGTGCTCTGGCGTAAACCAACAGTCGTTTTGCACTGTGCGCTATGCTTTGGCGTAAACCAACAGCCGTTTTGCACTATGTGCTGTGCTCTGGCGTAAACCAACAGCCGTTTTGCACTGTGCGCTGTGCTCTGGCATAAACCAACAGCCGTTTTGCACTGTGCGCTGTGCTCTGGCGTAAACCAACAGCCGTTTTGCACTGTGCACTATGCTTTTGAGTAAACCAACAGTTGTTTTGCACTGTACACTTTGCTTTTGCGTAAACCAGCAGTCGTTTTACACTGTGCACTATGCTTTTAAGTAAACCAACAGCCGTTTTGCACAGTGCACTATGCTTTTGAGTAAACCAACAGTCGTTTTGCACTGTGCGCTGTGCTTTTGCGTAAACCACAAGTCGTTTTGCACTGTGCGCTGTGCTCTGGCGTAAACCAACAGCCGTTTTGCACTATGTGCTGTGCTCTGGCGTAAACCAACAGCCGTTTTGCACTGTGCGCTGTGCTCTGGCATAAACCAACAGCCGTTTTGCACTGTGCACTATGCTCTTGAGTAAACCAACAGTCGTTTTGCATTGTGCACTATGCTTTTGCCTAAACCAATAGTCGTTTTGCACTGTGCGCTGTGCTCTGGCGTAAACCAACAGCCCTTTTGCACTGTGCTCTGTGCTCTGTCGTAAACCAACAGCCGTTTTGCACTGTGCACTATGCTTTTGAGTAAACCAACAGTCGTTTTGCATTGTGCACTATGCTTTTGCCTAAACCAACAGTCGTTTTGCACTGTGCGCTGTGCTCTGGCGTAAACCAACAGCCGTTTTGCACTGTGCGCTGTGCTCTGGCATAAACCAACAGCCGTTTTGCACTGTGCACTATGCTTTTGAGTAAACCAACAATCGTTTTGCACTGTGCGCTGTGCTCTGGCGTAATCCAACAGCCGTTTTGCACTGTGCGCTGTGCTCTGGCGTATACCAACAGCCGTTTTGCACTGTGCGCTGTGCTCTGGCGTAAACCAACAGCCGTTTTGCACTGTGCACTATGCTTTTGAGTAAACCAACAGTCGTTTTGCATTGTGCACTATGCTTTTGCCTAAACCAACAGTCGTTTTGCACTATGCGCTGTGCTCTGGCGTAAACCAACAGCCGTTTTGCACTGTGCGCTGTGCTCTGGCGTATACCAACAGCCGTTTTGCACTGTGCGCTGTGCTCTGGCGTAAACCAACAGCCGTTTTGCACTGTGCACTATGCTTTTGAGTAAACCAACAGTCGTTTTGCATTGTGCACTATGCTTTTGCCTAAACCAACAGTCGTTTTGCACTGTGCGCTGTGCTCTGGCGTAAACCAACAGCCGTTTTGCACTGTGCGCTGTGCTCTGGCGTATACCAACAGCCGTTTTGCACTGTGCGCTGTGCTCTGGCGTAAACCAACAGCCGTTTTGCACTGTGCACTATGCTTTTGAGTAAACCAACAGTCGTTTTGCATTGTGCACTATGCTTTTGCCTAAACCAACAGTCGTTTTGCACTGTGCGCTGTGCTCTGGCGTAAACCAACAGCCGTTTTGCACTGTGCACTATGCTTTTGAGTAAACCAACAGTCGTTTTGCATTGTGCACTATGCTTTTGCCTAAACCAACAGTCGTTTTGCACTGTGCGCTGTGCTCTGGCGTAAACCAACAGCCGTTTTGCACTGTGCGCTGTGCTCTGGCGTAAACCAACAGCCGTTTTGCACTGTGCGCTGTGCTCTGGCATAAACCAACAGCCGTTTTGCACTGTGCACTATGCTTTTGAGTAAACCAACAATCGTTTTGCACTGTGCGCTGTGCTCTGGCGTAAACCAACAGCCGTTTTGCACTGTGCGCTGTGCTCTGGCGTAAACCAACAGCCGTTTTGCACTGTGCGCTGTGCTCTAGCGTAAACCAACAGCCGTTTTGCACTGTGCACTATGCTTTTGAGTAAACCAACAGTCGTTTTGCACTGTGCGCTGTGCGCTGTGCTCTGGCATAAACCAACAGCCGTTTTGCACTGTGCACTATGCTTTTGAGTAAACCAACAATCGTTTTGCACTGTGCGCTGTGCTCTGGCGTAAACCAACAGCCGTTTTGCACTGTGCGCTGTGCTCTGGCGTAAACCAACAGCCGTTTTGCACTGTGCACTATGCTTTTGAGTAAACCAACAGTCGTTTTGCATTGTGCACTATGCTTTTGCCTAAACCAACAGTCGTTTTGCACTGTGCGCTGTGCTCTGGCATAAACCAACAGCCGTTTTGCACTGTGCACTATGCTTTTGAGTAAACCAACAGTCGTTTTGCACTGTGCGCTGTGCTCTGGCGTAAACCAACAGCCGTTTTGCACTGTGCACTATGCTTTTGAGTAAACCAACAGTCGTTTTGCATTGTGCACTATGCTTTTGAGTAAACCAACAATCGTTTTGCACTGTGCGCTGTGCTCTGGCGTAAACCAACAGCCGTTTTGCACTGTGCACTATGCTTTTGAGTAAGCCAACAGTCGTTTTGCATTGTGCACTATGCTTTTGCTTAAACCAACAGTCGTTTTGCACTGTGCGCTGTGCTCTGGCGTAAACCAACAGCCGTTTTGCACTGTGCGCTGTGCTCTGGCGTAAACCAACAGCCGTTTTGCACTGTGCGCTGTGCTCTGGCGTAAACCAACAGCCGTTTTGCACTGTGCGCTGTGCTCTGGCGTAAACCAACAGCCGTTTTGCACTGTGCGCTGTGCTCTGGCATAAACCAACAGCCGTTTTGCACTGTGCACTATGCTTTTGAGTAAACCAACAGTCGTTTTTCACTGTGCGCTGTGCTCTGGCGTAAACCAACAGCCGTTTTGCACTGTGCACTATGCTTTTGAGTAAACCAACAGTCGTTTTGCATTGTGCACTATGCTTTTGCCTAAACCAACAGTCGTTTTGCACTGTGCGCTGTGCTCTGGCATAAACCAACAGCCGTTTTGCACTGTGCACTATGCTTTTGAGTAAGCCAACAGTCGTTTTGCATTGTGCACTATGCTTTTGCTTAAACCAACAGTCGTTTTGCACTGTGCGCTGTGCTCTGGCGTAAACCAACAGCCGTTTTGCACTGTGCGCTGTGCTCTGGCGTAAACCAACAGCCGTTTTGCACTGTGCGCTGTGCTCTGGCGTAAACCAACAGCCGTTTTGCACTGTGCGCTGTGCTCTGGCGTAAACCAACAGCCGTTTTGCACTGTGCGCTGTGCTCTGGCATAAACCAACAGCCGTTTTGCACTGTGCACTATGCTTTTGAGTAAACCAACAGTCGTTTTGCATTGTGCACTATGCTTTTGCCTAAACCAACAGTCGTTTTGCACTGTGCGCTGTGCTCTGGCGTAAACCAACAGCCGTTTTGCACTGTGCGCTGTGCTCTGGCGTATACCAACAGCCGTTTTGCACTGTGCGCTGTGCTCTGGCGTAAACCAACAGCCGTTTTGCACTGTGCACTATGCTTTTGAGTAAACCAACAGTCGTTTTGCATTGTGCACTATGCTTTTGCCTAAACCAACAGTCGTTTTGCACTGTGCGCTGTGCTCTGGCGTAAACCAACAGCCGTTTTGCACTGTGCACTATGCTTTTGAGTAAACCAACAGTCGTTTTGCATTGTGCACTATGCTTTTGCCTAAACCAACAGTCGTTTTGCACTGTGCGCTGTGCTCTGGCGTAAACCAACAGCCGTTTTGCACTGTGCGCTGTGCTCTGGCGTAAACCAACAGCCGTTTTGCACTGTGCGCTGTGCTCTGGCATAAACCAACAGCCGTTTTGCACTGTGCACTATGCTTTTGAGTAAACCAACAATCGTTTTGCACTGTGCGCTGTGCTCTGGCGTAAACCAACAGCCGTTTTGCACTGTGCGCTGTGCTCTGGCGTAAACCAACAGCCGTTTTGCACTGTGCGCTGTGCTCTAGCGTAAACCAACAGCCGTTTTGCACTGTGCACTATGCTTTTGAGTAAACCAACAGTCGTTTTGCACTGTGCGCTGTGCGCTGTGCTCTGGCATAAACCAACAGCCGTTTTGCACTGTGCACTATGCTTTTGAGTAAACCAACAATCGTTTTGCACTGTGCGCTGTGCTCTGGCGTAAACCAACAGCCGTTTTGCACTGTGCGCTGTGCTCTGGCGTAAACCAACAGCCGTTTTGCACTGTGCACTATGCTTTTGAGTAAACAAACAGTCGTTTTGCATTGTGCACTATGCTTTTGCCTAAACCAACAGTCGTTTTGCACTGTGCGCTGTGCTCTGGCATAAACCAACAGCCGTTTTGCACTGTGCACTATGCTTTTGAGTAAACCAACAGTCGTTTTGCACTGTGCGCTGTGCTCTGGCGTAAACCAACAGCCGTTTTGCACTGTGCACTATGCTTTTGAGTAAACCAACAGTCGTTTTGCATTGTGCACTATGCTTTTGAGTAAACCAACAATCGTTTTGCACTGTGCGCTGTGCTCTGGCGTAAACCAACAGCCGTTTTGCACTGTGCACTATGCTTTTGAGTAAGCCAACAGTCGTTTTGCATTGTGCACTATGCTTTTGCTTAAACCAACAGTCGTTTTGCACTGTGCGCTGTGCTCTGGCGTAAACCAACAGCCGTTTTGCACTGTGCGCTGTGCTCTGGCGTAAACCAACAGCCGTTTTGCACTGTGCGCTGTGCTCTGGCGTAAACCAACAGCCGTTTTGCACTGTGCGCTGTGCTCTGGCGTAAACCAACAGCCGTTTTGCACTGTGCGCTGTGCTCTGGCATAAACCAACAGCCGTTTTGCACTGTGCACTATGCTTTTGAGTAAACCAACAGTCGTTTTGCACTGTGCGCTGTGCTCTGGCGTAAACCAACAGCCGTTTTGCACTGGGCGCTGTGCTCTGGCGTAAACCAACAGCCGTTTTGCACTGTGCGCTGTGCTCTGGCGTAAACCAACAGCCGTTTTGCACTGTGCGCTGTGCTCTGGCGTAAACCAACAGCCGTTTTGCACTGTGCGCTGTGCTCTGGCATAAACCAACAGCCGTTTTGCACTGTGCACTATGCTTTTGAGTAAACCAACAATCGTTTTGCACTGTGCGCTGTGCTCTGGCGTAAACCAACAGCCGTTTTGCACTGTGCGCTGTGCTCTGGCGTAAACCAACAGCCGTTTTGCACTGTGCGCTGTGCTCTAGCGTAAACCAACAGCCGTTTTGCACTGTGCACTATGCTTTTGAGTAAACCAACAGTCGTTTTGCACTGTGCGCTGTGCTCTGGCATAAACCAACAGCCGTTTTGCACTGTGCACTATGCTTTTGAGTAAACCAACAATCGTTTTGCACTGTGCGCTGTGCTCTGGCGTAAACCAACAGCCGTTTTGCACTGTGCGCTGTGCTCTGGCGTAAACCAACAGCCGTTTTGCACTGTGCACTATGCTTTTGAGTAAACCAACAGTCGTTTTGCATTGTGCACTATGCTTTTGCCTAAACCAACAGTCGTTTTGCACTGTGCGCTGTGCTCTGGCATAAACCAACAGCCGTTTTGCACTGTGCACTATGCTTTTGAGTAAGCCAACAGTCGTTTTGCATTGTGCACTATGCTTTTGCTTAAACCAACAGTCGTTTTGCACTGTGCGCTGTGCTCTGGCGTAAACCAACAGCCGTTTTGCACTGTGCGCTGTGCTCTGGCGTGAACCAACAGCCGGTTTGCACTGGGCGCTGTGCTCTGGCGTAAACCAACAGCCGTTTTGCACTGTGCGCTGTGCTCTGGCGTAAACCAACAGCCGTTTTGCACTGTGCGCTGTGCTCTGGCATAAACCAACAGCCGTTTTGCACTGTGCACTATGCTTTTGAGTAAACCAACAGTCGTTTTGCACTGTGCGCTGTGCTCTGGCGTAAACCAACAGCCGTTTTGCATTGTGCGCTGTGCTCTGGCGTAAACCAACAGCCGTTTTGCACTGTGCACTGTGCTTTTGAGTAAACCAACAGTCGTTTTGCATTGTGCACTATGCTTTTGCCTAAACCAATAGTCGTTTTGCACTGTGCGCTGTGCTCTGGCGTAAACCAACAGCCCTTTTGCACTGTGCTCTGTGCTCTGTCGTAAACCAACAGCCGTTTTGCACTGTGCACTATGCTTTTGAGTAAACCAACAGTCGTTTTGCATTGTGCACTATGCTTTTGCCTAAACCAACAGTCGTTTTGCACTGTGCGCTGTGCTCTGGCGTAAACCAACAGCCGTTTTGCACTGTGCGCTGTGCTCTGGCGTAAACCAACAGCCGTTTTGCACTGTGCGCTGTGCTCTGGCATAAACCAACAGCCGTTTTGCACTGTGCACTATGCTTTTGAGTAAACCAACAATCGTTTTGCACTGTGCGCTGTGCTCTGGCGTAATCCAACAGCCGTTTTGCACTGTGCGCTGTGCTCTGGCGTATACCAACAGCCGTTTTGCACTGTGCGCTGTGCTCTGGCGTAAACCAACAGCCGTTTTGCACTGTGCACTATGCTTTTGAGTAAACCAACAGTCGTTTTGCATTGTGCACTATGCTTTTGCCTAAACCAACAGTCGTTTTGCACTGTGCGCTGTGCTCTGGCGTAAACCAACAGCCGTTTTGCACTGTGCGCTGTGCTCTGGCGTATACCAACAGCCGTTTTGCACTGTGCGCTGTGCTCTGGCGTAAACCAACAGCCGTTTTGCACTGTGCACTATGCTTTTGAGTAAACCAACAGTCGTTTTGCATTGTGCACTATGCTTTTGCCTAAACCAACAGTCGTTTTGCACTGCGCGCTGTGCTCTGGCGTAAACCAACAGCCGTTTTGCACTGTGCGCTGTGCTCTGGCGTATACCAACAGCCGTTTTGCACTGTACGCTGTGCTCTGGCGTAAACCAACAGCCGTTTTGCACTGTGCACTATGCTTTTGAGTAAACCAACAGTCGTTTTGCATTGTGCGCTGTGCTCTGGCGTAAACCAACAGCCGTTTTGCACTGTGCGCTGTGCTCTGGCATAAACCAACAGCCGTTTTGCACTGTGCACTATGCTTTTGAGTAAACCAACAATCGTTTTGCACTGTGCACTGTGCTCTGGCGTAAACCAACAGCCGTTTTGCACTGTGCGCTGTGCTCTGGCGTAAACCAACAGCCGTTTTGCACTGTGCGCTGTGCTCTGGCATAAACCAACAGCCGTTTTGCACTGTGCACTATGCTTTTGAGTAAACCAACAATCGTTTTGCACTGTGCACTGTGCTCTGGCGTAAACCAACAGCCGTTTTGCACTGTGCGCTGTGCTCTGGCGTAAACCAACAGCCGTTTTGCACTGTGCGCTGTGCTCTGGCGTAAACCAACAGCCGTTTTGCACTGTGCACTATGCTTTTGAGTAAACCAACAGTCGTTTTGCATTGTGCACTATGCTTTTGCCTAAACCAACAGTCGTTTTGCACTGTGCGCTGTGCTCTGGCGTAAACCAACAGCCGTTTTGCACTGTGCGCTGTGCTCTGGCGTATACCAACAGCCGTTTTGCACTGTACGCTGTGCTCTGGCGTAAACCAACAGCCGTTTTGCACTGTGCACTATGCTTTTGAGTAAACCAACAGTCGTTTTGCATTGTGCGCTGTGCTCTGGCGTAAACCAACAGCCGTTTTGCACTGTGCGCTGTGCTCTGGCATAAACCAACAGCCGTTTTGCACTGTGCACTATGCTTTTGAGTAAACCAACAATCGTTTTGCACTGTGCACTGTGCTCTGGCGTAAACCAACAGCCGTTTTGCACTGTGCGCTGTGCTCTGGCGTAAACCAACAGCCGTTTTGCACTGTGCACTATGCTTTTGAGTAAACCAACAGTCGTTTTGCATTGTGCACTATGCTTTTGCCTAAACCAACAGTCGTTTTGCACTGTGCGCTGTGCTCTGGCGTAAACCAACAGCCGTTTTGCACTGTGCACTATGCTTTTGAGTAAACCAACAGTCGTTTTGCATTGTGCACTATGCTTTTGCCTAAACCAACAGTCGTTTTGCACTGTGCGCTGTGCTCTGGCGTAAACCAACAGCCGTTTTGCACTGTGCGCTGTGCTCTGGCGTAAACCAACAGCCGTTTTGCACTGTGCGCTGTGCTCTGGCATAAACCAACAGCCGTTTTGCACTGTGCACTATGCTTTTGAGTAAACCAACAATCGTTTTGCACTGTGCGCTGTGCTCTGGCGTAAACCAACAGCCGTTTTGCACTGTGCGCTGTGCTCTGGCGTAAACCAACAGCCGTTTTGCACTGTGCGCTGTGCTCTAGCGTAAACCAACAGCCGTTTTGCACTGTGCACTATGCTTTTGAGTAAACCAACAGTCGTTTTGCACTGTGCGCTGTGCGCTGTGCTCTGGCATAAACCAACAGCCGTTTTGCACTGTGCACTATGCTTTTGAGTAAACCAACAATCGTTTTGCACTGTGCGCTGTGCTCTGGCGTAAACCAACAGCCGTTTTGCACTGTGCGCTGTGCTCTGGCGTAAACCAACAGCCGTTTTGCACTGTGCACTATGCTTTTGAGTAAACAAACAGTCGTTTTGCATTGTGCACTATGCTTTTGCCTAAACCAACAGTCGTTTTGCACTGTGCGCTGTGCTCTGGCATAAACCAACAGCCGTTTTGCACTGTGCACTATGCTTTTGAGTAAACCAACAGTCGTTTTGCACTGTGCGCTGTGCTCTGGCGTAAACCAACAGCCGTTTTGCACTGTGCACTATGCTTTTGAGTAAACCAACAGTCGTTTTGCATTGTGCACTATGCTTTTGAGTAAACCAACAATCGTTTTGCACTGTGCGCTGTGCTCTGGCGTAAACCAACAGCCGTTTTGCACTGTGCACTATGCTTTTGAGTAAGCCAACAGTCGTTTTGCATTGTGCACTATGCTTTTGCTTAAACCAACAGTCGTTTTGCACTGTGCGCTGTGCTCTGGCGTAAACCAACAGCCGTTTTGCACTGTGCGCTGTGCTCTGGCGTAAACCAACAGCCGTTTTGCACTGTGCGCTGTGCTCTGGCGTAAACCAACAGCCGTTTTGCACTGTGCGCTGTGCTCTGGCATAAACCAACAGCCGTTTTGCACTGTGCACTATGCTTTTGAGTAAACCAACAGTCGTTTTGCACTGTGCGCTGTGCTCTGGCGTAAACCAACAGCCGTTTTGCACTGGGCGCTGTGCTCTGGCGTAAACCAACAGCCGTTTTGCACTGTGCGCTGTGCTCTGGCGTAAACCAACAGCCGTTTTGCACTGTGCGCTGTGCTCTGGCGTAAACCAACAGCCGTTTTGCACTGTGCGCTGTGCTCTGGCATAAACCAACAGCCGTTTTGCACTGTGCACTATGCTTTTGAGTAAACCAACAATCGTTTTGCACTGTGCGCTGTGCTCTGGCGTAAACCAACAGCCGTTTTGCACTGTGCGCTGTGCTCTGGCGTAAACCAACAGCCGTTTTGCACTGTGCGCTGTGCTCTAGCGTAAACCAACAGCCGTTTTGCACTGTGCACTATGCTTTTGAGTAAACCAACTGTCGTTTTGCACTGTGCGCTGTGCTCTGGCATAAACCAACAGCCGTTTTGCACTGTGCACTATGCTTTTGAGTAAACCAACAATCGTTTTGCACTGTGCGCTGTGCTCTGGCGTAAACCAACAGCCGTTTTGCACTGTGCGCTGTGCTCTGGCGTAAACCAACAGCCGTTTTGCACTGTGCACTATGCTTTTGAGTAAACCAACAGTCGTTTTGCATTGTGCACTATGCTTTTGCCTAAACCAACAGTCGTTTTGCACTGTGCGCTGTGCTCTGGCATAAACCAACAGCCGTTTTGCACTGTGCACTATGCTTTTGAGTAAGCCAACAGTCGTTTTGCATTGTGCACTATGCTTTTGCTTAAACCAACAGTCGTTTTGCACTGTGCGCTGTGCTCTGGCGTAAACCAACAGCCGTTTTGCACTGTGCGCTGTGCTCTGGCGTAAACCAACAGCCGGTTTGCACTGGGCGCTGTGCTCTGGCGTAAACCAACAGCCGTTTTGCACTGTGCGCTGTGCTCTGGCGTAAACCAACAGCCGTTTTGCACTGTGCGCTGTGCTCTGGCATAAACCAACAGCCGTTTTGCACTGTGCACTATGCTTTTGAGTAAACCAACAGTCGTTTTGCACTGTGCGCTGTGCTCTGGCGTAAACCAACAGCCGTTTTGCACTGTGCGCTGTGCTCTGGCGTAAACCAACAGCCGTTTTGCACTGTGCACTATGCTTTTGAGTAAACCAACAGTCGTTTTGCATTGTGCACTATGCTTTTGCCTAAACCAATAGTCGTTTTGCACTGTGCGCTGTGCTCTGGCGTAAACCAACAGCCTTTTTCACTGTGCTCTGTGCTCTGTCGTAAACCAACAGCCGTTTTGCACTGTGCACTATGCTTTTGAGTAAACCAACAGTCGTTTTGCATTGTGCACTATGCTTTTGCCTAAACCAACAGTCGTTTTGCACTGTGCGCTGTGCTCTGGCGTAAACCAACAGCCGTTTTGCACTGTGCGCTGTGCTCTGGCGTAAACCAACAGCCGTTTTGCACTGTGCGCTGTGCTCTGGCATAAACCAACAGCCGTTTTGCACTGTGCACTATGCTTTTGAGTAAACCAACAATCGTTTTGCACTGTGCGCTGTGCTCTGGCGTAATCCAACAGCCGTTTTGCACTGTGCGCTGTGCTCTGGCGTATACCAACAGCCGTTTTGCACTGTGCGCTGTGCTCTGGCGTAAACCAACAGCCGTTTTGCACTGTGCACTATGCTTTTGAGTAAACCAACAGTCGTTTTGCATTGTGCACTATGCTTTTGCCTAAACCAACAGTCGTTTTGCACTGTGCGCTGTGCTCTGGCGTAAACCAACAGCCGTTTTGCACTGTGCGCTGTGCTCTGGCGTATACCAACAGCCGTTTTGCACTGTGCGCTGTGCTCTGGCGTAAACCAACAGCCGTTTTGCACTGTGCACTATGCTTTTGAGTAAACCAACAGTCGTTTTGCATTGTGCACTATGCTTTTGCCTAAACCAACAGTCGTTTTGCACTGTGCGCTGTGCTCTGGCGTAAACCAACAGCCGTTTTGCACTGTGCGCTGTGCTCTGGCGTATACCAACAGCCGTTTTGCACTGTACGCTGTGCTCTGGCGTAAACCAACAGCCGTTTTGCACTGTGCACTATGCTTTTGAGTAAACCAACAGTCGTTTTGCATTGTGCGCTGTGCTCTGGCGTAAACCAACAGCCGTTTTGCACTGTGCGCTGTGCTCTGGCATAAACCAACAGCCGTTTTGCACTGTGCACTATGCTTTTGAGTAAACCAACAATCGTTTTGCACTGTGCACTGTGCTCTGGCGTAAACCAACAGCCGTTTTGCACTGTGCGCTGTGCTCTGGCATAAACCAACAGCCGTTTTGCACTGTGCGCTGTGCTCTGGCATAAACCAACAGCCGTTTTGCACTGTGCACTATGCTTTTGAGTAAACCAACAATCGTTTTGCACTGTGCACTGTGCTCTGGCGTAAACCAACAGCCGTTTTGCACTGTGCGCTGTGCTCTGGCGTAAACCAACAGCCGTTTTGCACTGTGCACTATGCTTTTGAGTAAACCAACAGTCGTTTTGCATTGTGCACTATGCTTTTGCCTAAACCAACAGTCGTTTTGCACTGTGCGCTGTGCTCTGGCGTAAACCAACAGCCGTTTTGCACTGTGCGCTGTGCTCTGGCGTATACCAACAGCCGTTTTGCACTGTACGCTGTGCTCTGGCGTAAACCAACAGCCGTTTTGCACTGTGCACTATGCTTTTGAGTAAACCAACAGTCGTTTTGCATTGTGCGCTGTGCTCTGGCGTAAACCAACAGCCGTTTTGCACTGTGCGCTGTGCTCTGGCATAAACCAACAGCCGTTTTGCACTGTGCACTATGCTTTTGAGTAAACCAACAATCGTTTTGCACTGTGCACTGTGCTCTGGCGTAAACCAACAGCCGTTTTGCACTGTGCGCTGTGCTCTGGCGTAAACCAACAGCCGTTTTGCACTGTGCGCTGTGCTCTGGCATAAACCAACAGCCGTTTTGCACTGTGCACTATGCTTTTGAGTAAACCAACAATCGTTTTGCACTGTGCACTGTGCTCTGGCGTAAACCAACAGCCGTTTTGCACTGTGCGCTGTGCTCTGGCGTAAACCAACAGCCGTTTTGCACTGTGGGCTGTGCTCTAGCGTAAACCAACAGCCGTTTTGCACTGTGCACTATGCTTTTGAGTAAACCAACAGTCGTTTTGCACTGTGCGCTGTGCGCTGTGCTCTGGCATAAACCAACAGCCGTTTTGCACTGTGCACTATGCTTTTGAGTAAACCAACAATCGTTTTGCACTGTGCGCTGTGCTCTGGCGTAAACCAACAGCCGTTTTGCACTGTGCGCTGTGCTCTGGCGTAAACCAACAGCCGTTTTGCACTGTGCACTATGCTTTTGAGTAAACCAACTGTCGTTTTGCATTCTGCACTATGCTTTTGCCTAAACCAACAGTCGTTTTGCACTGTGCGCTGTGCTCTGGCATAAACCAACAGCCGTTTTGCACTGTGCACTATGCTTTTGAGTAAACCAACAGTCGTTTTGCACTGTGCGCTGTGCTCTGGCGTAAACCAACAGCCGTTTTGCACTGTGCGCTGTGCTCTGGCGTAAACCAACAGCCGTTTTGCACTGTGCACTATGCTTTTGAGTAAACCAACAGTCGTTTTGCATTGTGCACTATGCTTTTGAGTAAACCAACAATCGTTTTGCACTGTGCGCTGTGCTCTGGCGTAAACCAACAGCCGTTTTGCACTGTGCACTATGCTTTTGAGTAAGCCAACAGTCGTTTTGCATTGTGCACTATGCTTTTGCTTAAACCAACAGTCGTTTTGCACTGTGCGCTGTGCTCTGGCGTAAACCAACAGCCGTTTTGCACTGTGCGCTGTGCTCTGGCGTAAACCAACAGCCGTTTTGCACTGTGCGCTGTGCTCTGGCGTAAACCAACAGCCGTTTTGCACTGTGCGCTGTGCTCTGGCGTAAACCAACAGCCGTTTTGCACTGTGCGCTGTGCTCTGGCGTAAACCAACAGCCGTTTTGCACTGTGCGCTGTGCTCTGGCGTAAACCAACAGCCGTTTTGCACTGTGCGCTGTGCTCTGGCATAAACCAACAGCCGTTTTGCACTGTGCACTATGCTTTTGAGTAAACCAACAGTCGTTTTGCACTGTGCGCTGTGCTCTGGCGTAAACCAACAGCCGTTTTGCACTGGGCGCTGTGCTCTGGCGTAAACCAACAGCCGTTTTGCACTGTGCGCTGTGCTCTGGCGTAAACCAACAGCCGTTTTGCACTGTGCGCTGTGCTCTGGCGTAAACCAACAGCCGTTTTGCACTGTGCGCTGTGCTCTGGCATAAACCAACAGCCGTTTTGCACTGTGCACTATGCTTTTGAGTAAACCAACAATCGTTTTGCACTGTGCGCTGTGCTCTGGCGTAAACCAACAGCCGTTTTGCACTGTGCGCTGTGCTCTGGCGTAAACCAACAGCCGTTTTGCACTGTGCGCTGTGCTCTAGCGTAAACCAACAGCCGTTTTGCACTGTGCACTATGCTTTTGAGTAAACCAACAGTCGTTTTGCACTGTGCGCTGTGCTCTGGCATAAACCAACAGCCGTTTTGCACTGTGCACTATGCTTTTGAGTAAACCAACAATCGTTTTGCACTGTGCGCTGTGCTCTGGCATAAACCAACAGCCGTTTTGCACTGTGCACTATGCTTTTGAGTAAACCAACAGTCGTTTTGCATTGTGCACTATGCTTTTGCCTAAACCAACAGTCGTTTTGCACTGTGCGCTGTGCTCTGGCATAAACCAACAGTCGTTTTGCACTGTGCGCTGTGCTCTGGCGTAAACCAACAGCCGTTTTGCACTGTGCACTATGCTTTTGAGTAAACCAACAGTCGTTTTGCATTGTGCACTATGCTTTTGCCTAAACCAACAGTCGTTTTGCACTGTGCGCTGTGCTCTGGCGTAAACCAACAGCCGTTTTGCACTGTGCGCTGTGCTCTGGCGTAAACCAACAGCCGTTTTGCACTGTGCGCTGTGCTCTGGCATAAACCAACAGCCGTTTTGCACTGTGCACTATGCTTTTGAGTAAACCAACAATCGTTTTGCACTGTGCACTGTGCTCTGGCGTAAACCAACAGCCGTTTTGCACTGTGCGCTGTGCTCTGGCGTAAACCAACAGCCGTTTTGCACTGTGGGCTGTGCTCTAGCGTAAACCAACAGCCGTTTTGCACTGTGCACTATGCTTTTGAGTAAACCAACAGTCGTTTTGCACTGTGCGCTGTGCGCTGTGCTCTGGCATAAACCAACAGCCGTTTTGCACTGTGCACTATGCTTTTGAGTAAACCAACAATCGTTTTGCACTGTGCGCTGTGCTCTGGCGTAAACCAACAGCCGTTTTGCACTGTGCGCTGTGCTCTGGCGTAAACCAACAGCCGTTTTGCACTGTGCACTATGCTTTTGAGTAAACCAACTGTCGTTTTGCATTCTGCACTATGCTTTTGCCTAAACCAACAGTCGTTTTGCACTGTGCGCTGTGCTCTGGCATAAACCAACAGCCGTTTTGCACTGTGCACTATGCTTTTGAGTAAACCAACAGTCGTTTTGCACTGTGCGCTGTGCTCTGGCGTAAACCAACAGCCGTTTTGCACTGTGCGCTGTGCTCTGGCGTAAACCAACAGCCGTTTTGCACTGTGCACTATGCTTTTGAGTAAACCAACAGTCGTTTTGCATTGTGCACTATGCTTTTGAGTAAACCAACAATCGTTTTGCACTGTGCGCTGTGCTCTGGCGTAAACCAACAGCCGTTTTGCACTGTGCACTATGCTTTTGAGTAAGCCAACAGTCGTTTTGCATTGTGCACTATGCTTTTGCTTAAACCAACAGTCGTTTTGCACTGTGCGCTGTGCTCTGGCGTAAACCAACAGCCGTTTTGCACTGTGCGCTGTGCTCTGGCGTAAACCAACAGCCGTTTTGCACTGTGCGCTGTGCTCTGGCGTAAACCAACAGCCGTTTTGCACTGTGCGCTGTGCTCTGGCGTAAACCAACAGCCGTTTTGCACTGTGCGCTGTGCTCTGGCATAAACCCAACAGCCGTTTTGCACTGTGCACTATGCTTTTGAGTAAACCAACAGTCGTTTTGCACTGTGCGCTGTGCTCTGGCGTAAACCAACAGCCGTTTTGCACTGGGCGCTGTGCTCTGGCGTAAACCAACAGCCGTTTTGCACTGTGCGCTGTGCTCTGGCGTAAACCAACAGCCGTTTTGCACTGTGCGCTGTGCTCTGGCATAAACCAACAGCCGTTTTGCACTGTGCACTATGCTTTTGAGTAAACCAACAATCGTTTTGCACTGTGCGCTGTGCTCTGGCGTAAACCAACAGCCGTTTTGCACTGTGCGCTGTGCTCTGGCGTAAACCAACAGCCGTTTTGCACTGTGCGCTGTGCTCTAGCGTAAACCAACAGCCGTTTTGCACTGTGCACTATGCTTTTGAGTAAACCAACAGTCGTTTTGCACTGTGCGCTGTGCTCTGGCATAAACCAACAGCCGTTTTGCACTGTGCACTATGCTTTTGAGTAAACCAACAATCGTTTTGCACTGTGCGCTGTGCTCTGGCGTAAACCAACAGCCGTTTTGCACTGTGCGCTGTGCTCTGGCGTAAACCAACAGCCGTTTTGCACTGTGCACTATGCTTTTGAGTAAACCAACAGTCGTTTTGCATTGTTCACTATGCTTTTGCCTAAACCAACAGTCGTTTTGCACTGTGCGCTGTGCTCTGGCATAAACCAACAGCCGTTTTGCACTGTGCACTATGCTTTTGAGTAAGCCAACAGTCGTTTTGCATTGTGCACTATGCTTTTGCTTAAACCAACAGTCGTTTTGCACTGTGCGCTGTGCTCTGGCGTAAACCAACAGCCGTTTTGCACTGTGCGCTGTGCTCTGGCGTAAACCAACAGCCGGTTTGCACTGGGCGCTGTGCTCTGGCGTAAACCAACAGCCGTTTTGCACTGTGCGCTGTGGTCTGGCGTAAACCAACAGCCGTTTTGCACTGTGCGCTGTGCTCTGGCATAAACCAACAGCCGTTTTGCACTGTGCACTATGCTTTTGAGTAAACCAACAGTCGTTTTGCACTGTGCGCTGTGCTCTGGCGTAAACCAACAGCCGTTTTGCACTGTGCGCTGTGCTCTGGCGTAAACCAACAGCCGTTTTGCACTGTGCACTATGCTTTTGAGTAAACCAACAGTCGTTTTGCATTGTGCACTATGCTTTTGAGTAAACTAACAGTCGTTTTGCACTGTGCGCTGTGCTCTGGCGTAAACCAACAGTCGTTTTGCACTGTGCGTATACCAACAGCCGTTTTGCACTGTGCGCTGTGCTCTGGCGTAAACCAACAGCCGTTTTGCACTGTGCACTATGCTTTTGAGTAAACCAACAGTCGTTTTGCATTGTGCACTATGCTTTTGCTTAAACCAACAGTCGTTTTGCACTGTGCGCTGTGCTCTGGCGTAAACCAACAGCCGTTTTGCACTGTGCGCTGTGCTCTGGCGTA
The DNA here is from genome assembly GCA_963583995.1 of Xylota segnis. NCBI lineage: Eukaryota > Metazoa > Arthropoda > Insecta > Diptera > Syrphidae > Xylota > Xylota segnis. The sequence goes on from OY757237.1 coordinate 84,480,880, forward strand.
AACCAACAGCCGTTTTGCACTGTGCGCTGTGCTCTGGCGTAAACCAACAGCCGTTTTGCACTGTGCGCTGTGCTCTGGCATAAACCAACAGCCGTTTTGCACTGTGCACTATGCTTTTGAGTAAACCAACAGTCGTTTTGCACTGTGCGCTGTGCTCTGGCGTAAACCAACAGCCGTTTTGCACTGTGCGCTGTGCTCTGGCGTAAACCAACAGCCGTTTTGCACTGTGCACTATGCTTTTGAGTAAACCAACAGTCGTTTTGCATTGTGCACTATGCTTTTGAGTAAACCAACAGTCGTTTTGCACTGTGCGCTGTGCTCTGGCATAAACCAACAGCCGTTTTGCACTGTGCACTATGCTTTTGAGTAAACCGACAGTCGTTTTGCATTGTGCACTATGCTTTTGCCTAAACCAACAGTCGTTTTGCACTGTGCGCTGTGCTCTGGCATAAACCAACAGCCGTTTTGCACTGTGCACTATGCTTTTGAGTAAACCAACAGTCGTTTTGCATTGTGCACTATGCTTTTGCCTAAACCAACAGCCGTTTTGCACTGTGCGCTGTGCTCTGGCATAAACGAACAGCCGTTTTGCACTGTGCACTATGCTTTTGAGTAAACCAACAGTCGTTTTGCACTGTGCGCTGTGCTCTGGCGTAAACCAACAGCCGTTTTGCACTGTGCGCTGTGCTCTGGCGTAAACCAACAGCCGTTTTGCACTGTGCGCTGTGCTCTGGCATAAACCAACAGCCGTTTTGCACTGTGCACTATGCTTTTGAGTAAACCAACAGTCGTTTTGCACTGTGCGCTGTGCTCTGGCGTAAACCAACAGCCGTTTTGCACTGTGCGCTGTGCTCTGGCGTAAACCAACAGCCGTTTTGCACTGTGCACTATGCTTTTGAGTAAACCAACAGTCGTTTTGCATTGTGCACTATGCTTTTGAGTAAACCAACAGTCGTTTTGCACTGTGCGCTGTGCTCTGGCGTAAACCAACAGTCGTTTTGCACTGTGCGTATACCAACAGCCGTTTTGCACTGTGCGCTGTGCTCTGGCGTAAACCAACAGCCGTTTTGCACTGTGCACTATGCTTTTGAGTAAACCAACAGTCGTTTTGCATTGTGCACTATGCTTTTGCCTAAACCAACAGTCGTTTTGCACTGTGCGCTGTGCTCCGGCGTAAACCAACAGCCGTTTTGCACTGTGCGCTGTGCTCTGGCGTAAACCAACAGCCGTTTTGCACTGTGCGCTGTGCTCTGGCATAAACCAACAGCCGTTTTGCACTGTGCGCTGTGCTCTGGCGTAAACCAACAGCCGTTTTGCACTGTGCGCTGTGCTCTGGCATAAACCAACAGCCGTTTTGCACTGTGCACTATGCTTTTGAGTAAACCAACAATCGTTTTGCACTGTGCGCTGTGCTCTGGCGTAAACCAACAGCCGTTTTGCACTGTGCGCTGTGCTCTGGCGTAAACCAACAGCCGTTTTGCACTGTGCACTATGCTTTTGAGTAAACCAACAGTCGTTTTGCATTGTGCACTATGCTTTTGCCTAAACCAACAGTCGTTTTGCACTGTGCGCTGTGCTCTGGCGTAAACCAACAGCCGTTTTGCACTGTGCACTATGCTTTTGAGTAAACCAACAATCGTTTTGCACTGTGCGCTGTGCTCTGGCGTAAACCAACAGCCGTTTTGCACTGTGCGCTGTGCTCTGGCATAAACCAAAAGCTGTTTTGCACTGTGCACTATGCTTTTGAGTAAACCAACAGTCGTTTTGCACTGTGCGCTGTGCTCTGGCGTAAACCAACAGCCGTTTTGCACTGTGCGCTGTGCTCTGGCGTAAACCAACAGCCGTTTTGCACTGTGCACTATGCTTTTGAGTAAACCAACAGTCGTTTTGCATTGTGCACTATGCTTTTGCCTAAACCAACAGTCGTTTTGCACTGTGCGCTGTGCTCTGGCATAAACCAACAGCCGTTTTGCACTGTGCACTATGCTTTTGAGTAAGCCAACAGTCGTTTTGCATTGTGCACTATGCTTTTGCTTAAACCAACAGTCGTTTTGCACTGTGCGCTGTGCTCTGGCGTAAACCAACAGCCGTTTTGCACTGTGCGCTGTGCTCTGGCGTAAACCAACAGCCGTTTTGCACTGTGCGCTGTGCTGTGGCGTAAACCAACAGCCGTTTTGCACTGTGCGCTGTGCTCTGGCGTAAACCAACAGCCGTTTTGCACTGTGCGCTGTGCCCTGGCATAAACCAACAGCCGTTTTGCACTGTGCACTACGCTCTTGAGTAAACCAACAGTCGTTTTGCAATGTGCGCTGTGCTCTGGCGTAAACCAACAGCCGTTTTGCACTGTGCGCTGTGCTCTGGCGTAAACCAACAGCCGTTTTGCACTGTGCACTATGCTTTTGAGTAAACCAACAGTCGTTTTGCATTGTGCACTATGCTTTTGAGTAAACCAACAGTCGTTTTGCACTGTGCGCTGTGCTCTGGCGTAAACCAACAGTCGTTTTGCACTGTGCGTATACCAACAGCCGTTTTGCACTGTGCGCTGTGCTCTGGCGTAAACCAACAGCCGTTTTGCACTGTGCGCTGTGCTCTGGCGTAAACCAACAGCCGTTTTGCACTGTGCGCTGTGCTCTGGCGTAAACCAACAGCCGTTTTGCACTGTGCGCTGTGCTCTGGCATAAACCAACAGCCGTTTTGCACTGTGCACTATGCTTTTGAGTAAACCAACAGTCGTTTTGCACTGTGCGCTGTGCTCTGGCGTAAACCAACAGCCGTTTTGCACTGTGCACTATGCTTTTGAGTAAACCAACAGTCGTTTTGCATTGTGCACTATGCTTTTGAGTAAACCAACAGTCGTTTTGCACTGTGCGCTGTGCTCTGGCGTAAACCAACAGTCGTTTTGCACTGTGCGTATACCAACAGCCGTTTTGCACTGTGCGCTGTGCTCTGGCGTAAACCAACAGCCGTTTTGCACTGTGCACTATGCTTTTGAGTAAACCAACAGTCGTTTTGCATTGTGCACTATGCTTTTGCCTAAACCAACAGTCGTTTTGCACTGTGCGCTGTGCTCTGGCATAAACCAACAGCCGTTTTGCACTGTGCACTATGCTTTTGAGTAAGCCAACAGTCGTTTTGCATTGTGCACTATGCTTTTGCTTAAACCAACAGCCGTTTTGCACTGTGCGCTGTGATCTGGCATAAACCAACAGCCGTTTTGCACTGTGCACTATGCTTTTGAGTAAACCAACAGTCGTTTTGCACTGTGCGCTGTGCTCTGGCGTAAACCAACAGCCGTTTTGCACTGTGCGCTGTGCTCTGGCGTAAATCAACAGCCGTTTTGCACTGTGCGCTGTGCTCTGGCATAAACCAACAGCCGTTTTGCACTGTGCACTATGCTTTTGAGTAAACCAACAGTCGTTTTGCATTGTGCACTATGCTTTTGCCTAAACCAACAGTCGTTTTGCACTGTGCGCTGTGCTCTGGCGTAAACCAACAGCCGTTTTGCACTGTGCGCTGTGCTCTGGCATAAACCAACAGCCGTTTTGCACTGTGCACTATGCTTTTGAGTAAACCAACAATCGTTTTGCACTGTGCGCTGTGCTCTGGCGTAAACCAACAGCCGTTTTGCACTGTGCGCTGTGCTCTGGCGTAAACCAACAGCCGTTTTGCACTGTGCACTATGCTTTTGAGTAAACCAACAATCGTTTTGCATTGTGCACTATGCTTTTGCCTAAACCAACAGTCGTTTTGCACTGTGCGCTGTGCTCTGGCGTAAACCAACAGCCGTTTTGCACTGTGCACTACGCTTTTGAGTAAACCAACAGTCGTTTTGCACTGTGCGCTGTGCTCTGGCGTAAACCAACAGCCGTTTTGCACTGTGCGCTGTGCTCTGGCATAAACCAAAAGCCGTTTTGCACTGTGCACTATGCTTTTGAGTAAACCAACAGTCGTTTTGCACTGTGCGCTGTGCTCTGGCGTAAACCAACAGCCGTTTTGCACTGTGCGCTGTGCTCTGGCGTAAACCAACAGCCGTTTTGCACTGTGCACTATGCTTTTGAGTAAACCAACAGTCGTTTTGCATTGTGCACTATGCTTTTGCCTAAACCAACAGTCGTTTTGCACTGTGCGCTGTGCTCTGGCATAAACCAACAGCCGTTTTGCACTGTGCACTATGCTTTTGAGTAAGCCAACAGTCGTTTTGCATTGTGCACTATGCTTTTGCTTAAACCAACAGTCGTTTTGCACTGTGCGCTGTGCTCTGGCGTAAACCAACAGCCGTTTTGCACTGTGCGCTGTGCTTTTGAGTAAACCAACAGTCGTTTTGCACTGTGCGCTATGCTCTGGCGTAAACCAACAGTCGTTTTGCACTGTGCGCTGTGCTCTGGCGTAAACCAACAGCCGTTTTGCACTGTGCGCTGTGCTCTGGCGTAAACCAACAGCCGTTTTGCACTGTGCGCTGTGCTCTGGCATAAACCAACAGCCGTTTTGCACTGTGCACTATGCTTTTGAGTAAACCAACAGTCGTTTTGCATTGTGCACTATGCTTTTGCCTAAACCAACAGCCGTTTTGCACTGTGCGCTGTGCTCTGGCGTAAACCAACAGCCGTTTTGCACTGTGCACTATGCTTTTGAGTAAACCAACAGTCGTTTTGCATTGTGCACTATGCTTTTGAGTAAACCAACAGTCGTTTTGCACTGTGCGCTGTGCTCCTGCGTAAACCAACAGTCGTTTTGCACTGTGCGTATACCAACAGCCGTTTTGCACTGTGCACTATGCTTTTGAGTAAACCAACAGTCGTTTTGCACTGTGCGCTGTGCTCTGGCGTAAACCAACAGCCGTTTTGCACTGTGCGCTGTGCTCTGGCGTAAACCAACAGCCGTTTTGCACTGTGCGCTGTGCTCTGGCATAAACCAACAGCCGTTTTGCACTGTGCACTATGCTTTTGAGTAAACCAACAATCGTTTTGCACTGTGCGCTGTGCTCTGGCGTAAACCAACAGCCGTTTTGCACTGTGCGCTGTGCTCTGGCGTAAACCAACAGCCGTTTTGCACTGTGCACTATGCTTTTGAGTAAACCAACAGTCGTTTTGCATTGTGCACTATGCTTTTGCCTAAACCAACAGTCGTTTTGCACTGTGCGCTGTGCTCTGGCGTAAACCAACAGCCGTTTTGCACTGTGCACTATGCTTTTGAGTAAACCAACAATCGTTTTGCACTGTGCGCTGTGCTCTGGCGTAAACCAACAGCCGTTTTGCACTGTGCGCTGTGCTCTGGCATAAACCAAAAGCTGTTTTGCACTGTGCACTATGCTTTTGAGTAAACCAACAGTCGTTTTGCACTGTGCGCTGTGCTCTGGCGTAAACCAACAGCCGTTTTGCACTGTGCGCTGTGCTCTGGCGTAAACCAACAGCCGTTTTGCACTGTGCACTATGCTTTTGAGTAAACCAACAGTCGTTTTGCATTGTGCACTATGCTTTTGCCTAAACCAACAGTCGTTTTGCACTGTGCGCTGTGCTCTGGTATAAACCAACAGCCGTTTTGCACTGTGCACTATGCTTTTGAGTAAGCCAACAGTCGTTTTGCATTGTGCACTATGCTTTTGCTTAAACCAACAGTCGTTTTGCACTGTGCGCTGTGCTCTGGCGTAAACCAACAGCCGTTTTGCACTGTGCGCTGTGCTCTGGCGTAAACCAACAGCCGTTTTGCACTGGGCGCTGTGCTCTGGCGTAAACCAACAGCCGTTTTGCACTGTGCGCTGTGCTGTGGCGTAAACCAACAGCCGTTTTGCACTGTGCGCTGTGCTCTGGCGTAAACCAACAGCCGTTTTGCACTGTGCGCTGTGCCCTGGCATAAACCAACAGCCGTTTTGCACTGTGCACTATGCTCTTGAGTAAACCAACAGTCGTTTTGCACTGTGCGCTGTGCTCTGGCGTAAACCAACAGCCGTTTTGCACTGTGCGCTGTGCTCTGGCGTAAACCAACAGCCGTTTTGCACTGTGCACTATGCTTTTGAGTAAACCAACAGTCGTTTTGCATTGTGCACTATGCTTTTGAGTAAACCAACAGTCGTTTTGCACTGTGCGCTGTGCTCTGGCGTAAACCAACAGTCGTTTTGCACTGTGCGTATACCAACAGCCGTTTTGCACTGTGCGCTGTGCTCTGGCGTAAACCAACAGCCGTTTTGCACTGTGCGCTGTGCTCTGGCGTAAACCAACAGCCGTTTTGCATTGTGCGCTGTGCTCTGGCGTAAACCAACAGCCGTTTTGCACTGTGCGCTGTGCTCTGGCATAAACCAACAGCCGTTTTGCACTGTGCACTATGCTTTTGAGTAAACCAACAGTCGTTTTGCACTGTGCGCTGTGCTCTGGCGTAAACCAACAGCCGTTTTGCACTGTGCACTATGCTTTTGAGTAAACCAACAGTCGTTTTGCATTGTGCACTATGCTTTTGAGTAAACCAACAGTCGTTTTGCACTGTGCGCTGTGCTCTGGCGTAAACCAACAGTCGTTTTGCACTGTGCGTATACCAACAGCCGTTTTGCACTGTGCGCTGTGCTCTGGCGTAAACCAACAGCCGTTTTGCACTGTGCACTATGCTTTTGAGTAAACCAACAGTCGTTTTGCATTGTGCACTATGCTTTTGCCTAAACCAACAGTCGTTTTGCACTGTGCGCTGTGCTCTGGCATAAACCAACAGCCGTTTTGCACTGTGCACTATGCTTTTGAGTAAGCCAACAGTCGTTTTGCATTGTGCACTATGCTTTTGCTTAAACCAACAGCCGTTTTGCACTGTGCGCTGTGATCTGGCATAAACGAACAGCCGTTTTGCACTGTGCACTATGCTTTTGAGTAAACCAACAGTCGTTTTGCACTGTGCGCTGTGCTCTGGCGTAAACCAACAGCCGTTTTGCACTGTGCGCTGTGCTCTGGCGTAAACGAACAGCCGTTTTGCACTGTGCACTATGCTTTTGAGTAAACCAACAGTCGTTTTGCACTGTGCGCTGTGATCTGGCGTAAACCAACAGCCGTTTTGCACTGTGCGCTGTGCTCTGGCGTAAACCAACAGCCGTTTTGCACTGTGCGCTGTGCTCTGGCATAAACCAACAGCCGTTTTGCACTGTGCACTATTCTTTTGAGTAAACCAACAGTCGTTTTGCATTGTGCACTATGCTTTTGCCTAAACCAACAGCCGTTTTGCACTGTGCACTATGCTTTTGCCTAAACCAACAGCCGTTTTGCACTGTGCACTATGCTTTTGAGTAAACCAACAGTCGTTTTGCATTGTGCACTATGCTTTTGCCTAAACCAACAGTCGTTTTGCACTGTGCGCTGTGCTCTGGCATAAACCAACAGCCGTTTTGCACTGTGCACTATTCTTTTGAGTAAACCAACAGTCGTTTTGCATTGTGCACTATGCTTTTGCCTAAACCAACAGTCGTTTTGCACTGTGCGCTGTGCTCTGGCGTAAACCAACAGCCGTTTTGCACTGTGCGCTGTGCTCTGGCATAAACCAACAGCCGTTTTGCACTGTGCACTATGCTTTTGAGTAAACCAACAATCGTTTTGCACTGTGCGCTGTGCTCTGGCGTAAACCAACAGCCGTTTTGCACTGTGCGCTGTGCTCTGGCGTAAACCAACAGCCGTTTTGCACTGTGCACTATGCTTTTGAGTAAACCAACAATCGTTTTGCATTGTGCACTATGCTTTTGCCTAAACCAACAGTCGTTTTGCACTGTGCGCTGTGCTCTGGCGTAAACCAACAGCCGTTTTGCACTGTGCACTACGCTTTTGAGTAAACCAACAGTCGTTTTGCACTGTGCGCTGTGCTCTGGCGTAAACCAACAGCCGTTTTGCACTGTGCGCTGTGCTCTGGCATAAACCAAAAGCCGTTTTGCACTGTGCACTATGCTTTTGAGTAAACCAACAGTCGTTTTGCACTGTGCGCTGTGCTCTGGCGTAAACCAACAGCCGTTTTGCACTGTGCGCTGTGCTCTGGCGTAAACCAACAGCCGTTTTGCACTGTGCACTATGCTTTTGAGTAAACCAACAGTCGTTTTGCATTGTGCACTATGCTTTTGCCTAAACCAACAGTCGTTTTGCACTGTGCGCTGTGCTCTGGCATAGACCAACAGCCGTTTTGCACTGTGCACTATGCTTTTGAGCAAGCCAACAGTCGTTTTGCATTGTGCACTATGCTTTTGCTTAAACCAACAGTCGTTTTGCACTGTGCGCTGTGCTCTGGCGTAAACCAACAGCCGTTTTGCACTGTGCGCTGTGCTCTGGCGTAAACCAACAGCCGTTTTGCACTGGGCGCTGTGCTCTGGCGTAAACCAACAGCCGTTTTGCACTGTGCGCTGTGCTCTGGCGTAAACCAACAGCCGTTTTGCACTGTGCGCTGTGCTCTGGCATAAACCAACAGCCGTTTTGCACTGTGCACTATGCTTTTGAGTAAACCAACAGTCGTTTTGCACTGTGCGCTGTGCTCTGGCGTAAACCAACAGCCGTTTTGCACTGTGCGCTGTGCTCTGGCGTAAACCAACAGCCGTTTTGCACTGTGCACTATGCTTTTGAGTAAACCAACAGTCGTTTTGCATTGTGCATTATGCTTTTGAGTAAACCAACAGTCGTTTTGCACTGTGCGCTGTGCTCTGGCGTAAACCAACAGTCGTTTTGCACTGTGCGTATACCAACAGCCGTTTTGCACTGTGCACTATGCTCTGGCGTAAACCAACAGCCGTTTTGCACTGTGCACTATGCTTTTGAGTAAACCAACAGTCGTTTTGCATTGTGCACTATGCTTTTGCCTAAACCAACAGTCGTTTTGCACTGTGCGCTGTGCTCTGGCATAAACCAACAGCCGTTTTGCACTGTGCACTATGATTTTGAGTAAGCCAACAGTCGTTTTGCATTGTGCACTATGCTTTTGCTTAAACCAACAGTCGTTTTGCACTGTGCGCTGTGCTCTGGCGTAAACCAACAGCCGTTTTGCACTGTGCGCTGTGCTCTGGCGTAAACCAGCAGCCGTTTTGCACTGGGCGCTGTGCTCTGGCGTAAACCAACAGCCGTTTTGCACTGTGCACTATGCTTTTGAGTAAACCAACAGTCGTTTTGCACTGTGCGCTGTGCTCTGGCGTAAACCAACAGCCGTTTTGCACTGTGCGCTGTGCTCTGGCGTAAACCAACAGCCGTTTTGCACTGTGCGCTGTGCTCTGGCATAAACCAACAGCCGTTTTGCACTGTGTACTATGCTTTTGAGTAAACCAACAGTCGTTTTGCACTGTGCGCTGTGCTCTGGCGTAAACCAACAGCCGTTTTGCACTGTGCACTATGCTTTTGAGTAAACCAACAGTCGTTTTGCATTGTGCACTATGCTTTTGAGTAAACCAACAGTCGTTTTGCACTGTGCGCTGTGCTCTGGCGTAAACCAACCGTCGTTGTGCAATGTGCGTATACCAACAGCCGTTTTGCACTGTGCGCTGTGCTCTGGCGTAAACCAACAGCCGTTTTGCACTGTGCACTATGCTTTCGAGTAAACCAACAGTCGTTTTGCATTGTGCACTATGCTTTTGCCTAAACCAACAGTCGTTTTGCACTGTGCGCTGTGCTCTGGCATAAACCAACAGCCGTTTTGCACTGTGCACTATGCTTTTGAGTAAGCCAACAGTCGTTTTGCATTGTGCACTATGCTTTTGCTTAAACCAACAGCCGTTTTGCACTGTGCGCTGTGCTCTGGCATAAACGAACAGCCGTTTTGCACTGTGCACTATGCTTTTGAGTAAACCAACAGTCGTTTTGCACTGTGCGCTGTGCTCTGGCGTAAACCAACAGCCGTTTTGCACTGTGCGCTGTGCTCTGGCGTAAACCAACAGCCGTTTTGCACTGTGCGCTGTGCTCTGGCATAAACCAACAGCCGTTTTGCACTGTGCACTATGCTTTTGAGTAAACCAACAGTCGTTTTGCATTGTGCACTATGCTTTTGCCTAAACCAACAGTCGTTTTGCACTGTGCGCTGTGCTCTGGCATAAACCAACAGCCGTTTTGCACTGTGCACTATGCTTTTGAGTAAACCAACAGTCGTTTTGCATTGTGCACTATGCTTTTGCCTAAACCAACAGCCGTTTTGCACTGTGCACTATGCTTTTGAGTAAACCAACAGTCGTTTTGCACTGTGCGCTGTGCTCTGGCGTAAACCAACAGCCGTTTTGCACTGTGCACTATGCTTTTGAATAAACCAACAGTCGTTTTGCATTGTGCACTATGCTTTTGCCTAAACCAACAGCCGTTTTGCACTGTGCACTATGCTTTTGAGTAAACCAACAGTCGTTTTGCATTGTGCACTATGCTTTTGCCTAAACCAACAGTCGTTTTGCACTGTGCGCTGTGCTCTGGCATAAACCAACAGCCGTTTTGCACTGTGCACTATTCTTTTGAGTAAACCAACAGTCGTTTTGCATTGTGCACTATGCTTTTGCCTAAACCAACAGCCGTTTTGCACTGTGCGCTGTGTTCTGCCATAAACGAACAGCCGTTTTGCACTGTGCACTATGCTTTTGAGTAAACCAACAGTCGTTTTGCACTGTGCTCTGGCGTAAACCAACAGCCGTTTTGCACTGTGCACTATGCTTTTGAGTAAACCAACAATCGTTTTGCACTGTGCGCTGTGCTCTGGCGTAAACCAACAGCCGTTTTGCACTGTGCGCTGTGCTCTGGCGTAAACCAACAGCCGTTTTGCACTGTGCACTATGCTTTTGAGTAAACCAACAGTCGTTTTGCATTGTGCACTATGCTTTTGAGTAAACCAACAGTCGTTTTGCACTGTGCGCTGTGCTCTGGCATAAACCAACAGCCGTTTTGCACTGTGCACTATGCTTTTGAGTAAACCAACAGTCGTTTTGCACTGTGCGCTGTGCTCTGGCGTAAACCAACAGCCGTTTTGCACTGTGCACTATGCTTTTGAGTAAACCAACAGTCGTTTTGCATTGTGCACTATGCTTTTGCCTAAACCAACAGTCGTTTTGCACTGTGCGCTGTGCTCTGGCATAAACCAACAGCCGTTTTGCACTGTGCACTATTCTTTTGAGTAAACCAACAGTCGTTTTGCATTGTGCACTATGCTTTTGCCTAAACCAACAGCCGTTTTGCACTGTGCGCTGTGTTCTGCCATAAACGAACAGCCGTTTTGCACTGTGCACTATGCTTTTGAGTAAACCAACAGTCGTTTTGCACTGTGCGCTGTGCTCTGGCGTAAACCAACAGCCGTTTTGCACTGTGCACTATGCTTTTGAGTAAACCAACAATCGTTTTGCACTGTGCGCTGTGCTCTGGCGTAAACCAACAGCCGTTTTGCACTGTGCGCTGTGCTCTGGCGTAAACCAACAGCCGTTTTGCACTGTGCACTATGCTTTTGAGTAAACCAACAGTCGTTTTGCATTGTGCACTATGCTTTTGAGTAAACCAACAGTCGTTTTGCACTGTGCGCTGTGCTCTGGCGTAAACCAACAGTCGTTTTGCACTGTGCGTATACCAACAGCCGTTTTGCACTGTGCGCTGTGCTCTGGCGTAAACCAACAGCCGTTTTGCACTGTGCACTATGCTTTTGAGTAAACCAACAGTCGTTTTGCATTGTGCACTATGCTTTTGCCTAAACCAACAGTCGTTTTGCACTGTGCGCTGTGCTCTGGCATAAACCAACAGCCGTTTTGCACTGTGTACTATGCTTTTGAGTAAGCCAACAGTCGTTTTGCATTGTGCACTATGCTTTTGCCTAAACCAACAGTCGTTTTGCACTGTGCGCTGTGCTCTGGCATAAACCAACAGCCGTTTTGCACTGTGCACTATGCTTTTGAGTAAACCAACAGTCGTTTTGCATTGTGCACTATGCTTTTGCCTAAACCAACAGCCGTTTTGCACTGTGCGCTGTGCTCTGGCGTAAACCAACAGCCGTTTTGCACTGTGCGCTGTGCTCTGGCATAAACCAACAGTCGTTTTGCATTGTGCACTATGCTTTTGCCTAAACCAACAGTCGTTTTGCACTGTGCTCTGCCATAAACGAACAGCCGTTTTGCACTGTGCACTATGCTTTTGAGTAAACCAACAGTCGTTTTGCACTGTGCGCTGTGCTCTGGCGTAAACCAACAGCCGTTTTGCACTGTGCGCTGTGCTCTGGCGTAAACCAACAGCCGTTTTGCACTGTGCGCTGTGCTCTGGCATAAACCAACAGCCGTTTTGCACTGTGCACTATGCTTTTGAGTAAACCAACAATCGTTTTGCACTGTGCGCTGTGCTCTGGCGTAAACCAACAGCCGTTTTGCACTGTGCGCTGTGCTCTGGCGTAAACCAACAGCCGTTTTGCACTGTGCACTATGCTTTTGAGTAAACCAAGAGTCGTTTTGCATTGTGCACTATGCTTTTGCCTAAACCAACAGTCGTTTTGCACTGTGCGCTGTGCTCTGGCGTAAACCAACAGCCGTTTTGCACTGTGCACTATGCTTTTGAGTAAACCAACAGTCGTTTTGCATTGTGCACTATGCTTTTGCCTAAACCAACAGTCGTTTTGCACTGTGCGCTGTGCTCTGGCGTAAACCAACAGCCGTTTTGCACTGTGCGCTGTGCTCTGGCATAAACCAACAGCCGTTTTGCACTGTGCACTATGCTTTTGAGTAAACCAACAATCGTTTTGCACTGTGCGCTGTGCTCTGGCATAAACCAACAGCCGTTTTGCACTGTGCGCTGTGCTCTGGCGTAAACCAACAGCCGTTTAGCACTGTGCACTATGCTTTTGAGTAAACCAACAGTCGTTTTGCATTGTGCACTATGCTTTTGCCTAAACCAACAGTCGTTTTGCACTGTGCGCTGTGCTCTGGCGTAAACCAACAGCCGTTTTGCACTGTGCGCTGTGCTCTGGCGTAAACCAACAGCCGTTTTGCATAAACGTTTTGCATAAACGGCTGTTCGTTTATGCCAGAGCACAGCGCACAGTGCAAAACGACTGTTGGTTTACTCAAAAGCATAGTGCACAGTGCAAAACGGCTGTTGGTTTATGCCAGAGCACAGCGCACAGTGCAAAACGGCTGTTGGTTTACGCCAGAGCACAGCGCACAGTGCAAAACGACTGTTGGTTTAAGCAAAAGCATAGTGCACAATGCAAAACGACTGTTGGCTTACTCAAAAGCATAGTGCACAGTGCAAAACGGCTGTTGGTTTATGCCAGAGCACAGCGCACAGTGCAAAACGACTGTTGGTTTAGGCAAAAGCATATTGCACAATGCAAAACGACTGTTGGTTTACTCAAAAGCATAGTGCACAGTTCAAAACGGCTGTTGGTTTACGCCAGAGCACAGCGCACAGTGCAAAACGGCTGTTGGTTTACGCCAGAGCACAGCGCACAGTGCAAAACGACTGTTGGTTTACTCAAAAGCATAGTGCACTGTGCGTATACCAACAGCCGTTTTGCACTGTGCGCTGTGCTCTGGCGTAAACCAACAGCCGTTTTGCACTGTGCACTATGCTTTTGAGTAAACCAACAGTCGTTTTGCATTGTGCACTATGCTTTTGCCTAAACCAACAGTCGTTTTGCACTGTGCGCTGTGCTCTGGCATAAACCAACAGCCGTTTTGCACTGTGCACTATGCTTTTGAGTAAGCCAACAGTCGTTTTGCATTGTGCACTATGCTTTTGCTTAAACCAACAGCCGTTTTGCACTGTGCGCTGTGCTCTGGCATAAACGAACAGCCGTTTTGCACTGTGCACTATGCTTTTGAGTAAACCAACAGTCGTTTTGCACTGTGCGCTGTGCTCTGGCGTAAACCAACAGCCGTTTTGCACTGTGCGCTGTGCTCTGGCATAAACCAACAGCCGTTTTGCACTGTGCACTATGCTTTTGAGTAAACCAACAGTCGTTTTGCATTGTGCACTATGCTCTTGCCTAAACCAACAGTCGTTTTGCACTGTGCGCTGTGCTCTGGCATAAACCAACAGCCGTTTTGCACTGTGCACTATGCTTTTGAGTAAACCAACAGTCGTTTTGCATTGTGCACTATGCTTTTGCCTAAACCAACAGCCGTTTTGCACTGTGCGCTGTGCTCTGGCATAAACGAACAACCGTTTTGCACTGTGCACTATGCTTTTGAGTAAACCAACAGTCGTTTTGCACTGTGCGCTGTGCTCTGGCGTAAACCAACAGCCGTTTTGCACTGTGCGCTGTGCTCTGGCGTAAACCAACAGCAGTTTTGCACTGTGCGCTGTGGTCTGGCATAAACCAACAGCCGTTTTGCACTGTGCACTATGCTTTTCAGTAAACCAACAGTCGTTTTGCACTGTGCGCTGTGCTCTGGCGTAAACCAACAGCCGTTTTGCACTGTGCGCTGTGCTCTGGCGTAAACCAACAGCCGTTTTGCACTGTGCACTATGCTTTTGAGTAAACCAACAGTCGTTTTGCATTGTGCACTATGCTTTTGAGTAAACCAACAGTCGTTTTGCACTGTGCGCTGTGCTCTGGCGTAAACCAACAGTCGTTTTGCACTGTGCGTATACCAACAGCCGTTTTGCACTGTGCGCTGTGCTCTGGCGTAAACCAACAGCCGTTTTGCACTGTGCACTATGCTTTTGAGTAAACCAACAGTCGTTTTGCATTGTGCACTATGCTTTTGCCTAAACCAACAGTCGTTTTGCACTGTGCGCTGTGCTCTGGCATAAACCAACAGCCGTTTTGCACTGTGCACTATGCTTTTGAGTAAGCCAACAGTCGTTTTGCACTGTGCGCTGTGCTCTGGCGTAAACCAACAGCCGTTTTGCACTGTGCGCTGTGCTCTGGCGTAAACCAACAGCCGTTTTGCACTGTGCGCTGTGCTCTGGCATAAACGAACAGCCGTTTTGCACTGTGCACTATGCTTTTGAGTAAACCAACAGCCGTTTTGCACTGTGCGCTGTGCTCTGGCGTAAACCAACAGCCGTTTTGCATTGTGCACTATGCTTTTGCCTAAACCAACAGTCGTTTTGCACTGTGCGCTGTGCTCTGGCGTAAACCAACAGCCGTTTTGCACTGTGCACTATGCTTTTGAGTAAACCAACAGTCGTTTTGCATTGTGCACTATGCTTTTGCCTAAACCAACAGTCGTTTTGCACTGTGCGCTGTGCTCTGGCGTAAACCAACAGCCGTTTTGCACTGTGCGCTGTGCTCTGGCGTAAACCAACAGCCGTTTTGCACTGTGCGCTGTGTTCTGGCATAAACCAACAGCCGTTTTGCACTGTGCACTATGCTTTTGAGTAAACCAACAATCGTTTTGCACTGTGCGCTGTGCTCTGGCGTAAACCAACAGCCGGTTTGCACTGTGCGCTGTGCTCTGGCGTAAACCAACAGCCGTTTTGCACTGTGCGCTGTGCTCTAGCGTAAACCAACAGCCGTTTTGCACTGTGCGCTGTGCTCTGGCATAAACGTACAGCCGTTTTGCACTGTGCACTATGCTTTTGAGTAAACCAACAGTCGTTTTGCACTGTGCGCTGTGCTCTGGCGTAAACCAACAGCCGTTTTGCACTGTGCGCTGTGCTCTGGCGTAAACCAACAGCCGTTTTGCACTGTGCGCTGTGCTCTGGCGTAAACCAACAGCCGTTTTGCACTGTGCACTATGCTTTTGCTTAAACCAACAGTCGTTTTGCACTGTGCGCTGTGCTCTGGCGTAAACCAACAGTCGTTTTGCACTGTGCGCTGTGCTCTGGCGTAAACCAACAGCCGTTTTGCACTGTGCGCTGTGCTCTGGCGTAAACCAACAGCCGTTTTGCACTGTGCACTATGCTTTTGAGTAAACCAACAGTCGTTTTCCATTGTGCACTATGCTTTTGAGTAAGCCAACAGTCGTTTTGCACTGGGCGCTGTGCTCTGGCGTAAACCAACAGCCGTTTTGCACTGTGCGCTGTGCTCTGGCGTAAACCAACAGCCGTTTTGCACTGTGCGCTGTGCTCTGGCATAAACGAACAGCCGTTTTGCACTGTGCACTATGCTTTTGAGTAAACCAACAGTCGTTTTGCACTGTGCGCTGTGCTCTGGCGTAAACCAACAGCCGTTTTGCACTGTGCGCTATGCTCTGGCGTAAACCAACAGCCGTTTTGCACTGTGCGCTGTGCTCTGGCATAAACGAACTGCCGTTTTGCACTGTGCACTATGCTTTTGAGTAAACCAACAGCCGTTTTGCACTGTGCGCTGTGCTCTGGCGTAAACCAACAGCCGTTTTGCACTGTGCACTATGCTTTTGAGTAAACCAACAGTTGTTTTGCACTGTACACTATGCTTTTGCGTAAACCAGCAGTCGTTTTACACTGTGCACTATGCTTTTAAGTAAACCAACAGTCGTTTTGCATTGTGCACTATGCTTTTGCCTAAACCAACAGTCGTTTTGCACTGTGCGCTGTGCTCTGGCGTAAACCAACAGCCGTTTTGCACTGTGCGCTGTGCTCTGGCGTAAACCAACAGCCGTTTTGCACTGTGCGCTGTGCTCTGGCATAAACCAACAGCCGTTTTGCACTGTGCACTATGCTTTTGAGTAAACCAACAGTCGTTTTGCATTGTGCACTATGCTTTTGCCTAAACCAACAGTCGTTTTGCACTGTGCGCTGTGCTCTGGCGTAAACCAACAGCCGTTTTGCACTGTGCGCTGTGCTCTGGCGTAAACCAACAGTCGTTTTGCACTGTGCGCTGTGCTCTGGCGTAAACCAACAGCCGTTTTGCACTGTGCGCTGTGCTCTGGCATAAACGAACAGCTGTTTTGCACTGTGCACTATGCTTTTGAGTAAACCAACAGTCGTTTTGCACTGTGCGCTGTGCTCTGGCGTAAACCAACAGCCGTTTTGCACTGTGCGCTGTGCTCTGGCGTAAACCAACAGCCGATTTGCACTGTGCGCTGTGCTCTGGCGTAAACCAACAGCCGTTTTGCACTGTGCACTATGCTTTTGAGTAAACCAACAGTCGTTTTGCATTGTGCACCATGCTTTTGCCTAAACCAACAGTCGTTTTGCACTGTGCGCTGTGCTCTGGCATAAACGAACAGCCGTTTTGCACTGTGCACTATGCTTTTGAGTAAACCAACAGTCGTTTTGCATTGTGCACTATGCTTTGCCTAAACCAACAGTCGTTTTGCACTGTGCGCTGTGCTCTGGCGTAAACCAACAGCCGTTTTGCACTGTGCGCTGTGCTCTGGCATAAACGAACAGCCGTTTTGCACTGTGCACTATGCTTTTGAGTAAAGCAACAGTCGTTTTGCACTGTGCGTATACCAACAGCCGTTTTGCACTGTGCGCTGTGCTCTGGCATAAACCAACAGCCGTTTTGCACTGTGCACTATGCTTTTGAGTAAACCAACAGTCGTTTTGCATTGTGCACTATGCTTTTGCCTAAACCAACAGTCGTTTTGCACTGTGCGCTGTGCTCTGGCGTAAACCAACAGCCGTTTTGCACTGTGCGCTGTGCTCTGGCGTAAACCAACAGCCGTTTTGCACTGTGCGCTGTGATCTGGCATAAACCAACAGCCGTTTTGCACTGTGCACTATGCTTTTGAGTAAACCAACAATCGTTTTGCACTGTGCGCTGTGCTCTGGCGTAAACCAACAGCCGTTTTGCACTGTGCGCTGTGCTCTGGCGTATACCAACAGCCGTTTTGCACTGTGCGCTGTGCTCTGGCGTAAACCAACAGCCGTTTTGCACTGTGCACTATGCTTTTGAGTAAACCAACATACGTTTTGCATTGTGCACTATGCTTTTGCCTAAACCAACAGTCGTTTTGCACTGTGCGCTGTGCTCTGGCGTAAACCAACAGCCGTTTTGCACTGTGCGCTGTGCCCTGGCGTATACCAACAGCCGTTTTGCACTGTGCGCTGTGCTCTGGCGTAAACCAACAGCCGTTTTGCACTGTGCACTATGCTTTTGAGTAAACCAACAGTCGTTTTGCATTGTGCACTATGCTTTTGCCTAAACCAACAGTCGTTTTGCACTGTGCGCTGTGCTCCGGCGTAAACCAACAGCCGTTTTGCACTGTGCACTATGCTTTTGAGTAAACCAACAGTCGTTTTGCATTGTGCACTATGCTTTTGCCTAAACCAACAGTCGTTTTGCACTGTGCGCTGTGCTCTGGCGTAAACCAACAGCCGTTTTGCACTGTGCGCTGTGCTCTGGCGTAAACCAACAGCCGTTTTGCACTGTGCGCTGTGCTCTGGCATAAACCAACAGCCGTTTTGCACTGTGCACTATGCTTTTGAGTAAACCAACAATCGTTTTGCACTGTGCGCTGTGCTCTGGCGTAAAACAACAGCCGTTTTGTACTGTGCGCTGTGCTCTGGCGTAAACCAACAGCCGTTTTGCACTGTGCGCTGTGCTCTGGCGTAAACCAACAGCCGTTTTGCACTGTGCACTATGCTTTTGAGTAAACCAACAGTCGTTTTGCATTGTGCACTATGCTTTTGCCTAAACCAACAGTCGTTTTGCACTGTGCGCTGTGCTCTGGCGTAAACCAACAGCCGTTTTGCACTGTGCGCTGTGCTCTGGCGTAAACCAACAGCCGTTTTGCACTGTGCGCTGTGCTCTGGCATAAACCAACAGCCGTTTTGCACTGTGCACTATGCTTTTGAGTAAACCAACAATCGTTTTGCACTGTGCGCTGTGCTCTGGCGTAAACCAACAGCCGTTTTGCACTGTGCGCTGTGCTCTGGCGTAAACCAACAGCCGTTTTGCACTGTGCGCTGTGCTCTAGCGTAAACCAACAGCCGTTTTGCACTGTGCACTATGCTTTTGAGTAAACCAACAGTCGTTTTGCACTGTGCGCTGTGCTCTGGCATAAACCAACAGCCGTTTTGCACTGTGCACTATGCTTTTGAGTAAACCAACAATCGTTTTGCACTGTGCGCTGTGCTCTGGCGTAAAACAACAGCCGTTTTGTACTGTGCGCTGTGCTCCGGCGTAAACCAACAGCCGTTTTGCACTGTGCACTATGCTTTTGAGTAAACCAACAGTCGTTTTGCATTGTGCACTATGCTTTTGCCTAAACCAACAGTCGTTTTGCACTGTGCGCTGTGCTCTGGCATAAACCAACAGCCGTTTTGCACTGTGCACTATGCTTTTGAGTAAACCAACAGTCGTTTTGCACTGTGCGCTGTGCTCTGGCGTAAACCAACAGCCGTTTTGCACTGTGCGCTGTGCTCTGGCGTAAACCAACAGCCGTTTTGCACTGTGCACTATGCTTTTGAGTAAACCAACAGTCGTTTTGCATTGTGCACTATGCTTTTGAGTAAACCAACAATCGTTTTGCACTGTGCGCTGTGCTCTGGCGTAAACCAACAGCCGTTTTGCACTGTGCGCTGTGCTCTGGCGTAAACCAACAGCCGTTTTGCACTGTGCGCTGTGCTCTGGCGTAAACCAACAGCCGTTTTGCACTGTGCGCTGTGCTCTGGCGTAAACCAACAGCCGTTTTGCACTGTGCGCTGTGCTCTGGCATAAACCAACAGCCGTTTTGCACTGTGCACTATGCTTTTGAGTAAACCAACAGTCGTTTTGCATTGTGCACTATGCTTTTGAGTAAACCAACAGTCGTTTTGCATTGTGCACTATGCTTTTGAGTAAACCAACAATCGTTTTGCACTGTGCGCTGTGCTCTGGCGTAAACCAACAGCCGTTTTGCACTGTGCGCTGTGCTCTGGCGTAAACCAACAGCCGTTTTGCACTGTGCGCTGTGCTCTGGCGTAAACCAACAGCCGTTTTGCACTGTGCGCTGTGCTCTGGCGTAAACCAACAGCCGTTTTGCACTGTGCGCTGTGCTCTGGCGTAAACCAACAGCCGTTTTGCACTGTGCGCTGTGCTCTGGCATAAACCAACAGCCGTTTTGCACTGTGCACTATGCTTTTGAGTAAACCAACAGTCGTTTTGCATTGTGCACTATGCTTTTGAGTAAACCAACAATCGTTTTGCACTGTGCGCTGTGCTCTGGCGTAAACCAACAGCCGTTTTGCACTGTGCGCTGTGCTCTGGCGTAAACCAACAGCCGTTTTGCACTGTGCGCTGTGCTCTGGCGTAAACCAACAGCCGTTTTGCACTGTGCGCTGTGCTCTGGCGTAAACCAACAGCCGTTTTGCACTGTGCGCTGTGCTCTGGCATAAACCAACAGCCGTTTTGCACTGTGCACTATGCTTTTGAGTAAACCAACAGTCGTTTTGCATTGTGCACTATGCTTTTGAGTAAACCAACAATCGTTTTGCACTGTGCGCTGTGCTCTGGCGTAAACCAACAGCCGTTTTGCACTGTGCGCTGTGCTCTGGCGTAAACCAACAGCCGTTTTGCACTGTGCGCTGTGCTCTGGCGTAAACCAACAGCCGTTTTGCACTGTGCGCTGTGCTCTGGCGTAAACCAACAGCCGTTTTGCACTGTGCACTATGCTTTTGAGTAAACCAACAGTCGTTTTGCATTGTGCACTATGCTTTTGAGTAAACCAACAGTCGTTTTGCATTGTGCACTATGCTTTTGAGTAAACCAACAATCGTTTTGCACTGTGCGCTGTGCTCTGGCGTAAACCAACAGCCGTTTTGCACTGTGCACTATGCTTTTGAGTAAACCAACAGTCGTTTTGCATTGTGCACTATGCTTTTGAGTAAACCAACAATCGTTTTGCACTGTGCGCTGTGCTCTGGCGTAAACCAACAGCCGTTTTGCACTGTGCGCTATGCTTTTGAGTAAACCAACAGTCGTTTTGCACTGTGCGCTGTGCTCTGGCGTAAACCAACAGCCGTTTTGCACTGTGCGCTGTGCTCTGGCGTAAACCAACAGCCGTTTTGCACTGTGCGCTGTGCTCTGGCGTAAACCAACAGCCGTTTTGCACTGTGCGCTGTGCTCTGGCATAAACCAACAGCCGTTTTGCACTGTGCACTATGCTTTTGAGTAAACCAACAATCGTTTTGCACTGTGCGCTGTGCTCTGGCGTAAACCAACAGCCGTTTTGCACTGTGCGCTGTGTTCTGGCGTAAACCAACAGCCGTTTTGCACTGTGCGCTGTGCTCTGGCGTAAACCAACAGCCGTTTTGCACTGTGCACTATGCTTTTGAGTAAACCAACAGTCGTTTTGCATTGTGCACTATGCTTTTGAGTAAACCAACAATCGTTTTGCACTGTGCGCTGTGCTCTGGCGTAAACCAACAGCCGTTTTGCACTGTGCACTATGCTTTTGAGTAAGCCAACAGTCGTTTTGCATTGTGCACTATGCTTTTGCTTAAACCAACAGTCGTTTTGCACTGTGCGCTGTGCTCTGGCGTAAACCAACAGCCGTTTTGCACTGTGCACTATGCTTTTGAGTAAACCAACAGTCGTTTTGCATTGTGCACTATGCTTTTGCTTAAACCAACAGCCGTTTTGCACTGTGCGCTGTGCTCTGTCGTAAACCAACAGCCGTTTTGCACTGTGCACTATGCTTTTGAGTAAACCAACAGTCGTTTTGCATTGTGCACTATGCTTTTGAGTAAACCAACAATCGTTTTGCACTGTGCGCTGTGCTCTGGCGTAAACCAACAGCCGTTTTGCAC
The DNA here is from genome assembly GCA_963583995.1 of Xylota segnis. Lineage (NCBI taxonomy): Eukaryota > Metazoa > Arthropoda > Insecta > Diptera > Syrphidae > Xylota > Xylota segnis. The sequence continues at coordinate 84,502,425 of OY757237.1, forward strand.
TGTGCACTATGCTTTTGAGTAAGCCAACAGTCGTTTTGCATTGTGCACTATGCTTTTGCTTAAACCAACAGTCGTTTTGCACTGTGCGCTGTGCTCTGGCGTAAACCAACAGCCGTTTTGCACTATGCGCTGTGCTCTGGCGTAAACCAACAGCCGTTTTGCACTGTGCGATGTGCTCTGGCGTAAACCAACAGCCGTTTTGCACTGTGCGCTGTGCTCTGGCGTAAACCAACAGCCGTTTTGCACTGTGCGCTGTGCTCTGGCATAAACCAACAGCCGTTTTGCACTGTGCACTATGCTTTTGAGTAAACCAACAGTCGTTTTGCACTGTGCGCTGTGCTCTGGCGTAAACCAACAGCCGTTTTGCACTGTGCGCTGTGCTCTGGCGTAAACCAACAGCCGTTTTGCACTGGGCGCTGTGCTCTGGCGTAAACCAACAGCCGTTTTGCACTGTGCGCTGTGCTCTGGCGTAAACCAACAGCCGTTTTGCACTGTGCGCTGTGCTCTGGCGTAAACCAACAGCCGTTTTGCACTGTGCGCTGTGCTCTGGCATAAACCAACAGCCGTTTTGCACTGTGCACTATGCTTTTGAGTAAACCAACAATCGTTTTGCACTGTGCGCTGTGCTCTGGCGTAAACCAACAGCCGTTTTGCACTGTGCGCTGTGCTCTGGCGTAAACCAACAGCCGTTTTGCACTGTGCGCTGTGCTCTAGCGTAAACCAACAGCCGTTTTGCACTGTGCGCTGTGCTCTGGCATAAACCAACAGCCGTTTTGCACTGTGCACTATGCTTTTGAGTAAACCAACAATCGTTTTGCACTGTGCGCTGTGCTCTGGCGTAAACCGACAGTCGTTTTGCACTGTGCGCTGTGCTCTGGCGTAAACCAACAGCCGTTTTGCACTGTGCGCTGTGCTCTGGCGTAAACCAACAGCCGTTTTGCACTGGGCGCTGTGCTCTGGCGTAAACCAACAGCCGTTTTGCTCTGTGCGCTGTGCTCTGGCGTAAACCAACAGCCGTTTTGCACTGTGCGCTGTGCTCTGGCGTAAACCAACAGCCGTTTTGCACTGTGCACTATGCTTTTGAGTAAACCAACAGTCGTTTTGCATTGTGCACTATGCTTTTGCCTAAACCAACAGTCGTTTTGCACTGTGCGCTGTGCTCTGGCATAAACCAACAGCCGTTTTGCACTGTGCACTATGCTTTTGAGTAAGCCAACAGTCGTTTTGCATTGTGCACTATGCTTTTGCTTAAACCAACAGCCGTTTTGCACTGTGCGCTGTGCTCTGGCATAAACGAACAGCCGTTTTGCACTGTGCACTATGCTTTTGAGTAAACCAACAGTCGTTTTGCACTGTGCGCTGTGCTCTGGCGTAAACCAACAGCCGTTTTGCACTGTGCGCTGTGCTCTGGCATAAACCAACAGCCGTTTTGCACTGTGCACTATGCTTTTGAGTAAACCAACAGTCGTTTTGCATTGTGCACTATGCTCTTGCCTAAACCAACAGTCGTTTTGCACTGTGCGCTGTGCTCTGGCATAAACCAACAGCCGTTTTGCACTGTGCACTATGCTTTTGAGTAAACCAACAGTCGTTTTGCATTGTGCACTATGCTTTTGCCTAAACCAACAGCCGTTTTGCACTGTGCGCTGTGCTCTGGCATAAACGAACAACCGTTTTGCACTGTGCACTATGCTTTTGAGTAAACCAACAGTCGTTTTGCACTGTGCGCTGTGCTCTGGCGTAAACCAACAGCCGTTTTGCACTGTGCGCTGTGCTCTGGCGTAAACCAACAGCAGTTTTGCACTGTGCGCTGTGGTCTGGCATAAACCAACAGCCGTTTTGCACTGTGCACTATGCTTTTCAGTAAACCAACAGTCGTTTTGCACTGTGCGCTGTGCTCTGGCGTAAACCAACAGCCGTTTTGCACTGTGCGCTGTGCTCTGGCGTAAACCAACAGCCGTTTTGCACTGTGCACTATGCTTTTGAGTAAACCAACAGTCGTTTTGCATTGTGCACTATGCTTTTGAGTAAACCAACAGTCGTTTTGCACTGTGCGCTGTGCTCTGGCGTAAACCAACAGTCGTTTTGCACTGTGCGTATACCAACAGCCGTTTTGCACTGTGCGCTGTGCTCTGGCGTAAACCAACAGCCGTTTTGCACTGTGCACTATGCTTTTGAGTAAACCAACAGTCGTTTTGCATTGTGCACTATGCTTTTGCCTAAACCAACAGTCGTTTTGCACTGTGCGCTGTGCTCTGGCATAAACCAACAGCCGTTTTGCACTGTGCACTATGCTTTTGAGTAAGCCAACAGTCGTTTTGCACTGTGCGCTGTGCTCTGGCGTAAACCAACAGCCGTTTTGCACTGTGCGCTGTGCTCTGGCGTAAACCAACAGCCGTTTTGCACTGTGCGCTGTGCTCTGGCATAAACGAACAGCCGTTTTGCACTGTGCACTATGCTTTTGAGTAAACCAACAGCCGTTTTGCACTGTGCGCTGTGCTCTGGCGTAAACCAACAGCCGTTTTGCATTGTGCACTATGCTTTTGCCTAAACCAACAGTCGTTTTGCACTGTGCGCTGTGCTCTGGCGTAAACCAACAGCCGTTTTGCACTGTGCACTATGCTTTTGAGTAAACCAACAGTCGTTTTGCATTGTGCACTATGCTTTTGCCTAAACCAACAGTCGTTTTGCACTGTGCGCTGTGCTCTGGCGTAAACCAACAGCCGTTTTGCACTGTGCGCTGTGCTCTGGCGTAAACCAACAGCCGTTTTGCACTGTGCGCTGTGTTCTGGCATAAACCAACAGCCGTTTTGCACTGTGCACTATGCTTTTGAGTAAACCAACAATCGTTTTGCACTGTGCGCTGTGCTCTGGCGTAAACCAACAGCCGGTTTGCACTGTGCGCTGTGCTCTGGCGTAAACCAACAGCCGTTTTGCACTGTGCGCTGTGCTCTAGCGTAAACCAACAGCCGTTTTGCACTGTGCGCTGTGCTCTGGCATAAACGTACAGCCGTTTTGCACTGTGCACTATGCTTTTGAGTAAACCAACAGTCGTTTTGCACTGTGCGCTGTGCTCTGGCGTAAACCAACAGCCGTTTTGCACTGTGCGCTGTGCTCTGGCGTAAACCAACAGCCGTTTTGCACTGTGCGCTGTGCTCTGGCGTAAACCAACAGCCGTTTTGCACTGTGCACTATGCTTTTGCTTAAACCAACAGTCGTTTTGCACTGTGCGCTGTGCTCTGGCGTAAACCAACAGTCGTTTTGCACTGTGCGCTGTGCTCTGGCGTAAACCAACAGCCGTTTTGCACTGTGCGCTGTGCTCTGGCGTAAACCAACAGCCGTTTTGCACTGTGCACTATGCTTTTGAGTAAACCAACAGTCGTTTTCCATTGTGCACTATGCTTTTGAGTAAGCCAACAGTCGTTTTGCACTGGGCGCTGTGCTCTGGCGTAAACCAACAGCCGTTTTGCACTGTGCGCTGTGCTCTGGCGTAAACCAACAGCCGTTTTGCACTGTGCGCTGTGCTCTGGCATAAACGAACAGCCGTTTTGCACTGTGCACTATGCTTTTGAGTAAACCAACAGTCGTTTTGCACTGTGCGCTGTGCTCTGGCGTAAACCAACAGCCGTTTTGCACTGTGCGCTATGCTCTGGCGTAAACCAACAGCCGTTTTGCACTGTGCGCTGTGCTCTGGCATAAACGAACTGCCGTTTTGCACTGTGCACTATGCTTTTGAGTAAACCAACAGCCGTTTTGCACTGTGCGCTGTGCTCTGGCGTAAACCAACAGCCGTTTTGCACTGTGCACTATGCTTTTGAGTAAACCAACAGTTGTTTTGCACTGTACACTATGCTTTTGCGTAAACCAGCAGTCGTTTTACACTGTGCACTATGCTTTTAAGTAAACCAACAGTCGTTTTGCATTGTGCACTATGCTTTTGCCTAAACCAACAGTCGTTTTGCACTGTGCGCTGTGCTCTGGCGTAAACCAACAGCCGTTTTGCACTGTGCGCTGTGCTCTGGCGTAAACCAACAGCCGTTTTGCACTGTGCGCTGTGCTCTGGCATAAACCAACAGCCGTTTTGCACTGTGCACTATGCTTTTGAGTAAACCAACAGTCGTTTTGCATTGTGCACTATGCTTTTGCCTAAACCAACAGTCGTTTTGCACTGTGCGCTGTGCTCTGGCGTAAACCAACAGCCGTTTTGCACTGTGCGCTGTGCTCTGGCGTAAACCAACAGTCGTTTTGCACTGTGCGCTGTGCTCTGGCGTAAACCAACAGCCGTTTTGCACTGTGCGCTGTGCTCTGGCATAAACGAACAGCTGTTTTGCACTGTGCACTATGCTTTTGAGTAAACCAACAGTCGTTTTGCACTGTGCGCTGTGCTCTGGCGTAAACCAACAGCCGTTTTGCACTGTGCGCTGTGCTCTGGCGTAAACCAACAGCCGATTTGCACTGTGCGCTGTGCTCTGGCGTAAACCAACAGCCGTTTTGCACTGTGCACTATGCTTTTGAGTAAACCAACAGTCGTTTTGCATTGTGCACCATGCTTTTGCCTAAACCAACAGTCGTTTTGCACTGTGCGCTGTGCTCTGGCATAAACGAACAGCCGTTTTGCACTGTGCACTATGCTTTTGAGTAAACCAACAGTCGTTTTGCATTGTGCACTATGCTTTGCCTAAACCAACAGTCGTTTTGCACTGTGCGCTGTGCTCTGGCGTAAACCAACAGCCGTTTTGCACTGTGCGCTGTGCTCTGGCATAAACGAACAGCCGTTTTGCACTGTGCACTATGCTTTTGAGTAAAGCAACAGTCGTTTTGCACTGTGCGTATACCAACAGCCGTTTTGCACTGTGCGCTGTGCTCTGGCATAAACCAACAGCCGTTTTGCACTGTGCACTATGCTTTTGAGTAAACCAACAGTCGTTTTGCATTGTGCACTATGCTTTTGCCTAAACCAACAGTCGTTTTGCACTGTGCGCTGTGCTCTGGCGTAAACCAACAGCCGTTTTGCACTGTGCGCTGTGCTCTGGCGTAAACCAACAGCCGTTTTGCACTGTGCGCTGTGATCTGGCATAAACCAACAGCCGTTTTGCACTGTGCACTATGCTTTTGAGTAAACCAACAATCGTTTTGCACTGTGCGCTGTGCTCTGGCGTAAACCAACAGCCGTTTTGCACTGTGCGCTGTGCTCTGGCGTATACCAACAGCCGTTTTGCACTGTGCGCTGTGCTCTGGCGTAAACCAACAGCCGTTTTGCACTGTGCACTATGCTTTTGAGTAAACCAACATACGTTTTGCATTGTGCACTATGCTTTTGCCTAAACCAACAGTCGTTTTGCACTGTGCGCTGTGCTCTGGCGTAAACCAACAGCCGTTTTGCACTGTGCGCTGTGCCCTGGCGTATACCAACAGCCGTTTTGCACTGTGCGCTGTGCTCTGGCGTAAACCAACAGCCGTTTTGCACTGTGCACTATGCTTTTGAGTAAACCAACAGTCGTTTTGCATTGTGCACTATGCTTTTGCCTAAACCAACAGTCGTTTTGCACTGTGCGCTGTGCTCCGGCGTAAACCAACAGCCGTTTTGCACTGTGCACTATGCTTTTGAGTAAACCAACAGTCGTTTTGCATTGTGCACTATGCTTTTGCCTAAACCAACAGTCGTTTTGCACTGTGCGCTGTGCTCTGGCGTAAACCAACAGCCGTTTTGCACTGTGCGCTGTGCTCTGGCGTAAACCAACAGCCGTTTTGCACTGTGCGCTGTGCTCTGGCATAAACCAACAGCCGTTTTGCACTGTGCACTATGCTTTTGAGTAAACCAACAATCGTTTTGCACTGTGCGCTGTGCTCTGGCGTAAACCAACAGCCGTTTTGCACTGTGCGCTGTGCTCTGGCGTAAACCAACAGCCGTTTTGCACTGTGCGCTGTGCTCTAGCGTAAACCAACAGCCGTTTTGCACTGTGCACTATGCTTTTGAGTAAACCAACAGTCGTTTTGCACTGTGCGCTGTGCTCTGGCATAAACCAACAGCCGTTTTGCACTGTGCACTATGCTTTTGAGTAAACCAACAATCGTTTTGCACTGTGCGCTGTGCTCTGGCGTAAAACAACAGCCGTTTTGTACTGTGCGCTGTGCTCCGGCGTAAACCAACAGCCGTTTTGCACTGTGCACTATGCTTTTGAGTAAACCAACAGTCGTTTTGCATTGTGCACTATGCTTTTGCCTAAACCAACAGTCGTTTTGCACTGTGCGCTGTGCTCTGGCATAAACCAACAGCCGTTTTGCACTGTGCACTATGCTTTTGAGTAAACCAACAGTCGTTTTGCACTGTGCGCTGTGCTCTGGCGTAAACCAACAGCCGTTTTGCACTGTGCGCTGTGCTCTGGCGTAAACCAACAGCCGTTTTGCACTGTGCACTATGCTTTTGAGTAAACCAACAGTCGTTTTGCATTGTGCACTATGCTTTTGAGTAAACCAACAATCGTTTTGCACTGTGCGCTGTGCTCTGGCGTAAACCAACAGCCGTTTTGCACTGTGCGCTGTGCTCTGGCGTAAACCAACAGCCGTTTTGCACTGTGCGCTGTGCTCTGGCGTAAACCAACAGCCGTTTTGCACTGTGCACTATGCTTTTGAGTAAACCAACAGTCGTTTTGCATTGTGCACTATGCTTTTGAGTAAACCAACAATCGTTTTGCACTGTGCGCTGTGCTCTGGCGTAAACCAACAGCCGTTTTGCACTGTGCACTATGCTTTTGAGTAAACCAACAGTCGTTTTGCATTGTGCACTATGCTTTTGAGTAAACCAACAATCGTTTTGCACTGTGCGCTGTGCTCTGGCGTAAACCAACAGCCGTTTTGCACTGTGCGCTATGCTTTTGAGTAAACCAACAGTCGTTTTGCACTGTGCGCTGTGCTCTGGCGTAAACCAACAGCCGTTTTGCACTGTGCGCTGTGCTCTGGCGTAAACCAACAGCCGTTTTGCACTGTGCGCTGTGCTCTGGCGTAAACCAACAGCCGTTTTGCACTGTGCGCTGTGCTCTGGCATAAACCAACAGCCGTTTTGCACTGTGCACTATGCTTTTGAGTAAACCAACAATCGTTTTGCACTGTGCGCTGTGCTCTGGCGTAAACCAACAGCCGTTTTGCACTGTGCGCTGTGTTCTGGCGTAAACCAACAGCCGTTTTGCACTGTGCGCTGTGCTCTGGCGTAAACCAACAGCCGTTTTGCACTGTGCACTATGCTTTTGAGTAAACCAACAGTCGTTTTGCATTGTGCACTATGCTTTTGAGTAAACCAACAATCGTTTTGCACTGTGCGCTGTGCTCTGGCGTAAACCAACAGCCGTTTTGCACTGTGCACTATGCTTTTGAGTAAGCCAACAGTCGTTTTGCATTGTGCACTATGCTTTTGCTTAAACCAACAGTCGTTTTGCACTGTGCGCTGTGCTCTGGCGTAAACCAACAGCCGTTTTGCACTGTGCACTATGCTTTTGAGTAAACCAACAGTCGTTTTGCATTGTGCACTATGCTTTTGCTTAAACCAACAGCCGTTTTGCACTGTGCGCTGTGCTCTGTCGTAAACCAACAGCCGTTTTGCACTGTGCACTATGCTTTTGAGTAAACCAACAGTCGTTTTGCATTGTGCACTATGCTTTTGAGTAAACCAACAATCGTTTTGCACTGTGCGCTGTGCTCTGGCGTAAACCAACAGCCGTTTTGCACTGTGCACTATGCTTTTGAGTAAGCCAACAGTCGTTTTGCATTGTGCACTATGCTTTTGCTTAAACCAACAGTCGTTTTGCACTGTGCGCTGTGCTCTGGCGTAAACCAACAGCCGTTTTGCACTATGCGCTGTGCTCTGGCGTAAACCAACAGCCGTTTTGCACTGTGCGATGTGCTCTGGCGTAAACCAACAGCCGTTTTGCACTGTGCGCTGTGCTCTGGCGTAAACCAACAGCCGTTTTGCACTGTGCGCTGTGCTCTGGCATAAACCAACAGCCGTTTTGCACTGTGCACTATGCTTTTGAGTAAACCAACAGTCGTTTTGCACTGTGCGCTGTGCTCTGGCGTAAACCAACAGCCGTTTTGCACTGTGCGCTGTGCTCTGGCGTAAACCAACAGCCGTTTTGCACTGGGCGCTGTGCTCTGGCGTAAACCAACAGCCGTTTTGCACTGTGCGCTGTGCTCTGGCGTAAACCAACAGCCGTTTTGCACTGTGCGCTGTGCTCTGGCGTAAACCAACAGCCGTTTTGCACTGTGCGCTGTGCTCTGGCATAAACCAACAGCCGTTTTGCACTGTGCACTATGCTTTTGAGTAAACCAACAATCGTTTTGCACTGTGCGCTGTGCTCTGGCGTAAACCAACAGCCGTTTTGCACTGTGCGCTGTGCTCTGGCGTAAACCAACAGCCGTTTTGCACTGTGCGCTGTGCTCTAGCGTAAACCAACAGCCGTTTTGCACTGTGCGCTGTGCTCTGGCATAAACCAACAGCCGTTTTGCACTGTGCACTATGCTTTTGAGTAAACCAACAATCGTTTTGCACTGTGCGCTGTGCTCTGGCGTAAACCGACAGTCGTTTTGCACTGTGCGCTGTGCTCTGGCGTAAACCAACAGCCGTTTTGCACTGTGCGCTGTGCTCTGGCGTAAACCAACAGCCGTTTTGCACTGGGCGCTGTGCTCTGGCGTAAACCAACAGCCGTTTTGCTCTGTGCGCTGTGCTCTGGCGTAAACCAACAGCCGTTTTGCACTGTGCGCTGTGCTCTGGCGTAAACCAACAGCCGTTTTGCACTGTGCGCTGTGCTCTGGCATAAACCAACAGCCGTTTTGCACTGTGCACTATGCTTTTGAGTAAACCAACAATCGTTTTGCACTGTGCGCTGTGCTCTGGCGTAAACCAACAGCCGTTTTGCACTGTGCGCTGTGCTCTGGCGTAAACCAACAGCCGTTTTGCACTGTGCGCTGTGCTCTAGCGTAAACCAACAGCCGTTTTGCACTGTGCACTATGCTTTTGAGTAAACCAACAGTCGTTTTGCACTGTGCGCTGTGCTCTGGCATAAACCAACAGACGTTTTGCACTGTGCACTATGCTTTTGAGTAAACCAACAATCGTTTTGCACTGTGCGCTGTGCTCTGGCGTAAACCAACAGCCGTTTTGCACTGTGCGCTGTGCTCTGGCGTAAACCAACAGCCGTTTTGCACTGTGCACTATGCTTTTGAGTAAACCAACAGTCGTTTTGCATTGTGCACTATGCTTTTGCCTAAACCAACAGTCGTTTTGCACTGTGCGCTGTGCTCTGGCATAAACCAACAGCCGTTTTGCACTGTGCACTATGCTTTTGAGTAAGCCAACAGTCGTTTTGCATTGTGCACTATGCTTTTGCTTAAACCAACAGTCGTTTTGCATTGTGCGCTGTGCTCTGGCGTAAACCAACAGCCGTTTTGCACTGTGCGCTGTGCTCTGGCGTAAACCAACAGCCGGTTTGCACTGGGCGCTGTGCTCTGGCGTAAACCAACAGCCGTTTTGCACTGTGCGCTGTGCTCTGGCGTAAACCAACAGCCGTTTTGCACTGTGCGCTGTGCTCTGGCGTAAACCAACAGCCGTTTTGCACTGTGCGCTGTGCTCTGGCATAAACCAACAGCCGTTTTGCACTGTGCACTATGCTTTTGAGTAAACCAACAGTCGTTTTGCACTGTGCGCTGTGCTCTGGCGTAAACCAACAGCCGTTTTGCACTGTGCGCTGTGCTCTGGCGTAAACCAACAGCCGTTTTGCACTGTGCACTATGCTTTTGAGTAAACCAACAGTCGTTTTGCATTGTGCACTATGCTTTTGAGTAAACCAACAGTCGTTTTGCACTGTGCGCTGTGCTCTGGCGTAAACCAACAGTCGTTTTGCACTGTGCGTATACCAACAGCCGTTTTGCACTGTGCGCTGTGCTCTGGCGTAAACCAACAGCCGTTTTGCACTGTGCACTATGCTTTTGAGTAAACCAACAGTCGTTTTGCATTGTGCACTATGCTTTTGCCTAAACCAACAGTCGTTTTGTACTGTGCGCTGTGCTCTGGCATAAACCAACAGCCGTTTTGCACTGTGCACTATGCTTTTGAGTAAGCCAACAGTCGTTTTGCATTGTGCATTATGCTTTTGCTTAAACCAACAGCCGTTTTGCACTGTGCGCTGTGCTCTGGCATAAACGAACAGCCGTTTTGCACTGTGCACTATGCTTTTGAGTAAACCAACAGTCGTTTTGCACTGTGCGCTGTGCTCTGGCGTAAACCAACAGCCGTTTTGCACTGTGCGCTGTGCTCTGGCATAAACCAACAGCCGTTTTGCACTGTGCACTATGCTTTTGAGTAAACCGACAGTCGTTTTGCATTGTGCACTATGCTTTTGCCTAAACCAACAGTCGTTTTGCACTGTGCGCTGTGCTCTGGCATAAACCAACAGCCGTTTTGCACTGTGCACTATGCTTTTGAGTAAACCAACAGTCGTTTTGCATTGTGCACTATGCTTTTGCCTAAACCAACAGCCGTTTTGCACTGTGCGCTGTGCTCTGGCATAAACGAACAGCCGTTTTGCACTGTGCACTATGCTTTTGAGTAAACCAACAGTCGTTTTGCACTGTGCGCTGTGCTCTGGCGTAAACCAACAGCCGTTTTGCACTGTGCGCTGTGCTCTGGCGTAAACCAACAGCCGTTTTGCACTGTGCGCTGTGCTCTGGCATAAACCAACAGCCGTTTTGCACTGTGCACTATGCTTTTGAGTAAACCAACAGTCGTTTTGCACTGTGCGCTGTGCTCTGGCGTAAACCAACAGCCGTTTTGCACTGTGCGCTGTGCTCTGGCGTAAACCAACAGCCGTTTTGCACTGTGCACTATGCTTTTGAGTAAACCAACAGTCGTTTTGCATTGTGCACTATGCTTTTGAGTAAACCAACAGTCGTTTTGCACTGTGCTCTGGCGTAAACCAACAGTCGTTTTGCACTGTGCGTATACCAACAGCCGTTTTGCACTGTGCGCTGTGCTCTGGCGTAAACCAACAGCCGTTTTGCACTGTGCACTATGCTTTTGAGTAAACCAACAGTCGTTTTGCATTGTGCACTATGCTTTTGCCTAAACCAACAGTCGTTTTGCACTGTGCGCTGTGCTCTGGCGTAAACCAACAGCCGTTTTGCACTGTGCGCTGTGCTCTGGCGTAAACCAACAGCCGTTTTGCACTGTGCGCTGTGCTCTGGCATAAACCAACAGCCGTTTTGCACTGTGCGCTGTGCTCTGGCGTAAACCAACAGCCGTTTTGCACTGTGCGCTGTGCTCTGGCATAAACCAACAGCCGTTTTGCACTGTGCACTATGCTTTTGAGTAAACCAACAATCGTTTTGCACTGTGCGCTGTGCTCTGGCGTAAACCAACAGCCGTTTTGCACTGTGCGCTGTGCTCTGGCGTAAACCAACAGCCGTTTTGCACTGTGCACTATGCTTTTGAGTAAACCAACAGTCGTTTTGCATTGTGCACTATGCTTTTGCCTAAACCAACAGTCGTTTTGCACTGTGCGCTGTGCTCTGGCGTAAACCAACAGCCGTTTTGCACTGTGCACTATGCTTTTGAGTAAACCAACAGTCGTTTTGCACTGTGCGCTGTGCTCTGGCGTAAACCAACAGCCGTTTTGCACTGTGCGCTGTGCTCTGGCATAAACCAAAAGCCGTTTTGCACTGTGCACTATGCTTTTGAGTAAACCAACAGTCGTTTTGCACTGTGCGCTGTGCTCTGGCGTAAACCAACAGCCGTTTTGCACTGTGCGCTGTGCTCTGGCGTAAACCAACAGCCGTTTTGCACTGTGCACTATGCTTTTGAGTAAACCAACAGCCGTTTTGCATTGTGCACTATGCTTTTGCCTAAACCAACAGTCGTTTTGCACTGTGCGCTGTGCTCTGGCATAAACCAACAGCCGTTTTGCACTGTGCACTATGCTTTTGAGTAAGCCAACAGTCGTTTTGCATTGTGCACTATGCTTTTGCTTAAACCAACAGCCGTTTTGCACTGTGCGCTGTGCTCTGGCGTAAACCAACAGCCGTTTTGCACTGTGCGCTGTGCTCTGGCGTAAACCAACAGCCGTTTTGCACTGTGCGCTGTGCTCTGGCATAAACCAACAGCCGTTTTGCACTGTGCACTATGCTTTTGAGTAAACCAACAGTCGTTCTGCACTGTGCGCTGTGCTCTGGCGTAAACCAACAGCCGTTTTGCACTGTGCACTATGCTTTTGAGTAAACCAACAGTCGTTTTGCATTGTGCACTATGCTTTTGAGTAAACCAACAGTCGTTTTGCACTGTGCGCTGTGCTCTGGCGTAAACCAACAGTCGTTTTGCACTGTGCGTATACCAACAGCCGTTTTGCACTGTGCGCTGTGCTCTGGCGTAAACCAACAGCCGTTTTGCACTGTGCACTATGCTTTTGAGTAAACCAACAGTCGTTTTGCATTGTGCACTATGCTTTTGCCTAAACCAACAGTCGTTTTGCACTGTGCGCTGTGCTCTGGCATAAACCAACAGCCGTTTTGCACTGTGCACTATGCTTTTGAGTAAGCCAACAGTCGTTTTGCATTGTGCACTATGCTTTTGCTTAAACCAACAGCCGTTTTGCACTGTGCGCTGTGCTCTGGCATAAACGAACAGCCGTTTTGCACTGTGCACTATGCTTTTGAGTAAACCAACAGTCGTTTTGCACTGTGCGCTGTGCTCTGGCGTAAACCAACAGCCGTTTTGCACTGTGCGCTGTGCTCTGGCGTAAACCAACAGCCGTTTTGCACTGTGCGCTGTGCTCTGGCATAAACCAACAGCCGTTTTGCACTGTGCACTATGCTTTTGAGTAAACCAACAGTCGTTTTGCATTGTGCACTATGCTTTTGCCTAAACCAACAGTCGTTTTGCACTGTGCTCTGGCATAAACCAACAGCCGTTTTGCACTGTGCACTATGCTTTTGAGTAAACCAACAGTCGTTTTGCATTGTGCACTATGCTTTTGCCTAAACCAACAGCCGTTTTGCACTGTGCACTATGCTTTGAGTAAACCAACAGTCGTTTTGCACTGTGCGCTGTGCTCTGGCGTAAACCAACAGCCGTTTTGCACTGTGCACTATGCTTTTGAATAAACCAACAGTCGTTTTGCATTGTTCACTATGCTTTTGCCTAAACCAACAGCCGTTTTGCACTGTGCACTATGCTTTTGAGTAAACCAACAGTCGTTTTGCATTGTGCACTATGCTTTTGCCTAAACCAACAGTCGTTTTGCACTGTGCGCTGTGCTCTGGCATAAACCAACAGCCGTTTTGCACTGTGCACTATTCTTTTGAGTAAACCAACAGTCGTTTTGCATTGTGCACTATGCTTTTGCCTAAACCAACAGCCGTTTTGCACTGTGCGCTGTGTTCTGCCATAAACGAACAGCCGTTTTGCACTGTGCACTATGCTTTTGAGTAAACCAACAGTCGTTTTGCACTGTGCGCTGTGCTCTGGCGTAAACCAACAGCCGTTTTGCACTGTGCACTGTGCTTTTGAGTAAACCAACAATCGTTTTGCACTGTGCGCTGTGCTCTGGCGTAAACCAACAGCCGTTTTGCACTGTGCGCTGTGCTCTGGCGTAAACCAACAGCCGTTTTGCACTGTGCACTATGCTTTTGAGTAAACCAACAGTCGTTTTGCATTGTGCACTATGCTTTTGAGTAAACCAACAGTCGTTTTGCACTGTGCGCTGTGCTCTGGCGTAAACCAACAGTCGTTTTGCACTGTGCGTATACCAACAGCCGTTTTGCACTGTGCGCTGTGCTCTGGCGTAAACCAACAGCCGTTTTGCACTGTGCACTATGCTTTTGAGTAAACCAACAGTCGTTTTGCATTGTGCACTATGCTTTTGCCTAAACCAACAGTCGTTTTGCACTGTGCGCTGTGCTCTGGCATAAACCAACAGCCGTTTTGCACTGTGCACTATGCTTTTGAGTAAGCCAACAGTCGTTTTGCGTTGTGCACTATGCTTTTGCCTAAACCAACAGTCGTTTTGCACTGTGCGCTGTGCTCTGGCATACACCAACAGCCGTTTTGCACTGTGCACTATGCTTTTGAGTAAACCAACAGTCGTTTTGCATTGTGCACTATGCTTTTGCCTAAACCAACAGCCGTTTTGCACTGTGCGCTGTGCTCTGGCGTAAACCAACAGCCGTTTTGCACTGTGCGCTGTGCTCTGGCATAAACCAACAGTCGTTTTGCATTGTGCACTATGCTTTTGCCTAAACCAACAGTCGTTTTGCACTGTGCGCTGTGCTCTGCCATAAACGAACAGCCGTTTTGCACTGTGCACTATGCTTTTGAGTAAACCAACAGTCGTTTTGCACTGTGCGCTGTGCTCTGGCGTAAACCAACAGCCGTTTTGCACTATGCGCTGTGCTCTGGCGTAAACCAACAGCCGTTTTGCACTGTGCACTATGCTTTTGAGTAAACCAACAGTCGTTTTGCATTGTGCACTATGCTTTTGCTTAAACCAACAGTCGTTTTGCACTGTGCGCTGTGCTCTGGCGTAAACCAACAGCCGTTTTGCACTGTGCGCTGTGCTCTGGCATAAACCAACAGCCGTTTTGCACTGTGCACTATGCTTTTGAGTAAACCAACAATCGTTTTGCACTGTGCGCTGTGCTCTGGCGTAAACCAACAGCCGTTTTGCACTGTGCGCTGTGCTCTGGCGTAAACCAATAGCCGTTTAGCACTGTGCACTATGCTTTTGAGTAAACCAACAGTCGTTTTGCATTGTGCACTATGCTTTTGCCTAAACCAACAGTCGTTTTGCACTGTGCGCTGTGCTCTGGCGTAAACCAACAGCCGTTTTGCACTGTGCGCTGTGCTCTGGCGTAAACCAACAGCCGTTTTGCACTGTGCGCTGTGCTCTGGCGTAAACCAACAGCCGTTTTGCATAAACGTTTTGCATAAACGGCTGTTGGTTTATGCCAGAGCACAGCGCACAGTGCAAAACGACTGTTGGTTTAGGCAAAAGCATAGTGCACAATGCAAAACGACTGTTGGTTTACTCAAAAGCATAGTGCACAGTGCAAAACGGCTGTTGGTTTACGCCAGAGCACAGCGCACAGTGCAAAACGGCTGTTGGTTTACGCCAGAGCACAGCGCACAGTGCAAAACGACTGTTGGTTTACTCAAAAGCATAGTGCACTGTGCGTATACCAACAGCCGTTTTGCACTGTGCGCTGTGCTCTGGCGTAAACCAACAGCCGTTTTGCACTGTGCACTATGCTTTTGAGTAAACCAACAGTCGTTTTGCATTGTGCACTATGATTTTGCCTAAACCAACAGTCGTTTTGCACTGTGCGCTGTGCTCTGGCATAAACCAACAGCCGTTTTGCACTGTGCACTATGCTTTTGAGTAAGCCAACAGTCGTTTTGCATTGTGCACTATGCTTTTGCTTAAACCAACAGCCGTTTTGCACTGTGCGCTGTGCTCTGGCATAAACGAACAGCCGTTTTGCACTGTGCACTATGCTTTTGAGTAAACCAACAGTCGTTTTGCACTGTGCGCTGTGCTCTGGCGTAAACCAACAGCCGTTTTGCACTGTGCGCTGTGCTCTGGCGTAAACCAACAGCCGTTGTGCACTGTGCGCTGTGCTCTGGCATAAACCAACAGCCGTTTTGCACTGTGCACTATGCTTTTGAGTAAACCAACAGTCGTTTTGCATTGTGCACTATGCTCTTGCCTAAACCAACAGTCGTTTTGCACTGTGCGCTGTGCTCTGGCATAAACCAACAGCCGTTTTGCACTGTGCACTATGCTTTTGAGTAAACCAACAGTCGTTTTGCATTGTGCACTATGCTTTTGCCTAAACCAACAGCCGTTTTGCACTGTGCGCTGTGCTCTGGCATAAACGAACAACCGTTTTGCACTGTGCACTATGCTTTTGAGTAAACCAACAGTCGTTTTGCACTGTGCGCTGTGCTCTGGCGTAAACCAACAGCCTTTTTGCACTGTGCACTATGCTTTTGAGTAAACCAACAGTCGTTTTGCATTGTGCACTATGCTTTTGCCTAAACCAACAGCCGTTTTGCACTGTGCGCTGTGCTCTGGCATAAACGAACAACCGTTTTGCACTGTGCACTATGCTTTTGAGTAAACCAACAGTCGTTTTGCACTGTGCGCTGTGCTCTGGCGTAAACCAACAGCCGTTTTGCACTGTGCGCTGTGCTCTGGCGTAAACCAACAGCCGTTTTGCACTGTGCGCTGTGGTCTGGCATAAACCAACAGCCGTTTTGCACTGTGCACTATGCTTTTGAGTAAACCAACAGTCGTTTTGCACTGTGCGCTGTGCTCTGGCGTAAACCAACAGCCGTTTTGCACTGTGCGCTGTGCTCTGGCGTAAACCAACAGCCGTTTTGCGCTGTGCACTATGCTTTTGAGTAAACCAACAGTCGTTTTGCATTGTGCACTATGCTTTTGAGTAAACCAACAGTCGTTTTGCACTGTGCGCTGTGCTCTGGCGTAAACCAACAGTCGTTTTGCACTGTGCGTATACCAACAGCCGTTTTGCACTGTGCGCTGTGCTCTGGCGTAAACCAACAGCCGTTTTGCACTGTGCACTATGCTTTTGAGTAAACCAACAGTCGTTTTGCATTGTGCACTATGCTTTTGCCTAAACCAACAGTCGTTTTGCACAGTGCGCTGTGCTCTGGCATAAAACAACAGCCGTTTTGCACTGTGCGCTGTGCTCTGGCGTAAACCAACAGCCGTTTTGCACTGTGCGCTGTGCTCTGGCATAAACCAACAGCCGTTTTGCACTGTGCACTATGCTTTTGAGTAAACCAACAGTCGTTTTGCATTGTGCACTATGCTTTTGCCTAAACCAACAGTCGTTTTGCACTGTGCGCTGTGCTCTGGCATAAACCAACAGCCGTTTTGCACTGTGCACTATGCTTTTGAGTAAACCAACAGTCGTTTTGCATTGTGCACTATGCTTTTGCCTAAACCAACAGCCGTTTTGCACTGTGCGCTGTGTTCTGCCATAAACGAACAACCGTTTTGCACTGTGCACTATGCTTTTGAGTAAACCAACAGTCGTTTTGCACTGTGCGCTGTGCTCTGGCGTAAACCAACAGCCGTTTTGCACTGTGCGCTGTGCTCTGGCGTAAACCAACAGCCGTTTTGCACTGTGCGCTGTGCTCTGGCATAAACCAACAGCCGTTTTGCACTGTGCACTATGCTTTTGAGTAAACCAACAATCGTTTTGCACTGTGCGCTGTGCTCTGGCGTAAACCAACAGCCGTTTTGCACTGTGCGCTGTGCTCTGGCGTAAACCAACAGCCGTTTTGCACTGTGCACTATGCTTTTGAGTAAACCAACAGTCGTTTTGCATTGTGCACTATGCTTTTGCCTAAACCAACAGTCGTTTTGCACTGTGCGCTGTGCTCTGGCGTAAACCAACAGCCGTTTTGCACTGTGCACTGTGCTCTGGCATAAACGAACAGCCGTTTTGCACTGTGCACTATGCTTTTGAGTAAACCAACAGTTGTTTTGCACTGCGCGCTATGCTTTGGCGTAAACCAACAGTCGTTTTGCACCGTGCACTATGCTTTTGAGTAAACCAACAGTCGTTTTGCATTGTGCACTATGCTTTTGCCTAAACCAACAGTCGTTTTGCACTGTGCGCTGTGCTCTGGCGTAAACCAACAGCCGTTTTGCACTGCTTATGCACTGTTATGCTTTTGAGTAAACCAACAGTCGTTTTGCATTGTGCACTATGCTTTTGAGTAAGCCAACAGTCGTTTTGCACTGTGCACTATGCTTTTGCCTAAACCAACAGTCGTTTTGCACTGTGCGCTGTGCTCTGGCGTAAACCAACAGCCGTTTTGCACTGTGCACTGTGCTCTGGCATAAACGAACAGCCGTTTTGCACTGTGCACTATGCTTTTGAGTAAACCAACAGTCGTTTTGCACTGCGCGCTATGCTTTGGCGTAAACCAACAGTCGTTTTGCACCGTGCACTATGCTTTTGAGTAAACCAACAGTCGTTTTGCATTGTGCACTATGCTTTTGCCTAAACCAACAGTCGTTTTGGACTGTGCGCTGTGCTCTGGCGTAAACCAACAGCCGTTTTGCACTGCTTATGCACTGTTATGCTTTTGAGTAAACCAACAGTCGTTTTGCACTGTGCGCTGTGCTCTGGCGTAAACCAACAGCCGTTTTGCACTGTGCACTGTGCTCTGGCATAAACGAACAGCCGTTTTGCACTGTGCACTATGCTTTTGAGTAAACCAACAGTCGTTTTGCACTGCGCGCTGTGCTCTGGCGTAAACCAACAGTCGTTTTGCACTGTGCGTATACCAACAGCCGTTTTGCACTGTGCGCTGTGCTCTGGCGTAAACCAACAGCCGTTTTGCGCTGTGCACTATGCTTTTGAGTAAACCAACAGTCGTTTTGCATTGTGCACTATGCTTTTGAGTAAACCAACAGTCGTTTTGCACTGTGCGCTGTGCTCTGGCGTAAACCAACAGTCGTTTTGCACTGTGCGTATACCAACAGCCGTTTTGCACTGTGCGCTGTGCTCTGGCGTAAACCAACAGCCGTTTTGCACTGTGCACTATGCTTTTGAGTAAACCAACAGTCGTTTTGCATTGTGCACTATGCTTTTGCCTAAACCAACAGTCGTTTTGCACAGTGCGCTGTGCTCTGGCATAAACCAACAGCCGTTTTGCACTGTGCGCTGTGCTCTGGCGTAAACCAACAGCCGTTTTGCACTGTGCGCTGTGCTCTGGCATAAACCAACAGCCGTTTTGCACTGTGCACTATGCTTTTGAGTAAACCAACAGTCGTTTTGCATTGTGCACTATGCTTTTGCCTAAACCAACACTCGTTTTGCACTGTGCGCTGTGCTCTGGCATAAACCAACAGCCGTTTTGCACTGTGCACTATGCTTTTGAGTAAACCAACAGTCGTTTTGCATTGTGCACTATGCTTTTGCCTAAACCAACAGCCGTTTTGCACTGTGCGCTGTGTTCTGCCATAAACGAACAGCCGTTTTGCACTGTGCACTATGCTTTTGAGTAAACCAACAGTCGTTTTGCACTGTGCGCTGTGCTCTGGCGTAAACCAACAGCCGTTTTGCACTGTGCGCTGTGCTCTGGCGTAAACCAACAGCCGTTTTGCACTGTGCGCTGTGCTCTGGCATAAACCAACAGCCGTTTTGCACTGTGCACTATGCTTTTGAGTAAACCAACAATCGTTTTGCACTGTGCGCTGTGCTCTGGCGTAAACCAACAGCCGTTTTGCACTGTGCGCTGTGCTCTGGCGTAAACCAACAGCCGTTTTGCACTGTGCACTATGCTTTTGAGTAAACCAACAGTCGTTTTGCATTGTGCACTATGCTTTTGCCTAAACCAACAGTCGTTTTGCACTGTGCGCTGTGCTCTGGCGTAAACCAACAGCCGTTTTGCACTGTGCACTGTCCTCTGGCATAAACGAACAGCCGTTTTGCACTGTGCACTATGCTTTTGAGTAAACCAACAGTCGTTTTGCACTGCGCGCTATGCTTTGGCGTAAACCAACAGTCGTTTTGCACCGTGCACTATGCTTTTGAGTAAACCAACAGTCGTTTTGCATTGTGCACTATGCTTTTGCCTAAACCAACAGTCGTTTTGCACTGTGCGCTGTGCTCTGGCGTAAACCAACAGCCGTTTTGCACTGCTTATGCACTGTTATGCTTTTGAGTAAACCAACAGTCGTTTTGCATTGTGCACTATGCTTTTGAGTAAGCCAACAGTCGTTTTGCACTGTGCACTATGCTTTTGCCTAAACCAACAGTCGTTTTGCACTGTGCGCTGTGCTCTGGCGTAAACCAACAGCCGTTTTGCACTGTGCACTGTGCTCTGGCATAAACGAACAGCCGTTTTGCACTGTGCACTATGCTTTTGAGTAAACCAACAGTCGTTTTGCACTGCGCGCTATGCTTTGGCGTAAACCAACAGTCGTTTTGCACCGTGCACTATGCTTTTGAGTAAACCAACAGTCGTTTTGCATTGTGCACTATGCTTTTGCCTAAACCAACAGTCGTTTTGCACTGTGCGCTGTGCTCTGGCGTAAACCAACAGCCGTTTTGCACTGCTTATGCACTGTTATGCTTTTGAGTAAACCAACAGTCGTTTTGCACTGTGCGCTGTGCTCTGGCGTAAACCAACAGCCGTTTTGCACTGTGCACTGTGCTCTGGCATAAACGAACAGCCGTTTTGCACTGTGCACTATGCTTTTGAGTAAACCAACAGTCGTTTTGCACTGCGCGCTATGCTTTGGCGTAAACCAACAGTCGTTTTGCACCGTGCACTATGCTTTTGAGTAAACCAACAGTCGTTTTGCATTGTGCACTATGCTTTTGCCTAAACCAACAGCCGTTTTGCACTGTGAGCTGTGCTCTGGCGTAAACCAACAGCCGTTTTGCACTGTGCACTATGCTTTTGAGTAAACCAACAGTCGTTTTGCACTGCGCGCTATGCTTTGGCGTAAACCAACAGTCGTTTTGCACCGTGCACTATGCTTTTGAGTAAACCAACAGTCGTTTTGCATTGTGCACTATGCTTTTGCCTAAACCAACAGTCGTTTTGCACTGTGCGCTGTGCTCTGGCGTAAACCAACAGCCGTTTTGCACTGCTTATGCACTGTTATGCTTTTGAGTAAACCAACAGTCGTTTTGCATTGTGCACTATGCTTTTGAGTAAGCCAACAGTCGTTTTGCACTGTGCACTATGCTTTTGCGTAAACCAAAAGTCGTTTTGGACTGTGCGCTGTGCTCTGGCGTAAACCAACAGCCGTTTTGCACTGTGCGCTGTGCTCTGGCGTAAACCAACAGCCGTTTTGCACTGTGCACTATACTTTTGAGTAAACCAACAGTCGTTTTGCATTGTGCACTATGCTTTTGAGTAAACCAACAGTCGTTTTGCACTGTGCGCTGTGCTCTGGCGTAAACCAACAGTCGTTTTGCACTGTGCGTATACCAACAGCCGTTTTGCACTGTGCGCTGTGCTCTGGCGTAAACCAACAGCCGTTTTGCACTGTGCACTATGCTTTTGAGTAAACCAACAGTCGTTTTGCATTGTGCACTATGCTTTTGTCTAAACCAACAGTCGTTTTGCACTGTGCGCTGTGCTCTGGCATAAACCAACAGCCGTTTTGCACTGTGCACTATGCTTTTGAGTAAGCCAACAGTCGTTTTGCATTGTGCACTATGCTTTTGCCTAAACCAACAGTCGTTTTGCACTGTGCGCTGTGCTCTGGCATAAACCAACAGCCGTTTTGCACTGTGCACTATGCTTTTGCGTAAACCAACAGTCGTTTTGCATTTTGCACTATGCTTTTGCCTAAACCAACAGCCGTTTTGCACTGTGCGCTGTGCTCTGGCGTAAACCAACAGCCGTTTTGCACTGTGCGCTGTGCTCTGGCATAAACCAACAGCCGTTTTGCACTGTGCACTATGCTTTTGAGTAAACCAACAGTCGTTTTGCATTGTGCACTATGCTTTTGCCTAAACCAACAGTCGTTTTGCACTGTGCGCTGTGCTCTGGCATAAACCAACAGCCGTTTTGCACTGTGCACTATGCTTTTGAGTAAACCAACAGTCGTTTTGCATTGTGCACTATGCTTTTGCCTAAACCAACAGCCGTTTTGCACTGTGCGCTGTGCTCTGGCGTAAACCAACAGCCGTTTTGCACTGTGCGCTGTGCTCTGGCATAAACCAACAGCCGTTTTGCACTGTGCACTATGCTTTTGAGTAAACCAACAGTCGTTTTGCACTGTGCGCTGTGCTCTGGCATAAACCAACAGCCGTTTTGCACTGTGCACTATGCTTTTGAGTAAACCAACAATCGTTTTGCACTGTGCGCTGTGCTCTGGCGTAAACCAACAGCCGTTTTGCACTGTGCGCTGTGCTCTGGCGTAAACCAACAGCCGTTTTGCACTGTGCACTATGCTTTTGAGTAAACCAACAGTCGTTTTGCACTGTGCACTATGCTTTTGCCTAAACCAACAGCCGTTTTGCACTGTGCGCTGTGCTCTGGCGTAAACCAACAGCCGTTTTGCACTGTGCGCTGTGCTCTGGCATAAACCAACAGCCGTTTTGCACTGTGCGCTGTGCTCTGGCATAAACCAACAGCCGTTTTGCACTGTGCACTATGCTTTTGAGTAAACCAACAATCGTTTTGCACTGTGCGCTGTGCTCTGGCGTAAACCAACAGCCGTTTTGCACTGTGCGCTGTGCTCTGGCGTAAACCAACAGTCGTTTTGCACTGTGCGTATACCAACAGCCGTTTTGCACTGTGCGCTGTGCTCTGGCGTAAACCAACAGCCGTTTTGCACTGTGCACTATGCTTTTGAGTAAACCAACAGTCGTTTTGCATTGTGCACTATGCTTTTGCCTAAACCAACAGCCGTTTTGCACTGTGCGCTGTGCTCTGGCGTAAACCAACAGCCGTTTTGCACTGTGCGCTGTGCTCTGGCATAAACCAACAGCCGTTTTGCACTGTGCACTATGCTTTTGAGTAAACCAACAATCGTTTTGCACTGTGCGCTGTGCTCTGGCGTAAACCAACAACCGTTTTGCACTGTGCGCTGTGCTCTGGCGTAAACCAACAGCCGTTTTGCACTGTGCACTATGCTTTTGAGTAAACCAACAGTCGTTTTGCATTGTGCACTATGCTTTTGCCTAAACCAACAGTCGTTTTGCACTGTGCGCTGTGCTCTGGCGTAAACCAACAGCCGTTTTGCACTGTGCGCTGTGCTCTGGCATAAACGAACAGCCGTTTTGCACTGTGCACTATGCTTTTGAGTAAACCAACAGTCGTTTTGCACTGTGCGCTGTGCTCTGGCGTAAACCAACAGCCGTTTTGCACTGTGCGCTGTGCTCTGGCGTAAACCAACAGCCGTTTTGCACTGTGCACTATGCTTTTGAGTAAACCAACAGTCGTTTTGCACTGCGCGCTATGCTTTGGCGTAAACCAACAGTCGTTTTGCACCGTGCACTATGCTTTTGAGTAAACCAACAGTCGTTTTGCATTGTGCACTATGCTTTTGCCTAAACCAACAGTCGTTTTGCACTGTGCGCTGTGCTCTGGCGTAAACCAACAGCCGTTTTGCACTGCTTATGCACTGTTATGCTTTTGAGTAAACCAACAGTCGTTTTGCATTGTGCACTATGCTTTTGAGTAAGCCAACAGTCGTTTTGCACTGTGCACTATGCATTTGCGTAAACCAAAAGTCGTTTTGGACTGTGCGCTGTGCTCTGGCGTAAACCAACAGCCGTTTTGCACTGTGCGCTGTGCTCTGGCATAAACGAACAGCCGTTTTGCACTGTGCACTATGCTTTTGAGTAAACCAACAGTCGTTTTGCACTGTGCGCTGTGCTCTGGCGTAAACCAACAGCCGTTTTGCACTGTGCGCTGTGCTCTGGCATAAACCAACAGCCGTTTTGCACTGTGCACTATGCTTTTGAGTAAACCAACAGTCGTTTTGCATTGTGCACTATGCTTTTGCCTAAACCAACAGTCGTTTTGCACTGTGCGCTGTGCTCTGGCGTAAACCAACAGTCGTTTTGCACTGCGCGCTATGCTTTGGCATAAACGAACAGTCGTTTTGCACCGTGCACTATGCTTTTGAGTAAACCAACAGTCGTTTTGCATTGTGCACTATGCTTTTGCCTAAACCAACAGTCGTTTTGCACTGTGCGCTGTGCTTTGGCGTAAACCAACAGCCGTTTTGCACTGCTTATGCACTGTTATGCTTTTGAGTAAACCAACAGTCGTTTTGCATTGTGCACTATGCTTTTGCGTAAACCAAAAGTCGTTTTGGACTGTGCGCTGTGCTCTGGCGTAAACCAACAGCCGTTTTGCACTGTGCGCTGTGCTCTGGCGTAAACCAACAGCCGTTTTGCACTGTGCGCTGTGCTCTGGCATAACCGAACAGCCGTTTTGCACTTTGCACTATGCTTTTGAGTAAACCAACAGTCGTTTTGCACTGTGCGCTGTGCTCTGGCGTAAACCAACAGCCGTTTTGCACTGTGCGCTATGCTTTGGCGTAAACCAACAGTCGTTTTGCACCGTGCACTATGCTTTTGAGTAAACCAACAGTCGTTTTGCATTGTGCACTATGCTTTTGCCTAAACCAACAGTCGTTTTGCACTGTGCGCTGTGCTTTGGCGTAAACCAACAGCCGTTTTGCACTGCTTATGCACTGTTATGCTTTTGAGTAAACCAACAGTCGTTTTGCATTGTGCACTATGCTTTTGAGTAAGCCAACAGTCGTTTTGCACTGTGCACTATGCTTTTGCGTAAACCAAAAGTAGTTTTGGACTGTGCGCTGTGCTCTGGCGTAAACCAACAGCCGTTTTGCACTGTGCGCTGTGCTCTGGCGTAAACCAACAGCCGTTTTGCACTGTGCGCTGTGCTCTGGCATAAACGAACAGCCGTTTTGCTCTGTGCACTATGCTTTTGAGTAAACCAACAGTCGTTTTGCATTGTGCACTATGCTTTTGCCTAAACCAACAGTCGTTTTGCTCTGTGCGCTGTGCTCTGGCGTAAACCAACAGCCGTTTTGCACTGCTTATGCACTGTTATGCTTTTGAGTAAACCAACAGTCGTTTTGCATTGTGCACTATGCTTTTGAGTAAGCCAACAGTCGTTTTGCACTGTGCACTATGCTTTTGCGTAAACCAACAGCCGTTTTGCACTGTGCGCTGTGCTCTGGCGTAAACCAACAGCCGTTTTGCACTGTGCACTATGCTTTTGAGTAAACCAACAGTCGTTTTGCATTGTGCACTATGCTTTTGCCTAAACCAACAGCCGTTTTGCACTGTGCGCTGTGCTCTGGCGTAAACCAACAGCCGTTTTGCACTGTGCGCTGTGCTCTGGCATAAACCAACAGCCGTTTTGCACTGTGCACTATGCTTTTGAGTAAACCAACAATCGTTTTGCACTGTGCGCTGTGCTCTGGCGTAAACCAACAACCGTTTTGCACTGTGCGCTGTGCTCTGGCGTAAACCAACAGCCGTTTTGCACTGTGCACTATGCTTTTGAGTAAACCAACAGTCGTTTTGCATTGTGCACTATGCTTTTGCCTAAACCAACAGTCGTTTTGCACTGTGCGCTGTGCTCTGGCGTAAACCAACAGCCGTTTTGCACTGCTTATGCACTGTTATGCTTTTGAGTAAACCAACAGTCGTTTTGCATTGTGCACTATGCTTTTGAGTAAGCCAACAGTCGTTTTGCACTGTGCACTATGCATTTGCGTAAACCAAAAGTCGTTTTGGTCTGTGCGCTGTGCTCTGGCGTAAACCAACAGCCGTTTTGCACTGTGCGCTGTGCTCTGGCATAAACGAACAGCCGTTTTGCACTGTGCACTATGCTTTTGAGTAAACCAATAGTCGTTTTGCACTGTGCGCTGTGCTCTGGCGTAAACCAACAGCCGTTTTGCACTGTGCGCTGTGCTCTGGCATAAACCAACAGCCGTTTTGCACTGTGCACTATGCTTTTGAGTAAACCAACAGTCGTTTTGCATTGTGCACTATGCTTTTGCCTAAACCAACAGTCGTTTTGCACTGTGCGCTGTGCTCTGGCGTAAACCAACAGTCGTTTTGCACTGCGCGCTATGCTTTGGCATAAACGAACAGTCGTTTTGCACCGTGCACTATGCTTTTGAGTAAACCAACAGTCGTTTTGCATTGTGCACTATGCTTTTGCCTAAACCAACAGTCGTTTTGCACTGTGCGCTGTGCTTTGGCGTAAACCAACAGCCGTTTTGCACTGCTTATGCACTGTTATGCTTTTGAGTAAACCAACAGTCGTTTTGCATTGTGCACTATGCTTTTGCGTAAACCAAAAGTCGTTTTGGACTGTGCGCTGTGCTCTGGCGTAAACCAACAGCCGTTTTGCACTGTGCGCTGTGCTCTGGCGTAAACCAACAGCCGTTTTGCACTGTGCGCTGTGCTCTGGCGTAAACCAACAGCCGTTTTGCACTGTGCGCTGTGCTCTGGCATAAACCAACAGCCGTTTTGCACTGTGCACTATGCTTTTGAGTAAACCAACAATCGTTTTGCACTGTGCGCTGTGCTCTGGCGTAAACCAACAACCGTTTTGCACTGTGCGCTGTGCTCTGGCGTAAACCAACAGCCGTTTTGCACTGTGCGCTGTGCTCTGGCATAAACGAACAGCCGTTTTGCACTGTGCACTATGCTTTTGAGTAAACCAACAGTCGTTTTGCACTGTGCGCTGTGCTCTGGCGTAAACCAACAGCCGTTTTGCACTGTGCGCTGTGCTCTGGCGTAAACCAACAGCCGTTTTGCACTGTGCACTATGCTTTTGAGTAAACCAACAGTCGTTTTGCACTGCGCGCTATGCTTTGGCGTAAACCAACAGTCGTTTTGCACCGTGCACTATGCTTTTGAGTAAACCAACAGTCGTTTTGCATTGTGCACTATGCTTTTGCCTAAACCAACAGTCGTTTTGCACTGTGCGCTGTGCTCTGGCGTAAACCAACAGCCGTTTTGCACTGCTTATGCACTGTTATGCTTTTGAGTAAACCAACAGTCGTTTTGCATTGTGCACTATGCTTTTGAGTAAGCCAACAGTCGTTTTGCACTGTGCACTATGCATTTGCGTAAACCAAAAGTCGTTTTGGTCTGTGCGCTGTGCTCTGGCGTAAACCAACAGCCGTTTTGCACTGTGCGCTGTGCTCTGGCATAAACGAACAGCCGTTTTGCACTGTGCACTATGCTTTTGAGTAAACCAATAGTCGTTTTGCACTGTGCGCTGTGCTCTGGCGTAAACCAACAGCCGTTTTGCACTGTGCGCTGTGCTCTGGCATAAACCAACAGCCGTTTTGCACTGTGCACTATGCTTTTGAGTAAACCAACAGTCGTTTTGCATTGTGCACTATGCTTTTGCCTAAACCAACAGTCGTTTTGCACTGTGCGCTGTGCTCTGGCGTAAACCAACAGTCGTTTTGCACTGCGCGCTATGCTTTGGCATAAACGAACAGTCGTTTTGCACCGTGCACTATGCTTTTGAGTAAACCAACAGTCGTTTTGCATTGTGCACTATGCTTTTGCCTAAACCAACAGTCGTTTTGCACTGTGCGCTGTGCTTTGGCGTAAACCAACAGCCGTTTTGCACTGCTTATGCACTGTTATGCTTTTGAGTAAACCAACAGTCGTTTTGCATTGTGCACTATGCTTTTGCGTAAACCAAAAGTCGTTTTGGACTGTGCGCTGTGCTCTGGCGTAAACCAACAGCCGTTTTGCACTGTGCGCTGTGCTCTGGCGTAAACCAACAGCCGTTTTGCACTGTGCGCTGTGCTCTGGCATAACCGAACAGCCGTTTTGCACTTTGCACTATGCTTTTGAGTAAACCAACAGTCGTTTTGCACTGTGCGCTGTGCTCTGGCGTAAACCAACAGCCGTTTTGCACTGTGCGCTATGCTTTGGCGTAAACCAACAGTCGTTTTGCACCGTGCACTATGCTTTTGAGTAAACCAACAGTCGTTTTGCATTGTGCACTATGCTTTTGCCTAAACCAACAGTCGTTTTGCACTGTGCGCTGTGCTTTGGCGTAAACCAACAGCCGTTTTGCACTGCTTATGCACTGTTATTCTTTTGAGTAAACCAACAGTCGTTTTGCATTGTGCACTATGCTTTTGAGTAAGCCAACAGTCGTTTTGCACTGTGCACTATGCTTTTGCGTAAACCAAAAGTCGTTTTGGACTGTGCGCTGTGCTCTGGCGTAAACCAACAGCCGTTTTGCACTGTGCGCTGTGCTCTGGCGTAAACCAACAGCCGTTTTGCACTGTGCGCTGTGCTCTGGCATAAACGAACAGCCGTTTTGCTCTGTGCACTATGCTTTTGAGTAAACCAACAGTCGTTTTGCATTGTGCACTATGCTTTTGCCTAAACCAACAGTCGTTTTGCTCTGTGCGCTGTGCTCTGGCGTAAACCAACAGCCGTTTTGCACTGCTTATGCACTGTTATGCTTTTGAGTAAACCAACAGTCGTTTTGCATTGTGCACTATGCTTTTGAGTAAGCCAACAGTCGTTTTGCACTGTGCACTATGCTTTTGCGTAAACCAAAAGTCGTTTTGGACTGTGCGCTGTGCTCTGGCGTAAACCAACAGCCGTTTTGCACTGTGCGCTGTGCTCTGGCATAAACGAACAGCCGTTTTGCTCTGTGCACTATGCTTTTGAGTAAACCAACAGTCGTTTTGCATTGTGCACTATGCTTTTGCCTAAACCAACAGTCGTTTTGCATTGTGCACTATGCTTTTGCCTAAACCAACAGCCGTTTTGCACTGTGCGCTGTGCTCTGGCGTAAACCAACAGCCGTTTTGCACTGTGCGCTGTGCTCTGGCATAAACGAACAGCCGTTTTGCTCTGTGCACTATGCTTTTGAGTAAACCAACAGTCGTTTTGCATTGTGCACTATGCTTTTGCCTAAACCAACAGTCGTTTTGCATTGTGCACTATGCTTTTGCCTAAACCAACAGTCGTTTTGCTATGTGCGCTGTGCTCTGGCGTAAACCAACAGCCGTTTTGCACTGCTTATGCACTGTTATGCTTTTGAGTAAACCAACAGTCGTTTTGCATTGTGCACTATGCTTTTGAGTAAGCCAACAGTCGTTTTGCACTGTGCACTATGCTTTTGCGTAAACCAAAAGTCGTTTTGGACTGTGCGCTGTGCTCTGGCGTAAACCAACAGCCGTTTTGCACTGTGCGCTGTGCTCTGGCATAAACGAACAGCCGTTTTGCTCTGTGCACTATGCTTTTGAGTAAACCAACAGCCGTTTTGCACTGTGCACTATGCTTTTGAGTAAACCAACAGTCGTTTTGCATTGTGCACTATGCTTTTGCCTAAACCAACAGCCGTTTTGCACTGTGCGCTGTGCTCTGGCGTAAACCAACAGCCGTTTTGCACTGTGCGCTGTGCTCTGGCATAAACCAACAGCCGTTTTGCACTGTGCACTATGCTTTTGAGTAAACCAACAATCGTTTTGCACTGTGCGCTGTGCTCTGGCGTAAACCAACAACCGTTTTGCACTGTGCGCTGTGCTCTGGCGTAAACCAACAGCCGTTTTGCACTTTGCACTATGCTTTTGAGTAAACCAACAGTCGTTTTGCATTGTGCACTATGCTTTTGCCTAAACCAACAGTCGTTTTGCACTGTGCGCTGTGCTCTGGCGTAAACCAACAGCCGTTTTGCACTGTGCGCTGTGCTCTGGCATAAACGAACAGCCGTTTTGCACTGTGCACTATGCTTTTGAGTAAACCAACAGTCGTTTTGCACTGTGCGCTGTGCTCTGGCGTAAACCAACAGCCGTTTTGCACTGTGCGCTGTGCTCTGGCGTAAACCAACAGCCGTTTTGCACTGTGCACTATGCTTTTGAGTAAACCAACAGTCGTTTTGCACTGCGCGCTATGCTTTGGCGTAAACCAACAGTCGTTTTGCACCGTGCACTATGCTTTTGAGTAAACCAACAGTCGTTTTGCATTGTGCACTATGCTTTTGCCTAAACCAACAGTCGTTTTGCACTGTGCGCTGTGCTCTGGCGTAAACCAACAGCCGTTTTGCACTGCTTATGCACTGTTATGCTTTTGAGTAAACCAACAGTCGTTTTGCATTGTGCACTATGCTTTTGAGTAAGCCAACAGTCGTTTTGCACTGTGCACTATGCATTTGCGTAAACCAAAAGTCGTTTTGGTCTGTGCGCTGTGCTCTGGCGTAAACCAACAGCCGTTTTGCACTGTGCGCTGTGCTCTGGCATAAACGAACAGCCGTTTTGCACTGTGCACTATGCTTTTGAGTAAACCAACAGTCGTTTTGCACTGTGCGCTGTGCTCTGGCGTAAACCAACAGCCGTTTTGCACTGTGCGCTGTGCTCTGGCATAAACCAACAGCCGTTTTGCACTGTGCACTATGCTTTTGAGTAAACCAACAGTCGTTTTGCATTGTGCACTATGCTTTTGCCTAAACCAACAGTCGTTTTGCACTGTGCGCTGTGCTCTGGCGTAAACCAACAGTCGTTTTGCACTGCGCGCTATGCTTTGGCATAAACGAACAGTCGTTTTGCACCGTGCACTATGCTTTTGAGTAAACCAACAGTCGTTTTGCATTGTGGACTATGCTTTTGCCTAAACCAACAGTCGTTTTGCACTGTGCGCTGTGCTTTGGCGTAAACCAACAGCCGTTTTACACTGCTTATGCACTGTTATGCTTTTGAGTAAACCAACAGTCGTTTTGCATTGTGCACTATGCTTTTGCGTAAACCAAAAGTCGTTTTGGACTGTGCGCTGTGCTCTGGCGTAAACCAACAGCCGTTTTGCACTGTGCGCTGTGCTCTGGCGTAAACCAACAGCCGTTTTGCACTGTGCGCTGTGCTCTGGCATAACCGAACAGCCGTTTTGCACTTTGCACTATGCTTTTGAGTAAACCAACAGTCGTTTTGCACTGTGCGCTGTGCTCTGGCGTAAACCAACAGCCGTTTTGCACTGTGCGCTATGCTTTGGCGTAAACCAACAGTCGTTTTGCACCGTGCACTATGCTTTTGAGTAAACCAACAGTCGTTTTGCATTGTGCACTATGCTTTTGCCTAAACCAACAGTCGTTTTGCACTGTGCGCTGTGCTTTGGCGTAAACCAACAGCCGTTTTGCACTGCTTATGCACTGTTATGCTTTTGAGTAAACCAACAGTCGTTTTGCATTGTGCACTATGCTTTTGAGTAAGCCAACAGTCGTTTTGCACTGTGCACTATGCTTTTGCGTAAACCAAAAGTCGTTTTGGACTGTGCGCTGTGCTCTGGCGTAAACCAACAGCCGTTTTGCACTGTGCGCTGTGCTCTGGCGTAAACCAACAGCCGTTTTGCACTGTGCGCTGTGCTCTGGCATAAACGAACAGCCGTTTTGCTCTGTGCACTATGCTTTTGAGTAAACCAACAGTCGTTTTGCATTGTGCACTATGCTTTTGCCTAAACCAACAGTCGTTTTGCTCTGTGCGCTGTGCTCTGGCGTAAACCAACAGCCGTTTTGCACTGCTTATGCACTGTTATGCTTTTGAGTAAACCAACAGTCGTTTTGCATTGTGCACTATGCTTTTGAGTAAGCCAACAGTCGTTTTGCACTGTGCACTATGCTTTTGCGTAAACCAAAAGTCGTTTTGGACTGTGCGCTGTGCTCTGGCGTAAACCAACAGCCGTTTTGCACTGTGCGCTGTGCTCTGGCATAAACGAACAGCCGTTTTGCTCTGTGCACTATGCTTTTGAGTAAACCAACAGTCGTTTTGCATTGTGCACTATGCTTTTGCCTAAACCAACAGTCGTTTTGCTCTGTGCGCTGTGCTCTGGCGTAAACCAACAGCCGTTTTGCACTGTGCACTATGCTTTTGAGTAAACCAACAGTCGTTTTGCACTGTGCGCTATGCTTTGGCATAAACGAACAGTCGTTTTGCATCGTGCACTATGCTTTTGAGTAAACCAACAGTCGTTTTGCATTGTGCACTATGCTTTTGCCTAAACCAACAGTCGTTTTGCACTGTGCGCTGTGCTCTGGCGTAAACCAACAGCCGTTTTGCACTGCTTATGCACTGTTATGCTTTTGAGTAAACCAACAGTCGTTTTGCATTGTGCACTATGCTTTTGAGTAAGCCAACAGTCGTTTTGCACTGTGCACTATGCTTTTGCGTAAACCAAAAGTCGTTTTGGACTGTGCGCTGTGCTCTGGCGTAAACCAACAGCCGTTTTGCACTGTGCGCTGTGCTCTGGCGTAAACCAGCAGCCGTTTTGCACTGTGCGCTGTGCTCTGGCATAACCGAACAGCCGTTTTGCACTTTGCACTATGCTTTTGAGTAAACCAACAGTCGTTTTGCACTGTGCGCTGTGCTCTGGCGTAAACCAACAGCCGTTTTGCACTGTGCGCTATGCTTTGGCGTAAACCAACAGTCGTTTTCCACCGTGCACTATGCTTTTGAGTAAACCAACAGTCGTTTTGCATTGTGCACTATGCTTTTGCCTAAACCAACAGTCGTTTTGCTCTGTGCGCTGTGCTCTGGCGTAAACCAACAGCCGTTTTGCACTGCTTATGCACTGTTATGCTTTTGAGTAAACCAACAGTCGTTTTGCATTGTGCACTATGCTTTTGAGTAAGCCAACAGTCGTTTTGCACTGTGCACTATGCTTTTGCGTAAACCAAAAGTCGTTTTGGACTGTGCGCTGTGCTCTGGCGTAAACCAACAGCCGTTTTGCACTGTGCGCTGTGCTCTGGCATAAACGAACAGCCGTTTTGCTCTGTGCACTATGCTTTTGAGTAAACCAACAGTCGTTTTGCATTGTGCACTATGCTTTTGCCTAAACCAACAGTCGTTTTGCTCTGTGCGCTGTGCTCTGGCGTAAACCAACAGCCGTTTTGCACTGTGCGCTGTGCTCTGGCATAAACGAACAGCCGTTTTGCACTGTGCACTATGCTTTTGAGTAAACCAACAGCCGTTTTGCACTGTGCGCTGTGCTCTGGCATAAACCAACAGCCGTTTTGCACTGTGCACTATGCTTTTGAGTAAACCAACAGTCGTTTTGCATTGTGCACTATGCTTTTGCCTAAACCAACAGTCGTTTTGCACTGTGCGCTGTGCTCTGGCATAAACGAACAGCCGTTTTGCACTGTGCACTATGCTTTTGAGTAAACCAACAGTCGTTTTGCATTGTGCACTATGCTTTTGCCTAAACCAACAGCCGTTTTGCACTGTGCGCTGTGCTCTGGCATAAACGAACAGCCGTTTTGCTCTGTGCACTATGCTTTTGAGTAAACCAACAGTCGTTTTGCATTGTGCACTATGCTTTTGCCTAAACCAACATTCGTTTTGCACTGTGCGCTGTGCTCTGGCGTAAACCAACAGCCGTTTTGCACTGTGCGCTGTGCTCTGGCATAAACGAACAGCCGTTTTGCACTGTGCACTATGCTTTTGAGTAAACCAACAGTCGTTTTGCACTGTGCGCTGTGCTCTGGCGTAAACCAACAGCCGTTTTGCACTGTGCGCTGTGCTCTGGCATAAACCAACAGTCGTTTTGCACTGTGCACTATGCTTTTGAGTAAACCAACAGTCGTTTTGCATTGTGCACTATGCTTTTGGCTAAACCAACAGTCGTTTTGCACTGTGCGCTGTGCTCTGGCATAAACCAACAGCCGTTTTGCACTGTGCACTATGCTTTTGAGTAAACCAACAGTCGTTTTGCATTGTGCACTATGCTTTTGCCTAAACCAACAGTCGTTTTGCACTGTGCGCTGTGCTCTGGCATAAACGAACAGCCGTTTTGCACTGTGCACTATGCTTTTGAGTAAACCAACAGTCGTTTTGCACTGTGCGATGTGCTCTGGCGTAAACCAACAGCCGTTTTGCACTGTGCGCTGTGCTCTGGCGTAAACCAACAGCCGTTTTGCACTGTGCGCTGTGCTCTGGCATAAACCAATAGCCGTTTTGCACTGTGCACTATGCTTTTGAGTAAACCAACAGTCGTTTTGCATTGTGCACTATGCTTTTGCCTAATCCAA
Organism: Xylota segnis; assembly: GCA_963583995.1. Classification (NCBI taxonomy): domain Eukaryota; kingdom Metazoa; phylum Arthropoda; class Insecta; order Diptera; family Syrphidae; genus Xylota; species Xylota segnis. Next base: position 84,536,020 of record OY757237.1, read on the forward strand.
CAGTCGTTTTGCACTGTGCGCTGTGCTCTGGCGTAAACCAACAGCCGTTTTGCACTGTGCGCTGTGCTCTGGCATAAACGAACAGCCGTTTTGCACTGTGCACTATGCTTTTGAGTAAACCAACAGTCGTTTTGCATTGTGCACTATGCTTTTGCCTAAACCAACAGTCGTTTTGCACTGTGCGCTGTGCTCTGGCGTAAACCAACAACCGTTTGGCACTGTGCGCTGTGCTCTGGCATAAACGAACAGCCGTTTTGCACTGTGCACTATGCTTTTGAGTAAACCAACAGTCGTTTTGCACTGTGCGCTGTGCTCCGGCGTAAACCAACAGCCGTTTTGCACTGTGCGCTCTGCTCTGGCGTAAACCAACAGCCGTTTTGCACTGTGTGCTGTGCTCTGGCATAAACCAACAGCCGTTTTGCACTGTTCACTATGCTTTTGAGTAAACCAACAGTCGTTTTGCATTGTGCACTATGCTTTTGCCTAAACCAACAGTCGTTTTGCAATGTGCGCTGTGCTCTGGCGTAAACCAACAGCCGTTTTGCACTGTGCGCTGTGCTCTGGCATAAACGAACAGCCGTTTTGCACTGTGCACTATGCTTTTGAGTAAACCAACAGTCGTTTTGCACTGTGCGCTGTGCTCTGGCGTACACCAACAGCCGTTTTGCACTGTGCGCTGTGCTCTGGCATAAACGAACAGCCGTTTTGCACTGTGCACTATGCTTTTGAGTAAACCAACAGTCGTTTTGCATTGTGCACTATGCTTTTGCCTAAACCAACAGCCGTTTTGCACTGTGCGCTGTGCTCTGGCATAAACGAACAGCCGTTTTGCTCTATGCACTATGCTTTTGAGTAAACCAACAGTCGTTTTGCATTGTGCACTATGCTTTTGCCTAAACCAACAGTCGTTTTGCACTGTGCGCTGTGCTCTGGCGTAAACCAACAGCCGTTTTGCACTGTGCGCTGTGCTCTGGCATAAACGAACAGCCGTTTTGCACTGTGCACTATGCTTTTGAGTAAACCAACAGTCGTTTTGCACTGTGCGCTGTGCTCTGGCGTAAACCAACAGCCGTTTTGCACTGTGCGCTGTGCTCTGGCATAAACCAACAGCCGTTTTGCACTGTGCACTATGCTTTTGAGTAAACCAACAGTCGTTTTGCATTGTGCACTATGCTTTTGCCTAAACCAACAGTCGTTTTGCACTGTGCGCTGTGCTCCGGCATAAACCAACAGCCGTTTTGCACTGTGCACTATGCTTTTGAGTAAACCAACAGTCGTTTTGCATTGTGCACTATGCTTTTGCCTAAACCAACAGTCGTTTTGCACTGTGCGCTGTGCTCTGGCATAAACGAACAGCCGTTTTGCACTGTGCACTATGCTTTTGAGTAAACCAACAGTCGTTTTGCACTGTGCGCTGTGCTCTGGCGTAAACCAACAGCCGTTTTGCACTGTGCGCTGTGCTCTGGCGTAAACCAACAGCCGTTTTGCACTGTGCACTATGCTTTTGCCTAAACCAACAGTCGTTTTGCACTGTGCGCTGTGCTCTGGCATAAACCAACAGCCGTTTTGCACTGTGCACTATGCTTTTGAGTAAACCAACAGTCGTTTTGCATTGTGCACTATGCTTTTGCCTAAACCAACAGTCGTTTTGCACTATGCGCTTTGCTCTGGCATAAACGAACAGCCGTTTTGCACTGTGCACTATGCTTTTGAGTAAACCAACAGTCGTTTTGCACTGTGCGCTGTGCTCTGGCGTAAACCAACAGCCGTTTTGCACTGTGCGCTGTGCTCTGGCGTAAACCAACAGCCGTTTTGCGCTGTGCGCTGTGCTCTGGCATAAACCAATAGCCGTTTTGCACTGTGCACTATGCTTTTGAGTAAACCAACAGTCGTTTTGCATTGTGCACTATGCTTTTGCCTAAACCAACAGTCGTTTTGCACTATGCGCTGTGCTCTGGCGTAAACCAACAGCCGTTTTGCACTGTGCGCTGTGCTCTGGCATAAACGAACAGCCGTTTTGCACTGTGCACTATGCTTCTGAGTAAACCAACAGTCGTTTTGCACTGTGCGCTGTGCTCTGGCGTAAACCAACAGCCGTTTTGCACTGTGCGCTGTGCTCTGGCGTAAACCAACAGCCGTTTTGCACTGTGCGCTGTGCTCTGGCGTAAACCAACAGCCGTTTTGCACTGTGCGCTGTGCTCTGGCATAAACGAACAGCCGTTTTGCACTGTGCACTATGCTTTTGAGTAAACCAACAGCCGTTTTGCACTGTGCGCTGTGCTCTGGCGTAAACCAACAGCCGTTTTGCACTGTGTGCTGTGCTCTGGCATAAACCAACAGCCGTTTTGCACTGTGCACTATGCTTTTGAGTAAACCAACAGTCGTTTTGCATTGTGCACTATGCTTTTGCCTAAACCAACAGTCGTTTTGCACTGCGCGCTATGCTTTGGCGTAAACCAACAGTCGTTTTGCATTGTGCACTATGCTTTTGCCTAAACCAACAGTCGTTTTGCACTGTGCGCTGTGCTCTGGCATAAACCAACAGCCGTTTTGCACTGTGCACTATGCTTTTGAGTAAACCAACAGTCGTTTTGCATTGTGCACTATGCTTTTGCCTAAACCAACAGTCGTTTTGCACTGTGCGCTGTGCTCTGGCATAAACCAACAGCCGTTTTGCACTGTGCACTATGCTTTTGAGTAAACCAACAGTCGTTTTGCATTGTGCACTATGCTTTTGCCTAAACCAACAGTCGTTTTGCACTGTGCGCTGTGCTCTGGCATAAACGAACAGCCGTTTTGCACTGTGCACTATGCTTTTGAGTAAACCAACAGTCGTTTTGCACTGTGCGCTGTGCTCTGGCGTAAACCAACAGCCGTTTTGCACTGTGCGCTGTGCTCTGGGGTAAACCAACAGCCGTTTTGCACTGTGCGCTGTGTTCTGGCATAAACCAATAGCCGTTTTGCACTGTGCACTATGCTTTTGAGTAAACCAACAGTCGTTTTGCATTGTGCACTATGCTTTTGCCTAAACCAACAGTCGTTTTGCACTGTGCGCTGTGCTCTGGCGTAAACCAACAGCCGTTTTGCACTGTGCGCTGTGCTCTGGCGTAAATCAACAGCCGTTTTGCACTGTGCGCTGTGCTCTGGCATAAACCAACAGCCGTTTTGCACTGTGCACTATGCTTTTGAGTAAACCAACAGTCGTTTTGCATTGTGCACTATGCTTTTGCCTAAACCAACAGCCGTTTTGCACTGTGCACTATGCTTTTGAGTAAACCAACAGTCGTTTTGCATTGTGCACTATGCTTTTGCCTAAACCAACAGTCGTTTTGCACTGTGCGCTGTGCTCTGGCGTAAACCAACAGCCGTTTTGCACTGTGCGCTGTGCTCTGGCGTAAACCAACAGCCGTTTTGCACTGTGCGCTGTGCTCTGGCATAAACCAACAGCCGTTTTGCACTGTGCACTATGCTTTTGAGTAAACCAACAGTCGTTTTGCATTGTGCACTATGCTTTTGCCTAAACCAACAGTCGTTTTGCACTGTGCGCTGTGCTCTGGCATAAACCAACAGCCGTTTTGCACTGTGCACTATGCTTTTGAGTAAACCAACAGTCGTTTTGCATTGTGCACTATGCTTTTGCCTAAACCAACAGTCGTTTTGCACTGTGCGCTGTGCTCTGGCATAAACGAACAGCCGTTTTGCACTGTGCACTATGCTTTTGAGTAAACCAACAGTCGTTTTGCACTGTGCGCTGTGCTCTGGCGTAAACCAACAGCCGTTTTGCACTGTGCGCTGTGCTCTGGGGTAAACCAACAGCCGTTTTGCACTGTGCGCTGTGTTCTGGCATAAACCAATAGCCGTTTTGCACTGTGCACTATGCTTTTGAGTAAACCAACAGTCGTTTTGCATTGTGCACTATGCTTTTGCCTAAACCAACAGTCGTTTTGCACTGTGCGCTGTGCTCTGGCGTAAACCAACAGCCGTTTTGCACTGTGCGCTGTGCTCTGGCGTAAATCAACAGCCGTTTTGCACTGTGCGCTGTGCTCTGGCATAAACCAACAGCCGTTTTGCACTGTGCACTATGCTTTTGAGTAAACCAACAGTCGTTTTGCATTGTGCACTATGCTTTTGCCTAAACCAACAGCCGTTTTGCACTGTGCACTATGCTTTTGAGTAAACCAACAGTCGTTTTGCATTGTGCACTATGCTTTTGCCTAAACCAACAGTCGTTTTGCACTGTGCGCTGTGCTCTGGCGTAAACCAACAGCCGTTTTGCACTGTGCGCTGTGCTCTGGCGTAAACCAACAGCCGTTTTGCACTGTGCGCTGTGCTCTGGCATAAACCAACAGCCGTTTTGCACTGTGCACTATGCTTTTGAGTAAACCAACAGTCGTTTTGCATTGTGCACTATGCTTTTGCCTAAACCAACAGTCGTTTTGCACTGTGCGCTGTGCTCTGGCATAAACCAACAGCCGTTTTGCACTGTGCACTATGCTTTTGAGTAAACCAACAGTCGTTTTGCATTGTGCACTATGCTTTTGCCTAAACCAACAGTCGTTTTGCACTGTGCGCTGTGCTCTGGCATAAACGAACAGCCGTTTTGCACTGTGCACTATGCTTTTGAGTAAACCAACAGTCGTTTTGCATTGTGCACTATGCTTTTGCCTAAACCAACAGTCGTTTTGCACTGTGCGCTGTGCTCTGGCATAAACCAACAGCCGTTTTGCACTGTGCACTATGCTTTTGAGTAAACCAACAGTCGTTTTGCATTGTGCACTATGCTTTTGCCTAAACCAACAGTCGTTTTGCACTGTGCGCTGTGCTCTGGCATAAACGAACAGCCGTTTTGCACTGTGCACTATGCTTTTGAGTAAACCAACAGTCGTTTTGCATTGTGCACTATGCTTTTGCCTAAACCAACAGTCGTTTTGCACTGTGCGCTGTGCTCTGGCGTATACCAACAGCCGTTTTGCACTGTGCGCTGTGCTCTGGCGTAAACCAACAGCCGTTTTGCACTGTGCGCTGTGCTCTGGCATAAACCAACAGCCGTTTTGCACTGTGCACTATGCTTTTGAGTAAACCAACAGTCGTTTTGCATTGTGCACTATGCTTTTGCCTAAACCAACAGTCGTTTTGCACTGTGCGCTGTGCTCTGGCATAAACCAATAGCCGTTTTGCACTGTGCACTATGCTTTTGAGTAAACCAACAGTCGTTTTGCATTGTGCACTATGCTTTTGCCTAAACCAACAGTCGTTTTGCACTGTGCGCTGTGCTCTGGCGTAAACCAACAGCCGTTTTGCACTGTGCGCTGTGCTCTGGCGTAAATCAACAGCCGTTTTGCACTGTGCGCTGTGCTCTGGCATAAACGAACAGCCGTTTTGCACTGTGCACTATGCTTTTGAGTAAACCAACAGTCGTTTTGCACTGTGCGCTGTGCTCTGGCGTAAACCAACAGCCGTTTTGCACTGTGCGCTGTGCTCTGGCGTAAACCAACAGCCGTTTTGCACTGTGCGCTGTGCTCTGGCATAAACCAACAGCCGTTTTGCACTGTGCACTATGCTTTTGAGTAAACCAACAGTCGTTTTGCATTGTGCACTATGCTTTTGCCTAAACCAACAGCCGTTTTGCACTGTGCACTATGCTTTTGAGTAAACCAACAGTCGTTTTGCATTGTGCACTATGCTTTTGCCTAAACCAACAGTCGTTTTGCACTGTGCGCTGTGCTCTGGCGTAAACCAACAGCCGTTTTGCACTGTGCGCTGTGCTCTGGCGTAAACCAACAGCCGTTTTGCACTGTGCGCTGTGCTCTGGCATAAACCAACAGCCGTTTTGCACTGTGCACTATGCTTTTGAGTAAACCAACAGTCGTTTTGCATTGTGCACTATGCTTTTGCCTAAACCAACAGTCGTTTTGCACTGTGCGCTGTGCTCTGGCATAAACCAACAGCCGTTTTGCACTGTGCACTATGCTTTTGAGTAAACCAACAGTCGTTTTGCATTGTGCACTATGCTTTTGCCTAAACCAACAGTCGTTTTGCACTGTGCGCTGTGCTCTGGCATAAACGAACAGCCGTTTTGCACTGTGCACTATGCTTTTGAGTAAACCAACAGTCGTTTTGCACTGTGCGCTGTGCTCTGGCGTAAACCAACAGCCGTTTTGCACTGTGCGCTGTGCTCTGGCGTAAATCAACAGCCGTTTTGCACTGTGCGCTGTGCTCTGGCATAAACCAACAGCCGTTTTGCACTGTGCACTATGCTTTTGAGTAAACCAACAGTCGTTTTGCATTGTGCACTATGCTTTTGCCTAAACCAACAGCCGTTTTGCACTGTGCACTATGCTTTTGAGTAAACCAACAGTCGTTTTGCATTGTGCACTATGCTTTTGCCTAAACCAACAGTCGTTTTGCACTGTGCGCTGTGCTCTGGCGTAAACCAACAGCCGTTTTGCACTGTGCGCTGTGCTCTGGCGTAAACCAACAGCCGTTTTGCACTGTGCGCTGTGCTCTGGCATAAACCAACAGCCGTTTTGCACTGTGCACTATGCTTTTGAGTAAACCAACAGTCGTTTTGCATTGTGCACTATGCTTTTGCCTAAACCAACAGTCGTTTTGCACTGTGCGCTGTGCTCTGGCATAAACCAACAGCCGTTTTGCACTGTGCACTATGCTTTTGAGTAAACCAACAGTCGTTTTGCATTGTGCACTATGCTTTTGCCTAAACCAACAGTCGTTTTGCACTGTGCGCTGTGCTCTGGCATAAACGAACAGCCGTTTTGCACTGTGCACTATGCTTTTGAGTAAACCAACAGTCGTTTTGCATTGTGCACTATGCTTTTGCCTAAACCAACAGTCGTTTTGCACTGTGCGCTGTGCTCTGGCATAAACCAACAGCCGTTTTGCACTGTGCACTATGCTTTTGAGTAAACCAACAGTCGTTTTGCATTGTGCACTATGCTTTTGCCTAAACCAACAGTCGTTTTGCACTGTGCGCTGTGCTCTGGCATAAACGAACAGCCGTTTTGCACTGTGCACTATGCTTTTGAGTAAACCAACAGTCGTTTTGCATTGTGCACTATGCTTTTGCCTAAACCAACAGTCGTTTTGCACTGTGCGCTGTGCTCTGGCGTATACCAACAGCCGTTTTGCACTGTGCGCTGTGCTCTGGCGTAAACCAACAGCCGTTTTGCACTGTGCGCTGTGCTCTGGCATAAACCAACAGCCGTTTTGCACTGTGCACTATGCTTTTGAGTAAACCAACAGTCGTTTTGCATTGTGCACTATGCTTTTGCCTAAACCAACAGTCGTTTTGCACTGTGCGCTGTGCTCTGGCATAAACCAATAGCCGTTTTGCACTGTGCACTATGCTTTTGAGTAAACCAACAGTCGTTTTGCATTGTGCACTATGCTTTTGCCTAAACCAACAGTCGTTTTGCACTGTGCGCTGTGCTCTGGCGTAAACCAACAGCCGTTTTGCACTGTGCGCTGTGCTCTGGCGTAAATCAACAGCCGTTTTGCACTGTGCGCTGTGCTCTGGCATAAACGAACAGCCGTTTTGCACTGTGCACTATGCTTTTGAGTAAACCAACAGTCGTTTTGCACTGTGCGCTGTGCTCTGGCGTAAACCAACAGCCGTTTTGCACTGTGCGCTGTGCTCTGGCGTAAACCAACAGCCGTTTTGCACTGTGCGCTGTGCTCTGGCATAAACCAATAGCCGTTTTGCACTGTGCACTATGCTTTTGAGTAAACGAACAGCCGTTTTGCACTGTGCACTATGCTTTTGAGTAAACCAACAGTCGTTTTGCACTGTGCGCTGTGCTCGGCGTAAACCAACAGCCGTTTTGCACTGTGCGCTGTGCTCTGGCGTAAACCAACAGCCGTTTTGCACTGTGTGCTGTGCTCTGGCATAAACCAACAGCCGTTTTGCACTGTGCACTATGCTTTTGAGTAAACCAACAGTCGTTTTGCATTGTGCACTATGCTTTTGCCTAAACCAACAGTCGTTTTGCACTGCGCGCTATGCTTTGGCGTAAACCAACAGTCGTTTTGCATTGTGCACTATGCTTTTGCCTAAACCAACAGTCGTTTTGCACTGTGCGCTGTGCTCTGGCATAAACCAACAGCCGTTTTGCACTGTGCACTATGCTTTTGAGTAAACCAACAGTCGTTTTGCATTGTGCACTATGCTTTTGCCTAAACCAACAGTCGTTTTGCACTGTGCGCTGTGCTCTGGCATAAACCAACAGCCGTTTTGCACTGTGCACTATGCTTTTGAGTAAACCAACAGTCGTTTTGCATTGTGCACTATGCTTTTGCCTAAACCAACAGTCGTTTTGCACTGTGCGCTGTGCTCTGGCATAAACGAACAGCCGTTTTGCACTGTGCACTATGCTTTTGAGTAAACCAACAGTCGTTTTGCACTGTGCGCTGTGCTCTGGCGTAAACCAACAGCCGTTTTGCACTGTGCGCTGTGTTCTGGCATAAACCAATAGCCGTTTTGCACTGTGCACTATGCTTTTGAGTAAACCAACAGTCGTTTTGCATTGTGCACTATGCTTTTGCCTAAACCAACAGTCGTTTTGCACTGTGCGCTGTGCTCTGGGGTAAACTAACAGCCGTTTTGCACTGTGCGCTGTGTTCTGGCATAAACCAATAGCCGTTTTGCACTGTGCACTATGCTTTTGAGTAAACCAACAGTCGTTTTGCATTGTGCACTATGCTTTTGCCTAAACCAACAGTCGTTTTGCACTGTGCGCTGTGCTCTGGCGTAAACCAACAGCCGTTTTGCACTGTGCGCTGTGCTCTGGCGTAAATCAACAGCCGTTTTGCACTGTGCGCTGTGCTCTGGCATAAACCAACAGCCGTTTTGCACTGTGCACTATGCTTTTGAGTAAACCAACAGTCGTTTTGCATTGTGCACTATGCTTTTGCCTAAACCAACAGCCGTTTTGCACTGTGCACTATGCTTTTGAGTAAACCAACAGTCGTTTTGCATTGTGCACTATGCTTTTGCCTAAACCAACAGTCGTTTTGCACTGTGCGCTGTGCTCTGGCGTAAACCAACAGCCGTTTTGCACTGTGCGCTGTGCTCTGGCGTAAACCAACAGCCGTTTTGCACTGTGCGCTGTGCTCTGGCATAAACCAACAGCCGTTTTGCACTGTGCACTATGCTTTTGAGTAAACCAACAGTCGTTTTGCATTGTGCACTATGCTTTTGCCTAAACCAACAGTCGTTTTGCACTGTGCGCTGTGCTCTGGCATAAACCAACAGCCGTTTTGCACTGTGCACTATGCTTTTGAGTAAACCAACAGTCGTTTTGCATTGTGCACTATGCTTTTGCCTAAACCAACAGTCGTTTTGCACTGTGCGCTGTGCTCTGCCATAAACGAACAGCCGTTTTGCACTGTGCACTATGCTTTTGAGTGAACCAACAGTCGTTTTGCATTGTGCACTATGCTTTTGCCTAAACCAACAGTCGTTTTGCACTGTGCGCTGTGCTCTGGCGTAAACCAACAGCCGTTTTGCACTGTGCGCTGTGCTCTGGCGTAAACCAACAGCCGTTTTGCACTGTGCGCTGTGCGCTGGCATAAACGAACAGCCGTTTTGCACTGTGCACTATGCTTTTGAGTAAACCAACAGTCGTTTTGCATTGTGCACTATGCTTTTGCCTAAACCAACAGTCGTTTTGCACTGTGCGCTGTGCTCTGCCATAAACGAACAGCCGTTTTGCACTGTGCACTATGCTTTTGAGTAAACCAACAGTCGTTTTGCACTGTGCGCTGTGCTCTGGCGTAAACCAACAGCCGTTTTGCACTGTGCACTATGCTTTTGAGTAAACCAACAATCGTTTTGCACTGTGCGCTGTGCTCTGGCGTAAACCAACAGCCGTTTTGCACTGTGCGCTGTGCTCTGGCGTAAACCAACAGACGTTTTGCACTGTGCACTATGCTTTTGAGTAAACCAACAGTCGTTTTGCATTGTGCACTATGCTTTTGCCTAAACCAACAGTCGTTTTGCACTGTGCGCTGTGCTCTGGCGTAAACCAACAGCCGTTTTGCACTGTGCGCTGTGCTCTGGCATAAACGAACAGCCGTTTTGCACTGTGCACTATGCTTTTGAGTAAACCAACAGTCGTTTTGCACTGTGCGCTGTGCTCTGGCGTAAACCAACAGCCGTTTTGCACTGTGCGCTGTGCTCTGGCATAAACCAACAGCCGTTTTGCACCGTGCACTATGCTTTTGAGTAAACCAACAGTCGTTTTGCACTGTGCGCTGTGCTCTGGCGTAAACCAACAGCCGTTTTGCACTGTGCGCTGTGCTCTGGCATAAACCAACAGCCGTTTTGCACTGTGCACTATGCTTTTGAGTAAACCAACAGTCGTTTTGCATTGTGCACTATGCTTTTGCCTAAACCAACAGTCGTTTTGCACTGTGCGCTGTGCTCTGGCATAAACCAACAGCCGTTTTGCACTGTGCACTATGCTTTTGAGTAAACCAACAGTCGTTTTGCATTGTGCACTATGCTTTTGCCTAAACCAACAGTCGTTTTGCACTGTGCGCTGTGCTCTGGCATAAACGAACAGCCGTTTTGCACTGTGCACTATGCTTTTGAGTAAACCAACAGTCGTTTTGCACTGTGCGCTGTGCTCTGGGGTAAACCAACAGCCGTTTTGCACTGTGCGCTGTGCTCTGGCGTAAACCAACAGCCGTTTTGCACTGTGCGCTGTGCGCTGGCATAAACGAACAGCCGTTTTGCACTGTGCACTATGCTTTTGAGTAAACCAACAGTCGTTTTGCATTGTGCACTATGCTTTTGCCTAAACCAACAGTCGTTTTGTACTGTGCGCTGTGCTCTGCCATAAACGAACAGCCGTTTTGCACTGTGCACTATGCTTTTGAGTAAACCAACAGTCGTTTTGCACTGTGCGCTGTGCTCTGGCGTAAACCAACAGCCGTTTTGCACTGTGCACTATGCTTTTGAGTAAACCAACAATCGTTTTGCACTGTGCGCTGTGCTCTGGCGTAAACCAACAGCCGTTTTGCACTGTGCGCTGTGCTCTGGCGTAAACCAACAGACGTTTTGCACTGTGCACTATGCTTTTGAGTAAACCAACAGTCGTTTTGCATTGTGCACTATGCTTTTGCCTAAACCAACAGTCGTTTTGCACTGTGCGCTGTGCTCTGGCGTAAACCAACAGCCGTTTTGCACTGTGCGCTGTGCTCTGGCATAAACGAACAGCCGTTTTGCACTGTGCACTATGCTTTTGAGTAAACCAACAGTCGTTTTGCACTGTGCGCTGTGCTCTGGCGTAAACCAACAGCCGTTTTGCACTGTGCGCTGTGCTCTGGCGTAAACCAACAGCCGTTTTGCACTGTGCACTATGCTTTTGAGTAAACCAACAGTCGTTTTGCACTGCGCGCTATGCTTTGGCGTAAACCAACAGTCGTTTTGCACCGTGCACTATGCTTTTGAGTAAACCAACAGTCGTTTTGCATTGTGCACTATGCTTTTGCCTAAACCAACAGTCGTTTTGCACTGTGCGCTGTGCTCTGGCGTAAACCAACAGCCGTTTTGCACTGCTTATGCACTGTTATGCTTTTGAGTAAACCAACAGTCGTTTTGCATTGTGCACTATGCTTTTGAGTAAGCCAACAGTCGTTTTGCACTGTGCACTATGCTTTTGCGTAAACCAAAAGTCGTTTTGGACTGTGCGCTGTGCTCTGGCGTAAACCAACAGCCGTTTTGCACTGTGCGCTGTGCTCTGGCATAAACCAACAGCCGTTTTGCACTGTGCGCTGTGCTCTGGCATAAACGAACAGCCGTTTTGCACTGTGCACTATGCTTTTGAGTAAACCAACAGTCGTTTTGCACTGTGCGCTGTGCTCTGGCGTAAACCAACAGCCGTTTTGCACTGTGCGCTGTGCTCTGGCATAAACCAACAGCCGTTTTGCACTGTGCACTATGCTTTTGAGTAAACCAACAGTCGTTTTGCACTGTGCGCTGTGCTCTGGCGTAAACCAACAGCCGTTTTGCACTGTGCGCTGTGCTCTGGCATAAACCAACAGCCGTTTTGCGCTGTGCACTATGCTTTTGAGTAAACCAACAGTCGTTTTGCACTGTGCGCTGTGCTCTGGCGTAAACCAGCAGCCGTTTTGCACTGTGCGCTGTGCTCTGGCGTAAACCAACAGCCGTTTTGCACTGTGCACTATGCTTTTGAGTAAACCAACAGTCGTTTTGCACTGCGCGCTATGCTTTGGCGTAAACCAACAGTCGTTTTGCACCGTGCACTATGCTTTTGAGTAAACCAACAGTCGTTTTGCATTGTGCACTATGCTTTTGCCTAAACCAACAGTCGTTTTGCACTGTGCGCTGTGCTCTGGCGTAAACCAACAGCCGTTTTGCACTGCTTATGCACTGTTATGCTTTTGAGTAAACCAACAGTCGTTTTGCATTGTGCACTATGCTTTTGAGTAAGCCAACAGTCGTTTTGCACTGTGCACTATGCTTTTGCGTAAACCAAAAGTCGTTTTGGACTGTGCGCTGTGCTCTGGCGTAAACCAACAGCCGTTTTGCACTGTGCGCTGTGCTCTGGCATAAACCAACAGCCGTTTTGCACTGTGCGCTGTGCTCTGGCATAAACGAACAGCCGTTTTGCACTGTGCACTATGCTTTTGAGTAAACCAACAGTCGTTTTGCACTGTGCGCTGTGCTCTGGCGTAAACCAACAGCCGTTTTGCACTGTGCGCTGTGCTCTGGCATAAACCAACAGCCGTTTTGCACTGTGCACTATGCTTTTGAGTAAACCAACAGTCGTTTTGCACTGTGCGCTGTGCTCTGGCGTAAACCAACAGCCGTTTTGCACTGTGCGCTGTGCTCTGGCATAAACCAACAGCCGTTTTGCGCTGTGCACTATGCTTTTGAGTAAACCAACAGTCGTTTTGCATTGTGCACTATGCTTTTGCCTAAACCAACAGTCGTTTTGCACTGCGCGCTATGCTTTGGCATAAACGAACAGTCGTTTTGCACCGTGCACTATGCTTTTGAGTAAACCAACAGTCGTTTTGCATTGTGCACTATGCTTTTGCCTAAACCAACAGTCGTTTTGCACTGTGCGCTGTGCTCAGGCGTAAACCAACAGCCGTTTTGCACTGCTTATGCACTGTTATGCTTTTGAGTAAACCAACAGTCGTTTTGCATTGTGCACTATGCTTTTGAGTAAGCCAACAGTCGTTTTGCACTGTGCACTATGCTTTTGCGTAAACCAAAAGTCGTTTTGGACTGTGCGCTGTGCTCTGGCGTAAACCAACAGCCGTTTTGCACTGTGCGCTGTGCTCTGGCGTAAACCAACAGCAGTTTTGCACTGTGCGCTGTGCTCTGGCATAACCGAACAGCCGTTTTGCACTGTGCACTATGCTTTTGAGTAAACCAACAGTCGTTTTGCACTGTGCGCTGTGCTCTGGCATAAACCAACAGCCGTTTTGCACTGTGCACTATGCTTTTGAGTAAACCAACAGTCGTTTTGCATTGTGCACTATGCTTTTGCCTAAACCAACAGTCGTTTTGCACTGTGCGCTGTGCTCTGGCATAAACCAACAGCCGTTTTGCACTGTGCACTATGCTTTTGAGTAAACCAACAGTCGTTTTGCATTGTGCACTATGCTTTTGCCTAAACCAACAGTCGTTTTGCACTGTGCGCTGTGCTCTGGCATAAACGAACAGCCGTTTTGCACTGTGCACTATGCTTTTGAGTAAACCAACAGTCGTTTTGCACTGTGCGCTGTGCTCTGGCGTAAACCAACAGCCGTTTTGCACTGTGCGCTGTGCTCTGGCGTAAACCAACAGCCGTTTTGCACTGTGCGCTGTGCTCTGGCATAAACCAATAGCCGTTTTGCACTGTGCACTATGCTTTTGAGTAAACCAACAGTCGTTTTGCATTGTGCACTATGCTTTTGCCTAAACCAACAGTCGTTTTGCACTGTGCGCTGTGCTCTGGCGTAAACCAACAGCCGTTTTGCACTGTGCGCTGTGCTCTGGCATAAACGAACAGCCGTTTTGCACTGTGCACTATGCTTTTGAGTAAACCAACAGTCGTTTTGCACTGTGCGCTGTGCTCTGGCGTAAACCAACAGCCGTTTTGCACTGTGCGCTGTGCTCTGGCGTAAACCAACAGCCGTTTTGCACTGTGCGCTGTGCTCTGGCATAAACGAACAGCCGTTTTGCACTGTGCACTATGCTTTTGAGTAAACCAACAGTCGTTTTGCACTGTGCGCTGTGCTCGGCGTAAACCAACAGCCGTTTTGCACTGTGCGCTGTGCTCTGGCGTAAACCAACAGCCGTTTTGCACTGTGCGCTGTGCTCTGGCGTAAACCAACAGCCGTTTTGCACTGTGCGCTGTGCTCTGGCATAAACGAACAGCCGTTTTGCACTGTGCACTATGCTTTTGAGTAAACCAACAGTCGTTTTGCACTGTGCGCTGTGCTCTGGCGTAAACCAACAGCCGTTTTGCACTGTGCGCTGTGCTCTGGCGTAAACCAACAGCCGTTTTGCACTGTGTGCTGTGCTCTGGCATAAACCAACAGCCGTTTTGGACTGTGCACTATGCTTTTGAGTAAACCAACAGTCGTTTTGCATTGTGCACTATGCTTTTGCCTAAACCAACAGTCGTTTTGCACTGCGCGCTATGCTTTGGCGTAAACCAACAGTCGTTTTGCATTGTGCACTATGCTTTTGCCTAAACCAACAGTCGTTTTGCACTGTGCGCTGTGCTCTGGCATAAACCAACAGCCGTTTTGCACTGTGCACTATGCTTTTGAGTAAACCAACAGTCGTTTTGCATTGTGCACTATGCTTTTGCCTAAACCAACAGTCGTTTTGCACTGTGCGCTGTGCTCTGGCATAAACCAACAGCCGTTTTGCACTGTGCACTATGCTTTTGAGTAAACCAACAGTCGTTTTGCATTGTGCACTATGCTTTTGCCTAAACCAACAGTCGTTTTGCACTGTGCGCTGTGCTCTGGCATAAACGAACAGCCGTTTTGCACTGTGCACTATGCTTTTGAGTAAACCAACAGTCGTTTTGCACTGTGCGCTGTGCTCTGGCGTAAACCAACAGCCGTTTTGCACTGTGCGCTGTGCTCTGGCGTAAACCAACAGCCGTTTTGCACTGTGCGCTGTGCTCTGGCATAAACCAATAGCCGTTTTGCACTGTGCACTATGCTTTTGAGTAAACCAACAGTCGTTTTGCATTGTGCACTATGCTTTTGCCTAAACCAACAGTCGTTTTGCACTGTGCGCTGTGCTCTGGCGTAAACCAACAGCCGTTTTGCACTGTGCGCTGTGCTCTGGCATAAACGAACAGCCGTTTTGCACTGTGCACTATGCTTTTGAGTAAACCAACAGTCGTTTTGCACTGTGCGCTGTGCTCTGGCGTAAACCAACAGCCGTTTTGCACTGTGCGCTGTGCTCTGGCGTAAACCAACAGCCGTTTTGCACTGTGCGCTGTGCTCTGGCATAAACGAACAGCCGTTTTGCACTGTGCACTATGCTTTTGAGTAAACCAACAGTCGTTTTGCACTGTGCGCTGTGCTCGGCGTAAACCAACAGCCGTTTTGCACTGTGCGCTGTGCTCTGGCGTAAACCAACAGCCGTTTTGCACTGTGTGCTGTGCTCTGGCATAAACCAACAGCCGTTTTGCACTGTGCACTATGCTTTTGAGTAAACCAACAGTCGTTTTGCATTGTGCACTATGCTTTTGCCTAAACCAACAGTCGTTTTGCACTGCGCGCTATGCTTTGGCGTAAACCAACAGTCGTTTTGCATTGTGCACTATGCTTTTGCCTAAACCAACAGTCGTTTTGCACTGTGCGCTGTGCTCTGGCATAAACCAACAGCCGTTTTGCACTGTGCACTATGCTTTTGAGTAAACCAACAGTCGTTTTGCATTGTGCACTATGCTTTTGCCTAAACCAACAGCCGTTTTGCACTGTGCACTATGCTTTTGAGTAAACCAACAGTCGTTTTGCATTGTGCACTATGCTTTTGCCTAAACCAACAGTCGTTTTGCACTGTGCGCTGTGCTCTGGCGTAAACCAACAGCCGTTTTGCACTGTGCGCTGTGCTCTGGCGTAAACCAACAGCCGTTTTGCACTGTGCGCTGTGCTCTGGCATAAACCAACAGCCGTTTTGCACTGTGCACTATGCTTTTGAGTAAACCAACAGTCGTTTTGCATTGTGCACTATGCTTTTGCCTAAACCAACAGTCGTTTTGCACTGTGCGCTGTGCTCTGGCATAAACCAACAGCCGTTTTGCACTGTGCACTATGCTTTTGAGTAAACCAACAGTCGTTTTGCATTGTGCACTATGCTTTTGCCTAAACCAACAGTCGTTTTGCACTGCGCGCTATGCTTTGGCATAAACGAACAGTCGTTTTGCACCGTGCACTATGCTTTTGAGTAAACCAACAGTCGTTTTGCATTGTGCACTCTGCTTTTGCCTAAACCAACAGTCGTTTTGCACTGTGCGCTGTGCTCTGGCGTAAACCAACAGCCGTTTTGCACTGCTTATGCACTGTTATGCTTTTGAGTAAACCAACAGTCGTTTTGCATTGTGCACTATGCTTTTGAGTAAGCCAACAGTCGTTTTGCACTGTGCACTATGCTTTTGCGTAAACCAAAAGTCGTTTTGGACTGTGCGCTGTGCTCTGGCGTAAACCAACAGCCGTTTTGCACTGTGCGCTGTGCTCTGGCGTAAACCAACAGCCGTTTTGCACTGTGCGCTGTGCTCTGGCATAAACGAACAGCCGTTTTGCACTGTGCACTATGCTTTTGAGTAAACCAACAGTCGTTTTGCACTGTGCGCTGTGCTCGGCGTAAACCAACAGCCGTTTTGCACTGTGCGCTGTGCTCTGGGGTAAACCAACAGCCGTTTTGCACTGTGCGCTGTGTTCTGGCATAAACCAATAGCCGTTTTGCACTGTGCACTATGCTTTTGAGTAAACCAACAGTCGTTTTGCATTGTGCACTATGCTTTTGCCTAAACCAACAGTCGTTTTGCACTGTGCGCTGTGCTCTGGCGTAAACCAACAGCCGTTTTGCACTGTGCGCTGTGCTCTGGCGTAAACCAACAGCCGTTTTGCACTGTGCGCTGTGCTCTGGCATAAACCAACAGCCGTTTTGCACTGTGCACTATGCTTTTGAGTAAACCAACAGTCGTTTTGCATTGTGCACTATGCTTTTGCCTAAACCAACAGCCGTTTTGCACTGTGCACTATGCTTTTGAGTAAACCAACAGTCGTTTTGCATTGTGCACTATGCTTTTGCCTAAACCAACAGTCGTTTTGCACTGTGCGCTGTGCTCTGGCGTAAACCAACAGCCGTTTTGCACTGTGCGCTGTGCTCTGGCGTAAACCAACAGCCGTTTTGCACTGTGCGCTGTGCTCTGGCATAAACCAACAGCCGTTTTGCACTGTGCACTATGCTTTTGAGTAAACCAACAGTCGTTTTGCATTGTGCACTATGCTTTTGCCTAAACCAACAGTCGTTTTGCACTGTGCGCTGTGCTCTGGCATAAACCAACAGCCGTTTTGCACTGTGCACTATGCTTTTGAGTAAACCAACAGTCGTTTTGCATTGTGCACTATGCTTTTGCCTAAACCAACAGTCGTTTTGCACTGCGCGCTATGCTTTGGCATAAACGAACAGTCGTTTTGCACCGTGCACTATGCTTTTGAGTAAACCAACAGTCGTTTTGCATTGTGCACTCTGCTTTTGCCTAAACCAACAGTCGTTTTGCACTGTGCGCTGTGCTCTGGCGTAAACCAACAGCCGTTTTGCACTGCTTATGCACTGTTATGCTTTTGAGTAAACCAACAGTCGTTTTGCATTGTAAACGAACAGCCGTTTTGCACTGTGCACTATGCTTTTGAGTAAACCAACAGTCGTTTTGCACTGTGCGCTGTGCTCGGCGTAAACCAACAGCCGTTTTGCACTGTGCGCTGTGCTCTGGGGTAAACCAACAGCCGTTTTGCACTGTGCGCTGTGTTCTGGCATAAACCAATAGCCGTTTTGCACTGTGCACTATGCTTTTGAGTAAACCAACAGTCGTTTTGCATTGTGCACTATGCTTTTGCCTAAACCAACAGTCGTTTTGCACTGTGCGCTGTGCTCTGGCGTAAACCAACAGCCGTTTTGCACTGTGCGCTGTGCTCTGGCGTAAACCAACAGCCGTTTTGCACTGTGCGCTGTGCTCTGGCATAAACCAACAGCCGTTTTGCACTGTGCACTATGCTTTTGAGTAAACCAACAGTCGTTTTGCATTGTGCACTATGCTTTTGCCTAAACCAACAGCCGTTTTGCACTGTGCACTATGCTTTTGAGTAAACCAACAGTCGTTTTGCATTGTGCACTATGCTTTTGCCTAAACCAACAGTCGTTTTGCACTGTGCGCTGTGCTCTGGCGTAAACCAACAGCCGTTTTGCACTGTGCGCTGTGCTCTGGCGTAAACCAACAGCCGTTTTGCACTGTGCGCTGTGCTCTGGCATAAACCAACAGCCGTTTTGCACTGTGCACTATGCTTTTGAGTAAACCAACAGTCGTTTTGCATTGTGCACTATGCTTTTGCCTAAACCAACAGTCGTTTTGCACTGTGCGCTGTGCTCTGGCATAAACCAACAGCCGTTTTGCACTGTGCACTATGCTTTTGAGTAAACCAACAGTCGTTTTGCATTGTGCACTATGCTTTTGCCTAAACCAACAGTCGTTTTGCACTGCGCGCTATGCTTTGGCATAAACGAACAGTCGTTTTGCACCGTGCACTATGCTTTTGAGTAAACCAACAGTCGTTTTGCATTGTGCACTCTGCTTTTGCCTAAACCAACAGTCGTTTTGCACTGTGCGCTGTGCTCTGGCGTAAACCAACAGCCGTTTTGCACTGCTTATGCACTGTTATGCTTTTGAGTAAACCAACAGTCGTTTTGCATTGTGCACTATGCTTTTGAGTAAGCCAACAGTCGTTTTGCACTGTGCACTATGCTTTTGCGTAAACCAAAAGTCGTTTTGGACTGTGCGCTGTGCTCTGGCGTAAACCAACAGCCGTTTTGCACTGTGCGCTGTGCTCTGGCGTAAACCAACAGCCGTTTTGCACTGTGCGCTGTGCTCTGGCATAAACGAACAGCCGTTTTGCACTGTGCACTATGCTTTTGAGTAAACCAACAGTCGTTTTGCACTGTGCGCTGTGCTCTGGCATAAACCAACAGCCGTTTTGCACTGTGCACTATGCTTTTGAGTAAACCAACAGTCGTTTTGCATTGTGCACTATGCTTTTGCCTAAACCAACAGTCGTTTTGCACTGTGCGCTGTGCTCTGGCATAAACCAACAGCTGTTTTGCACTGTGCACTATGCTTTTGAGTAAACCAACAGTCGTTTTGCATTGTGCACTATGCTTTTGCCTAAACCAACAGCCGTTTTGCACTGTGCGCTGTGCTCTGGCATAAACGAACAGCCGTTTTGCTCTGTGCACTATGCTTTTGAGTAAACCAACAGTCGTTTTGCATTGTGCACTATGCTTTTGCCTAAACCAACACTCGTTTTGCACTGTGCGCTGTGCTCTGGCGTAAACCAACAGCCGTTTTGCACTGTGCGCTGTGCTCTGGCATAAACGAACAGCCGTTTTGCACTGTGCACTATGCTTTTGAGTAAACCAACAGTCGTTTTGCACTGTGCGCTGTGCTCTGGCGTAAACCAACAGCCGTTTTGCACTGTGCGCTGTGCTCTGGCATAAACCAACAGCCGTTTTGCACTGTGCACTATGCTTTTGAGTAAACCAACAGTCGTTTTGCATTGTGCACTATGCTTTTGCCTAAACCAACAGTCGTTTTGCACTGTGCGCTGTGCTCTGGCATAAACGAACAGCCGTTTTGCACTGTGCACTATGCTTTTGAGTAAACCAACAGTCGTTTTGCACTGTGCGCTGTGCTCTGGCGTAAACCAACAGCCGTTTTGCACTGTGCGCTGTGCTCTGGCGTAAACCAACAGCCGTTTTGCACTGTGCGCTGTGCTCTGGCATAAACCAATAGCCGTTTTGCACTGTGCGCTGTGCTCTGGCGTAAACCAACAGCCGTTTTGCACTGTGCGCTGTGCTCTGGCATAAACGAACAGCCGTTTTGCACTGTGCACTATGCTTTTGAGTAAACCAACAGTCGTTTTGCACTGTGCGCTGTGCTCTGGCGTAAACCAACAGCCGTTTTGCACAGTGCGCTGTGCTCTGGCGTAAACCAACAGCCGTTTTGCACTGTGCGCTGTGCTCTGGCATAAACGAACAGCCGTTTTGCACTGTGCACTATGCTTTTGAGTAAACCAACAGTCGTTTTGCACTGTGCGCTGTGCTCTGGCGTAAACCAACAGCCGTTTTGCACTGTGCGCTGTGCTCTGGCGTAAACCAACAGCCGTTTTGCACTGTGTGCTGTGCTCTGGCATAAACCAACAGCCGTTTTGGACTGTGCACTATGCTTTTGAGTAAACCAACAGTCGTTTTGCATTGTGCACTATGCTTTTGCCTAAACCAACAGTCGTTTTGCACTGCGCGCTATGCTTTGGCGTAAACCAACAGTCGTTTTGCACTGTGCGCTGTGCTCTGGCGTAAACCAACAGCCGTTTTGCACTGTGCGCTGTGCTCTGGCATAAACGAACAGCCGTTTTGCACTGTGCACTATGCTTTTGAGTAAACCAACAGTCGTTTTGCACTGCGCGCTATGCTTTGGCGTAAACCAACAGTCGTTTTGCACCGTGCACTATGCTTTTGAGTAAACCAACAGTCGTTTTGCATTGTGCACTATGCTTTTGCCTAAACCAACAGTCGTTTTGCACTGTGCGCTGTGCTCTGGCGTAAACCAACAGCCGTTTTGCACTGCTTATGCACTGTTATGCTTTTGAGTAAACCAACAGTCGTTTTGCATTGTGCACTATGCTTTTGAGTAAGCCAACAGTCGTTTTGCACTGTGCACTATGCTTTTGCGTAAACCAAAAGTCGTTTTGGACTGTGCGCTGTGCTCCGGCGTAAACCAACAGCCGTTTTGCACTGTGCGCTGTGCTCTGGCGTAAACCAACAGCCGTTTTGCAATGTGCGCTGTGCTCTGGCATAAACGAACAGCCGTTTTGCACTGTGCACTATGCTTTTGAGTAAACCAACAGTCGTTTTGCACTGTGCGCTGTGCTCTGGCGTAAACCAACAGCCGTTTTGCACTGTGCGCTGTGCTCTGGCGTAAACCAACAGCCGTTTTGCACTGTGCGCTGTGCTCTGGCATAAACCAACAGCCGTTTTGCACTGTGCACTATGCTTTTGAGTAAACCAACAGTCGTTTTGCATTGTGCACTATGCTTTTGCCTAAACCAACAGTCGTTTTGCACTGTGCGCTGTGCTCTGGCGTAAACCAACAGTCGTTTTGCACTGCGCGCTATGCTTTGGCGTAAACCAACAGTCGTTTTGCACCGTGCACTATGCTCTGGCGTAAACCAACAGCCGTTTTGCACTGTGCGCTGTGCTCTGGCGTAAACCAACAGCCGTTTTGCAATGTGCGCTGTGCTCTGGCATAAACGAACAGCCGTTTTGCACTGTGCACTATGCTTTTGAGTAAACCAACAGTCGTTTTGCACTGTGCGCTGTGCTCTGGCGTAAACCAACAGCCGTTTTGCACTGTGCGCTGTGCTCTGGCGTAAACCAACAGCCGTTTTGCACTGTGCGCTGTGCTCTGGCATAAGCCAACAGTCGTTTTGCACCGTGCACTATGCTTTTGAGTAAACCAACAGTCGTTTTGCATTGTGCACTATGCTTTTGCCTAAACCAACAGTCGTTTTGCACTGTGCGCTGTGCTCTGGCGTAAACCAACAGCCGTTTTGCACTGCTTATGCACTGTTATGCTTTTGAGTAAACCAACAGTCGTTTTGCATTGTGCACTATGCTTTTGAGTAAGCCAACAGTCGTTTTGCACTGTGCACTATGCTTTTGCGTAAACCAAAAGTCGTTTTGGACTGTGCGCTGTGCTCTGGCGTAAACCAACAGCCGTTTTGCACTGTGCACTATGCTTTTGAGTAAACCAACAGTCGTTTTGCATTGTGCACTATGCTTTTGCCTAAACCAACAGTCGTTTTGTACTGCGCGCTATGCTTTGGCGTAAACCAACAGTCGTTTTGCACTGTGCGCTGTGCTCTGGCGTAAACCAACAGCCGTTTTGCACTGTGCGCTGTGCTCTGGCATAAACCAACAGCCGTTTTGCACTGTGCACTATGCTTTTGAGTAAACCAACAGTCGTTTTGCATTGTGCACTATGCTTTTGCCTAAACCAACAGTCGTTTTGCACTGTGCGCTGTGCTCTGGCGTAAACCAACAGTCGTTTTGCACTGCGCGCTATGCTTTGGCGTAAACCAACAGTCGTTTTGCACCGTGCACTATGCTCTGGCGTAAACCAACAGCCGTTTTGCACTGTGCGCTGTGCTCTGGCATAAACCAACAGCCGTTTTGCACTGTGCACTATGCTTTTGAGTAAACCAACAGTCGTTTTGCATTGTGCACTATGCTTTTGCCTAAACCAACAGTCGTTTTGCACTGTGCGCTGTGCTCTGGCATAAACCAACAGCCGTTTTGCACTGTGCACTATGCTTTTGAGTAAACCAACAGTCGTTTTGCATTGTGCACTATGCTTTTGCCTAAACCAACAGTCGTATTGCACTGTGCGCTGTGCTCTGGCATAAACGAACAGCCGTTTTGCACTGTGCACTATGCTTTTGAGTAAACCAACAGTCGTTTTGCACTGTGCGCTGTGCTCTGGCGTAAACCAACAGCCGTTTTGCACTGTGCGCTGTGCTCTGGCGTAAACCAACAGCCGTTTTGCACTGTGCGCTGTGCTCTGGCATAAACCAATAGCCGTTTTGCACTGTGCACTATGCTTTTGAGTAAACCAACAGTTGTTTTGCATTGTGCACTATGCTTTTGCCTAAACCAACAGTCGTTTTGCACTGTGCGCTGTGCTCTGGCGTAAACCAACAGCCGTTTTGCACTGTGCGCTGTGCTCTGGCATAAACGAAAAGCCGTTTTGCACTGTGCACTATGCTTTTGAATAAACCAACAGTCGTTTTGCACTGTGCGCTGTGCTCTGGCGTAAACCAACAGCCGTTTTGCACTGTGCGCTGTGCTCTGGCGTAAACCAACAGCCGTTTTGCACTGTGCGCTGTGCTCTGGCATAAACGAACAGCCGTTTTGCACTGTGCACTATGCTTTTGAGTAAACCAACAGTCGTTTTGCACTGTGCGCTGTGCTCTGGCGTAAACCAACAGCCGTTTTGCACTGTGCGCTGTGCTCTGGCGTAAACCAACAGTCGTTTTGCACTGTGCGCTGTGCTCTGGCATAAACCAACAGCCGTTTTGCACTGTGCACTATGCTTTTGAGTAAACCAACAGTCGTTTTGCATTGTGCACTATGCTTTTGCCTAAACCAACAGTCGTTTTGCACTGTGCGCTGTGCTCTGGCATAAACGAACAGCCGTTTTGCACTGTGCGCTGTGCTCTGGCGTAAACCAACAGTCGTTTTGCACTGTGCGCTGTGCTCTGGCGTAAACCAACAGCCGTTTTGCACTGTGCGCTGTGCTCTGGCGTAAACCAACAGCCGTTTTGCACTGTGCGCTGTGCTCTGGCATAAACCAATAGCCGTTTTGCACTGTGCACTATGCTTTTGAGTAAACCAACAGTTGTTTTGCATTGTGCACTATGCTTTTGCCTAAACCAACAGTCGTTTTGCACTGTGCGCTGTGCTCTGGCGTAAACCAACAGCCGTTTTGCACTGTGCGCTGTGCTCTGGCATAAACGAACAGCCGTTTTGCACTGTGCACTATGCTTTTGAATAAACCAACAGTCGTTTTGCACTGTGCGCTGTGCTCTGGCGTAAACCAACAGCCGTTTTGCACTGTGCGCTGTGCTCTGGCGTAAACCAACAGCCGTTTTGCACTGTGCGCTGTGCTCTGGCATAAACGAACAGCCGTTTTGCACTGTGCACTATGCTTTTGAGTAAACCAACAGTCGTTTTGCACTGTGCGCTGTGCTCTGGCGTAAACCAACAGCCGTTTTGCACTGTGCGCTGTGCTCTGGCGTAAACCAACAGCCGTTTTGCACTGTGTGCTGTGCTCTGGCATAAACCAACAGCCGTTTTGCACTGTGCACTATGCTTTTGAGTAAACCAACAATCGTTTTGCATTGTGCACTATGCTTTTGCCTAAACCAACAGTCGTTTTGCACTGCGCGCTATGCTTTGGCGTAAACCAACAGTCGTTTTGCACTGTGCGCTGTGCTCTGGCGTAAACCAACAGCCGTTTTGCACTGTGCGCTGTGCTCTGGCATAAACGAACAGCCGTTTTGCACTGTGCACTATGCTTTTGAGTAAACCAACAGTCGTTTTGCACTGCGCGCTATGCTTTGGCGTAAACCAACAGTCGTTTTGCACCGTGCACTATGCTTTTGAGTAAACCAACAGTCGTTTTGCATTGTGCACTATGCTTTTGCCTAAACCAACAGTCGTTTTGCACTGTGCGCTGTGCTCTGGCGTAAACCAACAGCCGTTTTGCACTGCTTATGCACTGTTATGCTTTTGAGTAAACCAACAGTCGTTTTGCATTGTGCACTATGCTTTTGAGTAAGCCAACAGTCGTTTTGCACTGTGCACTATGCTTTTGCGTAAACCAAAAGTCGTTTTGGACTGTGCGCTGTGCTCTGGCGTAAACCAACAGCCGTTTTGCACTGTGCGCTGTGCTCTGGCGTAAACCAACAGCCGTTTTGCACTGTGCGCTGTGCTCTGGCATAAACGAACAGCCGTTTTGCACTGTGCACTATGCTTTTGAGTAAACCAACAGTCGTTTTGCACTGTGCGCTGTGCTCTGGCGTAAACCAACAGCCGTTTTGCACTGTGCGCTGTGCTCTGGCGTAAACCAACAGCCGTTTTGCACTGTGCGCTGTGCTCTGGCATAAACCAACAGCCGTTTTGCACTGTGCACTATGCTTTTGAGTAAACCAACAGTCGTTTTGCATTGTGCACTATGCTTTTGCCTAAACCAACAGTCGTTTTGCTCTGTGCGCTGTGCTCTGGCGTAAACCAACAGCCGTTTTGCACTGTGCGCTGTGCTCTGGCATAAACGAACAGCCGTTTTGCACTGTGCACTATGCTCTTGAGTAAACCAACAGTCGTTTTGCACTGTGCGCTGTGCTCTGGCATAAACCAACAGCCGTTTTGCACTGTGCACTATGCTTTTGAGTAAACCAACAGTCGTTTTGCATTGTGCACTATGCTTTTGCATAAACCAACAGCCGTTTTGCACTGTGCACTATGCTTTTGAGTAAACCAACAGTCGTTTTGCATTGTGCACTATGCTTTTGCCTAAACCAACAGCCGTTTTGCACTGTGCGCTGTGCTCTGGCATAAACGAACAGCCGTTTTGCTCTGTGCACTATGCTTTTGAGTAAACCAACAGTCGTTTTGCATTGTGCACTATGCTTTTGCCTAAACCAACAGTCGTTTTGCTCTGTGCGCTGTGCTCTGGCGTAAACCAACAGCCGTTTTGCACTGTGCGCTGTGCTCTGGCATAAACGAACAGCCGTTTTGCACTGTGCACTATGCTTTTGAGTAAACCAACAGTCGTTTTGCATTGTGCACTATGCTTTTGCCTAAACCAACAGCCGTTTTGGACTGTGCGCTGTGCTCTGGCATAAACGAACAGCCGTTTTGCTCTGTGCACTATGCTTTTGAGTAAACCAACAGTCGTTTTGCATTGTGCGCTATGCTTTTGCCTAAACCAACAGTCGTTTTGCACTGTGCGCTGTGCTCTGGCGTAAACCAACAGTCGTTTTGCACTGCGCGCTATGCTTTGGCGTAAACCAACAGTCGTTTTGCACCGTGCACTATGCTTTTGAGTAAACCAACAGTCGTTTTGCATTGTGCACTATGCTTTTGTTTAAACCAACAGTCGTTTTGCACTGTGCGCTGTGCTCTGGCGTAAACCAACAGCCGTTTTGCACTGTGCGCTGTGCTCTGGCGTAAACCAACAGCCGTTTTGCACTGTGCGCTGTGCTCTGGCATAAACCAACAGCCGTTTTGCACTGTGCACTATGCTTTTGAGTAAACCAACAGTCGTTTTGCATTGTGCACTATGCTTTTGCCTAAACCAACAGTCGTTTTGGACCGTGCGCTGTGCTCTGGCGTAAACCAACAGCCGTTTTGCACTGTGCGCTGTGCTCTGGCGTAAACCAACACCCGTTTTGCACTGTGCGCTGTGCTCTGGCATAAACCAACAGCCGTTTTGCACTGTGCACTATGCTTTTGAGTAAACCAACAGTCGTTTTGCATTGTGCACTATGCTTTTGCCTAAACCAACAGTCGTTTTGGACCGTGCGCTGTGCTCTGGCGTAAACCAACAGCCGTTTTGCACTGTGCGCTGTGCTCTGGCGTAAACCAACAGCCGTTTTGCACTGTGCGCTGTGCTCTGGCGTAAACCAACAGCCGTTTTGCACTGTGCGCTGTGCTCTGGCATAAACGAACAGCCGTTTTGCACTGTGCACTATGCTTTTGAGTAAACCAACAGTCGTTTTGCACTGTGCGCTGTGCTCTGGCGTAAACCAACAGCCGTTTTGCACTGTGCGCTGTGCTCTGGCGTAAACCAACAGCCGTTTTGCACTGTGCGCTGTGCTCTGGCATAAACGAACAGCCGTTTTGCACTGTGCACTATGCTTTTGAGTAAACCAACAGTCGTTTTGCACTGTGCGCTGTGCTCTGGCGTAAACCAACAGCCGTTTTGCACTGTGCGCTGTGCTCTGGCGTAAACCAACAGCCGTTTTGCACTGTGCGCTGTGCTCTGGCGTAAACCAACAGCCGTTTTGCACTGTGCGCTGTGCTCTGGCATAAACGAACAGCCGTTTTGCACTGTGCACTATGCTTTTGAGTAAACCAACAGTCGTTTTGCACTGTGCGCTGTGCTCTGGCGTAAACCAACAGCCGTTTTGCACTGTGCGCTGTGCTCTGGCGTAAACCAACAGCCGTTTTGCACTGTGCGCTGTGCTCTGGCATAAACGAACAGCCGTTTTGCACTGTGCACTATGCTTTTGAGTAAACCAACAGTCGTTTTGCACTGTGCGCTGTGCTCTGGCGTACACCAACAGCCGTTTTGCACTGTGCACTATGCTTTTGAGTAAACCAACAGTCGTTTTGCATTGTGCACTATGCTTTTGCCTAAACCAACAGCCGTTTTGCACTGTGCGCTGTGCTCTGGCATAAACGAACAGCCGTTTTGCTCTGTGCACTATGCTTTTGAGTAAACCAACAGTCGTTTTGCATTGTGCGCTATGCTTTTGCCTAAACCAACAGTCGTTTTGCACTGTGCGCTGTGCTCTGGCGTAAACCAACAGTCGTTTTGCACTGCGCGCTATGCTTTGGCGTAAACCAACAGTCGTTTTGCACCGTGCACTATGCTTTTGAGTAAACCAACAGTCGTTTTGCATTGTGCACTATGCTTTTGTTTAAACCAACAGTCGTTTTGCACTGTGCGCTGTGCTCTGGCGTAAACCAACAGCCGTTTTGCACTGTGCGCTGTGCTCTGGCGTAAACCAACAGCCGTTTTGCACTGTGCGCTGTGCTCTGGCATAAACCAACAGCCGTTTTGCACTGTGCACTATGCTTTTGAGTAAACCAACAGTCGTTTTGCATTGTGCACTATGCTTTTGCCTAAACCAACAGTCGTTTTGGACCGTGCGCTGTGCTCTGGCGTAAACCAACAGCCGTTTTGCACTGTGCGCTGTGCTCTGGCGTAAACCAACACCCGTTTTGCAATGTGCGCTGTGCTCTGGCATAAACGAACAGCCGTTTTGCACTGTGCACTATGCTTTTGAGTAAACCAACAGTCGTTTTGCACTGTGCGCTGTGCTCTGGCGTAAACCAACAGCCGTTTTGCACTGTGCGCTGTGCTCTGGCGTAAACCAACAGCCGTTTTGCACTGTGCGCTGTGCTCTGGCATAAACCAACAGCCGTTTTGCACTGTGCACTATGCTTTTGAGTAAACCAACAGTCGTTTTGCATTGTGCACTATGCTTTTGCCTAAAACAACAGTCGTTTTGCACTGTGCGCTGTGCTCTGGCGTAAACCAACAGCCGTTTTGCACTGTGCACTATGCTTTTGAGTAAACCAACAGTCGTTTTGCATTGTGCACTATGCTTTTGCCTAAACCAACAGCCGTTTTGCACTGTGCGCTGTGCTCTGGCATAAACGAACAGCCGTTTTGCTCTGTGCACTATGCTTTTGAGTAAACCAACAGTCGTTTTGCATTGTGCACTATGCTTTTGCCTAAACCAACAGTCGTTTTGCACTGTGCGCTGTGCTCTGGCGTAAACCAACAGTCGTTTTGCATTGTGCACTATGCTTTTGTTTAAACCAACAGTCGTTTTGCACTGTGCGCTGTGCTCTGGCGTAAACCAACAGCCGTTTTGCACTGTGCGCTGTGCTCTGGCGTAAACCAACAGCCGTTTTGCACTGTGCGCTGTGCTCTGGCATAAACCAACAGCCGTTTTGCACTGTGCACTATGCTTTTGAGTAAACCAACAGTCGTTTTGCATTGTGCACTATGCTTTTGCCTAAACCAACAGTCGTTTTGGACTGTGCGCTGTGCTCTGGCGTAAACCAACAGCCGTTTTGCACTGTGCGCTGTGCTCTGGCGTAAACCAACAGCCGTTTTGCAATGTGCGCTGTGCTCTGGCATAAACGAACAGCCGTTTTGCACTGTGCACTATGCTTTTGAGTAAACCAACAGTCGTTTTGCACTGTGCGCTGTGCTCTGGCGTAAACCAACAGCCGTTTTGCACTGTGCGCTGTGCTCTGGCGTAAACCAACAGCCGTTTTGCACTGTGCGCTGTGCTCTGGCATAAACCAACAGCCGTTTTGCACTGTGCACTATGCTTTTGAGTAAACCAACAGTCGTTTTGCATTGTGCACTATGCTTTTGCCTAAAACAACAGTCGTTTTGCACTGTGCGCTGTGCTCTGGCGTAAACCAACAGTCGTTTTGCACTGCGCGCTATGCTTTGGCGTAAACCAACAGTCGTTTTGCACCGTGCACTATGCTTTTGAGTAAACCAACAGTCGTTTTGCATTGTGCACTATGCTTTTGTTTAAACCAACAGTCGTTTTGCACTGTGCGCTGTGCTCTGGCGTAAACCAACAGCCGTTTTGCACTGTGCGCTGTGCTCTGGCATAAACCAACAGCCGTTTTGCACTGTGCACTATGCTTTTGAGTAAACCAACAGTCGTTTTGCATTGTGCACTATGCTTTTGCCTAAACCAACAGTCGTTTTGCACTGTGCGCTGTGCTCTGGCGTAAACAAACAGCCGTTTTGCACTGTGCGCTGTGCTCCGGCGTAAACCAACAGCCGTTTTGCACTGTGCGCTCTGCTCTGGCGTAAACCAACAGCCGTTTTGCACTGTGTGCTGTGCTCTGGCATAAACCAACAGCCGTTTTGCACTGTGCACTATGCTTTTGAGTAAACCAACAGTCGTTTTGCATTGTGCACTATGCTTTTGCCTAAACCAACAGTCGTTTTGCACTGTGCGCTGTGCTCTGGCGTAAACCAACAGTCGTTTTGCACTGTGCCCTGTGCTCTGGCGTAAACAAACAGTCGTTTTGCACTGTGCGCTATGCTTTGGCGTAAACCAACAGCCGTTTTGCACTGTGCACTATGCTTTTGAGTAAACCAACAGTCGTTTTGCATTGTGCACTATGCTTTTGCCTAAACCAACAGTCGTTTTGCACTGTGCGCTGTGCTCTGGCGTAAACCAACAGCCGTTTTGCACTGTGCGCTGTGCTCTGGCATAAACGAACAGCCGTTTTGCTCTGTGCACTATGCTTTTGAGTAAACCAACAGTCGTTTTGCATTGTGCACTATGCTTTTGCCTAAACCAACAGTCGTTTTGCTCTGTGCGCTGTGCTCTGGCGTAAACCAACAGCCGTTTTGCACTGTGCGCTGTGCTCTGGCATAAACGAACAGCCGTTTTGCACTGTGCACTATGCTTTTGAGTAAACCAACAGTCGTTTTGCACTGTGCGCTGTGCTCTGGCATAAACCAACAGCCGTTTTGCACTGTGCACTATGCTTTTGAGTAAACCAACAGTCGTTTTGCATTGTGCACTATGCTTTTGCCTAAACCAACAGTCGTTTTGCACTGTGCGCTGTGCTCTGGCATAAACCAACAGCCGTTTTGCACTGTGCACTATGCTTTTGAGTAAACCAACAGTCGTTTTGCATTGTGCACTATGCTTTTGCCTAAACCAACAGCCGTTTTGCACTGTGCGCTGTGCTCTGGCATAAACGAACAGCCGTTTTGCTCTGTGCACTATGCTTTTGAGTAAACCAACAGTCGTTTTGCATTGTGCACTATGCTTTTGCCTAAACCAACAGTCGTTTTGCTCTGTGCGCTGTGCTCTGGCGTAAACCAACAGCTGTTTTGCACTGTGCGCTGTGCTCTGGCATAAACGAACAGCCGTTTTGCACTGTGCACTATGCTTTTGAGTAAACCAACAGTCGTTTTGCACTGTGCGCTGTGCTCTGGCATAAACCAACAGCCGTTTTGCACTGTGCACTATGCTTTTGAGTAAACCAACAGTCGTTTTGCATTGTGCACTATGCTTTTGAGTAAACCAACAGTCGTTTTGCATTGTGCACTATGCTTTTGCCTAAACCAACAGCCGTTTTGCACTGTGCGCTGTGCTCTGGCATAAACGAACAGCCGTTTTGCTCTGTGCACTATGCTTTTGAGTAAACCAACAGTCGTTTTGCATTGTGCACTATGCTTTTGCCTAAACCAACAGTCGTTTTGCTCTGTGCGCTGTGCTCTGGCGTAAACCAACAGCCGTTTTGCACTGTGCGCTGTGCTCTGGCATAAACGAACAGCCGTTTTGCACTGTGCACTATGCTTTTGAGTAAACCAGCAGTCGTTTTGCACTGTGCGCTGTGCTCTGGCATAAACCAACAGCCGTTTTGCACTGTGCACTATGCTTTTGAGTAAACCAACAGTCGTTTTGCATTGTGCACTATGCTTTTGCCTAAACCAACAGTCGTTTTGCACTGTGCGCTGTGCTCTGGCATAAACCAACAGCCGTTTTGCACTGTGCACTATGCTTTTGAGTAAACCAACTGTCGTTTTGCATTGTGCACTATGCTTTTGCCTAAACCAACAGTCGTTTTGCACTGTGCGCTGTGCTCTGGCATAAACGAACAGCCGTTTTGCACTGTGCACTATGCTTTTGAGTAAACCAACAGTCGTTTTGCATTGTGCACTATGCTTTTGCCTAAACCAACAGTCGTTTTGCACTGTGCGCTGTGCTCTGGCATAAACCAACAGCCGTTTTGCACTGTGCACTATGCTTTTGAGTAAACCAACAGTCGTTTTGCATTGTGCACTATGCTTTTGCCTAAACCAACAGCCGTTTTGCACTGTGCGCTGTGCTCTGGCATAAACGAACAGCCGTTTTGCTCTGTGCACTATGCTTTTGAGTAAACCAACAGTCGTTTTGCATTGTGCACTATGCTTTTGCCTAAACCAACAGTCGTTTTGCTCTGTGCGCTGTGCTCTGGCGTAAACCAACAGCCGTTTTGCACTGTGCGCTGTGCTCTGGCGTAAACCAACAGCCGTTTTGCACTGTGCGCTGTGCTCTGGCATAAACCAATAGCCGTTTTGCACTGTGCACTATGCTTTTGAGTAAACCAACAGTTGTTTTGCATTGTGCACTATGCTTTTGCCTAAACCAACAGTCGTTTTGCACTGTGCGCTGTGCTCTGGCGTAAACCAACAGCCGTTTTGCACTGTGCGCTGTGCTCTGGCGTAAACCAACAGCCGTTTTGCACTGTGCGCTGTGCTCTGGCGTAAACCAACAGCCGTTTTGCACTGTGCGCTGTGCTCTGGCATAAACGAACAGCCGTTTTGCACTGTGCACTATGCTTTTGAGTAAACCAACAGTCGTTTTGCACTGCGCGCTATGCTTTGGCGTAAACCAACAGTCGTTTTGCACCGTGCACTATGCTTTTGAGTAAACCAACAGTCGTTTTGCATTGTGCACTATGCTTTTGCCTAAACCAACAGTCGTTTTGCACTGTGCGCTGTGCTCTGGCGTAAACCAACAGCCATTTTGCACTGCTTATGCACTGTTATGCTTTTGAGTAAACCAACAGTCGTTTTGCATTGTGCACTATGCTTTCGAGTAAGCCAACAGTCGTTTTGCACTGTGCACTATGCTTTTGCGTAAACCAAAAGTCGTTTTGGACTGTGCGCTGTGCTCTGGCGTAAACCAACAGCCGTTTTGCACTGTGCGCTGTGCTCTGGCGTAAACCAACAGCCGTTTTGCACTGTGCGCTGTGCTCTGGCATAAACGAACAGCCGTTTTGCTCTGTGCACTATGCTTTTGAGTAAACCAACAGTCGTTTTGCACTGTGCGCTGTGCTCTGGCGTAAACCAACAGCCGTTTTGCACTGTGCGCTGTGCTCTGGCGTAAACCAACAGCCGTTTTGCACTGTGCGCTGTGCTCTGGCATAAACCAACAGCCGTTTTGCACTGTGCACTATGCTTTTGAGTAAACCAACAGTCGTTTTGCATTGTGCACTATGCTTTTGCCTAAACCAACAGTCGTTTTGCACTGTGCGCTGTGCTCTGGCGTAAACCAACAGTCGTTTTGCACTGCGCGCTATGCTTTGGCGTAAACCAACAGTCGTTTTGCACCGTGCACTATGCTTTTGAGTAAACCAACAGTCGTTTTGCATTGTGCACTATGCTTTTGTTTAAACCAACAGTCGTTTTGCACTGTGCGCTGTGCTCTGGCGTAAACCAACAGCCGTTTTGCACTGTGCGCTGTGCTCTGGCATAAACCAACAGCCGTTTTGCACTGTGCACTATGCTTTTGAGTAAACCAACAGTCGTTTTGCACTGTGCGCTGTGCTCCGGCGTAAACCAACAGCCGTTTTGCACTGTGCGCTCTGCTCTGGCGTAAACCAACAGCCGTTTTGCACTGTGTGCTGTGCTCTGGCATAAACCAACAGCCGTTTTGCACTGTGCACTATGCTTTTGAGTAAACCAACAGTCGTTTTGCATTGCGCACTATGCTTTTGCCTAAACCAACAGTCGTTTTGCACTGTGCGCTGTGCTCTGGCGTAAACCAACAGCCGTTTTGCACTGTGCGCTGTGCTCTGGCATAAACGAACAGCCGTTTTGCACTGTGCACTATGCTTTTGAGTAAACCAACAGTCGTTTTGCACTGTGCGCTGTGCTCTGGCGTAAACCAACAGCCGTTTCGCACTGTGCGCTGTGCTCTGGCATAAACGAACAGCCGTTTAGCACTGTGCACTATGCTTTTGAGTAAACCAACAGTCGTTTTGCATTGTGCACTATGCTTTTGCCTAAACCAACAGCCGTTTTGCACTGTGCGCTGTGCTCTGGCATAAACGAACAGCCGTTTTGCTCTGTGCACTATGCTTTTGAGTAAACCAACAGTCGTTTTGCATTGTGCACTATGCTTTTGCCTAAACCAACAGTCGTTTTGCACTGTGCGCTGTGCTCTGGCGTAAACCAACAGCCGTTTTGTACTGTGCGCTGTGCTCTGGCATAAACGAACAGCCGTTTTGCACTGTGCACTATGCTTTTGAGTAAACCAACAGTCGTTTTGCACTGTGCGCTGTGCTCTGGCGTAAACCAACAGCCGTTTTGCACTGTGCGCTGTGCTCTGGCATAAACGAACAGCCGTTTTGCACTGTGCACTATGCTTTTGAGTAAACCAACAGTCGTTTTGCACTGTGCGCTGTGCTCTGGCGTAAACCAACAGCCGTTTTGCACTGTGCGCTGTGCTCTGGCATAAACGAACAGCCGTTTTGCACTGTGCACTATGCTTTTGAGTAAACCAACAGTCGTTTTGCACTGTGCGCTGTGCTCTGGCGTAAACCAACAGCCGTTTTGCACTGTGCGCTGTGCTCTGGCGTAAACCAACAGCCGTTTTGCACTGTGCGCTGTGCTCTGGCATAAACCAATAGCCGTTTTGCACTGTGCACTATGCTTTTGAGTAAACCAACAGTCGTTTTGCATTGTGCACTATGCTTTTGCCTAAACCAACAGTCGTTTTGCACTGTGCGCTGTGCTCTGGCATAAACGAACAGCCGTTTTGCACTGTGCACTATGCTTTTGAGTAAACCAACAGTCGTTTTGCACTGTGCGCTGTGCTCTGGCGTAAACCAACAGCCGTTTTGCACTGTGCGCTGTGCTCTGGCGTAAACCAACAGCCGTTTTGCACTGTGCGCTGTGCTCTGGCATAAACCAATAGCCGTTTTGCACTGTGCACTATGCTTTTGAGTAAACCGACAGTCGTTTTGCATTGTGCACTATGCTTTTGCCTAAACCAACAGTCGTTTTGCACTGTGCGCTGTGCTCTGGCGTAAACCAACAGCCGTTTTGCACTGTGAGCTGTGCTCTGGCATAAACGAACAGCCGTTTTGCACTGTGCACTATGCTTTTGAGTAAACCAACAGTCGTTTTGCACTGTGCGCTGTGCTCTGGCGTAAACCAACAGCCGTTTTGCACTGTGCGCTGTGCTCTGTCGTAAACCAACAGCCGTTTTGCACTGTGCGCTGTGCTCTGGCATAAACGAACAGCCGTTTTGCACTGTGCACTATGCTTTTGAGTAAACCAACAGTCGTTTTGCACTGTGCGCTGTGCTCTGGCGTAAACCAACAGCCGTTTTGCACTATGCGCTGTGCTCTGGCGTAAACCAACAGCCGTTTTGCACTGTGTGCTGTGCTCTGGCATAAACGAACAGCCGTTTTGCACTGTGCACTATGCTTTTGAGTAAACCAACAGCCGTTTTGCACTGTGTGCTGTGCTCTGGCATAAACCAAAAGCCGTTTTGCACTGCGCGCTATGCTTTGGCGTAAACCAACAGTCGTTTTGCATTGTGCACTATGCTTTTGCCTAAACCAACAGTCGTTTTGCACTGTGCGCTGTGCTCTGGCATAAACCAACAGCCGTTTTGCACTGTGCACTATGCTTTTGAGTAAACCAACAGTCGTTTTGCATTGTGCACTATGCTTTTGCCTAAACCAACAGTCGTTTTGCACTGTGCGCTGTGCTCTGGCATAAACCAACAGCCGTTTTGCACTGTGCACTATGCTTTTGAGTAAACCAACAGTCGTTTTGCATTGTGCACTATGCTTTTGCCTAAACCAACAGTCGTTTTGCACTGTGCGCTGTGCTCTGGCATAAACGAACAGCCGTTTTGCACTGTGCACTATGCTTTTGAGTAAACCAACAGTCGTTTTGCACTGTGCGCTGTGCTCTGGCGTAAACCAACAGCCGTTTTGCACTGTGCGCTGTGCTCTGGGGTAAACCAACAGCCGTCTTGCACTGTGCGCTGTGCTCTGGCATAAACCAATAGCCGTTTTGCACTGTGCACTATGCTTTTGAGTAAACCAACAGTCGTTTTGCATTGTGCACTATGCTTTTGCCTAAACCAACAGTCGTTTTGCACTGTGCGCTGTGCTCTGGCGTAAACCAACAGCCGTTTTGCACTGTGCGCTGTGCTCTGGCATAAACGAACAGCCGTTTTGCACTGTGCACTATGCTTTTGAGTAAACCAACAGTCGTTTTGCACTGTGCGCTGTGCTCTGGCGTAAACCAACAGCCGTTTTGCACTGTGCGCTGTGCTCTGGCGTAAACCAACAGCCGTTTTGCACTGTGCGCTGTGCTCTGGCATAAACGAACAGCCGTTTTGCACTGTGCACTATGCTTTTGAGTAAACCAACAGTCGTTTTGCATTGTGCACTATGCTTTTGCCTAAACCAACAGTCGTTTTGCACTGTGCGCTGTGCTCTGGCGTAAACCAACAGCCGTTTTGCACTGTGCGCTGTGCTCTGGCATAAACGAACAGCCGTTTTGCACTGTGCACTATGCTTTTGAGTAAACCAACAGTCGTTTTGCACTGTGCGCTGTGCTCTGGCGTAAACCAACAGCCGTTTTGCACTGTGCGCTGTGCTCTGGCGTAAACCAACAGCCGTTTTGCACTGTGTGCTGTGCTCTGGCATAAACCAACAGCCGTTTTGCACTGTGCACTATGCTTTTGAGTAAACCAACAGTCGTTTTGCATTGTGCACTATGCTTTTGCCTAAACCAACAGTCGTTTTGCACTGCGCGCTATGCTTTGGCGTAAACCAACAGTCGTTTTGCACTGTGCGCTGTGCTCTGGCGTAAACCAACAGCCGTTTTGCACTGTGCGCTGTGCTCTGGCATAAACGAACAGCCGTTTTGCACTGTGCACTATGCTTTTGAGTAAACCAACAGTCGTTTTGCACTGCGCGCTATGCTTTGGCGTAAACCAACAGTCGTTTTGCACCGTGCACTATGCTTTTGAGTAAACCAACAGTCGTTTTGCATTGTGCACTATGCTTTTGCCTAAACCAACAGTCGTTTTGCACTGTGCGCTGTGCTCTGGCGTAAACCAACAGCCGTTTTGCACTGCTTATGCACTGTTATGCTTTTGAGTAAACCAAAAGTCGTTTTGCATTGTGCACTATGCTTTTGAGTAAGCCAACAGTTGTTTTGCACTGTGCACTATGCTTTTGCGTAAACCAAAAGTCGTTTTGGACTGTGCGCTGTGCTCTGGCGTAAACCAACAGCCGTTTTGCACTGTGCGCTGTGCTCTGGCATAAACGAACAGCCGTTTTGCACTGTGCACTATGCTTTTGAGTAAACCAACAGTCGTTTTGCACTGTGCGCTGTGCTCTGGCGTAAACCAACAGCCGTTTTGCACTGTGCGCTGTGCTCTGGCGTAAACCAACAGCTGTTTTGCACTGTGCGCTGTGCTCTGGCATAAACCAACAGCCGTTTTGCACTGTGCACTATGCTTTTGAGTAAACCAACAGTCGTTTTGCATTGTGCACTATGCTCTCGCCTAAACCAACTGTCGTTTTGCACTGTGCGCTGTGCTCTGGCGTAAACCAACAGTCGTTTTGCACTGCGCGCTATGCTTTGGCGTAAACCAACAGTCGTTTTGCACCGTGCGCTATGCTTTTGAGTAAACCAACAGTCGTTTTGCACTGTGCGCTGTGCTCTGGCGTAAACCAACAGCCGTTTTGCACTGTGCGCTGTGCTCTGGCATAAACCAACAGCCGTTTTGCACTGTGCACTATGCTTTTGAGTAAACCAACAGTCGTTTTGCATTGTGCACTATGCTTTTGCCTAAACCAACAGTCGTTTTGCACTGTGCGCTGTGCTCTGGCGTAAACCAACAGTCGTTTTGCACTGCGCGCTATGCTTTGGCGTAAACCAACAGTCGTTTTGCACCGTGCACTATGCTTTTGTTTAAACCAACAG
Source organism: Xylota segnis (assembly GCA_963583995.1). NCBI lineage: Eukaryota > Metazoa > Arthropoda > Insecta > Diptera > Syrphidae > Xylota > Xylota segnis. The sequence goes on from OY757237.1 coordinate 84,573,429, forward strand.
TCGTTTTGCACTGTGCGCTGTGCTCTGGCGTAAACCAACAGCCGTTTTGCACTGTGCGCTGTGCTCTGGCATAAACCAACAGCCGTTTTGCACTGTGCACTATGCTTTTGAGTAAACCAACAGTCGTTTTGCATTGTGCACTATGCTTTTGCCTAAACCAACAGTCGTTTTGCACTGTGCGCTGTGCTCTGGCGTAAACCAACAGCCGTTTTGCACTGTGCGCTGTGCTCTGGCATAAACGAACAGCCGTTTTGCACTGTGCACTATGCTTTTGAGTAAACCAACAGTCGTTTTGCACTGTGCGCTGTGCTCCGGCGTAAACCAACAGCCGTTTTGCACTGTGCGCTCTGCTCTGGCGTAAACCAACAGCCGTTTTGCACTGTGTGCTGTGCTCTGGCATAAACCAACAGCCGTTTTGCACTGTGCACTATGCTTTTGAGTAAACCAACAGTCGTTTTGCATTGTGCACTATGCTTTTGCCTAAACCAACAGTCGTTTTGCACTGTGCGCTGTGCTCTGGCGTAAACCAACAGCCGTTTTGCACTGTGCGCTGTGCTCTGGCATAAACGAACAGCCGTTTTGCACTGTGCACTATGCTTTTGAGTAAACCAACAGTCGTTTTGCACTGTGCGCTGTGCTCTGGCGTAAACCAACAGCCGTTTTGCACTGTGCGCTGTGCTCTGGCATAAACGAACAGCCGTTTTGCACTGTGCACTATGCTTTTGAGTAAACCAACAGTCGTTTTGCATTGTGCACTATGCTTTTGCCTAAACCAACAGCCGTTTTGCACTGTGCGCTGTGCTCTGGCATAAACGAACAGCCGTTTTGCTCTGTGCACTATGCTTTTGAGTAAACCAACAGTCGTTTTGCATTGTGCACTATGCTTTTGCCTAAACCAACAGTCGTTTTGCACTGTGCGCTGTGCTCTGGCGTAAACCAACAGCCGTTTTGCACTGTGCGCTGTGCTCTGGCATAAACGAACAGCCGTTTTGCACTGTGCACTATGCTTTTGAGTAAACCAACAGTCGTTTTGCACTGTGCGCTGTGCTCTGGCGTAAACCAACAGCCGTTTTGCACTGTGCGCTGTGCTCTGGCGTAAACCAACAGCCGTTTTGCACTGTGCGCTGTGCTCTGGCATAAACCAATAGCCGTTTTGCACTGTGCACTATGCTTTTGAGTAAACCAACAGTCGTTTTGCATTGTGCACTATGCTTTTGAATAAAGTAAACCAACAGCCGTTTTGCACTGTGCGCTGTGCTCTGGCATAAACGAACAGCCGTTTTGCACTGTGCACTATGCTTTTGAGTAAACCAACAGTCGTTTTGCACTGTGCGCTGTGCTCTGGCGTAAACCAACAACCATTTTGCACTGTGCGCTGTGCTCTGGCATAAACGAACAGCCGTTTTGCACTGTGCACTATGCTTTTGAGTAAACCAACAGTCGTTTTGCATTGTGCACTATGCTTTTGCCTAAACCAACAGTGTAAACCAACAGCCGTTTTGCACTGTGCGCTGTGCTCTGGCATAAACGAACAGCCGTTTTGCACTGTGCACTATGCTTTTGAGTAAACCAACAGTCGTTTTGCACTGTGCGCTGTGCTCTGGCGTAAACCAACAGCCGTTTTGCACTGTGCGCTGTGCTCTGGCATAAACGAACAGCCGTTTTGCACTGTGCACTATGCTTTTGAGTAAACCAACAGTCGTTTTGCATTGTGCACTATGCTTTTGCCTAAACCAACAATCGTTTTGCACTGTGCGCTGTGCTCTGGCGTAAACCAACAGCCGTTTTGCACTGTGCGCTGTGCTCTGGCGTAAACCAACAGCCGTTTTGCACTGTGCGATGTGCTCTGGCATAAACGAACAGCCATTTTGCACTGTGCGATGTGCTCTGGCATAAACGAACAGCCATTTTGCACTGTGCACTATGCTTTTGAGTAAGCCAACAGTCGTTTTGCACTGTGCACTATGCTTTTGCGTAAACCAACAGCCGTTTTGCACTGTGCGCTGTGCTTTTGAGTAAACCAACAGTCGTTTTGCATTGTGCACTATGCTTTTGCCTAAACCAATAGTCGTTTTGCACTGTGCGCTGTGCTCTGGCGTAAACCAACAGCCGTTTTGCACTGTGCGCTGTGCTTTTGAGTAAACCAACAGTCGTTTTGCATTGTGCACTATGCTTTTGCCTAAACCAACAGTCGTTTTGCACTGTGCGCTGTGCTCTGGCATAAACCAACAGCCGTTTTGCACTGTGCACTATGCTTTTGAGTAAACCAACAGTCGTTTTGCATTGTGCACTATGCTTTTGCCTAAACCAACAGTCGTTTTGCACTGTGCGCTGTGCTCTGGCATAAACGAACAGCCGTTTTGCACTGTGCACTATGCTTTTGAGTAAACCAACAGTCGTTTTGCACTGTGTGCTGTGCTCTGGCGTAAACCAACAGCCGTTTTGCACTGTGCGCTGTGCTCTGGCGTAAACCAACAGCCGTTTTGCACTGTGCGCTGTGCTCTGGCATAAACCAATAGCCGTTTTGCACTGTGCACTATGCTTTTGAGTAAACCAACAGTCGTTTTGCATTGTGCACTATGCTTTTGAATAAAGTAAACCAACAGCCGTTTTGCACTGTGCGCTGTGCTCTGGCATAAACGAACAGCCGTTTTGCACTGTGCACTATGCTTTTGAGTAAACCAACAGTCGTTTTGCACTGTGCGCTGTGCTCTGGCGTAAACCAACAACCATTTTGCACTGTGCGCTGTGCTCTGGCATAAACGAACAGCCGTTTTGCACTGTGCACTATGCTTTTGAGTAAACCAACAGTCGTTTTGCATTGTGCACTATGCTTTTGCCTAAACCAACAGTGTAAACCAACAGCCGTTTTGCACTGTGCGCTGTGCTCTGGCATAAACGAACAGCCGTTTTGCACTGTGCACTATGCTTTTGAGTAAACCAACAGTCGTTTTGCACTGTGCGCTGTGCTCTGGCGTAAACCAACAGCCGTTTTGCACTGTGCGCTGTGCTCTGGCATAAACGAACAGCCGTTTTGCACTGTGCACTATGCTTTTGAGTAAACCAACAGTCGTTTTGCATTGTGCACTATGCTTTTGCCTAAACCAACAATCGTTTTGCACTGTGCGCTGTGCTCTGGCGTAAACCAACAGCCGTTTTGCACTGTGCGCTGTGCTCTGGCGTAAACCAACAGCCGTTTTGCACTGTGCGATGTGCTCTGGCATAAACGAACAGCCATTTTGCACTGTGCGATGTGCTCTGGCATAAACGAACAGCCATTTTGCACTGTGCACTATGCTTTTGAGTAAGCCAACAGTCGTTTTGCACTGTGCACTATGCTTTTGCGTAAACCAACAGCCGTTTTGCACTGTGCGCTGTGCTTTTGAGTAAACCAACAGTCGTTTTGCATTGTGCACTATGCTTTTGCCTAAACCAATAGTCGTTTTGCACTGTGCGCTGTGCTCTGGCGTAAACCAACAGCAGTTTTGCACTGTGCGCTGTGCTTTTGAGTAAACCAACAGTCGTTTTGCATTGTGCACTATGCTTTTGCCTAAACCAACAGTCGTTTTGCACTGTGCGCTGTGCTCTGGCGTAAACCAACAGCTGTTTTGCACTGTGCGCTGTGCTCTGGCGTAAACCAACAGCCGTTTTGCACTGTGCGCTGTGCTCTGGCGTAAACCAACAGCCGTTTTGCACTGTGCGCTGTGCTCTGGCATACACGAACAGCCGTTTTGCACTGTGCACTATGCTTTTGAGTAAACCAACAGTCGTTTTGCACTGTGCGCTGTGCTCTGGCGTAAACCAACAGCCGTTTTGCACTGTGCGCTGTGCTCTGGCATAAACGAACAGCCGTTTTGCACTGTGCACTATGCTTTTGAGTAAACCAACAGTCGTTTTGCATTGTGCACTATGCTTTTGCCTAAACCAACAGTCGTTTTGCACTGTGCGCTGTGCTCTGGCGTAAACCAACAGCCGTTTTGCACTGTGGGCTGTGCTCTGGCATAAATGAACAGCCGTTTTGCACTGTGCACTATGCTTTTGAGTAAACCAACAGTCGTTTTGCACTGTGCTCTGGCGTAAACCCACAGCCGTTTTGCACTGTGCGCTGTGCTCTGGCATAAACGAGCAGCCGTTTTGCACTGTGCACTATGCTTTTGAGTAAACCAACAGTCGTTTTGCACTGTGCGCTGCGCTCTGGCGTAAACCAACAGCCGTTTTGCACTGTGCGCTGTGCTCTGGCGTAAACCAACAGCCGTTTTGCACTGTGCGCTGTGCTCTGGCATAAACGAACAGCCGTTTTGCACTGTGCTCTATGCTTTTGAGTAAGCCAACAGTCGTTTTGCATTGTGCACTATGCTTTTGCCTAAACCGAAAGAAGTTTTGCACTGTGCGCTGTGCTCTGGCGTAAACCAACAGTCGTTTTGCACTGCGCGCTATGCTTTGGCGTAAACTAAAAGCCGTTTTGCACTGTGCGCTGTGCTCTGGCATAAACGAACAGCCGTTTTGCACTGTGCACTATGCTTTTGAGTAAACCAACAGCCGTTCTGCACTGTGCGCTGTGCTCTGGCATAAACGAACAGCCGTTTTGCACTGTGCACTATGCTTTTGAGTAAGCCAACAGTCGTTTTGCATTGTGCACTATGCTTTTGAGTAAACCAACAGTCGTTTTGCATTGTGCACTATGCTTTTGCCTAAACCAACAGTCGTTTTGCACTGTGCGCTGTGCTCTGGCGTAAACCAACAGCCGTTTTGCACTGTGGGCTGTGCTCTGGCATAAATGAACAGCCGTTTTGCACTGTGCACTATGCTTTTGAGTAAACCAACAGCCGTTTTGCACTGTGCGCTGTGCTTTTGAGTAAACCAACAGTCGTTTTGCATTGTGCACTATGCTTTTGCCTAAACCAATAGTCGTTTTGCACTGTGCGCTGTGCTCTGGCGTAAACCAACAGCCGTTTTGCACTGTGCGCTGTGCTTTTGAGTAAACCAACAGTCGTTTTGCATTGTGCACTATGCTTTTGCCTAAACCAACAGTCGTTTTGCACTGTGCGCTGTGCTATGGCGTAAACCAACAGCCGTTTTGCACTGTGCGCTGTGCTCTGGCGTAAACCAACAGCCGTTTTGCACTGTGCGCTGTGCTCTGGCGTAAACCAACAGCCGTTTTGCACTGTGCGCTGTGCTCTGGCATAAACGAACAGCCGTTTTGCACTGTGCACTATGCTTTTGAGTAAACCAACAGTCGTTTTGCATTGTGCACTATGCTTTTGCCTAAACCAACAGTCGTTTTGCACAGTGCGCTGTGCTCTGGCGTAAACCAACAGCCGTTTTGCACTGTGCGCTCTGCTCTGGCGTAAACCAACAGCCGTTTTGCACTGTGCGCTGTGCTCTGGCGTAAACCAACAGCCGTTTTGCACTGTGCGCTGTGCTCTGGCATAAACGAACAGCCATTTTGCACTGTGCACTATGCTTTTGAGTAAGACAACAGTCGTTTTGCACTGTGCACTATGCTTTTGCGTAAACAAAAAGTCGTTTTGCACTGTGCGCTGTGCTCTGGCGTAAACCAACAGCCGTTTTGCACTGTGCGCTGTGCTTTTGAGTAAACCAACAGTCGTTTTGCATTGTGCACTATGCTTTTGCCTAAACCAATAGTCGTTTTGCACTGTGCGCTGTGCTCTGGCATAAACCAATAGCCGTTTTGCACTGTGCGCTGTGCTTTTGAGTAAACCAACAGTCGTTTTGCATTGTGCACTATGCTTTTGCCTAAACCAACAGTCGTTTTGCACTGTGCGCTGTGCTCTGGCGTAAACCAACAGCCGTTTTGCACTGTGCGCTGTGCTCTGGCGTAAACCAACAGCCGTTTTGCACTGTGCGCTGTGCTCTGGCGTAAACCAACAGCCGTTTTGCACTGTGCGCTGTGCTCTGGCATAAACGAACAGCCGTTTTGCACTGTGCACTATGCTTTTGAGTAAACCAACAGTCGTTTTGCACTGTGCGCTGTGCTCTGGCGTAAACCAACAGCCGTTTTGCACTGTGCGCTGTGCTTTTGAGTAAACCAACAGTCGTTTTGCATTGTGCACTATGCTTTTGCCTAAACCAACAGTCGTTTTGCACAGTGCGCTGTGCTCTGGCGTAAACCAACAGCCGTTTTGCACTGTGCGCTGTGCTCTGGCGTAAACCAACAGCCGTTTTGCACTGTGCGCTGTGCTCTGGCGTAAACCAACAGCCGTTTTGCACTGTGCGCTGTGCTCTGGCATAAACGAACAGCCATTTTGCACTGTGCACTATGCTTTTGAGTAAGACAACAGTCGTTTTGCACTGTGCACTATGCTTTTGCGTAAACAAAAAGTCGTTTTGCACTGTGCGCTGTGCTCTGGCGTAAACCAACAGCCGTTTTGCACTGTGCGCTGTGCTTTTGAGTAAACCAACAGTCGTTTTGCATTGTGCACTATGCTTTTGCCTAAACCAATAGTCGTTTTGCACTGTGCGCTGTGCTCTGGCGTAAACCAATAGCCGTTTTGCACTGTGCGCTGTGCTTTTGAGTAAACCAACAGTCGTTTTGCATTGTGCACTATGCTTTTGCCTAAACCAACAGTCGTTTTGCACTGTGCGCTGTGCTCTGGCGTAAACCAACAGCCGTTTTGCACTGTGCGCTGTGCTCTGGCGTAAACCAACAGCCGTTTTGCACTGTGCGCTGTGCTCTGGCGTAAACCAACAGCCGTTTTGCACTGTTCGCTGTGCTTTTGAGTAAACCAACAGTCGTTTTGCATTGTGCACTATGCTTTTGCCTAAAATAACAGTCGTTTTGCACTGTGCGCTGTGCTCTGGCGTAAACCAACAGCCGTTTTGCACTGTGCGCTGTGCTCTGGCGTAAACCAACAGCCGTTTTGCACTGTGCGCTGTGCTCTGGCATAAACGAACAGCCGTTTTGCACTGTGCACTATGCGTTTGAGTAAACCAACAGTCGTTTTGCACTGTGCGCTGTGCTCTGGCGTAAACCAACAGCCGTTTTGCACTGTGCGCTGTGCTCTGGCATAAACGAACAGCCGTTATGCACTGTGCACTATGCTTTTGAGTAAACCAACAGTCGTTTTGCATTGTGCACTATGCTTTTGCCTAAACCAACAGTCGTTTTGCACTGTGCGCTGTGCTCTGGCGTCAACCAACAGCCGTCTTGCACTGTGCGCTGTGCTCTGGCGTAAACCAACAGCCGTTTTGCACTGTGCGCTGTGCTCTGGCATAAGCGAACAGCCGTTTTGCACTGTGCACTATGCTTTTGAGTAAACCAACAGTCGTTTTGCATTGTGCACTATGCTTTTGCCTAAACCAACAGTCGTTTTGCACTGTGCGCTGTGCTATGGCGTAAACCAACAGCCGTTTTGCACTGTGCGCTGTGCTCTGGCGTAAACCAACAGCCGTTTTGCACTGTGCGCTGTGCTCTGGCGTAAACCAACAGCCGTTTTGCACTGTGCGCTGTGCTCTGGCATAAACGAACAGCCGTTTTGCACTGTGCACTATGCGTTTGAGTAAACCAACAGTCGTTTTGCACTGTGCGCTGTGCTCTGGCGTAAACCAACAGCCGTTTTGCACTGTGCGCTGTGCTCTGGCATAAACGAACAGCCGTTATGCACTGTGCACTATGCTTTTGAGTAAACCAACAGTCGTTTTGCATTGTGCACTATGCTTTTGCCTAAACCAACAGTCGTTTTGCACTGTGCGCTGTGCTCTGGCGTCAACCAACAGCCGTCTTGCACTGTGCGCTGTGCTCTGGCGTAAACCAACAGCCGTTTTGCACTGTGCGCTGTGCTCTGGCATAAGCGAACAGCCGTTTTGCACTGTGCGCTGTGCTCTGGCATAAACGAACAGCCGTTATGCACTGTGCACTATGCTTTTGAGTAAACCAACAGTCGTTTTGCACTGTGCACTATGCTTTTGAGTAAACCAACAGTCGTTTTGCACTGCGCGCTATGCTTTGGCGTAAACCAACAGTCGTTTTGCACCGTGCACTATGCTTTTGAGTAAACCAACAGTCGTTTTGCATTGTGCACTATGCTTTTGCCTAAACCAACAGTCGTTTTGCACTGTGCGCTGTGCTCTGGCGTAAACCAACAGCCGTTTTGCACTGCTTATGCACTGTTATGCTTTTGAGTAAACCAACAGTCGTTTTGCACTGTGCGCTGTGCTCTGGCGTAAACCAACAGCCGTTTTGCACTGCTTATGCACTGTTATGCTTTTGAGTAAACCAACAGTCGTTTTGCATTGTGCACTATGCTTTTGAGTAAGCCAACAGTCGTTTTGCACTGTGCACTATGCTTTTGCGTAAACCAAAAGTCGTTTTGGACTGTGCGCTGTGCTCTGGCGTAAACCAACAGCCGTTTTGCACTGTGCGCTGTGCTCTGGCGTAAACCAACAGCCGTTTTGCACTGTGCGCTGTGCTCTGGCATAAACGAACAGCCGTTTTGCACTGTGCACTATGCTTTTGAGTAAACCAACAGTCGTTTTGCACTGTGCGCTGTGCTCTGGCGTAAACCAACAGCCGTTTTGCACTGTGCGCTGTGCTCTGGCGTAAACCAACAGCCGTTTTGCACTGTGCGCTGTGCTCTGGCATAAACCCACAGCCGTTTTGCACTGTGCGCTGTGCTCTGGCATAAACGAACAGCCGTTTTGCACTGTGCACTATGCTTTTGAGTAAACCAACAGTCGTTTTGCACTGTGCGCTGTGCTCTGGCGTAAACCAGCAGCCGTTTTGCACTGTGCGCTGTGCTCTGGCATAAACGAACAGCCGTTTTGCACTGTGCACTATGCTTTTGAGTAAACCAACAGTCGTTTTGCACTGTGCGCTGTGCTCTGGCGTAAACCAACAGCCGTTTTGCACTGTGCGCTGTGCTCTGGCATAAACGAACAGCCGTTTTGCACTGTGCACTATGCTTTTGAGTAAGCCAACAGTCGTTTTGTATTGTGCACTATGCTTTTGCGTAAACCAAAAGTCGTTTTGCACTGTGCGCTGTGCTCTGGCGTAAACCAACAGCCGTTTTGCACTGTGCGCTGTGCTTTTGAGTAAACCAACAGTCGTTTTGCATTGTGCACTATGCTTTTGCCTAAACCAATAGTCGTTTTGCACTGTGCGCTGTGCTCTGGCGTAAACCAACAGCCGTTTTGCACTGTGCGCTGTGCTTTTGAGTAAACCAACAGTCGTTTTGCATTGTGCACTATGCTTTTGCCTAAACCAACAGTCGTTTTGCACTGTGCGCTGTGCTCTGGCGTAAACCAACAGCCGTTTTGCACTGTGCGCTGTGCTCTGGCGTAAACCAACAGCCGTTTTGCACTGTGCGCTGTGCTCTGGCGTAAACCAACAGCCGTTTTGCACTGTGCGCTGTGCTCTGGCATAAACGAACAGCCGTTTTGCACTGTGCACTATGCTTTTGAGTAAACCAACAGTCGTTTTGCACTGTGCGCTGTGCTCTGGCGTAAACCAACAACCGTTTTGCACTGTGCGCTGTGCTCTGGCATAAACGAACAGCCGTTTTGCACTGTGCACTATGCTTTTGAGTAAACCAACAGTCGTTTTGCATTGTGCACTATGCTTTTGCCTAAACCAACAGTCGTTTTGCACTGTGCGCTGTGCTCTGGCGTAAACCAACAGCCGTTTTGCACTGTGCGCTGTGTTCTGGCGTAAACCAACAGCCGTTTTGCACTGTGCGCTGTGCTCTGGCGTAAACCAACAGTCGTTTTGCACTGTGCGCTGTGCTCTGGCGTAAACCAACAGCCGTTTTGCACTGTGCGCTGTGTTCTGGCGTAAACCAACAGCCGTTTTGCACTGTGCGCTGTGCTCTGGCGTAAACCAACAGTCGTTTTGCACTGTGCGCTGTGCTCTGGCGTAAACCAACAGCCGTTTTGCACTGTGCACTGTGCTCTGGCATAAACCAACAGCCGTTTTGCACTGTGCACTATGCTTTTGAGTAAACCAACAGTCGTTTTGCATTGTGCACTATGCTTTTGCCTAAACCAACAGTCGTTTTGCACTGTGCGCTGTGCTCTGGCATAAACCAACAGCCGTTTTGCACTGTGCACTATGCTTTTGAGTAAACCAACAGTCGTTTTGCATTGTGCACTATGCTTTTGCCTAAACCTACAGTCGTTTTGCACTGTGCGCTGTGCTCTGGCATAAACGAACAGCCGTTTTGCACTGTGCACTATGCTTTTGAGTAAACCAACAGTCGTTTTGCACTGTGCGCTGTGCTCTGGCGTAAACCAACAGCCGTTTTGCACTGTGCGCTGTGCTCTGGCGTAAACCAACAGCCGTTTTGCACTGTGCGCTGTGCTCTGGCATAAACCAATAGCCGTTTTGCACTGTGCACTATGCTTTTGAGTAAACCAACAGTCGTTTTGCATTGTGCACTATGCTTTTGAATAAAGTAAACCAACAGCCGTTTTGCACTGTGCGCTGTGCTCTGGCATAAACGAACAGCCGTTTTGCACTGTGCACTATGCTTTTGAGTAAACCAACAGTCGTTTTGCACTGTGCGCTGTGCTCTGGCGTAAACCAACAACCGTTTTGACTGTGCGCTGTGCTCTGGCATAAACGAACAGCCGTTTTGCACTGTGCCCTATGCTTTTGAGTAAATAAACAGTCGTTTTGCATTGTGCACTATGCTTTTGCCTAAACCAACAGTGTAAACCAACAGCCGTTTTGCACTGTGCGCTGTGCTCTGGCATAAACGAACAGCCGTTTTGCACTGTGCACTATGCTTTTGAGTAAACCAACAGTCGTTTTGCACTGTGCGCTGTGCTCTGGCGTAAACCAACAGCCGTTTTGCACTGTGCGCTGTGCTCTGGCATAAACGAACAGCCGTTTTGCACTGTGCACTATGCTTTTGAGTAAACCAACAGTCGTTTTGCATTGTGCACTATGCTTTTGCCTAAACCAACAATCGTTTTGCACTGTGCGCTGTGCTCTGGCGTAAACCAACAGCCGTTTTGCACTGTGCGCTGTGCTCTGGCGTAAACCAACAGCCGTTTTGCACTGTGCGATGTGCTCTGGCATAAACGAACAGCCATTTTGCACTGTGCACTATGCTTTTGAGTAAGCCAACAGTCGTTTTGCACTGTGCACTATGCTTTTGCGTAAACCAAAAGTCGTTTTGCACTGTGCGCTGTGCTCTGGCGTAAACCAACAGCCGTTTTGCACTGTGCGCTGTGCTTTTGAGTAAACCAACAGTCGTTTTGCATTGTGCACTATGCTTTTGCCTAAACCAATAGTCGTTTTGCACTGTGCGCTGTGCTCTGGCGTAAACCAGCAGCCGTTTTGCACTGTGCGCTGTGCTTTTGAGTAAACCAACATTCGTTTTGCATTGTGCACTATGCTTTTGCCTAAACCAACAGTCGTTTTGCACTGTGCGCTGTGCTCTGGCGTAAACCAACAGCCGTTTTGCACTGTGCGCTGTGCTCTGGCGTAAACCAACAGCCGTTTTGCACTGTGCGCTGTGCTCTGGCGTAAACCAACAGCCGTTTTGCACTGTGCGCTGTGCTCTGGCATACACGAACAGCCGTTTTGCACTGTGCACTATGCTTTTGAGTAAACCAACAGTCGTTTTGCACTGTGCGCTGTGCTCTGGCGTAAACCAACAGCCGTTTTGCACTGTGCGCTGTGCTCTGGCATAAACCCACAGCCGTTTTGCACTGTGCGCTGTGCTCTGGCATAAACGAACAGCCGTTTTGCACTGTGCACTATGCTTTTGAGTAAACCAACAGTCGTTTTGCACTGTGCGCTGTGCTCTGGCGTAAACCAACAGCCGTTTTGCACTGTGCGCTGTGCTCTGGCATAAACGAACAGCCGTTTTGCACTGTGCACTATGCTTTTGAGTAAGCCAACAGTCGTTTTGCACTGTGCACTATGCTTTTGCGTAAACCAAAAGTCGTTTTGCACTGTGCGCTGTGCTCTGGCGTAAACCAACAGCCGTTTTGCACTGTGCGCTGTGCTCTGGCGTAAACCAACAGCCGTTTTGCACAGTGCGCTGTGCTTTTGAGTAAACCAACAGTCGTTTTGCTTTGTGCACTATGCTTTTGCCTAAACCAACAGTCGTTTTGCACTGTGCGCTGTGCTCTGGCGTAAACCAACAGCCGTTTTGCACTGTGCGCTGTGCTCTGGCGTAAACCAACAGCCGTTTTGCACTGTGCGCTGTGCTCTGGCGTAAACCAACAGTCGTTTTGCACTGTGCGCTGTGCTCTGGCGTAAACCAACAGCCGTTTTGCACTGTGCGCTGTGCTCTGGCATAAACGAACAGCCGTTTTGCACTGTGCACTATGCTTTTGAGTAAACCAACAGTCGTTTTGCATTGTGCACTATGCTTTTGCCTAAACCAACAGTCGTTTTGCACAGTGCGCTGTGATCTGGCGTAAACCAACAGCCGTTTTGCACTGTGCGCTGTGCTCTGGCGTAAACCAACAGCCGTTTTGCACGGTGCGCTGTGCTCTGGCGTAAACCAACAGCCGTTTTGCACTGTGCGCTGTGCTCTGGCATAAACGAACAGCCATTTTGCACTGTGCACTATGCTTTTGAGTAAGACAACAGTCGTTTTGCACTGTGCACTATGCTTTTGCGTAAACAAAAAGTCGTTTTGCACTGTGCGCTGTGCTCTGGCGTAAACCAACAGCCGTTTTGCACTGTGCGCTGTGCTTTTGAGTAAACCAACAGTTGTTTTGCATTGTGCACTATGCTTTTGCCTAAACCAATAGTCGTTTTGCACTGTGCGCTGTGCTCTGGCGTAAACCAATAGCCGTTTTGCACTGTGCGCTGTGCTTTTGAGTAAACCAACAGTCGTTTTGCATTGTGCACTATGCTTTTGCCTAAACCAACAGTCGTTTTGCACTGCGCGCTATGCTTTGGCGTAAACCAACAGTCGTTTTGCATTGTGCACTATGCTTTTGCCTAAACCAACAGTCGTTTTGCACTGTGCGCTGTGCTCTGGCATAAACCAACAGCCGTTTTGCACTGTGCACTATGCTTTTGAGTAAACCAACAGTCGTTTTGCATTGTGCACTATGCTTTTGCCTAAACCAACAGTCGTTTTGCACAGTGCGCTGTGCTCTGGCGTAAACCAACAGCCGTTTTGCACTGTGCGCTGTGCTCTGGCGTAAACCAACAGCCGTTTTGCACTGTGCGCTGTGCTCTGGCGTAAACCAACAGCCGTTTTGCACTGTGCGCTGTGCTCTGGCATAAACGAACAGCCATTTTGCACTGTGCACTATGCTTTTGAGTAAGACAACAGTCGTTTTGCACTGTGCACTATGCTTTTGCGTAAACAAAAAGTCGTTTTGCACTGTGCGCTGTGCTCTGGCGTAAACCAACAGCCGTTTTGCACTGTGCGCTGTGCTTTTGAGTAAACCAACAGTTGTTTTGCATTGTGCACTATGCTTTTGCCTAAACCAATAGTCGTTTTGCACTGTGCGCTGTGCTCTGGCGTAAACCAACAGCCGTTTTGCACTGTGCGCTGTGCTCTGGCGTAAACCAACAGCCGTTTTGCACTGTGCGCTGTGCTCTGGCGTAAACCAACAGCCGTTTTGCACTGTGCGCTGTGCTCTGGCATAAACGAACAGCCATTTTGCACTGTGCACTATGCTTTTGAGTAAACCAACAGTCGTTTTGCACTGTGCGCTGTGCTCTGGCGTAAACCAACAGCCGTTTTGCACTGTGCGCTGTGCTCTGGCATAAACGAACAGCCGTTATGCACTGTGCACTATGCTTTTGAGTAAACCAACAGTCGTTTTGCATTGTGCACTATGCTTTTGCCTAAACCAACAGTCGTTTTGCACAGTGCGCTGTGCTCTGGCGTAAACCAACAGCCGTTTTGCACTGTGCGCTGTGCTCTGGCGTAAACCAACAGCCGTTTTGCACTGTGCGCTGTGCTCTGGCGTAAACCAACAGCCGTTTTGCACTGTGCGCTGTGCTCTGGCATAAACGAACAGCCATTTTGCACTGTGCACTATGCTTTTGAGTAAGACAACAGTCGTTTTGCACTGTGCACTATGCTTTTGCGTAAACCAAAAGTCGTTTTGCACTGTGCGCTGTGCTCTGGCGTAAACCAACAGCCGTTTTGCACTGTGCGCTGTGCTCTGGCGTAAACCAACAGCCGTTTTGCACAGTGCGCTGTGCTTTTGAGTAAACCAACAGTCGTTTTGCTTTGTGCACTATGCTTTTGCCTAAACCAACAGTCGTTTTGCACTGTGCGCTGTGCTCTGGCGTAAACCAACAGCCGTTTTGCACTGTGCGCTGTGCTCTGGCGTAAACCAACAGCCGTTTTGCACTGTGCGCTGTGCTCTGGCGTAAACCAACAGCCGTTTTGCACTGTGCGCTGTGCTCTGGCATAAACCAACAGCCGTTTTGCACTGTGCACTATGCTTTTGAGTAAACCAACAGTCGTTTTGCATTGTGCACTATGCTTTTGCGTAAACCAAAAGTCGTTTTGCACTGTGCGCTGTGCTCTGGCGTAAACCAACAGCCGTTTTGCACTGTGCGCTGTGCTCTGGCGTAAACCAACAGCCGTTTTGCACAGTGCGCTGTGCTTTTGAGTAAACCAACAGTCGTTTTGCTTTGTGCACTATGCTTTTGCCTAAACCAACAGTCGTTTTGCACTGTGCGCTGTGCTCTGGCGTAAACCAACAGCCGTTTTGCACTGTGCGCTGTGCTCTGGCGTAAACCAACAGCCGTTTTGCACTGTGCGCTGTGCTCTGGCGTAAACCAACAGTCGTTTTGCACTGTGCGCTGTGCTCTGGCGTAAACCAACAGCCGTTTTGCACTGTGCGCTGTGCTCTGGCATAAACGAACAGCCGTTTTGCACTGTGCACTATGCTTTTGAGTAAACCAACAGTCGTTTTGCATTGTGCACTATGCTTTTGCCTAAACCAACAGTCGTTTTGCACAGTGCGCTGTGATCTGGCGTAAACCAACAGCCGTTTTGCACTGTGCGCTGTGCTCTGGCGTAAACCAACAGCCGTTTTGCACGGTGCGCTGTGCTCTGGCGTAAACCAACAGCCGTTTTGCACTGTGCGCTGTGCTCTGGCATAAACGAACAGCCATTTTGCACTGTGCACTATGCTTTTGAGTAAGACAACAGTCGTTTTGCACTGTGCACTATGCTTTTGCGTAAACAAAAAGTCGTTTTGCACTGTGCGCTGTGCTCTGGCGTAAACCAACAGCCGTTTTGCACTGTGCGCTGTGCTTTTGAGTAAACCAACAGTTGTTTTGCATTGTGCACTATGCTTTTGCCTAAACCAATAGTCGTTTTGCACTGTGCGCTGTGCTCTGGCGTAAACCAATAGCCGTTTTGCACTGTGCGCTGTGCTTTTGAGTAAACCAACAGTCGTTTTGCATTGTGCACTATGCTTTTGCCTAAACCAACAGTCGTTTTGCACTGCGCGCTATGCTTTGGCGTAAACCAACAGTCGTTTTGCATTGTGCACTATGCTTTTGCCTAAACCAACAGTCGTTTTGCACTGTGCGCTGTGCTCTGGCATAAACCAACAGCCGTTTTGCACTGTGCACTATGCTTTTGAGTAAACCAACAGTCGTTTTGCATTGTGCACTATGCTTTTGCCTAAACCAACAGTCGTTTTGCACAGTGCGCTGTGCTCTGGCGTAAACCAACAGCCGTTTTGCACTGTGCGCTGTGCTCTGGCGTAAACCAACAGCCGTTTTGCACTGTGCGCTGTGCTCTGGCGTAAACCAACAGCCGTTTTGCACTGTGCGCTGTGCTCTGGCATAAACGAACAGCCATTTTGCACTGTGCACTATGCTTTTGAGTAAGACAACAGTCGTTTTGCACTGTGCACTATGCTTTTGCGTAAACAAAAAGTCGTTTTGCACTGTGCGCTGTGCTCTGGCGTAAACCAACAGCCGTTTTGCACTGTGCGCTGTGCTTTTGAGTAAACCAACAGTTGTTTTGCATTGTGCACTATGCTTTTGCCTAAACCAATAGTCGTTTTGCACTGTGCGCTGTGCTCTGGCGTAAACCAACAGCCGTTTTGCACTGTGCGCTGTGCTCTGGCGTAAACCAACAGCCGTTTTGCACTGTGCGCTGTGCTCTGGCGTAAACCAACAGCCGTTTTGCACTGTGCGCTGTGCTCTGGCATAAACGAACAGCCATTTTGCACTGTGCACTATGCTTTTGAGTAAACCAACAGTCGTTTTGCACTGTGCGCTGTGCTCTGGCGTAAACCAACAGCCGTTTTGCACTGTGCGCTGTGCTCTGGCATAAACGAACAGCCGTTATGCACTGTGCACTATGCTTTTGAGTAAACCAACAGTCGTTTTGCATTGTGCACTATGCTTTTGCCTAAACCAACAGTCGTTTTGCACTGTGCGCTGTGCTCTGGCGTCAACCAACAGCCGTCTTGCACTGTGCGCTGAGCTCTGGCGTAAACCAACAGCCGTTTTGCACTGTGCGCTGTGCTCTGGCATAAACGAACAGCCGTTTTGCACTGTGCACTGTGCTTTTGAGTAAACCAACAGTCGTTTTGCACTGTGCGCTGTGCTCTGGCGTAAACCAACAGCCGTTTTGCACTGTGCGCTGTGCTCTGGCGTAAACCAACAGCCGTTTTGCACTGTGCGCTGTGCTCTGGCATAAACCCACAGCCGTTTTGCACTGTGCGCTGTGCTCTGGCATAAACGAACAGCCGTTTTGCACTGTGCACTATGCTTTTGAGTAAACCAACAGTCGTTTTGCACTGTGCGCTGTGCTCTGGCGTAAACCAACAGCCGTTTTGCACTGTGCGCTGTGCTCTGGCATAAACGAACAGCCGTTTTGCACTGTGCACTATGCTTTTGAGTAAGCCAACAGTCGTTTTGCACTGTGCACTATGCTTTTGCGTAAACCAAAAGTCGTTTTGCACTGTGCGCTGTGCTCTGGCATAAACGAACAGCCGTTTTGCACTGTGCACTGTGCTTTTGAGTAAACCAACAGCCGTTTTGCACTGTGCGCTGTGCTCTGGCGTAAACCAACAGCCGTTTTGCACTGTGCGCTGTGCTCTGGCATAAACGAACAGCCATTTTGCACTGTGCACTATGCTTTTGAGTAAACCAACAGTCGTTTTGCATTGTGCACTATGCTTTTGCCTAAACCAACAGTCGTTTTGCACTGTGCGCTGTGCTCTGGCGTAAACCAACAGCCGTTTTGCACTGTGCGCTATGCTTTTGAGTAAACCAACAGTCGTTTTGCACAGTGCGCTGTGCTCTGGCGTAAACCAACAGCCGTTTTGCACTGTGCGCTATGCTTTGGCGTAAACCAACAGCCGTTTTGCACTGTGCGCTGTGCTTTTGAGTAAACCAACAGTCGTTTTGCATTGTGCACTATGCTTTTGCCTAAACCAATAATCGTTTTGCACTGTGCGCTGTGCTCTGGCGTAAACCAACAGCCGTTTTGCACTGTGCGCTGTGCTCTGGCATAAACGAACAGCCGTTTTGCACTGTGCACTATGCGTTTGAGTAAACCAACAGTCGTTTTGCACTGTGCGCTGTGCTCTGGCGTAAACCAACAGCCGTTTTGCACTGTGCGCTGTGCTCTGGCATAAACGAACAGCCGTTATGCACTGTGCACTATGCTTTTGAGTAAACCAACAGTCGTTTTACATTGTGCACTATGCTTTTGCCTAAACCAACAGTCGTTTTGCACTGTGCGCTGTGCTCTGGCGTCAACCAACAGCCGTCTTGCACTGTGCGCTGTGCTCTGGCGTAAACCAACAGCCGTTTTGCACTGTGCGCTGTGCTCTGGCATAAACGAACAGCCGTTTTGCACTGTGCACTGTGCTTTTGAGTAAACCAACAGTCGTTTTGCACTGTGCGCTGTGCTCTGGCGTAAACCAACAGCCGTTTTGCACTGTGCGCTGTGCTCTGGCGTAAACCAACAGCCGTTTTGCACTGTGCGCTGTGCTCTGGCATAAACCCACAGCCGTTTTGCACTGTGCGCTGTGCTCTGGCATAAACGAACAGCCGTTTTGCACTGTGCACTATGCTTTTGAGTAAACCAACAGTCGTTTTGCAGTGTGCGCTGTGCTCTGGCGTAAACCAACAGCCGTTTTGCACTGTGCGCTGTGCTCTGGCATAAACGAACAGCCGTTTTGCACTGTGCACTATGCTTTTGAGTAAGCCAACAGTCGTTTTGCACTGTGCACTATGCTTTTGCGTAAACCAAAAGTCGTTTTGCACTGTGCGCTGTGCTCTGGCGTAAACCAACAGCCGTTTTGCACTGTGCGCTGTGCTTTTGAGTAAACCAACAGTCGTTTTGCATTGTGCGCTGTGCTTTTGAGTAAACCAACAGTCGTTTTGCATTGTGCACTATGCTTTTGCCTAAACCAATAGTCGTTTTGCACTGTGCGCTGTGCTCTGGCGTAAACCAACAGCCGTTTTGCACTGTGCGCTGTGCTTTTGAGTAAACCAACAGTCGTTTTGCATTGTGCACTATGCTTTTGCCTAAACCAACAGCCGTTTTGCACTGTGCGCTGTGCTCTGGCGTAAACCAACAGCCGTTTTGCACTGTGCGCTGTGCTCTGGCGTAAACCAACAGCCGTTTTGCACTGTGCGCTGTGCTCTGGCATAAACGAACAGCCGTTTTGCACTGTGCACTATGCTTTTGAGTAAACCAACAGTCGTTTTGCATTGTGCACTATGCTTTTGCCTAAACCAACAGTCGTTTTGCACTGTGCGCTGTGCTCTGGCGTAAACCAACAGCCGTTTTGCACTGTGCGCTGTGTTCTGGCGTAAACCAACAGCCGTTTTGCACTGTGCGCTGTGCTCTGGCGTAAACCAACAGCCGTTTTGCACTGTGCGATGTGCTCTGGCATAAACGAACAGCCATTTTGCACTGTGCACTATGCTTTTGAGTAAGCCAACAGTCGTTTTGCACTGTGCACTATGCTTTTGCGTAAACCAAAAGTCGTTTTGCACTGTGCGCTGTGCTCTGGCGTAAACCAACAGCCGTTTTGCACTGTGCGCTGTGCTTTTGAGTAAACCAACAGTCGTTTTGCATTGTGCACTATGCTTTTGCCTAAACCAATAGTCGTTTTGCACTGTGCGCTGTGTTCTGGCGTAAACCAACAGCCGTTTTGCACTGTGCGCTGTGCTCTGGCGTAAACCAACAGCCGTTTTGCACTGTGCGCTGTGCTCTGGCATAAACGAACAGCCGTTTTGCACTGTGCACTATGCTTTTGAGTAAGCCAACAGTCGTTTTGCATTGTGCACTATGCTTTTGCCTAAACCGAAAGCCGTTTTGCACTGTGCGCTGTGCTCTGGCGTAAACCAACAGTCGTTTCGCACTGCGCGCTATGCTTTGGCGTAAACCAACAGCCGTTTTGCACTGTGCACTATGCTTTTGAGTAAACCAACAGTCGTTTTGCACTGTGCGCTATGCTCTGGCGTAAACCAACAGCCGTTTTGCACTGTGCGCTGTGCTCTGGCGTAAACCAACAGCCGTTTTGCACTGTGCACTATGCTTTTGAGTAAACCAACAGTCGTTTTGCACTGTGCGCTATGCTCTGGCGTAAACCAACAGCCGTTTTGCACTGTGCGCTGTGCTCTGGCGTAAACCAACAGCCGTTTTGCACTGTGCACTATGCTTTTGAGTAAACCAACAGTCGTTTTGCATTGTGCACTATGCTTTTGCCTAAACCAACAGTCGTTTTGCACTGTGCGCTCTGCTCTGGCATAAACCAACAGCCGTTTTGCACTGTGCACTATGCTTTTGAGTAAACCAACAGTCGTTTTGCATTGTTCACTATGCTTTTGCCTAAACCAACAGCCGTTTTGCACTGTGCGCTGTGCTCTGGCATAAACGAACAGCCGTTTTGCACTGTGCACTATGCTTTTGAGTAAACCAGCAGTCGTTTTGCAATGTGCGCTGTGCTCTGGCGTAAACCAACAGCCGTTTTGCACTGTGCGCTGTGCTCTGGCGTAAACCAACAGCCGTTTTGCACTGTGCGCTGTGCTCTGGCATAAACCAACAGCCGTTTTGCACTGTGCACTATGCTTTTGAGTAAACCAACAGTCGTTTTGCATTGTGCACTATGCTTTTGCCTAAACCAACAGTCGTTTTGCACTGTGCGCTGTGCTCTGGCGTAAACCAACAGCCGTTTTGCACTGTACGCTGTGCTCTGGCATAAACGAACAGCCGTTTTGCACTGTGCACTATGCTTTTGAGTAAACCAACAGTCGTTTTGCACTGTGCGCTGTGCTCTGGCGTAAACCAACAGCCGTTTTGCACTGTGCGCTGTGCTCTGGCGTAAACCAACAGCCGTTTTGCACTGTGCGCTGTGCTCTGGCGTAAACCAACAGCCGTTTTGCACTGTGCGCTGTGCTCTGGGGTAAACCAACAGCCGTTTTGCACTGTGCGCTGTGCTCTGGCATAAACGAACAGCCGTTTTGCACTGTGCACTATGCTTTTGAGTAAACCAACAGTCGTTTTGCACTGTGCGCTGTGCTCTGGCGTAAACCAACAGCCGTTTTGCACTGTGCGCTGTGCTCTGGCATAAACCAACAGCCGTTTTGCACTGTGCACTATACTTTTGAGTAAACCAACAGTCGTTTTGCATTGTGCACTATGCTTTTGCCTAAACCAACAGTCGTTTTGCACTGTGCGCTGTGCTCTGGCGTAAACCAACAGCCGTTTTGCACTGTGCGCTGTGCTCTGGCGTAAACCAACAGCCGTTTTGCACTGTGCGCTGTGCTCTGGCGTAAACCAACAGCCGTTTTGCACTGTGCGCTGTGCTCTGGCATAAACGAACAGCCGTTTTGCACTGTGCACTATGCTTTTGAGTAAACCAACAGTCATTTTGCACTGTGCGCTGTGCTCTGGCGTAAACCAACAGCCGTTTTGCACTGTGCGCTGTGCTCTGGCATAAACCAACAGCCGTTTTGCACTGTGCACTATGCTTTTGAGTAAACCAACAGTCGTTTTGCATTGTGCACTATGCTTTTGCCTAAACCAACAGTCGTTTTGCACTGTGCGCTGTGCTCTGGCGTAAACCAACAGCCGTTTTGCACTGTGCGCTGTGCTCTGGCATAAACGAGCAGCCGTTTTGCACTGTGCACTATGCTTTTGAGTAAACCAACAGTAGTTTTGCACTGTGCGCTGTGCTCTGGCGTAAACCAACAGCCGTTTTGCACTGTGCGCTGTGCTCTGGCATAAACCAACAGCCGTTTTGCACTGTGCACTATGCTTTTGAGTAAACCAACAGTCGTTTTGCACTGTGCGCTGTGCTCTGGCGTAAACCAACAGCCGTTTTGCACTGTGCGCTGTGCTTTTGAGTAAACCAACAGTCGTTTTGCATTGTGCACTATGCTTTTGCCTAAACCAATAGTCGTTTTGCACTGTGCGCTGTGCTCTGGCGTAAACCAACAGCCGTTTTGCACTGTGCGCTGTGCTTTTGAGTAAACCAACAGTCGTTTTGCATTGTGCACTATGCTTTTGCCTAAACCAACAGTCGTTTTGCACTGTGCGCTGTGCTCTGGCGTAAACCAACAGCCGTTTTGCACTGTGCGCTGTGCTCTGGCGTAAACCAACAGCCGTTTTGCACTGTGCGCTGTGCTCTGGCGTAAACCAACAGCCGTTTTGCACTGTGCTCTGGCATAAACGAACAGCCGTTTTGCACTGTGCACTATGCTTTTGAGTAAACCAACAGTCGTTTTGCACTGTGCGCTGTGCTCTGGCATAAACGAACAGCCGTTTTGCACTGTGCACTATGCTTTTGAGTAAACCAACAGTCGTTTTGCACTGTGCGCTGTGCTCTGGCGTAAACGAACAGCCGTTTTGCGCTGTGCACTATGCTTTTGAGTAAACCAACAGTCGTTTTACATTGTGCACTATGCTTTTGCCTAAACCAATAGTCGTTTTGCACTGTGCGCTGTGCTCTGGCGTAAACCAACAGCCGTTTTGCACTGTGGGCTGTGCTCTGGCATAAACGAACAGCCGTTTTGCACTGTGCACTATGCTTTTGAGTAAACCAAAAGTCGTTTTGCACTGTGCGCTGTGCTGTGGCGTAAACCAACAGCCGTTTTGCACTGTGCGCTGTGCTCTGGCGTAAACCAACAGCCGTTTTGCACTGTGCGCTGTGCTCTGGCGTAAACCAACAGCCGTTTTGCACTGTGCGCTGTGCTCTGGCATAAACGAACAGCCGTTTTGCACTGTGCACTATGCTTTTGAGTAAACCAACAGTCGTTTTGCACTGTGCGCTGTGCTCTGACGTAAACCAACAACCGTTTTGCACTGTGCGCTGTGCTCTGGCATAAACGAACAGCCGTTTTGCACTGTGCACTATGCTTTTGAGTAAACCAACAGTCGTTTTGCATTGTGCACTATGCTTTTGCCTAAACCAACAGTCGTTTTGCACTGTGCGCTGTGCTCTGGCGTAAACCAACAGCCGTTTTGCACTGTGCGCTGTGTTCTGGCGTAAACCAACAGCCGTTTTGCACTGTGCGCTGTGCTCTGGCGTAAACCAGCAGCCGTTTTGCACTGTGCGATGTGCTCTGGCATAAACGAACAGCCATTTTGCACTGTGCACTATGCTTTTGAGTAAGCCAACAGTCGTTTTGCACTGTGCACTATGCTTTTGCGTAAACCAAAAGTCGTTTTGCACTGTGCGCTGTGCTCTGGCGTAAACCAACAGCCGTTTTGCACTGTGCGCTGTGCTTTTGAGTAAACCAACAGTCGTTTTGCATTGTGCATTATGCTTTTGCCTAAACCAATAGTCGTTTTGCACTGTGCGCTGTGCTCTGGCGTAAACCAACAGCCGTTTTGCACTGTGCGCTGTGCTTTTGAGTAAACCAACAGTCGTTTTGCATTGTGCACTATGCTTTTGCCTAAACCAACAGTCGTTTTGCACTGTGCGCTGTGCTCTGGCGTAAACCAACAGCCGTTTTGCACTGTGCGCTGTGCTCTGGCGTAAACCAACAGCCGTTTTGCACTGTGCGCTGTGCTCTGGCGTAAACCAACAGCCGTTTTGCACTGTGCGCTGTGCTCTGGCATAAACGAACAGCCGTTTTGTACTGTGCACTATGCTTTTGAGTAAACCAACAGTCGTTTTGCACTGTGCGCTGTGCTCTGGCGTAAACCAACAGCCGTTTTGCACTGTGCGCTGTGCTCTGGCATAAACCAACTGCCGTTTTGCACTGTGCACTATGCTTTTGAGTAAACCAACAGTCGTTTTGCATTGTGCACTATGCTTTTGCCTAAACCAACAGTCGTTTTGCACTGTGCGCTGTGCTCTGGCGTAAACCAACAGCCGTTTTGCACTGTGCGCTGTGCTCTGGCATAAACGAACAGCCGTTTTGCACTGTGCACTATGCTTTTGAGTAAACCAACAGTCGTTTTGCACTGTGCGCTGTGCTCTGGCGTAAGCCCACAGCCGTTTTGCACTGTGCGCTGTGCTCTGGCATAAACGAGCAGCCGTTTTGCACTGTGCACTATGCTTTTGAGTAAACCAACAGTCGTTTTGCACTGTGCGCTGTGCTCTGGCGTAAACCAACAGCCGTTTTGCACTGTGCGCTGTGCTCTGGCGTAAACCAACAGCCGTTTTGCACTGTGCGCTGTGCTCTGGCATAAACCAACAGCCGTTTTGCACTGTGCACTATGCTTTTGAGTAAACCAACAGTCGTTTTGCATTGTGCACTATGCTTTTGCCTAAACCAACAGTCGTTTTGCACTGTGCGCTGTGCTCTGGCGTAAACCAACAGCCGTTTTGCACTGTGCGCTGTGCTCTGGCATAAACGAACAGCCGTTTTGCACTGTGCGCTGTGCTCTGGCATAAACGAACAGCCGTTTTGCACTGTGCACTATGCTTTTGAGTTAACCAACAGTCGTTTTGCACTGTGCGCTGTGCTCTGGCGTAAACCAACAGCCGTTTTGCACTGTGCACTATGCTTTTGAGTAAACCAACAGTCGTTTTGCATTGTGCACTATGCTTTTGCCTAAACCAACAGTCGTTTTGCACTGTGCGCTGTGCTCTGGCGTAAACCAACAGCCGTTTTGCACTGTGCGCTGTGCTCTGGCATAAACGAACAGCCGTTTTGCACTTTGCGCTGTGCTCTGGCATAAACGAACAGCCGTTTTGCACTGTGCACTATGCTTTTGAGTTAACCAACAGTCGTTTTGCACTGTGCGCTGTGCTCTGGCGTAAACCAACAGCCGTTTTGCACTGTGCGCTGTGCTCTGGCATAAACCAACAGCCGTTTTGCACTGTGCACTATGCTTTTGAGTAAACCAACAGTCGTTTTGCATTGTGCACTATGCTTTTGCCTAAACCAACAGTCGTTTTGCACTGTGCGCTGTGCTCTGGCGTAAACCAACAGCCGTTTTGCACTGTGCGCTGTGCTCTGGCGTAAACCAACAGCCGTTTTGCACTGTGGACTATGCTTTTGAGTTAACCAACAGTCGTTTTGTACTGTGCACTATGCTTTTGCCTAAACCAATAGCCGTTTTGCACTGTGCGCTGTGCTCTGGCATAAACGAACAGCCGTTTTGCACTGTGCACTATGCTTTTGCCTAAACCAATAGTCGTTTTGCACTGTGCGCTGTGCTCTGGCGTAAACCAACAGCCGTTTTGCACTGTGCGCTGTGCTTTTGAGTAAACCAACAGTCGTTTTGCATTGTGCACTATGCTTTTGCCTAAACCAACAGTCGTTTTGCATTGTGCACTATGCTTTTGCCTAAACCAACAGTCGTTTTGCACTGTGCGCTGTGCTCTGGCGTAAACCAACAGCCGTTTTGCACTGTGCGCTGTGCTCTGGCATAAACGAACAGCCGTTTTGCACTGTGCACTATGCTTTTGAGTAAACCAACAGTCGTTTTGCACTGTGCGCTGTGCTCTGGCGTAAACCCACAGCCGTTTTGCACTGTGCGCTGTGCTCTGGCATAAACGAGCAGCCGTTTTGCACTGTGCACTATGCTTTTGAGTAAACCAACAGTCGTTTTGCACTGTGCGCTGTGCTCTGGCGTAAACCAACAGCCGTTTTGCACTGTGCGCTGTGCTCTGGCATAAACCAACAGCCGTTTTGCACTGTGCACTATGCTTTTGAGTAAGCCAACAGTCGTTTTGCATTGTGCACTATGCTTTTGCCTAAACCAACAGTCGTTTTGCACTGTGCGCTGTGCTCTGGCGTAAACCAACAGCCGTTTTGCACTGTGCGCTGTGCTCTGGCATAAACCAACTGCCGTTTTGCACTGTGCACTATGCTTTTGAGTAAACCAACAGTCGTTTTGCATTGTGCACTATGCTTTTGCCTAAACCAACAGTCGTTTTGCACTGTGCGCTGTGCTCTGGCGTAAACCAACAGCCGTTTTGCACTGTGCGCTGTGCTCTGGCATAAACGAACAGCCGTTTTGCGCTGTGCACTATGCTTTTGAGTAAACCAACAGTCGTTTTGCACTGTGCGCTGTGCTCTGGCGTAAACCAACAGCCGTTTTGCACTGTGCGCTGTGCTCTGGCGTAAACCAACAGCCGTTTTGCACTCTGCGCTGTGCTCTGGCATAAACGAACAGCCGTTTTGCACTGTGCACTATGCTTTTGAGTTAACCAACAGTCGTTTTGCACTGTGCGCTGTGCTCTGGCGTAAACCAACAGCCGTTTTGCACTGTGCGCTGTGCTCTGGCATAAACCAACTGCCGTTTTGCACTGTGCACTATGCTTTTGAGTAAACCAACAGTCGTTTTGCATTGTGCACTATGCTTTTGCCTAAACCAACAGTCGTTTTGCACTGTGCGCTGTGCTCTGGCGTAAACCAACAGCCGTTTTGCACTGTGCGCTGTGCTCTGGCATAAACGAACAGCCGTTTTGCGCTGTGCACTATGCTTTTGAGTAAACCAACAGTCGTTTTGCACTGTGCGCTGTGCTCTGGCGTAAACCAACAGCCGTTTTGCACTGTGCGCTGTGCTCTGGCGTAAACCAACAGCCGTTTTGCACTGTGCGCTGTGCTCTGGCATAAACGAACAGCCGTTTTGCACTGTGCACTATGCTTTTGAGTAAACCAACAGTCGTTTTGCACTGTGCGCTGTGCTCTGGCGTAAACCAACAGCCGTTTTGCACTGTGCGCTGTGCTCTGGCATAAACCAACTGCCGTTTTGCACTGTGCACTATGCTTTTGAGTAAACCAACAGTCGTTTTGCATTGTGCACTATGCTTTTGCCTAAACCAACAGTCGTTTTGCACTGTGCGCTGTGCTCTGGCGTAAACCAACAGCCGTTTTGCACTGTGCGCTGTGCTCTGGCATAAACGAACAGCCGTTTTGCACTGTGCACTATGCTTTTGAGTAAACCAACAGTCGTTTTGCACTGTGCGCTGTGCTCTGGCGTAAACCCACAGCCGTTTTGCACTGTGCGCTGTGCTCTGGCATAAACGAGCAGCCGTTTTGCACTGTGCACTATGCTTTTGAGTAAACCAACAGTCGTTTTGCACTGTGCGCTGTGCTCTGGCGTAAACCCACAGCCGTTTTGCACTGTGCGCT
Organism: Xylota segnis; assembly: GCA_963583995.1. Classification (NCBI taxonomy): domain Eukaryota; kingdom Metazoa; phylum Arthropoda; class Insecta; order Diptera; family Syrphidae; genus Xylota; species Xylota segnis. The sequence goes on from OY757237.1 coordinate 84,599,905, forward strand.
GTGCTCTGGCATAAACGAGCAGCCGTTTTGCACTGTGCACTATGCTTTTGAGTAAGCCAACAGTCGTTTTGCATTGTGCACTATGCTTTTGCCTAAACCGAAAGCCGTTTTGCACTGTGCGCTGTGCTCTGGCGTAAACCAACAGTCGTTTTGCACTGCGCGCTATGCTTTGGCGTAAACTAAAAGCCGTTTTGCACTGTGCACTATGCTTTTGAGTAAACCAACAGTCGTTTTGCATTGTGCACTATGCTTTTGCCTAAACCAACAGTCGTTTTGCACTGTGCGCTGTGCTCTGGCATAAACCAACAGCCGTTTTGCACTGTGCACTATGCTTTTGAGTAAACCAACAGTCGTTTTGCACTGTGCGCTATGCTCTGGCGTAAACCAACAGCCGTTTTGCACTGTGCGCTGTGCTCTGGCGTAAACCAACAGCCGTTTTGCACTGTGCACTATGCTTTTGAGTAAACCAACAGTCGTTTTGCATTGTGCACTATGCTTTTGCCTAAACCAACAGTCGTTTTGCACTGTGCGCTGTGCTCTGGCATAAACCAACAGCCGTTTTGCACTGTGCACTATGCTTTTGAGTAAACCAACAGTCGTTTTGCATTGTGCACTATGCTTTTGCCTAAACCAACAGCCGTTTTGCACTGTGCGCTGTGCTCTGGCATAAACGAACAGCCGTTTTGCACTGTGCACTATGCTTTTGAGTAAACCAACAGCCGTTTTGCACTGTGCGCTGTGCTCTGGCGTAAACCAACAGCCGTTTTGCACTGTGCGCTGTGCTCTGGCATAAACCAACAGCCGTTTTGCACTGTGCACTATGCTTTTGAGTAAACCAACAGTCGTTTTGCATTGTGCACTATGCTTTTGACTAAACCAACAGTCGTTTTGCACTGTGCGCTGTGCTCTGGCGTAAACCAACAGCCGTTTTGCACTGTGCGCTGTGCTCTGGCATAAACGAACAGCCGTTTTGCGCTGTGCACTATGCTTTTGAGTAAACCAACAGTCGTTTTGCACTGTGCGCTGTGCTCTGGCGTAAACCAACAGCCGTTTTGCACTGTGCGCTGTGCTCTGGCGTAAACCAACAGCCGTTTTGCACTGTGCGCTGTGCTCTGGCATAAACGAACAGCCGTTTTGCACTGTGCACTATGCTTTTGAGTTAACCAACAGTCGTTTTGCACTGTGCGCTGTGCTCTGGCGTAAACCAACAGTCGTTTTGCACTGTGCGCTATGCTTTGGCGTAAACCAACAGTCGTTTTGCACTGTGCAGTATCCATGTGCGTAAACCAGCAGTCGTTTTGCACTGTGCACTATGCTTTTGAGTAAGCCAACAGTCGTTTTGCACTGTGCACTATGCTTTTGCCTAAACTAACAGTCGTTTTGCACTGTGCGCTGTGCTCTGGCGTAAACCAACAGCCGTTTTGCACTGTGCGCTGTGCTCTGGCATAAACGAACAGCCGTTTTGCACTGTGCACTATGCTTTTGAGTAAACCAACAGTCGTTTTGCACTGTGCGCTGTGCTCTGGCGTAAACGAACAGCCGTTTTGCACTGTGCACTATGCTTTTGAGTAAACCAACAGTCGTTTTACATTGTGCACTATGCTTTTGCCTAAACCAATAGTCGTTTTGCACTGTGCGCTGTGCTCTGGCGTAAACCAACAGCCGTTTTGCACTGTGGGCTGTGCTCTGGCATAAACGAACAGCCGTTTTGCACTGTGCACTATGCTTTTGAGTAAACCAAAAGTCGTTTTGCACTGTGCGCTGTGCTGTGGCGTAAACCAACAGCCGTTTTGCACTGTGCGCTGTGCTCTGGCGTAAACCAACAGCCGTTTTGCACTGTGCGCTGTGCTCTGGCATAAACCAACAGCCGTTTTGCACTGTGCACTATGCTTTTGAGTAAACCAACAGTCGTTTTGCATTGTGCACTATGCTTTTGCCTAAACCAACAGTCGTTTTGCACTGTGCGCTGTGCTCTGGCGTAAACCAACAGCCGTTTTGCACTGTGCGCTGTGCTCTGGCATAAACGAACAGCCGTTTTGCACTGTGCACTATGCTTTTGAGTAAACCAACAGTCGTTTTGCACTGTGCGCTGTGCTCTGGCATAAACCCACAGCCGTTTTGCACTGTGCGCTGTGCTCTGGCATAAACGAACAGCCGTTTTGCACTGTGCACTATGCTTTTGAGTAAACCAACAGTCGTTTTGCACTGTGCGCTGTGCTCTGGCGTAAACCAACAGCCGTTTTGCACTGTGCGCTGTGCTCTGGCATAAACGAACAGCCGTTTTGCACTGTGCACTATGCTTTTGAGTAAGCCAACAGTCGTTTTGCACTGTGCACTATGCTTTTGCCTAAACCAATAGTCGTTTTGCACTGTGCGCTGTGCTCTGGCGTAAACCAACAGCCGTTTTGCACTGTGCGCTGTGCTTTTGAGTAAACCAACAGTCGTTTTGCATTGTGCACTATGCTTTTGCCTAAACCAACAGTCATTTTGCACTGTGCGCTGTGCTCTGGCGTAAACCAACAGCCGTTTTGCACTGTGCGCTGTGCTCTGGCGTAAACCAACAGCCGTTTTGCACTGTGCGCTGTGCTCTGGCATAAACGAACAGCCGTTTTGCACTGTGCACTATGCTTTTGAGTAAACCAAAAGTCGTTTTGCACTGTGCGCTGTGCTGTGGCGTAAACCAACAGCCGTTTTGCACTGTGCGCTGTGCTCTGGCGTAAACCAACAGCCGTTTTGCACTGTGCGCTGTGCTCTGGCATAAACCAACAGCCGTTTTGCACTGTGCACTATGCTTTTGAGTAAACCAACAGTCGTTTTGCATTGTGCACTATGCTTTTGCCTAAACCAACAGTCGTTTTGCACTGTGCGCTGTGCTCTGGCGTAAACCAACAGCCGTTTTGCACTGTGCGCTGTGCTCTGGCATAAACGAACAGCCGTTTTGCACTGTGCACTATGCTTTTGAGTAAACCAACAGTCGTTTTGCACTGTGCGCTGTGCTCTGGCATAAACCCACAGCCGTTTTGCACTGTGCGCTGTGCTCTGGCATAAACGAACAGCCGTTTTGCACTGTGCACTATGCTTTTGAGTAAACCAACAGTCGTTTTGCACTGTGCGCTGTGCTCTGGCGTAAACCAACAGCCGTTTTGCACTGTGCGCTGTGCTCTGGCATAAACGAACAGCCGTTTTGCACTGTGCACTATGCTTTTGAGTAAGCCAACAGTCGTTTTGCACTGTGCACTATGCTTTTGCCTAAACCAATAGTCGTTTTGCACTGTGCGCTGTGCTCTGGCGTAAACCAACAGCCGTTTTGCACTGTGCGCTGTGCTTTTGAGTAAACCAACAGTCGTTTTGCATTGTGCACTATGCTTTTGCCTAAACCAACAGTCGTTTTGCACTGTGCGCTGTGCTCTGGCGTAAACCAACAGCCGTTTTGCACTGTGCGCTGTGCTCTGGCGTAAACCAACAGCCGTTTTGCACTGTGCGCTGTGCTCTGGCATAAACGAACAGCCGTTTTGCACTGTGCACTATGCTTTTGAGTAAACCAACAGTCGTTTTGCACTGTGCGCTGTGCTCTGGCGTAAACCAACAGCCGTTTTGCACTGTGCGCTGTGCTCTGGCGTAAACCAACAGCCGTTTTGCACTGTGCGCTGTGCTCTGGCATAAACGAACAGCCGTTTTGCACTGTGCACTATGCTTTTGAGTAAACCAACAGTCGTTTTGCACTGTGCGCTGTGCTCTGGCATAAACCCACAGCCGTTTTGCACTGTGCGCTGTGCTCTGGCATAAACGAACAGCCGTTTTGCACTGTGCACTATGCTTTTGAGTAAACCAACAGTCGTTTTGCACTATGCGCTGTGCTCTGGCGTAAACCAACAGCCGTTTTGCACTGTGCGCTGTGCTCTGGCATAAACGAACAGCCGTTTTGCACTGTGCACTATGCTTTTGAGTAAGCCAACAGTCGTTTTGCACTGTGCACTATGCTTTTGCGTAAACCAAAAGTCGTTTTGCACTGTGCGCTGTGCTCTGGCGTAAACCAACAGCCGTTTTGCACTGTGCGCTGTGCTTTTGAGTAAACCAACAGTCGTTTTGCATTGTGCACTATGCTTTTGCCTAAACCAACAGTCGTTTTGCACTGTGCGCTGTGCTCTGGCGTAAACCAACAGCCGTTTTGCACTGTGCGCTGTGCTCTGGCGTAAACCAACAGCCGTTTTGCACTGTGCGCTGTGCTTTTGAGTAAACCAACAGTCGTTTTGCATTGTGCACTATGCTTTTGCCTAAACCAACAGTCGTTTTGCACTGTGCGCTGTGCTCTGGCGTAAACCAACAGCCGTTTTGCACTGTGCGATGTGCTCTGGCATAAACGAACAGCCATTTTGCACTGTGCACTATGCTTTTGAGTAAGCCAACAGTCGTTTTGCACTGTGCACTATGCTTTTGCGTAAACCAACAGTCGTTTTGCACTGTGCGCTGTGCTCTGGCATAAACCAACAGCCGTTTTGCACTGTGCACTATGCTTTTGAATAAACCAACAGTCGTTTTGCACTGTGCGCTGTGCTCTGGCGTAAACCAACAGCCGTTTTGCACTGTGCGCTGTGCTTTTGAGTAAACCAACAGTCGTTTTGCATTGTGCACTATGCTTTTGCCTAAACCAACAGTCGTTTTGCACTGTGCGCTGTGCTCTGGCGTAAACCAACAGCCGTTTTGCACTGTGCGCTGTGCTCTGGCGTAAACCAACAGCCGTTTTGCACTGTGCGCTGTGCTTTTGAGTAAACCAACAGTCGTTTTGCATTGTGCACTATGCTTTTGCCTAAACCAACAGTCGTTTTGCACTGTGCGCTGTGCTCTGGCGTAAACCAACAGCCGTTTTGCACTGTGCGATGTGCTCTGGCATAAACGAACAGCCATTTTGCACTGTGCACTATGCTTTTGAGTAAGCCAACAGTCGTTTTGCACTGTGCACTATGCTTTTGCGTAAACCAAAAGTCGTTTTGCACTGTGCGCTGTGCTCTGGCGTAAACCAGCAGCCGTTTTGCACTGTGCGCTGTGCTTTTGAGTAAACCAACAGTCGTTTTGCATTGTGCACTATGCTTTTGCCTAAACCAATAGTCGTTTTGCACTGTGCGCTGTGCTCTGGCGTAAACCAACAGCCGTTTTGCACTGTGCGCTGTGCTTTTGAGTAAACCAACAGTCGTTTTGCATTGTGCACTATGCTCTGGCGTAAACCAACAGCCGTTTTGCACTGTGCGCTGTGCTCTGGCGTAAACCAACAGCCGTTTTGCACTGTGCGCTGTGCTCTGGCATAAACGAACAGCCGTTTTGCACTGTGCACTATGCGTTTGAGTAAACCAACAGTCGTTTTGCACTGTGCGCTGTGCTCTGGCGTAAACCAACAGCCGTTTTGCACTGTGCGCTGTGCTCTGGCATAAACGAACAGCCGTTATGCACTGTGCACTATGCTTTTGAGTAAACCAACAGTCGTTTTGCATTGTGCACTATGCTTTTGCCTAAACCAACAGTCGTTTTGCACTGTGCGCTGTGCTCTGGCGTAAACCAACAGCCGTTTTGCACTGTGCGCTGTGCTCTGGCGTAAACCAACAGCCGTTTTGCACTGTGCGCTGTGCTCTGGCGTAAACCAACAGCCGTTTTGCACTGTGCGCTGTGCTCTGGCATAAACGAACAGCCGTTTTGCACTGTGCACTATGCTTTTGAGTAAACCAACAGTCGTTTTGCACTGTGCGCTGTGCTCTGGCGTAAACCAACAGCCGTTTTGCACTGTGCGCTGTGCTCTGGCGTAAACCAACAGCCGTTTTGCACTGTGCGCTGTGCTCTGGCATAAACGAACAGCCGTTTTGCACTGTGCACTATGCTTTTGAGTAAACCAACAGTCGTTTTGCACTGTGCGCTGTGCTCTGGCATAAACCCACAGCCGTTTTGCACTGTGCGCTGTGCTCTGGCATAAACGAACAGCCGTTTTGCACTGTGCACTATGCTTTTGAGTAAACCAACAGTCGTTTTGCACTATGCGCTGTGCTCTGGCGTAAACCAACAGCCGTTTTGCACTGTGCGCTGTGCTCTGGCATAAACGAACAGCCGTTTTGCACTGTGCACTATGCTTTTGAGTAAGCCAACAGTCGTTTTGCACTGTGCACTATGCTTTTGCGTAAACCAAAAGTCGTTTTGCACTGTGCGCTGTGCTCTGGCGTAAACCAACAGCCGTTTTGCACTGTGCGCTGTGCTTTTGAGTAAACCAACAGTCGTTTTGCATTGTGCACTATGCTTTTGCCTAAACCAACAGTCGTTTTGCACTGTGCGCTGTGCTCTGGCGTAAACCAACAGCCGTTTTGCACTGTGCGCTGTGCTCTGGCGTAAACCAACAGCCGTTTTGCACTGTGCGCTGTGCTTTTGAGTAAACCAACAGTCGTTTTGCATTGTGCACTATGCTTTTGCCTAAACCAACAGTCGTTTTGCACTGTGCGCTGTGCTCTGGCGTAAACCAACAGCCGTTTTGCACTGTGCGATGTGCTCTGGCATAAACGAACAGCCATTTTGCACTGTGCACTATGCTTTTGAGTAAGCCAACAGTCGTTTTGCACTGTGCACTATGCTTTTGCGTAAACCAACAGTCGTTTTGCACTGTGCGCTGTGCTCTGGCATAAACCAACAGCCGTTTTGCACTGTGCACTATGCTTTTGAATAAACCAACAGTCGTTTTGCACTGTGCGCTGTGCTCTGGCGTAAACCAACAGCCGTTTTGCACTGTGCGCTGTGCTTTTGAGTAAACCAACAGTCGTTTTGCATTGTGCACTATGCTTTTGCCTAAACCAACAGTCGTTTTGCACTGTGCGCTGTGCTCTGGCGTAAACCAACAGCCGTTTTGCACTGTGCGCTGTGCTCTGGCGTAAACCAGCAGCCGTTTTGCACTGTGCGCTGTGCTTTTGAGTAAACCAACAGTCGTTTTGCATTGTGCACTATGCTTTTGCCTAAACCAATAGTCGTTTTGCACTGTGCGCTGTGCTCTGGCGTAAACCAACAGCCGTTTTGCACTGTGCGCTGTGCTCTGGCGTAAACCACCAGCCGTTTTGCACTGTGCGCTGTGCTCTGGCATACACGAACAGCCGCTTTGCACTGTGCACTATGCTTTTGAGTAAACCAACAGTCGTTTTGCACTGTGCGCTGTGCTCTGGCATAAACGAACAGCCGTTTTGCACTGTGCACTATGCTTTTGAGTAAACCAACAGTCGTTTTGCATTGTGCACTATGCTTTTGCCTAAACCAACAGTCGTTTTGCACCGTGCGCTGTGCTCTGGCGTAAACCAACAGCCGTTTTGCACTGTGCGCTGTGCTCTGGCGTAAACCAACAGCCGTTTTGCACTGTGCGCTGTGCTCTGGCGTAAACCAACAGCCGTTTTGCACTGTGCGATGTGCTCTGGCATAAACGAACAGCCATTTTGCACTGTGCACTATGCTTTTGAGTAAGCCAACAGTCGTTTTGCACTGTGCACTATGCTTTTGCGTAAACCAAAAGTCGTTTTGCACTGTGCGCTGTGCTCTGGCGTAAACCAACAGCCGTTTTGCACTGTGCGCTGTGCTTTTGAGTAAACCAACAGTCGTTTTGCATTGTGCACTATGCTTTTGCCTAAACCAATAGTCGTTTTGCACTGTGCGCTGTGCTCTGGCGTAAACCAACAGCCGTTTTGCACTGTGCGCTGTGCTTTTGAGTAAACCAACAGTCGTTTTGCATTGTGCACTATGCTTTTGCCTAAACCAACAGTCGTTTTGCACTGTGCGCTGTGCTCTGGCGTAAACCAACAGCCGTTTTGCACTGTGCGCTGTGCTCTGGCGTAAACCAACAGTCGTTTTGCACTGTGCGCTGTGCTCTGGCGTAAACCAACAGCCGTTTTGCACTGTGCGCTGTGCTCTGGCATAAACGAACAGCCGGTTTGCACTGTGCACTATGCTTTTGAGTAAACCAACAGTCGTTTTGCACTGTGCGCTGTGCACTGGCGTAAACCCACAGCCGTTTTGCACTGTGCGCTGTGCTCTGGCATAAACGAGCAGCCGTTTTGCACTGTGCACTATGCTTTTGAGTAAACCAACAGTCGTTTTGCACTGTGCGCTGTGCTCTGGCGTAAACCAACAGCCGTTTTGCACTGTGCGCTGTGCTCTGGCGTAAACCAACAGCCGTTTTGCACTGTGCGCTGTGCTCTGGCGTAAACTAAAAGACGTTTTGCACTGTGCACTATGCTTTTGAGTAAACCAACAGTCGTTTTGCATTGTGCACTATGCTTTTGCCTAAACCAACAGTCGTTTTGCACTGTGCGCTGTGCTCTGGCATAAACCAACAGCCGTTTTGCACTGTGCACTATGCTTTTGAGTAAACCAACAGTCGTTTTGCATTGTGCACTATGCTCTTGCCTAAACCAACAGCCGTTTTGCACTGTGCGCTGTGCTCTGGCATAAACGAACAGCCGTTTTGCACTGTGCACTATGCTTTTGAGTAAACCAGCAGTCGTTTTGCACTGTGCGCTGTGCTCTGGCGTAAACCAACAGCCGTTTTGCACTGTGCGCTGTGCTCTGGCGTAAACCAACAGCCGTTTTGCACTGTGCGCTGTGCTCTGGCATAAACCAACAGCCGTTTTGCACTGTGCACTATGCTTTTGAGTAAACCAACAGTCGTTTTGCATTGTGCACTATGCTTTTGCCTAAACCAACAGTCGTTTTGCACTGTGCGCTGTGCTCTGGCGTAAACCAACAGCCGTTTTGCACTATGCGCTGTGCTCTGGCATAAACGAACAGCCGTTTTGCACTGTGCACTATGCTTTTGAGTAAACCAACAGTCGTTTTGCACTGTGCGCTGTGCTCTGGCGTAAACCAACAGCCGTTTTGCACTGTGCGCTGTGCTCTGGCATAAACGAACAGCCGTTTTGCACTGTGCACTATGCTTTTGAGTTAACCAACAGTCATTTTGCACTGTGCGCTGTGCTCTGGCGTAAACCAACAGTCGTTTTGCACTGTGCGCTATGCTTTGGCGTAAACCAACAGTCGTTTTGCACTGTGCAGTATCCATGTGCGTAAACCAGCAGTCGTTTTGCACTGTGCACTATGCTTTTGAGTAAGCCAACAGTCGTTTTGCACTGTGCACTATGCTTTTGAGTAAACCAACAGTCGTTTTGCATTGTGCACTATGCTTTTGCCTAAACCAATAGTCGTTTTGCACTGTGCGCTGTGCTCTGGCGTAAACCAACAGCCGTTTTGCACTGTGCACTATGCTTTTGAGTAAACCAACAGTCGTTTTGCATTGTGCACTATGCTTTTGCCTAAACCAACAGTCGTTTTGCACTGTGCGCTGTGCTCTGGCATAAACCAACAGCCGTTTTGCACTGTGCACTATGCTTTTGAGTTAACCAACAGTCGTTTTGCATTGTGCACTATGCTTTTGCCTAAACCAACAGCCGTTTTGCACTGTGCGCTGTGCTCTGGCGTAAACCAACAGCCGTTTTGCACTGTGCGCTGTGCTCTGGCATAAACCAACAGCCGTTTTGCACTGTGCACTATGCTTTTGAGTAAACCAACAGTCGTTTTGCATTGTGCACTATGCTTTTGCCTAAACCAACAGTCGTTTTGCACTGTGCGCTGTGCTCTGGCGTAAACCAACAGCCGTTTTGCACTGTGCGCTGTGCTCTGGCATAAACGAACAGCCGTTTTGCACTGTGCACTATGCTTTTGAGTAAACCAACAGTCGTTTTGCACTGTGCGCTGTGCTCTGGCGTAAACCAACAGCCGTTTTGCACTGTGCGCTGTGCTCTGTGCTCTGGCATAAACGAACAGCCGTTTTGCACTGTGCACTATGCTTTTGAGTAAACCAACAGTCGTTTTGCATTGTGCACTATGCTTTTGCCTAAACCAACAGTCGTTTTGCACTGTGCGCTGTGCTCTGGCATAAACCAACAGCCGTTTTGCACTGTGCACTATGCTTTTGAGTAAGCCAACAGTCGTTTTGCATTGTGCACTATGCTTTTGCCTAAACCGAAAGCCGTTTTGCACTGTGCGCTGTGCTCTGGCGTAAACCAACAGTCGTTTTGCACTGCGCGCTATGCTTTGGCGTAAACTAAAAGCCGTTTTGCACTGTGCACTATGCTTTTGAGTAAACCAACAGTCGTTTTGCATTGTGCACTATGCTTTTGCCTAAACCAACAGTCGTTTTGCACTGTGCGCTGTGCTCTGGCATAAACCAACAGCCGTTTTGCACTGTGCACTATGCTTTTGAGTAAACCAACAGTCGTTTTGCATTGTGCACTATGCTTTTGCCTAAACCAACAGCCGTTTTGCACTGTGCGCTGTGCTCTGGCGTAAACCAACAGCCGTTTTGCACTGTGCGCTGTGCTCTGGCGTAAACCAACAGCCGTTTTGCACTGTGCGCTGTGCTCTGGCATAAACCAACAGCCGTTTTGCACTGTCCACTATGCTTTTGAGTAAACCAACAGTCGTTTTGCATTGTGCACTATGCTTTTGCCTAAACCAATAGTCGTTTTGCACTGTGCGCTGTGCTCTGGCGTAAACCAACAGCCGTTTTGCACTGTGCACTATGCTTTTGAGTAAACCAACAGTCGTTTTGCATTGTGCACTATGCTTTTGCCTAAACCAACAGTCGTTTTGCACTGTGCGCTGTGCTCTGGCATAAACCAACAGCCGTTTTGCACTGTGCACTATGCTTTTGAGTAAACCAACAGTCGTTTTGCATTGTGCACTATGCTTTTGCCTAAACCAACAGCCGTTTTGCACTGTGCGCTGTGCTCTGGCGTAAACCAACAGCCGTTTTGCACTGTGCGCTGTGCTCTGGCATAAACCAACAGCCGTTTTGCACTGTGCACTATGCTTTTGAGTAAACCAACAATCGTTTTGCACTGTGCGCTATGCTCTGGCGTAAACCAACAGCCGTTTTGCACTGTGCACTATGCTTTTGAGTAAACCAACAGTCGTTTTGCATTGTGCACTATGCTTTTGCCTAAACCAACAGTCGTTTTGCACTGTGCGCTGTGCTCTGGCATAAACCAACAGCCGTTTTGCACTGTGCACTATGCTTTTGAGTAAACCAACAGTCGTTTTGCATTGTGCACTATGCTTTTGCCTAAACCAACAGCCGTTTTGCACTGTGCGCTGTGCTCTGGCGTAAACCAACAGCCGTTTTGCACTGTGCGCTGTGCTCTGGCGTAAACCAACAGCCGTTTTGCACTGTGCGCTGTGCTCTGGCATAAACCAACAGCCGTTTTGCACTGTGCACTATGCTTTTGAGTAAACCAACAGTCGTTTTGCATTGTGCACTATGCTTTTGCCTAAACCAATAGTCGTTTTGCACTGTGCGCTGTGCTCTGGCGTAAACCAACAGCCGTTTTGCACTGTGCGCTGTGCTCTGGCATAAACGAACAGCCGTTTTGCACTGTGCACTATGCTTTTGAGTAAACCAACAGTCGTTTTGCACTGTGCGCTGTGCTCTGGCGTAAACCAACAGCCGTTTTGCACTGTGCGCTGTGCTCTGGCATAAACCAACAGCCGTTTTGCACTGTGCACTATGCTTTTGAGTAAACCAACAGTCGTTTTGCATTGTGCACTATGCTTTTGCCTAAACCAACAGTCGTTTTGCACTGTGCGCTGTGCTCTGGCGTAAACCAACAGCCGTTTTGCACTGTGCTCTGGCATAAACGAACAGCCGTTTTGCACTGTGCACTATGCTTTTGAGTAAACCAACAGTCGTTTTGCACTGTGCGCTGTGCTCTGGCGTAAACGAACAGCCGTTTTGCACTGTGCACTATGCTTTTGAGTAAACCAACATTCGTTTTACATTGTGCACTATGCTTTTGCCTAAACCAATAGTCGCTTTGCACTGTGCGCTGTGCTCTGGCGTAAACCAACAGCCGTTTTGCACTGTGGGCTGTGCTCTGGCATAAACGAACAGCCGTTTTGCACTGTGCACTATGCTTTTTAGTAAACCAAAAGTCGTTTTGCACTGTGCGCTGTGCTGTGGCGTAAACCAACAGCCGTTTTGCACTGTGCGCTGTGCTCTGGCGTAAACCAACAGCCGTTTTGCACTGTGCGCTGTGCTCTGGCATAAACTAACAGCCGTTTTGCACTGTGCACTATGCTTTTGAGTAAACCAACAGTCGTTTTGCATTGTGCACTATGCTTTTGCCTAAACCAACAGTCGTTTTGCACTGTGCGCTGTGCTCTGGCGTAAACCAACAGCCGTTTTGCACTGTGCACTATGCTTTTGAGTAAACCAACAGTCGTTTTGCATTGTGCACTATGCTTTTGCCTAAACCAACAGTCGTTTTGCACTGTGCGCTGTGCTCTGGCATAAACGAACAGCCGTTTTGCACTGTGCACTATGCTTTTGAGTAAACCAACAGTCGTTTTGCACTGTGCGCTGTGCTCTGGCGTAAACGAACAGCCGTTTTGCACTGTGCACTATGCTTTTGAGTAAACCAACAGTCGTTTTGCATTGTGCACTATGCTTTTGCCTAAACCAACAGTCGTTTTGCACTGTGCGCTGTGCTCTGGCGTAAACCAACAGCCGTTTTGCACTGTGCACTATGCTTTTGAGTAAACCAACAGTCGTTTTGCACTGTGCACTATGCTTTTTAGTAAACCAAAAGTCGTTTTGCACTGTGCGCTGTGCTGTGGCGTAAACCAACAGCCGTTTTGCACTGTGCGCTGTGCTCTGGCGTAAACCAACAGCCGTTTTGCACTGTGCGCTGTGCTCTGGCATAAACTAACAGCCGTTTTGCACTGTGCACTATGCTTTTGAGTAAACCAACAGTCGTTTTGCATTGTGCACTATGCTTTTGCCTAAACCAACAGTCGTTTTGCACTGTGCGCTGTGCTCTGGCGTAAACCAACAGCCGTTTTGCACTGTGCGCTGTGCTCTGGCATAAACGAACAGCCGTTTTGCACTGTGCACTATGCTTTTGAGTAAACCAACAGTCGTTTTGCACTGTGCGCTGTGCTCTGGCATAAACCCACAGCCGTTTTGCACTGTGCGCTGTGCTCTGGCATAAACGAACAGCCGTTTTGCACTGTGCACTATGCTTTTGAGTAAACCAACAGTCGTTTTGCACTGTGCGCTGTGCTCTGGCGTAAACCAACAGCCGTTTTGCACTGTGCGCTGTGCTCTGGCATAAACGAACACCCGTTTTGCACTGTGCACTATGCTTTTGAGTAAGCCAACAGTCGTTTTGCACTGTGCACTATGCTTTTGCGTAAACCAACAGCCGCTTTGCACTGTGCGCTGTGCTCTGGCGTAAACCAACAGCCGTTTTGCACTGTGCGCTGTGCCCTGGCATAAACCAACAGCCGTTTTGCACTGTGCACTATGCTTTTGAGTAAACCAACAGTCGTTTTGCATTGTGCACTATGCTTTTGCCTAAACCAACAGTCGTTTTGCACTGTGCGCTGTGCTCTGGCGTAAACCAACAGCCGTTTTGCACTGTGCGCTGTGCTCTGGCATAAACGAACAGCCGTTTTGCACTGTGCACTATGCTTTTGAGTAAGCCAACAGTCGTTTTGCATTGTGCACTATGCTTTTGCCTAAACCGAAAGCCGTTTTGCACTGTGCGCTGTGCTCTGGCGTAAACCAACAGTCGTTTTGCACTGCGCGCTATGCTTTCGCGTAAACTAAAAGCCGTTTTGCACTGTGCACTATGCTTTTGAGTAAACCAACAGTCGTTTTGCATTGTGCACTATGCTTTTGCCTAAACCAACAGTCGTTTTGCACTGTGCGCTGTGCTCTGGCATAAACCAACAGCCGTTTTGCACTGTGCACTATGCTTTTGAGTAAACCAACAGTCGTTTTGCACTGTGCGCTGTGCTCTGGCGTAAACCAACAGCCGTTTTGCACTGTGCGCTGTGCTCTGGCGTAAACCAACAGCCGTTTTGCACTGTGCGCTGTGCTCTGGCATAAACGAACAGCCGTTTTGCACTGTGCACTATGCTTTTGAGTAAGCCAACAGTCGTTTTGCATTGTGCACTATGCTTTTGCCTAAACCGAAAGCCGTTTTGCACTGTGCGCTGTGCTCTGGCGTAAACCAACAGTCGTTTTGCACTGCGCGCTATGCTTTGGCGTAAACTAAAAGCCGTTTTGCACTGTGCACTATGCTTTTGAGTAAACCAACAGTCGTTTTGCATTGTGCACTATGCTTTTGCCTAAACCAGCAGTCGTTTTGCACTGTGCGCTGTGCTCTGGCATAAACCAACAGCCGTTTTGCACTGTGCACTATGCTTTTGAGTAAACCAACAATCGTTTTACACTGTGCGCTATGCTCTGGCGTAAACCAACAGCCGTTTTGCACTGTGCACTATGCTTTTGAGTAAACCAACAGTCGTTTTGCATTGTGCACTATGCTTTTGCCTAAACCAACAGTCGTTTTGCACTGTGCGCTGTGCTCTGGCATAAACCAACAGCCGTTTTGCACTGTGCTATATGCTTTTGAGTAAACCAACAGTCGTTTTGCATTGTGCACTATGCTTTTGCCTAAACCAACAGCCGTTTTGCACTGTGCGCTGTGCTCTGGCGTAAACCAACAGCCGTTTTGCACTGTGCGCTGTGCTCTGGCGTAAACCAACAGCCGTTTTGCACTGTGCGCTGTGCTCTGGCATAAACCAACAGCCGTTTTGCACTGTGCACTATGCTTTTGAGTAAACCAACAGTCGTTTTGCATTGTGCACTATGCTTTTGCCTAAACCAATAGTCGTTTTGCACTGTGCGCTGTGCTCTGGCGTAAACCAACAGCCGTTTTGCACTGTGCGCTGTGCTCTGGCATAAACGAACAGCCGTTTTGCACTGTGCACTATGCTTTTGAGTAAACCAACAGTCGTTTTGCACTGTGCGCTGTGCTCTGGCGTAAACCAACAGCCGTTTTGCACTGTGCGCTGTGCTCTGGCATAAACCAACAGCCGTTTTGCACTGTGCACTATGCTTTTGAGTAAACCAACAGTCGTTTTGCATTGTGCACTATGCTTTTGCCTAAACCAACAGTCGTTTTGCACTGTGCGCTGTGCTCTGGTGTAAACCAACAGCCGTTTTGCACTGTGCTCTGGCATAAACGAACAGCCGTTTTGCACTGTGCACTATGCTTTTGAGTAAACCAACAGTCGTTTTGCACTGTGCGCTGTGCTCTGGCGTAAACGAACAGCCGTTTTGCACTGTGCACTATGCTTTTGAGTAAACCAACATTCGTTTTACATTGTGCACTATGCTTTTGCCTAAACCAATAGTCGTTTTGCACTGTGCGCTGTGCTCTGGCGTAAACCAACAGCCGTTTTGCACTGTGGGCTGTGCTCTGGCATAAACGAACAGCCGTTTTGCACTGTGCACTATGCTTTTTAGTAAACCAAAAGTCGTTTTGCACTGTGCGCTGTGCTGTGGCGTAAACCAACAGCCGTTTTGCACTGTGCGCTGTGCTCTGGCGTAAACCAACAGCCGTTTTGCACTATGCGCTGTGCTCTGGCATAAACTAACAGCCGTTTTGCACTGTGCACTATGCTTTTGAGTAAACCAACAGTCGTTTTGCATTGTGCACTATGCTTTTGCTTAAACCAACAGTCGTTTTGCACTGTGCGCTGTGCTCTGGCGTAAACCAACAGCCGTTTTGCACTGTGCGCTGTGCTCTGGCATAAACGAACAGCCGTTTTGCACTGTGCACTATGCTTTTGAGTAAACCAACAGTCGTTTTGCACTGTGCGCTGTGCTCTGGCATAAACCCACAGCCGTTTTGCACTGTGCGCTGTGCTCTGGCATAAACGAACAGCCGTTTTGCACTGTGCACTATGCTTTTGAGTAAACCAACAGTCGTTTTGCACTGTGCGCTGTGCTCTGGCGTAAACCAACAGCCGTTTTGCACTGTGCGCTGTGCTCTGGCATAAACGAACAGCCGTTTTGCACTGTGCACTATGCTTTTGAGTAAGCCAACAGTCGTTTTGCACTGTGCACTATGCTTTTGCGTAAACCAACAGCCGCTTTGCACTGTGCGCTGTGCTCTGGCGTAAACCAACAGCCGTTTTGCACTGTGCGCTGTGCCCTGGCATAAACCAACAGATGTTTTGCACTGTGCACTATGCTTTTGAGTAAACCAACAGTAGTTTTGCATTGTGCACTATGCTTTTGCCTAAACCAACAGTCGTTTTGCACTGTGCGCTGTGCTCTGGCGTAAACCAACAGCCGTTTTGCACTGTGCGCTGTGCTCTGGCATAAACGAGCAGCCGTTTTGCACTGTGCACTATGCTTTTGAGTAAACCAACAGTCGTTTTGCACTGTGCGCTGTGCTCTGGCGTAAACCAACAGCCGTTTTGCACTGTGCGCTGTGCTCTGGCGTAAACCAACAGCCGTTTTGCCCTGTGCGCTGTGCTCTGGCATAAACGAACAGCCGTTTTGCACTGTGCACTATGCTTTTGAGTTAACCAACAGTCGTTTTGCACTGTGCGCTGTGCTCTGGCGTAAACCAACAGTCGTTTTGCACTGTGCGCTATGCTTTGGCGTAAACCAACAGTCGTTTTGCACTGTGCAGTATCCATGTGCGTAAACCAGCAGTCGTTTTGCACTGTGCACTATGCTTTTGAGTAAGCCAACAGTCGTTTTGCACTGTGCACTATGCTTTTGCGTAAACCAAAAGTCGTTTTGCACTGTGCGCTGTGCTCTGGCGTAAACCAACAGCCGTTTTGCACTGTGCGCTGTGCTCTGGCGTAAACCAACAGCCGTTTTGCACTGTGCGCTGTGCTCTGGCGTAAACCAACAGCCGTTTTGCACTGTGCGCTGTGCTCTGGCATAAACCAACAGCCGTTTTGCACTGTGCACTATGCTTTTGAGTAAACCAACAGTCGTTTTGCATTGTGCACTATGCTTTTGCCTAAACCAACAGCCGTTTTGCACTGTGCGCTGTGCTCTGGCGTAAACCAACAGCCGTTTTGCACTGTGCGCTGTGCTCTGGCATAAACGAACAGCCGTTTTGCACTGTGCACTATGCTTTTGAGTAAACCAACAGTCGTTTTGCACTGTGCGCTGTGCTCTGGCGTAAACGAACAGCCGTTTTGCACTGTGCACTATGCTTTTGAGTAAACCAACAGTCGTTTTACATTGTGCACTATGCTTTTGCCTAAACCAATAGTCGTTTTGCACTGTGCGCTGTGCTCTGGCGTAAACCAACAGCCGTTTTGCACTGTGGGCTGTGCTCTGGCATAAACGAACAGCCGTTTTGCACTGTGCACTATGCTTTTGAGTAAACCAAAAGTCGTTTTGCACTGTGCGCTGTGCTGTGGCGTAAACCAACAGCCGTTTTGCACTGTGCGCTGTGCTCTGGAGTAAACCAACAGTCGTTTTGCATTGTGCACTATGCTTTTGCCTAAACCAACAGTCGTTTTGCACTGTGCGCTGTGCTCTGGCGTAAACCAACAGCCGTTTTGCACTGTGCGCTGTGCTCTGGCATAAACGAACAGCCGTTTTGCACTGTGCACTATGCTTTTGCCTAAACCAACAGCCGTTTTGCACTGTGCGCTGTGCTCTGGCGTAAACCAACAGCCGTTTTGCACTGTGCGCTGTGCTCTGGCATAAACGAACAGCCGTTTTGCACTGTGCACTATGCTTTTGAGTAAACCAACAGTCGTTTTGCACTGTGCGCTGTGCTCTGGCGTAAACGAACAGCCGTTTTGCACTGTGCACTATGCTTTTGAGTAAACCAACAGTCGTTTTACATTGTGCACTATGCTTTTGCCTAAACCAATAGTCGTTTTGCACTGTGCGCTGTGCTCTGGCGTAAACCAACAGCCGTTTTGCACTGTGGGCTGTGCTCTGGCATAAACGAACAGCCGTTTTGCACTGTGCACTATGCTTTTGAGTAAACCAAAAGTCGTTTTGCACTGTGCACTATGCTTTTGAGTAAGCCAACAGTCGTTTTGCACTGTGCACTATGCTTTTGCGTAAACCAAAAGTCGTTTTGCACTGTGCGCTGTGCTCTGGCGTAAACCAACAGCCGTTTTGCACTGTGCGCTGTGCTCTGGCGTAAACCAACAGCCGTTTTGCACTGTGCGCTGTGCTCTGGCATAAACCAACAGCCGTTTTGCACTGTGCACTATGCTTTTGAGTAAACCAACAGTCGTTTTGCATTGTGCACTATGCTTTTGCCTAAACCAACAGTCGTTTTGCACTGTGCGCTGTGCTCTGGCGTAAACCAACATCCGTTTTGCACTGTGCGCTGTGCTCTGGCGTAAACGAACAGCCGTTTTGCACTGTGCACTATGCTTTTGAGTAAACCAACAGTCGTTTTGCACTGTGCGCTGTGCTCTGGCGTAAACCAACAGCCGTTTTGCACTGTGCGCTGTGCTCTGGCATAAACGAACAGCCGTTTTGCACTGTGCACTATGCTTTTGAGTAAGCCAACAGTCGTTTTGCATTGTGCACTATGCTTTTGCCTAAACCGAAAGCCGTTTTGCACTGTGCGCTGTGCTCTGGCGTAAACCAACAGTCGTTTTGCACTGCGCGCTATGCTTTGGCGTAAACTAAAAGCCGTTTTGCACTGTGCACTATGCTTTTGAGTAAACCAACAGTCGTTTTGCATTGTGCACTATGCTTTTGCCTAAACCAACAGTCGTTTTGCACTGTGCGCTGTGCTCTGGCATAAACCAACAGCCGTTTTGCACTGTGCACTATGCTTTTGAGTAAACCAACAATCGTTTTGCACTGTGCGCTATGCTCTGGCGTAAACCAACAGCCGTTTTGCACTGTGCACTATGCTTTTGAGTAAACCAACAGTCGTTTTGCATTGTGCACTATGCTTTTGCCTAAACCAACAGTCGTTTTGCACTGTGCGCTGTGCTCTGGCATAAACCAACAGCCGTTTTGCACTGTGCACTATGCTTTTGAGTAAACCAACAGTCGTTTTGCATTGTGCACTATGCTTTTGCCTAAACCAACAGTCGTTTTGCACTGTGCGCTGTGCTCTGGCATAAACGAACAGCCGTTTTGCACTGTGCACTATGCTTTTGAGTAAACCAACAGTCGTTTTGCACTGTGCGCTGTGCTCTGGCGTAAACGAACAGCCGTTTTGCACTGTGCACTATGCTTTTGAGTAAACCAACATTCGTTTTACATTGTGCACTATGCTTTTGCCTAAACCAATAGTCGCTTTGCACTGTGCGCTGTGCTCTGGCGTAAACCAACAGCCGTTTTGCACTGTGGGCTGTGCTCTGGCATAAACGAACAGCCGTTTTGCACTGTGCACTATGCTTTTTAGTAAACCAAAAGTCGTTTTGCACTGTGCGCTGTGCTGTGGCGTAAACCAACAGCCGTTTTGCACTGTGCGCTGTGCTCTGGCGTAAACCAACAGCCGTTTTGCACTGTGCGCTGTGCTCTGGCATAAACTAACAGCCGTTTTGCACTGTGCACTATGCTTTTGAGTAAACCAACAGTCGTTTTGCATTGTGCACTATGCTTTTGCCTAAACCAACAGTCGTTTTGCACTGTGCGCTGTGCTCTGGCGTAAACCAACAGCCGTTTTGCACTGTGCGCTGTGCTCTGGCATAAACGAACAGCCGTTTTGCACTGTGCACTATGCTTTTGAGTAAACCAACAGTCGTTTTGCACTGTGCGCTGTGCTCTGGCATAAACCCACAGCCGTTTTGCACTGTGCGCTGTGCTCTGGCATAAACGAACAGCCGTTTTGCACTGTGCACTATGCTTTTGAGTAAACCAACAGTCGTTTTGCACTGTGCGCTGTGCTCTGGCGTAAACCAACAGCCGTTTTGCACTGTGCGCTGTGCTCTGGCATAAACGAACAGCCGTTTTGCACTGTGCACTATGCTTTTGAGTAAGCCAACAGTCGTTTTGCACTGTGCACTATGCTTTTGCGTAAACCAACAGCCGCTTTGCACTGTGCGCTGTGCTCTGGCGTAAACCAACAGCCGTTTTGCACTGTGCGCTGTGCCCTGGCATAAACCAACAGCCGTTTTGCACTGTGCACTATGCTTTTGAGTAAACCAACAGTCGTTTTGCATTGTGCACTATGCTTTTGCCTAAACCAACAGTCGTTTTGCACTGTGCGCTGTGCTCTGGCGTAAACCAACAGCCGTTTTGCACTGTGCGCTGTGCTCTGGCATAAACGAACAGCCGTTTTGCACTGTGCACTATGCTTTTGAGTAAGCCAACAGTCGTTTTGCATTGTGCACTATGCTTTTGCCTAAACCGAAAGCCGTTTTGCACTGTGCGCTGTGCTCTGGCGTAAACCAACAGTCGTTTTGCACTGCGCGCTATGCTTTGGCGTAAACTAAAAGCCGTTTTGCACTGTGCACTATGCTTTTGAGTAAACCAACAGTCGTTTTGCATTGTGCACTATGCTTTTGCCTAAACCAACAGTCGTTTTGCACTGTGCGCTGTGCTCTGGCATAAACCAACAGCCGTTTTGCACTGTGCACTATGCTTTTGAGTAAACCAACAGTCGTTTTGCACTGTGCGCTGTGCTCTGGCGTAAACCAACAGCCGTTTTGCACTGTGCGCTGTGCTCTGGCGTAAACCAACAGCCGTTTTGCACTGTGCGCTGTGCTCTGGCATAAACGAACAGCCGTTTTGCACTGTGCACTATGCTTTTGAGTAAGCCAACAGTCGTTTTGCATTGTGCACTATGCTTTTGCCTAAACCGAAAGCCGTTTTGCACTGTGCGCTGTGCTCTGGCGTAAACCAACAGTCGTTTTGCACTGCGCGCTATGCTTTGGCGTAAACTAAAAGCCGTTTTGCACTGTGCACTATGCTTTTGAGTAAACCAACAGTCGTTTTGCATTGTGCACTATGCTTTTGCCTAAACCAACAGTCGTTTTGCACTGTGCGCTGTGCTCTGGCATAAACCAACAGCCGTTTTGCACTGTGCACTATGCTTTTGAGTAAACCAACAATCGTTTTGCACTGTGCGCTATGCTCTGGCGTAAACCAACAGCCGTTTTGCACTGTGCACTATGCTTTTGAGTAAACCAACAGTCGTTTTGCATTGTGCACTATGCTTTTGCCTAAACCAACAGTCGTTTTGCACTGTGCGCTGTGCTCTGGCATAAACCAACAGCCGTTTTGCACTGTGCTATATGCTTTTGAGTAAACCAACAGTCGTTTTGCATTGTGCACTATGCTTTTGCCTAAACCAACAGCCGTTTTGCACTGTGCGCTGTGCTCTGGCGTAAACCAACAGCCGTTTTGCACTGTGCGCTGTGCTCTGGCGTAAACCAACAGCCGTTTTGCACTGTGCGCTGTGCTCTGGCATAAACCAACAGCCGTTTTGCACTGTGCACTATGCTTTTGAGTAAACCAACAGTCGTTTTGCATTGTGCACTATGCTTTTGCCTAAACCAATAGTCGTTTTGCACTGTGCGCTGTGCTCTGGCGTAAACCAACAGCCGTTTTGCACTGTGCGCTGTGCTCTGGCATAAACGAACAGCCGTTTTGCACTGTGCACTATGCTTTTGAGTAAACCAACAGTCGTTTTGCACTGTGCGCTGTGCTCTGGCGTAAACCAACAGCCGTTTTGCACTGTGCGCTGTGCTCTGGCATAAACCAACAGCCGTTTTGCACTGTGCACTATGCTTTTGAGTAAACCAACAGTCGTTTTGCATTGTGCACTATGCTTTTGCCTAAACCAACAGTCGTTTTGCACTGTGCGCTGTGCTCTGGCGTAAACCAACAGCCGTTTTGCACTGTGCTCTGGCATAAACGAACAGCCGTTTTGCACTGTGCACTATGCTTTTGAGTAAACCAACAGTCGTTTTGCACTGTGCGCTGTGCTCTGGCGTAAACGAACAGCCGTTTTGCACTGTGCACTATGCTTTTGAGTAAACCAACATTCGTTTTACATTGTGCACTATGCTTTTGCCTAAACCAATAGTCGTTTTGCACTGTGCGCTGTGCTCTGGCGTAAACCAACAGCCGTTTTGCACTGTGGGCTGTGCTCTGGCATAAACGAACAGCCGTTTTGCACTGTGCACTATGCTTTTTAGTAAACCAAAAGTCGTTTTGCACTGTGCGCTGTGCTGTGGCGTAAACCAACAGCCGTTTTGCACTGTGCGCTGTGCTCTGGCGTAAACCAACAGCCGTTTTGCACTGTGCGCTGTGCTCTGGCATAAACTAACAGCCGTTTTGCACTGTGCACTATGCTTTTGAGTAAACCAACAGTCGTTTTGCATTGTGCACTATGCTTTTGCCTAAACCAACAGTCGTTTTGCACTGTGCGCTGTGCTCTGGCGTAAACCAACAGCCGTTTTGCACTGTGCGCTGTGCTCTGGCATAAACGAACAGCCGTTTTGCACTGTGCACTATGCTTTTGAGTAAGCCAACAGTCGTTTTGCACTGTGCACTATGCTTTTGCGTAAACCAACAGCCGCTTTGCACTGTGCGCTGTGCTCTGGCGTAAACCAACAGCCGTTTTGCACTGTGCGCTGTGCCCTGGCATAAACCAACAGATGTTTTGCACTGTGCACTATGCTTTTGAGTAAACCAACAGTCGTTTTGCATTGTGCACTATGCTTTTGCCTAAACCAACAGTCGTTTTGCACTGTGCGCTGTGCTCTGGCGTAAACCAACAGCCGTTTTGCACTGTGCGCTGTGCTCTGGCATAAACGAACAGCCGTTTTGCACTGTGCACTATGCTTTTGAGTAAACCAACAGTCGTTTTGCACTGTGCGCTGTGCTCTGGCGTAAACCAACAGCCGTTTTGCACTGTGCGCTGTGCTCTGGCGTAAACCAACAGCCGTTTTGCCCTGTGCGCTGTGCTCTGGCATAAACGAACAGCCGTTTTGCACTGTGCACTATGCTTTTGAGTTAACCAACAGTCGTTTTGCACTGTGCGCTGTGCTCTGGCGTAAACCAACAGTCGTTTTGCACTGTGCGCTATGCTTTGGCGTAAACCAACAGTCGTTTTGCACTGTGCAGTATCCATGTGCGTAAACCAGCAGTCGTTTTGCACTGTGCACTATGCTTTTGAGTAAGCCAACAGTCGTTTTGCACTGTGCACTATGCTTTTGCGTAAACCAAAAGTCGTTTTGCACTGTGCGCTGTGCTCTGGCGTAAACCAACAGCCGTTTTGCACTGTGCGCTGTGCTCTGGCGTAAACCAACAGCCGTTTTGCACTGTGCGCTGTGCTCTGGCGTAAACCAACAGCCGTTTTGCACTGTGCGCTGTGCTCTGGCATAAACCAACAGCCGTTTTGCACTGTGCGCTGTGCTTTTGAGTAAACCAACAGTCGTTTTGCATTGTGCACTATGCTTTTGCCTAAACCAACAGCCGTTTTGCACTGTGCGCTGTGCTCTGGCGTAAACCAACAGCCGTTTTGCACTGTGCGCTGTGCTCTGGCATAAAAGAACAGCCGTTTTGCACTGTGCACTATGCTTTTGAGTAAACCAACAGTCGTTTTGCACTGTGCGCTGTGCTCTGGCGTAAACGAACAGCCGTTTTGCACTGTGCACTATGCTTTTGAGTAAACCAACAGTCGTTTTACATTGTGCACTATGCTTTTGCCTAAACCAATAGTCGTTTTGCACTGTGCGCTGTGCTCTGGCGTAAACCAACAGCCGTTTTGCACTGTGGGCTGTGCTCTGGCATAAACGAACAGCCGTTTTGCACTGTGCACTATGCTTTTGAGTAAACCAAAAGTCGTTTTGCACTGTGCGCTGTGCTGTAGCGTAAACCAACAGCCGTTTTGCACTGTGCGCTGTGCTCTGGAGTAAACCCACAGTCGTTTTGCATTGTGCACTATGCTTTTGCCTAAACCAACAGTCGTTTTGCACTGTGCGCTGTGCTCTGGCGTAAACCAACAGCCGTTTTGCACTGTGCGCTGTGCTCTGGCATAAACGAACAGCCGTTTTGCACTGTGCACTATGCTTTTGCCTAAACCAACAGCCGTTTTGCACTGTGCGCTGTGCTCTGGCGTAAACCAACAGCCGTTTTGCACTGTGCGCTGTGCTCTGGCATAAACGAACAGCCGTTTTGCACTGTGCACTATGCTTTTGAGTAAACCAACAGTCGTTTTGCACTGTGCGCTGTGCTCTGGCGTAAACGAACAGCCGTTTTGCACTGTGCACTATGCTTTTGAGTAAACCAACAGTCGTTTTACATTGTGCACTATGCTTTTGCCTGAACCAATAGTCGTTTTGCACTGTGCGCTGTGCTCTGGCGTAAACCAACAGCCGTTTTGCACTGTGGGCTGTGCTCTGGCATAAACGAACAGCCGTTTTGCACTGTGCACTATGCTTTTGAGTAAACCAAAAGTCGTTTTGCACTGTGCGCTGTGCTCTGGCATAAACCAACAGCCGTTTTGCACTGTGCACTATGCTTTTGAGTAAACCAAAAGTCGTTTTGCACTGTGCGCTGTGCTCTGGCATAAACCAACAGCCGTTTTGCACTGTGCACTATGCTTTTGAGTAAACTAACAGTCGTTTTGCACTGTGCGCTGTGCTCTGGCGTAAACGAACAGCCGTTTTGCACTGTGCACTATGCTTTTGAGTAAACCAACAGTCGTTTTACATTGTGCACTATGCTTTTGCCTAAACCAATAGTCGTTTTGCACTGTGCGCTGTGCTCTGGCGTAAACCAACAGCCGTTTTGCACTGTGCGCTGTGCTCTGGCATAAACGAACAGCCGTTTTGCACTGTGCACTATGCTTTTGAGTAAACCAACAGTCGTTTTGCACTGTGCGCTGTGCTCTGGCATAAACCCACAGCCGTTTTGCACTGTGCGCTGTGCTCTGGCATAAACGAACAGCCGTTTTGCACTGTGCACTATGCTTTTGAGTAAACCAACAGTCATTTTGCACTGTGCGCTGTGCTCTGGCGTAAACCAACAGCCGTTTTGCACTGTGCGCTGTGCTCTGGCATAAACGAACAGCCGTTTTGCACTGTGCACTATGCTTTTGAGTAAGCCAACAGTCGTTTTGCACTGTGCACTATGCTTTTGCGTAAACCAAAAGTCGTTTTGCACTGTGCGCTGTGCTCTGGCGTAAACCAACAGCCGTTTTGCACTGTGCGCTGTGCTTTTGAGTAAACCAACAGTCGTTTTGCATTGTGCACTATGCTTTTGCCTAAACCAACAGTCGTTTTGCACTGTGCGCTGTGCTCTGGCGTAAACCAACAGCCGTTTTGCACTGTGCGCTGTGCTTTTGAGTAAACCAACAGTCGTTTTGCATTGTGCACTATGCTTTTGCCTAAACCAACAGTCGTTTTGCACTGTGCGCTGTGCTCTGGCGTAAACCAACAGCCGTTTTGCACTGTGCGCTGTGCTCTGGCGTAAACCAACAGCCGTTTTGCACTGTGCGCTGTGCTCTGGCGTAAACCAACAGCCGTTTTGCACTGTGCGCTGTGCTCTGGCATAAACGAACAGCCGTTTTGCACTGTGCACTATGCTTTTGAGTAAACCAACAGTCGTTTTGCACTGTGCGCTGTGCTCTGGCGTAAGCCAACAGCCGTTTTGCACTGTGCACTATGCTTTTGAGTAAACCAACAGTCGTTTTGCATTGTGCACTTTGCTTTTGCCTAAACCAACAGTCGTTTTGCACTGTGCGCTGTGCTCTGGCGTAAACCAACAGCCGTTTTGCACTGTGCGCTGTGCTCTGGCGTAAACCAACAGCCGTTTTGCACTGTGCGCTGTGCTCTGGCATAAACGAACAGCCATTTTGCACTGTGCACTATGCTTTTGAGTAAGCCAACAGTCGTTTTGCATTGTGCACTATGCTTTTGCCTAAACCAACAGTCGTTTTGCACTGTGCGCTGTGCTCTGGCGTAAACCAACAGCCGTTTTGCACTGTGCGCTGTGCTCTGGCATAAACGAACAGCCGTTTTGCACTGTGCACTATGCTTTTGAGTAAACCAACAGTCGTTTTGCACTGTGCGCTGTGCTCTGGCGTAAACCAACAGCCGTTTTGCACTGTGCGCTGTGCTCTGGCGTAAACCAACAGCCGTTTTGCACTGTGCGCTGTGCTCTGGCATAAACGAACAGCCGTTTTGCACTGTGCACTATGCTTTTGCCTAAACCGAAAGCCGTTTTGCACTGTGCGCTGTGCTCTGGCGTAAACCAACAGTCGTTTTGCACTGCGCGCTATGCTTTGGCGTAAACTAAAAGCCGTTTTGCACTGTGCACTATGCTTTTGAGTAAACCAACAGTCGTTTTGCACTGTGCGCTGTGCTCTGGCGTAAACCAACAGCCGTTTTGCACTGTGCGCTGTGCTCTGGCGTAAACCAACAGTCGTTTTGCACTGTGCGCTATGCTTTGGCGTAAACCAACAGTCGTTTTGCACTGCGCGCTATGCTTTGGCGTAAACTAAAAGCCGTTTTGCACTGTGCACTATGCTTTTGAGTTAACCAACAGTCGTTTTGCACTGTGCGCTGTGCTCTGGCGTAAACCAACAGTCGTTTTGCACTGTGCGCTATGCTTTGGCGTAAACCAACAGTCGTTTTGCACTGTGCAGTATCCATGTGCGTAAACCAGCAGTCGTTTTGCACTGTGCACTATGCTTTTGAGTAAGCCAACAGTCGTTTTGCACTGTGCACTATGCTTTTGCGTAAACCAAAAGTCGTTTTGCACTGTGCGCTGTGCTCTGGCGTAAACCAACAGCCGTTTTGCACTGTGCGCTGTGCTCTGGCGTAAACCAACAGCCGTTTTGCACTGTGCGCTGTGCTCTGGCGTAAACCAACAGCCGTTTTGCACTGTGCGCTGTGCTCTGGCATAAACCAACAGCCGTTTTGCACTGTGCACTATGCTTTTGAGTAAACCAACAGTCGTTTTGCATTGTGCACTATGCTTTTGCCTAAACCAACAGTCGTTTTGCACTGTGCGCTGTGCTCTGGCGTAAACCAACAGCCGTTTTGCACTGTGCGCTGTGCTCTGGCATAAACGAACAGCCGTTTTGCACTGTGCACTATGCTTTTGAGTAAACCAACAGTCGTTTTGCACTGTGCGCTGTGCTCTGGCGTAAACGAACAGCCGTTTTGCACTGTGCACTATGCTTTTGAGTAAACCAAAAGTCGTTTTGCACTGTGCGCTGTGCTCTGGCGTAAACCAACAGCCGTTTTGCACTGTGCGCTGTGCTCTGGCGTAAACCAACAGCCGTTTTGCACTGTGCGCTGTGCTCTGGCGTAAACCAACAGCCGTTTTGCACTGTGCGCTGTGCTCTGGCATAAACCAACAGCCGTTTTGCACTGTGCACTATGCTTTTGCGTAAACCAACAGCCGCTTTGCACTGTGCACTATGCTTTTGAGTAAACCAAAAGTCGTTTTGCACTGTGCGCTGTGCTTTGGCGTAAACCAACAGTCGTTTTGCACTGTGCAGTATCCATGTGCGTAAACCAGCAGTCGTTTTGCACTGTGCACTATGCTTTTGAGTAAGCCAACAGTCGTTTTGCACTGTGCACTATGCTTTTGCGTAAATCAAAAGTCGTTTTGCACTGTGCGCTGTGCTCTGGCGTAAACCAACAGCCGTTTTGCACTGTGCGCTGTGCTCTGGCGTAAACCAACAGCCGTTTTGCACTGTGCGCTGTGCTCTGGCGTAAACCAACAGCCGTTTTGCACTGTGCGCTGTGCTCTGGCATAAACCAACAGCCGTTTTGCACTGTGCACTATGCTTTTGCGTAAACCAACAGCCGCTTTGCACTGTGCGCTGTGCTCTGGCGTAAACCAACAGCCGTTTTGCACTGTGCGCTGTGCCCTGGCATAAACCAACAGATGTTTTGCACTGTGCACTATGCTTTTGAGTAAACCAACAGTCGTTTTGCATTGTGCACTATGCTTTTGCCTAAACCAACAGTCGTTTTGCACTGTGCGCTGTGCTCTGGCGTAAACCAACAGCCGTTTTGCACTGTGCGCTGTGCTCTGGCGTAAACCAACAGCCGTTTTGCACTGTGGGCTGTGCTCTGGCATAAACGAACAGCCGTTTTGCACTGTGCACTATGCTTTTGCGTAAACCAACAGCCGCTTTGCACTGTGCGCTGTGCTCTGGCGTAAACCAACAGCCGTTTTGCACTGTGCGCTGTGCCCTGGCATAAACCAACAGATGTTTTGCACTGTGCACTATGCTTTTGAGTAAACCAACAGTCGTTTTGCATTGTGCACTATGCTTTTGCCTAAACCAACAGTCGTTTTGCACTGTGCGCTGTGCTCTGGCGTAAACCAACAGCCGTTTTGCACTGTGCGCTGTGCTCTGGCATAAACGAACAGCCGTTTTGCACTGTGCACTATGCTTTTGAGTAAACCAACAGTCGTTTTGCACTGTGCGCTGTGCTCTGGCGTAAACCAACAGCCGTTTTGCACTGTGCGCTGTGCTCTGGCGTAAACCAACAGCCGTTTTGCCCTGTGCGCTGTGCTCTGGCATAAACGAACAGCCGTTTTGCACTGTGCACTATGCTTTTGAGTTAACCAACAGTCGTTTTGCACTGTGCGCTGTGCTCTGGCGTAAACCAACAGTCGTTTTGCACTGTGCGCTATGCTTTGGCGTAAACCAACAGTCGTTTTGCACTGTGCAGTATCCATGTGCGTAAACCAGCAGTCGTTTTGCACTGTGCACTATGCTTTTGAGTAAGCCAACAGTCGTTTTGCACTGTGCGCTGTGCTCTGGCGTAAACCAACAGCCGTTTTGCACTGTGCGCTGTGCTCTGGCGTAAACCAACAGCCGTTTTGCCCTGTGCGCTGTGCTCTGGCATAAACGAACAGCCGTTTTGCACTGTGCACTATGCTTTTGAGTTAACCAACAGTCGTTTTGCACTGTGCGCTGTGCTCTGGCGTAAACCAACAGTCGTTTTGCACTGTGCGCTATGCTTTGGCGTAAACCAACAGTCGTTTTGCACTGTGCAGTATCCATGTGCGTAAACCAGCAGTCGTTTTGCACTGTGCACTATGCTTTTGAGTAAGCCAACAGCCGTTTTGCACTGTGCGCTGTGCTCTGGCATAAACCAACAGCCGTTTTGCACTGTGCACTATGCTTTTGCGTAAACCAACAGCCGCTTTGCACTGTGCGCTGTGCTCTGGCGTAAACCAACAGCCGTTTTGCACTGTGCGCTGTGCCCTGGCATAAACCAACAGATGTTTTGCACTGTGCACTATGCTTTTGAGTAAACCAACAGTCGTTTTGCATTGTGCACTATGCTTTTGCCTAAACCAACAGTCGTTTTGCACTGTGCGCTGTGCTCTGGCGTAAACCAACAGCCGTTTTGCACTGTGCGCTGTGCTCTGGCGTAAACCAACAGCCGTTTTGCACTGTGGGCTGTGCTCTGGCATAAACGAACAGCCGTTTTGCACTGTGCACTATGCTTTTGCGTAAACCAACAGCCGCTTTGCACTGTGCGCTGTGCTCTGGCGTAAACCAACAGCCGTTTTGCACTGTGCGCTGTGCCCTGGCATAAACCAACAGATGTTTTGCACTGTGCACTATGCTTTTGAGTAAACCAACAGTCGTTTTGCATTGTGCACTATGCTTTTGCCTAAACCAACAGTCGTTTTGCACTGTGCGCTGTGCTCTGGCGTAAACCAACAGCCGTTTTGCACTGTGCGCTGTGCTCTGGCATAAACGAACAGCCGTTTTGCACTGTGCACTATGCTTTTGAGTAAACCAACAGTCGTTTTGCACTGTGCGCTGTGCTCTGGCGTAAACCAACAGCCGTTTTGCACTGTGCGCTGTGCTCTGGCGTAAACCAACAGCCGTTTTGCCCTGTGCGCTGTGCTCTGGCATAAACGAACAGCCGTTTTGCACTGTGCACTATGCTTTTGAGTTAACCAACAGTCGTTTTGCACTGTGCGCTGTGCTCTGGCGTAAACCAACAGTCGTTTTGCACTGTGCGCTATGCTTTGGCGTAAACCAACAGTCGTTTTGCACTGTGCAGTATCCATGTGCGTAAACCAGCAGTCGTTTTGCACTGTGCACTATGCTTTTGAGTAAGCCAACAGTCGTTTTGCACTGTGCACTATGCTTTTGCGTAAACCAAAAGTCGTTTTGCACTGTGCGCTGTGCTCTGGCGTAAACCAACAGCCGTTTTGCACTGTGCGCTGTGCTCTGGCGTAAACCAACAGCCGTTTTGCACTGTGCGCTGTGCTCTGGCGTAAACCAACAGCCGTTTTGCACTGTGCGCTGTGCTCTGGCATAAACCAACAGCCGTTTTGCACTGTGCACTATGCTTTTGAGTAAACCAACAGTCGTTTTGCATTGTGCACTATGCTTTTGCCTAAACCAACAGCCGTTTTGCACTGTGCGCTGTGCTCTGGCGTAAACCAACAGCCGTTTTGCACTGTGCGCTGTGCTCTGGCATAAACGAACAGCCGTTTTGCACTGTGCACTATGCTTTTGAGTAAACCAACAGTCGTTTTGCACTGTGCGCTGTGCTCTGGCGTAAACGAACAGCCGTTTTGCACTGTGCACTATGCTTTTGAGTAAACCAACAGTCGTTTTACATTGTGCACTATGCTTTTGCCTAAACCAATAGTCGTTTTGCACTGTGCGCTGTGCTCTGGCGTAAACCAACAGCCGTTTTGCACTGTGGGCTGTGCTCTGGCATAAACGAACAGCCGTTTTGCACTGTGCACTATGCTTTTGAGTAAACCAAAAGTCGTTTTGCACTGTGCGCTGTGCTGTGGCGTAAACCAACAGCCGTTTTGCACTGTGCGCTGTGCTCTGGAGTAAACCAACAGTCGTTTTGCATTGTGCACTATGCTTTTGCCTAAACCAACAGTCGTTTTGCACTGTGCGCTGTGCTCTGGCGTAAACCAACAGCCGTTTTGCACTGTGCGCTGTGCTCTGGCATAAACGAACAGCCGTTTTGCACTGTGCACTATGCTTTTGCCTAAACCAACAGCCGTTTTGCACTGTGCGCTGTGCTCTGGCGTAAACCAACAGCCGTTTTGCACTGTGCGCTGTGCTCTGGCATAAACGAACAGCCGTTTTGCACTGTGCACTATGCTTTTGAGTAAACCAACAGTCGTTTTGCACTGTGCGCTGTGCTCTGGCGTAAACGAACAGCCGTTTTGCACTGTGCACTATGCTTTTGAGTAAACCAACAGTCGTTTTACATTGTGCACTATGCTTTTGCCTAAACCAATAGTCGTTTTGCACTGTGCGCTGTGCTCTGGCGTAAACCAACAGCCGTTTTGCACTGTGGGCTGTGCTCTGGCATAAACGAACAGCCGTTTTGCACTGTGCACTATGCTTTTGAGTAAACCAAAAGTCGTTTTGCACTGTGCGCTGTGCTCTGGCATAAACCAACAGCCGTTTTGCACTGTGCACTATGCTTTTGAGTAAACCAAAAGTCGTTTTGCACTGTGCGCTGTGCTCTGGCATAAACCAACAGCCGTTTTGCACTGTGCACTATGCTTTTGAGTAAACTAACAGTCGTTTTGCACTGTGCGCTGTGCTCTGGCGTAAACGAACAGCCGTTTTGCACTGTGCACTATGCTTTTGAGTAAACCAACAGTCGTTTTACATTGTGCACTATGCTTTTGCCTAAACCAATAGTCGTTTTGCACTGTGCGCTGTGCTCTGGCGTAAACCAACAGCCGTTTTGCACTGTGCGCTGTGCTCTGGCATAAACGAACAGCCGTTTTGCACTGTGCACTATGCTTTTGAGTAAACCAACAGTCGTTTTGCACTGTGCGCTGTGCTCTGGCATAAACCCACAGCCGTTTTGCACTGTGCGCTGTGCTCTGGCATAAACGAACAGCCGTTTTGCACTGTGCACTATGCTTTTGAGTAAACCAACAGTCATTTTGCACTGTGCGCTGTGCTCTGGCGTAAACCAACAGCCGTTTTGCACTGTGCGCTGTGCTCTGGCATAAACGAACAGCCGTTTTGCGCTGTGCACTATGCTTTTGAGTAAGCCAACAGTCGTTTTGCACTGTGCACTATGCTTTGCGTAAACCAAAAGTCGTTTTGCACTGTGCGCTGTGCTCTGGCGTAAACCAACAGCCGTTTTGCACTGTGCGCTGTGCTTTTGAGTAAACCAACAGTCGTTTTGCATTGTGCACTATGCTTTTGCCTAAACCAACAGTCGTCTTGCACTGTGCGCTGTGCTCTGGCGTAAACCAACAGCCGTTTTGCACTGTGCGCTGTGCTTTTGAGTAAACCAACAGTCGTTTTGCATTGTGCACTATGCTTTTGCCTAAACCAACAGTCGTTTTGCACTGTGCGCTGTGCTCTGGCGTAAACCAACAGCCGTTTTGCACTGTGCGCTGTGCTCTGGCGTAAACCAACAGCCGTTTTGCACTGTGCGCTGTGCTCTGGCGTAAACCAACAGCCGTTTTGCACTGTGCGCTGTGCTCTGGCATAAACGAACAGCCGTTTTGGACTGTGCACTATGCTTTTGAGTAAACCAACAGTCGTTTTGCACTGTGCGCTGTGCTCTGGCGTAAACCAACAGCCGTTTTGCACTGTGCACTATGCTTTTGAGTAAACCAACAGTCGTTTTGCATTGTGCACTTTGCTTTTGCCTAAACCAACAGTCGTTTTGCACTGTGCGCTGTGCTCTGGCGTAAACCAACAGCCGTTTTGCACTGTGCGCTGTGCTCTGGCGTAAACCAACAGCCGTTTTGCACTGTGCGCTGTGCTCTGGCATAAACGAACAGCCATTTTGCACTGTGCACTATGCTTTTGAGTAAGCCAACAGTCGTTTTGCATTGTGCACTATGCTTTTGCCTAAACCAACAGTCGTTTTGCACTGTGCGCTGTGCTCTGGCGTAAACCAACAGCCGTTTTGCACTGTGCGCTGTGCTCTGGCATAAACGAACAGCCGTTTTGCACTGTGCACTATGCTTTTGAGTAAACCAACAGTCGTTTTGCACTGTGCGCTGTGCTCTGGCGTAAACCAACAGCCGTTTTGCACTGTGCGCTGTGCTCTGGCGTAAACCAACAGCCGTTTTGCACTGTGCGCTGTGCTCTGGCATAAACGAACAGCCGTTTTGCACTGTGCACTATGCTTTTGCCTAAACCGAAAGCCGTTTTGCACTGTGCGCTGTGCTCTGGCGTAAACCAACAGTCGTTTTGCACTGCGCGCTATGCTTTGGCGTAAACTAAAAGCCGTTTTGCACTGTGCACTATGCTTTTGAGTAAACCAACAGTCGTTTTGCACTGTGCGCTGTGCTCTGGCGTAAACCAACAGCCGTTTTGCACTGTGCGCTGTGCTCTGGCGTAAACCAACAGTCGTTTTGCACTGTGCGCTATGCTTTGGCGTAAACCAACAGTCGTTTTGCACTGCGCGCTATGCTTTGGCGTAAACTAAAAGCCGTTTTGCACTGTGCACTATGCTTTTGAGTTAACCAACAGTCGTTTTGCACTGTGCGCTGTGCTCTGGCGTAAACCAACAGTCGTTTTGCACTGTGCGCTATGCTTTGGCGTAAACCAACAGTCGTTTTGCACTGTGCAGTATCCATGTGCGTAAACCAGCAGTCGTTTTGCACTGTGCACTATGCTTTTGAGTAAGCCAACAGTCGTTTTGCACTGTGCACTATGCTTTTGCGTAAACCAAAAGTCGTTTTGCACTGTGCGCTGTGCTCTGGCGTAAACCAACAGCCGTTTTGCACTGTGCGCTGTGCTCTGGCGTAAACCAACAGCCGTTTTGCACTGTGCGCTGTGCTCTGGCGTAAACCAACAGCCGTTTTGCACTGTGCGCTGTGCTCTGGCATAAACCAACAGCCGTTTTGCACTGTGCACTATGCTTTTGAGTAAACCAACAGTCGTTTTGCATTGTGCACTATGCTTTTGCCTAAACCAACAGTCGTTTTGCACTGTGCGCTGTGCTCTGGCGTAAACCAACAGCCGTTTTGCACTGTGCGCTGTGCTCTGGCATAAACGAACAGCCGTTTTGCACTGTGCACTATGCTTTTGAGTAAACCAACAGTCGTTTTGCACTGTGCGCTGTGCTCTGGCGTAAACGAACAGCCGTTTTGCACTGTGCACTATGCTTTTGAGTAAACCAACAGTCGTTTTACATTGTGCACTATGCTTTTGCCTAAACCAATAGTCGTTTTGCACTGTGCGCTGTGCTCTGGCGTAAACCAACAGCCGTTTTGCACTGTGGGCTGTGCTCTGGCATAAACGAACAGCCGTTTTGCACTGTGCACTATGCTTTTGAGTAAACCAAAAGTCGTTTTGCACTGTGCGCTGTGCTTTGGCGTAAACCAACAGTCGTTTTGCACTGTGCAGTATCCATGTGCGTAAACCAGCAGTCGTTTTGCACTGTGCACTATGCTTTTGAGTAAGCCAACAGTCGTTTTGCACTGTGCACTATGCTTTTGCGTAAACCAAAAGTCGTTTTGCACTGTGCGCTGTGCTCTGGCGTAAACCAACAGCCGTTTTGCACTGTGCGCTGTGCTCTGGCGTAAACCAACAGCCGTTTTGCACTGTGCGCTGTGCTCTGGCGTAAACCAACAGCCGTTTTGCACTGTGCGCTGTGCTCTGGCATAAACCAACAGCCGTTTTGCACTGTGCACTATGCTTTTGAGTAAACCAACAGTCGTTTTGCATTGTGCACTATGCTTTTGCCTAAACCAACAGTCGTTTTGCACTGTGCGCTGTGCTCTGGCGTAAACCAACAGCCGTTTTGCACTGTGCGCTGTGCTCTGGCATAAACGAACAGCCGTTTTGCACTGTGCACTATGCTTTTGAGTAAACCAACAGTCGTTTTGCACTGTGCGCTGTGCTCTGGCGTAAACGAACAGCCGTTTTGCACTGTGCACTATGCTTTTGAGTAAACCAACAGTCGTTTTACATTGTGCACTATGCTTTTGCCTAAACCAATAGTCGTTTTGCACTGTGCGCTGTGCTCTGGCGTAAACCAACAGCCGTTTTGCACTGTGGGCTGTGCTCTGGCATAAACGAACAGCCGTTTTGCACTGTGCACTATGCTTTTGAGTAAACCAAAAGTCGTTTTGCACTGTGCGCTGTGCTGTGGCGTAAACCAACAGCCGTTTTGCACTGTGCGCTGTGCTCTGGCGTAAACCAACAGCCGTTTTGCACTGTGCGCTGTGCTCTGGCATAAACCAACAGCCGTTTTGCACTGTGCACTATGCTTTTGAGTAAACCAACAGTCGTTTTGCATTGTGCACTATGCTTTTGCCTAAACCAACAGTCGTTTTGCACTGTGCGCTGTGCTCTGGCGTAAACCAACAGCCGTTTTGCACTGTGCGCTGTGCTCTGGCATAAACGAACAGCCGTTTTGCACTGTGCACTATGCTTTTGCCTAAACCAATAGTCGTTTTGCACTGTGCGCTGTGCTCTGGCGTAAACCAACAGCCGTTTTGCAC
Source organism: Xylota segnis (assembly GCA_963583995.1). Taxonomy (NCBI): domain Eukaryota; kingdom Metazoa; phylum Arthropoda; class Insecta; order Diptera; family Syrphidae; genus Xylota; species Xylota segnis. The sequence goes on from OY757237.1 coordinate 84,635,183, forward strand.
TGTGGGCTGTGCTCTGGCATAAACGAACAGCCGTTTTGCACTGTGCACTATGCTTTTGAGTAAACCAAAAGTCGTTTTGCACTGTGCGCTGTGCTGTGGCGTAAACCAACAGTCGTTTTGCACTGTGCACTATGCTTTTGCGTAAACCAAAAGTCGTTTTGCACTGTGCGCTGTGCTCTGGCGTAAACCAACAGCCGTTTTGCACTGTGCGCTGTGCTCTGGCGTAAACCAACAGCCGTTTTGCACTGTGCGCTGTGCTCTGGCATAAACCAACAGCCGTTTTGCACTGTGCACTATGCTTTTGAGTAAACCAACAGTCGTTTTGCATTGTGCACTATGCTTTTGCCTAAACCAACAGTCGTTTTGCACTGTGCGCTGTGCTCTGGCGTAAACCAACAGCCGTTTTGCACTGTGCGCTGTGCTCTGGCATAAACGAACAGCCGTTTTGCACTGTGCACTATGCTTTTGCCTAAACCAATAGTCGTTTTGCACTGTGCGCTGTGCTCTGGCGTAAACCAACAGCCGTTTTGCACTGTGGGCTGTGCTCTGGCATAAACGAACAGCCGTTTTGCACTGTGCACTATGCTTTTGAGTAAACCAATAGTCGTTTTGCACTGTGCGCTGTGCTCTGGCGTAAACCAACAGCCGTTTTGCACTGTGCGCTGTGCTCTGGCATAAACGAACAGCCGTTTTGCACTGTGCACTATGCTTTTGAGTAAACCAACAGTCGTTTTGCACTGTGCGCTGTGCTCTGGCATAAACCCACAGCCGTTTTGCACTGTGCGCTGTGCTCTGGCATAAACGAACAGCCGTTTTGCACTGTGCACTATGCTTTTGAGTAAACCAATAGTCATTTTGCACTGTGCGCTGTGCTCTGGCGTAAACCAACAGCCGTTTTGCACTGTGCGCTGTGCTCTGGCATAAACGAACAGCCGTTTTGCACTGTGCACTATGCTTTTGAGTAAGCCAACAGTCGTTTTGCACTGTGCACTATGCTTTTGCGTAAACCAAAAGTCGTTTTGCACTGTGCGCTGTGCTCTGGCGTAAACCAACAGCCGTTTTGCACTGTGCGCTGTGCTTTTGAGTAAACCAACAGTCGTTTTGCATTGTGCACTATGCTTTTGCCTAAACCAACAGTCGTTTTGCACTGTGCGCTGTGCTCTGGCGTAAACCAACAGCCGTTTTGCACTGTGCGCTGTGCTTTTGAGTAAACCAACAGTCGTTTTGCATTGTGCACTATGCTTTTGCCTAAACCAACAGTCGTTTTGCACTGTGCGCTGTGCTCTGGCGTAAACCAACAGCCGTTTTGCACTGTGCGCTGTGCTCTGGCGTAAACCAACAGCCGTTTTGCACTGTGCGCTGTGCTCTGGCGTAAACCAACAGCCGTTTTGCACTGTGCGCTGTGCTCTGGCATAAACGAACAGCCGTTTTGGACTGTGCACTATGCTTTTGAGTAAACCAACAGTCGTTTTGCACTGTGCGCTGTGCTCTGGCGTAAACCAACAGCCGTTTTGCACTGTGCACTATGCTTTTGAGTAAACCAACAGTCGTTTTGCATTGTGCACTTTGCTTTTGCCTAAACCAACAGTCGTTTTGCACTGTGCGCTGTGCTCTGGCGTAAACCAACAGCCGTTTTGCACTGTGCGCTGTGCTCTGGCGTAAACCAACAGCCGTTTTGCACTGTGCGCTGTGCTCTGGCATAAACGAACAGCCATTTTGCACTGTGCACTATGCTTTTGAGTAAGCCAACAGTCGTTTTGCATTGTGCACTATGCTTTTGCCTAAACCAACAGTCGTTTTGCACTGTGCGCTGTGCTCTGGCGTAAACCAACAGCCGTTTTGCACTGTGCGCTGTGCTCTGGCATAAACGAACAGCCGTTTTGCACTGTGCACTATGCTTTTGAGTAAACCAACAGTCGTTTTGCACTGTGCGCTGTGCTCTGGCGTAAACCAACAGCCGTTTTGCACTGTGCGCTGTGCTCTGGCGTAAACCAACAGCCGTTTTGCACTGTGCGCTGTGCTCTGGCATAAACGAACAGCCGTTTTGCACTGTGCACTATGCTTTTGCCTAAACCGAAAGCCGTTTTGCACTGTGCGCTGTGCTCTGGCGTAAACCAACAGTCGTTTTGCACTGCGCGCTATGCTTTGGCGTAAACTAAAAGCCGTTTTGCACTGTGCACTATGCTTTTGAGTAAACCAACAGTCGTTTTGCACTGTGCGCTGTGCTCTGGCGTAAACCAACAGCCGTTTTGCACTGTGCGCTGTGCTCTGGCGTAAACCAACAGTCGTTTTGCACTGTGCGCTATGCTTTGGCGTAAACCAACAGTCGTTTTGCACTGCGCGCTATGCTTTGGCGTAAACTAAACGCCGTTTTGCACTGTGCACTATGCTTTTGAGTTAACCAACAGTCGTTTTGCACTGTGCGCTGTGCTCTGGCGTAAACCAACAGTCGTTTTGCACTGTGCGCTATGCTTTGGCGTAAACCAACAGTCGTTTTGCACTGTGCAGTATCCATGTGCGTAAACCAGCAGTCGTTTTGCACTGTGCACTATGCTTTTGAGTAAGCCAACAGTCGTTTTGCACTGTGCACTATGCTTTTGCGTAAACCAAAAGTCGTTTTGCACTGTGCGCTGTGCTCTGGCGTAAACCAACAGCCGTTTTGCACTGTGCGCTGTGCTCTGGCGTAAACCAACAGCCGTTTTGCACTGTGCGCTGTGCTCTGGCGTAAACCAACAGCCGTTTTGCACTGTGCGCTGTGCTCTGGCATAAACCAACAGCCGTTTTGCACTGTGCACTATGCTTTTGAGTAAACCAACAGTCGTTTTGCATTGTGCACTATGCTTTTGCCTAAACCAACAGTCGTTTTGCACTGTGCGCTGTGCTCTGGCGTAAACCAACAGCCGTTTTGCACTGTGCGCTGTGCTCTGGCATAAACGAACAGCCGTTTTGCACTGTGCACTATGCTTTTGAGTAAACCAACAGTCGTTTTGCACTGTGCGCTGTGCTCTGGCGTAAACGAACAGCCGTTTTGCACTGTGCACTATGCTTTTGAGTAAACCAACAGTCGTTTTACATTGTGCACTATGCTTTTGCCTAAACCAATAGTCGTTTTGCACTGTGCGCTGTGCTCTGGCGTAAACCAACAGCCGTTTTGCACTGTGGGCTGTGCTCTGGCATAAACGAACAGCCGTTTTGCACTGTGCACTATGCTTTTGAGTAAACCAAAAGTCGTTTTGCACTGTGCGCTGTGCTTTGGCGTAAACCAACAGTCGTTTTGCACTGTGCAGTATCCATGTGCGTAAACCAGCAGTCGTTTTGCACTGTGCACTATGCTTTTGAGTAAGCCAACAGTCGTTTTGCACTGTGCACTATGCTTTTGCGTAAACCAAAAGTCGTTTTGCACTGTGCGCTGTGCTCTGGCGTAAACCAACAGCCGTTTTGCACTGTGCGCTGTGCTCTGGCGTAAACCAACAGCCGTTTTGCACTGTGCGCTGTGCTCTGGCGTAAACCAACAGCCGTTTTGCACTGTGCGCTGTGCTCTGGCATAAACCAACAGCCGTTTTGCACTGTGCACTATGCTTTTGAGTAAACCAACAGTCGTTTTGCATTGTGCACTATGCTTTTGCCTAAACCAACAGTCGTTTTGCACTGTGCGCTGTGCTCTGGCGTAAACCAACAGCCGTTTTGCACTGTGCGCTGTGCTCTGGCATAAACGAACAGCCGTTTTGCACTGTGCACTATGCTTTTGAGTAAACCAACAGTCGTTTTGCACTGTGCGCTGTGCTCTGGCGTAAACGAACAGCCGTTTTGCACTGTGCACTATGCTTTTGAGTAAACCAACAGTCGTTTTACATTGTGCACTATGCTTTTGCCTAAACCAATAGTCGTTTTGCACTGTGCGCTGTGCTCTGGCGTAAACCAACAGCCGTTTTGCAATGTGGGCTGTGCTCTGGCATAAACGAACAGCCGTTTTGCACTGTGCAATATGCTTTTGAGTAAACCAAAAGTCGTTTTGCACTGTGCGCTGTGCTGTGGCGTAAACCAACAGCCGTTTTGCACTGTGCGCTGTGCTCTGGCGTAAACCAACAGCCGTTTTGCACTGTGCGCTGTGCTCTGGCATAAACCAACAGCCGTTTTGCACTGTGCACTATGCTTTTGAGTAAACCAACAGTCGTTTTGCATTGTGCACTATGCTTTTGCCTAAACCAACAGTCGTTTTGCACTGTGCGCTGTGCTCTGGCGTAAACCAACAGCCGTTTTGCACTGTGCGCTGTGCTCTGGCATAAACGAACAGCCGTTTTGCACTGTGCACTATGCTTTTGCCTAAACCAATAGTCGTTTTGCACTGTGCGCTGTGCTCTGGCGTAAACCAACAGCCGTTTTGCACTGTGGGCTGTGCTCTGGCATAAACGAACAGCCGTTTTGCACTGTGCACTATGCTTTTGAGTAAACCAAAAGTCGTTTTGCACTGTGCGCTGTGCTGTGGCGTAAACCAACAGTCGTTTTGCACTGTGCACTATGCTTTTGCGTAAACCAAAAGTCGTTTTGCACTGTGCGCTGTGCTCTGGCGTAAACCAACAGCCGTTTTGCACTCTGCGCTGTGCTCTGGCGTAAACCAACAGCCGTTTTGCTCTGTGCGCTGTGCTCTGGCATAAACCAACAGCCGTTTTGCACTGTGCACTATGCTTTTGAGTAAACCAACAGTCGTTTTGCATTGTGCACTATGCTTTTGCCTAAACCAACAGTCGTTTTGCACTGTGCGCTGTGCTCTGGCGTAAACCAACAGCCGTTTTGCACTGTGCGCTGTGCTCTGGCATAAACGAACAGCCGTTTTGCACTGTGCACTATGCTTTTGCCTAAACCAATAGTCGTTTTGCACTGTGCGCTGTGCTCTGGCGTAAACCAACAGCCGTTTTGCACTGTGGGCTGTGCTCTGGCATAAACGAACAGCCGTTTTGCACTGTGCACTATGCTTTTGAGTAAACCAAAAGTCGTTTTGCACTGTGCGCTGTGCTGTGGCGTAAACCAACAGCCGTTTTGCACTGTGCACTATGCTTTTGCGTAAACCAAAAGTCGTTTTGCACTGTGCGCTGTGCTCTGGCGTAAACCAACAGCCGTTTTGCACTGTGCGCTGTGCTCTGGCGTAAACCAACAGCCGTTTTGCACTGTGCGCTGTGCTCTGGCATAAACCAACAGCCGTTTTGCACTGTGCACTATGCCTTTGAGTAAACCAACAGTCGTTTTGCATTGTGCACTATGCTTTTGCCTAAACCAACAGTCGTTTTGCACTGTGCGCTGTGCTCTGGCGTAAACCAACATCCGTTTTGCACTGTGCGCTGTGCTCTGGCATAAACGAACAGCCGTTTTGCACTGTGCACTATGCTTTTGAGTAAACCAACAGTCGTTTTGCACTGTGCGCTGTGCTCTGGCGTAAACGAACAGCCGTTTTGCACTGTGCACTATGCTTTTGAGTAAACCAACAGTCGTTTTACATTGTGCACTATGCTTTTGCCTAAACCAATAGTCGTTTTGCACTGTGCGCTGTGCTCTGGCGTAAACCAACAGCCGTTTTGCACTGTGGGCTGTGCTCTGGCATAAACGAACAGCCGTTTTGCACTGTGCACTATGCTTTTGAGTAAACCAAAAGTCGTTTTGCACTGTGCGCTGTGCTGTGGCGTAAACCAACAGCCGTTTTGCACTGTGCGCTGTGCTCTGGCGTAAACCAACAGCCGTTTTGCACTGTGCGCTGTGCTCTGGCATAAACCAACAGCCGTTTTGCACTGTGCACTATGCTTTTGAGTAAACCAACAGTCGTTTTGCACTGTGCGCTGTGCTCTGGCGTAAACCAACAGCCGTTTTGCACTGTGCGCTGTGCTCTGGCGTAAACCAACAGCCGTTTTGCACTGTGCGCTGTGCTCTGGCATAAACCAACAGCCGTTTTGCACTGTGAACTATGCTTTTGAGTAAACCAACAGTCGTTTTGCATTGTGCACTATGCTTTTGCCTAAACCAACAGTCGTTTTGCACTGTGCGCTGTGCTCTGGCGTAAACCAACAGCCGTTTTGCACTGTGCGCTGTGCTCTGGCATAAACGAACAGCCGTTTTGCACTGTGCACTATGCTTTTGCCTAAACCAATAGTCGTTTTGCACTGTGCGCTGTGCTCTGGCGTAAACCAACAGCCGTTTTGCACTGTGCGCTGTGCTCTGGCATAAACGAACAGCCGTTTTGCACTGTGCACTATGCTTTTGCCTAAACCAATAGTCGTTTTGCACTGTGCGCTGTGCTCTGGCGTAAACCAACAGCCGTTTTGCACTGTGGGCTGTGCTCTGGCATAAACGAACAGCCGTTTTGCACTGTGCACTATGCTTTTGAGTATACCAAAAGTCGTTTTGCACTGTGCGCTGTGCTGTGGCGTAAACCAACAGTCGTTTTGCACTGTGCACTATGCTTTTGCGTAAACCAAAAGTCGTTTTGCACTGTGCGCTGTGCTCTGGCGTAAACCAACAGCCGTTTTGCACTGTGCGCTGTGCTCTGGCGTAAACCAACAGCCGTTTTGCACTGTGCGCTGTGCTCTGGCATAAACCAACAGCCGTTTTGCACTGTGCACTATGCTTTTGAGTAAACCAACAGTCGTTTTGCATTGTGCACTATGCTTTTGCCTAAACCAACAGTCGTTTTGCACTGTGCGCTGTGCTCTGGCGTAAACCAACAGCCGTTTTGCACTGTGCGCTGTGCTCTGGCATAAACGAACAGCCGTTTTGCACTGTGCACTATGCTTTTGAGTAAACCAACAGTCGTTTTGCACTGTGCGCTGTGCTCTGGCGTAAACGAACAGCCGTTTTGCACTGTGCACTATGCTTTTGAGTAAACCAACAGTCGTTTTACATTGTGCACTATGCTTTTGCCTAAACCTATAGTCGTTTTGCACTGTGCGCTGTGCTCTGGCGTAAACCAACAGCCGCTTTGCACTGTGGGCTGTGCTCTGGCATAAACGAACAGCCGTTTTGCACTGTGCACTATGCTTTTGAGTAAACCAAAAGTCGTTTTGCACTGTGCGCTGTGCTGTGGCGTAAACCAACAGCCGTTTTGCACTGTGCGCTGTGCTCTGGCGTAAACCAACAGCCGTTTTGCACTGTGCGCTGTGCTCTGGCATAAACCAACAGCCGTTTTGCACTGTGCACTATGCTTTTGAGTAAACCAACAGTCGTTTTGCATTGTGCACTATGCTTTTGCCTAAACCAACAGTCGTTTTGCACTGTGCGCTGTGCTCTGGCGTAAACCAACAGCCGTTTTGCACTGTGCGCTGTGCTCTGGCATAAACGAACAGCCGTTTTGCACTGTGCACTATGCTTTTGAGTAAACCAACAGTCGTTTTACATTGTGCACTATGCTTTTGCCTAAACCAACAGTCGTTTTGCACTGTGCGCTGTGCTCTGGCATAAACCAACAGCCGTTTTGCACTGTGCACTATGCTTTTGAGTAAACCAACAGTCGTTTTGCATTGTGCACTATGCTTTTGCCTAAACCAACAGTCGTTTTGCACTGTGCGCTGTGCTCTGGCGTAAACCAACAGCCGTTTTGCACTGTGCGCTGTGCTCTGGCATAAACGAACAGCCGTTTTGCACTATGCACTATGCTTTTGAGTAAACCAACAGTCGTTTTGCACTGTGCGCTGTGCTCTGGCGTAAACCAACAGCCGTTTTGCACTGTGCGCTGTGCTCTGGCATAAACGAACAGCCGTTTTGCACTGTGCACTATGCTTTTGAGTAAGCCAACAGTCGTTTTGCACTGTGCACTATGCTTTTGCGTAAACCAACAGTCGTTTTGCATTGTGCACTATGCTTTTGCCTAAACCAACAGTCGTTTTGCACTGTGCGCTGTGCTCTGGCGTAAACCAACAGTCGTTTTGCATTGTGCACTATGCTTTTGCCTAAACCAATAGTCGTTTTGCACTGTGCACTATGCTTTTGAGTAAACCAAAAGTCGTTTTGCACTGTGCGCTGTGCTGTGGCGTAAACCAACAGCCGTTTTGCACTGTGCGCTGTGCTCTGGCGTAAACCAACAGCCGTTTTGCACTGTGCGCTGTGCTCTGGCATAAACCAACAGCCGTTTTGCACTGTGCACTATGCTTTTGAGTAAACCAACAGTCGTTTTGCATTGTGCACTATGCTTTTGCCTAAACCAACAGTCGTTTTGCACTGTGCGCTGTGCTCTGGCGTAAACCAACAGCCGTTTTGCACTGTGCGCTGTGCTCTGGCATAAACGAACAGCCGTTTTGCACTGTGCACTATGCTTTTGAGTAAACCAACAGTCGTTTTGCACTGTGCGCTGTGCTCTGGCATAAACCCACAGCCGTTTTGCACTGTGCGCTGTGCTCTGGCATAAACGAACAGCCGTTTTGCACTGTGCACTATGCTTTTGAGTAAACCAACAGTCGTTTTGCACTGTGCGCTGTGCTCTGGCGTAAACCAACAGCCGTTTTGCACTGTGCGCTGTGCTCTGGCATAAACGAACAGCCGTTTTGCACTGTGCACTATGCTTTTGAGTAAGCCAACAGTCGTTTTGCACTGTGCACTATGCTTTTGCGTAAACCAAAAGTCGTTTTGCACTGTGCGCTGTGCTCTGGCGTAAACCAACAGCCGTTTTGCACTGTGCGCTGTGCTCTGGCATAAACCAACAGCCGTTTTGCACTGTGCACTATGCTTTTGAGTAAACCAACAGCCGTTTTGCACTGTGCACTATGCTTTTGAGTAAACCAACAGTCGTTTTGCACTGTGCGCTGTGCTCTGGCGTAAACCAACAGCCGTTTTGCACTGTGCGCTGTGCTCTGGCATAAACGAACAGCCGTTTTGCACTGTGCACTATGCTTTTGAGTAAGCCAACAGTCGTTTTGCACTGTGCACTATGCTTTTGCGTAAACCAAAAGTCGTTTTGCACTGTGCGCTGTGCTCTGGTGTAAACCAACAGCCGTTTTGCACTGTGCGCTGTGCTTTTGAGTAAACCAACAGTCGTTTTGCATTGTGCACTATGCTTTTGCCTAAACCAATAGTCGTTTTGCACTGTGCGCTGTGCGCTGTGCTCTGGCGTAAACCAACAGCCGTTTTGCACTGTGCGCTGTGCTTTTGAGTAAACCAACAGTCGTTTTGCATTGTGCACTATGCTTTTGCCTAAACCAACAGTCGTTTTGCACTGTGCGCTGTGCTCTGGCGTAAACCAACAGCCGTTTTGCACTGTGCGCTGTGCTCTGGCGTAAACCAACAGCCGTTTTGCACTGTGCGCTGTGCTCTGGAATAAACGAACAGCCGTTTTGCACTGTGCACTATGCTTTTGAGTAAACCAACAGTCGTTTTGCACTGTGCGCTGTGCTCTGGCGTAAACCAACAGCCGTTTTGCACTGTGCACTATGCTTTTGAGTAAACCAATAGTCGTTTTGCATTGTGCACTATGCTTTTGCCTAAACCAACAGTCGTTTTGCACTGTGCGCTGTGCTCTGGCGTAAACCAACAGCCGTTTTGCACTGTGCGCTGTGCTCTGGCGTAAACCAACAGCCGTTTTGCACTGTGCGCTGTGCTCTGGCGTAAACCAACAGCCGTTTTGCACTGTGCGCTGTGCTCTGGCATAAACGAACAGTCATTTTGCACTGTGCACTATGCTTTTGAGTAAGCCAACAGTCGTTTTGCATTGTGCACTATGCTTTTGCCTAAACCAACAGTCGTTTTGCACTGTGCGCTGTGCTCTGGCGTAAACCAACAGCCGTTTTGCACTGTGCGCTGTGCTCTGGCATAAACGAACAGCCGTTTTGCACTGTGCACTATGCTTTTGAGTAAACCAACAGTCGTTTTGCACTGTGCGCTGTGCTCTGGCGTAAACCAACAGCCGTTTTGCACTGTGCGCTGTGCTCTGGCGTAAACCAACAGCCGTTTTGCACTGTGCGCTGTGCTCTGGCGTAAACGAACAGCCGTTTTGCACTGTGCACTATGCTTTTGCCTAAACCGAAAGCCGTTTTGCACTGTGCGCTGTGCTCTGGCGTAAACCAACAGTCGTTTTGCACTGCGCGCTATGCTTTGGCGTAAACTAAAAGCAGTTTTGCACTGTGCACTATGCTTTTGAGTAAACCAACAGTCGTTTTGCATTGTGCACTATGCTTTTGCCTAAACCAACAGTCGTTTTGCACTGTGCGCTGTGCTCTGGCATAAACCAGCAGCCGTTTTGCACTGTGCACTATGCTTTTGAGTAAACCAACAATCGTTTTGCACTGTGCGCTATGCTCTGGCGTAAACCAACAGCCGTTTTGCACTGTGCGCTGTGCTCTGGCGTAAACCAACAGCCGTTTTGCACTGTGCACTATGCTTTTGAGTAAACCAACAGTCGTTTTGCATTGTGCACTATGCTTTTGCCTAAACCAACAGTCGTTTTGCACTGTGCGCTGTGCTCTGGCATAAACCAACAGCCGTTTTGCACTGTGCACTATGCTTTTGAGTAAACCAACAGTCGTTTTGCATTGTGCACTATGCTTTTGCCTAAACCAACAGCCGTTTTGCACTGTGCGCTGTGCTCTGGCGTAAACCAACAGCCGTTTTGCACTGTGCGCTGTGCTCTGGCGTAAACCAACAGCCGTTTTGCACTGTGCGCTGTGCTCTGGCATAAACCAACAGCCGTTTTGCACTGTGCACTATGCTTTTGAGTAAACCAACAGTCGTTTTGCATTGTGCACTATGCTTTTGCCTAAACCAACAGTCGTTTTGCACTGTGCGCTGTGCTCTGGCGTAAACCAACAGCCGTTTTGCACTGTGCGCTGTGCTCGGGCATAAACGAACAGCCGTTTTGCACTGTGCACTATGCTTTTGAGCAAACCAACAGTCGTTTTGCACTGTGCGCTGTGCTCTGGCGTAAACCAACAGCCGTTTTGCACTGTGCGCTGTGCTCTGGCATAAAGCAACAGCCGTTTTGCACTGTGCACTATGCTTTTGAGTAAACCAACAGTCGTTTTGCATTGTGCACTATGCTTTTGCCTAAACCAACAGTCGTTTTGCACTGTGCACTATGCTTTTGCGTAAACCAAAAGTCGTTTTGCACTGTGCGCTGTGCTCTGGCGTAAACCAACAGCCGTTTTGCACTGTGCGCTGTGCTCTGGCATAAACCAACAGCCGTTTTGCACTGTGCACTATGCTTTTGAGTAAACCAACAGCCGTTTTGCACTGTGCACTATGCTTTTGAGTAAACCAACAGTCGTTTTGCACTGTGCGCTGTGCTCTGGCGTAAACCAACAGCCGTTTTGCACTGTGCGCTGTGCTCTGGCATAAACGAACAGCCGTTTTGCACTGTGCACTATGCTTTTGAGTAAGCCAACAGTCGTTTTGCACTGTGCACTATGCTTTTGCGTAAACCAAAAGTCGTTTTGCACTGTGCGCTGTGCTCTGGTGTAAACCAACAGCCGTTTTGCACTGTGCGCTGTGCTTTTGAGTAAACCAACAGTCGTTTTGCATTGTGCACTATGCTTTTGCCTAAACCAATAGTCGTTTTGCACTGTGCGCTGTGCGCTGTGCTCTGGCGTAAACCAACAGCCGTTTTGCACTGTGCGCTGTGCTTTTGAGTAAACCAACAGTCGTTTTGCATTGTGCACTATGCTTTTGCCTAAACCAACAGTCGTTTTGCACTGTGCGCTGTGCTCTGGCGTAAACCAACAGCCGTTTTGCACTGTGCGCTGTGCTCTGGCGTAAACCAACAGCCGTTTTGCACTGTGCGCTGTGCTCTGGCGTAAACCAACAGCCGTTTTGCACTGTGCGCTGTGCTCTGGCATAAACGAACAGCCGTTTTGCACTGTGCACTATGCTTTTGAGTAAACCAACAGTCGTTTTGCACTGTGCGCTGTGCTCTGGCGTAAACCAACAGCCGTTTTGCACTGTGCACTATGCTTTTGAGTAAACCAACAGTCGTTTTGCATTGTGCACTATGCTTTTGCCTAAACCAACAGTCGTTTTGCACTGTGCGCTGTGCTCTGGCGTAAACCAACAGCCGTTTTGCACTGTGCGCTGTGCTCTGGCGTAAACCAACAGCCGTTTTGCACTGTGCGCTGTGCTCTGGCGTAAACCAACAGCCGTTTTGCACTGTGCGCTGTGCTCTGGCATAAACGAACAGTCATTTTGCACTGTGCACTATGCTTTTGAGTAAGCCAACAGTCGTTTTGCATTGTGCACTATGCTTTTGCCTAAACCAACAGTCGTTTTGCACTATGCGCTGTGCTCTGGCGTAAACCAACAGCCGTTTTGCACTGTGCGCTGTGCTCTGGCATAAACGAACAGCCGTTTTGCACTGTGCACTATGCTTTTGAGTAAACCAACAGTCGTTTTGCACTGTGCGCTGTGCTCTGGCGTAAACCAACAGCCGTTTTGCACTGTGCGCTGTGCTCTGGCGTAAACCAACAGCCGTTTTGCACTGTGCGCTGTGCTCTGGCATAAACGAACAGCCGTTTTGCACTGTGCACTATGCTTTTGCCTAAACCGAAAGCCGTTTTGCACTGTGCGCTGTGCTCTGGCGTAAACCAACAATCGTTTTGCACTGCGCGCTATGCTTTGGCGTAAACTAAAAGCAGTTTTGCACTGTGCACTATGCTTTTGAGTAAACCAACAGTCGTTTTGCATTGTGCACTATGCTTTTGCCTAAACCAACAGTCGTTTTGCACTGTGCGCTGTGCTCTGGCATAAACCAGCAGCCGTTTTGCACTGTGCACTATGCTTTTGAGTAAACCAACAATCGTTTTGCACTGTGCGCTATGCTCTGGCGTAAACCAACAGCCGTTTTGCACTGTGCTCTGGCGTAAACCAACAGCCGTTTTGCACTGTGCACTATGCTTTTGAGTAAACCAACAGTCGTTTTGCATTGTGCACTATGCTTTTGCCTAAACCAACAGTCGTTTTGCACTGTGCGCTGTGCTCTGGCATAAACCAACAGCCGTTTTGCACTGTGCACTATGCTTTTGAGTAAACCAACAGTCGTTTTGCATTGTGCACTATGCTTTTGCCTAAACCAACAGTCGTTTTGCACTGTGCGCTGTGCTCTGGCGTAAACCAACAGCCGTTTTGCACTGTGCGCTGTGCTCGGGCATAAACGAACAGCCGTTTTGCACTGTGCACTATGCTTTTGAGCAAACCAACAGTCGTTTTGCACTGTGCGCTGTGCTCTGGCGTAAACCAACAGCCGTTTTGCACTGTGCGCTGTGCTCTGGCATAAACCAACAGCCGTTTTGCACTGTGCACTATGCTTTTGAGTAAACCAACAGTCGTTTTGCATTGTGCACTATGCTTTTGCCTAAACCAACAGTCGTTTTGCACTGTGCGCTGTGCTCTGGCGTAAACCAACAGCCGTTTTGCACTGTGCGCTGTGCTCGGGCATAAACGAACAGCCGTTTTGCACTGTGCACTATGCTTTTGAGCAAACCAACAGTCGTTTTGCACTGTGCGCTGTGCTCTGGCGTAAACCAACAGCCGTTTTGCACTGTGCGCTGTGCTCTGGCATAAAGCAACAGCCGTTTTGCACTGTGCACTATGCTTTTGAGTAAACCAACAGTCGTTTTGCATTGTGCACTATGCTTTTGCCTAAACCAACAGTCGTTTTGCACTGTGCGCTGTGCTCTGGCGTAAACCAACAGCCGTTTTGCACTGTGCGCTGTGCTCTGGCATAAACGAACAGCCGTTTTGCACTGTGCACTATGCTTTTGCCTAAACCAATAGTCGTTTTGCACTGTGCGCTGTGCTCTGGCGTAAACCAACAGCCGTTTTGCACTGTGGGCTGTGCTCTGGCATAAACGAACAGCCGTTTTGCACTGTGCACTATGCTTTTGAGTAAACCAAAAGTCGTTTTGCACTGTGCGCTGTGCTGTGGCGTAAACCAACAGTCGTTTTGCACTGTGCACTATGCTTTTGCGTAAACCAAAAGTCGTTTTGCACTGTGCGCTGTGCTCTGGCGTAAACCAACAGCCGTTTTGCACTGTGCGCTGTGCTCTGGCGTAAACCAACAGCCGTTTTGCACTGTGCGCTGTGCTCTGGCGTAAACCAACAGCCGTTTTGCACTGTGCGCTGTGCTCTGGCATAAACCAACAGCCGTTTTGCACTGTGCACTATGCTTTTGAGTAAACCAACAGTCGTTTTGCATTGTGCACTATGCTTTTGCCTAAACCAACAGTCGTTTTGCACTGTGCGCTGTGCTCTGGCGTAAACCAACAGCCGTTTTGCACTGTGCGCTGTGCTCTGGCATAAACGAACAGCCGTTTTGCACTGTGCACTATGCTTTTGAGTAAACCAACAGTCGTTTTGCACTGTGCGCTGTGCTCTGGCGTAAACCAACAGCCGTTTTGCACTGTGCACTATGCTTTTGAGTAAACCAACAGTCGTTTTACATTGTGCACTGTGCTCTGGCGTAAACCAACAGCCGTTTTGCACTGTGGGCTGTGCTCTGGCATAAACGAACAGCCGTTTTGCACTGTGCACTATGCTTTTTAGTAAACCAAAAGTCGTTTTGCACTGTGCGCTGTGCTGTGGCGTAAACCAACAGCCGTTTTGCACTGTGCGCTGTGCTCTGGCGTAAACCAACAGCCGTTTTGCACTGTGCGCTGTGCTCTGGCATAAACCAACAGCCGTTTTGCACTGTGCGCTGTGCTCTGGCATAAACGAACAGCCGTTTTGCACTGTGCACTATGCTTTTGAGTAAACCAACAGTCGTTTTGCTCTGTGCGCTGTGCTCTGGCGTAAACCAACAGCCGTTTTGCACTGTGCGCTGTGCTCTGGCATAAACGAACAGCCGTTTTGCACTGTGCACTATGCTTTTGAGTAAGCCAACAGTCGTTTTGCACTGTGCACTATGCTGTGGCGTAAACCAACAGCCGTTTTGCACTGTGCGCTGTGCTCTGGCGTAAACCAACAGCCGTTTTGCACTGTGCGCTGTGCTCTGGCATAAACCAACAGCCGTTTTGCACTGTGCGCTGTGCTCTGGCATAAACGAACAGCCGTTTTGCACTGTGCACTATGCTTTTGAGTAAACCAACAGTCGTTTTGCTCTGTGCGCTGTGCTCTGGCGTAAACCAACAGCCGTTTTGCACTGTGGGCTGTGCTCTGGCATAAACGAACAGCCGTTTTGCACTGTGCACTATGCTTTTTAGTAAACCAAAAGTCGTTTTGCACTGTGCGCTGTGCTGTGGCGTAAACCAATAGTCGTTTTGCACTGTGCGCTGTGCTCTGGCGTAAACCAACAGCCGTTTTGCACTGTGGGCTGTGCTCTGGCATAAACGAACAGCCGTTTTGCACTGTGCACTATGCTTTTTAGTAAACCAAAAGTCGTTTTGCACTGTGCGCTGTGCTGTGGCGTAAACCAACAGCCGTTTTGCACTGTGCGCTGTGCTCTGGCGTAAACCAACAGCTGTTTTGCACTGTGCGCTGTGCTCTGGCATAAACCAACAGCCGTTTTGCACTGTGCACTATGCTTTTGAGTAAACCAACAGTCGGTTTGCATTGTGCACTATGCTTTTGCCTAAACCAACAGTCGTTTTGCACTGTGCGCTGTGCTCTGGCGTAAACCAACAGCCGTTTTGCACTGTGCGCTGTGCTCTGGCATAAACGAACAGCCGTTTTGCACTGTGCACTATGCTTTTGAGTAAACCAACAGTCGTTTTGCACTGTGCGCTGTGCTCTGGCATAAACCCACAGCCGTTTTGCACTGTGCGCTGTGCTCTGGCATAAACGAACAGCCGTTTTGCACTGTGCACTATGCTTTTGAGTAAACCAACAGTCGTTTTGCTCTGTGCGCTGTGCTCTGGCGTAAACCAACAGCCGTTTTGCACTGTGCGCTGTGCTCTGGCATAAACGAACAGCCGTTTTGCACTGTGCACTATGCTTTTGAGTAAGCCAACAGTCGTTTTGCACTGTGGACTATGCTTTTGCGTAAACCAACAGCCGCTTTGCACTGTGCGCTGTGCTCTGGCGTAAACCAACAGCCGTTTTGCACTGTGCGCTGTGCTCTGGCATAAACCAACAGCCGTTTTGCACTGTGCACTATGCTTTTGAGTAAACCAACAGTCGTTTTGCATTGTGCACTATGCTTTTGCCTAAACCAACAGTCGTTTTGCACTGTGCGCTGTGCTCTGGCGTAAACCAGCAGCCGTTTTGCACTGTGCGCTGTGCTCTGGCATAAACGAACAGCCGTTTTGCACTGTGCACTATGCTTTTGAGTAAACCAACAGTCGTTTTGCACTGTGCGCTGTGCTCTGGCGTAAACCAACAGCCGTTTTGCACTGTGCGCTGTGCTCTGGCGTAAACCAACAGCCGTCTTGCACTGTGCGCTGTGCTCTGGCATAAACGAACAGCCGTTTTGCACTGTGCACTATGCTTTTGAGTTAACCAACAGTCGTTTTGCACTGTGCGCTGTGCTCTGGCGTAAACCAACAGTCGTTTTGCACTGTGCGCTATGCTTTGGCGTAAACCAACAGTCGTTTTGCACTGTGCAGTATCCATGTGCGTAAACCAGCAGTCGTTTTGCACTGTGCACTATGCTTTTGAGTAAGCCAACAGTCGTTTTGCACTGTGCACTATGCTTTTGCGTAAACCAAAAGTCGTTTTGCACTGTGCGCTGTGCTCTGGCGTAAACCAACAGCCGTTTTGCACTGTGCGCTGTGCTCTGGCGTAAACCAACAGCCGTTTTGCACTGTGCGCTGTGCTCTGGCGTAAACCAACAGCCGTTTTGCACTGTGCGCTGTGCTCTGGCATAAACCAACAGCCGTTTTGCACTGTGCACTATGCTTTTAAGTAAACCAACAGTCGTTTTGCATTGTGCACTATGCTTTTGCCTAAACCAACAGTCGTTTTGCACTGTGCGCTGTGCTCTGGCGTAAACCAACAGCCGTTTTGCACTGTGCGCTGTGCTCTGGCATAAACGAACAGCCGTTTTGCACTGTGCACTATGTTTTTGAGTAAACCAACAGTCGTTTTGCACTGTGCGCTGTGCTCTGGCGTAAACCAACAGCCGTTTTGCACTGTGCGCTGTGCTCTGGCGTAAACCAACAGCCGTTTGCACTATGCTTTTGCCTAAACCAACAGTCGTTTTGCACTGTGCGCTGTGCTCTGGCGTAAACCAACAGCCGTTTTGCACTGTGCGCTGTGCTCTGGCATAAACGAACAGCCGTTTTGCACTGTGCACTATGCTTTTGAGTAAACCAACAGTCGTTTTGCACTGTGCGCTGTGCTCTGGCGTAAACGAACAGCCGTTTTGCACTGTGCACTATGCTTTTGAGTAAACCAACAGTCGTTTTACATTGTGCACTATGCTTTTGCCTAAACCAATAGTCGTTTTGCACTGTGCGCTGTGCTCTGGCGTAAACCAACAGCCGTTTTGCACTGTGGGCTGTGCTCTGGCATAAACGAACAGCCGTTTTGCACTGTGCACTATGCTTTTGAGTAAACCAAAAGTCGTTTTGCACTGTGCGCTGTGCTGTGGCGTAAACCAACAGCCGTTTTGCACTGTGCGCTGTGCTCTGGCGTAAACCAACAGCCGTTTTGCACTGTGCGCTGTGCTCTGGCATAAACCAACAGCCGTTCTGCACTGTGCACTATGCTTTTGAGTAAACCAACAGTCGTTTTGCATTGCGCACTATGCTTTTGCCTAAACCAACAGTCGTTTTGCACTGTGCGCTGTGCTCTGGCGTAAACCAACAGCCGTTTTGCACTGTGCGCTGTGCTCTGGCATAAACGAACAGCCGTTTTGCACTGTGCACTATGCTTTTGAGTAAACCAACAGTCGTTTTGCACTGTGCGCTGTGCTCTGGCGTAAACCAACAGCCGTTTTGCACTGTGCGCTGTGCTCTGGCATAAACGAACAGCCGTTTTGCACTGTGCACTATGCTTTTGAGTAAACCAACAGTCGTTTTGCTCTGTGCGCTGTGCTCTGGCGTAAACCAACAGCCGTTTTGCACTGTGCGCTGTGCTCTGGCATAAACGAACAGCCGTTTTGCACTGTGCACTATGCTTTTGAGTAAGCCAACAGTCGTTTTGCACTGTGCGCTGTGCTCTGGCGTAAACCAACAGCCGTTTTGCACTGTGCGCTGTGCTCTGGCGTAAACCAACAGCCGTCTTGCACTGTGCGCTGTGCTCTGGCATAAACCAACAGCCGTTTTGCACTGTGCACTATGCTTTTGAGTAAACCAACAGTCGTTTTGCATTGTGCGCTATGCTTTTGCCTAAACCAATAGTCGTTTTGCACTGTGCGCTGTGCGCTGTGCTCTGGCGTAAACCAACAGCCGTTTTGCACTGTGCGCTGTGCTTTTGAGTAAACCAACAGTCGTTTTGCATTGTGCACTATGCTTTTGCCTAAACCAACAGTCGTTTTGCACTGTGCGCTGTGCTCTGGCGTAAACCAACAGCCGTTTTGCACTGTGCGCTGTGCTCTGGCGTAAACCAACAGCCGTTTTGCACTGTGCGCTGTGCTCTGGCGTAAACCAACAGCCGTTTTGCACTGTGCGCTGTGCTCTGGCATAAACCAACAGCCGTTTTGCACTGTGCACTATGCTTTTGAGTAAACCAACAGTCGTTTTGCATTGTGCACTATGCTTTTGCCTAAACCAACAGTCGTTTTGCACTGTGCGCTGTGCTCTGGCATAAACGAACAGCCGTTTTGTACTGTGCACTATGCTTTTGAGTAAACCAAAAGTCGTTTTGCACTGTGCGCTGTGCTCTGGCGTAAACCAACAGCCGTTTTGCACTGTGCGCTGTGCTCTGGCGTAAACCAACAGCCGTTTTGCACTGTGCGCTGTGCTCTGGCGTAAACCAACAGCCGTTTTGCACTGTGCGCTGTGCTCTGGCATAAACCAACAGCCGTTTTGCACTGTGCACTATGCTTTTGAGTAAACCAACAGTCGTTTTGCATTGTGCACTATGCTTTTGCCTAAACCAACAGTCGTTTTGCACTGTGCGCTGTGCTCTGGCGTAAACCAACAGCCGTTTTGCACTGTGCGCTGTGCTCTGGCATAAACGAACAGCCGTTTTGCACTGTGCACTATGCTTTTGAGTAAACCAACAGTCGTTTTGCACTGTGCGCTGTGCTCTGGCGTAAACGAACAGCCGTTTTGCACTGTGCACTATGCTTTTGAGTAAACCAACAGTCGTTTTGCACTGTGCGCTGTGCTCTGGCGTAAACCAACAGCCGTTTTGCACTGTGCACTATGCTTTTGAGTAAACCAACAGTCGTTTTGCACTGTGCGCTGTGCTCTGGCATAAACGAACAGCCGTTTTGCACTGTGCACTATGCTTTTGAGTAAACCAACAGTCGTTTTGCACTGTGCGCTGTGCTCTGGCGTAAACGAACAGCCGTTTTGCACTGTGCACTATGCTTTTGAGTAAACCAACAGTCGTTTTGCACTGTGCGCTGTGCTCTGGCGTAAACCAACAGCCGTTTTGCACTGTGCGCTGTGCTCTGGCATAAACGAACAGCCGTTTTGCACTGTGCACTATGCTTTTGAGTAAACCAACAGTCGTTTTGCACTGTGCGCTGTGCTCTGGCGTAAACGAACAGCCGTTTTGCACTGTGCACTATGCTTTTGAGTAAACCAACAGTCGTTTTACACTGTGCACTATGCTTTTGCCTAAACCAATAGTCGTTTTGCACTGTGCGCTGTGCTCGTGCGTAAACCAACAGCCGTTTTGCACTGTGGGCTGTGCTCTGGCATAAACGAGCAGCCGTTTTGCACTGTGCACTATGCTTTTGAGTAAACCAAAAGTCGTTTTGCACTGTGCGCTGTGCTGTGGCGTAAACCAACAGCCGTTTTGCACTGTGCGCTGTGCTCTGGCGTAAACCAACAGTCGTTTTGCATTGTGCACTATGCTTTTGCCTAAACCAACAGTCGTTTTGCACTGTGCGCTGTGCTCTAGCGTAAACCAACAGCCGTTTTGCACTGTGCGCTGTGCTCTGGCATAAACGAACAGCCGTTTTGCACTGTGCACTATGCTTTTGAGTAAACCAACAGTCGTTGTGCACTGTGCGCTGTGCTCTGGCATAAACCCACAGCCGTTTTGCACTGTGCGCTGTGCTCTGGCATAAACGAACAGCCGTTTTGCACTGTGCACTATGCTTTTGAGTAAACCAACAGTCGTTTTGCACTGTGCGCTGTGCTCTGGCGTAAACCAACAGCCGTTTTGCACTGTGCGCTGTGCTCTGGCATAAACGAACAGCCGTTTTGCACTGTGCACTATGCTTTTGAGTAAGCCAACAGTCGTTTTGCACTGTGCACTATGCTTTTGCGTAAACCAAAAGTCGTTTTGCACTGTGCGCTGTGCTCTGGCGTAAACCAACAGCCGTTTTGCACTGTGCGCTGTGCTTTTGAGTAAACCAACAGTCGTTTTGCATTGTGCACTATGCTTTTGCCTAAACCAATAGTCGTTTTGCACTGTGCGCTGTGCGCTGTGCTCTGGCGTAAACCAACAGCCGTTTTGCACTGTGCGCTGTGCTTTTGAGTAAACCAACAGTCGTTTTGCATTGTGCACTATGCTTTTGCCTAAACCAACAGTCGTTTTGCACTGTGCGCTGTGCTCTGGCGTAAACCAACAGCCGTTTTGCACTGTGCGCTGTGCTCTGGCGTAAACCAACAGCCGTTTTGCACTGTGCGCTGTGCTCTGGCGTAAACCAACAGCCGTTTTGCACTGTGCGCTGTGCTCTGGCATAAACGAACAGCCATTTTGCACTGTGCACTATGCTTTTGAGTAAGCCAACAGTCGTTTTGCACTGTGCACTATGCTTTTGCGTAAACCAAAAGTCGTTTTGCACTGTGCGCTGTGCTCTGGCGTAAACCAACAGCCGTTTTGCACTGTGCGCTGTGCTTTTGAGTAAACCAACAGTCGTTTTGCATTGTGCACTATGCTTTTGCCTAAACCAATAGTCGTTTTGCACTGTGCGCTGTGCTCTGGCGTAAACCAATAGCCGTTTTGCACTGTGCGCTGTGCTTTTGAGTAAACCAACAGTCGTTTTGCATTGTGCACTATGCTTTTGCCTAAACCAACAGTCGTTTTGCACTGTGCGCTGTGCTCTGGCGTAAACCAACAGCCGTTTTGCACTGTGCGCTGTGCTCTGGCGTAAACCAACAGCCGTTTTGCACTGTGCGCTGTGCTCTGGCGTAAATCAACAGCCGTTTTGCACTGTGCGCTGTGCTCTGGCATAAACGAACAGCCGTTTTGCACTGTGCACTATGCTTTTGAGTAAACCAACAGTCGTTTTGCACTGTGCGCTGTGCTCTGGCGTAAACCAACAGCCGTTTTGCACTGTGCGCTGTGCTCTGGCGTAAACCAACAGCCGTTTTGCACTGTGCGCTGTGCTCTGGCGTAAACCAACAGCCGTTTTGCACTGTGCGCTGTGCTCTGGCATAAACGAACAGCCATTTTGCACTGTGCACTATGCTTTTGAGTAAGCCAACAGTCGTTTTGCACTGTGCACTATGCTTTTGCGTAAACCAAAAGTCGTTTTGCACTGTGCGCTGTGCTCTGGCGTAAACCAACAGCCGTTTTGCACTGTGCGCTGTGCTTTTGAGTAAACCAACAGTCGTTTTGCATTGTGCACTATGCTTTTGCCTAAACCAATAGTCGTTTTGCACTGTGCGCTGTGCTCTGGCGTAAACCAACAGCCGTTTTGCACTGTGCGCTGTGCTTTTGAGTAAACCAACAGTCGTTTTGCATTGTGCACTATGCTTTTGCCTAAACCAACAGTCGTTTTGCACTGTGCGCTGTGCTCTGGCGTAAACCAACAGCCGTTTTGCACTGTGCGCTGTGCTCTGGCGTAAACCAACAGCCGTTTTGCACTGTGCGCTGTGCTCTGGCGTAAACCAACAGCCGTTTTGCACTGTGCGCTGTGCTCTGGCATAAACGAACAGCCGTTTTGCACTGTGCACTATGCGTTTGAGTAAACCAACAGTCGTTTTGCACTGTGCGCTGTGCTCTGGCGTAAACCAACAGCCGTTTTGCACTGTGCGCTGTGCTGTGCTCTGGCGTAAACCAGCAGTCGTTTTGCACTGTGCGCTGTGCTCTGGCGTAAACCAACAGCCGTTTTGCACTGTGCGCTGTGCTCTGGCGTAAACCAACAGCCGTTTTGCACTGTGCGCTGTGCTTTTGAGTAAACCAACAGTCGTTTTGCATTGTGCACTATGCTTTTGCCTAAACCAACAGTCGTTTTGCACTGTGCGCTGTGCTCTGGCGTAAACCAACAGCCGTTTTGCACTGTGCGCTGTGCTCTGGCGTAAACCAACAGCCGTTTTGCACAGTGCGCTGTGCTTTTGAGTAAACCAACAGTCGTTTTGCATTGTGCACTATGCTTTTGCCTAAACCAATAGTCGTTTTGCACTGTGCGCTGTGCTCTGGCGTAAACCAATAGCCGTTTTGCACTGTGCGCTGTGCTTTTGAGTAAACCAACAGTCGTTTTGCATTGTGCACTATGCTTTTGCTTAAACCAACAGTCGTTTTGCACTGTGCGCTGTGCTCTGGCGTAAACCAACAGCCGTTTTGCACTATGCGCTGTGCTCTGGCGTAAACCAACAGCCGCTTTGCACTGTGCGCTGTGCTCTGGCGTAAACCAACAGCCGTTTTGCACTGTGCGCTGTGCTCTGGCATAAACGAACAGCCGTTTTGCACTGTGCACTATGCTTTTGAGTAAACCAACAGTCGTTTTGCACTGTGCGCTGTGCTCTGGCGTAAACCAACAGCCGTTTTGCACTGTGCGCTGTGCTCTGGCGTAAACCAAAAGCCGTTTTGCACTGTGCGCTGTGCTCTGGCGTAAACCAACAGCCGTTTTGCACTGTGCGCTGTGCTCTGGCATAAACGAACAGCCATTTTGCACTGTGCACTATGCTTTTGAGTAAGCCAACAGTCGTTTTGCACTGTGCACTATGCTTTTGCGTAAACCAAAAGTCGTTTTGCACAGTGCGCTGTGCTCTGGCGTAAACCAACAGCCGTTTTGCACTGTGCGCTGTGCTTTTGAGTAAACCAACAGTCGTTTTGCATTGTGCACTATGCTTTTGCCTAAACCAACAGTCGTTTTGCACTGTGCGCTGTGCTCTGGCGTAAACCAACAGCCGTTTTGCACTGTGCGCTGTGCTCTGGCGTAAACCAACAGCCGTATTGCACTGTGCGCTGTGCTCTGGCGTAAACCAACAGCCGTTTTGCACTGTGCGCTGTGCTTTTGAGTAAACCAACAGTCGTTTTGCATTGTGCACTATGCTTTTGCCTAAACCAACAGTCGTTTTGCACTGTGCGCTGTGCTCTGGCGTAAACCAACAGCCGTTTTGCACTGTGCGCTGTGCTCTGGCATAAACGAACAGCCGTTTTGCACTGTGCACTATGCTTTTGAGTTAACCAACAGTCGTTTTGCACTGTGCGCTGTGCTCCGGCGTAAACCAACAGCCGTTTTGCACTGTGCACTATGCTTTTGAGTTAACCAACAGTCGTTTTGCACTGTGCGCTGTGCTCTGGCGTAAACCAACAGCCGTTTTGCACTGTGCGCTGTGCTTTTGAGTAAACCAACAGTCGTTTTGCATTGTGCACTATGCTTTTGCCTAAACCAACAGTCGTTTTGCACTGTGCGCTGTGCTCTGGCGTAAACCAACAGCCGTTTTGCACTGTGCGCTGTGCTCTGGCGTAAACCAACAGCCGTTTTGCACTGTGCGCTGTGCTCTGGCGTAAACCAACAGCCGTTTTGCACTGTGCGCTGTGCTCTGGCATAAACGAACAGCCGTTTTGCACTGTGCACTATGCGTTTGAGTAAACCAACAGTCGTTTTGCACTGTGCGCTGTCCTCTGGCGTAAACCAACAGCCGTTTTGCACTGTGCGATGTGCTCTGGCATAAACGAACAGCCGTTATGCACTGTGCACTATGCTTTTGAGTAAACCAACAGTCGTTTTGCATTGTGCACTATGCTTTTGCCTAAACCAACAGTCGTTTTGCACTGTGCGCTGTGCTCTGGCGTAAACCAACAGCCGTTTTGCACTGTGCGCTGTGCTCTGGCGTAAACCAACAGCCGTTTTGCACTGTGCGCTGTGCTCTGGCGTAAACCAACAGCCGTTTTGCACTGTGCGCTGTGCTCTGGCATAAACGAACAGCCGTTTTGCACTGTGCACTATGCTTTTGAGTAAACCAACAGTCGTTTTGCACTGTGCGCTGTGCTCTGGCGTAAACCAACAGCCGTTTTGCACTGTGCGCTGTGCTCTGGCGTAAACCAACAGCCGTTTTGCACTGTGCGCTGTGCTCTGGCATAAACGAACAGCCGTTTTGCACTGTGCACTATGCTTTTGAGTAAACCAACAGTCGTTTTGCACTGTGCGCTGTGCTCTGGCGTAAACCCACAACCGTTTTGCACTGTGCGCTGTGCTCTGGCATAAACGAGCAGCCGTTTTGCACTGTGCACTATGCTTTTGAGTAAACCAACAGTCGTTTTGCACTGTGCGCTGTGCTCTGGCGTAAACCAACAGCCGTTTTGCACTGTGCGCTGTGCTCTGGCGTAAACCAACAGCCGTTTTGCACTGTGCGCTGTGCTCTGGCATAAACGAACAGCCGTTTTGCACTGTGCACTATGCTTTTGAGTAAGCCAACAGTCGTTTTGCATTGTGCACTATGCTTTTGCCTAAACCAAAAGCCGTTTTGCACTGTGCGCTGTGCTCTGGCGTAAACCAACAGTCGTTTTGCACTGCGCGCTATGCTTTGGCGTAAACCAACAGCCGTTTTGCACTGTGCACTATGCTTTTGAGTAAACCAACAGTCGTTTTGCACTGTGCACTATGCTTTTGCGTAAACCAAAAGTCGTTTTGCACTGTGCGCTGTGCTCTGGCATAAACCAACAGCCGTTTTGCACTGTGCAATATGCTTTTGAGTAAACCAACAGTCGTTTTGCACTGTGCGCTGTGCTCTGGCATAAACCAACAGCCGTTTTGCACTGTACACTATGCTTTTGAGTAAACCAACAGTCGTTTTGCATTGTGCACTATGCTTTTGAGTAAGCCAACAGTCGTTTTGCACTGTGCGCTATGCTCTGGCGTAAACCAACAGCCGTTTTGCACTGTGCGCTGTGCTCTGGCGTAAACCAACAGCCGTTTTGCACTGTGCGCTGTGCTCTGGCATAAACCAACAGCCGTTTTGCACTGTGCACTATGCTTTTGAGTAAATTAACAGTCGTTTTGCATTGTGCACTATGCTTTTGCCTAAACCAACAGTCGTTTTGCACTGTGCGCTGTGCTCTGGCATAAACCAACAGCCGTTTTGCACTGTGCACTATGCTTTTGAGTAAACCAACAGTCGTTTTGCACTGTGCGCTGTGCTCTGGCGTAAACCAACAGCCGTTTTGCACTGTGCACTGTGCTCTGGCATAAACGAACAGCCGTTATGCACTGTGCACTATGCTTTTGAGTAAACCAACAGTCGTTTTGCATTGTGCACTATGCTTTTGCCTAAACCAACAGTCGTTTTGCACTGTGCGCTGTGCTCTGGCATAAACGAACAGCCGTTTTGCACTGTGCGCTGTGCTCTGGCATAAACGAACAGCCGTTTTGCACTGTGCACTATGCTTTTGAGTAAGCCAACAGTCGTTTTGCATTGTGCACTATGCTTTTGCCTAAACCAAAAGCCGTTTTGCACTGTGCGCTGTGCTCTGGCATAAACGAACAGCCGTTTTGCACTGTGCACTATGCTTTTGAGTAAGCCAACAGTCGTTTTGCATTGTGCACTATGCTTTTGCCTAAACCAACAGCCGTTTTGCACTGTGCACTATGCTTTTGAGTAAACCAACAGTCGTTTTGCATTGTGCACTATGCTTTTGCCTAAACCAACAGTCGTTTTGCGCTGTGCGCTGTGCTCTGGCATAAACCAACAGCCGTTTTGCACTGTGCACTATGCTTTTGAGTAAACCAACAGTCGTTTTGCACTGTGCGCTATGCTCTGGCGTAAACCAACAGCCGTTTTGCACTGTGCGTTGTGCTCTGGCGTAAACCAACAGCCGTTTTGCACTGTGCGCTGTGCTCTGGCATAAACCAACAGCCGTTTTGCACTGTGCACTATGCTTTTGAGTAAACCAACAGTCGTTTTGCATTGTGCACTATGCTTTTGCCTAAACCAACAGTCGTTTTGCACTGTGCGCTGTGCTCTGGCATAAACCAACAGCCGTTTTGCACTGTGCACTATGCTTTTGAGTCAACCAACAGTCGTTTTGCACTGTGCGCTGTGCTCTGGCGTAAACCAACAGCCGTTTTGCACTGTGCGCTGTGCTCTGGCATAAACCAACAGCCGTTTTGCACTGTGCACTATGCTTTTGAGTAAACCAACAGTCGTTTTGCATTGTGCACTATGCTTTTGCCTAAACCAACAGCCGTTTTGCACTGTGCGCTGTGCTCTGGCATAAACGAACAGCCGTTTTGCACTGTGCACTATGCTTTTGAGTAAACCAACAGTCGTTTTGCACTGTGCGCTGTGCTCTGGCGTAAACCAACAGCCGTTTTGCACTGTGCGCTGAGCTCTGGCGTAAACCAACAGCCGTTTTGCACTGTGCACTATGCTTTTGAGTAAACCAACAGTCGTTGCCTAAACCAACAGTCGTTTTGCACTGTGCGCTGTGCTCTGGCGTAAACCAACAGCCGTTTTGCACTGTGCGCTGTGCTCTGGCGTAAACCAAAAGCCGTTTTGCACTGTGCGCTGTGCTCTGGCGTAAACCAACAGCCGTTTTGCACTGTGCGCTGTGCTCTGGCATAAACGAACAGCCATTTTGCACTGTGCACTATGCTTTTGAGTAAGCCAACAGTCGTTTTGCACTGTGCACTATGCTTTTGCGTAAACCAAAAGTCGTTTTGCACAGTGCGCTGTGCTCTGGCGTAAACCAACAGCCGTTTTGCACTGTGCGCTGTGCTTTTGAGTAAACCAACAGTCGTTTTGCATTGTGCACTATGCTTTTGCCTAAACCAACAGTCGTTTTGCACTGTGCGCTGTGCTCTGGCGTAAACCAACAGCCGTTTTGCACTGTGCGCTGTGCTCTGGCGTAAACCAACAGCCGTATTGCACTGTGCGCTGTGCTCTGGCGTAAACCAACAGCCGTTTTGCACTGTGCGCTGTGCTTTTGAGTAAACCAACAGCCGTTTTGCATTGTGCACTATGCTTTTGCCTAAACCAACAGTCGTTTTGCACTGTGCGCTGTGCTCTGGCGTAAACCAACAGCCGTTTTGCACTGTGCGCTGTGCTCTGGCATAAACGAACAGCCGTTTTGCACTGTGCACTATGCTTTTGAGTTAACCAACAGTCGTTTTGCACTGTGCGCTGTGCTCCGGCGTAAACCAACAGCCGTTTTGCACTGTGCACTATGCTTTTGAGTTAACCAACAGTCGTTTTGCACTGTGCGCTGTGCTCTGGCGTAAACCAACAGCCGTTTTGCACTGTGCGCTGTGCTTTTGAGTAAACCAACAGTCGTTTTGCATTGTGCACTATGCTTTTGCCTAAACCAACAGTCGTTTTGCACTGTGCGCTGTGCTCTGGCGTAAACCAACAGCCGTTTTGCACTGTGCGCTGTGCTCTGGCGTAAACCAACAGCCGTTTTGCACTGTGCGCTGTGCTCTGGCGTAAACCAACAGCCGTTTTGCACTGTGCGCTGTGCTCTGGCATAAACGAACAGCCGTTTTGCACTGTGCACTATGCGTTTGAGTAAACCAACAGTCGTTTTGCACTGTGCGCTGTGCTCTGGCGTAAACCAACAGCCGTTTTGCACTGTGCGCTGTGCTCTGGCATAAACGAACAGCCGTTATGCACTGTGCACTATGCTTTTGAGTAAACCAACAGTCGTTTTGCATTGTGCACTATGCTTTTGCCTAAACCAACAGTCGTTTTGCACTGTGCGCTGTGCTCTGGCGTAAACCAACAGCCGTTTTGCACTGTGCGCTGTGCTCTGGCGTAAACCAACAGCCGTTTTGCACTGTGCGCTGTGCTCTGGCGTAAACCAACAGCCGTTTTGCACTGTGCGCTGTGCTCTGGCATAAACGAACAGCCGTTTTGCACTGTGCACTATGCTTTTGAGTAAACCAACAGTCGTTTTGCACTGTGCGCTGTGCTCTGGCGTAAACCAACAGCCGTTTTGCACTGTGCGCTGTGCTCTGGCGTAAACCAACAGCCGTTTTGCACTGTGCGCTGTGCTCTGGCATAAACGAACAGCCGTTTTGCACTGTGCACTATGCTTTTGAGTAAACCAACAGTCGTTTTGCACTGTGCGCTGTGCTCTGGCGTAAACCCACAACCGTTTTGCACTGTGCGCTGTGCTCTGGCATAAACGAGCAGCCGTTTTGCACTGTGCACTATGCTTTTGAGTAAACCAACAGTCGTTTTGCACTGTGCGCTGTGCTCTGGCGTAAACCAACAGCCGTTTTGCACTGTGCGCTGTGCTCTGGCGTAAACCAACAGCCGTTTTGCACTGTGCGCTGTGCTCTGGCATAAACGAACAGCCGTTTTGCACTGTGCACTATGCTTTTGAGTAAGCCAACAGTCGTTTTGCATTGTGCACTATGCTTTTGCCTAAACCAAAAGCCGTTTTGCACTGTGCGCTGTGCTCTGGCGTAAACCAACAGTCGTTTTGCACTGCGCGCTATGCTTTGGCGTAAACCAACAGCCGTTTTGCACTGTGCACTATGCTTTTGAGTAAACCAACAGTCGTTTTGCATTGTGCACTATGCTTTTGCCTAAACCAACAGTCGTTTTGCACTGTGCGCTGTGCTCTGGCATAAACCAACAGCCGTTTTGCACTGTACACTATGCTTTTGAGTAAACCAACAGTCGTTTTACATTGTGCACTATGCTTTTGAGTAAGCCAACAGTCGTTTTGCACTGTGCACTATGCTTTTGCGTAAACCAAAAGTCGTTTTGCACTGTGCGCTGTGCTCTGGCATAAACCAACAGCCGTTTTGCACTGTGCAATATGCTTTTGAGTAAACCAACAGTCGTTTTGCACTGTGCGCTATGCTCTGGCGTAAACCAACAGCCGTTTTGCACTGTGCGCTGTGCTCTGGCGTAAACCAACAGCCGTTTTGCACTGTGCGCTGTGCTCTGGCATAAACCAACAGCCGTTTTGCACTGTGCACTATGCTTTTGAGTAAATTAACAGTCGTTTTGCATTGTGCACTATGCTTTTGCCTAAACCAACAGTCGTTTTGCACTGTGCGCTGTGCTCTGGCATAAACCAACAGCCGTTTTGCACTGTGCACTATGCTTTTGAGTAAACCAACAGTCGTTTTGCACTGTGCGCTGTGCTCTGGCGTAAACCAACAGCCGTTTTGCACTGTGCACTGTGCTCTGGCATAAACGAACAGCCGTTATGCACTGTGCACTATGCTTTTGAGTAAACCAACAGTCGTTTTGCATTGTGCACTATGCTTTTGCCTAAACCAACAGTCGTTTTGCACTGTGCGCTCTGCTCTGGCATAAACGAACAGCCGTTTTGCACTGTGCGCTGTGCTTTGGCATAAACGAACAGCCGTTTTGCACTGTGCACTATGCTTTTGAGTAAGCCAACAGTCGTTTTGCATTGTGCACTATGCTTTTGCCTAAACCAAAAGCCGTTTTGCACTGTGCGCTGTGCTCTGGCATAAACGAACAGCCGTTTTGCACTGTGCACTATGCTTTTGAGTAAGCCAACAGTCGTTTTGCATTGTGCACTATGCTTTTGCCTAAACCAACAGCCGTTTTGCACTGTGCACTATGCTTTTGAGTAAACCAACAGTCGTTTTGCATTGTGCACTATGCTTTTGCCTAAACCAACAGTCGTTTTGCGCTGTGCGCTGTGCTCTGGCATAAACCAACAGCCGTTTTGCACTGTGTACTATGCTTTTGAGTAAACCAACAGTCGTTTTGCACTGTGCGCTATGCTCTGGCGTAAACCAACAGCCGTTTTGCACTGTGCGTTGTGCTCTGGCGTAAACCAACAGCCGTTTTGCACTGTGCGCTGTGCTCTGGCATAAACCAACAGCCGTTTTGCACTGTGCACTATGCTTTTGAGTAAACCAACAGTCGTTTTGCATTGTGCACTATGCTTTTGCCTAAACCAACAGTCGTTTTGCACTGTGCGCTGTGCTCTGGCATAAACCAACAGCCGTTTTGCACTGTGCACTATGCTTTTGAGTCAACCAACAGTCGTTTTGCACTGTGCGCTGTGCTCTGGCGTAAACCAACAGCCGTTTTGCACTGTGCGCTGTGCTCTGGCATAAACCAACAGCCGTTTTGCACTGTGCACTATGCTTTTGAGTAAACCAACAGTCGTTTTGCATTGTGCACTATGCTTTTGCCTAAACCAACAGCCGTTTTGCACTGTGCGCTGTGCTCTGGCATAAACGAACAGCCGTTTTGCACTGTGCACTATGCTTTTGAGTAAACCAACAGTCGTTTTGCACTGTGCGCTGTGCTCTGGCGTAAACCAACAGCCGTTTTGCACTGTGCGCTGAGCTCTGGCGTAAACCAACAGCCGTTTTGCACTGTGCACTATGCTTTTGAGTAAACCAACAGTCGTTGCCTAAACCAACAGTCGTTTTGCACTGTGCGCTGTGCTCTGGCGTAAACCAACAGCCGTTTTGCACTGTGCGCTGTGCTCTGGCGTAAACCAACAGCCGTTTTGCACTGTGCGCTGTGCTCTGGCGTAAACCAACAGCCGTTTTGCACTGTGCGCTGTGCTCTGGCATAAACGAACAGCCGTTTTGCACTGTGCACTATGCTTTTGAGTTAACCAACAGTCGTTTTGCACTGTGCGCTGTGCTCTGGCGTAAACCAACAGTCGTTTCGCACTGTGCGCTATGCTTTGGCGTAAACCAACAGTCGTTTTGCACCGTGCAGTATCCCTTTGCGTAAACCAGCAGTCGTTTTGCACTGTGCACTATGCTTTTGAGTAAGCCAACAGTCGTTTTGCACTGTGAACTATGCTTTTGCGTAAACCAAAAGTCGTTTTGCACTGTGCGCTGTGCTCTGGCGTAAACCAACAGCCGTTTTGCACTGTGCGCTGTGCTCTGGCGTAAACCAACAGCCGTTTTGCACTGTGCGCTGTGCTCTGGCGTAAACCAACAGCAGTTTTGCACTGTGCGCTGTGCTCTGGCGTAAACCAACAGCCGTTTTGCACTGTGCGCTGTGCTCTGGCATAAACGAACAGCCGTTTTGCACTGTGCACTATGCTTTTGAGTAAACCAACAGTCGTTTTGCACTGTGCGCTGTGCTCTGGCGTAAACCAACAGCCGTTTTGCACTGTGCGCTGTGCTCTGGCGTAAACCAACAGCCGTTTTGCACTGTGCGCTGTGCTCTGGCATAAACGAACAGCCGTTTTGCACTGTGCACTATGCTTTTGAGTAAACCAACAGTCGTTTTGCACTGTGCGCTGTGCTCTGGCGTAAACCAACAGCCGTTTTGCACTGTGCGCTGTGCTCTGGCGTAAACCAACAGCCGTTTTGCACTGTGCGCTGTGCTCTGGCATAAACGAACAGCCGTTTTGCACTGTGCACTATGCTTTTGAGTAAACCAACAGTCGTTTTGCACTGTGCGCTGTGCTCTGGCATAAACGAACAGCCGTTATGCACTGTGCACTATGCTTTTGAGTAAACCAACAGTCGTTTTGCATTGTGCACTATGCTTTTGCCTAAACCAACAGTTGTTGTTGTACTCTGGCGTAAACCAACAGCCGTTTTGCACTGTGCGCTGTGCTCTGGCATAAACCAACAGCCGTTTTGCACTGTGCACTATGCTTTTGAGTAAACCAACAGTCGTTTTGCATTGTGCACTATGCTTTTGCCTAAACCAACAGTCGTTTTGCACTGTGCGCTGTGCTCTGGCATAAACCAACAGCCGTTTT
The DNA here is from genome assembly GCA_963583995.1 of Xylota segnis. Lineage (NCBI taxonomy): Eukaryota > Metazoa > Arthropoda > Insecta > Diptera > Syrphidae > Xylota > Xylota segnis. The sequence goes on from OY757237.1 coordinate 84,667,040, forward strand.
GCACTGTGCACTATGCTTTTGAGTAAACCAACAGTCGTTTTGCACTGTGCGCTGTGCTCTGGCGTAAACCAACAGCCGTTTTGCACTGTGCGCTGTGCTCTGGCATAAACGAACAGCCGTTATGCACTGTGCACTATGCTTTTCAGTAAACCAACAGTCGTTTTGCACTGTGCGCTATGCTCTGGCGTAAACCAACAGCCGTTTTGCACTGTGCGCTGTGCTCTGGCGTAAACCAACAGCCGTTTTGCACTGTGCGCTGTGCTCTGGCATAAACCAACAGCCGTTTTGCACTGTGCACTATGCTTTTGAGTAAACCAACAGTCGTTTTGCATTGTGCACTATGCTTTTGCCTAAACCAACAGTCGTTTTGCACTGTGCGCTGTGCTCTGGCATAAACCAACAGCCGTTTTGCACTGTGCACTATGCTTTTGAGTAAACCAACAGTAGTTTTGCACTGTGCGCTGTGCTCTGGCGTAAACCAACAGCCGTTTTGCACTGTGCGCTGTGCTCTGGCATAAACGAACAGCCGTTATGCACTGTGCACTATGCTTTTGAGTAAACCAACAGTCGTTTTGCATTGTGCACTATGCTTTTGCCTAAACCAACAGTCGTTTTGCACTGTGCGCTGTGCTCTGGCATAAACGAACAGCCGTTTTGCACTGTGCGCTGTGCTCTGGCATAAACGAACAGCCGTTTTGCACTGTGCACTATGCTTTTGAGAAAGCCAACAGTCGTTTTGCATTGTGCACTATGCTTTTGCCTAAACCAAAAGCCGTTTTGCACTGTGCGCTGTGCTCTGGCATAAACGAACAGCCGTTTTGCACTGTGCGCTGTGCTCTGGCATAAACGAACAGCCGTTTTGCACTGTGCACTATGCTTTTGAGTAAGCCAACAGTCGTTTTGCATTGTGCACTATGCTTTTGCCTAAACCAACAGCCGTTTTGCACTGTGCACTATGCTTTTGAGTAAACCAACAGTCGTTTTGCATTGTGCACTATGCTTTTCCCTAAACCAACAGTCGTTTTGCACTGTGCGCTGTGCTCTGGCATAAACCAACAGCCGTTTTGCACTGTGCACTATGCTTTTGAGTAAACCAACAGTCGTTTTGCACTGTGCGCTATGCTCTGGCGTAAACCAACAGCCGTTTTGCACTGTGCGTTGTGCTCTGGCGTAAACCAACAGCCGTTTTGCACTGTGCGCTGTGCTCTGGCATAAACCAACAGCCGTTTTGCACTGTGCACTATGCTTTTGAGTAAACCAACAGTCGTTTTGCATTGTGCACTATGCTTTTGCCTAAACCAACAGTCGTTTTGCACTGTGCGCTGTGCTCTGGCAGAAACCAACAGCCGTTTTGCACTGTGCACTATGCTTTTGAGTCAACCAACAGTCGTTTTGCACTGTGCGCTGTGCTCTGGCGTAAACCAACAGCCGTTTTGCACTGTGCGCTGTGCTCTGGCATAAGCGAACAGCCGTTTTGCACTGTGCAGTATGCTTTTGAGTAAACCAACAGTCGTTTTGCATTGTGCACTATGCTTTTGCCTAAACCAACAGCCGTTTTGCACTGTGCGCTGTGCTCTGGCATAAACGAACAGCCGTTTTGCACTGTGCACTATGCTTTTGAGTAAACCAACAGTCGTTTTGCACTGTGCGCTGTGCTCTGGCGTAAACCAACAGCCGTTTTGCACTGTGCGCTGAGCTCTGGCGTAAACCAACAGCCGTTTTGCACTGTGCACTATGCTTTTGAGTAAACCAACAGTCGTTTTGCATTGTGCACTATGCTTTTGCCTAAACCAACAGTCGTTTTGCACTGTGCGCTGTGCTCTGGCGTAAACCAACAGCCGTTTTGCACTGTGCGCTGTGCTCTGGCGTAAACCAACAGCCGTTTTGCACTGTGCGCTGTGCTCTGGCGTAAACCAACAGCCGTTTTGCACTGTGCGCTGTGCTCTGGCATAAACGAACAGCCGTTTTGCACTGTGCACTATGCTTTTGAGTTAACCAACAGTCGTTTTGCACTGTGCGCTGTGCTCTGGCGTAAACCAACAGTCGTTTTGCACTGTGCGCTATGCTTTGGCGTAAACCAACAGTCGTTTTGCACCGTGCAGTATCCCTTTGCGTAAACCAGCAGTCGTTTTGCACTGTGCACTATGCTTTTGAGTAAGCCAACAGTCGTTTTGCACTGTGAACTATGCTTTTGCGTAAACCAAAAGTCGTTTTGCACTGTGCGCTGTGCTCTGGCGTAAACCAACAGCCGTTTTGCACTGTGCGCTGTGCTCTGGCGTAAACCAACAGCCGTTTTGCACTGTGCGCTGTGCTCTGGCGTACACCAACAGCCGTTTTGCACTGTGCGCTGTGCTCTGGCATAAACGAACAGCCGTTTTGCACTGTGCACTATGCTTTTGAGTAAACCAACAGTCGTTTTGCACTGTGCGCTGTGCTCTGGCGTAAACCAACAGCCGTTTTGCACTGTGCGCGGTGCTCTGGCATAAACGAACAGCCGTTTTGCACTGTGCACTGTGCTCTGGCATAAACCAACAGCCGTTTTGCACTGTGCACTATGCTTTTGAGTAAACCAACAGTCGTTTTGCATTGTGCACTATGCTTTTGCCTAAACCAACAGTCGTTTTGCACTGTGCACTGTGCTCTGGCATAAACCAACAGCCGTTTTGCACTGTGCACTATGCTTTTGAGTCAACCAACAGTCGTTTTGCACTGTGCGCTGTGCTCTGGCGTAAACCAACAGCCGTTTTGCACTGTGCGCTGTGCTCTGGCATAAACGAACAGCCGTTTTGCACTGTGCAGTATGCTTTTGAGTAAACCAACTCTCGTTTTGCATTGTGCACTATGCTTTTGCCTAAACCAACAGCCGTTTTGCACTGTGCGCTGTGCTCTGGCATAAACCAACAGCCGTTTTGCACTGTGCACTATGCTTTTGAGTAAACCAACAGTCGTTTTGCACTGTGCGCTGTGCTCTGGCGTAAACCAACAGCCGTTTTGCACTGTGCGCTGTGCTCTGGCATAAATGAACAGCCGTTTTGCACTGTGCAGTATGCTTTTGAGTAAACCAACTCTCGTTTTGCATTGTGCACTATGCTTTTGCCTAAACCAACAGTCGTTTTGCACTGTGCTCTGGCATAAACCAACAGCCGTTTTGCACTGTGCACTATGCTTTTGAGTAAACCAACAGTCGTTTTGCACTGTGCGCTGTGCTCTGGCGTACACCAACAGCCGTTTTGCACTGTGCGCTGTGCTCTGGCGTAAACCAACAGCCGTTTTGCACTGTGCGCTGTGCTCTGGCGTACACCAACAGCCGTTTTGCACTGTGCGCTGTGCTCTGGCATAAACGAACAGCCGTTTTGCACTGTGCACTATGCTTTTGAGTAAGCCAACAGTCGTTTTGCATTGTGCACTATGCTCTGGCGTAAACCAACAGCCGTTTTGCACTGTGCGTTGTGCTCTGGCGTAAACCAACAGCCGTTTTGCACTGTGCGCTGTGCTCTGGCATAAACCAACAGCCGTTTTGCACTGTGCACTATGCTTTTGAGTAAACCAACAGTCGTTTTGCATTGTGCACTATGCTTTTGCCTAAACCAACAGTCGTTTTGCACTGTGCGCTGTGCTCTGGCATAAACCAACAGCCGTTTTGCACTGTGCACTATGCTTTTGAGTCAACCAACAGTCGTTTTGCACTGTGCGCTGTGCTCTGGCGTAAACCAACAGCCGTTTTGCACTGTGCGCTGTGCTCTGGCATAAACGAACAGCCGTTTTGCACAGTGCAGTATGCTTTTGAGTAAACCAACTCTCGTTTTGCATTGTGCACTATGCTTTTGCCTAAACCAACAGCCGTTTTGCACTGTGCGCTGTGCTCTGGCATAAACGAACAGCCGTTTTGCACTGTGCACTATGCTTTTGAGTAAACCAACAGTCGTTTTGCACTGTGCGCTGTGCTCTGGCGTAAACCAACAGCCGTTTTGCACTGTGCGCTGAGCTCTGGCGTAAACCAACAGCCGTTTTGCACTGTGCACTATGCTTTTGAGTAAACCAACAGTCGTTTTGCATTGTGCACTATGCTTTTGCCTAAACCAACAGTCGTTTTGCACTGTGCGCTGTGCTCTGGCGTAAACCAACAGCCGTTTTGCACTGTGCGCTGTGCTCTGGCGTAAACCAACAGCCGTTTTGCACTGTGCGCTGTGCTCTGGCGTAAACCAACAGCCGTTTTGCACTGTGCGCTGTGCTCTGGCATAAACGAACAGCCGTTTTGCACTGTGCACTATGCTTTTGAGTTAACCAACAGTCGTTTTGCACTGTGCGCTGTGCTCTGGCGTAAACCAACAGTCGTTTTGCACTGTGCGCTATGCTATGGCGTAAACCAACAGTCGTTTTGCACCGTGCAGTATCCCTTTGCGTAAACCAGCAGTCGTTTTGCACTGTGCACTATGCTTTCGAGTAAGCCAACAGTCGTTTTGCACTGTGAACTATGCTTTTGCGTAAACCAAAAGTCGTTTTGCACTGTGCGCTGTGCTCTGGCGTAAACCAACAGCCGTTTTGCACTGTGCGCTGTGCTCTGGCGTAAACCAACAGCCGTTTTGCACTGTGCGCTGTGCTCTGGCGTACACCAACAGCCGTTTTGCACTGTGCGCTGTGCTCTGGCATAAACGAACAGCCGTTTTGCACTGTGCACTATGCTTTTGAGTAAACCAACAGTCGTTTTGCACTGTGCGCTGTGCTCTGGCGTAAACCAACAGCCGTTTTGCACTGTGCGCTGTGCTCTGGCGTAAACCAACAGCCGTTTTGCACTGTGCGCTGTGCTCTGGCATAAACGAACAGCCGTTTTGCACTGTGCACTATGCTTTTGAGTAAACCAACAGTCGTTTTGCACTGTGCGCTGTGCTCTGGCATAAACGAACAGCCGTTATGCACTGTGCACTATGCTTTTGAGTAAACCAACAGTCGTTTTGCATTGTGCACTATGCTTTTGCCTAAACCAACAGTCGTTTTGCACTGTGCGCTGTGCTCTGGCATAAACCAACAGCCGTTTTGCACTGTGCACTATGCTTTTGAGTAAACCAACAGTCGTTTTGCACTGTGCGCTATGCTCTGGCGTAAACCAACAGCCGTTTTGCACTGTGCGTTGTGCTCTGGCGTAAACCAACAGCCGTTTTGCACTGTGCGCTGTGCTCTGGCATAAACCAACAGCCGTTTTGCACTGTGCACTATGCTTTTGAGTAAACCAACAGTCGTTTTGCATTGTGCACTATGCTTTTGCCTAAACCAACAGTCGTTTTGCACTGTGCGCTGTGCTCTGGCATAAACCAACAGCCGTTTTGCACTGTGCACTATGCTTTTGAATAAACCAACAGTCGTTTTGCACTGTGCGCTGTGCTCTGGCGTAAACCAACAGCCGTTTTGCACTGTGCGCTGTGCTCTGGCATAAACGAACAGCCGTTATGCACTGTGCACTATGCTTTTGAGTAAACCAACAGTCGTTTTGCATTGTGCACTATGCTTTTGCCTAAACCAACAGTCGTTTTGCACTGTGCGCTGTGCTCTGGCATAAACCAACAGCCGTTTTGCACTGTGCACTATGCTTTTGAGTAAACCAACAGTCGTTTTGCATTGTGCACTATGCTTTTGAGTAAACCAACAGTCGTTTTGCACTGTGCGCTGTGCTCTGGCGTAAACCCACAGCCGTTTTGCACTGTGCGCTGTGCTCTGGCGTAAACCAACAGCCGTTTTGCACTGTGTGCTGTGCTCTGGCATAAACGAACAGCCGTTTTGCACTGTGCACTATGCTTTTGAGTAAACCAACAGTCGTTTTGCACTGTGCGCTGTGCTCTGGCGTAAACCCACAGCCGTTTTGCACTGTGCGCTGTGCTCTGGCATAAACGAGCAGCCGTTTTGCACTGTGCACTATGCTTTTGAGTAAACCAACAGTCGTTTTGCACTGTGCGCTGTGCTCTGGCGTAAACCAACAGCCGTTTTGCACTGTGCGCTGTGCTCTGGCGTAAACCAACAGCCGTTTTGCACTGTGCGCTGTGCTCTGGCATAAACGAACAGCCGTTTTGCACTGTGCACTATGCTTTTGAGTAAGCCAACAGTCGTTTTGCATTGTGCACTATGCTTTTGCCTAAACCAAAAGCCGTTTTGCACTGTGCGCTGTGCTCTGGCGTAAACCAACAGTCGTTTTGCACTGTGCGCTGTGCTCTGGCATAAACGAACAGCCGTTTTGCACTGTGCACTATGCTTTTGAGTAAGCCAACAGTCGTTTTGCATTGTGCACTATGCTTTTGCCTAAACCAAAAGCCGTTTTGCACTGTGCGCTGTGGCTCTGGCATAAACGAACAGCCGTTTTGCACTGTGCGCTGTGCTCTGGCATAAACGAACAGCCGTTTTGCACTGTGCACTATGCTTTTGAGTAAGCCAACAGTCGTTTTGCATTGTGCACTATGCTTTTGCCTAAACCAACAGCCGTTTTGCACTGTGCACTATGCTTTTGAGTAAACCAACAGTCGTTTTGCATTGTGCACTATGCTTTTGCCTAAACCAACAGTCGTTTTGCACTGTGCGCTGTGCTCTGGCATAAACCAACAGCCGTTTTGCACTGTGCACTATGCTTTTGAGTAAACCAACAGTCGTTTTGCACTGTGCGTTGTGCTCTGGCGTAAACCAACATCCGTTTTGCACTGTGCGCTGTGCTCTGGCATAAACCAACAGCCGTTTTGCACTGTGCACTATGCTTTTGAGTAAACCAACAGTCGTTTTGCATTGTGCACTATGCTTTTGCCTAAACCAACAGTCGTTTTGCACTGTGCGCTGTGCTCTGTCATAAACCAACAGCCGTTTTGCACTGTGCACTATGCTTTTGAGTAAACCAACAGTCGTTTTGCACTGTGCGCTATGCTCTGGCGTAAACCAACAGCCGTTTTGCACTGTGCGTTGTGCTCTGGCGTACACCAACAGCCGTTTTGCACTGTGCGCTGTGCTCTGGCATAGACGAACAGCCGTTTTGCACTGTGCACTATGCTTTTGAGTAAACCAACAGTCGTTTTGCACTGTGCGCTGTGCTCTGGCGTAAACCAACAGCCGTTTTGCACTGTGCGCTGTGCTCTGGCGTAAACCAACAGCCGTTTTGCACTGTGCGCTGTGCTCTGGCGTAAACCAACAGCCGTTTTGCACTGTGCGCTGTGCTCTGGCGTAAACCAACAGCCGTTTTGCACTGTGCGCTGTGCTCTGGCATAAACGAACAGCCGTTTTGCACTGTGCACTATGCTTTTGAGTAAACCAACAGTCGTTTTGCACTGTGCGCTGTGCTCTGGCATAAACCAACAGCCGTTTTGCACTGTGCACTATGCTTTTGAGTAAACCAACAGTCGTTTTGCACTGTGCGCTGTGCTCTGGCGTAAACCAACAGCCGTTTTGCACTGTGCGCTGTGCTCTGGCGTAAACCAACAGCCGTTTTGCACTGTGCGCTGTGCTCTGGCATAAACGAACAGCCGTTTTGCACTGTGCACTATGCTTTTGAGTAAACCAACAGTCGTTTTGCACTGTGCGCTGTGCTCTGGCATAAACCAACAGCCGTTATGCACTGTGCACTATGCTTTTGAGTAAACCAACAGTCGTTTTGCATTGTGCACTATGCTTTTGCCTAAACCAACAGTCGTTTTGCACTGTGCGCTGTGCTCTGGCATAAACCAACAGCCGTTTTGCACTGTGCACTATGCTTTTGAGTAAACCAACAGTCGTTTTGCACTGTGCGCTATGCTCTGGCGTAAACCAACAGCCGTTTTGCACTGTGCGTTGTGCTCTGGCGTAAACCAACAGCCGTTTTGCACTGTGCGCTGTGCTCTGGCATAAACCAACAGCCGTTTTGCACTGTGCACTATGCTTTTGAGTAAACCAACAGTCGTTTTGCATTGTGCACTATGCTTTTGCCTAAACCAACAGTCGTTTTGCACTGTGCGCTGTGCTCTGGCATAAACCAACAGCCGTTTTGCACTGTGCACTATGCTTTTGAATAAACCAACAGTCGTTTTGCACTGTGCACTATGCTTTTGCCTAAACCAATAGTCGTTTTGCACTGTGCTCTGGCATAAACGAACAGCCGTTATGCACTGTGCACTATGCTTTTGAGTAAACCAACAGTCGTTTTGCATTGTGCACTATGCTTTTGCCTAAACCAACAGTCGTTTTGCACTGTGCGCTGTGCTCTGGCATAAACCAACAGCCGTTTTGCACTGTGCACTATGCTTTTGAGTAAACCAACAGTCGTTTTGCACTGTGCGCTATGCTCTGGCGTAAACCAACAGCCGTTTTGCACTGTGCGTTGTGCTCTGGCGTAAACCAACAGCCGTTTTGCACTGTGCGCTGTGCTCTGGCATAAACGAACAGCCGTTTTGCACTGTGCACTATGCTTTTGAGTAAACCAACAGTCGTTTTGCACTGTGCTCTGGCATAAACGAACAGCCGTTATGCACTGTGCACTATGCTTTTGAGTAAACCAACAGTCGTTTTGCATTGTGCACTATGCTTTTGCCTAAACCAACAGTCGTTTTGCACTGTGCGCTGTGCTCTGGCATAAACCAACAGCCGTTTTGCACTGTGCACTATGCTTTTGAGTAAACCAACAGTCGTTTTGCACTGTGCGCTATGCTCTGGCGTAAACCAACAGCCGTTTTGCACTGTGCGTTGTGCTCTGGCGTAAACCAACAGCCGTTTTGCACTGTGCGCTGTGCTCTGGCATAAACCAACAGCCGTTTTGCACTGTGCACTATGCTTTTGAGTAAACCAACAGTCGTTTTGCATTGTGCACTATGCTTTTGCCTAAACCAACAGTCGTTTTGCACTGTGCGCTGTGCTCTGGCATAAACCAACAGCCGTTTTGCACTGTGCACTATGCTTTTGAATAAACCAACAGTCGTTTTGCACTGTGCGCTGTGCTCTGGCGTAAACCAACAGCCGTTTTGCACTGTGCGCTGTGCTCTGGCATAAACGAACAGCCGTTATGCACTGTGCACTATGCTTTTGAGTAAACCAACAGTCGTTTTGCATTGTGCACTATGCTTTTGCCTAAACCAACAGTCGTTTTGCACTGTGCGCTGTGCTCTGGCATAAACGAACAGCCGTTTTGCACTGTGCACTATGCTTTTGAGTAAACCAACAGTCGTTTTGCACTGTGCTCTGGCATAAACGAACAGCCGTTATGCACTGTGCACTATGCTTTTGAGTAAACCAACAGTCGTTTTGCATTGTGCACTATGCTTTTGCCTAAACCAACAGTCGTTTTGCACTGTGCGCTGTGCTCTGGCATAAACCAACAGCCGTTTTGCACTGTGCACTATGCTTTTGAGTAAACCAACAGTCGTTTTGCACTGTGCGCTATGCTCTGGCGTAAACCAACAGCCGTTTTGCACTGTGCGCTGTGCTCTGGCATAAACCAACAGCCGTTTTGCACTGTGCACTATGCTTTTGAGTAAACCAACAGTCGTTTTGCATTGTGCACTATGCTTTTGCCTAAACCAACAGTCGTTTTGCACTGTGCGCTGTGCTCTGGCATAAACCAACAGCCGTTTTGCACTGTGCACTATGCTTTTGAATAAACCAACAGTCGTTTTGCACTGTGCGCTGTGCTCTGGCGTAAACCAACAGCCGTTTTGCACTGTGCGCTGTGCTCTGGCATAAACGAACAGCCGTTATGCACTGTGCACTATGCTTTTGAGTAAACCAACAGTCGTTTTGCATTGTGCACTATGCTTTTGCCTAAACCAACAGTCGTTTTGCACTGTGCGCTGTGCTCTGGCATAAACCAACAGCCGTTTTGCACTGTGCACTATGCTTTTGAGTAAACCAACAGTCGTTTTGCACTGTGCACTATGCTTTTGAGTAAACCAACAGTCGTTTTGCATTGTGCACTATGCTTTTGTCTAAACCAACAGTCGTTTTGCACTGTGCGCTGTGCTCTGGCATAAACCAACAGCCGTTTTGCACTGTGCACTATGCTTTTGAATAAACCAACAGTCGTTTTGCACTGTGCGCTGTGCTCTGGCGTAAACCAACAGCCGTTTTGCACTGTGCGCTGTGCTCTGGCATAAACGAACAGCCGTTATGCACTGTGCACTGTGCTTTTGAGTAAACCAACAGTCGTTTTGCATTGTGCACTATGCTTTTGCCTAAACCAACAGTCGTTTTGCACTGTGCGCTGTGCTCTGGCATAAACCAACAGCCGTTTTGCACTGTGCACTATGCTTTTGAGTAAACCAACAGTCGTTTTGCATTGTGCACTATGCTTTTGAGTAAACCAACAGTCGTTTTGCACTGTGCGCTGTGCTCTGGCGTAAACCCACAGCCGTTTTGCACTGTGCGCTGTGCTCTGGCGTAAACCAACAGCCGTTTTGCACTGTGTGCTGTGCTCTGGCATAAACGAACAGCCGTTTTGCACTGTGCACTATGCTTTTGAGTAAACCAACAGTCGTTTTGCACTGTGCGCTGTGCTCTGGCGTAAACCAACAGCCGTTTTGCACTGTGCGCTGTGCTCTGGCGTAAACCAACAGCCGTTTTGCACTGTGCGCTGTGCTCTGGCATAAACGAACAGCCGTTTTGCACTGTGCACTATGCTTTTGAGTTAACCTACAGTCGTTTTGCACTGTGCGCTGTGCTCTGGCGTAAACCAACAGTCGTTTTGCACTGTGCGCTATGCTTTGGCGTAAACCAACAGTCGTTTTGCACCGTGCAGTATCCCTTTGCGTAAACCAGCAGTCGTTTTGCACTGTGCACTATGCTTTTGAGTAAGCCAACAGTCGTTTTGCACTGTGAACTATGCTTTTGCGTAAACCAAAAGTCGTTTTGCACTGTGCGCTGTGCTCTGGCGTAAACCAACAGCCGTTTTGCACTGTGCGCTGTGCTCTGGCGTAAACCAACAGCCGTTTTGCACTGTGCGCTGTGCTCTGGCGTACACCAACAGCCGTTTTGCACTGTGCGCTGTGCTCTGGCATAAACGAACAGCCGTTTTGCACTGTGCACTATGCTTTTGAGTAAACCAACAGTCGTTTTGCACTGTGCGCTGTGCTCTGGCGTAAACCAACAGCCGTTTTGCACTGTGCGCTGTGCTCTGGCGTAAACCAACAGCCGTTTTGCACTGTGCGCTGTGCTCTGGCATAAACGAACAGCCGTTTTGCACTGTGCACTATGCTTTTGAGTAAACCAACAGTCGTTTTGCACTGTGCTCTGGCATAAACGAACAGCCGTTATGCACTGTGCACTATGCTTTTGAGTAAACCAACAGTCGTTTTGCATTGTGCACTATGCTTTTGCCTAAACCAACAGTCGTTTTGCACTGTGCGCTGTGCTCTGGCATAAACCAACAGCCGTTTTGCACTGTGCACTATGCTTTTGAGTAAACCAACAGTCGTTTTGCACTGTGCGCTATGCTCTGGCGTAAACCAACAGCCGTTTTGCACTGTGCGTTGTGCTCTGGCGTAAACCAACAGCCGTTTTGCACTGTGCGCTGTGCTCTGGCATAAACCAACAGCCGTTTTGCACTGTGCACTATGCTTTTGAGTAAACCAACAGTCGTTTTGCATTGTGCACTATGCTTTTGCCTAAACCAACAGTCGTTTTGCACTGTGCGCTGTGCTCTGGCATAAACCAACAGCCGTTTTGCACTGTGCACTATGCTTTTGAATAAGCCAACAGTCGTTTTGCACTGTGCGCTGTGCTCTGGCGTAAACCAACAGCCGTTTTGCACTGTGCGCTGTGCTCTGGCATAAACGAACAGCCGTTATGCACTGTGCACTATGCTTTTGAGTAAACCAACAGTCGTTTTGCATTGTGCACTATGCTTTTGCCTAAACCAACAGTCGTTTTGCACTGTGCGCTGTACTCTGGCATAAACCAACAGCCGTTTTGCACTGTGCACTATGCTTTTGAGTAAACCAACAGTCGTTTTGCATTGTGCACTATGCTTTTGAGTAAACCAACAGTCGTTTTGCACTGTGCGCTGTGCTCTGGCGTAAACCCACAGCCGTTTTGCACTGTGCGCTGTGCTCTGGCGTAAACCAACAGCCGTTTTGCACTGTGTGCTGTGCTCTGGCATAAACGAACAGCCGTTTTGCACTGTGCACTATGCTTTTGAGTAAACCAACAGTCGTTTTGCACTGTGCGCTGTGCTCTGGCGTAAACCCACAGCCGTTTTGCACTGTGCGCTGTGCTCTTTCATAAACGAGCAGCCGTTTTGCACTGTGCACTATGCTTTTGAGTAAACCAACAGTCGTTTTGCACTGTGCGCTGTGCTCTGGCGTAAACCAACAGCCGTTTTGCACTGTGCGCTGTGCTCTGGCGTAAACCAACAGCCGTTTTGCACTGTGCGCTGTGCTCTGGCATAAACGAACAGCCGTTTTGCACTGTGCACTATGCTTTTGAGTAAGCCAACAGTCGTTTTGCATTGTGCACTATGCTTTTGCCTAAACCAAAAGCCGTTTTGCACTGTGCGCTGTGCTCTGGCGTAAACCAACAGTCGTTTTGCACTGTGCGCTGTGCTCTGGCATAAACGAACAGCCGTTTTGCACTGTGCACTATGCTTTTGAGTAAGCCAACAGTCGTTTTGCATTGTGCACTATGCTTTTGCCTAAACCAAAAGCCGTTTTGCACTGTGCGCTGTGCTCTGGCGTAAACCAACAGTCGTTTTGCACTGTGCGCTGTGCTCTGGCATAAACGAACAGCCGTTTTGCACTGTGCACTATGCTTTTGAGTAAGCCAACAGTCGTTTTGCATTGTGCACTATGCTTTTGCCTAAACCAACAGCCGTTTTGCACTGTGCACTATGCTTTTGAGTAAACCAACAGTCGTTTTGCATTGTGCACTATGCTTTTGCCTAAACCAACAGTCGTTTTGCACTGTGCGCTGTGCTCTGGCATAAACGAACAGCCGTTTTGCACTGTGCACTATGCTTTTGAGTAAGCCAACAGTCGTTTTGCATTGTGCACTATGCTTTTGCCTAAACCAAAAGCCGTTTTGCACTGTGCGCTGTGGCTCTGGCATAAACGAACAGCCGTTTTGCACTGTGCGCTGTGCTCTGGCATAAACGAACAGCCGTTTTGCACTGTGCACTATGCTTTTGAGTAAGCCAACAGTCGTTTTGCATTGTGCACTATGCTTTTGCCTAAACCAACAGCCGTTTTGCACTGTGCACTATGCTTTTGAGTAAACCAACAGTCGTTTTGCATTGTGCACTATGCTTTTGCCTAAACCAACAGTCGTTTTGCACTGTGCGCTGTGCTCTGGCATAAACCAACAGCCGTTTTGCACTGTGCACTATGCTTTTGAGTAAACCAACAGTCGTTTTGCACTGTGCGTTGTGCTCTGGCGTAAACCAACATCCGTTTTGCACTGTGCGCTGTGCTCTGGCATAAACCAACAGCCGTTTTGCACTGTGCACTATGCTTTTGAGTAAACCAACAGTCGTTTTGCATTGTGCACTATGCTTTTGCCTAAACCAACAGTCGTTTTGCACTGTGCGCTGTGCTCTGGCATAAACCAACAGCCGTTTTGCACTGTGCACTATGCTTTTGAGTAAACCAACAGTCGTTTTGCACTGTGCGCTATGCTCTGGCGTAAACCAACAGCCGTTTTGCACTGTGCGTTGTGCTCTGGCGTACACCAACAGCCGTTTTGCACTGTGCGCTGTGCTCTGGCATAGACGAACAGCCGTTTTGCACTGTGCACTATGCTTTTGAGTAAACCAACAGTCGTTTTGCACTGTGCGCTGTGCTCTGGCGTAAACCAACAGCCGTTTTGCACTGTGCGCTGTGCTCTGGCGTAAACCAACAGCCGTTTTGCACTGTGCGCTGTGCTCTGGCATAAACCAACAGCCGTTTTGCACTGTGCACTATGCTTTTGAGTAAACCAACAGTCGTTTTGCATTGTGCACTATGCTTTTGCCTAAACCAACAGTCGTTTTGCACTGTGCGCTGTGCTCTGGCGTAAACCAACAGCCGTTTTGCACTGTGCGCTGTGCTCTGGCGTAAACCAACAGCCGTTTTGCACTGTGCGCTGTGCTCTGGCGTAAACCAACAGCCGTTTTGCACTGTGCGCTGTGCTCTGGCATAAACGAACAGCCGTTTTGCACTGTGCACTATGCTTTTGAGTTAACCAACAGTCGTTTTGCACTGTGCGCTGTGCTCTGGCGTAAACCAACAGTCGTTTTGCACTGTGCGCTATGCTTTGGCGTAAACCAACAGTCGTTTTGCACCGTGCAGTATCCCTTTGCGTAAACCAGCAGTCGTTTTGCACTGTGCACTATGCTTTTGAGTAAGCCAACAGTCGTTTTGCACTGTGAACTATGCTTTTGCGTAAACCAAAAGTCGTTTTGCACTGTGCGCTGTGCTCTGGCGTAAACCAACAGCCGTTTTGCACTGTGCGCTGTGCTCTGGCGTACACCAACAGCCGTTTTGCACTGTGCGCTGTGCTCTGGCATAAACGAACAGCCGTTTTGCCCTGTGCACTATGCTTTTGAGTAAACCAACAGTCGTTTTGCACTGTGCGCTGTGCTCTGGCGTAAACCAACAGCCGTTTTGCACTGTGCGCTGTGCTCTGGCGTAAACCAACAGCCGTTTTGCACTGTGCGCTGTGCTCTGGCATAAACGAACAGCCGTTTTGCACTGTGCACTATGCTTTTGAGTAAACCAACAGTCGTTTTGCACTGTGCGCTGTGCTCTGGCATAAACGAACAGCCGTTATGCACTGTGCACTATGCTTTTGAGTAAACCAACAGTCGTTTTGCATTGTGCACTATGCTTTTGCCTAAACCAACAGTCGTTTTGCACTGTGCGCTGTGCTCTGGCATAAACCAACAGCCGTTTTGCACTGTGCACTATGCTTTTGAGTAAACCAACAGTCGTTTTGCACTGTGCGCTATGCTCTGGCGTAAACCAACAGCCGTTTTGCACTGTGCGTTGTGCTCTGGCGTAAACCAACAGCCGTTTTGCACTGTGCGCTGTGCTCTGGCATAAACCAACAGCCGTTTTGCACTGTGCACTATGCTTTTGAGTAAACCAACAGTCGTTTTGCATTGTGCACTATGCTTTTGCCTAAACCAACAGTCGTTTTGCACTGTGCGCTGTGCTCTGGCATAAACCAACAGCCGTTTTGCACTGTGCACTATGCTTTTGAATAAACCAACAGTCGTTTTGCACTGTGCGCTGTGCTCTGGCGTAAACCAACAGCCGTTTTGCACTGTGCGCTGTGCTCTGGCATAAACGAACAGCCGTTATGCACTGTGCACTATGCTTTTGAGTAAACCAACAGTCGTTTTGCATTGTGCACTATGCTTTTGCCTAAACCAACAGTCGTTTTGCACTGTGCGCTGTGCTCTGGCATAAACCAACAGCCGTTTTGCACTGTGCACTATGCTTTTGAGTAAACCAACAGTCGTTTTGCATTGTGCACTATGCTTTTGAGTAAACCAACAGTCGTTTTGCACTGTGCACTATGCTTTTGAGTAAACCAACAGTCGTTTTGCATTGTGCACTATGCTTTTGCCTAAACCAACAGTCGTTTTGCACTGTGCGCTGTGCTCTGGCATAAACCAACAGCCGTTTTGCACTGTGCACTATGCTTTTGAATAAACCAACAGTCGTTTTGCACTGTGCGCTGTGCTCTGGCGTAAACCAACAGCCGTTTTGCACTGTGCGCTGTGCTCTGGCATAAACGAACAGCCGTTATGCACTGTGCACTGTGCTTTTGAGTAAACCAACAGTCGTTTTGCATTGTGCACTATGCTTTTGCCTAAACCAACAGTCGTTTTGCACTGTGCGCTGTGCTCTGGCATAAACCAACAGCCGTTTTGCACTGTGCACTATGCTTTTGAGTAAACCAACAGTCGTTTTGCATTGTGCACTATGCTTTTGAGTAAACCAACAGTCGTTTTGCACTGTGCGCTGTGCTCTGGCGTAAACCCACAGCCGTTTTGCACTGTGCGCTGTGCTCTGGCGTAAACCAACAGCCGTTTTGCACTGTGTGCTGTGCTCTGGCATAAACGAACAGCCGTTTTGCACTGTGCACTATGCTTTTGAGTAAACCAACAGTCGTTTTGCACTGTGCGCTGTGCTCTGGCGTAAACCAACAGCCGTTTTGCACTGTGCGCTGTGCTCTGGCGTAAACCAACAGCCGTTTTGCACTGTGCGCTGTGCTCTGGCATAAACGAACAGCCGTT
Organism: Xylota segnis; assembly: GCA_963583995.1. Classification (NCBI taxonomy): domain Eukaryota; kingdom Metazoa; phylum Arthropoda; class Insecta; order Diptera; family Syrphidae; genus Xylota; species Xylota segnis. The sequence goes on from OY757237.1 coordinate 84,683,241, forward strand.
TTGCACTGTGCACTATGCTTTTGAGTTAACCAACAGTCGTTTTGCACTGTGCGCTGTGCTCTGGCGTAAACCAACAGTCGTTTTGCACTGTGCGCTATGCTTTGGCGTAAACCAACAGTCGTTTTGCACCGTGCAGTATCCCTTTGCGTAAACCAGCAGTCGTTTTGCACTGTGCACTATGCTTTTGAGTAAGCCAACAGTCGTTTTGCACTGTGAACTATGCTTTTGCGTAAACCAAAAGTCGTTTTGCACTGTGCGCTGTGCTCTGGCGTAAACCAACAGCCGTTTTGCACTGTGCGCTGTGCTCTGGCGTAAACCAACAGCCGTTTTGCACTGTGCGCTGTGCTCTGGCGTACACCAACAGCCGTTTTGCACTGTGCGCTGTGCTCTGGCATAAACGAACAGCCGTTTTGCACTGTGCACTATGCTTTTGAGTAAACCAACAGTCGTTTTGCACTGTGCGCTGTGCTCTGGCGTAAACCAACAGCCGTTTTGCACTGTGCGCTGTGCTCTGGCGTAAACCAACAGCCGTTTTGCACTGTGCGCTGTGCTCTGGCATAAACGAACAGCCGTTTTGCACTGTGCACTATGCTTTTGAGTAAACCAACAGTCGTTTTGCACTGTGCTCTGGCATAAACGAACAGCCGTTATGCACTGTGCACTATGCTTTTGAGTAAACCAACAGTCGTTTTGCATTGTGCACTATGCTTTTGCCTAAACCAACAGTCGTTTTGCACTGTGCGCTGTGCTCTGGCATAAACCAACAGCCGTTTTGCACTGTGCACTATGCTTTTGAGTAAACCAACAGTCGTTTTGCACTGTGCGCTATGCTCTGGCGTAAACCAACAGCCGTTTTGCACTGTGCGTTGTGCTCTGGCGTAAACCAACAGCCGTTTTGCACTGTGCGCTGTGCTCTGGCATAAACCAACAGCCGTTTTGCACTGTGCACTATGCTTTTGAGTAAACCAACAGTCGTTTTGCATTGTGCACTATGCTTTTGCCTAAACCAACAGTCGTTTTGCACTGTGCGCTGTGCTCTGGCATAAACCAACAGCCGTTTTGCACTGTGCACTATGCTTTTGAATAAACCAACAGTCGTTTTGCACTGTGCGCTGTGCTCTGGCGTAAACCAACAGCCGTTTTGCACTGTGCGCTGTGCTCTGGCATAAACGAACAGCCGTTATGCACTGTGCACTATGCTTTTGAGTAAACCAACAGTCGTTTTGCATTGTGCACTATGCTTTTGCCTAAACCAACAGTCGTTTTGCACTGTGCGCTGTGCTCTGGCATAAACCAACAGCCGTTTTGCACTGTGCACTATGCTTTTGAGTAAACCAACAGTCGTTTTGCATTGTGCACTATGCTTTTGAGTAAACCAACAGTCGTTTTGCACTGTGCGCTGTGCTCTGGCGTAAACCCACAGCCGTTTTGCACTGTGCGCTGTGCTCTGGCGTAAACCAACAGCCGTTTTGCACTGTGTGCTGTGCTCTGGCATAAACGAACAGCCGTTTTGCACTGTGCACTATGCTTTTGAGTAAACCAACAGTCGTTTTGCACTGTGCGCTGTGCTCTGGCGTAAACCCACAGCCGTTTTGCACTGTGCGCTGTGCTCTTTCATAAACGAGCAGCCGTTTTGCACTGTGCACTATGCTTTTGAGTAAACCAACAGTCGTTTTGCACTGTGCGCTGTGCTCTGGCGTAAACCAACAGCCGTTTTGCACTGTGCGCTGTGCTCTGGCGTAAACCAACAGCCGTTTTGCACTGTGCGCTGTGCTCTGGCATAAACGAACAGCCGTTTTGCACTGTGCACTATGCTTTTGAGTAAGCCAACAGTCGTTTTGCATTGTGCACTATGCTTTTGCCTAAACCAAAAGCCGTTTTGCACTGTGCGCTGTGCTCTGGCGTAAACCAACAGTCGTTTTGCACTGTGCGCTGTGCTCTGGCATAAACGAACAGCCGTTTTGCACTGTGCACTATGCTTTTGAGTAAGCCAACAGTCGTTTTGCATTGTGCACTATGCTTTTGCCTAAACCAAAAGCCGTTTTGCACTGTGCGCTGTGCTCTGGCGTAAACCAACAGTCGTTTTGCACTGTGCGCTGTGCTCTGGCATAAACGAACAGCCGTTTTGCACTGTGCACTATGCTTTTGAGTAAGCCAACAGTCGTTTTGCATTGTGCACTATGCTTTTGCCTAAACCAACAGCCGTTTTGCACTGTGCACTATGCTTTTGAGTAAACCAACAGTCGTTTTGCATTGTGCACTATGCTTTTGCCTAAACCAACAGTCGTTTTGCACTGTGCGCTGTGCTCTGGCATAAACCAACAGCCGTTTTGCACTGTGCACTATGCTTTTGAGTAAACCAACAGTCGTTTTGCATTGTGCACTATGCTTTTGCCTAAACCAACAGCCGTTTTGCACTGTGCGCTGTGCTCTGGCATAAACGAACAGCCGTTTTGCACTGTGCACTATGCTTTTGAGTAAACCAACAGTCGTTTTGCACTGTGCGCTGTGCTCTGGCGTAAACCAACAGCCGTTTTGCACTGTGCGCTGAGCTCTGGCGTAAACCAACAGCCGTTTTGCACTGTGCACTATGCTTTTGAGTAAACCAACAGTCGTTTTGCACTGTGCGCTGTGCTCTGGCGTAAACCAACAGCCGTTTTGCACTGTGCGTTGTGCTCTGGCGTAAACCAACATCCGTTTTGCACTGTGCGCTGTGCTCTGGCATAAACCAACAGCCGTTTTGCACTGTGCACTATGCTTTTGAGTAAACCAACAGTCGTTTTGCATTGTGCACTATGCTTTTGCCTAAACCAGCAGTCGTTTTGCACTGTGCGCTGTGCTCTGGCATAAACCAACAGCCGTTTTGCACTGTGCACTATGCTTTTGAGTCAACCAACAGTCGTTTTGCACTGTGCGCTGTGCTCTGGCGTAAACCAACAGCCGTTTTGCACTGTGCGCTGTGCTCTGGCGTAAACCAACAGCCGTTTTGCACTGTGCGCTGTGCTCTGGCATAAACCAACAGCCGTTTTGCACTGTGCACTATGCTTTTGAGTAAACCAACAGTCGTTTTGCATTGTGCACTATGCTTTTGCCTAAACCAACAGCCGTTTTGCACTGTGCGCTGTGCTCTGGCATAAACGAACAGCCGTTTTGCACTGTGCACTATGCTTTTGAGTAAACCAACAGTCGTTTTGCACTGTGCGCTGTGCTCTGGCGTAAACCAACAGCCGTTTTGCACTGTGCGCTGAGCTCTGGTGTAAACCAACAGCCGTTTTGCACTGTGCACTATGCTTTTGAGTAAACCAACAGTCGTTTTGCATTGTGCACTATGCTTTTGCCTAAACCAACAGTCGTTTTGCACTGTGCGCTGTGCTCTGGCGTAAACCAACAGCCGTTTTGCACTGTGCGCTGTGCTCTGGCATAAACGAACAGCCGTTTTGCACTGTGCACTATGCTTTTGAGTTAACCAACAGTCGTTTTGCACTGTGCGCTGTGCTCTGGCGTAAACCAACAGTCGTTTTGCACTGTGCGCTATGCTTTGGCGTAAACCAACAGTCGTTTTGCACTGTGCAGTATCCCTTTGCGTAAACCAGCAGTCGTTTTGCACTGTGCACTATGCTTTTGAGTAAGCCAACAGTCGTTTTGCACTGTGAACTATGCTTTTGCGTAAACCAAAAGTCGTTTTGCACTGTGCGCTGTGCTCTGGCGTAAACCAACAGCCGTTTTGCACTGTGCGCTGTGCTCTGGCGTAAACCAACAGCCGTTTTGCACTGTGCGCTGTGCTCTGGCGTAAACCAACAGCCGTTTTGCACTGTGCGCTGTGCTCTGGCATAAACGAACGCCGTTTTGCACTGTGCACTATGCTTTTGAGTAAACCAACAGTCGTTTTGCACTGTGCGCTGTGCTCTGGCGTAAACCAACAGCCGTTTTGCACTGTGCGCTGTGCTCTGGCATAAACGAACAGCCGTTTTGCACTGTGCACTATGCTTTTGAGTAAACCAACAGTCGTTTTGCACTGTGCGCTGTGCTCTGGCATAAACGAACAGCCGTTTTGCACTGTGCACTATGCTTTTGAGTAAGCCAACAGTCGTTTTGCACTGTGCACTATGCTTTTGCGTAAACCAACAGCCGTTTTGCACTGTGCGCTGTGCTCTGGCGTAAACCAACAGCCGTTTTGCACTGTGCGCTGTGCTCTGGCATAAACGAACAGCCGTTTTGCACTGTGCACTATGCTTTTGAGTAAACCAACAGTCGTTTTGCACTGTGCGCTGTGCTCTGGCATAAACGAACAGCCGTTTTGCACTGTGCACTATGCTTTTGAGTAAGCCAACAGTCGTTTTGCACTGTGCACTATGCTTTTGAGTAAACCAACAGTCGTTTTGCATTGTGCACTATGCTTTTGCCTAAACCAACAGTCGTTTTGCACTGTGCGCTGTGCTCTGGCGTAAACCAACAGCCGTTTTGCACTGTGTGCTGTGCTCTGGCATAAACGAACAGCCGTTTTGCACTGTGCACTATGCTTTTGAGTAAACCAACAGTCGTTTTGCACTGTGCGCTGTGCTCTGGCGTAAACCCACAGCCGTTTTGCACTGTGCGCTGTGCTCTTTCATAAACGAGCAGCCGTTTTGCACTGTGCACTATGCTTTTGAGTAAACCAACAGTCGTTTTGCATTGTGCACTATGCTTTTGAGTAAACCAACAGTCGTTTTGCACTGTGCGCTGTGCTCTGGCGTAAACCCACAGCCGTTTTGCACTGTGCGCTGTGCTCTGGCGTAAACCAACAGCCGTTTTGCACTGTGTGCTGTGCTCTGGCGTAAACCCACAGCCGTTTTGCACTGTGCGCTGTGCTCTTTCATAAACGAGCAGCCGTTTTGCACTGTGCACTATGCTTTTGAGTAAACCAACAGTCGTTTTGCACTGTGCGCTGTGCTCTGGCGTAAACCAACAGCCGTTTTGCACTGTGCGCTGTGCTCTGGCGTAAACCAACAGCCGTTTTGCACTGTGCGCTGTGCTCTGGCATAAACGAACAGCCGTTTTGCACTGTGCACTATGCTTTTGAGTAAGCCAACAGTCGTTTTGCATTGTGCACTATGCTTTTGCCTAAACCAAAAGCCGTTTTGCACTGTGCGATGTGCTCTGGCGTAAACCAACAGTCGTTTTGCACTGTGCGCTGTGCTCTGGCATAAACGAACAGCCGTTTTGCACTGTGCACTATGCTTTTGAGTAAACCAACAGTCGTTTTGCACTGTGCGCTGTGCTCTGGCGTAAACCCACAGCCGTTTTGCACTGTGCGCTGTGCTCTTTCATAAACGAGCAGCCGTTTTGCACTGTGCACTATGCTTTTGAGTAAACCAACAGTCGTTTTGCACTGTGCGCTGTGCTCTGGCGTAAACCAACAGCCGTTTTGCACTGTGCGCTGTGCTCTGGCGTAAACCAACAGCCGTTTTGCACTGTGCGCTGTGCTCTGGCATAAACGAACAGCCGTTTTGCACTGTGCACTATGCTTTTGAGTAAGCCAACAGTCGTTTTGCATTGTGCACTATGCTTTTGCCTAAACCAAAAGCCGTTTTGCACTGTGCGATGTGCTCTGGCGTAAACCAACAGTCGTTTTGCACTGTGCGCTGTGCTCTGGCATAAACGAACAGCCGTTTTGCACTGTGCACTATGCTTTTGAGTAAGCCAACAGTCGTTTTGCATTGTGCACTATGCTTTTGCCTAAACCAAAAGCCGTTTTGCACTGTGCGCTGTGCTCTGGCGTAAACCAACAGTCGTTTTGCACTGTGCGCTGTGCTCTGGCATAAACGAACAGCCGTTTTGCACTGTGCACTATGCTTTTGAGTAAGCCAACAGTCGTTTTGCATTGTGCACTATGCTTTTGCCTAAACCAACAGCCGTTTTGCACTGTGCGCTATGCTTTTGAGTAAACCAACAGTCGTTTTGCATTGTGCACTATGCTTTTGCCTAAACCAACAGTCGTTTTGCACTGTGCGCTGTGCTCTGGCATAAACCAACAGCCGTTTTGCACTGTGCACTATGCTTTTGAGTAAACCAACAGTCGTTTTGCACTGTGCGTTGTGCTCTGGCGTAAACCAACATCCGTTTTGCACTGTGCGCTGTGCTCTGGCATAAACCAACAGCCGTTTTGCACTGTGCACTATGCTTTTGAGTAAACCAACAGTCGTTTTGCATTGTGCACTATGCTTTTGCCTAAACCAACAGTCGTTTTGCACTGTGCGCTGTGCTCTGGCATAAACCAACAGCCGTTTTGCACTGTGCACTATGCTTTTGAGTCAACCAACAGTCGTTTTGCACTGTGCGCTGTGCTCTGGCGTAAACCAACAGCCGTTTTGCACTGTGCGCTGTGCTCTGGCGTAAACCAACAGCCGTTTTGCACTGTGCGCTGTGCTCTGGCATAAACCAACAGCCGTTTTGCACTGTGCACTATGCTTTTGAGTAAACCAACAGTCGTTTTGCATTGTGCACTATGCTTTTGCCTAAACCAACAGCCGTTTTGCACTGTGCGCTGTGCTCTGGCGTAAACCAACAGCCGTTTTGCACTGTGCGCTGTGCTCTGGCATAAACGAACAGCCGTTTTGCACTGTGCACTATGCTTTTGAGTAAACCAACAGTCGTTTTGCACTGTGCGCTGTGCTCTGGCGTAAACCCACAGCCGTTTTGCACTGTGCGCTGTGCTCTGGCATAAACGAGCAGCCGTTTTGCACTGTGCACTATGCTCTGGCATAAACGAACAGCCGTTTTGCACTGTGCACTATGCTTTTGAGTAAGCCAACAGTCGTTTTGCATTGTGCACTATGCTTTTGCCTAAACCAAAAGCCGTTTTGCACTGTGCGCTGTGCTCTGGCGTAAACCAACAGCCGTTTTGCACTGTGCGCTGTGCTCTGGCGTAAACCAACAGCCGTTTTGCACTGTGCGCTGTGCTCTGGCATAAACGAACAGCCGTTGTGCACTGTGCACTATGCTTTTGAGTAAACCAACAGTCGTTTTGCACTGTGCGCTGTGCTCTGGCGTAAACCAACAGCCGTTTTGCACTGTGCGCTGTGCTCTGGCATAAACGAGCAGCCGTTTTGCACTGTGCACTATGCTCTGGCATAAACGAACAGCCGTTTGCACTGTGCACTATGCTTTTGAGTAAACCAACAGTCGTTTTGCACTGTGCGCTGTGCTCTGGCGTAAACCAACAGCCGTTTTGCACTGTGCGCTGTGCTCTGGCATAAACGAGCAGCCGTTTTGCACTGTGCACTATGCTCTGGCATAAACGAACAGCCGTTTTGCACTGTGCACTATGCTTTTGAGTAAACCAACAGTCGTTTTGCACTGTGCGCTGTGCTCTGGCGTAAACCCACAGCCGTTTTGCACTGTGCGCTGTGCTCTGGCATAAACGAGCAGCCGTTTTGCACTGTGCACTATGCTCTGGCATAAACGAACAGCCGTTTTGCACTGTGCACTATGCTTTTGAGTAAACCAACAGTCGTTTTGCACTGTGCGCTGTGCTCTGGCGTAAACCAACAGCCGTTTTGCACTGTGCGCTGAGCTCTGGCGTAAACCAACAGCCGTTTTGCACTGTGCACTATGCTTTTGAGTAAACCAACAGTCGTTTTGCATTGTGCACTATGCTTTTGCCTAAACCAACAGTCGTTTTGCACTGTGCGCTGTGCTCTGGCGTAAACCAACAGCCGTTTTGCACTGTGCGCTGTGCTCTGGCGTAAACCAACAGCCGTTTTGCACTGTGCGCTGTGCTCTGGCATAAACGAACAGCCGTTTTGCACTGTGCACTATGCTTTTGAGTTAACCAACAGTCGTTTTGCACTGTGCGCTGTGCTCTGGCGTAAACCAACAGTCGTTTTGCACTGTGCGCTATGCTTTGGCGTAAACCAACAGTCGTTTTGCACTGTGCAGTATCCCTTTGCGTAAACCAGCAGTCGTTTTGCACTGTGCACTATGCTTTTGAGTAAGCCAACAGTCGTTTTGCACTGTGAACTATGCTTTTGCGTAAACCAAAAGTCGTTTTGCACTGTGCGCTGTGCTCTGGCGTAAACCAACAGCCGTTTTGCACTGTGCGCTGTGCTCTGGCGTAAACCAACAGCCGTTTTGCACTGTGCGCTGTGCTCTGGCGTAAACCAACAGCCGTTTTGCACTGTGCGCTGTGCTCTGGCATAAACGAACAGCCGTTGTGCACTGTGCACTATGCTTTTGAGTAAACCAACAGTCGTTTTGCACTGTGCGCTGTGCTCTGGCGTAAACCAACAGCCGTTTTGCACTGTGCGCTGTGCTCTGGCATAAACGAACAGCCGTTTTGCACTGTGCACTATGCTTTTGAGTAAACCAACAGTCGTTTTGCACTGTGCGCTGTGCTCTGGCATAAACGAACAGCCGTTTTGCACTGTGCACTATGCTTTTGAGTAAGCCAACAGTCGTTTTGCACTGTGCACTATGCTTTTGCGTAAACCAACAGCCGTTTTGCACTGTGCGCTGTGCTCTGGCGTAAACCAACAGCCGTTTTGCACTGTGCGCTGTGCTCTGGCATAAACGAACAGCCGTTTTGCACTGTGCACTATGCTTTTGAGTAAACCAACAGTCGTTTTGCACTGTGCGCTGTGCTCTGGCGTAAACCCACAGCCGTTTTGCACTGTGCGCTGTGCTCTGGCATAAACGAGCAGCCGTTTTGCACTGTGCACTATGCTCTGGCATAAACGAACAGCCGTTTTGCACTGTGCACTATGCTTTTGAGTAAGCCAACAGTCGTTTTGCATTGTGCACTATGCTTTTGCCTAAACCAAAAGCCGTTTTGCACTGTGCGCTGTGCTCTGGCGTAAACCAACAGTCGTTTTGCACTGCGCGCTATGCTTTGGCGTAAACCAACAGCCGTTTTGCACTGTGCACTATGCTTTTGAGTAAACCAACAGTCGTTTTGCATTGTGCACTATGCTTTTGCCTAAACCAACAGTCGTTTTGCACTGTGCGCTGTGCTCTAGCATAAACCAACAGCCGTTTTGCACTGTACACTATGCTTTTGAGTAAACCAACAGTCGTTTTGCATTGTGCACTATGCTTTTGAGTAAGCCAACAGTCGTTTTGCACTGTGCACTATGCTTTTGCGTAAACCAAAAGTCGTTTTGCACTGTGCGCTGTGCTCTGGCATAAACCAACAGCCGTTTTGCACTGTGCACTATGCTTTTGAGTAAACCAACAGTCGTTTTGCACTGTGCGCTATGCTCTGGCGTAAACCAACAGCCGTTTTGCACTGTGCGCTGTGCTCTGGCGTAAACCAACAGCCGTTTTGCACTGTGCGCTGTGCTCTGGCATAAACCAACAGCCGTTTTGCACTGTGCACTATGCTTTTGAGTAAACCAACAGTCGTTTTGCATTGTGCACTATGCTTTTGCCTAAACCAACAGTCGTTTTGCACTGTGCGCTGTGCTCTGGCATAAACCAACAGCCGTTTTGCACTGTGCACTATGCTTTTGAGTAAACCAACAGTCGTTTTGCACTGTGCGCTGTGCTCTGGCGTAAACCAACAGCCGTTTTGCACTGTGCGCTGTGCTCTGGCATAAACGAACAGGCGTTATGCACTGTGCACTATGCTTTTGAGTAAACCAACAGTCGTTTTGCATTGTGCACTATGCTTTTGCCTAAACCAACAGTCGTTTTGCACTGTGCGCTGTGCTCTGGCATAAACGAACAGCCGTTTTGCACTGTGCGCTGTGCTCTGGCATAAACGAACAGCCGTTTTGCACTGTGCACTATGCTTTTGAGAAAGCCAACAGTCGTTTTGCATTGTGCACTATGCTTTTGCCTAAACCAAAAGCCGTTTTGCACTGTGCGGTGTGCTCTGGCATAAACGAACAGCCGTTTTGCACTGTGCGCTGTGCTCTGGCATAAACGAACAGCCGTTTTGCACTGTGCACTATGCTTTTGAGTAAGCCAACAGTCGTTTTGCATTGTGCACTATGCTTTTGCCTAAACCAACAGCCGTTTTGCACTGTGCACTATGCTTTTGAGTAAACCAACAGTCGTTTTGCATTGTGCACTATGCTTTTGCCTAAACCAACAGTCGTTTTGCACTGTGCGCTGTGCTCTGGCATAAACCAACAGCCGTTTTGCACTGTGCACTATGCTTTTGAGTAAACCAACAGTCGTTTTGCACTGTGCGCTATGCTCTGGCGTAAACCAACAGCCGTTTTGCACTGTGCGTTGTGCTCTGGCGTAAACCAACAGCCGTTTTGCACTGTGCGCTGTGCTCTGGCATAAACCAACAGCCGTTTTGCACTGTGCACTATGCTTTTGAGTAAACCAACAGTCGTTTTGCATTGTGCACTATGCTTTTGCCTAAACCAACAGTCGTTTTGCACTGTGCGCTGTGCTCTGGCATAAACCAACAGCCGTTTTGCACTGTGCACTATGCTTTTGAGTCAACCAACAGGCGTTTTGCACTGTGCGCTGTGCTCTGGCGTAAACCAACAGCCGTTTTGCATTGTGCGCTGTGCTCTGGCATAAACGAACAGCCGTTTTGCACTGTGCAGTATGCTTTTGAGTAAACCAACAGTCGTTTCGCATTGTGCACTATGCTTTTGCCTAAACCAACAGCCGTTTTGCACTGTGCGCTGTGCTCTGGCATAAACGAACAGCCGTTTTGCACTGTGCACTATGCTTTTGAGTAAACCAACAGTCGTTTTGCACTGTGCGCTGTGCTCTGGCGTAAACCAACAGCCGTTTTGCACTGTGCGCTGAGCTCTGGCGTAAACCAACAGCCGTTTTGCACTGTGCACTATGCTTTTGAGTAAACCAACAGTCGTTTTGCACTGTGCGCTGTGCTCTGGCATAAACGAACAGCCGTTATGCACTGTGCACTATGCTTTTGAGTAAACCAACAGTCGTTTTGCATTGTGCACTATGCTTTTGCCTAAACCAACAGTCGTTTTGCACTGTGCGCTGTGCTCTGGCATAAACCAACAGCCGTTTTGCACTGTGCACTATGCTTTTGAGTAAACCAACAGTCGTTTTGCACTGTGCGCTATGCTCTGGCGTAAACCAACAGCCGTTTTGCACTGTGCGTTGTGCTCTGGCGTAAACCAACAGCCGTTTTGCACTGTGCGCTGTGCTCTGGCATAAACCAACAGCCGTTTTGCACTGTGCACTATGCTTTTGAATAAACCAACAGTCGTTTTGCACTGTGCGCTGTGCTCTGGCGTAAACCAACAGCCGTTTTGCACTGTGCGCTGTGCTCTGGCATAAACGAACAGCCGTTATGCACTGTGCACTATGCTTTTGAGTAAACCAGCAGTCGTTTTGCATTGTGCACTATGCTTTTGCCTAAACCAACAGTCGTTTTGCACTGTGCGCTGTGCTCTGGCATAAACCAACAGCCGTTTTGCACTGTGCACTATGCTTTTGAGTCAACCAACAGTCGTTTTGCACTGTGCGCTGTGCTCTGGCGTAAACCAACAGCCGTTTTGCATTGTGCGCTGTGCTCTGGCATAAACGAACAGCCGTTTTGCACTGTGCAGTATGCTTTTGAGTAAACCAACAGTCGTTTCGCATTGTGCACTATGCTTTTGCCTAAACCAACAGCCGTTTTGCACTGTGCGTTGTGCTCTGGCGTAAACCAACAGCCGTTTTGCACTGTGCGCTGTGCTCTGGCATAAACCAACAGCCGTTTTGCACTGTGCACTATGCTTTTGAATAAACCAACAGTCGTTTTGCACTGTGCGCTATGCTCTGGCGTAAACCAACAGCCGTTTTGCACTGTGCGTTGTGCTCTGGCGTAAACCAACAGCCGTTTTGCACTGTGCGCTGTGCTCTGGCATAAACCAACAGCCGTTTTGCACTGTGCACTATGCTTTTGAGTAAACCAACAGTCGTTTTGCATTGTGCACTATGCTTTTGCCTAAACCAACAGTCGTTTTGCACTGTGCGCTGTGCTCTGGCATAAACCAACAGCCGTTTTGCACTGTGCACTATGCTTTTGAGTCAACCAACAGTCGTTTTGCACTGTGCGCTGTGCTCTGGCGTAAACCAACAGCCGTTTTGCATTGTGCGCTGTGCTCTGGCATAAACGAACAGCCGTTTTGCACTGTGCAGTATGCTTTTGAGTAAACCAACAGTCGTTTCGCATTGTGCACCATGCTTTTGCCTAAACCAACAGCCGTTTTGCACTGTGCGCTGTGCTCTGGCATAAACGAACAGCCGTTTTGCACTGTGCACTATGCTTTTGAGTAAACCAACAGTCGTTTTGCACTGTGCGCTGTGCTCTGGCGTAAACCAACAGCCGTTTTGCACTGTGCGCTGAGCTCTGGCGTAAACCAACAGCCGTTTTGCACTGTGCACTATGCTTTTGAGTAAACCAACAGTCGTTTTGCATTGTGCACTATGCTTTTGCCTAAACCAACAGTCGTTTTGCACTGTGCGCTGTGCTCTGGCGTAAACCAACAGCCGTTTTGCACTGTGCGCTGTGCTCTGGCGTAAACCAACAGCCGTTTTGCACTGTGCGCTGTGCTCTGGCGTAAACCAACAGCCGTTTTGCACTGTGCGCTGTGCTCTGGCATAAACGAACAGCCGTTTTGCACTGTGCACTATGCTTTTGAGTTAACCAACAGTCGTTTTGCACTGTGCGCTGTGCTCTGGCGTAAACCAACAGTCGTTTTGCACTGTGCGCTATGCTTTGGCGTAAACCAACAGTCGTTTTGCACCGTGCAGTATCCCTTTGCGTAAACCAGCAGTCGTTTTGCACTGTGCACTATGCTTTTGAGTAAGCCAACAGTCGTTTTGCGCTGTGAACTATGCTTTTGCGTAAACCAAAAGTCGTTTTGCACTGTGCGCTGTGCTCTGGCGTAAACCAACAGCCGTTTTGCACTGTGCGCTGTGCTCTGGCGTAAACCAACAGCCGTTTTGCACTGTGCGCTGTGCTCTGGCGTACACCAACAGCCGTTTTGCACTGTGCGCTGTGCTCTGGCATAAACGAACAGCCGTTTTGCACTGTGCACTATGCTTTTGAGTAAACCAACAGTCGTTTTGCACTGTGCGCTGTGCTCTGGCGTAAACCAACAGCCGTTTTGCACTGTGCGCTGTGCTCTGGCGTAAACCAACAGCCGTTTTGCACTGTGCGCTGTGCTCTGGCATAAACGAACAGCCGTTTTGCACTGTGCACTATGCTTTTGAGTAAACCAACAGTCGTTTTGCACTGTGCGCTGTGCTCTGGCATAAACGAACAGCCGTTATGCACTGTGCACTATGCTTTTGAGTAAACCAACAGTCGTTTTGCATTGTGCACTATGCTTTTGCCTAAACCAACAGTCGTTTTGCACTGTGCGCTGTGCTCTGGCATAAACCAACAGCCGTTTTGCACTGTGCACTATGCTTTTGAGTAAACCAACAGTCGTTTTGCACTGTGCGCTATGCTCTGGCGTAAACCAACAGCCGTTTTGCACTGTGCGTTGTGCTCTGGCGTAAACCAACAGCCGTTTTGCACTGTGCGCTGTGCTCTGGCATAAACCAACAGCCGTTTTGCACTGTGCACTATGCTTTTGAATAAACCAACAGTCGTTTTGCACTGTGCGCTGTGCTCTGGCGTAAACCAACAGCCGTTTTGCACTGTGCGCTGTGCTCTGGCATAAACGAACAGCCGTTATGCACTGTGCACTATGCTTTTGAGTAAACCAGCAGTCGTTTTGCATTGTGCACTATGCTTTTGCCTAAACCAACAGTCGTTTTGCACTGTGCGCTGTGCTCTGGCATAAACCAACAGCCGTTTTGCACTGTGCACTATGCTTTTGAGTAAACCAACAGTCGTTTTGCATTGTGCACTATGCTTTTGAGTAAACCAACAATCGTTTTGCACTGTGCGCTGTGCTCTGGCGTAAACCAACAGCCGTTTTGCACTGTGTGCTGTGCTCTGGCATAAACGAACAGCCGTTTTGCACTGTGCACTATGCTTTTGAGTAAACCAACAGTCGTTTTGCACTGTGCGCTGTGCTCTGGCGTAAACCCACAGCCGTTTTGCACTGTGCGCTGTGCTCTGGCATAAACGAGCAGCCGTTTTGCACTGTGCACTATGCTTTTGAGTAAACCAACAGTCGTTTTGCACTGTGCGCTGTGCTCTGGCGTAAACCAACAGCCGTTTTGCACTGTGCGCTGTGCTCTGGCGTAAACCAACAGCCGTTTTGCACTGTGCGCTGTGCTCTGGCATAAACGAACAGCCGTTTTGCACTGTGCACTATGCTTTTGAGTAAGCCAACAGTCGTTTTGCATTGTGCACTATGCTTTTGCCTAAACCAAAAGCCGTTTTGCACTGTGCGCTGTGCTCTGGCGTAAACCAACAGTCGTTTTGCACTGTGCGCTGTGCTCTGGCATAAACGAACAGCCGTTTTGCACTGTGCACTATGCTTTTGAGTAAGCCAACAGTCGTTTTGCATTGTGCACTATGCTTTTGCCTAAACCAAAAGCCGTTTTGCACTGTGCGCTGTGGCTCTGGCATAAACGAACAGCCGTTTTGCACTGTGCGCTGTGCTCTGGCATAAACGAACAGCCGTTTTGCACTGTGCACTATGCTTTTGAGTAAGCCAACAGTCGTTTTGCATTGTGCACTATGCTTTTGCCTAAACCAACAGCCGTTTTGCACTGTGCACTATGCTTTTGAGTAAACCAACAGTCGTTTTGCATTGTGCACTATGCTTTTGCCTAAACCAACAGTCGTTTTGCACTGTGCGCTGTGTTCTGGCATAAACCAACAGCCGTTTTGCACTGTGCACTATGCTTTTGAGTAAACCAACAGTCGTTTTGCACTGTGCGCTATGCTCTGGCGTAAACCAACAGCCGTTTTGCACTGTGCGCTGTGCTCTGGCATAAACCAACAGCCGTTTTGCACTGTGCACTATGCTTTTGAGTAAACCAACAGTCGTTTTGCATTGTGCACTATGCTTTTGCCTAAACCAACAGTCGTTTTGCACTGTGCGCTGTGCTCTGGCATAAACCAACAGCCGTTTTGCACTGTGCACTATGCTTTTGAGTAAACTAACAGTCGTTTTGCACTGTGCGTTGTGCTCTGGCGTAAACCAATATCCGTTTTGCACTGTGCGCTGTGCTCTGGCATAAACCAACAGCCGTTTTGCACTGTGCACTATGCTTTTGAGTAAACCAACAGTCGTTTTGCATTGTGCACTATGCTTTTGCCTAAACCAACAGTCGTTTTGCACTGTGCGCTGTGCTCTGGCATAAACCAACAGCCGTTTTGCACTGTGCACTATGCTTTTGAGTCAACCAACAGTCGTTTTGCACTGTGCGCTGTGCTCTGGCGTAAACCAACAGCCGTTTTGCACTGTGCGCTGTGCTCGGGCATAAACCAACAGCCGTTTTGCACTGTGCACTATGCTTTTGAGTAAACCAACAGTCGTTTTGCATTGTGCACTATGCTTTTGCCTAAACCAACAGCCGTTTTGCACTGTGCGCTGTGCTCTGGCATAAACGAACAGCCGTTTTGCACTGTGCACTATGCTTTTGAGTAAACCAACAGTCGTTTTGCACTGTGCGCTGTGCTCTGGCGTAAACCAACAGCCGTTTTGCACTGTGCGCTGAGCTCTGGCGTAAACCAACAGCCGTTTTGCACTGTGCACTATGCTTTTGAGTAAACCAACAGTCGTTTTGCATTGTGCACTATGCTTTTGCCTAAACCAACAGTCGTTTTGCACTGTGCGCTGTGCTCTGGCGTAAACCAACAGCCGTTTTGCACTGTGCGCTGTGCTCTGGCGTAAACCAACAGCCGTTTTGCACTGTGCGCTGTGCTCTGGCGTAAACCAACAGCCGTTTTGCACTGTGCAGTATCCCTTTGCGTAAACCAGCAGTCGTTTTGCACTGTGCACTATGCTTTTGCGTAAACCAAAAGTCGTTTTGCACTGTGCGCTGTGCTCTGGCGTAAACCAACAGCCGTTTTGCACTGTGCGCTGTGCTCTGGCGTAAACCAACAGCCGTTTTGCACTGTGCGCTGTGCTCTGGCGTAAACCAACAGCCGTTTTGCACTGTGCTCTGGCGTAAACCAACAGCCGTTTTGCACTGTGCGCTGTGCTCTGGCGTAAACCAACAGCCGTTTTGCACTGTGCGCTGTGCTCTGGCGTAAACCAACAGCCGTTTTGCACTGTGCGCTGTGCTCTGGCATAAACGAACAGCCGTTTTGCACTGTGCACTATGCTTTTGAGTAAACCAACAGTCGTTTTGCACTGTGCGCTGTGCTCTGGCGTAAACCAACAGCCGTTTTGCACTGTGCGCTGTGCTCTGGAGTAAACCAACAGCCGTTTTGCACTGTGCGCTGTGCTCTGGCATAAACGAACAGCCGTTTTGCACTGTGCACTATGCTTTTGAGTAAACCAACAGTCGTTTTGCACTGTGCGCTGTGCTCTGGCGTAAACCCACAGCCGTTTTGCACTGTGCGCTGTGCTCTGGCATAAACGAGCAGCCGTTTTGCACTGTGCACTATGCTTTTGAGTAAACCAACAGTCGTTTTGCATTGTGCGCTGTGCTCTGGCATAAACGAACAGCCGTTTTGCACTGTGCACTATGCTTTTGAGTAAACCAACAGTCGTTTTGCACTGTGCGCTGTGCTCTGGCGTAAACCAACAGCCGTTTTGCACTGTGCGCTGTGCTCTGGCATAAACGAACAGCCGTTTTGCACTGTGCACTATGCTTTTGAGTAAACCAACAGTCGTTTTGCACTGTGCGCTGTTCTCTGGCGTAAACCCACAGCCGTTTTGCACTGTGCGCTGTGCTCTGGCATAAACGAGCAGCCGTTTTGCACTGTGCACTATGCTTTTGAGTAAACCAACAGTCGTTTTGCATTGTGCGCTGTGCTCTGGCATAAACGAACAGCCGTTTTGCACTGTGCACTATGCTTTTGAGTAAACCAATAGCCGTTTTGCACTGTGCGCTGTGCTCTGGCATAAACGAACAGCCGTTTTGCACTGTGCACTATGCTTTTGAGTAAGCCAACAGTCGTTTTGCATTGTGCACTATGCTTTTGCCTAAACCAACAGCCGTTTTGCACTGTGCACTATGCTTTTGAGTAAACCAACAGTCGTTTTGCACTGTGCGCTGTGCTCTGGCGTAAACCAACAGCCGTTTTGCACTGTGCGCTGTGCTCTGGCATAAACGAACAGCCGTTTTGCACTGTGCACTATGCTTTTGAGTAAACCAACAGTCGTTTTGCACTGTGCGCTGTTCTCTGGCGTAAACCCACAGCCGTTTTGCACTGTGCGCTGTGCTCTGGCATAAACGAGCAGCCGTTTTGCACTGTGCACTATGCTTTTGAGTAAACCAACAGTCGTTTTCCATTGTGCACTATGCTTTTGCCTAAACCAACAGTCGTTTTGCACTGTGCGCTGTGCTCTGGCATAAACGAACAGCCGTTTTGCACTGTGCACTATGCTTTTGAGTAAACCAACAGTCGTTTTGCACTGTGCGCTGTGCTCTGGCGTAAACCCACAGCCGTTTTGCACTGTGCGCTGTGCTCTGGCGTAAACCAACAGCCGTTTTGCACTGTGCACTATGCTTTTGAGTAAGCCAACAGTCGTTTTGCATTGTGCACTATGCTTTTGCCTAAACCAAAAGCCGTTTTGCACTGTGCGCTGTGCTCTGGCATAAACCAACAGCCGTTTTGCACTGTGCGCTGTGCTCTGGCATAAACCAACAGCCGTTTTGCACTGTACACTATGCTTTTGAGTAAACCAACAGTCGTTTTGCATTGTGCACTATGCTTTTGAGTAAGCCAACAGTCGTTTTGCACTGTGCACTATGCTTTTGCGTAAACCAAAAGTCGTTTTGCACTGTGCGCTGTGCTCTGGCATAAACCAACAGCCGTTTTGCACTGTGCACTATGCTTTTGAGTAAACCTACAGTCGTTTTGCACTGTGCGCTATGCTCTGGCGTAAACCAACAGCCGTTTTGCACTGTGCGCTGTGCTCTGGCGTAAACCAACAGCCGTTTTGCACTGTGCGCTGTGCTCTGGCATAAACCAACAGCCGTTTTGCACTGTGCACTATGCTTTTGAGTAAACCAACAGTCGTTTTGCATTGTGCACTATGCTTTTGCCTAAACCAACAGCCGTTTTGCACTGTGCGCTGTGCTCTGGCATAAACGAACAGCCGTTTTGCACTGTACACTATGCTTTTGAGTAAACCAACAGTCGTTTTGCATTGTGCACTATGCTTTTGAGTAAGCCAACAGTCGTTTTGCACTGTGCACTATGCTTTTGCGTAAACCAAAAGTCGTTTTGCACTGTGCGCTGTGCTCTGGCATAAACCAACAGCCGTTTTGCACTGTGCACTATGCTTTTGAGTAAACCTACAGTCGTTTTGCACTGTGCGCTATGCTCTGGCGTAAACCAACAGCCGTTTTGCACTGTGCGTTGTGCTCTGGCGTAAACCAACAGCCGTTTTGCACTGTGCACTATGCTTTTGAGTAAACCAACAGTCGTTTTGCATTGTGCACTATGCTTTTGCCTAAACCAAAAGCCGTTTTGCACTGTGCGTTGTGCTCTGGCGTAAACCAACAGCCGTTTTGCACTGTGCGCTGTGCTCTGGCATAAACCAACAGCCGTTTTGCACTGTGCGCTGTGCTCTGGCATAAACCAACAGCCGTTTTGCACTGTACACTATGCTTTTGAGTAAACCAACAGTCGTTTTGCATTGTGCACTATGCTTTTGAGTAAGCCAACAGTCGTTTTGCACTGTGCACTATGCTTTTGCGTAAACCAAAAGTCGTTTTGCACTGTGCGCTGTGCTCTGGCATAAACCAACAGCCGTTTTGCACTGTGCACTATGCTTTTGAGTAAACCTACAGTCGTTTTGCACTGTGCGCTATGCTCTGGCGTAAACCAACAGCCGTTTTGCACTGTGCGCTGTGCTCTGGCGTAAACCAACAGCCGTTTTGCACTGTGCGCTGTGCTCTGGCATAAACCAACAGCCGTTTTGCACTGTGCACTATGCTTTTGAGTAAACCAACAGTCGTTTTGCATTGTGCACTATGCTTTTGCCTAAACCAACAGCCGTTTTGCACTGTGCGCTGTGCTCTGACATAAACGAACAGCCGTTTTGCACTGTGCACTATGCTTTTGAGTAAACCAACAGTCGTTTTGCACTGTGCGCTGTGCTCTGGCGTAAACCAACAGCCGTTTTGCACTGTGCGCTGTGCTCTGGCGTAAACCAACAGCCGTTTTGCACTGTGCGCTGTGCTCTGGCATAAACCAACAGCCGTTTTGCTCTGTGCACTATGCTTTTGAGTAAACCAACAGTCGTTTTGCATTGTGCACTATGCTTTTGCCTAAACCAACAGTCGTTTTGCACTGTGCGCTGTGCTCTGGCGTAAACCAACAGCCGTTTTGCACTGTGCACTATGCTTTTGAGTAAACCAACAGTCGTTTTGCGTTGTGCGCTGTGCTCTGGCGTAAACCCACAGCCGTTTTGCACTGTGCGCTGTGCTCTGGCATAAACGAACAGCCGTTTTGCACTGTGCACTATGCTTTTGAGTAAACCAACAGTCGTTTTGCACTGTGCGCTGTGCTCTGGCGTAAACCAACAGTCGTTTTGCACTGTGCGCTGTGCTCTGGCGTAAACCAACAGCCGTTTTGCACTGTGCGCTGTGCTCTGGCATAAACGAACAGCCGTTTTGCACTGTGCACTATGCTTTTGAGTTAACCAACAGTCGTTTTGCACTGTGCGCTGTGCTCTGGCATAAACCAACAGCCGTTTTGCACTGTGCACTATGCTTTTGAGTAAACCAACAGTCGTTTTGCATTGTGCACTATGCTTTTGCCTAAACCAACAGCCGTTTTGCACTGTGCGCTGTGCTCTGACATAAACGAACAGCCGTTTTGCACTGTGCACTATGCTTTTGAGTAAACCAACAGTCGTTTTGCACTGTGCGCTGAACTCTGGCGTAAACCAACAGCCGTTTTGCACTGTGCGCTGTGCTCTGGCATAAACGAACAGCCGTTTTGCACTGTGCACTATGCTTTTGAGTAAACCAACAGTCGTTTTGCACTGTGCGCTGTGCTCTGGCGTAAACCAACAGTCGTTTTGCACTGTGCGCTGTGCTCTGGCGTAAACCAACAGCCGTTTTGCACTGTGCGCGGTGCTCTGGCATAAACGAACAGCCGTTTTGCACTGTGCACTATGCTTTTGAGTTAACCAACAGTCGTTTTGCACTGTGCGCTGTGCTCTGGCGTAAACCAACAGTCGTTTTGCACTGTGCGCTATGCTTTGGCGTAAACCAACAGTCGTTTTGCACTGTGCAGTATCCTTTTGCGTAAACCAGCAGTCGTTTTGCACTGTGCACTATGCTTTTGAGTAAGCCAACAGTCGTTTTGCACTGTGCACTATGCTTTTGCGTAAACCAAAAGTCGTTTTGCACTGTGCGCTGTGCTCTGGCGTAAACCAATAGCCGTTTTGCACTGTGCGCTGTGCTCTGGCGTAAACCAACAGCCGTTTTGCACTGTGCGCTGTGCTCTCGCATAAACCAACAGCCGTTTTGCACTGTACACTATGCTTTTGAGTAAACCAACAGTCGTTTTGCATTGTGCACTATGCTTTTGAGTAAGCCAACAGTCGTTTTGCACTGTGCACTATGCTTTTGCGTAAACCAAAAGTCGTTTTTCACTGTGCGCTGTGCTCTGGCATAAACCAACAGCCGTTTTGCACTGTGCACTATGCTTTTGAGTAAACCAACAGTCGTTTTGCACTGTGCGCTATGCTCTGGCGTAAACCAACAGCCGTTTTGCACTGTGCGCTGTGCTCTGGCGTAAACCAACAGCTGTTTTGCACTGTGCTCTGTGCTCTGGCATAAACCAACAGCCGTTTTGCACTGTGCACTATGCTTTTGTGTAAACCAACAGTCGTTTTGCATTGTGCACTATGCTTTTGCCTAAACCAACAGTCGTTTTGCAGTGTGCGCTGTGCTCTGGCATAAACCAACAGCCGTTTTGCACTGTGCACTATGCTTTTGAGTAAACCAACAGTCGTTTTGCATTGTGCACTATGCTTTTGCCTAAACCAACAGCCGTTTTGCACTGTGCGCTGTGCTCTGGCATAAACGAACAGCCGTTTTGCACTGTGCACTATGCTTTTGAGTAAACCAACAGTCGTTTTGCACTGTGCGTTGTGTTCTGGCGTAAACCAACAGTCGTTTTGCACTGCGCGCTATGCTTTGGCGTAAACCAACAGCAGTTTTGCACTGTGCACTATGCTTTTGAGTAAACCAACAGTTGTTTTGCACTGTACACTATGCTTTTGCGTAAACCAGCAGTCGTTTTACACTGTGCACTATGCTTTTAAGTAAACCAACAGTCGTTTTGCATTGTGCTCTATGCTTTTGCCTAAACCAACAGTCGTTTTGCACTGTGCGCTGTGCTCTGGCGTAAACCAACAGCCGTTTTGCTCTGTGCGCTGTGCTCTGGCGTAAACCAACAGCCGTTTTGCACTGTGCGCTGTGCTCTGGCATAAACCAACAGCCGTTTTGCACTGTGCACTATGCTTTTGAGTAAACCAACAGTCGTTTTGCATTGTGCACTATGCTTTTGCCTAAACCAACAGTCGTTTTGCACTGTGCGCTGTGCTCTGGCGTAAACCAACAGCCGTTTTGCACTGTGCGCTGTGCTCTGGCATAAACGAACAGCCGTTTTGCACTGTGCACTATGCTTTTGAGTAAACCAACAGTCGTTTTGCACTGTGCGCTGTGCTCTGGCGTAAACGAACAGCCGTTTTGCACTGTGCACTATGCTTTTGAGTAAACCAACAGTCGTTTTGCATTGTGCACTATGCTTTTGCCTAAACCAATAGTCGTTTTGCACTGTGCGCTGTGCTCTGGCGTAAACCAACAGCCGTTTTGCACTGTGCGCTGTGCTCTGGCATAAACGAACAGCCGTTTTGCACTGTGCACTATGCTTTTGAGTAAACCAAAAGTCGTTTTGCACTGTGCGCTGTGCTGTTGCTTAAACCAACAGCCGTTTTGCACAGTGCGCAGTGCTCTGGCGTAAACCAACAGCCGTTTTGCACTGTGCGCTGTGCTCTGGCATAAACCAACAGCCGTTTTGCACTGTGCACTATGCTTTTGAGTAAACCAACAGTCGTTTTGCACTGTGCGCTGTGCTCTGGCATAAACGAACAGCCGTTTTGCACTGTGCACTATGCTTTTGAGTAAACCAAAAGTCGTTTTTCACTGTGCGCTGTGCTCTGGCATAAACCAACAGCCGTTTTGCACTGTGCACTATGCTTTTGAGTAAACCAACAGTCGTTTTGCACTGTGCGCTATGCTCTGGCGTAAACCAACAGCCGTTTTGCACTGTGCGCTGTGCTCTGGCGTAAACCAACAGCCGTTTTGCACTGTGCTCTGTGCTCTGGCATAAACCAACAGCCGTTTTGCACTGTGCACTATGCTTTTGTGTAAACCAACAGTCGTTTTGCATTGTGCACTATGCTTTTGCCTAAACCAACAGTCGTTTTGCACTGTGCGCTGTGCTCTGGCATAAACCAACAGCCGTTTTGCACTGTGCACTATGCTTTTGAGTAAACCAACAGTCGTTTTGCATTGTGCACTATGCTTTTGCCTAAACCAACAGCCGTTTTGCACTGTGCGCTGTGCTCTGGCATAAACGAACAGCCGTTTTGCACTGTGCACTATGCTTTTGAGTAAACCAACAGTCGTTTTGCACTGTGCGTTGTGTTCTGGCGTAAACCAACAGTCGTTTTGCACTGCGCGCTATGCTTTGGCGTAAACCAACAGCAGTTTTGCACTGTGCACTATGCTTTTGAGTAAACCAACAGTTGTTTTGCACTGTACACTATGCTTTTGCGTAAACCAGCAGTCGTTTTACACTGTGCACTATGCTTTTAAGTAAACCAACAGTCGTTTTGCATTGTGCTCTATGCTTTTGCCTAAACCAACAGTCGTTTTGCACTGTGCGCTGTGCTCTGGCGTAAACCAACAGCCGTTTTGCTCTGTGCGCTGTGCTCTGGCGTAAACCAACAGCCGTTTTGCACTGTGCGCTGTGCTCTGGCATAAACCAACAGCCGTTTTGCACTGTGCACTATGCTTTTGAGTAAACCAACAGTCGTTTTGCATTGTGCACTATGCTTTTGCCTAAACCAATAGTCGTTTTGCACTGTGCGCTGTGCTCTGGCGTAAACCAACAGCCGTTTTGCACTGTGCGCTGTGCTCTGGCATAAACGAACAGCCGTTTTGCACTGTGCACTATGCTTTTGAGTAAACCAACAGTCGTTTTGCACTGTGCGCTGTGCTCTGGCGTAAACGAACAGCCGTTTTGCACTGTGCACTATGCTTTTGAGTAAACCAACAGTCGTTTTGCATTGTGCACTATGCTTTTGCCTAAACCAACAGTCGTTTTGCACTGTGCGCTGTGCTCTGGCGTAAACCAACAGCCGTTTTGCACTGTGCGCTGTGCTCTGGCGTAAACCAACAGCCGTTTTGCACTGTGCGCTGTGCTCTGGCATAAACGAACAGACGTTTTGCACTGTGCACTGTGCTTTTGAGTAAGCCAACAGTCGTTTTGCACTGTGCACTATGCTTTTGCGTAAACCAAAAGTCGTTTTGCACTGTGCGCTGTGCTCTGGCGTAAACCAACAGCCGTTTTGCAATGTGCGCTGTGCTTTTGAGTAAACCAACAGTCGTTTTGCATTGTGCACTATGCTTTTGCCTAAACCAATAGTCGTTTTGCACTGTGCGCTGTGCTCTGGCGTAAACCAACAGCCGTTTTGCACTGTGCGCTGTGCTCTGGCGTAAACCAACAGCCGTTTTGCACTGTGCGCTGTGCTCTGGCATAAACCAACAGCCGTTTTGCACTGTGCACTATGCTTTTGAGTAAACCAACAGTCGTTTTGCACTGTGCGCTGTGCTCTGGCATAAACGAACAGCCGTTTTGCACTGTGCACTATGCTTTTGAGTAAACCAACAGTCGTTTTGCACTGTGCGCTGTGCTCTGGCATAAACGAACAGTCGTTTTGCACTGTGCACTATGCTTTTGCGTAAACCAAAAGTCGTTTTGCACTGTGCGCTGTGCTCTGGCGTAAACCAACAGCCGTTTTGCACTGTGCGCTGTGCTCTGGCATAAACGAACAGCCGTTTTGCACTGTGCACTATGCTTTTGAGTAAACCAAAAGTCGTTTTGCACTGTGCGCTGTGCTGTGGCGTAAACCAACAGCCGTTTTGCACTGTGCGCTGTGCTCTGGCGTAAACCAACAGCCGTTTTGCACTGTGCGCTGTGCTCTGGCATAAACCAACAGCCGTTTTGCACTGTGCACTATGCTTTTGAGTAAACCAACAGTCGTTTTGCACTGTGCGCTGTGCTCTGGCATAAACGAACAGCCGTTTTGCACTGTGCACTATGCTTTTGAGTAAACCAACAGTCGTTTTGCACTGTGCGCTGTGCTCTGGCATAAACCCACAGCCGTTTTGCACTGTGCGCTGTGCTCTGGCATAAACGAACAGCCGTTTTGCACTGTGCACTATGCTTTTGAGTAAACCAACAGTCGTTTTGCACTGTGCGCTGTGCTCTGGCATAAACCCACAGCCGTTTTGCACTGTGCGCTGTGCTCTGGCATAAACCAACAGCCGTTTTGCACTGTGCACTATGCTTTTGAGTAAACCAACAGTCGTTTTGCATTGTGCACTATGCTTTTGCCTAAACCAACAGTCGTTTTGCACTGTGCGCTGTGCTCTGGCGTAAACCAACAGCCGTTTTGCACTGTGCGCTGTGCTCTGGCGTAAACCAACAGCCGTTTTGCACTGTGCGCTGTGCTCTGGCATAAACGAACAGACGTTTTGCACTGTGCACTGTGCTTTTGAGTAAGCCAACAGTCGTTTTGCACTGTGCACTATGCTTTTGCGTAAACCAAAAGTCGTTTTGCACTGTGCGCTGTGCTCTGGCGTAAACCAACAGCCGTTTTGCAATGTGCGCTGTGCTTTTGAGTAAACCAACAGTCGTTTTGCATTGTGCACTATGCTTTTGCCTAAACCAATAGTCGTTTTGCACTGTGCGCTGTGCTCTGGCGTAAACCAACAGCCCTTTTGCACTGTGCTCTGTGCTCTGGCGTAAACCAACAGCCGTTTTGCACTGTGCACTATGCTTTTGAGTAAACCAACAGTCGTTTTGCACTGTGCGCTATGCTTTGGCGTAAACCAACAGTCGTTTTGCACCGTGCACTATGCTTTTGAGTAAACCAACAGTCGTTTTGCATTGTGCGCTGTGCTCTGGCGTAAACCAACAGCCCTTTTGCACTGTGCTCTGTGCTCTGGCGTAAACCAACAGCCGTTTTGCACTGTGCACTATGCTTTTGAGTAAACCAATAGTCGTTTTGCACTGTGCGCTGTGCGCTGGCGTAAACCAACAGCCCTTTTGCACTGTGCTCTGTGCTCTGGCGTAAACCAACAGCCGTTTTGCACTGTGCACTATGCTTTTGAGTAAACCAACAGCCGTTTTGCACTGTGCACTATGCTTTTGCGTAAACCAAAAGTCGTTTTGCACTGTGCGCTGTGCTCTGGCGTAAACCAACAGCCCTTTTGCACTGTGCGCTGTGCTCTGGCACAAACCAACAGCCGTTTTGCACTGCGCACTATGCTTTTGAGTAAACCAACAGTCGTTTTGCATTGTGCACTATGCTTTTGCCTAAACCAACAGTCGTTTTGCACTGTGCGCTGTGCGCTGGCGTAAACCAACAGCCCTTTTGCACTGTGCTCTGTGCTCTGGCGTAAACCAACAGCCGTTTTGCACTGTGCACTATGCTTTTGAGTAAACCAACAGCCGTTTTGCACTGTGCACTATGCTTTTGCGTAAACCAACAGTCGTTTTGCACTGTGCGCTGTGCTCTGGCGTAAACCAACAGCCGTTTTGCACTGTGCGCTGTGCTCTGGCACAAACCAACAGCCGTTTTGCACTGCGCACTATGCTTTTGAGTAAACCAACAGTCGTTTTGCATTGTGCACTATGCTTTTGCCTAAACCAACAGTCGTTTTGCACTGTGCGCTGTGCTCTGGCGTAAACCAACAGCCGTTTTGCACTGTGCGCTGTGCTCTGGCATAAACGAACAGCCGTTTTGAACTGTGCACTATGCTTTTGAGTAAACCAACAGTCGTTTTGCACTGTGCGCTGTGCTCTGGCGTAAACGAACAGCCGTTTTGCACTGTGCGCTGTGCTCTGGCGTAAACCAACAGCCGTTTTGCACTGTGCGCTGTGCTCTGGCGTAAACCAACAGCCGTTTTGCACTGTGCGCTGTGCTCTGGCATAAACGAACAGCCGTTTTGCACTGTGCACTATGCTTTTGAGTAAACCAACAGTCGTTTTGCACTGTGCGCTATGCTTTGGCGTAAACCAACAGTCGTTTTGCACCGTGCACTATGCTTTTGAGTAAACCAACAGTCGTTTTGCATTGTGCGCTGTGCTCTGGCGTAAACCAACAGCCCTTTTGCACTGTGCTCTGTGCTCTGGCGTAAACCAACAGCCGTTTTGCACTGTGCACTATGCTTTTGAGTAAACCAATAGTCGTTTTGCACTGTGCGCTGTGCGCTGGCGTAAACCAACAGCCCTTTTGCACTGTGCTCTGTGCTCTGGCGTAAACCAACAGCCGTTTTGCACTGTGCACTATGCTTTTGAGTAAACCAATAGTCGTTTTGCACTGTGCGCTGTGCTCTGGCGTAAACCAACAGCCGTTTTGCTCTGTGCGCTGTGCTCTGGCGTAAACCAACAGCCGTTTTGCACTGTGCGCTGTGCTCTGGCATAAACCAACAGCCGTTTTGCACTGTGCACTATGCTTTTGAGTAAACCAACAGCCGTTTTGCACTGTGCACTATGCTTTTGCGTAAACCAATAGTCGTTTTGCACTGTGCGCTGTGCTCTGGCGTAAACCAACAGCCGTTTTGCACTGTGCACTATGCTTTTGAGTAAACCAACAGTCGTTTTGCACTGTGCACTATGCTTTTGACTAAACCAATAGTCGTTTTGCACTGTGCGCTGTGCTCTGGCGTAAACCAACAGCCCTTTTGCACTGTGCTCTGTGCTCTGGCGTAAACCAACAGCCGTTTTGCACTGTGCACTATGCTTTTGAGTAAACCAACAGTCGTTTTGCACTGTGCACTATGCTTTTGCGTAAACCAAAAGCACGACAAAAAAAAAAAAAAAAGCACGACTTTTGGTTTACGCAAAAGCATAGTGCACAGTGCAAAACGACTGTTGGTTTACTCAAAAGCATAGTGCACAGTGCAAAACGGCTGTTGGTTTACGCCAGAGCACAGTGCACAGTGCAAAAGGGCTGTTGGTTTACGCCAGAGCACAGCGCACAGTGCAAAACGACTATTGGTTTACTCAAAAGCATAGTGCACAGTGCAAAACGGCTGTTGGTTTACGCCAGAGCACAGAGCACAGTGCAAAAGGGCTGTTGGTTTACGCCAGAGCACAGCGCACAATGCAAAACGACTGTTGGTTTACTCAAAAGCATAGTGCACGGTGCAAAACGACTGTTGGTTTACGCCAAAGCATAGCGCACAGTGCAAAACGACTGTTGGTTTACTCAAAAGCATAGTGCACAGTGCAAAACGGCTGTTGGTTTACGCCAGAGCACAGAGCACAGTGCAAAAGGGCTGTTGGTTTACGCCAGAGCACAGCGCACAGTGCAAAACGACTATTGGTTTAGTCAAAAGCATAGTGCACAGTGCAAAACGACTGTTGGTTTACTCAAAAGCATAGTGCACAGTGCAAAACGGCTGTTGGTTTACGCCAGAGCACAGCGCACAGTGCAAAACGACTATTGGTTTAGGCAAAAGCATAGTGCACAATGCAAAACGACTGTTGGTTTACTCAAAAGCACAGCGCACAGTGCAAAACGGCTGTTGGTTTACGCCAGAGCACAGCGCACAGTGCAAAACGACTTTTGGTTTACGCAAAAGCATAGTGCACAGTGCAAAACGACTGTTGGCTTACTCAAAAGCACAGTGCACAGTGCAAAACGGCTGTTCGTTTATGCCAGAGCACAGCGCACAGTGCAAAACGGCTGTTGGTTTACGCCAGAGCACAGCGCACAGTGCAAAACGGCTGTTGGTTTACGCCAGAGCACAGCGCACAGTGCAAAACGACTGTTGGTTTAGGCAAAAGCATAGTGCACAATGCAAAACGACTGTTGGTTTACTCAAAAGCATAGTGCACAGTGCAAAACGGCTGTTGGTTTATGCCAGAGCACAGCGCACAGTGCAAAACGGCTGTGGGTTTATGCCAGAGCACAGCGCACAGTGCAAAACGACTGTTGGTTTACTCAAAAGCATAGTGCACAGTGCAAAACGGCTGTTCGTTTATGCCAGAGCACAGCGCACAGTGCAAAACGGCTGTGGGTTTATGCCAGAGCACAGCGCACAGTGCAAAACGACTGTTGGTTTACTCAAAAGCATAGTGCACAGTGCAAAACGGCTGTTCGTTTATGCCAGAGCACAGCGCACAGTGCAAAACGGCTGTTGGTTTACGCCAGAGCACAGCGCACAGTGCAAAACGGCTGTTGGTTTACGCCAGAGCACAGCGCACAGTGCAAAACGGCTGTTCGTTTACGCCAGAGCACAGCGCACAGTGCAAAACGACTGTTGGTTTACTCAAAAGCATAGTGCACAGTTCAAAACGGCTGTTCGTTTATGCCAGAGCACAGCGCACAGTGCAAAACGGCTGTTGGTTTACGCCAGAGCACAGCGCACAGTGCAAAACGACTGTTGGTTTAGGCAAAAGCATAGTGCACAATGCAAAACGACTGTTGGTTTACTCAAAAGCATAGTGCGCAGTGCAAAACGGCTGTTGGTTTGTGCCAGAGCACAGCGCACAGTGCAAAACGGCTGTTGGTTTACGCCAGAGCACAGCGCACAGTGCAAAACGACTGTTGGTTTACGCAAAAGCATAGTGCACAGTGCAAAACGACTGTTGGTTTACTCAAAAGCATAGTGCACAGTGCAAAACGGCTGTTGGTTTACGCCAGAGCACAGTGCACAGTGCAAAAGGGCTGTTGGTTTACGCCAGAGCACAGCGCACAGTGCAAAACGACTATTGGTTTACTCAAAAGCATAGTGCACAGTGCAAAACGGCTGTTGGTTTACGCCAGAGCACAGAGCACAGTGCAAAAGGGCTGTTGGTTTACGCCAGAGCACAGCGCACAATGCAAAACGACTGTTGGTTTACTCAAAAGCATAGTGCACGGTGCAAAACGACTGTTGGTTTACGCCAAAGCATAGCGCACAGTGCAAAACGACTGTTGGTTTACTCAAAAGCATAGTGCACAGTGCAAAACGGCTGTTGGTTTACGCCAGAGCGCAGAGCACAGTGCAAAAGGGCTGTTGGTTTACGCCAGAGCACAGCGCACAGTGCAAAACGACTATTGGTTTAGTCAAAAGCATAGTGCACAGTGCAAAACGACTGTTGGTTTACTCAAAAGCATAGTGCACAGTGCAAAACGGCTGTTGGTTTACGCCAGAGCACAGCGCACAGTGCAAAACGACTATTGGTTTAGGCAAAAGCATAGTGCACAATGCAAAACGACTGTTGGTTTACTCAAAAGCACAGCGCACAGTGCAAAACGGCTGTTGGTTTACGCCAGAGCACAGCGCACAGTGCAAAACGACTTTTGGTTTACGCAAAAGCATAGTGCACAGTGCAAAACGACTGTTGGCTTACTCAAAAGCACAGTGCACAGTGCAAAACGGCTGTTCGTTTATGCCAGAGCACAGCGCACAGTGCAAAACGGCTGTTGGTTTACGCCAGAGCACAGCGCACAGTGCAAAACGGCTGTTGGTTTACGCCAGAGCACAGCGCACAGTGCAAAACGACTGTTGGTTTAGGCAAAAGCATAGTGCACAATGCAAAACGACTGTTGGTTTACTCAAAAGCATAGTGCACAGTGCAAAACGGCTGTTGGTTTATGCCAGAGCACAGCGCACAGTGCAAAACGGCTGTGGGTTTATGCCAGAGCACAGCGCACAGTGCAAAACGACTGTTGGTTTACTCAAAAGCATAGTGCACAGTGCAAAACGGCTGTTCGTTTATGCCAGAGCACAGCGCACAGTGCAAAACGGCTGTGGGTTTATGCCAGAGCACAGCGCACAGTGCAAAACGACTGTTGGTTTACTCAAAAGCATAGTGCACAGTGCAAAACGGCTGTTCGTTTATGCCAGAGCACAGCGCACAGTGCAAAACGGCTGTTGGTTTACGCCAGAGCACAGCGCACAGTGCAAAACGGCTGTTGGTTTACGCCAGAGCACAGCGCACAGTGCAAAACGGCTGTTCGTTTACGCCAGAGCACAGCGCACAGTGCAAAACGACTGTTGGTTTACTCAAAAGCATAGTGCACAGTTCAAAACGGCTGTTCGTTTATGCCAGAGCACAGCGCACAGTGCAAAACGGCTGTTGGTTTACGCCAGAGCACAGCGCACAGTGCAAAACGACTGTTGGTTTAGGCAAAAGCATAGTGCACAATGCAAAACGACTGTTGGTTTACTCAAAAGCATAGTGCGCAGTGCAAAACGGCTGTTGGTTTGTGCCAGAGCACAGCGCACAGTGCAAAACGGCTGTTGGTTTACGCCAGAGCACAGCGCACAGTGCAAAACGACTGTTGGTTTAGGCAAAAGCATAGAGCACAATGCAAAACGACTGTTGGTTTACTTAAAAGCATAGTGCACAGTGTAAAACGACTGCTGGTTTACGCAAAAGCATAGTGTACAGTGCAAAACAACTGTTGGTTTACTCAAAAGCATAGTGCACAGTGCAAAACGGCTGTTGGTTTACGTAAAGGAATAGCGCGCAGTGCAAAACGACTGTTGGTTTACGCCAGAACACAACGCACAGTGCAAAACGACTGTTGGTTTACTCAAAAGCATAGTGCACAGTGCAAAACGGCTGTTCGTTTATGCCAGAGCACAGCGCACAGTGCAAAACGGCTGTTGGTTTAGGCAAAAGCATAGTGCACAATGCAAAACGACTGTTGGTTTACTCAAAAGCATAGTGCACAGTGCAAAACGGCTGTTGGTTTATGCCAGAGCACAGCGCACAGTGCAAAACGACTGTTGGTTTAGGCAAAAGCATAGTGCACAATGCAAAACGACTGTTGGTTTACACAAAAGCATAGTGCACAGTGCAAAACGGCTGTTGGTTTATGCCAGAGCACAGCGCACAGTGCAAAACGACTGTTGGTTTAGGCAAAAGCATAGTGCACAATGCAAAACGACTGTTGGTTTACTCAAAAGCATAGTGCACAGTGCAAAACGGCACAGAGCAAAGGGCTGTTGGTGTACGCCAGAGCACAGCGCACAGTGCAAAACGGCTGTTGGTTTACGCCAGAGCACAGCGCACAGTGCAAAACGACTTTTGGTTTACGCAAAAGCATAGTGCACAGTGCAAAACGACTGTTGGCTTACTCAAAAGCACAGTGCACAGTGCAAAACGGCTGTTCGTTTATGCCAGAGCACAGCGCACAGTGCAAAACGGCTGTTGGTTTACTCAAAAGCACAGCGCACAGTGCAAAACGGCTGTTGGTTTACGCCAGAGCACAGCGCACAGTGCAAAACGACTGTTGGTTTAGGCAAAAGCATAGTGCACAATGCAAAACGACTGTTGGTTTACACAAAAGCATAGTGCACAGTGCAAAACGGCTGTTGGTTTATGCCAGAGCACAGCGCACAGTGCAAAACGACTTTTGGTTTACGCAAAAGCATAGTGCACAGTGCAAAACGACTGTTGGCTTACTCAAAAGCACAGTGCACAGTGCAAAACGGCTGTTCGTTTATGCCAGAGCACAGCGCACAATGCAAAACGACTGTTGGTTTACACAAAAGCATAGTGCACAGTGCAAAACGGCTGTTGGTTTATGCCAGAGCACAGCGCACAGTGCAAAACGACTGTTGGTTTAGGCAAAAGCATAGTGCACAATGCAAAACGACTGCTGGTTTACTCAAAAGCATAGTGCACAGTGCAAAACGGCACAGAGCAAAGGGCTGTTGGTGTACGCCAGAGCACAGCGCACAGTGCAAAACGGCTGTTGGTTTACGCCAGAGCACAGCGCACAGTGCAAAACGACTTTTGGTTTACGCAAAAGCATAGTGCACAGTGCAAAACGACTGTTGGCTTACTCAAAAGCACAGTGCACAGTGCAAAACGGCTGTTGGTTTATGCCAGAGCACAGCGCACAGTGCAAAACGACTGTTGGTTTAGGCAAAAGCATAGTGCACAATGCAAAACGACTGTTGGTTTACTCAAAAGCATAGTGCACAGTGCAAAACGGCACAGAGCAAAGGGCTGTTGGTGTACGCCAGAGCACAGCGCACAGTGCAAAACGGCTGTTGGTTTACGCCAGAGCACAGCGCACAGTGCAAAACGACTTTTGGTTTACGCAAAAGCATAGTGCACAGTGCAAAACGACTGTTGGCTTACTCAAAAGCACAGTGCACAGTGCAAAACGGCTGTTCGTTTATGCCAGAGCACAGCGCACAGTGCAAAACGGCTGTTGGTTTACTCAAAAGCACAGCGCACAGTGCAAAACGGCTGTTGGTTTACGCCAGAGCACAGCGCACAGTGCAAAACGACTGTTGGTTTAGGCAAAAGCATAGTGCACAATGCAAAACGACTGTTGGTTTACTCAAAAGCATAGTGCACAGTGCAAAACGGCTGTTGGTTTATGCCAGAGCACAGCGCACAGTGCAAAACGGCTGTGGGTTTATGCCAGAGCACAGCGCACAGTGCAGAACGACTGTTGGTTTACTCAAAAGCATAGTGCACAGTGCAAAACGGCTGTTCGTTTATGCCAGAGCACAGCGCACAGTGCAAAACGGCTGTGGGTTTATGCCAGAGCACAGCGCACAGTGCAAAACGACTGTTGGTTTACTCAAAAGCATAGCGCACAGTGCAAAACGGCTGTTCGTTTATGCCAGAGCACAGCGCACAGTGCAAAACGGCTGTTGGTTTACGCCAGAGCACAGCGCACAGTGCAAAACGACTGTTGGTTTACGCCAGAGCATAGTGCACAATGCAAAACGACTGTTGGTTTACTCAAAAGCATAGTGCACAGTGCAAAACGGCTGTTGGTTTATGCCAGAGCACAGCGCACAACATGCTTTACTTAAAAGCATAGTGCACAGTGTAAAACGACTGCTGGTTTACGCAAAAGCATAGTGTACAGTGCAAAACAACTGTTGGTTTACTCAAAAGCATAGTGCACAGTGCAAAACGGCTGTTGGTTTAGGCAAAAGCATAGTGCACAATGCAAAACGACTGTTGGTTTACTCAAAAGCATAGTGCACAGTGCAAAACGGCTGTTGGTTTATGCCAGAGCACAGCGCACAGTGCAAAACGACTGTTGGTTTAGGCAAAAGCATAGTGCACAATGCAAAACGACTGTTGGTTTACACAAAAGCATAGTGCACAGTGCAAAACGGCTGTTGGTTTATGCCAGAGCACAGCGCACAGTGCAAAACGACTGTTGGTTTAGGCAAAAGCATAGTGCACAATGCAAAACGACTGCTGGTTTACTCAAAAGCATAGTGCACAGTGCAAAACGGCACAGAGCAAAGGGCTGTTGGTGTACGCCAGAGCACAGCGCACAGTGCAAAACGGCTGTTGGTTTACGCCAGAGCACAGCGCACAGTGCAAAACGACTTTTGGTTTACGCAAAAGCATAGTGCACAGTGCAAAACGACTGTTGGCTTACTCAAAAGCACAGTGCACAGTGCAAAACGGCTGTTCGTTTATGCCAGAGCACAGCGCACAGTGCAAAACGGCTGTTGGTTTACTCAAAAGCACAGCGCACAGTGCAAAACGGCTGTTGGTTTACGCCAGAGCACAGCGCACAGTGCAAAACGACTGTTGGTTTAGGCAAAAGCATAGTGCACAATGCAAAACGACTGTTGGTTTACTCAAAAGCATAGTGCACAGTGCAAAACGGCTGTTGGTTTATGCCAGAGCACAGCGCACAGTGCAAAACGGCTGTGGGTTTATGCCAGAGCACAGCGCACAGTGCAAAACGACTGTTGGTTTACTCAAAAGCATAGTGCACAGTGCAAAACGGCTGTTCGTTTATGCCAGAGCACAGCGCACAGTGCAAAACGGCTGTGGGTTTATGCCAGAGCACAGCGCACAGTGCAAAACGACTGTTGGTTTACTCAAAAGCATAGTGCACAGTGCAAAACGGCTGTTCGTTTATGCCAGAGCACAGCGCACAGTGCAAAACGGCTGTTGGTTTACGCCAGAGCACAGCGCACAGTGCAAAACGACTGTTGGTTTACGCCAGAGCATAGTGCACAATGCAAAACGACTGTTGGTTTACTCAAAAGCATAGTGCACAGTGCAAAACGGCTGTTGGTTTATGCCAGAGCACAGCGCACAACATGCTTTACTTAAAAGCATAGTGCACAGTGTAAAACGACTGCTGGTTTACGCAAAAGCATAGTGTACAGTGCAAAACAACTGTTGGTTTACT
This sequence comes from Xylota segnis, assembly GCA_963583995.1. Lineage (NCBI taxonomy): Eukaryota > Metazoa > Arthropoda > Insecta > Diptera > Syrphidae > Xylota > Xylota segnis. Next base: position 84,717,734 of record OY757237.1, read on the forward strand.
CAAAAGCATAGTGCACAGTGCAAAACGGCTGTTGGTTTACGCCAAAGCATAGCGCGCAGTGCAAAACGACTGTTGGTTTACGCCAAAACACAACGCACAGTGCAAAACGACTGTTGGTTTACTCAAAAGCATAGTGCACAGTGCAAAACGGCTGTTCGTTTATGCCAGAGCACAGCGCACAGTGCAAAACGGCTGTTGGTTTAGGCAAAAGCATAGTGCACAATGCAAAACGACTGTTGGTTTACTCAAAAGCATAGTGCACAGTGCAAAACGGCTGTTGGTTTATGCCAGAGCACAGCGCACAGTGCAAAACGACTGTTGGTTTAGGCAAAAGCATAGTGCACAATGCAAAACGACTGTTGGTTTACACAAAAGCATAGTGCACAGTGCAAAACGGCTGTTGGTTTATGCCAGAGCACAGCGCACAGTGCAAAACGACTGTTGGTTTAGGCAAAAGCATAGTGCACAATGCAAAACGACTGTTGGTTTACACAAAAGCATAGTGCACAGTGCAAAACGGCTGTTGGTTTACGCCAGAGCACAGAGCACAGTGCAAAAGGGCTGTTGGTTTACGCCAGAGCACAGCGAACAATGCAAAACGACTGTTGGTTTACTCAAAAGCATAGTGCACGGTGCAAAACGACTGTTGGTTTACGCCAAAGCATAGCGCACAGTGCAAAACGACTGTTGGTTTACTCAAAAGCATAGTGCACAGTGCAAAACGGCTGTTGGTTTACGCCAGAGCACAGAGCACAGTGCAAAAGGGCTGTTGGTTTACGCCAGAGCACAGCGCACAGTGCAAAACGACTATTGGTTTAGGCAAAAGCATAGTGCACAATGCAAAACGACTGTTGGTTTACTCAAAAGCACAGCGCACAGTGCAAAACGGCTGTTGGTTTACGCCAGAGCACAGCGCACAGTGCTAAACGACTTTTGGTTTACGCAAAAGCATAGTGCACAGTGCAAAACGACTGTTGGCTTACTCAAAAGCACAGTGCACTGTGCAAAACGGCTGTTCGTTTATGCCAGAGCACAGCGCACAGTGCAAAACGGCTGTTGGTTTACGCCAGAGCACAGCGCACAGTGCAAAACGGCTGTTGGTTTACGCCAGAGCACAGCGCACAGTGCAAAACGACTGTTGGTTTAGGCAAAAGCATAGTGCACAATGCAAAACGACTGTTGGTTTACTCAAAAGCATAGTGCACAGTGCAAAACGGCTGTTGGTTTATGCCAGAGCACAGCGCACAGTGCAAAACGGCTGTGAGTTTATGCCAGAGCACAGCGCACAGTGCAAAACGACTGTTGGTTTACTCAAAAGCATAGTGCACAGTGCAAAACGGCTGTTCGTTTATGCCAGAGCACAGCGCACAGTGCAAAACGGCTGTGGGTTTATGCCAGAGCACAGCGCACAGTGCAAAACGACTGTTGGTTTACTCAAAAGCATAGTGCACAGTGCAAAACGGCTGTTCGTTTATGCCAGAGCACAGCGCACAGTGCAAAACGGCTGTTGGTTTACGCCAGAGCACAGCGCACAGTGCAAAACGACTGTTGGTTTACGCCAGAGCATAGTGCACAATGCAAAACGACTGTTGGTTTACTCAAAAGCATAGTGCACAGTGCAAAACGGCTGTTGGTTTATGCCAGAGCACAGCGCACAGTGCAAAACGGCTGTTGGTTTACGCCACAGCACAGCGCACAGTGCAAAACGACTTTTGGTTTACTCAAAGCATAGTGCACAGTGCAAAACGGCTGTTCGTTTATGCCAGAGCACAGCGCACAGTGCAAAACGGCTGTTGGTTTACGCCAGAGCACAGCGCACAGTGCAAAACGACTATTGGTTTAGGCAAAAGCATAGTGCACAATGCAAAACGACTGTTGGTTTACTCAAAAGCATAGTGCACAGTGCAAAACGGCTGTTCCTTTATGCCAGAGCACAGCGCACAGTGCAAAACGGCTGTTGGTTTACGCCAGAGCACAGCGCACAGTGCAAAACGACTGTTGGTTTACTCAAAAGCATAGTGCACAGTGCAAAACGGCTGTTCGTTTATGCCAGAGCACAGCGCACAATGCAAAACGACTGTTGGTTTACACAAAAGCATAGTGCACAGTGCAAAACGGCTGTTGGTTTACGCCAGAGCACAGAGCACAGTGCAAAAGGGCTGTTGGTTTACGCCAGAGCACAGCGAACAATGCAAAACGACTGTTGGTTTACTCAAAAGCATAGTGCACGGTGCAAAACGACTGTTGGTTTACGCCAAAGCATAGCGCACAGTGCAAAACGACTGTTGGTTTACTCAAAAGCATAGTGCACAGTGCAAAACGGCTGTTCGTTTACGCCAGAGCACAGCGCACAGTGCAAAACGACTGTTGGTTTACTCAAAAGCATAGTGCACAGTGCAAAACGGCTGTTCGTTTATGCCAGAGCACAGCGCACAGTGCAAAACGGCTGTTGGTTTACGCCAGAGCACAGCGCACAGTGCAAAACGACTGTTGGTTTAGGCAAAAGCATAGTGCACAATGCAAAACGACTGTTGGTTTACTCAAAAGCATAGTGCACAGTGCAAAACGGCTGTTGGTTTGTGCCAGAGCACAGCGCACAGTGCAAAACGGCTGTTGGTTTACGCCAGAGCACAGCGCACAGTGCAAAACGGCTGTTGGTTTACGCCAGAGCACAGCGCACAGTGCAAAACGACTGTTGGTTTAGGCAAAAGCATAGAGCACAATGCAAAACGACTGTTGGTTTACTTAAAAGCATAGTGCACAGTGTAAAACGACTGCTGGTTTACGCAAAAGCATAGTGTACAGTGCAAAACAACTGTTGGTTTACTCAAAAGCATAGTGCACAGTGCAAAACGGCTGTTGGTTTACGCCAAAGCATAGCGCGCAGTGCAAAACGACTGTTGGTTTACGCCAGAACACAACGCACAGTGCAAAACGACTGTTGGTTTACTCAAAAGCATAGTGCTCAGTGCAAAACGGCTGTTCGTTTATGCCAGAGCACAGCTCACAGTGCAAAACGGCTGTTGGTTTAGGCAAAAGCATAGTGCACAATGCAAAACGACTGTTGGTTTACTCAAAAGCATAGTGCACAGTGCAAAACGGCTGTTGGTTTATGCCAGAGCACAGCGCACAGTGCAAAACGACTGTTGGTTTAGGCAAAAGCATAGTGCACAATGCAAAACGACTGTTGGTTTACACAAAAGCATAGTGCACAGTGCAAAACGGCAGTTGGTTTATGCCAGAGCACAGCGCACAGTGCAAAACGACTGTTGGTTTAGGCAAAAGCATAGTGCACAATGCAAAACGACTGTTGGTTTCCACAAAAGCATAGTGCACAGTGCAAAACGGCTGTTGGTTTACGCCAGAGCACAGCGCACAGTGCAAAACGGCTGTTGGTTTACGCCAGAGCATAGCGCACAGTGCAAAACGACTGTTGGTTTACTCAAAAGCATAGTGCACAGTGCAAAACGGCTGTTGGTTTATGCCAGAGCACAGCGCACAGTGAAAAACGACTTTTGGTTTACGCAAAAGCATAGTGCACAGTGCAAAACGACTGTTGGCTTACTCAAAAGCATAGTGCACAATGCAAAACGACTGTTGGTTTACTCAAAAGCATAGTGTACAGTGCAAAACGGCTGTTGGTTTATGCCAGAGCACAGCGCACAGTGCAAAACGGCTGTTGGTTTACGCCAGAGCACAGCGCACAGTGCAAAACGGCTGTTGGTTTACGCCAGAGCACAGCGCACAGTGCAAAACGACTTTTGGTTTACGCAAAAGCATAGTGCACAGTGCAAAACGACTGTTGGCTTACTCAAAAGCATAGTGCACAGTGCAAAACGACTGCTGGTTTACGCAAAGGGATACTGCACAGTGCAAAACGACTGTTGGTTTACGCCAAAGCATAGCGCACAGTGCAAAACGACTGTTGGTTTACGCCAGAGCACAGCGCACAGTGCAAAACGACTGTTGGTTAACTCAAAAGCATAGTGCACAGTGCAAAACGGCTGTTCGTTTATGCCAGAGCACAGCGCACAGTGCAAAACGGCTGTTGGTTTACGCCAGAGCACAGCGCACAGTGCAAAACGGCTGTTGGTTTACGCCAGAGCACAGCGCACAGTGCAAAACGACTGTTGGTTTACTCAAAAGCATAGTGCACAGTGCAAAACGGCTGTTCGTTTATGCCAGAGCACAGCGCACAGTGCAAAACGGCTGTTGGTTTACGCCAGAGCACAGCGCACAGTGCAAAACGACTGTTGGTTTAGGCAAAAGCATAGTGCACAATGCAAAACGACTGTTGGTTTACTCAAAAGCATAGTGCACAGTGCAAAACGGCTGTTGGTTTATGCCAGAGCACAGCGCACAGTGCAAAACGGCTGTTGGTTTACGCCAGAGCTCAGCGCACAGTGCAAAACGACTTTTGGTTTACGCAAAAGCATAGTGCACAGTGCAAAACGACTGTTGGCTTACTCAAAAGCATAGTGCACAATGCAAAACGACTGTTGGTTTACTCAAAAGCATACTGTACAGTGCAAAACGGCTGTTGGTTTACGCCAGAGCACAGCGCACAGTGCAAAACGGCTGTTGGTTTACGCCAGAGCACAGCGCACAGCGCAAAACGACTGTTGGTTTACTCAAAAGCATAGTGCACAGTGCAAAACGGCTGTTCGTTTATGCCAGAGCACAGTGCAAAACGGCTGTTGGTTTACGCCAGAGCACAGCGCACAGTGCAAAACTGCTGTTGGTTTACGCCAGAGCACAGCGCACAGTGCAAAACGACTTTTGGTTTACGCAAAAGCATAGTGCACAGTGCAAAACGACTGTTGGCTTACTCAAAAGCATAGTGCACAATGCAAAACGACTGTTGGTTTACTCAAAAGCATACTGTACAGTGCAAAACGGCTGTTGGTTTATGCCAGAGCACAGCGCACAGTGCAAAACGGCTGTTGGTTTACGCCAGAGCACAGCGCACAGTGCAAAACGGCTGTTGGTTTACGCCAGAGCACAGCGCACAGTGCAAAACGACTTTTGGTTTACGCAAAAGCAGAGTGCACAGTGCAAAACGACTGTTGGCTTACTCAAAAGCATAGTGCACAGTGCAAAACGACTGCTGGTTTACGCAAAAGGATACTGCACAGTGCAAAACGACTGTTGGTTTACGCCAAAGCATAGCGCACAGTGCAAAACGACTGTTTGTTTACGCCAGAGCACAGCGCACAGTGCAAAACGACTGTTGGTTAACTCAAAAGCATAGTGCACAGTGCAAAACGGCTGTTCGTTTATGCCAGAGCACAGCGCACAGTGCAAAACGGCTGTTGGTTTACGCCAGAGCACAGCGCACAGTGCAAAACGACTGTTGGTTTACGCCAGAGCACAGCGCACAGTGCAAAACGACTATTGGTTTACTCAAAAGCATAGTGCACAGTGCAAAACGGCTGTTCGTTTATGCCAGAGCACAGCGCACAGTGCAAAACGGCTGTTGGTTTACGCCAGAGCACAGCGCACAGTGCAAAACGACTATTGGTTTAGGCAAAAGCATAGTGCACAATGCAAAACGACTGTTGGTTTACTCAAAAGCATAGTGCACAGTGCAAAACGGCTGTTCGTTTACGCCAGAGCACAGCGCACAGTGCAAAACGACTGTTGGTTTACTCAAAAGCATAGTGCACAGTGCAAAACGGCTGTTCGTTTATGCCAGAGCACAGCGCACAGTGCAAAACGGCTGTTGGTTTACGCCAGAGCACAGCGCACAGTGCAAAACGACTGTTGGTTTAGGCAAAAGCATAGTGCACAATGCAAAACGACTGTTTTTTACGCCAGAGCACAGCGCACAGTGCAAAACGACTGTTGGTTTACGCCAGAGCACAGCGCACAGTGCAAAACGACTGTTGGTTAACTCAAAAGCATAGTGCACAGTGCAAAACGGCTGTTCGTTTATGCCAGAGCACAGCGCACAGTGCAAAACGGCTGTTGGTTTACGCCAAAGCATAGCGCACAGTGCAAAACGACTGTTGGTTTACGCCAGAGCACAGCGCACAGTGCAAAACGACTGTTGGTTAACTCAAAAGCATAGTGCACAGTGCAAAACGGCTGTTCATTTATGCCAGAGCACAGCGCACAGTGCAAAACGGCTGTTGGTTTACGCCAAAGCATAGCGCACAGTGCAAAACGACTGTTGGTTTACGCCAGAGCACAGCGCACAGTGCAAAACGACTGTTGGTTTAGGCAAAAGCATAGTGCACAATGCAAAACGACTGTTGGTTTACTCAAAAGCATAGTGCACAGTGCAAAACGGCTGCTCGTTTATGCCAGAGCACAGCGCACAGTGCAAAACGGCTGTGGGTTTACGCCAGAGCACAGCGCACAACGCAAAACGACTGTTGGTTTACTCAAAAGCATAGTGCACAGTGCAAAACGGCTGTTGGTTTACGCCAAAGCATAGCGCGCAGTGCAAAACGACTGTTGGTTTACGCCAGAGCACAGCGCACAGTGCAAAACGACTGTTGGTTTAGGCAAAAGCATAGTGCACAATGCAAAACGACTGTTGGTTTACTCAAAAGCATAGTGCGCAGTGCAAAACGGCTGTTCGTTTATGCCAGAGCACAGCGCACAGCGCAAAACGGCTGTTGGTTTACGCCAGAGCACAGCGCACAGTGCAAAACGACTGTTGGTTTAGGCAAAAGCATAGTGCACAATGCAAAACGACTGTTGGTTTACTCAAAAGCATAGTGCACAGTGCAAAACGGCTGTTGGTTTATGCCAGAGCACAGCGCACAGTGCAAAACGGCTGTTGGTTTACGCCAGAGCACAGCGCACAGTGCAAAACGGCTGTTGGTTTACGCCAGAGCACAGCGCACAGTGCAAAACGACTGTTGGTTTACTCAAAAGCATAGTGCACAGTGCAAAACGGCTGTTCGTTTATGTCAGAGCACAGCGCACAGTGCAAAACGGCTGTTGGTTTAGGCAAAAGCATAGTGCACAATGCAAAACGACTGTTGGTTTACTCAAAAGCATAGTGCACAGTGCAAAACGGCTGTTGGTTTATGCCAGAGCACAGCGCACAGTGCAAAACGACTGTTGGTTTAGGCAAAAGCATAGTGCACAATGCAAAACGACTGTTGGTTTACTCAAAAGCATAGTGCACAGTGCAAAACGGCTGTTGGTTTATGCCAGAGCACAGCGCACAGTGCAAAACGGCTGTTGGTTTACGCCAGAGCACAGCGCACAGTGCAAAACGGCTGTTGGTTTACGCCAGAGCATAGCGCACAGTGCAAAACGACTGTTGGTTTACTCAAAAGCATAGTGCACAGTGCAAAACGGCTGTTGGTTTATGCCAGAGCACAGCGCACAGTGCAAAACGACTTTTGGTTTACGCAAAAGCATAGTGCACAGTGCAAAACGACTGTTGGCTTACTCAAAAGCATAGTGCACAATGCAAAACGACTGTTGGTTTACTCAAAAGCATAGTGTACAGTGCAAAACGGCTGTTGGTTTATGCCAGAGCACAGCGCACAGTGCAAAACGGCTGTTAGTTTATGCCAGAGCACAGCGCACAGTGCAAAACGGCTGTTGGTTTACGCCAGAGCACAACGCACAGTGCAAAACGGCTTTTGGTTTAGGCAAAAGCATAGTGCACAATGCAAAACGACTGTTGGCTTAGGCAAAAGCATAGTGCACAATGCAAAACGACTGTTGGCTTACTCAAAAGCATAGTGCACAGTGCAAAACGGCTGTTCGTTTATGCCAGAGCACAGCGCACAGTGCAAAACGGCTGTTGGTTTACGCCAGAGCACAGCGCACAGTGCAAAACGGCTGTTGGTTTACGCCAGAGCACAGCGCACAGTGCAAAACGGCTGTGGGTTTACGCCAGAGCACAGAGCACAGAGCAAAACGACTGTTGGTTTACTCAAAAGCATAGTGCACAGTGCAAAACGGCTGTTCGTTTATGCCAGAGCACAGCGCACAGTGCAAAACGACTGTTGGTTTAGGCAAAACCATAGTGCACAATGCAAAACGACTGTTGGTTTACTCAAAAGCATAGTGCACAGTGCAAAACGGCTGTTGGTTTAGGCAAAAGCATAGTGCACAATGCAAAACGACTGTTGGCTTACTCAAAAGCATAGTGCACAGTGCAAAACGGCTGTTCGTTTATGCCAGAGCACAGCGCACATTGCAAAACGGCTGTTGGTTTACTCAAAAGCATAGTGCACAGTGCAAAACGGCTGTTCGTTTATGCCAGAGCACAGCGCACAATGCAAAACGACTGTTGGTTTACTCAAAAGCATAGTGCACAGTGCAAAACGGCTGCTCGTTTATGCCAGAGCACAGCGCACAGTGCAAAACGGCTGTGGGTTTACGCCAGAGCACAGCGCACAGTGCAAAACGACTGTTGGTTTACTCAAAAGCATAGTGCACAGTGCAAAACGGCTGTTCGTTTATGCCAGAGCACAGCGCACAGTGCAAAACGGCTGTTGGTTTACGCCAGAGCACAGCGCACAGTGCAAAACGACTGTTGGTTTACTCAAAAGCATAGTGCACAGTGCAAAACGGCTGTTCGTTTATGCCAGAGCACAGCGCACAATGCAAAACGACTGTTGGTTTACTCAAAAGCATAGTGCACAGTGCAAAACGGCTGCTCGTTTATGCCAGAGCACAGCGCACAGTGCAAAACGGCTGTGGGTTTACGCCAGAGCACAGCGCACAGTGCAAAACGACTGTTGGTTTACTCAAAAGCATAGTGCACAGTGCAAAACGGCTGTTCGTTTATGCCAGAGCACAGCGCACAGTGCAAAACGGCTGTTGGTTTACGCCAGAGCACAGCGCACAGTGCAAAACGGCTGTTGGTTTACGCCAGAGCACAGCGCACAGTGCAAAACGACTGTTGGTTTACTCAAAAGCATAGTGCACAGTGCAAAACGGCTGTTCGTTTATGCCAGAGCACAGCGCACAGTGCAAAACGGCTGTTGGTTTACGCCAGAGCACAGCGCACAGTGCAAAACGGCTGTTGGTTTACGCCAGAGCACAGCGCACAGTGCAAAACGGCTGTTGGTTTACGCCAGAGCACAGCGCACAGTGCAAAACGGCTGTTGGTTTACGCCAGAGCACAGCGCACAGTGCAAAACGACTTTTGGTTTACGCAAAAGCATAGTTCACAGTGCAAAACGACTGTTGGCTTACTCAAAAGCATAGTGCACAGTGCAAAACGACTGCTGGTTTACGCAAAGCGATACTGCACAGTGCAAAACGACTGTTGGTTTACGCCAAAGCATAGCGCACAGTGCAAAACGACTGTTGGTTTACGCCAGAGCACAGCGCACAGTGCAAAACGACTGTTGGTTAACTCAAAAGCATAGTGCACAGTGCAAAACGGCTGTTCGTTTATGCCAGAGCACAGCGCACAGTGCAAAACGACTGTTGGTTTATGCCAGAGCACAGCGCACAGTGCAAAACGGCTGTTGGTTTACGCCAGAGCACAGCGCACAGTGCAAAACGGCTGTTGGTTTACGCCAGAGCACAGCGCACAGTGCGAAACGGCTGTTGGTTTACGCCAGAGCACAGCGCACAGTGCAAAACGGCTGTTGGTTTACGCCAGAGCACAGCGCACAGTGCAAAACGACTGTTGGTTAACTCAAAAGCATAGTGCACAGTGCAAAACGGCTGTTCGTTTATGCCAGAGCACAGCGCACAGTGCAAAACGGCTGTTGGTTTACGCCAGAGCACAGCGCACAGTGCAAAACGGCTGTTGGTTTACGCCAGAGCACAGCGCACAGTGCAAAACGGCTGTTGGTTTACGCCAGAGCACAGCGCACAGTGCGAAACGGCTGTTGGTTTACGCCAGAGCACAGCGCACAGTGCAAAACGGCTGTTGGTTTACGCCAGAGCACAGCGCACAGTGCAAAACGACTGTTGGTTTAGGCAAAAGCATAGTGCACAATGCAAAACGACTGTTGGTTTACTCAAAAGCATAGTGCACAGTGCAAAACGGCTGCTGGTTTACGCCAGAGCTCAGCGCACAGTGCAAAACGGCTGTTAGTTTACGCCAGAGCACAGCGCACAGTGCAAAACGACTGTTGGTTTACTCAAAAGCATAGTGCACAGTGCAAAACGGCTGTTCGTTTATGCCAGAGCACAGCGCACAGTGCAAAACGGCTGTTGGTTTAGGCAAAAGCATAGTGCACAGTGCAAAACGGCTGTTGGTTTATGCCAGAGCACAGCGCACAGTGCAAAACGGCTGTTGGTTTACGCCAGAGCACAACGCACAGTGCAAAACGGCTGTTGGTTTACGCCAGAGCATAGCGCACAGTGCAAAACGACTGTTGGTTTACTCAAAAGCATAGTGCACAGTGCAAAACGGCTGTTGGTTTATGCCAGAGCACAGCGCACAGTGCAAAACGGCTGTTGGTTTACGCCAGAGCACAGCGCACAGTGCAAAACGGCTGTTGGTTTACGCCAGAGCACAGCGCACAGTGCGAAACGGCTGTTGGTTTACGCCAGAGCACAGCGCACAGTGCAAAACGGCTGTTGGTTTACGCCAGAGCACAGCGCACAGTGCAAAACGACTGTTGGTTAACTCAAAAGCATAGTGCACAGTGCAAAACGGCTGTTCGTTTATGCCAGAGCACAGCGCACAGTGCAAAACGGCTGTTGGTTTACGCCAGAGCACAGCGCACAGTGCAAAACGGCTGTTGGTTTACGCCAGAGCACAGCGCACAGTGCAAAACGGCTGTTGGTTTACGCCAGAGCACAGCGCACAGTGCGAAACGGCTGTTGGTTTACGCCAGAGCACAGCCCACAGTGCAAAACGGCTGTTGGTTTACGCCAGAGCACAGCGCACAGTGCAAAACGACTGTTGGTTTAGGCAAAAGCATAGTGCACAATGCAAAACGACTGTTGGTTTACTCAAAAGCATAGTGCACAGTGCAAAACGGCTGCTGGTTTACGCCAGAGCTCAGCGCACAGTGCAAAACGGCTGTTAGTTTACGCCAGAGCACAGCGCACAGTGCAAAACGACTGTTGGTTTACTCAAAAGCATAGTGCACAGTGCAAAACGGCTGTTGGTTTAGGCAAAAGCATAGTGCACAATGCAAAACGACTGTTGGCTTACTCAAAAGCATAGTGCACAGTGCAAAACGGCTGTTCGTTTATGCCAGAGCACAGCGCACAGTGCAAAACGGCTTTTGGTTTAGGCAAAAGCATAGTGCACAATGCAAAACGACTGTTGGCTTACTCAAAAGCATAGTGCACAGTGCAAAACGGCTGTTCGTTTATGCCAGAGCACAGCGCACAGTGCAAAACGACTGTTGGTTTATGCCAGAGCACAGCGCACAGTGCAAAACGACTGTTGGTTTAGGCAAAAGCATAGTGCACAATGCAAAACGACTGTTGGTTTACTCAAAAGCATAGTGCACAGTGCATAACGGCTGTTCGTTTATGCCAGAGCACAGCGCACAGTGCAAAACGGCTGTTGGTTTACGCCAGAGCACAGCGCACAGTGCAAAACGACTGTTGGTTTAGGCAAAAGCATAGTGCACAGTGCAAAACGGCTGTTGGTTTATGCCAGAGCACAGCGCACAGTGCAAAACGGCTGTTGGTTTACGCCAGAGCACAGCGCACAGTGCAAAACGGCTGTTGGTTTACGCCAGAGCACAGCGCACAGTGCAAAACGACTGTTGGTTTACTTAAAAGCATAGTGCACAGTGCAAAACGGCTGCTCGTTTGCTCGTTTATGCCAGAGCACAGCGCACAGTGCAAAACGGCTGTGGGTTTACGCCAGAGCACAGCGCACAGTGCAAAACGACTGTTGGTTTACTCAAAAGCATAGTGCACAGTGCAAAACGGCTGTTCGTTTATGCCAGAGCACAGCGCACAGTGCAAAACGGCTGTTGGTTTACGCCAGAGCACAGCGCACAGTGCAAAACGGCTGTTGGTTTACGCCAGAGCACAGCGCACAGTGCAAAACGACTGTTGGTTTACTCAAAAGCATAGTGCACAGTGCAAAACGGCTGTTCGTTTATGCCAGAGCACAGCGCACAGTGCAAAACGGCTGTTGGTTTACGCCAGAGCACAGCGCACAGTGCAAAACGGCTGTTGGTTTACGCCAGAGCACAGCGCACAGTGCAAAACGGCTGTTGGTTTACGCCAGAGCATAGCGCACAGTGCAAAACGACTGTTGGTTTAGGCAAAAGCATAGTGCACAATGCAAAACGACTGTTGGTTTACTCAAAAGCATAGTGCACAGTGCATAACGGCTGTTCGTTTATGCCAGAGCACAGCGCACAGTGCAAAACGGCTGTTGGTTTACGCCAGAGCACAGCGCACAGTGCAAAACGACTGTTGGTTTACTCAAACGCATAGTGCACAGTGCAAAACGGCTGTTCGTTTATGCCAGAGCACAGCGCACAGTGCAAAACGGCTGTTGGTTTACGCCAGAGCACAGCGCACAGTGCAAAACGGCTGTTGGTTTACGCCAGAGCACAGCGCACAGTGCAAAACGGCTGTTGGTTTACGCCAGAGCACAGCGCACAGTGCAAAACGACTGTTGGTTTAGGCAAAAGCATAGTGCACAATGCAAAACGACTGTTGGTTTACTCAAAAGCACAGCGCACAGTGCAAAACGGCTGTTGGTTTACGCCAGAGCACAGCGCACAGTGCAAAACGACTATTGGTTTAGGCAAAAGCATAGTGCACAATGCAAAACGACTGTTGGTTTACTCAAAAGCACAGCGCACAGTGCAAAACGGCTGTTGGTTTACGCCAGAGCACAGCGCACTGTGCAAAACGACTTTTGGTTTACGCAAAAGCATAGTGCACAGTGCAAAACGACTGTTGGCTTACTCAAAAGCATAGTGCACAGTGCAAAATGGCTGTTCGTTTATGCCAGAGCACAGCGCACAGTGCAAAACGGCTGTTGGTTTACGCCAGAGCACAGCGCACAGTGCAAAACGACTGTTGGTTTACTCAAAAGCATAGTGCACAGTGCAAAACGGCTGTTCGTTTATGCCAGAGCACAGCGCACAGTGCAAAACGGCTGTTGGTTTACGCCAGAGCACAGCGCACAGTGCAAAGCGGCTGTTGGTTTACGCCAGAGCACAGCGCACAGTGCAAAACGACGGTTGGTTTAGGCAAAAGCATAGTGCACAATGCAAAACGACTGTTGGTTTACTCAAAAGCACAGCGCACAGTGCAAAACGGCTATTGGTTTACGCCAGAGCACAGCGCACAGTGCAAAACGACTATTGGTTTAGGCAAAAGCATAGTGCACAGTGCAAAACGACTGTTGGTTTACTCAAAAGCATATTGCACAGTGCATAACGGCTGTTCGTTTATGCCAGAGCACAGCGCACAGTGCAAAACGGCTGTTGGTTTACGCCAGAGCACAGCGCACAGTGCAAAACGACTGTTGGTTTACTCAAACGCATAGTGCACAGTGCAAAACGGCTGTTCGTTTATGCCAGAGCACAGCGCACAGTGCAAAACGGCTGTTGGTTTACGCCAGAGCACAGCGCACAGTGCAAAACGGCTGTTGGTTTACGCCAGAGCACAGCGCACAGTGCAAAACGACTGTTGGTTTAGGCAAAAGCATAGTGCACAATGCAAAACGACTGTTGGTTTACTCAAAAGCATAGTGCACAGTGCATAACGGCTGTTCGTTTATGCCAGAGCACAGCGCACAGTGCAAAACGGCTGTTGGTTTACGCCAGAGCACAGCGCACAGTGCAAAACGACTGTTGGTTTACTCAAACGCATAGTGCACAGTGCAAAACGGCTGTTCGTTTATGCCAGAGCACAGCGCACAGTGCAAAACGGCTGTTGGTTTACGCCAGAGCACAGCGCACAGTGCAAAACGACTGTTGGTTTAGGCAAAAGCATAGTGCACAATGCAAAACGACTGTTGGTTTACTCAAAAGCATAGTGCACAGTGCAAAACGGCTGTTGGTTTGTGCCAGAGCACAGCGCACAGTGCAAAACGGCTGTTGGTTTACGCCAGAGCACAGCGCACAGTGCAAAACGGCTGTTGGTTTACGCCAGAGCACAGCGCACAGTGCAAAACGACTGTTGGTTTAGGCAAAAGCATAGAGCACAATGCAAAACGACTGTTGGTTTACTTAAAAGCATAGTGCACAGTGTAAAACGACTGCTGGTTTACGCAAAAGCATAGTGTACAGTGCAAAACAACTGTTGGTTTACTCAAAAGCATAGTGCACAGTGCAAAACGGCTGTTGGTTTACGCCAAAGCATAGCGCGCAGTGCAAAACGACTGTTGGTTTACGCCAGAACACAACGCACAGTGCAAAACGACTGTTGGTTTACTCAAAAGCATAGTGCACAGTGCAAAACGGCTGTTCGTTTATGCCAGAGCACAGCGCACAGTGCAAAACGGCTGTTGGTTTAGGCAAAAGCATAGTGCACAATGCAAAACGACTGTTGGTTTACTCAAAAGCATAGTGCACAGTGCAAAACGGCTGTTGGTTTATGCCAGAGCACAGCGCACAGTGCAAAACGACTGTTGGTTTACTCAAAAGCATAGTGCACAGTGCAAAACGGCTGTTCGTTTATGCCAGAGCACAGCGCACAGTGCAAAACGGCTGTTGGTTTACGCCAGAGCACAGCGCACAGTGCAAAACGGCTGTTGGTTTACGCCAGAGCACAGCGCACAGTGCAAAACGGCTGTTGGTTTACGCCAGAGCACAGCGCACAGTGCAAAACGACTATTGGTTTAGGCAAAAGCATAGTGCACAATGCAAAACGACTGTTGGTTTACTCAAAAGCATAGTGCACAGTGCAAAACGGCTGTTCGTTTACGCCAGAGCACAGCGCACAGTGCAAAACGACTGTTGGTTTACTCAAAAGCATAGTGCACAGTGCAAAACGGCTGTTCGTTTATGCCAGAGCACAGCGCACAGTGCAAAACGGCTGTTGGTTTACGCCAGAGCACAGCGCACAGTGCAAAACGACTGTTGGTTTAGGCAAAAGCATAGTGCACAATGCAAAACGACTGTTGGTTTACTCAAAAGCATAGTGCACAGTGCAAAACGGCTGTTGGTTTGTGCCAGAGCACAGCGCACAGTGCAAAACGGCTGTTGGTTTACGCCAGAGCACAGCGCACAGTGCAAAACGGCTGTTGGTTTACGCCAGAGCACAACGCACAGTGCAAAACGACTGTTGGTTTACTTAAAAGCATAGTGCACAGTGCAAAACGGCTGTTCGTTTATGCCAGAGCACAGCGCACAGTGCAAAACGGCTTTTGGTTTAGGCAAAAGCATAGTGCACAATGCAAAACGACTGTTGGCTTACTCAAAAGCATAGTGCACAGTGCAAAACGGCTGTTCGTTTATGCCAGAGCACAGCGCACAGTGCAAAACGACTGTTGGTTTATGCCAGAGCACAGCGCACAGTGCAAAACGACTGTTGGTTTAGGCAAAAGCATAGTGCACAATGCAAAACGACTGTTGGTTTACTCAAAAGCATAGTGCACAGTGCAAAACGGCTGTTGGTTTAGGCAAAAGCATAGTGCACAATGCAAAACGACTGTTGGCTTACTCAAAAGCATAGTGCACAGTGCAAAACGGCTGTTGGTTTAGGCAAAAGCATAGTGCACAATGCAAAACGACTGTTGGCTTACTCAAAAGCATAGTGCACAGTGCAAAACGGCTGTTCGTTTATGCCAGAGCACAGCGCACAGTGCAAAACGGCTTTTGGTTTAGGCAAAAGCATAGTGCACAATGCAAAACGACTGTTGGCTTACTCAAAAGCATAGTGTACAGTGCAAAACGACTTTTGGTTTACGCAAAAGCATAGTGCACAGTGCAAAACGACTGTTGGTTTACTCAAAAGCATAGTGCACAGTGCAAAACGGCTGCTGGTTTACGCCAGAGCTCAGCGCACAGTGCAAAACGGCTGTTAGTTTACGCCAGAGCACAGCGCACAGTGCAAAACGACTGTTGGTTTACTCAAAAGCATAGTGCACAGTGCAAAACGGCTGTTGGTTTAGGCAAAAGCATAGTGCACAATGCAAAACGACTGTTGGCTTACTCAAAAGCATAGTGCACAGTGCAAAACGGCTGTTCGTTTATGCCAGAGCACAGCGCACAGTGCAAAACGGCTTTTGGTTTAGGCAAAAGCATAGTGCACAATGCAAAACGACTGTTGGCTTACTCAAAAGCATAGTGTACAGTGCAAAACGACTTTTGGTTTACGCAAAAGCATAGTGCACAGTGCAAAACGACTGTTGGTTTACGCCAAAGCATAGCGCACAGTGCAAAACGACTGTTGGTTTACGCAAAAGCATAGTGTACAGTGCAAAACGACTTTTGGTTTACGCAAAAGCATAGTGCACAGTGCAAAACGACTGTTGGTTTACTCAAAAGCATAGTGCACAGTGCAAAACGGCTGCTGGTTTACGCCAGAGCTCAGCGCACAGTGCAAAACGGCTGTTAGTTTACGCCAGAGCACAGCGCACAGTGCAAAACGACTGTTGGTTTACTCAAAAGCATAGTGCACAGTGCAAAACGGCTGTTGGTTTAGGCAAAAGCATAGTGCACAATGCAAAACGACTGTTGGCTTACTCAAAAGCATAGTGCACAGTGCAAAACGGCTGTTCGTTTATGCCAGAGCACAGCGCACAGTGCAAAACGGCTTTTGGTTTAGGCAAAAGCATAGTGCACAATGCAAAACGACTGTTGGCTTACTCAAAAGCATAGTGCACAGTGCAAAACGGCTGTTCGTTTATGCCAGAGCACAGCGCACAGTGCAAAACGACTGTTGGTTTATGCCAGAGCACAGTGCACAGTGCAAAACGACTGTTGGTTTAGGCAAAAGCATAGTGCACAATGCAAAACGACTGTTGGTTTACTCAAAAGCATAGTGCACAGTGCATAACGGCTGTTCGTTTATGCCAGAGCACAGCGCACAGTGCAAAACGGCTGTTGGTTTACGCCAGAGCACAGCGCACAGTGCAAAACGACTGTTGGTTTAGGCAAAAGCATAGTGCACAGTGCAAAACGGCTGTTGGTTTATGCCAGAGCACAGCGCACAGTGCAAAACGGCTGTTGGTTTACGCCAGAGCACAGCGCACAGTGCAAAACGGCTGTTGGTTTACGCCAGAGCACAGCGCACAGTGCAAAACGACTGTTGGTTTACTTAAAAGCATAGTGCACAGTGCAAAACGGCTGCTCGTTTGCTCGTTTATGCCAGAGCACAGCGCACAGTGCAAAACGGCTGTGGGTTTACGCCAGAGCACAGCGCACAGTGCAAAACGACTGTTGGTTTACTCAAAAGCATAGTGCACAGTGCAAAACGGCTGTTCGTTTATGCCAGAGCACAGCGCACAGTGCAAAACGGCTGTTGGTTTACGCCAGAGCACAGCGCACAGTGCAAAACGGCTGTTGGTTTACGCCAGAGCACAGCGCACAGTGCAAAACGACTGTTGGTTTACTCAAAAGCATAGTGCACAGTGCAAAACGGCTGTTCGTTTATGCCAGAGCACAGCGCACAGTGCAAAACGGCTGTTGGTTTACGCCAGAGCACAGCGCACAGTGCAAAACGGCTGTTGGTTTACGCCAGAGCATAGCGCACAGTGCAAAACGACTGTTGGTTTAGGCAAAAGCATAGTGCACAATGCAAAACGACTGTTGGTTTACTCAAAAGCATAGTGCACAGTGCATAACGGCTGTTCGTTTATGCCAGAGCACAGCGCACAGTGCAAAACGGCTGTTGGTTTACGCCAGAGCACAGCGCACAGTGCAAAACGACTGTTGGTTTACTCAAACGCATAGTGCACAGTGCAAAACGGCTGTTCGTTTATGCCAGAGCACAGCGCACAGTGCAAAACGGCTGTTGGTTTACGCCAGAGCACAGCGCACAGTGCAAAACGGCTGTTGGTTTACGCCAGAGCACAGCGCACAGTGCAAAACGGCTGTTGGTTTACGCCAGAGCACAGCGCACAGTGCAAAACGACTGTTGGTTTAGGCAAAAGCATAGTGCACAATGCAAAACGACTGTTGGTTTACTCAAAAGCACAGCGCACAGTGCAAAACGGCTGTTGGTTTACGCCAGAGCACAGCGCACAGTGCAAAACGACTATTGGTTTAGGCAAAAGCATAGTGCACAATGCAAAACGACTGTTGGTTTACTCAAAAGCACAGCGCACAGTGCAAAACGGCTGTTGGTTTACGCCAGAGCACAGCGCACTGTGCAAAACGACTTTTGGTTTACGCAAAAGCATAGTGCACAGTGCAAAACGACTGTTGGCTTACTCAAAAGCATAGTGCACAGTGCAAAATGGCTGTTCGTTTATGCCAGAGCACAGCGCACAGTGCAAAACGGCTGTTGGTTTACGCCAGAGCACAGCGCACAGTGCAAAACGACTGTTGGTTTACTCAAAAGCATAGTGCACAGTGCAAAACGGCTGTTCGTTTATGCCAGAGCACAGCGCACAGTGCAAAACGGCTGTTGGTTTACGCCAGAGCACAGCGCACAGTGCAAAGCGGCTGTTGGTTTACGCCAGAGCACAGCGCACAGTGCAAAACGGCTGTTGGTTTACGCCAGAGCACAGCGCACAGTGCAAAACGACGGTTGGTTTAGGCAAAAGCATAGTGCACAATGCAAAACGACTGTTGGTTTACTCAAAAGCACAGCGCACAGTGCAAAACGGCTATTGGTTTACGCCAGAGCACAGCGCACAGTGCAAAACGACTATTGGTTTAGGCAAAAGCATAGTGCACAGTGCAAAACGACTGTTGGTTTACTCAAAAGCATAGTGCACAGTGCATAACGGCTGTTCGTTTATGCCAGAGCACAGCGCACAGTGCAAAACGGCTGTTGGTTTACGCCAGAGCACAGCGCACAGTGCAAAACGACTGTTGGTTTACTCAAACGCATAGTGCACAGTGCAAAACGGATGTTCGTTTATGCCAGAGCACAGCGCACAGTGCAAAACGGCTGTTGGTTTACGCCAGAGCACAGCGCACAGTGCAAAACGGCTGTTGGTTTACGCCAGAGCACAGCGCACAGTGCAAAACGACTGTTGGTTTAGGCAAAAGCATAGTGCACAATGCAAAACGACTGTTGGTTTACTCAAAAGCATAGTGCACAGTGCATAACGGCTGTTCGTTTATGCCAGAGCACAGCGCACAGTGCAAAACGGCTGTTGGTTTACGCCAGAGCACAGCGCACAGTGCAAAACGACTGTTGGTTTACTCAAACGCATAGTGCACAGTGCAAAACGGCTGTTCGTTTATGCCAGAGCACAGCGCACAGTGCAAAACGGCTGTTGGTTTACGCCAGAGCACAGCGCACAGTGCAAAACGACTGTTGGTTTAGGCAAAAGCATAGTGCACAATGCAAAACGACTGTTGGTTTACTCAAAAGCATAGTGCACAGTGCAAAACGGCTGTTGGTTTGTGCCAGAGCACAGCGCACAGTGCAAAACGGCTGTTGGTTTACGCCAGAGCACAGCGCACAGTGCAAAACGGCTGTTGGTTTACGCCAGAGCACAGCGCACAGTGCAAAACGACTGTTGGTTTAGGCAAAAGCATAGAGCACAATGCAAAACGACTGTTGGTTTACTTAAAAGCATAGTGCACAGTGTAAAACGACTGCTGGTTTACGCAAAAGCATAGTGTACAGTGCAAAACAACTGTTGGTTTACTCAAAAGCATAGTGCACAGTGCAAAACGGCTGTTGGTTTACGCCAAAGCATAGCGCGCAGTGCAAAACGACTGTTGGTTTACGCCAGAACACAACGCACAGTGCAAAACGACTGTTGGTTTACTCAAAAGCATAGTGCACAGTGCAAAACGGCTGTTCGTTTATGCCAGAGCACAGCGCACAGTGCAAAACGGCTGTTGGTTTAGGCAAAAGCATAGTGCACAATGCAAAACGACTGTTGGTTTACTCAAAAGCATAGTGCACAGTGCAAAACGGCTGTTGGTTTATGCCAGAGCACAGCGCACAGTGCAAAACGACTGTTGGTTTACTCAAAAGCATAGTGCACAGTGCAAAACGGCTGTTGGTTTACGCCAAAGCATAGCGCGCAGTGCAAAACGACTGTTGGTTTACGCCAGAACACAACGCACAGTGCAAAACGACTGTTGGTTTACTCAAAAGCATAGTGCACAGTGCAAAACGGCTGTTGGTTTATGCCAGAGCACAGCGCACAGTGCAAAACGACTGTTGGTTTACTCAAAAGCATAGTGCACAGTGCAAAACGGCTGTTGGTTTACGCCAGAGCACAGCGCACAGTGCAAAACGGCTGTTGGTTTACGCCAGAGCACAGCGCACAGTGCAAAACGACTATTGGTTTAGGCAAAAGCATAGTGCACAATGCAAAACGACTGTTGGTTTACTCAAAAGCATAGTGCACAGTGCAAAACGGCTGTTCGTTTACGCCAGAGCACAGCGCACAGTGCAAAACGACTGTTGGTTTACTCAAAAGCATAGTGCACAGTGCAAAACGGCTGTTCGTTTATGCCAGAGCACAGCGCACAGTGCAAAACGGCTGTTGGTTTACGCCAGAGCACAGCGCACAGTGCAAAACGACTGTTGGTTTAGGCAAAAGCATAGTGCACAATGCAAAACGACTGTTGGTTTACTCAAAAGCATAGTGCACAGTGCAAAACGGCTGTTGGTTTGTGCCAGAGCACAGCGCACAGTGCAAAACGGCTGTTGGTTTACGCCAGAGCACAGCGCACAGTGCAAAACGGCTGTTGGTTTACGCCAGAGCACAGCGCACAGTGCAAAACGACTGTTGGTTTAGGCAAAAGCATAGAGCACAATGCAAAACGACTGTTGGTTTACTTAAAAGCATAGTGCACAGTGTAAAACGACTGCTGGTTTACGCAAAAGCATAGTGTACAGTGCAAAACAACTGTTGGTTTACTCAAAAGCATAGTGCACAGTGCAAAACGGCTGTTGGTTTACGCCAAAGCATAGCGCGCAGTGCAAAACGACTGTTGGTTTACGCCAGAACACAACGCACAGTGCAAAACGACTGTTGGTTTACTCAAAAGCATAGTGCACAGTGCAAAACGGCTGTTCGTTTATGCCAGAGCACAGCGCACAGTGCAAAACGGCTGTTGGTTTAGGCAAAAGCATAGTGCACAATGCAAAACGACCGTTGGTTTACTCAAAAGCATAGTGCACAGTGCAAAACGGCTGTTGGTTTATGCCAGAGCACAGCGCACAGTGCAAAACGACTGTTGGTTTAGGCAAAAGCATAGTGCACAATGCAAAACGACTGTTGGTTTACACAAAAGCATAGTGCACAGTGCAAAACGGCTGTTGGTTTATGCCAGAGCACAGCGCACAGTGCAAAACGACTGTTGGTTTAGGCAAAAGCATAGTGCACAATGCAAAACGACTGTTGGTTTCCACAAAAGCATAGTGCACAGTGCAAAACGGCTGTTGGTTTACGCCAGAGCACAGCGCACAGTGAAAAACGACTTTTGGTTTACGCAAAAGCATAGTGCACAGTGCAAAACGACTGTTGGCTTACTCAAAAGCATAGTGCACAATGCAAAACGACTGTTGGTTTACTCAAAAGCATAGTGTACAGTGTAAAACGGCTGTTGGTTTATGCCAGAGCACAGCGCACAGTGCAAAACGGCTGTTGGTTTACGCCAGAGCACAGCGCACAGTGCAAAACGGCTGTTGGTTTACGCCAGAGCACAGCGCACAGTGCAAAACGACTTTTGGTTTACGCAAAAGCATAGTGCACAGTGCAAAACGACTGTTGGCTTACTCAAAAGCATAGTGCACAGTGCAAAACGACTGCTGGTTTACGCAAAGGGATACTGCACAGTGCAAAACGACTGTTGGTTTACGCCAAAGCATAGCGCACAGTGCAAAACGACTGTTGGTTTACGCCAGAGCACAGCGCACAGTGCAAAACGACTGTTGGTTAACTCAAAAGCATAGTGCACAGTGCAAAACGGCTGTTCGTTTATGCCAGAGCACAGCGCACAGTGCAAAACGGCTGTTGGTTTACGCCAGAGCACAGCGCACAGTGCAAAACGGCTGTTGGTTTACGCCAGAGCACAACGCACAGTGCAAAACGACTGTTGGTTTACTCAAAAGCATAGTGCACAGTGCAAAACGGCTGTTCGTTTATGCCAGAGCACAGCGCACAGTGCAAAACGGCTGTTGGTTTACGCCAGAGCACAGCGCACAGTGCAAAACGACTGTTGGTTTAGGCAAAAGCATAGTGCACAATGCAAAACGACTGTTGGTTTACTCAAAAGCATAGTGCACAGTGCAAAACGGCTGTTGGTTTATGCCAGAGCACAGCGCACAGTGCAAAACGGCTGTTGGTTTACGGCAGAGCTCAGCGCACAGTGCAAAACGGCTGTTGGTTTACGCCAGAGCACAGCGCACAGTGCAAAACGACTGTTGGTTTACTCAAAAGCATAGTGCACAGTGCAAAACGGCTGTTCGTTTATGCCAGAGCACAGCGCACAGTGCAAAACGACTGTTGGTTTAGGCAAAAGCATAGTGCACAATGCAAAACGACTGTTGGTTTACTCAAAAGCATAGTGCACAGTGCAAAACGGCTGTTGGTTTATGCCAGAGCACAGCGCACAGTGCAAAACGACTGTTGGTTTAGGCAAAAGCATAGTGCACAATGCAAAACGACTGTTGGTTTACTCAAAAGCATAGTGCACAGTGCAAAACGGCTGTTGGTTTATGCCAGAGCACAGCGCACAGTGCAAAACGGCTGTTGGTTTACGCCAGAGCACAGCGCACAGTGCAAAACCGCTGTTGGTTTACGCCAGAGCATAGCGCACAGTGCAAAACGACTGCTGGTTTACTCAAAAGCATAGTGCACAGTGCAAAACGGCTGTTGGTTTATGCCAGAGCACAGCGCACAGTGCAAAACGACTGTTGGTTTAGGCAAAAGCATAGTGCACAATGCAAAACGACTGTTGGTTTACTCAAAAGCATAGTGCACAGTGCAAAACGGCTGTTGGTTTACGCCAAAGCATAGCGCGCAGTGCAAAACGACTGTTGGTTTACGCCAGAGCACAGCGCACAGTGCAAAACGGCTTTTGGTTTAGGCAAAAGCATAGTGCACAATGCAAAACGACTGTTGGCTTATTCAAAATCATAGTGCACAGTGCAAAACGGCTGTTCGTTTATGCCAGAGCACAGCGCACAGTGCAAAACGGCTGTTGGTTTACGCCAGAGCACAGCGCACAGTGCAAAACGACTGTTGGTTTACTCAAAAGCATAGTGCACAGTGCAAAACGGCTGTTGGTTTACGCCAAAGCATTGCGCGCAGTGCAAAACGACTGTTGGTTTACGCCAGAGCACAGCGCACAGTGCAAAACGACTGTTGGTTTAGGCAAAAGCATAGTGCACAATGCAAAACGACTGTTGGTTTACTCAAAAGCATAGTGCACAGTGCAAAACGGCTGTTGGTTTATGCCAGAGCACAGCGCACAGTGCAAAACGGCTGTTGGTTTACGCTAGAGCACAGCGCACAGTGCAAAACGGCTGTTGGTTTACGCCAGAGCACAGCGCACAGCGCAAAACGACTGTTGGTTTACTCAAAAGCATAGTGCACAGTGCAAAACGGCTGTTCGTTTATGCCAGAGCACAGTGCAAAACGGCTGTTGGTTTACGCCAGAGCACAGCGCACAGTGCAAAACGACTTTTGGTTTACGCAAAAGCATAGTGCACAGTGCAAAACGACTGTTGGCTTACTCAAAAGCATAGTGCACAATGCAAAACGACTGTTGGTTTACTCAAAAGCATACTGTACAGTGCAAAACGGCTGTTGGTTTATGCCAGAGCACAGCGCACAGTGCAAAACGGCTGTTGGTTTACGCCAGAGCACAGCGCACAGTGCAAAACGGCTGTTGGTTTACGCCAGAGCACAGCGCACAGTGCAAAACGACTTTTGGTTTACGCAAAAGCAGAGTGCACAGTGCAAAACGACTGTTGGCTTACTCAAAAGCATAGTGCACAGTGCAAAACGACTGCTGGTTTACGCAAAAGGATACTGCACAGTGCAAAACGACTGTTGGTTTACGCCAAAGCATAGCGCACAGTGCAAAACGACTGTTGGTTTACGCCAGAGCACAGCGCACAGTGCAAAACGACTGTTGGTTAACTCAAAAGCATAGTGCACAGTGCAAAACGGCTGTTCGTTTATGCCAGAGCACAGCGCACAGTGCAAAACGGCTGTTGGTTTACGCCAGAGCACAGCGCACAGTGCAAAACGACTGTTGGTTTACGCCAGAGCACAGCGCACAGTGCAAAACGACTGTTGGTTTACTCAAAAGCATAGTGCACAGTGCAAAACGGCTGTTCGTTTATGCCAGAGCACAGCGCACAGTGCAAAACGGCTGTTGGTTTACGCCAGAGCACAGCGCACAGTGCAAAACGACTGTTGGTTTACTCAAAAGCATAGTGCACAGTGCAAAACGGCTGTTCGTTTATGCCAGAGCACAGCGCACAGTGCAAAACGACTGTTGGTTTAGGCAAAAGCATAGTGCACAATGCAAAACGACTGTTGGTTTACTCAAAAGCATAGTGCACAGTGCAAAACGGCTGTTGGTTTACGCCAGAGCACAGCGCACAGCGCAAAACGACTGTTGGTTTACTCAAAAGCATAGTGCACAGTGCAAAACGGCTGTTCGTTTATGCCAGAGCACAGTGCAAAACGGCTGTTGGTTTACGCCAGAGCACAGCGCACAGTGCAAAACGACTTTTGGTTTACGCAAAAGCATAGTGCACAGTGCAAAACGACTGTTGGCTTACTCAAAAGCATAGTGCACAATGCAAAACGACTGTTGGTTTACTCAAAAGCATACTGTACAGTGCAAAACGGCTGTTGGTTTATGCCAGAGCACAGCGCACAGTGCAAAACGGCTGTTGGTTTACGCCAGAGCACAGCGCACAGTGCAAAACGGCTGTTGGTTTACGCCAGAGCACAGCGCACAGTGCAAAACGACTTTTGGTTTACGCAAAAGCAGAGTGCACAGTGCAAAACGACTGTTGGCTTACTCAAAAGCATAGTGCACAGTGCAAAACGACTGCTGGTTTACGCAAAAGGATACTGCACAGTGCAAAACGACTGTTGGTTTACGCCAAAGCATAGCGCACAGTGCAAAACGACTGTTGGTTTACGCCAGAGCACAGCGCACAGTGCAAAACGACTGTTGGTTAACTCAAAAGCATAGTGCACAGTGCAAAACGGCTGTTCGTTTATGCCAGAGCACAGCGCACAGTGCAAAACGGCTGTTGGTTTACGCCAGAGCACAGCGCACAGTGCAAAACGACTGTTGGTTTACGCCAGAGCACAGCGCACAGTGCAAAACGACTGTTGGTTTACTCAAAAGCATAGTGCACAGTGCAAAACGGCTGTTCGTTTATGCCAGAGCACAGCGCACAGTGCAAAACGGCTGTTGGTTTACGCCGGAGCACAGCGCACAGTGCAAAACGACTGTTGGTTTACTCAAAAGCATAGTGCACAGTGCAAAACGGCTGTTCGTTTATGCCAGAGCACAGCGCACAGTGCAAAACGACTGTTGGTTTAGGCAAAAGCATAGTGCACAATGCAAAACGACTGTTGGTTTACTCAAAAGCATAGTGCACAGTGCAAAACGGCTGTTGGTTTATGCCAGAGCACAGCGCACAGTGCAAAACGACTGTTGGTTTAGGCAAAAGCATAGTGCACAATGCAAAACGACTGTTGGTTTACTCAAAAGCATAGTGCACAGTGCAAAACGGCTGTTGGTTTATGCCAGAGCACAGCGCACAGTGCAAAACGGCTGTTGGTTTACGCCAGAGCACAGCGCACAGTGCAAAACCGCTGTTGGTTTACGCCAGAGCATAGCGCACAGTGCAAAACGACTGCTGGTTTACTCAAAAGCATAGCGCGCAGTGCAAAACGACTGTTGGTTTACGCCAGAGCACAGCGCACAGTGCAAAACGGCTTTTGGTTTAGGCAAAAGCATAGTGCACAATGCAAAACGACTGTTGGCTTATTCAAAATCATAGTGCACAGTGCAAAACGGCTGTTCGTTTATGCCAGAGCACAGCGCACAGTGCAAAATGGCTGTTGGTTTACGCCAGAGCACAGCGCACAGTGCAAAACGACTGTTGGTTTACTCAAAAGCATAGTGCACAGTGCAAAACGGCTGTTGGTTTACGCCAAAGCATTGCGCGCAGTGCAAAACGACTGTTGGTTTACGCCAGAGCACAGCGTACAGTGCAAAACGACTGTTGGTTTAGGCAAAAGCATAGTGCACAATGCAAAACGACTGTTGGTTTACTCAAAAGCATAGTGCACAGTGCAAAACGGCTGTTGGTTTATGCCAGAGCACAGCGCACAGTGCAAAACGGCTGTTGGTTTACGCCAGAGCACAGCGCACAGTGCAAAACGGCTGTTGGTTTACGCCAGAGCACAGCGCACAGTGCAAAACGACTGTTGGTTTACTCAAAAGCATAGTGCAAAACGGCTGTGGGTTTATGCCAGAGCACAGCGCACAGTGCAAAACGACTGTTGGTTTACTCAAAAGCATAGTGCACAGTGCAAAACGGCTGTTGGTTTATGCCAGAGCACAGCGCACAGTGCAAAACGGCTGTTGGTTTACGCCAGAGCACAGCGCACAGTGCAAAACGGCTGTTGGTTTACGCCAGAGCACAGCGCACAGCGCAAAACGACTGTTGGTTTACTCAAAAGCATAGTGCACAGTGCAAAACGGCTGTTCGTTTATGCCATAGCACAGTGCAAAACGGCTGTTGGTTTACGCCAGAGCACAGCGCACAGTGCAAAACGACTTTTGGTTTACGCAAAAGCATAGTGCACAGTGCAAAACGACTGTTGGCTTACTCAAAAGCATAGTGCACAATGCAAAACGACTGTTGGTTTACTCAAAAGCATACTGTACAGTGCAAAACGGCTGTTGGTTTATGCCAGAGCACAGCGCACAGTGCAAAACGGCTGTTGGTTTACGCCAGAGCACAGCGCACAGTGCAAAACGGCTGTTGGTTTACGCCAGAGCACAGCGCACAGTGCAAAACGACTTTTGGTTTACGCAAAAGCAGAGTGCACAGTGCAAAACGACTGTTGGCTTACTCAAAAGCATAGTGCACAGTGCAAAACGACTGTTGGTTTACGCCAAAGCATAGCGCACAGTGCAAAACGACTGTTGGCTTACTCAAAAGCATAGTGCACAGTGCAAAACGACTGTTGGTTTACGCCAAAGCATAGCCCACAGTGCAAAACGACTGTTGGTTTACGCCAGAGCACAGCGCACAGTGCAAAACGACTGTTGGTTAACTCAAAAGCATAGTGCACAGTGCAAAACGGCTGTTTGTTTATGCCAGAGCACAGCGCACAGTGCAAAACGGCTGTTGGTTTACGCCAGAGCACAGCGCACAGTGCAAAACGGCTGTTGGTTTACGCCAGAGCACAGCGCACAGTGCAAAACGACTTTTGGTTTACGCAAAAGCAGAGTGCACAGTGCAAAACGACTGTTGGCTTACTCAAAAGCATAGTGCACAGTGCAAAACGACTGTTGGTTTACGCCAAAGCATAGCGCACAGTGCAAAACGACTGTTGGTTTACGCCAGAGCACAGCGCACAGTGCAAAACGACTGTTGGCTTACTCAAAAGCATAGTGCACAGTGCAAAACGACTGTTGGTTTACGCCAAAGCATAGCGCACAGTGCAAAACGGCTGTTGGTTTACGCCAGAGCACAGCGCACAGTGCAAAACGACTTTTGGTTTACGCAAAAGCATAGTGCACAATGCAAAACGACTGCTGGTTTACGCAAAAGGATACTGCACAGTGCAAAACGACTGTTGGTTTACGCCAAAGCATAGCGCACAGTGCAAAACGACTGTTGGTTTACGCCAGAGCACAGCGCACAGTGCAAAACGACTGTTGGTTAACTCAAAAGCATAGTGCACAGTGCAAAACGGCTGTTCGTTTATGCCAGAGCTCAGCGCACAGTGCAAAACGGCTGTTGGTTTACGCCAGAGCACAGCGCACAGTGCAAAACGACTGTTGGTTTACTCAAAAGCATAGTGCACAGTGCAAAACGGCTGTTCGTTTATGCCAGAGCACAGCGCACAGTGCAAAACGGCTGTTGGTTTACGCCAGAGCACAGCGCACAGTGCAAAACGACTATTGGTTTAGGCAAAAGCATAGTGCACAATGCAAAACGACTGTTGGTTTACTCAAAAGCATAGTGCACAGTGCAAAACGGCTGTTCGTTTACGCCAGAGCACAGCGCACAGTGCAAAACGACTGTTGGTTTACTCAAAATCATAGTGCACAGTGCAAAACGGCTGTTCGTTTATGCCAGAGCACAGAGCACAGTGCAAAACGGCTGTTGGTTTACGCCAGAGCACAGCGCACAGTGCAAAACGACTGTTGGTTTAGGCAAAAGCATAGTGCACAATGCAAAACGACTGTTGGTTTACGCCAGAGCACAGCGCACAGTGCAAAACGACTGTTGGTTTACGCCAGAGCACAGCGCACAGTACAAAACGACTGTTGGTTAACTCAAAAGCATAGTGCACAGTGCAAAACGGCTGTTCGTTTATGCCAGAGCACAGCGCACAGTGCAAAACGGCTGTTGGTTTACGCCAAAGCATAGCGCACAGTGCAAAACGACTGTTGGTTTACGCCAGAGCACAGCGCACAGTGCAAAACGACTGTTGGTTTAGGCAAAAGCATAGTGCACAATGCAAAACGACTGTTGGTTTACTCAAAAGCATAGTGCACAGTGCAAAGCGGCTGCTCGTTTATGCCAGAGCACAGCGCACAGTGCAAAACGGCTGTGGGTTTACGCCAGAGCACAGCGCACAGTGCAAAACGACTGTTGGTTTAGGCAAAAGCATAGAGCACAATGCAAAACGACTGTTGGTTTACTCAAACGCATAGTGCACAGTGCAAAACGGCTGTTCGTTTATGCCAGAGCACAGCGCACAGTGCAAAACGGCTGTTGGTTTACGCCAGAGCACAGCGCACAGTGCAAAACGACTGTTGGTTTAGGCAAAAGCATAGTGCACAATGCAAAACGACTGTTGGTTTACTCAAAAGCATAGTGCACAGTGCAAAACGGCTGTTGGTTTGTGCCAGAGCACAGCGCACAGTGCAAAACGGCTGTTGGTTTACGCCAGAGCACAGCGCACAGTGCAAAACGGCTGTTGGTTTACGCCAGAGCACAGCGCACAGTGCAAAACGACTGTTGGTTTAGGCAAAAGCATAGAGCACAATGCAAAACGACTGTTGGTTTACTTAAAAGCATAGTGCACAGTGTAAAACGACTGCTGGTTTACGCAAAAGCACAGCGCACAGTGCAAAACGACTGTTGGTTTACTCAAAAGCATAGTGCACAGTGCAAAACGGCTGTTCGTTTATGCCAGAGCACAGCGCACAGTGCAAAACGGCTGTTGGTTTACGCCAGAGCACAGCGCACAGTGCAAAACGACTGTTGGTTTAGGCAAAAGCATAGTGCACAATGCAAAACGACTGTTGGTTTACGCCAGAGCACAGCGCACAGTGCAAAACGACTGTTGGTTTACGCCAGAGCACAGCGCACAGTGCAAAACGACTGTTGGTTAACTCAAAAGCATAGTGCACAGTGCAAAACGGCTGTTCGTTTATGCCAGAGCACAGCGCACAGTGCAAAACGGCTGTTGGTTTACGCCAAAGCATAGCGCACAGTGCAAAACGACTGTTGGTTTACGCCAGAGCACAGCGCACAGTGCAAAACGACTGTTGGTTTAGGCAAAAGCATAGTGCACAATGCAAAACGACTGTTGGTTTACTCAAAAGCATAGTGCACAGTGCAAAACGGCTGTTGGTTTAGGCAAAAGCATAGAGCACAATGCAAAACGACTGTTGGTTTACTCAAACGCATAGTGCACAGTGCAAAACGGCTGTTCGTTTATGCCAGAGCACAGCGCACAGTGCAAAACGGCTGTTGGTTTACGCCAAAGCATAGCGCACAGTGCAAAACGACTGTTGGTTTACGCCAGAGCACAGCGCACAGTGCAAAACGACTGTTGGTTTAGGCAAAAGCATAGTGCACAATGCAAAACGACTGTTGGTTTACTCAAAAGCATAGTGCACAGTGCAAAACGGCTGTGGGTTTACGCCAGAGCACAGCGCACAGTGCAAAACGACTGTTGGTTTAGGCAAAAGCATAGAGCACAATGCAAAACGACTGTTGGTTTACTCAAACGCATAGTGCACAGTGCAAAACGGCTGTTCGTTTATGCCAGAGCACAGCGCACAGTGCAAAACGGCTGTTGGTTTACGCCAGAGCACAGCGCACAGTGCAAAACGACTGTTGGTTTAGGCAAAAGCATAGTGCACAATGCAAAACGACTGTTGGTTTACTCAAAAGCATAGTGCACAGTGCAAAACGGCTGTTGGTTTGTGCCAGAGCACAGCGCACAGTGCAAAACGGCTGTTGGTTTACGCCAGAGCACAGCGCACAGTGCAAAACGGCTGTTGGTTTACGCCAGAGCACAGCGCACAGTGCAAAACGACTGTTGGTTTAGGCAAAAGCATAGAGCACAATGCAAAACGACTGTTGGTTTACTTAAAAGCATAGTGCACAGTGTAAAACGACTGCTGGTTTACGCCAAAGCATAGCGCACAGTGCAAAACGACTGTTGGTTTACGCCAGAGCACAGCGCACAGTGCAAAACGACTGTTGGTTTAGGCAAAAGCATAGTGCACAATGCAAAACGACTGTTGGTTTACTCAAAAGCATAGTGCACAGTGCAAAGCGGCTGCTCGTTTATGCCAGAGCACAGCGCACAGTGCAAAACGGCTGTGGGTTTACGCCAGAGCACAGCGCACAGTGCAAAACGACTGTTGGTTTAGGCAAAAGCATAGAGCACAATGCAAAACGACTGTTGGTTTACTCAAACGCATAGTGCACAGTGCAAAACGGCTGTTCGTTTATGCCAGAGCACAGCGCACAGTGCAAAACGGCTGTTGGTTTACGCCAGAGCACAGCGCACAGTGCAAAACGACTGTTGGTTTAGGCAAAAGCATAGTGCACAATGCAAAACGACTGTTGGTTTACTCAAAAGCATAGTGCACAGTGCAAAACGGCTGTTGGTTTGTGCCAGAGCACAGCGCACAGTGCAAAACGGCTGTTGGTTTACGCCAGAGCACAGCGCACAGTGCAAAACTGCTGTTGGTTTACGCCAGAGCACAGCGCACAGTGCAAAACGACTGTTGGTTTAGGCAAAAGCATAGAGCACAATGCAAAACGACTGTTGGTTTACTTAAAAGCATAGTGCACAGTGTAAAACGACTGCTGGTTTACGCAAAAGCATAGTGTACAGTGCAAAACAACTGTTGGTTTACTCAAAAGCATAGTGCACAGTGCAAAACGGCTGTTGGTTTACGCCAAAGCATAGCGCGCAGTGCAAAACGACTGTTGGTTTACGCCAGAACACAACGCACAGTGCAAAACGACTGTTGGTTTACTCAAAAGCATAGTGCACAGTGCAAAACGGCTGTTCGTTTATGCCAGAGCACAGCGCACAGTGCAAAACGGCTGTTGGTTTAGGCAAAAGCATAGTGCACAATGCAAAACGACTGTTGGTTTACTCAAAAGCATAGTGCACAGTGCAAAACGGCTGTTGGTTTATGCCAGAGCACAGCGCACAGTGCAAAACGACTGTTGGTTTACTCAAAAGCATAGTGCACAGTGCAAAACGGCTGTTCGTTTATGCCAGAGCACAGCGCACAGTGCAAAACGGCTGTTGGTTTACGCCAGAGCACAGCGCACAGTGCAAAACGGCTGTTGGTTTACGCCAGAGCACAGCGCACAGTGCAAAACGGCTGTTGGTTTACGCCAGAGCACAGCGCACAGTGCAAAACGACTATTGGTTTAGGCAAAAGCATAGTGCACAATGCAAAACGACTGTTGGTTTACTCAAAAGCATAGTGCACAGTGCAAAACGGCTGTTCGTTTACGCCAGAGCACAGCGCACAGTGCAAAACGACTGTTGGTTTACTCAAAAGCATAGTGCACAGTGCAAAACGGCTGTTCGTTTATGCCAGAGCACAGCGCACAGTGCAAAACGGCTGTTGGTTTACGCCAGAGCACA
Organism: Xylota segnis; assembly: GCA_963583995.1. Lineage (NCBI taxonomy): Eukaryota > Metazoa > Arthropoda > Insecta > Diptera > Syrphidae > Xylota > Xylota segnis. Next base: position 84,749,826 of record OY757237.1, read on the forward strand.
GCGCACAGTGCAAAACGACTGTTGGTTTAGGCAAAAGCATAGTGCACAATGCAAAACGACTGTTGGTTTACTCAAAAGCATAGTGCACAGTGCAAAACGGCTGTTGGTTTGTGCCAGAGCACAGCGCACAGTGCAAAACGGCTGTTGGTTTACGCCAGAGCACAGCGCACAGTGCAAAACGGCTGTTGGTTTACGCCAGAGCACAGCGCACAGTGCAAAACGACTGTTGGTTTAGGCAAAAGCATAGAGCACAATGCAAAACGACTGTTGGTTTACTTAAAAGCATAGTGCACAGTGTAAAACGACTGCTGGTTTACGCAAAAGCATAGTGTACAGTGCAAAACAACTGTTGGTTTACTCAAAAGCATAGTGCACAGTGCAAAACGGCTGTTGGTTTACGCCAAAGCATAGCGCGCAGTGCAAAACGACTGTTGGTTTACGCCAGAACACAACGCACAGCGCAAAACGACTGTTGGTTTACTCAAAAGCATAGTGCACAGTGCAAAACGGCTGTTCGTTTATGCCAGAGCACAGCGCACAGTGCAAAACGGCTGTTGGTTTAGGCAAAGCATAGTGCACAATGCAAAACGACCGTTGGTTTACTCAAAAGCATAGTGCACAGTGCAAAACGGCTCTTGGTTTATGCCAGAGCACAGCGCACAGTGCAAAACGACTGTTGGTTTAGGCAAAAGCATAGTGCACAATGCAAAACGACTGTTGGTTTACACAAAAGCATAGTGCAGAGTGCAAAACGGCTGTTGGTTTATGCCAGAGCACAGCGCACAGTGCAAAACGACTGTTGGTTTAGGCAAAAGCATAGTGCACAATGCAAAACGACTGTTGGTTTCCACAAAAGCATAGTGCACAGTGCAAAACGGCTGTTGGTTTACGCCAGAGCACAGCGCACAGTGAAAAACGACTTTTGGTTTACGCAAAAGCATAGTGCACAGTGCAAAACGACTGTTGGCTTACTCAAAAGCATAGTGCACAATGCAAAACGACTGTTGGTTTACTCAAAAGCATAGTGTACAGTGCAAAACGGCTGTTGGTTTATGCCAGAGCACAGCGCACAGTGCAAAACGGCTGTTGGTTTACGCCAGAGCACAGCGCACAGTGCAAAACGGCTGTTGGTTTACGCCAGAGCACAGCGCACAGTGCAAAACGACTTTTGGTTTACGCAAAAGCATAGTGCACAGTGCAAAACGACTGTTGGCTTACTCAAAAGCATAGTGCACAGTGCAAAACGACTGCTGGTTTACGCAAAGGGATACTGCACAGTGCAAAACGACTGTTGGTTTACGCCAAAGCATAGCTCACAGTGCAAAACGACTGTTGGTTTACGCCAGAGCACAGCGCACAGTGCAAAACGACTGTTGGTTAACTCAAAAGCATAGTGCACAGTGCAAAACGGCTGTTCGTTTATGCCAGAGCACAGCGCACAGTGCAAAACGGCTGTTGGTTTACGCCAGAGCACAGCGCACAGTGCAAAACGGCTGTTGGTTTACGCCAGAGCACAGCGCACAGTGCAAAACGACTGTTGGTTTACTCAAAAGCATAGTACACAGTGCAAAACGGCTGTTCGTTTATGCCAGAGCACAGCGCACAGTGCAAAACGGCTGTTGGTTTACGCCAGAGCACAGCGCACAGTGCAAAACGACTGTTGGTTTAGGCAAAAGCATAGTGCACAATGCAAAACGACTGTTGGTTTACTCAAAAGCATAGTGCACAGTGCAAAACGGCTGTTGGTTTATGCCAGAGCACAGCGCACAGTGCAAAACGGCTGTTGGTTTACGCCAGAGCTCAGCGCACAGTGCAAAACGGCTGTTGGTTTACGCCAGAGCACAGCGCACAGTGCAAAACGACTGTTGGTTTACTCAAAAGCATAGTGCACAGTGCAAAACGGCTGTTCGTTTATGCCAGAGCACAGCGCACAGTGCAAAACGACTGTTGGTTTAGGCAAAAGCATAGTGCACAATGCAAAACGACTGTTGGTTTACTCAAAAGCATAGTGCACAGTGCAAAACGGCTGTTGGTTTATGCCAGAGCACAGCGCACAGTGCAAAACGACTGTTGGTTTAGGCAAAAGCATAGTGCACAATGCAAAACGACTGTTGGTTTACTCAAAAGCATAGTGCACAGTGCAAAACGGCTGTTGGTTTATGCCAGAGCACAGCGCACAGTGCAAAACGGCTGTTGGTTTATGCCAAAGCACAGCGCACAGTGCAAAACGGCTGTTGGTTTACGCCAGAGCTCAGCGCACAGTGCAAAACGGCTGTTGGTTTACGCCAGAGCACAGCGCACAGTGCAAAACGACTGTTGGTTTAGGCAAAAGCATAGTGCACAATGCAAAACGACTGTTGGTTTACTCAAAAGCATAGTGCACAGTGCAAAACGGCTGTTGGTTTACGCCAAAGCATAGCGCGCAGTGCAAAACGACTGTTGGTTTACGCCAGAGCACAGCGCACAGTGCAAAACGGCTTTTGGTTTAGGCAAAAGCATAGTGCACAATGCAAAACGACTGTTGGCTTATTCAAAATCATAGTGCACAGTGCAAAACGGCTGTTCGTTTATGCCAGAGCACAGCGCACAGTGCAAAACGGCTGTTGGTTTACGCCAGAGCACAGCGCACAGTGCAAAACGACTGTTGGTTTACTCAAAAGCATAGTGCACAGTGCAAAACGGCTGTTGGTTTACGCCAAAGCATTGCGCGCAGTGCAAAACGACTGTTGGTTTACGCCAGAGCACAGCGCACAGTGCAAAACGACTGTTGGTTTAGGCAAAAGCATAGTGCACAATGCAAAACGACTGTTGGTTTACTCAAAAGCATAGTGCACAGTGCAAAACGGCTGTTGGTTTATGCCAGAGCACAGCGCACAGTGCAAAACGGCTGTTGGTTTACGCCAGAGCACAGCGCACAGTGCAAAACGGCTGTTGGTTTACGCCAGAGCATAGCGCACAGTGCAAAACGACTGTTGGTTTACTCAAAAGCATAGTGCACAGTGCAAAACGGCTGTTGGTTTATGCCAGAGCACAGCGCACAGTGCAAAACGACTTTTGGTTTACGCAAAAGCATAGTGCACAGTGCAAAACGACTGTTGGCTTACTCAAAAGCATAGTGCACAATGCAAAACGACTGTTGGTTTACTCAAAAGCATAGTGTGCAGTGCAAAACGGCTGTTGGTTTATGCCAGAGCACAGCGCACAGTGCAAAACGGCTGTTGGTTTATGCCAGAGCACAGCGCACAGTGCAAAACGGCTGTTGGTTTACGCCAGAGCACAACGCACAGTGCAAAACGGCTTTTGGTTTAGGCAAAAGCATAGTGCACAATGCAAAACGACTGTTGGCTTACTCAAAAGCATAGTGCACAGTGCAAAACGGCTGTTCGTTTATGCCAGAGCACAGCGCACAGTGCAAAACGACTTTTGGTTTACGCAAAAGCAGAGTGCACAGTGCAAAACGACTGTTGGCTTACGCCAAAGCATAGCGCACAGTGCAAAACGACTGTTGGTTTACGCCAGAGCACAGCGCACAGTGCAAAACGACTGTTGGTTAACTCAAAAGCATAGTGCACAGTGCAAAACGGCTGTTCGTTTATGCCAGAGCACAGCGCACAGTGCAAAACGGCTGTTGGTTTACGCCAGAGCACAGCGCACAGTGCAAAACGACTGTTGGTTTACGCCAGAGCACAGCGCACAGTGCAAAACGACTGTTGGTTTACTCAAAAGCATAGTGCACAGTGCAAAACGGCTGTTCGTTTATGCCAGAGCACAGCGCACAGTGCAAAACGGCTGTTGGTTTACGCCAGAGCACAGCGCACAGTGCAAAACGACTATTGGTTTAGGCAAAAGCATAGTGCACAATGCAAAACGACTGTTGGTTTACTCAAAAGCATAGTGCACAGTGCAAAACGGCTGTTCGTTTACGCCAGAGCACAGCGCACAGTGCAAAACGACTGTTGGTTTACTCAAAAGCATAGTGCACAGTGCAAAACGGCTGTTCGTTTATGCCAGAGCACAGCGCACAGTGCAAAACGGCTGTTGGTTTACGCCAGAGCACAGCGCACAGTGCAAAACGACTGTTGGTTTAGGCAAAAGCATAGTGCACAATGCAAAACGACTGTTGGTTTACGCCAGAGCACAGCGCACAGTGCAAAACGACTGTTGGTTTACGCCAGAGCACAGCGCACAGTGCAAAACGACTGTTGGTTAACTCAAAAGCATAGTGCACAGTGCAAAACGGCTGTTCGTTTATGCCAGAGCACAGCGCACAGTGCAAAACGGCTGTTGGTTTACGCCAAAGCATAGCGCACAGTGCAAAACGACTGTTGGTTTACGCCAGAGCACAGCGCACAGTGCAAAACGACTGTTGGTTAACTCAAAAGCATAGTGCACAGTGCAAAACGGCTGTTCGTTTATGCCAGAGCACAGCGCACAGTGCAAAACGGCTGTTGGTTTACGCCAAAGCATAGCGCACAGTGCAAAACGACTGTTGGTTTACGCCAGAGCACAGCGCACAGTGCAAAACGACTGTTGGTTTAGGCAAAAGCATAGTGCACAATGCAAAACGACTGTTGGTTTACTCAAAAGCATAGTGCACAGTGCAAAGCGGCTGCTCGTTTATGCCAGAGCACAGCGCACAGTGCAAAAGGGCTGTGGGTTTACGCCAGAGCACAGCGCACAACGCAAAACGACTGTTGGTTTACTCAAAAGCATAGTGCACAGTGCAAAACGGCTGTTGGTTTACGCCAAAGCATAGCGCGCAGTGCAAAACGACTGTTGGTTTACGCCAGAGCACAGCGCACAGTGCAAAACGACTGTTGGTTTAGGCAAAAGCATAGTGCACAATGCAAAACGACTGTTGGTTTACTCAAAAGCATAGTGCACAGTGCAAAACGGCTGTTCGTTTATGCCAGAGCACAGCGCACAGCGCAAAACGGCTGTTGGTTTACGCCAGAGCACAGCGCACAGTGCAAAACGACTGTTGGTTTAGGCAAAAGCATAGTGCACAATGCAAAACGACTGTTGGTTTACTCAAAAGCATAGTGCACAGCGCAAAACGGCTGTTGGTTTATGCCAGAGCACAGCGCACAGTGCAAAACGGCTGTTGGTTTACGCCAGAGCACAGCGCACAGTGCAAAACGGCTGTTGGTTTACGCCAGAGCACAGCGCACAGTGCAAAACGACTGTTGGTTTACTCAAAAGCATAGTGCACAGTGCAAAACGGCTGTTCGTTTATGTCAGAGCACAGCGCACAGTGCAAAACGGCTGTTGGTTTAGGCAAAAGCATAGTGCACAATGCAAAACGACTGTTGGTTTACTCAAAAGCATAGTGCACAGTGCAAAACGGCTGTTGGTTTATGCCAGAGCACAGGGCACAGTGCAAAACGACTGTTGGTTTAGGCAAAAGCATAGTGCACAATGCAAAACGACTGTTGGTTTACTCAAAAGCATAGTGCACAGTACAAAACGGCTGTTGGTTTATGCCAGAGCACAGCGCACAGTGCAAAACGGCTGTTGGTTTACGCCAGAGCACAGCGCACAGTGCAAAACGGCTGTTGGTTTACGCCAGAGCATAGCGCACAGTGCAAAACGACTGTTGGTTTACTCAAAAGCATAGTGCACAGTGCAAAACGGCTGTTGGTTTATGCCAGAGCACAGCGCACAGTGCAAAACGGCTGCTGGTTTACGCCAGAGCACAACGCACAGTGCAAAACGGCTTTTGGTTTAGGCAAAAGCATAGTGCACAATGCAAAACGACTGTTGGCTTAGGCAAAAGCATAGTGCACAATGCAAAACGACTGTTGGCTTACTCAAAAGCATAGTGCACAGTGCAAAACGGCTGTTGGTTTACGCCAGAGCACAGCGCACAGTGCAAAACGGCTGTGGGTTTACGCCAGAGCACAGCGCACAGTGCAAAACGACTGTTGGTTTACTCAAAAGCATAGTGCACAGTGCAAAACGGCTGTTCGTTTATGCCAGAGCACAGCGCACAGTGCAAAACGACTGTTGGTTTAGGCAAAAGCATAGTGCACAATGCAAAACGACTGTTGGTTTACTCAAAAGCATAGTGCACAGTGCAAAACGGCTGTTGGCTTACTCAAAAGCATAGTGCACAGTGCAAAACGGCTGTTCGTTTATGCCAGAGCACAGCGCACATTGCAAAACGGCTGTTGGTTTACTCAAAAGCATAGTGCACAGTGCAAAACGGCTGTTCGTTTATGCCAGAGCACAGCGCACAATGCAAAACGACTGTTGGTTTACTCAAAAGCATAGTGCACAGTGCAAAACGGCTGCTCGTTTATGCCAGAGCACAGCGCACAGTGCAAAACGGCTGTGGGTTTACGCCAGAGCACAGCGCACAGTGCAAAACGACTGTTGGTTTACTCAAAAGCATAGTGCACAGTGCAAAACGGCTGTTCGTTTATGCCAGAGCACAGCGCACAGTGCAAAACGGCTGTTGGTTTACGCCAGAGCACAGCGCACAGTGCAAAACGACTGTTGGTTTACTCAAAAGCATAGTGCACAGTGCAAAACGGCTGTTCGTTTATGCCAGAGCACAGCGCACAATGCAAAACGACTGTTGGTTTACTCAAAAGCATAGTGCACAGTGCAAAACGGCTGCTCGTTTATGCCAGAGCACAGCGCACAGTGCAAAACGGCTGTGGGTTTACGCCAGAGCACAGCGCACAGTGCAAAACGACTGTTGGTTTACTCAAAAGCATAGTGCACAGTGCAAAACGGCTGTTCGTTTATGCCAGAGCACAGCGCACAGTGCAAAACGGCTGTTGGTTTACGCCAGAGCACAGCGCACAGTGCAAAACGGCTGTTGGTTTGCGCCAGAGCACAGCGCACAGTGCAAAACGACTGTTGGTTTACTCAAAAGCATAGTGCACAGTGCAAACCGGCTGTTCGTTTATGCCAGAGCACAGCGCACAGTGCAAAACGGCTGTTGGTTTACGCCAGAGCACAGCGCACAGTGCAAAACGGCTGTTGGTTTACGCCAGAGCACAGCGCACAGTGCAAAACGGCTGTTGGTTTACGCCAGAGCACAGCGCACAGTGCAAAACGGCTGTTGGTTTACGCCAGAGCACAGCGCACAGTGCAAAACGACTTTTGGTTTACGCAAAAGCATAGTTCACAGTGCAAAACGACTGTTGGCTTACTCAAAAGCATAGTGCACAGTGCAAAACGACTGCTGGTTTACGCAAAGCGATACTGCACAGTGCAAAACGACTGTTGGTTTACGCCAAAGCATAGCGCACAGTGCAAAACGACTGTTGGTTTACGCCAGAGCACAGCGCACAGTGCAAAACGACTGTTGGTTAACTCAAAAGCATAGTGCACAGTGCAAAACGGCTGTTCGTTTATGCCAGAGCACAGCGCACAGTGCAAAACGGCTGTTGGTTTACGCCAGAGCACAGCGCACAGTGCAAAACGGCTGTTGGTTTACGCCAGAGCACAGCGCACAGTGCAAAACGGCTGTTGGTTTACGCCAGAGCACAGCGCACAGTGCAAAACGGCTGTTGGTTTACGCCAGAGCACAGCGCACAGTGCAAAACGGCTGTTGGTTTACGCCAGAGCACAGCGCACAGTGCAAAACGACTGTTGGTTTACTCAAAAGCATAGTGCACAGTGCAAAACGGCTGTTCGTTTATGTCAGAGCACAGCGCACAGTGCAAAACGGCTGTTGGTTTAGGCAAAAGCATAGTGCACAATGCAAAACGACTGTTGGTTTACTCAAAAGCATAGTGCACAGTGCAAAACGGCTGTTGGTTTATGCCAGAGCACAGGGCACAGTGCAAAACGACTGTTGGTTTAGGCAAAAGCATAGTGCACAAGGCAAAACGACTGTTGGTTTACTCAAAAGCATAGTGCACAGTGCAAAACGGCTGTTGGTTTATGCCAGAGCACAGCGCACAGTGCAAAACGGCTGTTGGTTTACGCCAGAGCACAGCGCACAGTGCAAAACGGCTGTTGGTTTACGCCAGAGCATAGCGCACAGTGCAAAACGACTGTTGGTTTACTCAAAAGCATAGTGCACAGTGCAAAACGGCTGTTGGTTTATGCCAGAGCACAGCGCACAGTGCAAAACGGCTGTTGGTTTACGCCAGAGCACAACGCACAGTGCAAAACGGCTTTTGGTTTAGGCAAAAGCATAGTGCACAATGCAAAACGACTGTTGGCTTAGGCAAAAGCATAGTGCACAATGCAAAACGACTGTTGGCTTACTCAAAAGCATAGTGCACAGTGCAAAACGGCTGTTGGTTTACGCCAGAGCACAGCGCACAGTGCAAAACGGCTGTGGGTTTACGCCAGAGCACAGCGCACAGTGCAAAACGACTGTTGGTTTACTCAAAAGCATAGTGCACAGTGCAAAACGGCTGTTCGTTTATGCCAGAGCACAGCGCACAGTGCAAAACGACTGTTGGTTTAGGCAAAAGCATAGTGCACAATGCAAAACGACTGTTGGTTTACTCAAAAGCATAGTGCACAGTGCAAAACGGCTGTTGGCTTACTCAAAAGCATAGTGCACAGTGCAAAACGGCTGTTCGTTTATGCCAGAGCACAGCGCACATTGCAAAACGGCTGTTGGTTTACTCAAAAGCATAGTGCACAGTGCAAAACGGCTGTTCGTTTATGCCAGAGCACAGCGCACAATGCAAAACGACTGTTGGTTTACTCAAAAGCATAGTGCACAGTGCAAAACGGCTGCTCGTTTATGCCAGAGCACAGCGCACAGTGCAAAACGGCTGTGGGTTTACGCCAGAGCACAGCGCACAGTGCAAAACGACTGTTGGTTTACTCAAAAGCATAGTGCACAGTGCAAAACGGCTGTTCGTTTATGCCAGAGCACAGCGCACAGTGCAAAACGGCTGTTGGTTTACGCCAGAGCACAGCGCACAGTGCAAAACGGCTGTTGGTTTACGCCAGAGCACAGCGCACAGTGCAAAACGGCTGTTGGTTTACGCCAGAGCACAGCGCACAGTGCAAAACGGCTGTTGGTTTACGCCAGAGCAGAGCGCACAGTGCAAAACAACTGTTGGTTGACTCAAAAGCATAGTGCACAATGCAAAACGACTGTTGGTTTACTCAAAAGCATAGTGCACAGTGCAAAACGGCTGCTGGTTTACGCCAGAGCTCAGCGCACAGTGCAAAACGGCTGTTAGTTTACGCCAGAGCACAGCGCACAGTGCAAAACGACTGTTGGTTTACTCAAAAGCATAGTGCACAGTGCAAAACGGCTGTTCGTTTATGCCAGAGCACAGCGCACAGTGCAAAACGGCTGTTGGTTTAGGCAAAAGCATAGTGCACAATGCAAAACGACTGTTGGTTTACTCAAAAGCATAGTGCACAGTGCAAAACGGCTGTTCGTTTATGCCAGAGCACAGCGCACAGTGCAAAACGGCTGTTGGTTTACGCCAGAGCACAGCGCACAGTGCAAAACGGCTGTTGGTTTACGCCAGAGCACAGCGCACAGTGCAAAACGGCTGTTGGTTTACGCCAGAGCACAGCGCACAGTGCAAAACGGCTGTTGGTTTACGCCAGAGCACAGCGCACAGTGCAAAACGGCTGTTGGTTTACGCCAGAGCAGAGCGCACAGTGCAAAACAACTGTTGGTTGACTCAAAAGCATAGTGCACAGTGCAAAACGGCTGTTGGTTTATGCCAGAGCACAGCGCACAGTGCAAAACGGCTGTGGGTTTACGCCAGAGCACAGCGCACAGTGCAAAACGACTGTTGGTTTACTCAAAAGCATAGTGCACAGTGCAAAACGGCTGTTCGTTTATGCCAGAGCACAGCGCACAGTGCAAAACGGCTGTTGGTTTACGCCAGAGCACAGCGCACAGTGCAAAACGGCTGTTGGTTTGCGCCAGAGCACAGCGCACAGTGCAAAACGACTGTTGGTTTACTCAAAAGCATAGTGCACAGTGCAAACCGGCTGTTCGTTTATGCCAGAGCACAGCGCACAGTGCAAAACGACTGTTGGTTTACTCAAAAGCATAGTGCACAGTGCAAAACGGCTGTTCGTTTATGCCAGAGCACAGCGCACAGTGCAAAACGGCTGTTGGTTTACGCCAGAGCACAGCGCACAGTGCAAAACGGCTGTTGGTTTGCGCCAGAGCACAGCGCACAGTGCAAAACGACTGTTGGTTTACTCAAAAGCATAGTGCACAGTGCAAAACGGCTGTTCGTTTATGCCAGAGCACAGCGCACAATGCAAAACGACTGTTGGTTTACTCAAAAGCATAGTGCACAGTGCAAAACGGCTGCTCGTTTATGCCAGAGCACAGCGCACAGTGCAAAACGGCTGTGGGTTTACGCCAGAGGACAGCGCACAGTGCAAAACGACTGTTGGTTTACTCAAAAGCATAGTGCACAGTGCAAAACGGCTGTTCGTTTATGCCAGAGCACAGCGCACAATGCAAAACGACTGTTGGTTTACTCAAAAGCATAGTGCACAGTGCAAAACGGCTGCTCGTTTATGCCAGAGCACAGCGCACAGTGCAAAACGGCTGTGGGTTTACGCCAGAGCACAGCGCACAGTGCAAAACGACTGTTGGTTTACTCAAAAGCATAGTGCACAGTGCAAAACGGCTGTTCGTTTATGCCAGAGCACAGCGCACAATGCAAAACGACTGTTGGTTTACTCAAAAGCATAGTGCACAGTGCAAAACGGCTGCTCGTTTATGCCAGAGCACAGCGCACAGTGCAAAACGGCTGTGGGTTTACGCCAGAGCACAGCGCACAGTGCAAAACGACTGTTGGTTTACTCAAAAGCATAGTGCACAGTGCAAAACGGCTGTTCGTTTATGCCAGAGCACAGCGCACAGTGCAAAACGGCTGTTGGTTTACGCCAGAGCACAGCGCACAGTGCAAAACGGCTGTTGGTTTGCGCCAGAGCACAGCGCACAGTGCAAAACGACTGTTGGTTTACTCAAAAGCATAGTGCACAGTGCAAACCGGCTGTTCGTTTATGCCAGAGCACAGCGCACAGTGCAAAACGGCTGTTGGTTTACGCCAGAGCACAGCGCACAGTGCAAAACGGCTGTTGGTTTACGCCAGAGCACAGCGCACAGTGCAAAACGGCTGTTGGTTTACGCCAGAGCACAGCGCACAGTGCAAAACGACTTTTGGTTTACGCAAAAGCATAGTTCACAGTGCAAAACGACTGTTGGCTTACTCAAAAGCATAGTGCACAGTGCAAAACGACTGCTGGTTTACGCAAAGCGATACTGCACAGTGCAAAACGACTGTTGGTTTACGCCAAAGCATAGCGCACAGTGCAAAACGACTGTTGGTTTACGCCAGAGCACAGCGCACAGTGCAAAACGACTGTTGGTTAACTCAAAAGCATAGTGCACAGTGCAAAACGGCTGTTCGTTTATGCCAGAGCACAGCGCACAGTGCAAAACGGCTGTTGGTTTACGCCAGAGCACAGCGCACAGTGCAAAACGGCTGTTGGTTTACGCCAGAGCACAGCGCACAGTGCAAAACGGCTGTTGGTTTACGCCAGAGCACAGCGCACAGTGCAAAACGGCTGTTGGTTTACGCCAGAGCAGAGCGCACAGTGCAAAACAACTGTTGGTTGACTCAAAAGCATAGTGCACAGTGCAAAACGGCTGTTGGTTTATGCCAGAGCACAGCGCACAGTGCAAAACGGCTGTGGGTTTACGCCAGAGCACAGCGCACAGTGCAAAACGACTGTTGGTTTACTCAAAAGCATAGTGCACAGTGCAAAACGGCTGTTCGTTTATGCCAGAGCACAGCGCACAGTGCAAAACGGCTGTTGGTTTACGCCAGAGCACAGCGCACAGTGCAAAACGGCTGTTGGTTTGCGCCAGAGCACAGCGCACAGTGCAAAACGACTGTTGGTTTACTCAAAAGCATAGTGCACAGTGCAAACCGGCTGTTCGTTTATGCCAGAGCACAGCGCACAGTGCAAAACGGCTGTTGGTTTACGCCAGAGCACAGCGCACAGTGCAAAACGGCTGTTGGTTTACGCCAGAGCACAGCGCACAGTGCAAAACGGCTGTTGGTTTACGCCAGAGCACAGCGCACAGTGCAAAACGGCTGTTGGTTTACGCCAGAGCAGAGCGCACAGTGCAAAACAACTGTTGGTTGACTCAAAAGCATAGTGCACAATGCAAAACGACTGTTGGTTTACTCAAAAGCATAGTGCACAGTGCAAAACGGCTGCTGGTTTACGCCAGAGCTCAGCGCACAGTGCAAAACGGCTGTTAGTTTACGCCAGAGCACAGCGCACAGTGCAAAACGACTGTTGGTTTACTCAAAAGCATAGTGCACAGTGCAAAACGGCTGTTCGTTTATGCCAGAGCACAGCGCACAGTGCAAAACGGCTGTTGGTTTAGGCAAAAGCATAGTGCACAATGCAAAACGACTGTTGGTTTACTCAAAAGCATAGTGCACAGTGCAAAACGGCTGTTCGTTTATGCCAGAGCACAGCGCACAGTGCAAAACGGCTGTTGGTTTACGCCAGAGCACAGCGCACAGTGCAAAACGGCTGTTGGTTTACGCCAGAGCACAGCGCACAGTGCAAAACGGCTGTTGGTTTACGCCAGAGCACAGCGCACAGTGCAAAACGGCTGTTGGTTTACGCCAGAGCACAGCGCACAGTGCAAAACGGCTGTTGGTTTACGCCAGAGCAGAGCGCACAGTGCAAAACAACTGTTGGTTGACTCAAAAGCATAGTGCACAGTGCAAAACGGCTGTTGGTTTATGCCAGAGCACAGCGCACAGTGCAAAACGGCTGTGGGTTTACGCCAGAGCACAGCGCACAGTGCAAAACGACTGTTGGTTTACTCAAAAGCATAGTGCACAGTGCAAAACGGCTGTTCGTTTATGCCAGAGCACAGCGCACAGTGCAAAACGGCTGTTGGTTTACGCCAGAGCACAGCGCACAGTGCAAAACGGCTGTTGGTTTGCGCCAGAGCACAGCGCACAGTGCAAAACGACTGTTGGTTTACTCAAAAGCATAGTGCACAGTGCAAACCGGCTGTTCGTTTATGCCAGAGCACAGCGCACAGTGCAAAACGGCTGTTGGTTTACGCCAGAGCACAGCGCACAGTGCAAAACGGCTGTTGGTTTACGCCAGAGCACAGCGCACAGTGCAAAACGGCTGTTGGTTTACGCCAGAGCACAGCGCACAGTGCAAAACGACTGTTGGTTTACTCAAAAGCATAGTGCACAGTGCAAAACGGCTGTTGGTTTATGCCAGAGCACAGCGCACAGTGCAAAACGACTGTTGGTTTAGGCAAAAGCATAGTGCACAATGCAAAACGACTGTTGGTTTACTCAAAAGCATAGTGCACAATGCAAAACGACTGTTGGTTTACTCAAAAGCATAGTGCACAGTGCAAAACGGCTGCTGGTTTACGCCAGAGCTCAGCGCACAGTGCAAAACGGCTGTTAGTTTACGCCAGAGCACAGCGCACAGTGCAAAACGACTGTTGGTTTACTCAAAAGCATAGTGCACAGTGCAAAACGGCTGTTCGTTTATGCCAGAGCACAGCGCACAGTGCAAAACGGCTGTTGGTTTAGGCAAAAGCATAGTGCACAATGCAAAACGACTGTTGGTTTACTCAAAAGCATAGTGCACAGTGCAAAACGGCTGTTGGTTTATGCCAGAGCACAGCGCACAGTGCAAAACGGCTGTTGGTTTACGCCAGAGCACAGCGCACAGTGCAAAACGGCTGTTGGTTTACGCCAGAGCAGAGCGCACAGTGCAAAACAACTGTTGGTTGACTCAAAAGCATAGTGCACAGTGCAAAACGGCTGTTGGTTTATGCCAGAGCACAGCGCACAGTGCAAAACGACTGTTGGTTTAGGCAAAAGCATAGTGCACAATGCAAAACGACTGTTGGTTTACTCAAAAGCATAGTGCACAGTGCAAAACGGCTGTTGGTTTATGCCAGAGCACAGCGCACAGTGCAAAACGGCTGTTGGTTTACGCCAGAGCACAACGCACAGTGCAAAACGGCTGTTGGTTTACGCCAGAGCATAGCGCACAGTGCAAAACGACTGTTGGTTTACTCAAAAGCATAGTGCACAGTGCAAAACGGCTGTTGGTTTATGCCAGAGCACAGCGCACAGTGCAAAACGACTGTTGGTTTAGGCAAAAGCATAGTGCACAATGCAAAACGACTGTTGGTTTACTCAAAAGCATAGTGCACAGTGCATAACGGCTGTTCGTTTATGCCAGAGCACAGCGCACAGTGCAAAACGGCTGTTGGTTTACGCCAGAGCACAGCGCACAGTGCAAAACGACTGTTGGTTTAGGCAAAAGCATAGTGCACAGTGAAAAACGGCTGTTGGTTTATGCCAGAGCACAGCGCACAGTGCAAAACGGCTGTTGGTTTACGCCAGAGCACAGCGCACAGTGCAAAACGGCTGTTGGTTTACGCCAGAGCACAGCGCACAGTGCAAAACGACTGTTGGTTTACTTAAAAGCATAGTGCACAGTGCAAAACGGCTGCTCGTTTGCTCGTTTATGCCAGAGCACAGCGCACAGTGCAAAACGGCTGTGGGTTTACGCCAGAGCACAGCGCACAGTGCAAAACGACTGTTGGTTTACTCAAAAGCATAGTGCACAGTGCAAAACGGCTGTTTGTTTATGCCAGAGCACAGCGCACAGTGCAAAACGGCTGTTGGTTTACGCCAGAGCACAGCGCACAGTGCAAAACGGCTGTTGGTTTACGCCAGAGCACAGCGCACAGTGCAAAACGACTGTTGGTTAACTCAAAAGCATAGTGCACAGTGCAAAACGGCTGTTCGTTTATGCCAGAGCACAGCGCACAGTGCAAAACGGCTGTTGGTTTACGCCAGAGCACAGAGCACAGTGCAAAACGGCTGTTGGTTTACGCCAGAGCACAGCGCACAGTGCAAAACGGCTGTTGGTTTACGCCAGAGCACAGCGCACAGTGCAAAACGACTGTTGGTTTAGGCAAAAGCATAGTGCACAATGCAAAACGACTGTTGGTTTACTCAAAAGCATAGTGCACAGTGCAAAACGGCTGCTGGTTTACGCCAGAGCTCAGCGCACAGTGCAAAACGGCTGTTAGTTTACGCCAGAGCACAGCGCACAGTGCAAAACGACTGTTGGTTTACTCAAAAGCATAGTGCACAGTGCAAAACGGCTGTTCGTTTATGCCAGAGCACAGCGCACAGTGCAAAACGGCTGTTGGTTTAGGCAAAAGCATAGTGCACAATGCAAAACGACTGTTGGTTTACTCAAAAGCATAGTGCACAGTGCAAAACGGCTGTTGGTTTATGCCAGAGCACAGCGCACAGTGCAAAACGGCTGTTGGTTTACGCCAGAGCACAGCGCACAGTGCAAAACGGCTGTTGGTTTACGCCAGAGCAGAGCGCACAGTGCAAAACAACTGTTGGTTGACTCAAAAGCATAGTGCACAGTGCAAAACGGCTGTTGGTTTATGCCAGAGCACAGCGCACAGTGCAAAACGACTGTTGGTTTAGGCAAAAGCATAGTGCACAATGCAAAACGACTGTTGGTTTACTCAAAAGCATAGTGCACAGTGCAAAACGGCTGTTGGTTTATGCCAGAGCACAGCGCACAGTGCAAAACGGCTGTTGGTTTACGCCAGAGCACAACGCACAGTGCAAAACGGCTGTTGGTTTACGCCAGAGCATAGCGCACAGTGCAAAAAGACTGTTGGTTTACTCAAAAGCATAGTGCACAGTGCAAAACGGCTGTTGGTTTATGCCAGAGCACAGCGCACAGTGCAAAACGGCTGTTGGTTTACGCCAGAGCACAGCGCACAGTGCAAAACGACTGTTGGTTTACTTAAAAGCATAGTGCACAGTGCAAAACGGCTGCTCGTTTGCTCGTTTATGCCAGAGCACAGCGCACAGTGCAAAACGGCTGTGGGTTTACGCCAGAGCACAGCGCACAGTGCAAAACGACTGTTGGTTTACTCAAAAGCATAGTGCACAGTGCAAAACGGCTGTTCGTTTATGCCAGAGCACAGCGCACAGTGCAAAACGGCTGTTGGTTTACGCCAGAGCACAGCGCACAGTGCAAAACGGCTGTTGGTTTACGCCAGAGCACAGCGCACAGTGCAAAACGACTGTTGGTTTACTCAAAAGCATAGTGCACAGTGCAAAACGGCTGTTCGTTTATGCCAGAGCACAGCGCACAGTGCAAAACGGCTGTTGGTTTACGCCAGAGCACAGCGCACAGTGCAAAACGGCTGTTGGTTTACGCCAGAGCACAGCGCACAGTGCAAAACGGCTGTTGGTTTACGCCAGAGCATAGCGCACAGTGCAAAACGACTGTTGGTTTAGGCAAAAGCATAGTGCACAATGCAAAACGACTGTTGGTTTACTCAAAAGCATAGTGCACAGTGCATAACGGCTGTTCGTTTATGCCAGAGCACAGCGCACAGTGCAAAACGGCTGTTGGTTTACGCCAGAGCACAGCGCACAGTGCAAAACGACTGTTGGTTTACTCAAACGCATAGTGCACAGTGCAAAACGGCTGTTCGTTTATGCCAGAGCGCAGCGCACAGTGCAAAACGGCTGTTGGTTTACGCCAGAGCACAGCGCACAGTGCAAAACGGCTGTTGGTTTACGCCAGAGCACAGCGCACAGTGCAAAACGGCTGTTGGTTTACGCCAGAGCACAGCGCACAGTGCAAAACGACTGTTGGTTTAGGCAAAAGCATAGTGCACAATGCAAAACGACTGTTGGTTTACTCAAAAGCACAGCGCACAGTGCAAAACGGCTGTTGGTTTACGCCAGAGCACAGCGCACAGTGCAAAACGACTATTGGTTTAGGCAAAAGCATAGTGCACAATGCAAAACGACTGTTGGTTTACTCAAAAGCACAGCGCACAGTGCAAAACGGCTGTTGGTTTACGCCAGAGCACAGCGCACTGTGCAAAACGACTTTTGGTTTACGCAAAAGCATAGTGCACAGTGCAAAACGACTGTTGGCTTACTCAAAAGCATAGTGCACAGTGCAAAATGGCTGTTCGTTTATGCCAGAGCACAGCGCACAGTGCAAAACGGCTGTTGGTTTACGCCAGAGCACAGCGCACAGTGCAAAACGGCTGTTGGTTTACGCCAGAGCACAGCGCACAGTGCAAAACGGCTGTTGGTTTACGCCAGAGCACAGCGCACAGTGCAAAACGACTGTTGGTTTACTCAAAAGCATAGTGCACAGTGCAAAACGGCTGTTCGTTTATGCCAGAGCACAGCGCACAGTGCAAAACGACTGTTGGTTTAGGCAAAAGCATAGTGCACAATGCAAAACGACTGTTGGTTTACTCAAAAGCATAGTGCACAGTGCAAAACGGCTGTTGGTTTATGCCAGAGCACAGCGCACAGTGCAAAACGGCTGTTGGTTTACGCCAGAGCACAACGCACAGTGCAAAACGGCTGTTGGTTTACGCCAGAGCATAGCGCACAGTGCAAAACGACTGTTGGTTTACTCAAAAGCATAGTGCACAGTGCAAAACGGCTGTTGGTTTATGCCAGAGCACAGCGCACAGTGCAAAACGACTGTTGGTTTAGGCAAAAGCATAGTGCACAATGCAAAACGACTGTTGGTTTACTCAAAAGCATAGTGCACAGTGCATAACGGCTGTTCGTTTATGCCAGAGCACAGCGCACAGTGCAAAACGGCTGTTGGTTTACGCCAGAGCACAGCGCACAGTGCAAAACGACTGTTGGTTTAGGCAAAAGCATAGTGCACAGTGAAAAACGGCTGTTGGTTTATGCCAGAGCACAGCGCACAGTGCAAAACGGCTGTTGGTTTACGCCAGAGCACAGCGCACAGTGCAAAACGGCTGTTGGTTTACGCCAGAGCACAGCGCACAGTGCAAAACGGCTGTTGGTTTACGCCAGAGCACAGCGCACAGTGCAAAACGGCTGTTGGTTTACGCCAGAGCACAGCGCACAGTGCAAAACGACTGTTGGTTTACTCAAAAGCATAGTGCACAGTGCAAAACGGCTGTTCGTTTATGCCAGAGCACAGCGCACAGTGCAAAACGACTGTTGGTTTAGGCAAAAGCATAGTGCACAATGCAAAACGACTGTTGGTTTACTCAAAAGCATAGTGCACAGTGCAAAACGGCTGTTGGTTTATGCCAGAGCACAGCGCACAGTGCAAAACGGCTGTTGGTTTACGCCAGAGCACAACGCACAGTGCAAAACGGCTGTTGGTTTACGCCAGAGCATAGCGCACAGTGCAAAACGACTGTTGGTTTACTCAAAAGCATAGTGCACAGTGCAAAACGGCTGTTGGTTTATGCCAGAGCACAGCGCACAGTGCAAAACGACTGTTGGTTTAGGCAAAAGCATAGTGCACAATGCAAAACGACTGTTGGTTTACTCAAAAGCATAGTGCACAGTGCATAACGGCTGTTCGTTTATGCCAGAGCACAGCGCACAGTGCAAAACGGCTGTTGGTTTACGCCAGAGCACAGCGCACAGTGCAAAACGACTGTTGGTTTAGGCAAAAGCATAGTGCACAGTGAAAAACGGCTGTTGGTTTATGCCAGAGCACAGCGCACAGTGCAAAACGGCTGTTGGTTTACGCCAGAGCACAGCGCACAGTGCAAAACGGCTGTTGGTTTACGCCAGAGCACAGCGCACAGTGCAAAACGACTGTTGGTTTACTTAAAAGCATAGTGCACAGTGCAAAACGGCTGCTCGTTTGCTCGTTTATGCCAGAGCACAGCGCACAGTGCAAAACGGCTGTGGGTTTACGCCAGAGCACAGCGCACAGTGCAAAACGACTGTTGGTTTACTCAAAAGCATAGTGCACAGTGCAAAACGGCTGTTTGTTTATGCCAGAGCACAGCGCACAGTGCAAAACGGCTGTTGGTTTACGCCAGAGCACAGCGCACAGTGCAAAACGGCTGTTGGTTTACGCCAGAGCACAGCGCACAGTGCAAAACGACTGTTGGTTAACTCAAAAGCATAGTGCACAGTGCAAAACGGCTGTTCGTTTATGCCAGAGCACAGCGCACAGTGCAAAACGGCTGTTGGTTTACGCCAGAGCACAGAGCACAGTGCAAAACGGCTGTTGGTTTACGCCAGAGCACAGCGCACAGTGCAAAACGGCTGTTGGTTTACGCCAGAGCACAGCGCACAGTGCAAAACGACTGTTGGTTTAGGCAAAAGCATAGTGCACAATGCAAAACGACTGTTGGTTTACTCAAAAGCATAGTGCACAGTGCAAAACGGCTGCTGGTTTACGCCAGAGCTCAGCGCACAGTGCAAAACGGCTGTTAGTTTACGCCAGAGCACAGCGCACAGTGCAAAACGACTGTTGGTTTACTCAAAAGCATAGTGCACAGTGCAAAACGGCTGTTCGTTTATGCCAGAGCACAGCGCACAGTGCAAAACGGCTGTTGGTTTAGGCAAAAGCATAGTGCACAATGCAAAACGACTGTTGGTTTACTCAAAAGCATAGTGCACAGTGCAAAACGGCTGTTGGTTTATGCCAGAGCACAGCGCACAGTGCAAAACGGCTGTTGGTTTACGCCAGAGCACAGCGCACAGTGCAAAACGGCTGTTGGTTTACGCCAGAGCAGAGCGCACAGTGCAAAACAACTGTTGGTTGACTCAAAAGCATAGTGCACAGTGCAAAACGGCTGTTGGTTTATGCCAGAGCACAGCGCACAGTGCAAAACGACTGTTGGTTTAGGCAAAAGCATAGTGCACAATGCAAAACGACTGTTGGTTTACTCAAAAGCATAGTGCACAGTGCAAAACGGCTGTTGGTTTATGCCAGAGCACAGCGCACAGTGCAAAACGGCTGTTGGTTTACGCCAGAGCACAACGCACAGTGCAAAACGGCTGTTGGTTTACGCCAGAGCATAGCGCACAGTGCAAAAAGACTGTTGGTTTACTCAAAAGCATAGTGCACAGTGCAAAACGGCTGTTGGTTTATGCCAGAGCACAGCGCACAGTGCAAAACGGCTGTTGGTTTACGCCAGAGCACAGCGCACAGTGCAAAACGACTGTTGGTTTACTTAAAAGCATAGTGCACAGTGCAAAACGGCTGCTCGTTTGCTCGTTTATGCCAGAGCACAGCGCACAGTGCAAAACGGCTGTGGGTTTACGCCAGAGCACAGCGCACAGTGCAAAACGACTGTTGGTTTACTCAAAAGCATAGTGCACAGTGCAAAACGGCTGTTCGTTTATGCCAGAGCACAGCGCACAGTGCAAAACGGCTGTTGGTTTACGCCAGAGCACAGCGCACAGTGCAAAACGGCTGTTGGTTTACGCCAGAGCACAGCGCACAGTGCAAAACGACTGTTGGTTTACTCAAAAGCATAGTGCACAGTGCAAAACGGCTGTTCGTTTATGCCAGAGCACAGCGCACAGTGCAAAACGGCTGTTGGTTTACGCCAGAGCACAGCGCACAGTGCAAAACGGCTGTTGGTTTACGCCAGAGCACAGCGCACAGTGCAAAACGGCTGTTGGTTTACGCCAGAGCATAGCGCACAGTGCAAAACGACTGTTGGTTTAGGCAAAAGCATAGTGCACAATGCAAAACGACTGTTGGTTTACTCAAAAGCATAGTGCACAGTGCATAACGGCTGTTCGTTTATGCCAGAGCACAGCGCACAGTGCAAAACGGCTGTTGGTTTACGCCAGAGCACAGCGCACAGTGCAAAACGACTGTTGGTTTACTCAAACGCATAGTGCACAGTGCAAAACGGCTGTTCGTTTATGCCAGAGCGCAGCGCACAGTGCAAAACGGCTGTTGGTTTACGCCAGAGCACAGCGCACAGTGCAAAACGGCTGTTGGTTTACGCCAGAGCACAGCGCACAGTGCAAAACGGCTGTTGGTTTACGCCAGAGCACAGCGCACAGTGCAAAACGACTGTTGGTTTAGGCAAAAGCATAGTGCACAATGCAAAACGACTGTTGGTTTACTCAAAAGCACAGCGCACAGTGCAAAACGGCTGTTGGTTTACGCCAGAGCACAGCGCACAGTGCAAAACGACTATTGGTTTAGGCAAAAGCATAGTGCACAATGCAAAACGACTGTTGGTTTACTCAAAAGCACAGCGCACAGTGCAAAACGGCTGTTGGTTTACGCCAGAGCACAGCGCACTGTGCAAAACGACTTTTGGTTTACGCAAAAGCATAGTGCACAGTGCAAAACGACTGTTGGCTTACTCAAAAGCATAGTGCACAGTGCAAAATGGCTGTTCGTTTATGCCAGAGCACAGCGCACAGTGCAAAACGGCTGTTGGTTTACGCCAGAGCACAGCGCACAGTGCAAAACGGCTGTTGGTTTACGCCAGAGCACAGCGCACAGTGCAAAACGGCTGTTGGTTTACGCCAGAGCACAGCGCACAGTGCAAAACGACTGTTGGTTTACTCAAAAGCATAGTGCACAGTGCAAAACGGCTGTTCGTTTATGCCAGAGCACAGCGCACAGTGCAAAACGGCTGTTGGTTTACGCCAGAGCACAGCGCACAGTGCAAAACGGCTGTTGGTTTACGCCAGAGCACAGCGCACAGTGCAAAACGACTGTTGGTTTAGGCAAAAGCATAGTGCACAATGCAAAACGACTGTTGGTTTACTCAAAAGCACAGCGCACAGTGCAAAACGGCTATTGGTTTACGCCAGAGCACAGCGCACAGTGCAAAACGGCTGTTGGTTTACGCCAGAGCACAGCGCACAGTGCAAAACGGCTGTTGGTTTACGCCAGAGCATAGCGCACAGTGCAAAACGGCTGTTGGTTTACGCCAGAGCACAGCGCACAGTGCAAAACGGCTGTTGGTTTACGCCAGAGCACAGCGCACAGTGCAAAACGACTGTTGGTTTACTCAAAAGCATAGTGCACAGTGCAAAACGGCTGTTCGTTTATGCCAGAGCACAGCGCACAGTGCAAAACGGCTGTTGGTTTACGCCAGAGCACAGCGCACAGTGCAAAACGGCTGTTGGTTTACGCCAGAGCACAGCGCACAGTGCAAAACGGCTGTTGGTTTACGCCAGAGCACAGCGCACAGTGCAAAACTACTTTTGGTTTACGCAAAAGCATAGTGCACAGTGCAAAACGACTGTTGGCTTACTCAAAAGCATAGTGCACAGTGCAAAATGGCTGTTCGTTTATGCCAGAGCACAGCGCACAGTGCAAAACGGCTGTTGGTTTACGCCAGAGCACAGCGCACAGTGCAAAACGACTGTTGGTTTACTCAAACGCATAGTGCACAGTGCAAAACGGCTGTTCGTTATGCCAGAGCACAGCGCACAGTGCAAAACGGCTGTTGGTTTACGCCAGAGCACAGCGCACAGTGCAAAACGACTGTTGGTTTAGGCAAAAGCATAGTGCACAATGCAAAACGACTGTTGGTTTACTCTAAAGCATAGTGCACAGTGCATAACGGCTGTTCGTTTATGCCAGAGCACAGCGCACAGTGCAAAACGGCTGTTGCTTTACGCCAGAGCACAGCGCACAGTGCAAAACGACTGTTGGTTTACTCAAACGCATAGTGCACAGTGCAAAACGGCTGTTCGTTTATGCCAGAGCACAGCGCACAGTGCAAAACGGCTGTTGGTTTACGCCAGAGCACAGCGCACAGTGCAAAACGGCTGTTGGTTTACGCCAGAGCACAGCGCACAGTGCAAAACGACTGTTGGTTTACTCAAACGCATAGTGCACAGTGCAAAACGGCTGTTCGTTTATGCCAGAGCACAGCGCACAGTGCAAAACGGCTGTTGGTTTACGCCAGAGCACAGCGCACAGTGCAAAACGACTGTTGGTTTACTCAAACGCATAGTGCACAGTGCAAAACGGCTGTTCGTTTATGCCAGAGCACAGCGCACAGTGCAAAACGGCTGTTGGTTTACGCCAGAGCACAGCGCACAGTGCAAAACGACTGTTGGTTTAGGCAAAAGCATAGTGCACAATGCAAAACGACTGTTGGTTTACTCTAAAGCATAGTGCACAGTGCATAACGGCTGTTCGTTTATGCCAGAGCACAGCGCACAGTGCAAAACGGCTGTTGGTTTACGCCAGAGCACAGCGCACAGTGCAAAACGACTGTTGGTTTACTCAAACGCATAGTGCACAGTGCAAAACGGCTGTTCGTTTATGCCAGAGCACAGCGCACAGTGCAAAACGGCTGTTGGTTTACGCCAGAGCACAGCGCACAGTGCAAAACGGCTGTTGGTTTACGCCAGAGCACAGCGCACAGTGCAAAACGACTGTTGGTTTAGGCAAAAGCATAGTGCACAGTGCAAAACGACTGTTGGTTTACTCAAAAGCATAGTGCACAGTGCATAACGGCTGTTCGTTTATGCCAGAGCACAGCGCACAGTGCAAAACGGCTGTTGGTTTACGCCAGAGCACAGCGCACAGTGCAAAACGACTGTTGGTTTACTCAAACGCATAGTGCACAGTGCAAAACGGCTGTTCGTTATGCCAGAGCACAGCGCACAGTGCAAAACGGCTGTTGGTTTACGCCAGAGCACAGCGCACAGTGCAAAACGGCTGTTGGTTTACGCCAGAGCACAGCGCACAGTGCAAAACGACTGTTGGTTTAGGCAAAAGCATAGTGCACAATGCAAAACGACTGTTGGTTTACTCTAAAGCATAGTGCACAGTGCATAACGGCTGTTCGTTTATGCCAGAGCACAGCGCACAGTGCAAAACGGCTGTTGGTTTACGCCAGAGCACAGCGCACAGTGCAAAACGACTGTTGGTTTACTCAAACGCATAGTGCACAGTGCAAAACGGCTGTTCGTTTATGCCAGAGCACAGCGCACAGTGCAAAACGGCTGTTGGTTTACGCCAGAGCACAGCGCACAGTGCAAAACGGCTGTTGGTTTACGCCAGAGCACAGCGCACAGTGCAAAACGGTTGTTGGTTTACGCCAGAGCACAGCGCACAGTGCAAAACGGCTGTTGGTTTACGCCAGAGCACAGCGCACAGTGCAAAACGACTGTTGGTTTAGGCAAAAGCATAGTGCACAATGCAAAACGACTGTTGGTTTACTCAAAAGCATAGTGCACAGTGCATAACGGCTGTTCGTTTATGCCAGAGCACAGCGCACAGTGCAAAACGGCTGTTGGTTTACGCCAGAGCACAGCGCACAGTGCAAAACGACTGTTGGTTTACTCAAACGCATAGTGCACAGTGCAAAACGGCTGTTCGTTTATGCCAGAGCACAGCGCACAGTGCAAAACGGCTGTTGGTTTACGCCAGAGCACAGCGCACAGTGCAAAACGGCTGTTGGTTTACGCCAGAGCACAGCGCACAGTGCAAAACGGCTGTTGGTTTACGCCAGAGCACAGCGCACAGTGCAAAACGACTGTTGGTTTATACAAAAGCATAGTGCACAATGCAAAACGACTGTTGGTTTACTCAAAAGCACAGCGCACAGTGCAAAACGGCTGTTGGTTTACGCCAGAGCACAGGGCACAGTGCAAAACGACTATTGGTTTAGGCAAAAGCATAGTGCACAATGCAAAACGACTGTTGGTTTACTCAAAAGCACAGCGCACAGTGCAAAACGGCTGTTGGTTTACGCCAGAGCACAGCGCACAGTGCAAAACGACTTTTGGTTTACGCAAAAGCATAGTGCACAGTGCAAAACGACTGTTGGCTTACTCAAAAGCATAGTGCACAGTGCAAAATGGCTGTTCGTTTATGCCAGAGCACAGCGCACAGTGCAAAACGGCTGTTGGTTTACGCCAGAGCACAGCGCACAGTGCAAAACGACTGTTGGTTTACTCAAAAGCATAGTGCACAGTGCAAAACGGCTGTTCGTTTATGCCAGAGCACAGCGCACAGTGCAAAACGGCTGTTGGTTTACGCCAGAGCACAGCGCACAGTGCAAAACGGCTGTTGGTTTACGCCAGAGCATAGCGCACAGTGCAAAACGGCTGTTGGTTTACGCCAGAGCACAGCGCACAGTGCAAAACGGCTGTTGGTTTACGCCAGAGCACAGCGCACAGTGCAAAACGACTGTTGGTTTACTCAAAAGCATAGTGCACAGTGCAAAACGGCTGTTCGTTTATGCCAGAGCACAGCGCACAGTGCAAAACGGCTGTTGGTTTACGCCAGAGCACAGCGCACAGTGCAAAACGGCTGTTGGTTTACGCCAGAGCACAGCGCACAGTGCAAAACGGCTGTTGGTTTACGCCAGAGCACAGCGCACAGTGCAAAACTACTTTTGGTTTACGCAAAAGCATAGTGCACAGTGCAAAACGACTGTTGGCTTACTCAAAAGCATAGTGCACAGTGCAAAATGGCTGTTCGTTTATGCCAGAGCACAGCGCACAGTGCAAAACGGCTGTTGGTTTACGCCAGAGCACAGCGCACAGTGCAAAACGGCTGTTGGTGTACGCCAGAGCACAGCGCACAGTGCAAAACGGCTGTTGGTTTACGCCAGAGCACAGCGCACAGTGCAAAACGACTGTTGGTTTAGGCAAAAGCATAGTGCACAATGCAAAACGACTGTTGGTTTACTCAAAAGCATAGTGCACAGTGCAAAACGGCTGTTCGTTTATGCCAGAGCACAGCGCACAGTGCAAAACGGCTGTTGGTTTACGCCAGAGCACAGCGCACAGTGCAAAACGGCTGTTGGTTTACGCCAGAGCACAGCGCACAGTGCAAAACGGCTGTTGGTTTACGCCAGAGCACAGCGCACAGTGCAAAACGACTGTTGGTTTAGGCAAAAGCATAGTGCACAATGCAAAACGACTGTTGGTTTACTCAAAAGCACAGCGCACAGTGCAAAACGGCTGTTGGTTTACGCCAGAGCACAGCGCACAGTGCAAAACGACTTTTGGTTTACGCAAAAGCATAGTGCACAGTGCAAAACGACTGTTGGCTTACTCAAAAGCATAGTGCACAGTGCAAAACGGCTGTTCGTTTATGCCAGAGCACAGCGCACAGTGCAAAACGGCTGTTGGTTTACGCCAGAGCACAGCGCACAGTGCAAAACGACTGTTGGTTTACTCAAAAGCATAGTGCACAGTGCAAAACGGCTGTTCGTTTATGCCAGAGCACAGCGCACAGTGCAAAACGGCTGTGGGTTTATGCCAGAGCACAGAGCACAGTGCAAAACGACTGTTGGTTTACTCAAAAGCATAGTGCACAGTGCAAAACGGCTGTTCGTTTATGCCAGAGCACAGCGCACAGTGCAAAACGGCTGTTGGTTTACGCCAGAGCACAGCGCACAGTGCAAAACGGCTGTTGGTTTACGCCAGAGCACAGCGCACAGTGCAAAACGACTGTTGGTTTAGGCAAAAGCATAGTGCACAGTGAAAAACGGCTGTTGGTTTATGCCAGAGCATAGTGCACAGTGAAAAACGGCTGTTGGTTTATGCCAGAGCACAGCGCACAGTGCAAAACGACTGTTGGTTTACTCAAAAGCATAGTGCACAGTGCAAAACGGCTGTTGGTTTATGCCAGAGCACAGCGCACAGTGCAAAACGACTGTTGGTTTAGGCAAAAGCATAGTGCACAATGCAAAACGACTGTTGGTTTACTCAAAAGCATAGTGCACAGTGCATAACGGCTGTTCGTTTATGCCAGAGCACAGCGCACAGTGCAAAACGGCTGTTGGTTTACGCCAGAGCACAGCGCACAGTGCAAAACGACTGTTGGTTTAGGCAAAAGCATAGTGCACAGTGAAAAACGGCTGTTGGTTTATGCCAGAGCACAGCGCACAGTGCAAAACGGCTGTTGGTTTACGCCAGAGCACAGCGCACAGTGCAAAACGGCTGTTGGTTTACGCCAGAGCACAGCGCACAGTGCAAAACGGCTGTTGGTTTAGGCCAGAGCACAGCGCACAGTGCAAAACGGCTGTTGGTTTACGCCAGAGCACAGCGCACAGTGCAAAACGACTGTTGGTTTAGGCAAAAGCATAGTGCACAATGCAAAACGACTGTTGGTTTACTCAAAAGCATAGTGCACAGTGCAAAACGGCTGTTCGTTTATGCCAGAGCACAGCGCACAGTGCAAAACGGCTGTTGGTTTACGCCAGAGCACAGCGCACAGTGCAAAACGGCTGTTGGTTTACGCCAGAGCACAGCGCACAGTGCAAAACGACTGTTGGTTTAGGCAAAAGCATAGTGCACAGTGCAAAACGGCTGCTCGTTTGCTCGTTTATGCCAGAGCACAGCGCACAGTGCAAAACGGCTGTGGGTTTACGCCAGAGCACAGCGCACAGTGCAAAACGACTGTTGGTTTACTCAAAAGCATAGTGCACAGTGCAAAACGGCTGTTCGTTTATGCCAGAGCACAGCGCACAGTGCAAAACGGCTGTTGGTTTACGCCAGAGCACAGCGCACAGTGCAAAACGGCTGTTGGTTTACGCCAGAGCACAGCGCACAGTGCAAAACGACTGTTGGTTAACTCAAAAGCATAGTGCACAGTGCAAAACGGCTGTTCGTTTATGCCAGAGCACAGCGCACAGTGCAAAACGGCTGTTGGTTTACGCCAGAGCACAGAGCACAGTGCAAAACGGCTGTTGGTTTACGCCAGAGCACAGCGCACAGTGCAAAACGGCTGTTGGTTTACGCCAGAGCACAGCGCACAGTGCAAAACGACTGTTGGTTTAGGCAAAAGCATAGTGCACAATGCAAAACGACTGTTGGTTTACTCAAAAGCATAGTGCACAGTGCAAAACGGCTGCTGGTTTACGCCAGAGCTCAGCGCACAGTGCAAAACGGCTGTTAGTTTACGCCAGAGCACAGCGCACAGTGCAAAACGACTGTTGGTTTACTCAAAAGCATAGTGCACAGTGCAAAACGGCTGTTCGTTTATGCCAGAGCACAGCGCACAGTGCAAAACGGCTGTTGGTTTACGCCAGAGCACAGCGCACAGTGCAAAACGACTATTGGTTTAGGCAAAAGCATAGTGCACAATGCAAAACGACTGTTGGTTTACTCAAAAGCACAGCGCACAGTGCAAAACGGCTGTTGGTTTACGCCAGAGCACAGCGCACAGTGCAAAACGACTGTTGGTTTATACAAAAGCATAGTGCACAATGCAAAACGACTGTTGGTTTACTCAAAAGCACAGCGCACAGTGCAAAACGGCTGTTGGTTTACGCCAGAGCACAGCGCACAGTGCAAAACGACTATTGGTTTAGGCAAAAGCATAGTGCACAATGCAAAACGACTGTTGGTTTACTCAAAAGCACAGCGCACAGTGCAAAACGGCTGTTGGTTTACGCCAGAGCACAGCGCACAGTGCAAAACGACTTTTGGTTTACGCAAAAGCATAGTGCACAGTGCAAAACGACTGTTGGCTTACTCAAAAGCATAGTGCACAGTGCAAAACGGCTGTTGGTTTACGCCAGAGCACAGCGCACAGTGCAAAACGACTGTTGGTTTACTCAAAAGCATAGTGCACAGTGCAAAACGGCTGTTCGTTTATGCCAGAGCACAGCGCACAGTGCAAAACGGCTGTTGGTTTACGCCAGAGCACAGCGCACAGTGCAAAACGGCTGTTGGTTTACGCCAGAGCATAGCGCACAGTGCAAAACGGCTGTTGGTTTACGCCAGAGCACAGCGCACAGTGCAAAACGGCTGTTGGTTTACGCCAGAGCACAGCGCACAGTGCAAAACGACTGTTGGTTTACTCAAAAGCATAGTGCACAGTGCAAAACGGCTGTTCGTTTATGCCAGAGCACAGCGCACAGTGCAAAACGGCTGTTGGTTTACGCCAGAGCACAGCGCACAGTGCAAAACGGCTGTTGGTTTACGCCAGAGCACAGCGCACAGTGCAAAACGGCTGTTGGTTTACGCCAGAGCACAGCGCACAGTGCAAAACTACTTTTGGTTTACGCAAAAGCATAGTGCACAGTGCAAAACGACTGTTGGCTTACTCAAAAGCATAGTGCACAGTGCAAAATGGCTGTTCGTTTATGCCAGAGCACAGCGCACAGTGCAAAACGGCTGTTGGTTTACGCCAGAGCACAGCGCACAGTGCAAAACGGCTGTTGGTGTACGCCAGAGCACAGCGCACAGTGCAAAACGGCTGTTGGTTTACGCCAGAGCACAGCGCACAGTGCAAAACGACTGTTGGTTTAGGCAAAAGCATAGTGCACAATGCAAAACGACTGTTGGTTTACTCAAAAGCATAGTGCACAGTGCAAAACGGCTGTTCGTTTATGCCAGAGCACAGCGCACAGTGCAAAACGGCTGTTGGTTTACGCCAGAGCACAGCGCACAGTGCAAAACGGCTGTTGGTTTACGCCAGAGCACAGCGCACAGTGCAAAACGGCTGTTGGTTTACGCCAGAGCACAGCGCACAGTGCAAAACGACTGTTGGTTTAGGCAAAAGCATAGTGCACAATGCAAAACGACTGTTGGTTTACTCAAAAGCACAGCGCACAGTGCAAAACGGCTGTTGGTTTACGCCAGAGCACAGCGCACAGCGCACAGTGCAAAACGACTATTGGTTTAGGCAAAAGCATAGTGCACAATGCAAAACGACTGTTGGTTTACTCAAAAGCACAGCGCACAGTGCAAAACGGCTGTTGGTTTACGCCAGAGCACAGCGCACAGTGCAAAACGACTTTTGGTTTACGCAAAAGCATAGTGCACAGTGCAAAACGACTGTTGGCTTACTCAAAAGCATAGTGCACAGTGCAAAACGGCTGTTCGTTTATGCCAGAGCACAGCGCACAGTGCAAAACGGCTGTTGGTTTACGCCAGAGCACAGCGCACAGTGCAAAACGACTGTTGGTTTACTCAAAAGCATAGTGCACAGTGCAAAACGGCTGTTCGTTTATGCCAGAGCACAGCGCACAGTGCAAAACGGCTGTGGGTTTATGCCAGAGCACAGAGCACAGTGCAAAACGACTGTTGGTTTACTCAAAAGCATAGTGCACAGTGCAAAACGGCTGTTCGTTTATGCCAGAGCACAGCGCACAGTGCAAAACGGCTGTTGGTTTACGCCAGAGCACAGCGCACAGTGCAAAACGGCTGTTGGTTTACGCCAGAGCACAGCGCACAGTGCAAAACGACTGTTGGTTTAGGCAAAAGCATAGTGCACAGTGAAAAACGGCTGTTGGTTTATGCCAGAGCATAGTGCACAGTGAAAAACGGCTGTTGGTTTATGCCAGAGCACAGCGCACAGTGCAAAACGACTGTTGGTTTACTCAAAAGCATAGTGCACAGTGCAAAACGGCTGTTGGTTTATGCCAGAGCACAGCGCACAGTGCAAAACGACTGTTGGTTTAGGCAAAAGCATAGTGCACAATGCAAAACGACTGTTGGTTTACTCAAAAGCATAGTGCACAGTGCATAACGGCTGTTCGTTTATGCCAGAGCACAGCGCACAGTGCAAAACGGCTGTTGGTTTACGCCAGAGCACAGCGCACAGTGCAAAACGACTGTTGGTTTAGGCAAAAGCATAGTGCACAGTGAAAAACGGCTGTTGGTTTATGCCAGAGCACAGCGCACAGT
The DNA here is from genome assembly GCA_963583995.1 of Xylota segnis. Lineage (NCBI taxonomy): Eukaryota > Metazoa > Arthropoda > Insecta > Diptera > Syrphidae > Xylota > Xylota segnis. Next base: position 84,780,260 of record OY757237.1, read on the forward strand.
GCAAAACGGCTGTTCGTTTACGCCAGAGCACAGCGCACAGTGCAAAACGGCTGTTGGTTTACGCCAGAGCACAGCGCACAGTGCAAAACGACTGTTGGTTTACTTAAAAGCATAGTGCACAGTGCAAAACGGCTGCTCGTTTGCTCGTTTATGCCAGAGCACAGCGCACAGTGCAAAACGGCTGTGGGTTTACGCCAGAGCACAGCGCACAGTGCAAAACGACTGTTGGTTTACTCAAAAGCATAGTGCACAGTGCAAAACGGCTGTTCGTTTATGCCAGAGCACAGCGCACAGAGCAAAACGGCTGTTGGTTTACGCCAGAGCACAGCGCACAGTGCAAAACGGCTGTTGGTTTACGCCAGAGCACAGCGCACAGTGCAAAACGACTGTTGGTTAACTCAAAAGCATAGTGCACAGTGCAAAACGGCTGTTCGTTTATGCCAGAGCACAGCGCACAGTGCAAAACGGCTGTTGGTTTACGCCAGAGCACAACGCACAGTGCAAAACGACTGTTGGTTTAGGCAAAAGCATAGTGCACAATGCAAAACGACTGTTGGTTTACTCAAAAGCATAGTGCACAGTGCAAAACGGCTGCTGGTTTACGCCAGAGCTCAGCGCACAGTGCAAAACGGCTGTTAGTTTACGCCAGAGCACAGCGCACAGTGCAAAACGACTGTTGGTTTACTCAAAAGCATAGTGCACAGTGCAAAACGGCTGTTCGTTTATGCCAGAGCACAGCGCACAGTGCAAAACGGCTGTTGGTTTAGGCAAAAGCATAGTGCACAATGCAAAACGACTGTTGGTTTACTCAAAAGCATAGTGCACAGTGCAAAACGGCTGTTGGTTTATGCCAGAGCACAGCGCACAGTGCAAAACGGCTGTTGGTTTACGCCAGAGCACAGCGCACAGTGCAAAACGGCTGTTGGTTTACGCCAGAGCAGAGCGCACAGTGCAAAACAACTGTTGGTTGACTCAAAAGCATAGTGCACAGTGCAAAACGGCTGTTGGTTTATGCCAGAGCACAGCGCACAGTGCAAAACGACTGTTGGTTTAGGCAAAAGCATAGTGCACAATGCAAAACGACTGTTGGTTTACTCAAAAGCATAGTGCACAGTGCAAAACGGCTGTTGGTTTATGCCAGAGCACAGCGCACAGTGCAAAACGGCTGTTGGTTTACGCCAGAGCACAACGCACAGTGCAAAACGGCTGTTGGTTTACGCCAGAGCATAGCGCACAGTGCAAAAAGACTGTTGGTTTACTCAAAAGCATAGTGCACAGTGCAAAACGGCTGTTGGTTTATGCCAGAGCACAGCGCACAGTGCAAAACGACTGTTGGTTTAGGCAAAAGCATAGTGCACAATGCAAAACGACTGTTGGTTTACTCAAAAGCATAGTGCACAGTGCATAACGGCTGTTCGTTTATGCCAGAGCACAGCGCACAGTGCAAAACGGCTGTTGGTTTACGCCAGAGCACAGCGCACAGTGCAAAACGGCTGTTGGTTTACGCCAGAGCACAGCGCACAGTGCAAAACGACTGTTGGTTTACTTAAAAGCATAGTGCACAGTGCAAAACGGCTGCTCGTTTGCTCGTTTATGCCAGAGCACAGCGCACAGTGCAAAACGGCTGTGGGTTTACGCCAGAGCACAGCGCACAGTGCAAAACGACTGTTGGTTTACTCAAAAGCATAGTGCACAGTGCAAAACGGCTGTTCGTTTATGCCAGAGCACAGCGCACAGTGCAAAACGGCTGTTGGTTTACGCCAGAGCACAGCGCACAGTGCAAAACGGCTGTTGGTTTACGCCAGAGCACAGCGCACAGTGCAAAACGACTGTTGGTTTACTCAAAAGCATAGTGCACAGTGCAAAACGGCTGTTCGTTTATGCCAGAGCACAGCGCACAGTGCAAAACGGCTGTTGGTTTACGCCAGAGCACAGCGCACAGTGCAAAACGGCTGTTGGTTTACGCCAGAGCACAGCGCACAGTGCAAAACGGCTGTTGGTTTACGCCAGAGCATAGCGCACAGTGCAAAACGACTGTTGGTTTAGGCAAAAGCATAGTGCACAATGCAAAACGACTGTTGGTTTACTCAAAAGCATAGTGCACAGTGCATAACGGCTGTTCGTTTATGCCAGAGCACAGCGCACAGTGCAAAACGGCTGTTGGTTTACGCCAGAGCACAGCGCACAGTGCAAAACGACTGCTGGTTTACTCAAACGCATAGTGCACTGTGCAAAACGGCTGTTCGTTTATGCCAGAGCACAGCGCACAGTGCAAAACGGCTGTTGGTTTACGCCAGAGCACAGCGCACAGTGCAAAACGGCTGTTGGTTTACGCCAGAGCACAGCGCACAGTGCAAAACGGCTGTTGGTTTACGCCAGAGCACAGCGCACAGTGCAAAACGACTGTTGGTTTAGGCAAAAGCATAGTGCACAATGCAAAACGACTGTTGGTTTACTCAAAAGCACAGCGCACAGTGCAAAACGGCTGTTGGTTTACGCCAGAGCACAGCGCACAGTGCAAAACGACTATTGGTTTAGGCAAAAGCATAGTGCACAATGCAAAACGACTGTTGGTTTACTCAAAAGCACAGCGCACAGTGCAAAACGGCTGTTGGTTTACGCCAGAGCACAGCGCACTGTGCATAACGACTTTTGGTTTACGCAAAAGCATAGTGCACAGTGCAAAACGACTGTTGGCTTACTCAAAAGCATAGTGCACAGTGCAAAATGGCTGTTCGTTTATGCCAGAGCACAGCGCACAGTGCAAAACGGCTGTTGGTTTACGCCAGAGCACAGCGCACAGTGCAAAACGGCTGTTGGTTTACGCCAGAGCACAGCGCACAGTGCAAAACGGCTGTTGGTTTACGCCAGAGCACAGCGCACAGTGCAAAACGACTGTTGGTTTACTCAAAAGCATAGTGCACAGTGCAAAACGGCTGTTCGTTTATGCCAGAGCACAGCGCACAGTGCAAAACGGCTGTTGGTTTACGCCAGAGCACAGCGCACAGTGCAAAACGGCTGTTGGTTTACGCCAGAGCACAGCGCACAGTGCAAAACGACTGTTGGTTTAGGCAAAAGCATAGTGCACAATGCAAAACGACTGTTGGTTTACTCAAAAGCACAGCGCACAGTGCAAAACGGCTATTGGTTTACGCCAGAGCACAGCGCACAGTGCAAAACGACTATTGGTTTAGGCAAAAGCATAGTGCACAGTGCAAAACGACTGTTGGTTTACTCAAAAGCATAGTGCACAGTGCATAACGGCTGTTCGTTTATGCCAGAGCACAGCGCACAGTGCAAAACGGCTGTTGGTTTACGCCAGAGCACAGCGCACAGTGCAAAACGACTGTTGGTTTACTCAAACGCATAGTGCACAGTGCAAAACGGCTGTTCGTTATGCCAGAGCACAGCGCACAGTGCAAAACGGCTGTTGGTTTACGCCAGAGCACAGCGCACAGTGCAAAACGGCTGTTGGTTTACGCCAGAGCACAGCGCACAGTGCAAAACGACTGTTGGTTTAGGCAAAAGCATAGTGCACAATGCAAAACGACTGTTGGTTTACTCTAAAGCATAGTGCACAGTGCATAACGGCTGTTCGTTTATGCCAGAGCACAGCGCACAGTGCAAAACGGCTGTTGGTTTACGCCAGAGCACAGCGCACAGTGCAAAACGACTGTTGGTTTACTCAAACGCATAGTGCACAGTGCAAAACGGCTGTTCGTTTATGCCAGAGCACAGCGCACAGTGCAAAACGGCTGTTGGTTTACGCCAGAGCACAGCGCACAGTGCAAAACGGCTGTTGGTTTACGCCAGAGCACAGCGCACAGTGCAAAACGGCTGTTGGTTTACGCCAGAGCACAGCGCACAGTGCAAAACGGCTGTTGGTTTACGCCAGAGCACAGCGCACAGTGCAAAACGACTGTTGGTTTAGGCAAAAGCATAGTGCACAATGCAAAACGACTGTTGGTTTACTCAAAAGCATAGTGCACAGTGCATAACGGCTGTTCGTTTATGCCAGAGCACAGCGCACAGTGCAAAACGGCTGTTGGTTTACGCCAGAGCACAGCGCACAGTGCAAAACGACTGTTGGTTTACTCAAACGCATAGTGCACAGTGCAAAACGGCTGTTCGTTTATGCCAGAGCACAGCGCACAGTGCAAAACGGCTGTTGGTTTACGCCAGAGCACAGCGCACAGTGCAAAACGGCTGTTGGTTTACGCCAGAGCACAGCGCACAGTGCAAAACGGCTGTTGGTTTACGCCAGAGCACAGCGCACAGTGCAAAACGACTGTTGGTTTATACAAAAGCATAGTGCACAATGCAAAACGACTGTTGGTTTACTCAAAAGCACAGCCCACAGTGCAAAACGGCTGTTGGTTTACGCCAGAGCACAGCGCACAGTGCAAAACGACTATTGGTTTAGGCAAAAGCATAGTGCACAATGCAAAACGACTGTTGGTTTACTCAAAAGCACAGCGCACAGTGCAAAACGGCTGTTGGTTTACGCCAGAGCACAGCGCACAGTGCAAAACGACTTTTGGTTTACGCAAAAGCATAGTGCACAGTGCAAAACGACTGTTGGCTTACTCAAAAGCATAGTGCACAGTGCAAAATGGCTGTTCGTTTATGCCAGAGCACAGCGCACAGTGCAAAACGGCTGTTGGTTTACGCCAGAGCACAGCGCACAGTGCAAAACGACTGTTGATTTACTCAAAAGCATAGTGCACAGTGCAAAACGGCTGTTCGTTTATGCCAGAGCACAGCGCACAGTGCAAAACGGCTGTTGGTTTACGCCAGAGCACAGCGCACAGTGCAAAACGGCTGTTGGTTTACGCCAGAGCATAGCGCACAGTGCAAAACGGCTGTTGGTTTACGCCAGAGCACAGCGCACAGTGCAAAACGGCTGTTGGTTTACGCCAGAGCACAGCGCACAGTGCAAAACGACTGTTGGTTTACTCAAAAGCATAGTGCACAGTGCAAAACGGCTGTTCGTTTATGCCAGAGCACAGCGCACAGTGCAAAACGGCTGTTGGTTTACGCCAGAGCACAGCGCACAGTGCAAAACGGCTGTTGGTTTACGCCAGAGCACAGCGCACAGTGCAAAACGGCTGTTGGTTTACGCCAGAGCACAGCGCACAGTGCAAAACTACTTTTGGTTTACGCAAAAGCATAGTGCACAGTGCAAAACGACTGTTGGCTTACTCAAAAGCATAGTGCACAGTGCAAAATGGCTGTTCGTTTATGCCAGAGCACAGCGCACAGTGCAAAACGGCTGTTGGTTTACGCCAGAGCACAGCGCACAGTGCAAAACGGCTGTTGGTGTACGCCAGAGCACAGCGCACAGTGCAAAACGGCTGTTGGTTTACGCCAGAGCACAGCGCACAGTGCAAAACGACTGTTGGTTTAGGCAAAAGCATAGTGCACAATGCAAAACGACTGTTGGTTTACTCAAAAGCATAGTGCACAGTGCAAAACGGCTGTTCGTTTATGCCAGAGCACAGCGCACAGTGCAAAACGGCTGTTGGTTTACGCCAGAGCACAGCGCACAGTGCAAAACGGCTGTTGGTTTACGCCAGAGCACAGCGCACAGTGCAAAACGGCTGTTGGTTTACGCCAGAGCACAGCGCACAGTGCAAAACGACTGTTGGTTTAGGCAAAAGCATAGTGCACAATGCAAAACGACTGTTGGTTTACTCAAAAGCACAGCGCACAGTGCAAAACGGCTGTTGGTTTACGCCAGAGCACAGCGCACAGCGCACAGTGCAAAACGACTATTGGTTTAGGCAAAAGCATAGTGCACAATGCAAAACGACTGTTGGTTTACTCAAAAGCACAGCGCACAGTGCAAAACGGCTGTTGGTTTACGCCAGAGCACAGCGCACAGTGCAAAACGACTTTTGGTTTACGCAAAAGCATAGTGCACAGTGCAAAACGACTGTTGGCTTACTCAAAAGCATAGTGCACAGTGCAAAACGGCTGTTCGTTTATGCCAGAGCACAGCGCACAGTGCAAAACGGCTGTTGGTTTACGCCAGAGCACAGCGCACAGTGCAAAACGACTGTTGGTTTACTCAAAAGCATAGTGCACAGTGCAAAACGGCTGTTCGTTTATGCCAGAGCACAGCGCACAGTGCAAAACGGCTGTGGGTTTATGCCAGAGCACAGAGCACAGTGCAAAACGACTGTTGGTTTACTCAAAAGCATAGTGCACAGTGCAAAACGGCTGTTCGTTTATGCCAGAGCACAGCGCACAGTGCAAAACGACTGTTTGTTTAGGCAAAAGCATAGTGCACAATGCAAAACGACCGTTGGTTTACTCAAAAGCAGTGCAAAACGGCTGTTGGTTTACGCCAGAGCACAGCGCACAGTGCAAAACGGCTGTTGGTTTACGCCACAGCACAGCGCACAGTGCAAAACGACTTTTGGTTTACTCAAAAGCATAGTGCACAGTGCAAAACGGCTGTTCGTTTATGCCAGAGCACAGCCCACAGTGCAAAACGGCTGTTGGTTTACGCCAGAGCACAGCGCACAGTGCAAAACGACTATTGGTTTAGGCAAAAGCATAGTGCACAATGTAAAACGACTGTTGGTTTACTCAAAAGCATAGTGCACAGTGCAAAAAGGCTGTTCGTTTACGCCAGAGCACAGCGCACAGTGCAAAACGACTGTTGGTTTACTCAAAAGCATAGTGCACAGTGCAAAACGGCTGTTCGTTTATGCCAGAGCACAGCGCACAGTGCAAAACGGCTGTTGGTTTACGCCAGAGCACAGCGCACAGTGCAAAACGACTGTTGGTTTAGGCAAAAGCATAGTGCAAACGGCTGTTGGTTTACGCCAGAGCACAGCGCACAGTGCAAAACGGCTGTTGGTTTACGCCAGAGCACAGCGCACAGTGCAAAACGACTGTTGGTTTACTCAAAAGCATAGTGCACAGTGCAAAACGGCTGTTCGTTTATGCCAGAGCACAGCGCACAGTGCAAAACGGCTGTTGGTTTACGCCAGAGCACAGCGCACAGTGCAAAACGACTGTTGGTTTAGGCAAAAGCATAGTGCACAATGCAAAACTACTGTTGGTTTACTCAAAAGCATAGTGCACAGTGCAAAACGGCTGTTGGTTTATGCCAGAGCACAGCGCACAGTGCAAAACGGCTGTTGGTTTACACCAGAGCACAGCGCACAGTGCAAAACGGCTGTTGGTTTACGCCAGAGCACAGCGCACAGTGCAAAACGGCTGTTGGTTTACGCCAGAGCACAGCGCACAGTGCAAAACGACTTTTGGTTTACGCAAAAGCATAGTGCACAGTGCAAAACGACTGTTGGCTTACTCAAAAGCATAGTGCACAGTGCAAAACGACTGCTGGTTTATGCACATGGATACTGCACAGTGCAAAACGACTGTTGGTTTACGCCAAAGCATAGCGCACAGTGCAAAACGACTGTTGGTTTACGCCAGAGCACAGCGCACAGTGCAAAACGACTGTTGGTTAACTCAAAAGCATAGTGCACAGTGCAAAACGGCTGTTCGTTTATGCCAGAGCACAGCGCACAGTGCAAAACGGCTGTTGGTTTACGCCAGAGCACAGCGCACAGAGCAAAACGGCTGTTGGTTTACGCCAGAGCACAGCGCACAGTGCAAAACGACTGTTGGTTTACTCAAAAGCATAGTGCACAGTGCAAAACGGCTGTTCGTTTATGCCAGAGCACAGCGCACAGTGCAAAACGGCTGTTGGTTTACGCCAGAGCACAGCGCACAGTGCAAAACGACTCTTGGTTTAGGCAAAAGCATAGTGCACAATGCAAAACTACTGTTGGTTTACTCAAAAGCATAGTGCACAGTGCAAAGCGGCTGTTGGTTTATGCCAGAGCACAGCGCACAGTGCAAAACGGCTGTTGGTTTACGCCAGAGCACAGCGCACAGTGCAAAACGACTGTTGGTTTAGGCAAAAGCATAGTGCAAACGGCTGTTGGTTTACGCCAGAGCACAGCGCACAGTGCAAAACGGCTGTTGGTTTACGCCAGAGCACAGCGCACAGTGCAAAACGACTGTTGGTTTACTCAAAAGCATAGTGCACAGTGCAAAACGGCTGTTCGTTTATGCCAGAGCAGAGCGCACAGTGCAAAACGGCTGTTGGTTTACGCCAGAGCACAGCGCACAGTGCAAAACGACTGTTGGTTTAGGCAAAAGCATAGTGCACAATGCAAAACTACTGTTGGTTTACTCAAAAGCATAGTGCACAGTGCAAAGCGGCTGTTGGTTTATGCCAGAGCACAGCGCACAGTGCAAAACGGCTGTTGGTTTACGCCCGAGCACAGCGCACAGTGCAAAACGGCTGTTGGTTTACGCCAGAGCACAGCGCACAGTGCAAAACGGCTGTTGGTTTACGCCAGAGCACAGCGCACAGTGCAAAACGACTTTTGGTTTACGCAAAAGCATAGTGCACAGTGCAAAACGACTGTTGGCTTACTCAAAAGCATAGTGCACAGTGCAAAACGACTGCTGGTTTACGCACATGGATACTGCACAGTGCAAAACGACTGTTGGTTTACTCAAAAGCATAGTGCACAGTGCAAAACGGCTGTTCGTTTATGCCAGAGCACAGCGCACAGTGCAAAACGGCTGTTGGTTTACGCCAGAGCACAGCGCACAGTGCAAAACGGCTGTTGGTTTACGCCAGAGCACAGCGCACAGTGCAAAGCGGCTGTTGGTTTACGCAAAAGCATAGTGCACAGTGCAAAACGACTGTTGGCTTACTCAAAAGCATAGTGCACAGTGCAAAACGGCTGTTCGTTTATGCCAGAGCACAGCGCACAGTGCAAAACGGCTGTTGGTTTAGCCAGAGCACAGCGCACAGTGCAAAACGACTGTTGGTTTAGGCAAAAGCATAGTGCACAATGCAAAACGACTGTTGGTTTACTCAAAAGCATAGTGCACAGTGCAAAACGGCTGTTGGTTTATGCCAGAGCACAGCGCACAGTGCAAAACGGCTGTTGGTTTACGCCAGAGCACAGCGCACAGTGCAAAACGACTGTTGGTTTAGGCAAAAGCATAGTGCACAATGCAAAACGGCTGTTGGTTTATGCCAGAGCACAGCGCACAGTGCAAAACGGCTGTTGGTTTACGCCAGAGCACAGCGCACAGTGCAAAACGACTGTTGGTTTACTCAAAAGCATAGTGCACAGTGCAAAACGGCTGTTGGTTTATGCCAGAGCACAGCGCACAGTGCAAAACGGCTGTTGGTTTACGCCAGAGCACAGCGCACAGTGCAAAGCGGCTGTTGGTTTACGCAAAAGCATAGTGCACAGTGCAAAACGACTGTTGGCTTACTCAAAAGCATAGTGCACAGTGCAAAACGGCTGTTCGTTTATGCCAGAGCACAGCGCACAGTGCAAAACGGCTGTTGGTTTACGCCAGAGCACAGCGCACAGTGCAAAACGACTGTTGGTTTACTCAAAAGCATAGTGCACAGTGCAAAACGGCTGTTCGTTTATGCCAGAGCACAGCGCACAGTGCAAAACGGCTGTGGGTTTATGCCAGAGCACAGCGCACAGTGCAAAACGACTGTTAGTTTACTCAAAAGCATAGTGCACAGTGCAAAACGGCTGTTCGTTTATGCCAGAGCACAGCGCACAGTGCAAAACGGCTGTTGGTTTAGCCAGAGCACAGCGCACAGTGCAAAACGACTGTTGGTTTAGGCAAAAGCATAGTGCACAATGCAAAACGACTGTTGGTTTACTCAAAAGCATAGTGCACAGTGCAAAACGGCTGTTGGTTTATGCCAGAGCACAGCGCACAGTGCAAAACGGCTGTTGGTTTACGCCAGAGCACAGCGCACAGTGCAAAACGGCTGTTGGTTTACGCCACAGCACAGCGCACAGTGCAAAACGACTTTTGGTTTACTAAAAAGCATAGTGCACAGTGCAAAACGGCTGTTCGTTTATGCCAGAGCACAGCCCACAGTGCAAAACGGCTGTTGGTTTACGCCAGAGCACAGCGCACAGTGCAAAACGACTATTGGTTTAGGCAAAAGCATAGTGCACAATGTAAAACGACTGTTGGTTTACTCAAAAGCATAGTGCACAGTGCAAAATGGCTGTTCGTTTACGCCAGAGCACAGCGCACAGTGCAAAACGACTGTTGGTTTACTCAAAAGCATAGTGCACAGTGCAAAACGGCTGTTCGTTTATGCCAGAGCACAGCGCACAGTGCAAAACGGCTGTTGGTTTACGCCAGAGCACAGCGCAAACCGACTGTTGGTTTAGGCAAAAGCATAGTGCACAATGCAAAACGACTGTTGGTTTACTCAAAAGCATAGTGCACAGTGCAAAACGGCTGTTGGTTTATGCCAGAGCACAGCGCACAGTGCAAAACGGCTGTTGGTTTACGCCAGAGCACAGCGCACAGTGCAAAACGACTGTTGGTTTACTCAAAAGCATAGTGCACAGTGCAAAACGGCTGTTCGTTTATGCCAGAGCACAGCGCACAGTGCAAAACGGCTGTTGGTTTACGCCAGAGCACAGCGCACAGTGCAAAACGACTGTTGGTTTAGGCAAAAGCATAGTGCACAATGCAAAACGACTGTTGGTTTACTCAAAAGCATAGTGCACAGTGCAAAACGGCTGTTGGTTTATGCCAGAGCACAGCGCACAGTGCAAAACGGCTGTTGGTTTACGCCAGAGCACAGCGCACAGTGCAAAACGGCTGTTGGTTTACGCCAGAGCACAGCGCACAGTGCAAAACGGCTGTTGGTTTACGCCAGAGCACAGCGCACAGTGCAAAACGACTTTTGGTTTACGCAAAAGCATAGTGCACAGTGCAAAACGACTGTTGGCTTACTCAAAAGCATAGTGCACAGTGCAAAACGACTGCTGGTTTACGCACATGGATACTGCACAGTGCAAAACGACTGTTGGTTTACGCCAAAGCATAGCGCACAGTGCAAAACGACTGTTGGTTTACGCCAGAGCACAGCGCACAGTGCAAAACGACTGTTGGTTAACTCAAAAGCATAGTGCACAGTGCAAAACGGCTGTTCGTTTATGCCAGAGCACAGCGCACAGTGCAAAACGGCTGTTGGTTTACGCCAGAGCACAGCGCACAGTGCAAAACGACTGTTGGTTTACTCAAAAGCATAGTGCACAGTGCAAAACGGCTGTTGGTTTACGCCAAAGCATTGCGCGCAGTGCAAAACGACTGTTGGTTTAGGCAAAAGCATAGTGCACAATGCAAAACGACTGTTGGTTTACTCAAAAGCATAGTGCACAGTGCAAAACGGCTGTTGGTTTATGCCAGAGCACAGCGCACAGTGCAAAACGGCTGTTGGTTTACGCCAGAGCACAGCGCACAGTGCAAAACGGCTGTTGGTTTACGCCAGAGCACAGTGCACAGCGCAAAACGACTGTTGGTTTACTCAAAAGCATAGTGCACAGTGCAAAACGGCTGTTCGTTTATGCCAGAGCACAGCGCACAGTGCAAAACGGCTGTTGGTTTACGCCAGAGCACAGCGCACAGTGCAAAACGGCTGTTGGTTTACGCCAGAGCACAGCGCACAGTGCAAAACGACTTTTGGTTTACGCAAAGGCATAGTGCACAGTGCAAAACGACTGTTGGCTTACTCAAAAGCATAGTGCACAGTGCAAAACGACTGCTGGTTTACGCACATGGATACTGCACAGTGCAAAACGACTGTTGGTTTACGCCAAAGCATAGCGCACAGTGCAAAACGACTGTTGGTTTACGCCAGAGCACAGCGCACAGTGCAAAATGACTGTTGGTTAACTCAAAAGCATAGTGCACAGTGCAAAACGGCTGTTCGTTTATGCCAGAGCACAGCGCACAGTGCAAAACGGCTGTTGGTTTACGCCAGAGCACAGCGCACAGAGCAAAACGGCTGTTGGTTTACGCCAGAGCACAGCGCACAGTGCAAAACGACTGTTGGTTAACTCAAAAGCATAGTGCACAGTGCAAAACGGCTGTTCGTTTATGCCAGAGCACAGCGCACAGTGCAAAACGGCTGTTGGTTTACGCCAGAGCACAGCGCACAGAGCAAAACGGCTGTTGGTTTAGGCAAAAGCATAGTGCACAATGCAAAACGACTGTTGGTTTACTCAAAAGCATAGTGCACAGTGCAAAACGGCTGTTGGTTTATGCCAGAGCACAGCGCACAGTGCAAAACGGCTGTTGGTTTACGCCAGAGCACAGCGCACAGTGCAAAGCGGCTGTTGGTTTATGCAAAAGCATAGTGCACAGTGCAAAACGACTGTTGGCTTACTCAAAAGCATAGTGCACAGTGCAAAACGGCTGTTCGTTTATGCCAGAGCACAGCGCACAGTGCAAAACGGCTGTTGGTTTACGCCAGAGCACAGCGCACAGTGCAAAGCGGCTGTTGGTTTACGCAAAAGCATAGTGCACAGTGCAAAACGACTGTTGGTTTACTCAAAAGCATAGTGCACAGTGCAAAACGGCTGTTCGTTTATGCCAGAGCACAGCGCACAGTGCAAAACGGCTGTTGGTTTACGCCAGAGCACAGCGCACAGTGCAAAACGACTGTTGGTTTAGGCAAAAGCATAGTGCACAATGCAAAACGACTGTTGGTTTACTCAAAAGCATAGTGCACAGTGCAAAACGGCTGTTGGTTTATGCCAGAGCACAGCGCACAGTGCAAAACGGCTGTTGGTTTACGCCAGAGCACAGCGCACAGTGCAAAGCGGCTGTTGGTTTACGCAAAAGCATAGTGCACAGTGCAAAACGACTGTTGGCTTACTCAAAAGCATAGTGCACAGTGCAAAACGGCTGTTCGTTTATGCCAGAGCACAGCGCACAGTGCAAAACGGCTGTTGGTTTACGCCAGAGCACAGCGCACAGTGCAAAACGACTGTTGGTTTACTCAAAAGCATAGTGCAAAACGGCTGTGGGTTTATGCCAGAGCACAGCGCACAGTGCAAAACGACTGTTGGTTTACTCAAAAGCATAGTGCACAGTGCAAAACGGCTGTTCGTTTATGCCAGAGCACAGCGCACAGTGCAAAACGGCTGTTGGTTTAGCCAGAGCACAGCGCACAGTGCAAAACGACTGTTGGTTTAGGCAAAAGCATAGTGCACAATGCAAAACGACTGTTGGTTTACTCAAAAGCATAGTGCACAGTGCAAAACAACTGTTGGTTTATGCCAGAGCACAGCGCACAGTGCAAAACGGCTGTTGGTTTACGCCAGAGCACAGCGCACAGTGCAAAACGGCTGTTGGTTTACGCCACAGCACAGCGCACAGTGCAAAACGACTTTTGGTTTACTAAAAAGCATAGTGCACAGTGCAAAACGGCTGTTCGTTTATGCCAGAGCACAGCCCACAGTGCAAAACGGCTGTTGGTTTACGCCAGAGCACAGCGCACAGTGCAAAACGACTATTGGTTTAGGCAAAAGCATAGTGCACAATGTAAAACGACTGTTGGTTTACTCAAAAGCATACTGCACAGTGCAAAACGGCTGTTCGTTTACGCCAGAGCACAGCGCACAGTGCAAAACGACTGTTGGTTTACTCAAAAGCATAGTGCACAGTGCAAAACGGCTGTTCGTTTATGCCAGAGCACAGGGCACAGTGCAAAACGGCTGTTGGTTTACGCCAGAGCACAGCTAACAGTGCAAAACGACTGTTGGTTTAGGCAAAAGCATAGTGCACAATGCAAAACGACTGTTGGTTTACTCAAAAGCATAGTGCACAGTGCAAAACGGCTGTTGGTTTATGCCAGAGCACAGCGCACAGTGCAAAACGGCTGTTGGTTTACGCCAGAGCACAGCGCACAGTGCAAAACGACTGTTGGTTTACTCAAAAGCATAGTGCACAGTGCAAAACGGCTGTTCGTTTATGCCAGAGCACAGCGCACAGTGCAAAACGGCTGTTGGTTTACGCCAGAGCACAGCGCACAGTGCAAAACGACTGTTGGTTTAGGCAAAAGCATAGTGCACAATGCAAAACGACTGTTGGTTTACTCAAAAGCATAGTGCACAGTGCAAAACGGCTGTTGGTTTATGCCAGAGCACAGCGCACAGTGCAAAACGGCTGTTGGTTTACGCCAGAGCACAGCGCACAGTGCAAAACGGCTGTTGGTTTACGCCAGAGCACAGCGCACAGTGCAAAACGACTTTTGGTTTACGCAAAAGCATAGTGCACAGTGCAAAACGACTGTTGGCTTACTCAAAAGCATAGTGCACAGTGCAAAACGACTGCTGGTTTACGCACATGGATACTGCACAGTGCAAAACGACTGTTGGTTTACGCCAAAGCATAGCGCACAGTGCAAAACGACTGTTGGTTTACGCCAGAGCACAGCGCACAGTGCAAAACGACTGTTGGTTAACTCAAAAGCATAGTGCACAGTGCAAAACGGCTGTTCGTTTATGCCAGAGCACAGCGCACAGTGCAAAACGGCTGTTGGTTTACGCCAGAGCACAGCGCACAGTGCAAAACGACTGTTGGTTTACTCAAAAGCATAGTGCACAGTGCAAAACGGCTGTTGGTTTACGCCAAAGCATTGCGCGCAGTGCAAAACGACTGTTGGTTTAGGCAAAAGCATAGTGCACAATGCAAAACGACTGTTGGTTTACTCAAAAGCATAGTGCACAGTGCAAAACGGCTGTTGGTTTATGCCAGAGCACAGCGCACAGTGCAAAACGGCTGTTGGTTTACGCCAGAGCACAGCGCACAGTGCAAAACGGCTGTTGGTTTACGCCAGAGCACAGCGCACAGCGCAAAACGACTGTTGGTTTACTCAAAAGCATAGTGCACAGTGCAAAACGGCTGTTCGTTTATGCCAGAGCACAGTGCAAAACGGCTGTTGGTTTACGCCAGAGCACAGCGCACAGTGCAAAACGGCTGTTGGTTTACGCCAGAGCACAGCGCACAGTGCAAAACGACTTTTGGTTTACGCAAAAGCATAGTGCACAGTGCAAAACGACTGTTGGCTTACTCAAAAGCATAGTGCACAATGCAAAACGACTGTTATTTTACTCGAAAGCATAGTGTACAGTGCAAAACGGCTGTTGGTTTATGCCAGAGCACAGCGCACAGTGCAAAACGGCTGTTGGTTTACGCCAGAGCACAGCGCACAGTGCAAAACGGCTGTTGGTTTACGCCAGAGCACAGCGCACAGTGCAAAACGACTTTTGGTTTACGCAAAAGCATAGTGCACAATGCAAAACGACTGTTGGCTTAGGCAAAAGCATAGTGCACAATGCAAAACGACTGTTGGCTTACTCAAAAGCATAGTGCACAGTGCAAAACGGCTGTTGGTTTACGCCAGAGCACAGCGCACAGTGCAAAACGGCTGTGGGTTTACGCCAGAGCACAGCGCACAGTGCAAAACGACTGTTGGTTTACTCAAAAGCATAGTGCACAGTGCAAAACGGCTGTTCGTTTATGCCAGAGCACAGCGCACAGTGCAAAACGACTGTTGGTTTAGGCAAAAGCATAGTGCACAATGCAAAACGACTGTTGGTTTACTCAAAAGCATAGTGCACAGTGCAAAACGGCTGTTGGTTTAGGCAAAAGCATAGTGCACAATGCAAAACGACTGTTGGCTTACTCAAAAGCATAGTGCACAGTGCAAAACGGCTGTTCGTTTATGCCAGAGCACAGCGCACATTGCAAAACGGCTGTTGGTTTACTCAAAAGCATAGTGCACAGTGCAAAACGGCTGTTCGTTTATGCCAGAGCACAGCGCACAATGCAAAACGACTGTTGGTTTACTCAAAAGCATAGTGCACAGTGCAAAACGGCTGCTCGTTTATGCCAGAGCACAGCGCACAGTGCAAAACGGCTGTTGGTTTACGCCAGAGCACAGCGCACAGTGCAAAACGACTGTTGGTTTACTCAAAAGCATAGTGCAAAACGGCTGTGGGTTTATGCCAGAGCACAGCGCACAGTGCAAAACGACTGTTGGTTTAGCCAGAGCACAGCGCACAGTGCAAAACGACTGTTGGTTTAGGCAAAAGCATAGTGCACAATGCAAAACGACTGTTGGTTTACTCAAAAGCATAGTGCACAGTGCAAAACAACTGTTGGTTTATGCCAGAGCACAGCGCACAGTGCAAAACGGCTGTTGGTTTACGCCAGAGCACAGCGCACAGTGCAAAACGGCTGTTGGTTTACGCCACAGCACAGCGCACAGTGCAAAACGACTTTTGGTTTACTAAAAAGCATAGTGCACAGTGCAAAACGGCTGTTCGTTTATGCCAGAGCACAGCCCACAGTGCAAAACGGCTGTTGGTTTACGCCAGAGCACAGCGCGCAGTGCAAAACGACTATTGGTTTAGGCAAAAGCATAGTGCACAATGTAAAACGACTGTTGGTTTACTCAAAAGCATACTGCACAGTGCAAAACGGCTGTTCGTTTACGCCAGAGCACAGCGCACAGTACAAAACGACTGTTGGTTTACTCAAAAGCATAGTGCACAGTGCAAAACGGCTGTTCGTTTATGCCAGAGCACAGGGCACAGTGCAAAACGGCTGTTGGTTTACGCCAGAGCACAGCTAACAGTGCAAAACGACTGTTGGTTTAGGCAAAAGCATAGTGCACAATGCAAAACGACTGTTGGTTTACTCAAAAGCATAGTGCACAGTGCAAAACGGCTGTTGGTTTATGCCAGAGCACAGCGCACAGTGCAAAACGGCTGTTGGTTTACGCCAGAGCACAGCGCACAGTGCAAAACGACTGTTGGTTTACTCAAAAGCATAGTGCACAGTGCAAAACGGCTGTTCGTTTATGCCAGAGCACAGCGCACAGTGCAAAACGGCTGTTGGTTTACGCCAGAGCACAGCGCACAGTGCAAAACGACTGTTGGTTTAGGCAAAAGCATAGTGCACAATGCAAAACGACTGTTGGTTTACTCAAAAGCATAGTGCACAGTGCAAAACGGCTGTTGGTTTATGCCAGAGCACAGCGCACAGTGCAAAACGGCTGTTGGTTTACGCCAGAGCACAGCGCACAGTGCAAAACGGCTGTTGGTTTACGCCAGAGCACAGCGCACAGTGCAAAACGACTTTTGGTTTACGCAAAAGCATAGTGCACAGTGCAAAACGACTGTTGGCTTACTCAAAAGCATAGTGCACAGTGCAAAACGACTGCTGGTTTACGCACATGGATACTGCACAGTGCAAAACGACTGTTGGTTTACGCCAAAGCATAGCGCACAGTGCAAAACGACTGTTGGTTTACGCCAGAGCACAGCGCACAGTGCAAAACGACTGTTGGTTAACTCAAAAGCATAGTGCACAGTGCAAAACGGCTGTTCGTTTATGCCAGAGCACAGCGCACAGTGCAAAACGGCTGTTGGTTTACGCCAGAGCACAGCGCACAGTGCAAAACGACTGTTGGTTTACTCAAAAGCATAGTGCACAGTGCAAAACGGCTGTTGGTTTACGCCAAAGCATTGCGCGCAGTGCAAAACGATTGTTGGTTTAGGCAAAAGCATAGTGCACAATGCAAAACGACTGTTGGTTTACTCAAAAGCATAGTGCACAGTGCAAAACGGCTGTTGGTTTATGTCAGAGCACAGCGCACAGTGCAAAACGGCTGTTGGTTTACGCCAGAGCACAGCGCACAGTGCAAAACGGCTGTTGGTTTACGCCAGAGCACAGCGCACAGCGCAAAACGACTGTTGGTTTACTCAAAAGCATAGTGCACAGTGCAAAACGGCTGTTCGTTTATGCCAGAGCACAGTGCAAAACGGCTGTTGGTTTACGCCAGAGCACAGCGCACAGTGCAAAACGGCTGTTGGTTTACGCCAGAGCACAGCGCACAGTGCAAAACGACTTTTGGTTTACGCAAAAGCATAGTGCACAGTGCAAAACGACTGTTGGCTTACTCAAAAGCATAGTGCACAATGCAAAACGACTGTTATTTTACTCGAAAGCATAGTGTACAGTGCAAAACGGCTGTTGGTTTATGCCAGAGCACAGCGCACAGTGCAAAACGGCTGTTGGTTTACGCCAGAGCACAGCGCACAGTGCAAAACGGCTGTTGGTTTACGCCAGAGCACAGCGCACAGTGCAAAACGACTTTTGGTTTACGCAAAAGCATAGTGCACAATGCAAAACGACTGTTGGCTTAGGCAAAAGCATAGTGCACAATGCAAAACGACTGTTGGCTTACTCAAAAGCATAGTGCACAGTGCAAAACGGCTGTTGGTTTACGCCAGAGCACAGCGCACAGTGCAAAACGGCTGTGGGTTTACGCCAGAGCACAGCGCACAGTGCAAAACGACTGTTGGTTTACTCAAAAGCATAGTGCACAGTGCAAAACGGCTGTTCGTTTATGCCAGAGCACAGCGCACAGTGCAAAACGACTGTTGGTTTAGGCAAAAGCATAGTGCACAATGCAAAACGACTGTTGGTTTACTCAAAAGCATAGTGCACAGTGCAAAACGGCTGTTGGTTTAGGCAAAAGCATAGTGCACAATGCAAAACGACTGTTGGCTTACTCAAAAGCATAGTGCACAGTGCAAAACGGCTGTTCGTTTATGCCAGAGCACAGCGCACATTGCAAAACGGCTGTTGATTTACTCAAAAGCATAGTGCACAGTGCAAAACGGCTGTTCGTTTATGCCAGAGCACAGCGCACAATGCAAAACGACTGTTGGTTTACTCAAAAGCATAGTGCACAGTGCAAAACGGCTGATCGTTTATGCCAGAGCACAGCGCACAGTGCAAAACGGCTGTGGGTTTACGCCAGAGCACAGCGCACAGTGCAAAACGGCTGTTGGTTTACGCCAGAGCACAGCGCACAGTGCAAAACGGCTGTTGGTTTACGCCAGAGCACAGCGCACAGTGCAAAACGACTGTTGGTTTAGGCAAAAGCATAGTGCACAATGCAAAACGTCTGTTGGTTTACTCAAAAGCATAGTGCACAGTGCAAAACGGCTGCTGGTTTACGCCAGAGCTCAGCGCACAGTGCAAAACGGCTGTTAGTTTACGCCAGAGCACAGCGCACAGTGCAAAACGACTGTTGGTTTACTCAAAAGCATAGTGCACAGTGCAAAACGGCTGTTCGTTTATGCCAGAGCACAGCGCACAGTGCAAAACGGCTGTTGGTTTAGGCAAAAGCATAGTGCACAATGCAAAACGACTGTTGGTTTACTCAAAAGCATAGTGCACAGTGCAAAACGGCTGTTGGTTTATGCCAGAGCACAGCGCACAGTGCAAAACGGCTGTTGGTTTACGCCAGAGCACAGCGCACAGTGCAAAACGGCTGTTGGTTTACGCCAGAGCAGAGCGCACAGTGCAAAACAACTGTTGGTTGACTCAAAAGCATAGTGCACAGTGCAAAACGGCTGTTGGTTTATGCCAGAGCACAGCGCACAGTGCAAAACGACTGTTGGTTTAGGCAAAAGCATAGTGCACAATGCAAAACGACTGTTGGTTTACTCAAAAGCATAGTGCACAGTGCAAAACGGCTGTTGGTTTATGCCAGAGCACAGCGCACAGTGCAAAACGGCTGTTGGTTTACGCCAGAGCACAACGCACAGTGCAAAACGGCTGTTGGTTTACGCCAGAGCATAGCGCACAGTGCAAAACGACTGTTGGTTTACTCAAAAGCATAGTGCACAGTGCAAAACGGCTGTTGGTTTATGCCAGAGCACAGCGCACAGTGCAAAACGACTGTTGGTTTAGGCAAAAGCATAGTGCACAATGCAAAACGACTGTTGGTTTACTCAAAAGCATAGTGCACAGTGCATAACGGCTGTTCGTTTATGCCAGAGCACAGCGCACAGTGCAAAACGGCTGTTGGTTTACGCCAGAGCACAGCGCACAGTGCAAAACGACTGTTGGTTTAGGCAAAAGCATAGTGCACAGTGAAAAACGGCTGTTGGTTTATGCCAGAGCACAGCGCACAGTGCAAAACGGCTGTTGGTTTACGCCAGAGCACAGCGCACAGTGCAAAACGGCTGTTGGTTTACGCCAGAGCACAGCGCACAGTGCAAAACGACTGTTGGTTTACTTAAAAGCATAGTGCACAGTGCAAAACGGCTGCTCGTTTGCTCGTTTATGCCAGAGCACAGCGCACAGTGCAAAACGGCTGTGGGTTTACGCCAGAGCACAGCGCACAGTGCAAAACGACTGTTGGTTTACTCAAAAGCATAGTGCCCAGTGCAAAACGGCTGTTCGTTTATGCCAGAGCACAGCGCACAGTGCAAAACGGCTGTTG
Organism: Xylota segnis; assembly: GCA_963583995.1. Lineage (NCBI taxonomy): Eukaryota > Metazoa > Arthropoda > Insecta > Diptera > Syrphidae > Xylota > Xylota segnis. Next base: position 84,800,454 of record OY757237.1, read on the forward strand.
GTTTACGCCAGAGCACAGCGCACAGTGCAAAACGGCTGTTGGTTTACGCCAGAGCACAGCGCACAGTGCAAAACGACTGTTGGTTTACTCAAAAGCATAGTGCACAGTGCAAAACGGCTGTTCGTTTATGCCAGAGCACAGCGCACAGTGCAAAACGGCTGTTGGTTTACGCCAGAGCATAGCGCACAGTGCAAAACGACTGTTGGTTTAGGCAAAAGCATAGTGCACAATGCAAAACGACTGTTGGTTTACTCAAAAGCATAGTGCACAGTGCATAACGGCTGTTCGTTTATGCCAGAGCACAGCGCACAGTGCAAAACGGCTGTTGGTTTACGCCAGAGCACAGCGCACAGTGCAAAACGACTGTTGGTTTACTCAAACGCATAGTGCACAGTGCAAAACGGCTGTTCGTTTATGCCAGAGCACAGCGCACAGTGCAAAACGGCTGTTGGTTTACGCCAGAGCACAGCGCACAGTGCAAAACGGCTGTTGGTTTACGCCAGAGCACAGCGCACAGTGCAAAACGGCTATTGGTTTACGCCAGAGCACAGCGCACAGTGCAAAACGACTGTTGGTTTAGGCAAAAGCATAGTGCACAATGCAAAACGACTGTTGGTTTACTCAAAAGCACAGCGCACAGTGCAAAACGGCTGTTGGTTTACGCCAGAGCACAGCGCACAGTGCAAAACGACTACTGGTTTAGGCAAAAGCATAGTGCACAATGCAAAACGACTGTTGGTTTACTCAAAAGCACAGCGCACAGTGCAAAACGGCTGTTGGTTTACGCCAGAGCACAGCGCACTGTGCAAAACGACTTTTGGTTTACGCAAAAGCATAGTGCACAGTGCAAAACGACTGTTGGCTTACTCAAAAGCATAGTGCACAGTGCAAAATGGCTGTTCGTTTATGCCAGAGCAGAGCGCACAGTGCAAAACGGCTGTTGGTTTACGCCAGAGCACAGCGCACAGTGCAAAACGGCTGTTGGTTTACGCCAGAGCACAGCGCACAGTGCAAAACGACTGTTGGTTTACTCAAAAGCATAGTGCACAGTGCAAAACGGCTGTTCGTTTATGCCAGAGCACAGCGCACAGTGCAAAACGGCTGTTCGTTTACGCCAGAGCACAGCGCACAGTGCAAAACGGCTGTTGGTTTACGCCAGAGCACAGCGCACAGTGCAAAACGACTGTTGGTTTAGGCAAAAGCATAGTGCACAATGCAAAACGACTGTTGGTTTACTCAAAAGCACAGCGCACAGTGCAAAACGGCTATTGGTTTACGCCAGAGCACAGCGCACAGTGCAAAACGACTATTGGTTTAGGCAAAAGCATAGTGCACAGTGCAAAACGACTGTTGGTTTACTCAAAAGCATAGTGCACAGTGCATAACGGCTGTTCGTTTATGCCAGAGCACAGCGCACAGTGCAAAACGGCTGTTGGTTTACGCCAGAGCAGAGCGCACAGTGCAAAACAACTGTTGGTTGACTCAAAAGCATAGTGCACAGTGCAAAACGGCTGTTGGTTTATGCCAGAGCACAGCGCACAGTGCAAAACGACTGTTGGTTTAGGCAAAAGCATAGTGCACAATGCAAAACGACTGTTGGTTTACTCAAAAGCATAGTGCACAGTGCAAAACGGCTGTTGGTTTATGCCAGAGCACAGCGCACAGTGCAAAACGGCTGTTGGTTTACGCCAGAGCACAACGCACAGTGCAAAACGGCTGTTGGTTTACGCCAGAGCATAGCGCACAGTGCAAAACGACTGTTGGTTTACTCAAAAGCATAGTGCACAGTGCAAAACGGCTGTTGGTTTATGCCAGAGCACAGCGCACAGTGCAAAACGGCTGTTGGTTTACGCCAGAGCACAGCGCACAGTGCAAAACGGCTGTTGGTTTACGCCAGAGCAGAGCGCACAGTGCAAAACAACTGTTGGTTGACTCAAAAGCATAGTGCACAGTGCAAAACGGCTGTTGGTTTATGCCAGAGCACAGCGCACAGTGCAAAACGACTGTTGGTTTAGGCAAAAGCATAGTGCACAATGCAAAACGACTGTTGGTTTACTCAAAAGCATAGTGCACAGTGCATAACGGCTGTTCGTTTATGCCAGAGCACAGCGCACAGTGCAAAACGGCTGTTGGTTTACGCCAGAGCACAGCGCACAGTGCAAAACGACTGTTGGTTTACTCAAACGCATAGTGCACAGTGCAAAACGGCTGTTCGTTTATGCCAGAGCACAGCGCACAGTGCAAAACGGCTGTTGGTTTACGCCAGAGCACAGCGCACAGTGCAAAACGGCTGTTGGTTTACGCCAGAGCACAGCGCACAGTGCAAAACGGCTGTTGGTTTACGCCAGAGCACAGCGCACAGTGCAAAACGACTGTTGGTTTAGGCAAAAGCATAGTGCACAATGCAAAACGACTGTTGGTTTACTCAAAAGCACAGCGCACAGTGCAAAACGGCTGTTGGTTTACGCCAGAGCACAGCGCACAGTGCAAAACGACTACTGGTTTAGGCAAAAGCATAGTGCACAATGCAAAACGACTGTTGGTTTACTCAAAAGCACAGCGCACAGTGCAAAACGGCTGTTGGTTTACGCCAGAGCACAGCGCACTGTGCAAAACGACTTTTGGTTTACGCAAAAGCATAGTGCACAGTGCAAAACGACTGTTGGCTTACTCAAAAGCATAGTGCACAGTGCAAAATGGCTGTTCGTTTATGCCAGAGCACAGCGCACAGTGCAAAACGGCTGTTGGTTTACGCCAGAGCACAGCGCACAGTGCAAAACGGCTGTTGGTTTACGCCAGAGCACAGCGCACAGTGCAAAACGACTGTTGGTTTACTCAAAAGCATAGTGCACAGTGCAAAACGGCTGTTCGTTTATGCCAGAGCACAGCGCACAGTGCAAAACGGCTGTTGGTTTACGCCAGAGCACAGCGCACAGTGCAAAACGGCTGTTGGTTTACGCCAGAGCACAGCGCACAGTGCAAAACGACTGTTGGTTTAGGCAAAAGCATAGTGCACAATGCAAAACGACTGTTGGTTTACTCAAAAGCATAGTGCACAGTGCAAAATGGCTGTTCGTTTATGCCAGAGCACAGCGCACAGTGCAAAACGACTATTGGTTTAGGCAAAAGCATAGTGCACAGTGCAAAACGACTGTTGGTTTACTCAAAAGCATAGTGCACAGTGCATAACGGCTGTTCGTTTATGCCAGAGCACAGCGCACAGTGCAAAACGGCTGTTGGTTTACGCCAGAGCACAGCGCACAGTGCAAAACGACTGTTGGTTTACTCAAACGCATAGTGCACAGTGCAAAACGGCTGTTCGTTTATGCCAGAGCACACCGCACAGTGCAAAACGGCTGTTGGTTTATGCCAGAGCACAGCGCACAGTGCAAAACGGCTGTTGGTTTACGCCAGAGCACAGCGCACAGTGCAAAACGACTGTTGGTTTACTCAAACGCATAGTGCACAGTGCAAAACGGCTGTTCGTTTATGCCAGAGCACAGCGCACAGTGCAAAACGGCTGTTGGTTTACGCCAGAGCACAGCGCACAGTGCAAAACGGCTGTTGGTTTACGCCAGAGCACAGCGCACAGTGCAAAACGGCTGTTGGTTTACGCCAGAGCACAGCGCACAGTGCAAAACGGCTGTTGGTTTACGCCAGAGCACAGCGCACAGTGCAAAACGACTGTTGGTTTAGGCAAAAGCATAGTGCACAATGCAAAACGACTGTTGGTTTACTCAAAAGCATAGTGCACAGTGCATAACGGCTGTTCGTTTATGCCAGAGCACAGCGCACAGTGCAAAACGGCTGTTGGTTTACGCCAGAGCACAGCGCACAGTGCAAAACGACTGTTGGTTTACTCAAACGCATAGTGCACAGTGCAAAACGGCTGTTCGTTTATGCCAGAGCACAGCGCACAGTGCAAAACGGCTGTTGGTTTACGCCAGAGCACAGCGCACAGTGCAAAACGGCTGTTGGTTTACGCCAGAGCACAGCGCACAGTGCAAAACGACTGTTGGTTTATACAAAAGCATAGTGCACAATGCAAAACGACTGTTGGTTTACTCAAAAGCACAGCGCACAGTGCAAAACGGCTGTTGGTTTACGCCAGAGCACAGCGCACAGTGCAAAACGACTATTGGTTTAGGCAAAAGCATAGTGCACAATGCAAAACGACTGTTGGTTTACTCAAAAGCACAGCGCACAGTGCAAAACGGCTGTTGGTTTACGCCAGAGCACAGCGCACAGCGCAAAACGACTTTTGGTTTACGCAAAAGCATAGTGCACAGTGCAAAACGACTGTTGGCTTACTCAAAAGCATAGTGCACAGTGCAAAATGGCTGTTCGTTTATGCCAGAGCACAGCGCACAGTGCAAAACGGCTGTTGGTTTACGCCAGAGCACAGCGCACAGTGCAAAACGACTGTTGGTTTACTCAAAAGCATAGTGCACAGTGCAAAACGGCTGCTCGTTTATGCCAGAGCACAGCGCACAGTGCAAAACGGCTGTTGGTTTACGCCAGAGCACAGCGCACAGTGCAAAACGGCTGTTGGTTTACGCCAGAGCATAGCGCACAGTGCAAAACGGCTGTTGGTTTACGCCAGAGCACAGCGCACAGTGCAAAACGGCTGTTGGTTTACGCCAGAGCACAGCGCACAGTGCAAAACGACTGTTGGTTTACTCAAAATCATAGTGCACAGTGCAAAACGGCTGTTCGTTTATGCCAGAGCACAGCGCACAGTGCAAAACGGCTGTTGGTTTACGCCAGAGCACAGCGCACAGTGCAAAACGGCTGTTGGTTTACGCCAGAGCACAGCGCACAGTGCAAAACGGCTGTTGGTTTACGCCAGAGCACAGCGCACAGTGCAAAACGACTGTTGGTTTAGGCAAAAGCATAGTGCACAATGCAAAACGACTGTTGGTTTACTCAAAAGCACAGCGCACAGTGCAAAACGGCTATTGGTTTACGCCAGAGCACAGCGCACAGTGCAAAACGACTATTGGTTTAGGCAAAAGCATAGTGCACAATGCAAAACGACTGTTGGTTTACTCAAAAGCACAGCGCACAGTGCAAAACGGCTGTTGGTTTACGCCAGAGCACAGCGCACAGTGCAAAACGACTTTTGCTTTACGCAAAAGCATAGTGCACAGTGCAAAACTACTGTTGGCTTACTCAAAAGCATAGTGCACAGTGCAAAATGGCTGTTCGTTTATGCCAGAGCACAGCGCACAGTGCAAAACGGCTGTTGGTTTACGCCAGAGCACAGCGCACAGTGCAAAACGGCTGTTGGTGTACGCCAGAGCACAGCGCACAGTGCAAAACGGCTGTTGGTTTACGCCAGAGCACAGCGCACAGTGCAAAACGACTGTTGGTTTAGGCAAAAGCATAGTGCACAATGCAAAACGACTGTTGGTTTACTCAAAAGCATAGTGCACAGTGCAAAACGGCTGTTCGTTTATGCCAGAGCACAGCGCACAGTGCAAAACGGCTGTTGGTTTACGCCAGAGCACAGCGCACAGTGCAAAACGGCTGTTGGTTTACGCCAGAGCACAGCGCACAGTGCAAAACGGCTGTTGGTTTACGCCAGAGCACAGCGCACAGTGCAAAACGACTGTTGGTTTAGGCAAAAGCATAGTGCACAATGCAAAACGACTGTTGGTTTACTCAAAAGCACAGCGCACAGTGCAAAACGGCTGTTGGTTTACGCCAGAGCACAGCGCACAGCGCACAGTGCAAAACGACTATTGGTTTAGGCAAAAGCATAGTGCACAATGCAAAACGACTGTTGGTTTACTCAAAAGCACAGCGCACAGTGCAAAACGGCTGTTGGCTTACGCCAGAGCACAGCGCACAGTGCAAAACGACTTTTGGTTTACGCAAAAGCATAGTGCACAGTGCAAAACGACTGTTGGCTTACTCAAAAGCATAGTGCACAGTGCAAAACGGCTGTTCGTTTATGCCAGAGCACAGCGCACAGTGCAAAACGGCTGTTGGTTTACGCCAGAGCACAGCGCACAGTGCAAAACGACTGTTGGTTTACTCAAAAGCATAGTGCACAGTGCAAAACGGCTGTTCGTTTATGCCAGAGCACAGCGCACAGTGCAAAACGGCTGTGGGTTTATGCCAGAGCACAGAGCACAGTGCAAAACGACTGTTGGTTTACTCAAAAGCATAGTGCACAGTGCAAAACGGCTGTTCGTTTATGCCAGAGCACAGCGCACAGTGCAAAACGGCTGTTGGTTTACGCCAGAGCACAGCGCACAGTGCAAAACGACTGTTGGTTTAGGCAAAAGCATAGTGCACAATGCAAAACGACCGTTGGTTTACTCAAAAGCAGTGCAAAACGGCTGTTGGTTTACGCCAGAGCACAGCGCACAGTGCAAAACGGCTGTTGGTTTACGCCACAGCACAGCGCACAGTGCAAAACGACTTTTGGTTTACTCAAAAGCATAGTGCACAGTGCAAAACGGCTGTTCGTTTATGCCAGAGCACAGCCCACAGTGCAAAACGGCTGTTGGTTTACGCCAGAGCACAGCGCACAGTGCAAAACGACTATTGGTTTAGGCAAAAGCATAGTGCACAATGTAAAACGACTGTTGGTTTACTCAAAAGCATAGTGCACAGTGCAAAAAGGCTGTTCGTTTACGCCAGAGCACAGCGCACAGTGCAAAACGACTGTTGGTTTACTCAAAAGCATAGTGCACAGTGCAAAACGGCTGTTCGTTTATGCCAGAGCACAGCGCACAGTGCAAAACGGCTGTTGGTTTACGCCAGAGCACAGCGCACAGTGCAAAACGGCTGTTGGTTTACGCCAGAGCACAGCGCACAGTGCAAAACGACTGTTGGTTTATACAAAAGCATAGTGCACAATGCAAAACGACTGTTGGTTTACTCAAAAGCACAGCGCACAGTGCAAAACGGCTGTTGGTTTACGCCAGAGCACAGCGCACAGTGCAAAACGACTATTGGTTTAGGCAAAAGCATAGTGCACAATGCAAAACGACTGTTGGTTTACTCAAAAGCACAGCGCACAGTGCAAAACGGCTGTTGGTTTACGCCAGAGCACAGCGCACAGTGCAAAACGACTTTTGGTTTACGCAAAAGCATAGTGCACAGTGCAAAACGACTGTTGGCTTACTCAAAAGCATAGTGCACAGTGCAAAATGGCTGTTCGTTTATGCCAGAGCACAGCGCACAGTGCAAAACGGCTGTTGGTTTACGCCAGAGCACAGCGCACAGTGCAAAACGACTGTTGGTTTACTCAAAAGCATAGTGCACAGTGCAAAACGGCTGCTCGTTTATGCCAGAGCACAGCGCACAGTGCAAAACGGCTGTTGGTTTACGCCAGAGCACAGCGCACAGTGCAAAACGGCTGTTGGTTTACGCCAGAGCATAGCGCACAGTGCAAAACGGCTGTTGGTTTACGCCAGAGCACAGCGCACAGTGCAAAACGGCTGTTGGTTTACGCCAGAGCACAGCGCACAGTGCAAAACGACTGTTGGTTTACTCAAAATCATAGTGCACAGTGCAAAACGGCTGTTCGTTTATGCCAGAGCACAGCGCACAGTGCAAAACGGCTGTTGGTTTACGCCAGAGCACAGCGCACAGTGCAAAACGGCTGTTGGTTTACGCCAGAGCACAGCGCACAGTGCAAAACGGCTGTTGGTTTACGCCAGAGCACAGCGCACAGTGCAAAACGACTGTTGGTTTAGGCAAAAGCATAGTGCACAATGCAAAACGACTGTTGGTTTACTCAAAAGCACAGCGCACAGTGCAAAACGGCTATTGGTTTACGCCAGAGCACAGCGCACAGTGCAAAACGACTATTGGTTTAGGCAAAAGCATAGTGCACAATGCAAAACGACTGTTGGTTTACTCAAAAGCACAGCGCACAGTGCAAAACGGCTGTTGGTTTACGCCAGAGCACAGCGCACAGTGCAAAACGACTTTTGCTTTACGCAAAAGCATAGTGCACAGTGCAAAACTACTGTTGGCTTACTCAAAAGCATAGTGCACAGTGCAAAATGGCTGTTCGTTTATGCCAGAGCACAGCGCACAGTGCAAAACGGCTGTTGGTTTACGCCAGAGCACAGCGCACAGTGCAAAACGGCTGTTGGTGTACGCCAGAGCACAGCGCACAGTGCAAAACGGCTGTTGGTTTACGCCAGAGCACAGCGCACAGTGCAAAACGACTGTTGGTTTATTCAAAAGCATAGTGCACAATGCAAAACGACTGTTGGTTTACTCAAAAGCATAGTGCACAGTGCAAAACGGCTGTTCGTTTATGCCAGAGCACAGCGCACAGTGCAAAACGGCTGTTGGTTTACGCCAGAGCACAGCGCACAGTGCAAAACGGCTGTTGGTTTACGCCAGAGCACAGCGCACAGTGCAAAACGGCTGTTGGTTTACGCCAGAGCACAGCGCACAGTGCAAAACGACTGTTGGTTTAGGCAAAAGCATAGTGCACAATGCAAAACGACTGTTGGTTTACTCAAAAGCACAGCGCACAGTGCAAAACGGCTGTTGGTTTACGCCAGAGCACAGCGCACAGCGCACAGTGCAAAACGACTATTGGTTTAGGCAAAAGCATAGTGCACAGTGCAAAACGACTGTTGGCTTACTCAAAAGCATAGTGCACAGTGCAAAACGGCTGTTCGTTTATGCCAGAGCACAGCGCACAGTGCAAAACGGCTGTTGGTTTACGCCAGAGCACAGCGCACAGTGCAAAACGACTGTTGGTTTACTCAAAAGCATAGTGCACAGTGCAAAACGGCTGTTCGTTTATGCCAGAGCACAGCGCACAGTGCAAAACGGCTGTGGGTTTATGCCAGAGCACAGAGCACAGTGCAAAACGACTGTTGGTTTACTCAAAAGCATAGTGCACAGTGCAAAACGGCTGTTCGTTTATGCCAGAGCACAGCGCACAGTGCAAAACGGCTGTTGGTTTACGCCAGAGCACAGCGCACAGTGCAAAACGACTGTTGGTTTAGGCAAAAGCATAGTGCACAATGCAAAACGACCGTTGGTTTACTCAAAAGCAGTGCAAAACGGCTGTTGGTTTACGCCAGAGCACAGCGCACAGTGCAAAACGGCTGTTGGTTTACGCCACAGCACAGCGCACAGTGCAAAACGACTTTTGGTTTACTCAAAAGCATAGTGCACAGTGCAAAACGGCTGTTCGTTTATGCCAGAGCACAGCCCACAGTGCAAAACGGCTGTTGGTTTACGCCAGAGCACAGCGCACAGTGCAAAACGACTATTGGTTTAGGCAAAAGCATAGTGCACAATGTAAAACGACTGTTGGTTTACTCAAAAGCATAGTGCACAGTGCAAAAAGGCTGTTCGTTTACGCCAGAGCACAGCGCACAGTGCAAAACGACTGTTGGTTTACTCAAAAGCATAGTGCACAGTGCAAAACGGCTGTTCGTTTATGCCAGAGCACAGCGCACAGTGCAAAACGGCTGTTGGTTTACGCCAGAGCACAGCGCACAGTGCAAAACGACTGTTGGTTTAGGCAAAAGCATAGTGCAAACGGCTGTTGGTTTACGCCAGAGCACAGCGCACAGTGCAAAACGGCTGTTGGTTTACGCCAGAGCACAGCGCACAGTGCAAAACGACTGTTGGTTTACTCAAAAGCATAGTGCACAGTGCAAAACGGCTGTTCGTTTATGCCAGAGCAGAGCGCACAGTGCAAAACGGCTGTTGGTTTACGCCAGAGCACAGCGCACAGTGCAAAACGACTGTTGGTTTAGGCAAAAGCATAGTGCACAATGCAAAACTACTGTTGGTTTACTCAAAAGCATAGTGCACAGTGCAAAGCGGCTGTTGGTTTATGCCAGAGCACAGCGCACAGTGCAAAACGGCTGTTGGTTTACGCCAGAGCACAGCGCACAGTGCAAAACGGCTGTTGGTTTACGCCAGAGCACAGCGCACAGTGCAAAACGGCTGTTGGTTTACGCCAGAGCACAGCGCACAGTGCAAAACGACTTTTGGTTTACGCAAAAGCATAGTGCACAGTGCAAAACGACTGTTGGCTTACTCAAAAGCATAGTGCACAGTGCAAAACGACTGCTGGTTTACGCACATGGATACTGCACAGTGCAAAACGACTGTTGGTTTACGCCAAAGCATAGCGCACAGTGCAAAACGACTGTTGGTTTACGCCAGAGCACAGCGCACAGTGCAAAACGACTGTTGGTTAACTCAAAAGCATAGTGCACAGTGCAAAACGGCTGTTCGTTTATGCCAGAGCACAGCGCACAGTGCAAAACGGCTGTTGGTTTACGCCAGAGCACAGCGCACAGAGCAAAACGGCTGTTGGTTTACGCCAGAGCACAGCGCACAGTGCAAAACGACTGTTGGTTTACTCAAAAGCATAGTGCACAGTGCAAAACGGCTGTTCGTTTATGCCAGAGCACAGCGCACAGTGCAAAACGGCTGTTGGTTTACGCCAGAGCACAGCGCACAGTGCAAAACGACTGTTGGTTTACTCAAAAGCATAGTGCACAGTGCAAAACGTCTGTTCGTTTATGCCAGAGCACAGCGCACAGTGCAAAACGGCTGTTGGTTTACGCCAGAGCACAGCGCACAGTGCAAAACGGCTGTTGGTTTACGCCAGAGCACAGCGCACAGTGCAAAGCGGCTGTTGGTTTACGCAAAAGCATAGTGCACAGTGCAAAACGACTGTTGGCTTACTCAAAAGCATAGTGCACAGTGCAAAACGGCTGTTCGTTTATGCCAGAGCACAGCGCACAGTGCAAAACGGCTGTTGGTTTAGCCAGAGCACAGCGCACAGTGCAAAACGACTGTTGGTTTAGGCAAAAGCATAGTGCACAATGCAAAACGACTGTTGGTTTACTCAAAAGCATAGTGCACAGTGCAAAACGGCTGTTGGTTTATGCCAGAGCACAGCGCACAGTGCAAAACGGCTGTTGGTTTACGCCAGAGCACAGCGCACAGTGCAAAACGACTGTTGGTTTAGGCAAAAGCATAGTGCACAATGCAAAACGGCTGTTGGTTTATGCCAGAGCACAGCGCACAGTGCAAAACGGCTGTTGGTTTACGCCAGAGCACAGCGCACAGTGCAAAACGACTGTTGGTTTACTCAAAAGCATAGTGCACAGTGCAAAACGGCTGTTGGTTTATGCCAGAGCACAGCGCACAGTGCAAAACGGCTGTTGGTTTACGCCAGAGCACAGCGCACAGTGCAAAGCGGCTGTTGGTTTACGCAAAAGCATAGTGCACAGTGCAAAACGACTGTTGGCTTACTCAAAAGCATAGTGCACAGTGCAAAACGGCTGTTCGTTTATGCCAGAGCACAGCGCACAGTGCAAAACGGCTGTTGGTTTACGCCAGAGCACAGCGCACAGTGCAAAACGACTGTTGGTTTACTCAAAAGCATAGTGCACAGTGCAAAACGGCTGTTCGTTTATGCCAGAGCACAGCGCACAGTGCAAAACGGCTGTGGGTTTATGCCAGAGCACAGCGCACAGTGCAAAACGACTGTTAGTTTACTCAAAAGCATAGTGCACAGTGCAAAACGGCTGTTCGTTTATGCCAGAGCACAGCGCACAGTGCAAAACGGCTGTTGGTTTAGCCAGAGCACAGCGCACAGTGCAAAACGACTGTTGGTTTAGGCAAAAGCATAGTGCACAGTGCAAAACGACTGTTGGTTTACTCAAAAGCATAGTGCACAGTGCAAAACGGCTGTTCGTTTATGCCAGAGCACAGCGCACAGTGCAAAACGGCTGTGGGTTTATGCCAGAGCACAGCGCACAGTGCAAAACGACTGTTAGTTTACTCAAAAGCATAGTGCACAGTGCAAAACGGCTGTTCGTTTATGCCAGAGCACAGCGCACAGTGCAAAACGGCTGTTGGTTTAGCCAGAGCACAGCGCACAGTGCAAAACGACTGTTGGTTTAGGCAAAAGCATAGTGCACAATGCAAAACGACTGTTGGTTTACTCAAAAGCATAGTGCACAGTGCAAAACGGCTGTTGGTTTATGCCAGAGCACAGCGCACAGTGCAAAACGGCTGTTGGTTTACGCCAGAGCACAGCGCACAGTGCAAAACGGCTGTTGGTTTACGCCACAGCACAGCGCACAGTGCAAAACGACTTTTGGTTTACTAAAAAGCATAGTGCACAGTGCAAAACGGCTGTTCGTTTATGCCAGAGCACAGCCCACAGTGCAAAACGGCTGTTGGTTTACGCCAGAGCACAGCGCACAGTGCAAAACGACTATTGGTTTAGGCAAAAGCATAGTGCACAATGTAAAACGACTGTTGGTTTACTCAAAAGCATAGTGCACAGTGCAAAACGGCTGTTCGTTTACGCCAGAGCACAGCGCACAGTGCAAAACGACTGTTGGTTTACTCAAAAGCATAGTGCACAGTGCAAAACGGCTGTTCGTTTATGCCAGAGCACAGCGCACAGTGCAAAACGGCTGTTGGTTTACGCCAGAGCACAGCGCACAGTGCAAAACGACTGTTGGTTTAGGCAAAAGCATAGTGCACAATGCAAAACGACTGTTGGTTTACTCAAAAGCATAGTGCACAGTGCAAAACGGCTGTTGGTTTATGCCAGAGCACAGCGCACAGTGCAAAACGGCTGTTGGTTTACGCCAGAGCACAGCGCACAGTGCAAAACGACTGTTGGTTTACTCAAAAGCATAGTGCACAGTGCAAAACGGCTGTTCGTTTATGCCAGGGCACAGCGCACAGTACAAAACGGCTGTTGGTTTACGCCAGAGCACAGCGCACAGTGCAAAACGACTGTTGGTTTAGGCAAAAGCATAGTGCACAATGCAAAACGACTGTTGGTTTACTCAAAAGCATAGTGCACAGTGCAAAACGGCTGTTGGTTTATGCCAGAGCACAGCGCACAGTACAAAACGGCTGTTGGTTTACGCCAGAGCACAGCGCACAGTGCAAAACGACTGTTGGTTTAGGCAAAAGCATAGTGCACAATGTAAAACGACTGTTGGTTTACTCAAAAGCATAGTGCACAGTGCAAAACGGCTGTTCGTTTACGCCAGAGCACAGCGCACAGTGCAAAACGACTGTTGGTTTACTCAAAAGCATAGTGCACAGTGCAAAACGGCTGTTCGTTTATGCCAGAGCACAGCGCACAGTGCAAAACGGCTGTTGGTTTACGCCAGAGCACAGCGCACAGTGCAAAACGACTTTTGGTTTACGCAAAAGCATAGTGCACAGTGCAAAACGACTGTTGGCTTACTCAAAAGCATAGTGCACAGTGCAAAACGACTGCTGGTTTACGCACATGGATACTGCACAGTGCAAAACGACTGTTGGTTTACGCCAAAGCATAGCGCACAGTGCAAAACGACTGTTGGTTTACGCCAGAGCACAGCGCACAGTGCAAAACGACTGTTGGTTAACTCAAAAGCATAGTGCACAGTGCAAAACGGCTGTTCGTTTATGCCAGAGCACAGCGCACAGTGCAAAACGGCTGTTGGTTTACGCCAGAGCACAGCGCACAGTGCAAAACGACTGTTGGTTTACTCAAAAGCATAGTGCACAGTGCAAAACGGCTGTTGGTTTACGCCAAAGCATTGCGCGCAGTGCAAAACGACTGTTGGTTTAGGCAAAAGCATAGTGCACAATGCAAAACGACTGTTGGTTTACTCAAAAGCATAGTGCACAGTGCAAAACGGCTGTTGGTTTATGCCAGAGCACAGCGCACAGTGCAAAACGGCTGTTGGTTTACGCCAGAGCACAGCGCACAGTGCAAAACGACTGTTGGTTAACTCAAAAGCATAGTGCACAGTGCAAAACGGCTGTTCGTTTATGCCAGAGCACAGCGCACAGTGCAAAACGGCTGTTGGTTTACGCCAGAGCACAGCGCACAGAGCAAAACGGCTGTTGGTTTACGCCAGAGCACAGCGCACAGTGCAAAACGACTGTTGGTTAACTCAAAAGCATAGTGCACAGTGCAAAACGGCTGTTCGTTTATGCCAGAGCACAGCGCACAGTGCAAAACGGCTGTTGGTTTACGCCAGAGCACAGCGCACAGAGCAAAACGGCTGTTGGTTTAGGCAAAAGCATAGTGCACAATGCAAAACGACTGTTGGTTTACTCAAAAGCATAGTGCACAGTGCAAAACGGCTGTTGGTTTATGCCAGAGCACAGCGCACAGTGCAAAACGGCTGTTGGTTTACGCCAGAGCACAGCGCACAGTGCAGAGCGGCTGTTGGTTTACGCAAAAGCATAGTGCACAGTGCAAAACGACTGTTGGCTTACTCAAAAGCATAGTGCACAGTGCAAAACGGCTGTTCGTTTATGCCAGAGCACAGTGCACAGTGCAAAACGGCTGTTGGTTTACGCCAGAGCACAGCGCACAGTGCAAAGCGGCTGTTGGTTTACGCAAAAGCATAGTGCACAGTGCAAAACGACTGTTGGTTTACTCAAAAGCATAGTGCACAGTGCAAAACGGCTGTTCGTTTATGCCAGAGCACAGCGCACAGTGCAAAACGGCTGTTGGTTTACGCCAGAGCACAGCGCACAGTGCAAAACGACTGTTGGTTTAGGCAAAAGCATAGTGCACAATGCAAAACGACTGTTGGTTTACTCAAAAGCATAGTGCACAGTGCAAAACGGCTGTTGGTTTATGCCAGAGCACAGCGCACAGTGCAAAACGGCTGTTGGTTTACGCCAGAGCACAGCGCACAGTGCAAAGCGGCTGTTGGTTTACGCAAAAGCATAGTGCACAGTGCAAAACGACTGTTGGCTTACTCAAAAGCATAGTGCACAGTGCAAAACGGCTGTTCGTTTATGCCAGAGCACAGCGCACAGTGCAAAACGGCTGTTGGTTTACGCCAGAGCACAGCGCACAGTGCAAAACGACTGTTGGTTTACTCAAAAGCATAGTGCAAAACGGCTGTGGGTTTATGCCAGAGCACAGCGCACAGTGCAAAACGACTGTTGGTTTACTCAAAAGCATAGTGCACAGTGCAAAACGGCTGTTCGTTTATGCCAGAGCACAGCGCACAGTGCAAAACGGCTGTTGGTTTAGCCAGAGCACAGCGCACAGTGCAAAACGACTGTTGGTTTAGGCAAAAGCATAGTGCACAATGCAAAACGACTGTTGGTTTTCTCAAAAGCATAGTGCACAGTGCAAAACAACTGTTGGTTTATGCCAGAGCACAGTGCAAAACGGCTGTTGGTTTACGGCAGAGCACAGCGCACAGTGCAAAACGGCTGTTGGTTTACGCCACAGCACAGCGCACAGTGCAAAACGACTTTTGGTTTACTAAAAAGCATAGTGCACAGTGCAAAACGGCTGTTCGTTTATGCCAGAGCACAGCCCACAGTGCAAAACGGCTGTTGGTTTACGCCAGAGCACAGCGCACAGTGCAAAACGACTATTGGTTTAGGCAAAAGCATAGTGCACAATGTAAAACGACTGTTGGTTTACTCAAAAGCATACTGCACATTGCAAAACGGCTGTTCGTTTACGCCAGAGCACAGCGCACAGTGCAAAACGACTGTTGGTTTACTCAAAAGCATAGTGCACAGTGCAAAACGGCTGTTCGTTTATGCCAGAGCACAGCGCACAGTGCAAAACGGCTGTTGGTTTACGCCAGAGCACAGCGCACAGTGCAAAACGACTGTTGGTTTAGGCAAAAGCATAGTGCACAATGCAAAACGACTGTTGGTTTACTCAAAAGCATAGTGCACAGTGCAAAACGGCTGTTGGTTTATGCCAGAGCACAGCGCACAGTGCAAAACGGCTGTTGGTTTACGCCAGAGCACAGCGCACAGTGCAAAACGGCTGTTGGTTTACGCCAGAGCACAGCGCACAGTGCAAAACGACTTTTGGTTTACGCAAAAGCATAGTGCACAGTGCAAAACGACTGTTGGCTTACTCAAAAGCATAGTGCACAGTGCAAAACGACTGCTGGTTTACGCACATGGACACTGCACAGTGCAAAACGACTGTTGGTTTACGCCAAAGCATAGCGCACAGTGCAAAACGACTGTTGGTTTACGCCAGAGCACAGCGCACAGTGCAAAACGACTGTTGGTTAACTCAAAAGCATAGTGCACAGTGCAAAACGGCTGTTCGTTTATGCCAGAGCACAGCGCACAGTGCAAAACGACTGTTGGTTTACTCAAAAGCATAGTGCACAGTGCAAAACGGCTGTTGGTTTACGCCAAAGCATTGCGCGCAGTGCAAAACGACTGTTGGTTTAGGCAAAAGCATAGTGCACAATGCAAAACGACTGTTGGTTTACTCAAAAGCATAGTGCACAGTGCAAAACGGCTGTTGGTTTATGCCAGAGCACAGCGCACAGTGCAAAACGGCTGTTGGTTTACGCCAGAGCACAGCGCACAGTGCAAAACGGCTGTTGGTTTACGCCAGAGCACAGCGCACAGCGCAAAACGACTGTTGGTTTACTCAAAAGCATAGTGCACAGTGCAAAACGGCTGTTCGTTTATGCCAGAGCACAGTGCAAAACGGCTGTTGGTTTACGCCAGAGCACAGCGCACAGTGCAAAACGGCTGTTGGTTTACGCCAGAGCACAGCGCACAGTGCAAAACGACTTTTGGTTTACGCAAAAGCATAGTGCACAGTGCAAAACGACTGTTGGCTTACTCAAAAGCATAGTGCACAATGCAAAACGACTGTTGGTTTACTCAAAAGCATAGTGTACAGTGCAAAACGGCTGTTGGTTTATGCCAGAGCACAGCGCACAGTGCAAAACGGCTGTTGGTTTACGCCAGAGCACAGCGCACAGTGCAAAACGGCTGTTGGTTTACGCCAGAGCACAGCGCACAGTGCAAAACGACTTTTGGTTTACGCAAAAGCATAGTGCACAGTGCAAAACGACTGTTGGCTTACTCAAAAGCATAGTGCACAGTGCAAAACGACTGCTGGTTTACGCAAAAGGATACTGCACAGTGCAAAACGACTGTTGGTTTACGCCAAAGCATAGCGCACAGTGCAAAACGACTGTTGGTTTACGCCAGAGCACAGCGCACAGTGCAAAACGACTGTTGGTTAACTCAAAAGCATAGTGCACAGTGCAAAACGGCTGTTCGTTTATGCCAGAGCACAGCGCACAGTGCAAAACGGCTGTTGGTTTACGCCAGAGCACAGCGCACAGTGCAAAACGACTGTTGGTTTACGCCAGAGCACAGCGCACAGTGCAAAACGACTGTTGGTTTACTCAAAAGCATAGTGCACAGTGCAAAACGGCTGTTGGTTTACGCAAGAGCACAGCGCACAGTGCAAAACGACTGTTGGTTTAGGAAAAAGCATAGTGCACAATGCAAAACGACTGTTGGTTTACTCAAAAGCATAGTGCACAGTGCAAAACGGCTGTTGGTTTATGCCAGAGCACAGCGCACAGTGCAAAACGGCTGTTGGTTTACGCCAGAGCACAGCGCACAGTGCAAAACGGCTGTTGGTTTACGCCAGAGCACAGCGCACAGTGCAAAACGACTGTTGGTTTACTCAAAAGCATAGTGCACAGTGCAAAACGGCTGTTCGTTTATGTCAGAGCACAGCGCACAGTGCAAAACGGCTGTTGGTTTAGGCAAAAGCATAGTGCACAATGCAAAACGACTGTTGGTTTACTCAAAAGCATAGTGCACAGTGCAAAACGGCTGTTGGTTTATGCCAGAGCACAGCGCACAGTGCAAAACGACTATTGGTTAACTCAAAAGCATAGTGCACAGTGCAAAACGGCTGTTCGTTTATGCCAGAGCACAGCGCACAGTGCAAAACGGCTGTTGGTTTACGCCAGAGCACAGCGCACAGTGCAAAACGACTGTTGGTTTACGCCAGAGCACAGCGCACAGTGCAAAACGACTGTTGGTTTACTCAAAAGCATAGTGCACAGTGCAAAACGGCTGTTCGTTTATGCCAGAGCACAGCGCACAGTGCAAAACGGCTGTTGGTTTACGCCAGAGCACAGCGCACAGTGCAAAACGACTGTTGGTTTAGGCAAAAGCATAGTGCACAATGCAAAACGACTGTTGGTTTACTCAAAAGCATAGTGCACAGTGCAAAACGGCTGCTCGTTTATGCCAGAGCACAGCGCACGGTGCAAAACGGCTGTGGGTTTACGCCAGAGCACAGCGCACAACGCAAAACGACTGTTGGTTTACTCAAAAGCATAGTGCACAGTGCAAAACGGCTGTTGGTTTACGCCAAAGCATAGCGCGCAGTGCAAAACGACTGTTGGTTTACGCCAGAGCACAGCGCACAGTGCAAAACGACTGTTGGTTTAGGCAAAAGCATAGTGCACAGTGCAAAACGGCTGTTGGTTTACTCAAAAGCATAGTGCACAGTGCAAAACGGCTGCTCGTTTATGCCAGAGCACAGCGCACAGTGCAAAACGACTGTTGGTTTAGGCAAAAGCATAGTGCACAATGCTAAACGACTGTTGGTTTACTCAAAAGCATAGTGCACAGTGCAAAACGGCTGTTGGTTTACTCAAAAGCATAGTGCACAGTGCAAAACGGCTGCTCGTTTATGCCAGAGCACAGCGCACAGTGCAAAACGACTGTTGGTTTAGGCAAAAGCATAGTGCACAATGCTAAACGGCTGTTGGTTTACTCAAAAGCATAGTGCACAGTGCAAAACGGCTGCTCGTTTATGCCAGAGCACAGCGCACAGTGCAAAACGACTGTTGGTTTAGGCAAAAGCATAGTGCACAATGCTAAACGACTGTTGGTTTACT
The DNA here is from genome assembly GCA_963583995.1 of Xylota segnis. NCBI lineage: Eukaryota > Metazoa > Arthropoda > Insecta > Diptera > Syrphidae > Xylota > Xylota segnis. The sequence goes on from OY757237.1 coordinate 84,819,161, forward strand.
CAAAAGCATACTGCACAGTGCAAAACGGCTGTTCGTTTACGCCAGAGCACAGCGCACAGTGCAAAACGACTGTTGGTTTACTCAAAAGCATAGTGCACAGTGCAAAACGGCTGTTCGTTTATGCCAGAGCACAGGGCACAGTGCAAAACGGCTGTTGGTTTACGCCAGAGCACAGCTAACAGTGCAAAACGACTGTTGGTTTAGGCAAAAGCATAGTGCACAATGCAAAACGACTGTTGGTTTACTCAAAAGCATAGTGCACAGTGCAAAACGGCTGTTGGTTTATGCCAGAGCACAGCGCACAGTGCAAAACGGCTGTTGGTTTACGCCAGAGCACAGCGCACAGTGCAAAACGACTGTTGGTTTACTCAAAAGCATAGTGCACAGTGCAAAACGGCTGTTCGTTTATGCCAGAGCACAGCGCACAGTGCAAAACGGCTGTTGGTTTACGCCAGAGCACAGCGCACAGTGCAAAACGACTGTTGGTTTAGGCAAAAGCATAGTGCACAATGCAAAACGACTGTTGGTTTACTCAAAAGCATAGTGCACAGTGCAAAACGGCTGTTGGTTTATGCCAGAGCACAGCGCACAGTGCAAAACGGCTGTTGGTTTACGCCAGAGCACAGCGCACAGTGCAAAACGGCTGTTGGTTTACGCCAGAGCACAGCGCACAGTGCAAAACGACTTTTGGTTTACGCAAAAGCATAGTGCACAGTGCAAACCGACTGTTGGCTTACTCAAAAGCATAGTGCACAGTGCAAAACGACTGCTGGTTTACGCACATGGATACTGCACAGTGCAAAACGACTGTTGGTTTACGCCAAAGCATAGCGCACAGTGCAAAACGACTGTTGGTTTACGCCAGAGCACAGCGCACAGTGCAAAACGACTGTTGGTTAACTCAAAAGCATAGTGCACAGTGCAAAACGGCTGTTCGTTTATGCCAGAGCACAGCGCACAGTGCAAAACGACTGTTGGTTTACTCAAAAGCATAGTGCACAGTGCAAAACGGCTGTTGGTTTACGCCAAAGCATTGCGCGCAGTGCAAAACGACTGTTGGTTTAGGCAAAAGCATAGTGCACAATGCAAAACGACTGTTGGTTTACTCAAAAGCATAGTGCACAGTGCAAAACGGCTGTTGGTTTATGCCAGAGCACAGCGCACAGTGCAAAACGGCTGTTGGTTTACGCCAGAGCACAGCGCACAGTGCAAAACGGCTGTTGGTTTACGCCAGAGCACAGCGCACAGCGCAAAACGACTGTTGGTTTACTCAAAAGCATAGTGCACAGTGCAAAACGGCTGTTCGTTTATGCCAGAGCACAGTGCAAAACGGCTGTTGGTTTACGCCAGAGCACAGCGCACAGTGCAAAACGGCTGTTGGTTTACGCCAGAGCACAGCGCACAGTGCAAAACGACTTTTGGTTTACGCAAAAGCATAGTGCACAGTGCAAAACGACTGTTGGCTTACTCAAAAGCATAGTGCACAATGCAAAACGACTGTTGGTTTACTCAAAAGCATAGTGTACAGTGCAAAACGGCTGTTGGTTTATGCCAGAGCACAGCGCACAGTGCAAAACGGCTGTTGGTTTACGCCAGAGCACAGCGCACAGTGCAAAACGGCTGTTGGTTTACGCCAGAGCACAGCGCACAGTGCAAAACGACTTTTGGTTTACGCAAAAGCATAGTGCACAGTGCAAAACGACTGTTGGCTTACTCAAAAGCATAGTGCACAGTGCAAAACGACTGCTGGTTTACGCAAAAGGATACTGCACAGTGCAAAACGACTGTTGGTTTACGCCAAAGCATAGCGCACAGTGCAAAACGACTGTTGGTTTACGCCAGAGCACAGCGCACAGTGCAAAACGACTGTTGGTTAACTCAAAAGCATAGTGCACAGTGCAAAACGGCTGTTCGTTTATGCCAGAGCACAGCGCACAGTGCAAAACGGCTGTTGGTTTACGCCAGAGCACAGCGCACAGTGCAAAACGACTGTTGGTTTACGCCAGAGCACAGCGCACAGTGCAAAACGACTGTTGGTTTACTCAAAAGCATAGTGCACAATGCAAAACGGCTGTTCGTTTATGCCAGAGCACAGCGCACAGTGCAAAACGGCTGTTATTTTACGCAAGAGCACAGCGCACAGTGCAAAACGACTGTTGGTTTAGGCAAAAGCATAGTGCACAATGCAAAACGACTGTTGGTTTACTCAAAAGCATAGTGCACAGTGCAAAACGGCTGTTGGTTTATGCCAGAGCACAGCGCACAGTGCAAAACGGCTGTTGGTTTACGCCAGAGCACAGCGCACAGTGCAAAACGGCTGTTGGTTTACGCCAGAGCACAGCGCACAGTGCAAAACGACTGTTGGTTTACTCAAAAGCATAGTGCACAGTGCAAAACGGCTGTTCGTTTATGTCAGAGCACAGCGCACAGTGCAAAACGGCTGTTGGTTTAGGCAAAAGCATAGTGCACAATGCAAAACGACTGTTGGTTTACTCAAAAGCATAGTGCACAGTGCAAAACGGCTGTTGGTTTATGCCAGAGCACAGCGCACAGTGCAAAACGACTATTGGTTAACTCAAAAGCATAGTGCACAGTGCAAAACGGCTGTTCGTTTATGCCAGAGCACAGCGCACAGTGCAAAACGGCTGTTGGTTTACGCCAGAGCACAGCGCACAGTGCAAAACGACTGTTGGTTTACGCCAGAGCACAGCGCACAGTGCAAAACGACTGTTGGTTTACTCAAAAGCATAGTGCACAGTGCAAAACGGCTGTTCGTTTATGCCAGAGCACAGCGCACAGTGCAAAACGACTGTTGGTTTAGGCAAAAGCATAGTGCACAATGCAAAACGACTGTTGGTTTACTCAAAAGCATAGTGCACAGTGCAAAACGGCTGCTCGTTTATGCCAGAGCACAGCGCACGGTGCAAAACGGCTGTGGGTTTACGCCAGAGCACAGCGCACAACGCAAAACGACTGTTGGTTTACTCAAAAGCATAGTGCACAGTGCAAAACGGCTGTTGGTTTACGCCAAAGCATAGCGCGCAGTGCAAAACGACTGTTGGTTTACGCCAGAGCACAGCGCACAGTGCAAAACGACTGTTGGTTTAGGCAAAAGCATAGTGCACAGTGCAAAACGGCTGTTGGTTTACTCAAAAGCACAGCGCACAGTGCAAAACGGCTATTGGTTTACGCCAGAGCACAGCGCACAGTGCAAAACGACTATTGGTTTAGGCAAAAGCATAGTGCACAATGCAAAACGACTGTTGGTTTACTCAAAAGCACAGCGCACAGTGCAAAACGGCTGTTGGTTTACGCCAGAGCACAGCGCACAGTGCAAAACGACTTTTGCTTTACGCAAAAGCATAGTGCACAGTGCAAAACTACTGTTGGCTTACTCAAAAGCATAGTGCACAGTGCAAAATGGCTGTTCGTTTATGCCAGAGCACAGCGCACAGTGCAAAACGGCTGTTGGTTTACGCCAGAGCACAGCGCACAGTGCAAAACGGCTGTTGGTGTACGCCAGAGCACAGCGCACAGTGCAAAACGGCTGTTGGTTTACGCCAGAGCACAGCGCACAGTGCAAAACGACTGTTGGTTTATTCAAAAGCATAGTGCACAATGCAAAACGACTGTTGGTTTACTCAAAAGCATAGTGCACAGTGCAAAACGGCTGTTCGTTTATGCCAGAGCACAGCGCACAGTGCAAAACGGCTGTTGGTTTACGCCAGAGCACAGCGCACAGTGCAAAACGGCTGTTGGTTTACGCCAGAGCACAGCGCACAGTGCAAAACGGCTGTTGGTTTACGCCAGAGCACAGCGCACAGTGCAAAACGACTGTTGGTTTAGGCAAAAGCATAGTGCACAATGCAAAACGACTGTTGGTTTACTCAAAAGCACAGCGCACAGTGCAAAACGGCTGTTGGTTTACGCCAGAGCACAGCGCACAGCGCACAGTGCAAAACGACTATTGGTTTAGGCAAAAGCATAGTGCACAATGCAAAACGACTGTTGGTTTACTCAAAAGCACAGCGCACAGTGCAAAACGGCTGTTGGTTTACGCCAGAGCACAGCGCACAGTGCAAAACGACTTTTGGTTTACGCAAAAGCATAGTGCACAGTGCAAAACGACTGTTGGCTTACTCAAAAGCATAGTGCACAGTGCAAAACGGCTGTTCGTTTATGCCAGAGCACAGCGCACAGTGCAAAACGGCTGTTGGTTTACGCCAGAGCACAGCGCACAGTGCAAAACGACTGTTGGTTTACTCAAAAGCATAGTGCACAGTGCAAAACGGCTGTTCGTTTATGCCAGAGCACAGCGCACAGTGCAAAACGGCTGTGGGTTTATGCCAGAGCACAGAGCACAGTGCAAAACGACTGTTGGTTTACTCAAAAGCATAGTGCACAGTGCAAAACGGCTGTTCGTTTATGCCAGAGCACAGCGCACAGTGCAAAACGGCTGTTGGTTTACGCCAGAGCACAGCGCACAGTGCAAAACGACTGTTGGTTTAGGCAAAAGCATAGTGCACAATGCAAAACGACCGTTGGTTTACTCAAAAGCAGTGCAAAACGGCTGTTGGTTTACGCCAGAGCACAGCGCACAGTGCAAAACGGCTGTTGGTTTACGCCACAGCACAGCGCACAGTGCAAAACGACTTTTGGTTTACTCAAAAGCATAGTGCACAGTGCAAAACGGCTGTTCGTTTATGCCAGAGCACAGCCCACAGTGCAAAACGGCTGTTGGTTTACGCCAGAGCACAGCGCACAGTGCAAAACGACTATTGGTTTAGGCAAAAGCATAGTGCACAATGTAAAACGACTGTTGGTTTACTCAAAAGCATAGTGCACAGTGCAAAAAGGCTGTTCGTTTACGCCAGAGCACAGCGCACAGTGCAAAACGACTGTTGGTTTACTCAAAAGCATAGTGCACAGTGCAAAACGGCTGTTCGTTTATGCCAGAGCACAGCGCACAGTGCAAAACGGCTGTTGGTTTACGCCAGAGCACAGCGCACAGTGCAAAACGACTGTTGGTTTAGGCAAAAGCATAGTGCAAACGGCTGTTGGTTTACGCCAGAGCACAGCGCACAGTGCAAAACGGCTGTTGGTTTACGCCAGAGCACAGCGCACAGTGCAAAACGACTGTTGGTTTACTCAAAAGCATAGTGCACAGTGCAAAACGGCTGTTCGTTTATGCCAGAGCAGAGCGCACAGTGCAAAACGGCTGTTGGTTTACGCCAGAGCACAGCGCACAGTGCAAAACGACTGTTGGTTTAGGCAAAAGCATAGTGCACAATGCAAAACTACTGTTGGTTTACTCAAAAGCATAGTGCACAGTGCAAAGCGGCTGTTGGTTTATGCCAGAGCACAGCGCACAGTGCAAAACGGCTGTTGGTTTACGCCAGAGCACAGCGCACAGTGCAAAACGGCTGTTGGTTTACGCCAGAGCACAGCGCACAGTGCAAAACGGCTGTTGGTTTACGCCAGAGCACAGCGCACAGTGCAAAACGACTTTTGGTTTACGCAAAAGCATAGTGCACAGTGCAAAACAACTGTTGGCTTACTCAAAAGCATAGTGCACAGTGCAAAACGACTGCTGGTTTACGCACATGGATACTGCACAGTGCAAAACGACTGTTGGTTTACGCCAAAGCATAGCGCACAGTGCAAAACGACTGTTGGTTTACGCCAGAGCACAGCGCACAGTGCAAAACGACTGTTGGTTAACTCAAAAGCATAGTGCACAGTGCAAAACGGCTGTTCGTTTATGCCAGAGCACAGCGCACAGTGCAAAACGGCTGTTGGTTTACGCCAGAGCACAGCGCACAGAGCAAAACGGCTGTTGGTTTACGCCAGAGCACAGCGCACAGTGCAAAACGACTGTTGGTTTACTCAAAAGCATAGTGCACAGTGCAAAACGGCTGTTCGTTTATGCCAGAGCACAGCGCACAGTGCAAAACGGCTGTTGGTTTACGCCAGAGCACAGCGCACAGTGCAAAACGACTGTTGGTTTACTCAAAAGCATAGTGCACAGTGCAAAACGTCTGTTCGTTTATGCCAGAGCACAGCGCACAGTGCAAAACGGCTGTTGGTTTACGCCAGAGCACAGCGCACAGTGCAAAACGGCTGTTGGTTTACGCCAGAGCACAGCGCACAGTGCAAAGCGGCTGTTGGTTTACGCAAAAGCATAGTGCACAGTGCAAAACGACTGTTGGCTTACTCAAAAGCATAGTGCACAGTGCAAAACGGCTGTTCGTTTATGCCAGAGCACAGCGCACAGTGCAAAACGGCTGTTGGTTTAGCCAGAGCACAGCGCACAGTGCAAAACGACTGTTGGTTTAGGCAAAAGCATAGTGCACAATGCAAAACGACTGTTGGTTTACTCAAAAGCATAGTGCACAGTGCAAAACGGCTGTTGGTTTATGCCAGAGCACAGCGCACAGTGCAAAACGGCTGTTGGTTTACGCCAGAGCACAGCGCACAGTGCAAAACGACTGTTGGTTTAGGCAAAAGCATAGTGCACAATGCAAAACGGCTGTTGGTTTATGCCAGAGCACAGCGCACAGTGCAAAACGGCTGTTGGTTTACGCCAGAGCACAGCGCACAGTGCAAAACGACTGTTGGTTTACTCAAAAGCATAGTGCACAGTGCAAAACGGCTGTTGGTTTATGCCAGAGCACAGCGCACAGTGCAAAACGGCTGTTGGTTTACGCCAGAGCACAGCGCACAGTGCAAAGCGGCTGTTGGTTTACGCAAAAGCATAGTGCACAGTGCAAAACGACTGTTGGCTTACTCAAAAGCATAGTGCACAGTTCAAAACGGCTGTTCGTTTATGCCAGAGCACAGCGCACAGTGCAAAACGGCTGTTGGTTTACGCCAGAGCACAGCGCACAGTGCAAAACGACTGTTGGTTTACTCAAAAGCATAGTGCACAGTGCAAAACGGCTGTTCGTTTATGCCAGAGCACAGCGCACAGTGCAAAACGGCTGTGGGTTTATGCCAGAGCACAGCGCACAGTGCAAAACGACTGTTAGTTTACTCAAAAGCATAGTGCACAGTGCAAAACGGCTGTTCGTTTATGCCAGAGCACAGCGCACAGTGCAAAACGGCTGTTGGTTTAGCCAGAGCACAGCGCACAGTGCAAAACGACTGTTGGTTTAGGCAAAAGCATAGTGCACAGTGCAAAACGACTGTTGGTTTACTCAAAAGCATAGTGCACAGTGCAAAACGGCTGTTCGTTTATGCCAGAGCACAGCGCACAGTGCAAAACGGCTGTGGGTTTATGCCAGAGCACAGCGCACAGTGCAAAACGACTGTTAGTTTACTCAAAAGCATAGTGCACAGTGCAAAACGGCTGTTCGTTTATGCCAGAGCACAGCGCACAGTGCAAAACGGCTGTTGGTTTAGCCAGAGCACAGCGCACAGTGCAAAACGACTGTTGGTTTAGGCAAAAGCATAGTGCACAATGCAAAACGACTGTTGGTTTACTCAAAAGCATAGTGCACAGTGCAAAACGGCTGTTGGTTTATGCCAGAGCACAGCGCACAGTGCAAAACGGCTGTTGGTTTACGCCAGAGCACAGCGCACAGTGCAAAACGGCTGTTGGTTTACGCCACAGCACAGCGCACAGTGCAAAACGACTTTTGGTTTACTAAAAAGCATAGTGCACAGTGCAAAACGGCTGTTCGTTTATGCCAGAGCACAGCCCACAGTGCAAAACGGCTGTTGGTTTACGCCAGAGCACAGCGCACAGTGCAAAACGACTATTGGTTTAGGCAAAAGCATAGTGCACAATGTAAAACGACTGTTGGTTTACTCAAAAGCATAGTGCACAGTGCAAAACGGCTGTTCGTTTACGCCAGAGCACAGCGCACAGTGCAAAACGACTGTTGGTTTACTCAAAAGCATAGTGCACAGTGCAAAACGGCTGTTCGTTTATGCCAGAGCACAGCGCACAGTGCAAAACGGCTGTTGGTTTACGCCAGAGCACAGCGCACAGTGCAAAACGACTGTTGGTTTAGGCAAAAGCATAGTGCACAATGCAAAACGACTGTTGGTTTACTCAAAAGCATAGTGCACAGTGCAAAACGGCTGTTGGTTTATGCCAGAGCACAGCGCACAGTGCAAAACGGCTGTTGGTTTACGCCAGAGCACAGCGCACAGTGCAAAACGACTGTTGGTTTACTCAAAAGCATAGTGCACAGTGCAAAACGGCTGTTCGTTTATGCCAGGGCACAGCGCACAGTACAAAACGGCTGTTGGTTTACGCCAGAGCACAGCGCACAGTGCAAAACGACTGTTGGTTTAGGCAAAAGCATAGTGCACAATGCAAAACGACTGTTGGTTTACTCAAAAGCATAGTGCACAGTGCAAAACGGCTGTTGGTTTATGCCAGAGCACAGCGCACAGTACAAAACGGCTGTTGGTTTACGCCAGAGCACAGCGCACAGTGCAAAACGACTGTTGGTTTAGGCAAAAGCATAGTGCACAATGTAAAACGACTGTTGGTTTACTCAAAAGCATAGTGCACAGTGCAAAACGGCTGTTCGTTTACGCCAGAGCACAGCGCACAGTGCAAAACGACTGTTGGTTTACTCAAAAGCATAGTGCACAGTGCAAAACGGCTGTTCGTTTATGCCAGAGCACAGCGCACAGTGCAAAACGGCTGTTGGTTTACGCCAGAGCACAGCGCACAGTGCAAAACGACTTTTGGTTTACGCAAAAGCATAGTGCACAGTGCAAAACGACTGTTGGCTTACTCAAAAGCATAGTGCACAGTGCAAAACGACTGCTGGTTTACGCACATGGATACTGCACAGTGCAAAACGACTGTTGGTTTACGCCAAAGCATAGCGCACAGTGCAAAACGACTGTTGGTTTACGCCAGAGCACAGCGCACAGTGCAAAACGACTGTTGGTTAACTCAAAAGCATAGTGCACAGTGCAAAACGGCTGTTCGTTTATGCCAGAGCACAGCGCACAGTGCAAAACGGCTGTTGGTTTACGCCAGAGCACAGCGCACAGTGCAAAACGACTGTTGGTTTACTCAAAAGCATAGTGCACAGTGCAAAACGGCTGTTGGTTTACGCCAAAGCATTGCGCGCAGTGCAAAACGACTGTTGGTTTAGGCAAAAGCATAGTGCACAATGCAAAACGACTGTTGGTTTACTCAAAAGCATAGTGCACAGTGCAAAACGGCTGTTGGTTTATGCCAGAGCACAGCGCACAGTGCAAAACGGCTGTTGGTTTACGCCAGAGCACAGCGCACAGTGCAAAACGACTGTTGGTTAACTCAAAAGCATAGTGCACAGTGCAAAACGGCTGTTCGTTTATGCCAGAGCACAGCGCACAGTGCAAAACGGCTGTTGGTTTACGCCAGAGCACAGCGCACAGAGCAAAACGGCTGTTGGTTTACGCCAGAGCACAGCGCACAGTGCAAAACGACTGTTGGTTAACTCAAAAGCATAGTGCACAGTGCAAAACGGCTGTTCGTTTATGCCAGAGCACAGCGCACAGTGCAAAACGGCTGTTGGTTTACGCCAGAGCACAGCGCACAGAGCAAAACGGCTGTTGGTTTAGGCAAAAGCATAGTGCACAATGCAAAACGACTGTTGGTTTACTCAAAAGCATAGTGCACAGTGCAAAACGGCTGTTGGTTTATGCCAGAGCACAGCGCACAGTGCAAAGCGGCTGTTGGTTTACGCAAAAGCATAGTGCACAGTGCAAAACGACTGTTGGCTTACTCAAAAGCATAGTGCACAGTGCAAAACGGCTGTTCGTTTATGCCAGAGCACAGCGCACAGTGCAAAACGGCTGTTGGTTTACGCCAGAGCACAGCGCACAGTGCAAAGCGGCTGTTGGTTTACGCAAAAGCATAGTGCACAGTGCAAAACGACTGTTGGTTTACTCAAAAGCATAGTGCACAGTGCAAAACGGCTGTTCGTTTATGCCAGAGCACAGCGCACAGTGCAAAACGGCTGTTGGTTTACGCCAGAGCACAGCGCACAGTGCAAAACGACTGTTGGTTTAGGCAAAAGCATAGTGCACAATGCAAAACGACTGTTGGTTTACTCAAAAGCATAGTGCACAGTGCAAAACGGCTGTTGGTTTATGCCAGAGCACAGCGCACAGTGCAAAACGGCTGTTGGTTTACGCCAGAGCACAGCGCACAGTGCAAAGCGGCTGTTGGTTTACGCAAAAGCATAGTGCACAGTGCAAAACGACTGTTGGCTTACTCAAAAGCATAGTGCACAGTGCAAAACGGCTGTTCGTTTATGCCAGAGCACAGCGCACAGTGCAAAACGGCTGTTGGTTTACGCCAGAGCACAGCGCACAGTGCAAAACGACTGTTGGTTTACTCAAAAGCATAGTGCAAAACGGCTGTGGGTTTATGCCAGAGCACAGCGCACAGTGCAAAACGACTGTTGGTTTACTCAAAAGCATAGTGCACAGTGCAAAACGGCTGTTCGTTTATGCCAGAGCACAGCGCACAGTGCAAAACGGCTGTTGGTTTAGCCAGAGCACAGCGCACAGTGCAAAACGACTGTTGGTTTAGGCAAAAGCATAGTGCACAATGCAAAACGACTGTTGGTTTTCTCAAAAGCATAGTGCACAGTGCAAAACAACTGTTGGTTTATGCCAGAGCACAGTGCAAAACGGCTGTTGGTTTACGGCAGAGCACAGCGCACAGTGCAAAACGGCTGTTGGTTTACGCCACAGCACAGCGCACAGTGCAAAACGACTTTTGGTTTACTAAAAAGCATAGTGCACAGTGCAAAACGGCTGTTCGTTTATGCCAGAGCACAGCCCACAGTGCAAAACGGCTGTTGGTTTACGCCAGAGCACAGCGCACAGTGCAAAACGACTATTGGTTTAGGCAAAAGCATAGTGCACAATGTAAAACGACTGTTGGTTTACTCAAAAGCATACTGCACATTGCAAAACGGCTGTTCGTTTACGCCAGAGCACAGCGCACAGTGCAAAACGACTGTTGGTTTACTCAAAAGCATAGTGCACAGTGCAAAACGGCTGTTCGTTTATGCCAGAGCACAGGGCACAGTGCAAAACGGCTGTTGGTTTACGCCAGAGCACAGCTAACAGTGCAAAACGACTGTTGGTTTAGGCAAAAGCATAGTGCACAATGCAAAACGACTGTTGGTTTACTCAAAAGCATAGTGCACAGTGCAAAACGGCTGTTGGTTTATGCCAGAGCACAGCGCACAGTGCAAAACGGCTGTTGGTTTACGCCAGAGCACAGCGCACAGTGCAAAACGACTGTTGGTTTACTCAAAAGCATAGTGCACAGTGCAAAACGGCTGTTCGTTTATGCCAGAGCACAGCGCACAGTGCAAAACGGCTGTTGGTTTACGCCAGAGCACAGCGCACAGTGCAAAACGACTGTTGGTTTAGGCAAAAGCATAGTGCACAATGCAAAACGACTGTTGGTTTACTCAAAAGCATAGTGCACAGTGCAAAACGGCTGTTGGTTTATGCCAGAGCACAGCGCACAGTGCAAAACGGCTGTTGGTTTACGCCAGAGCACAGCGCACAGTGCAAAACGGCTGTTGGTTTACGCCAGAGCACAGCGCACAGTGCAAAACGACTTTTGGTTTACGCAAAAGCATAGTGCACAGTGCAAAACGACTGTTGGCTTACTCAAAAGCATAGTGCACAGTGCAAAACGACTGCTGGTTTACGCACATGGACACTGCACAGTGCAAAACGACTGTTGGTTTACGCCAAAGCATAGCGCACAGTGCAAAACGACTGTTGGTTTACGCCAGAGCACAGCGCACAGTGCAAAACGACTGTTGGTTAACTCAAAAGCATAGTGCACAGTGCAAAACGGCTGTTCGTTTATGCCAGAGCACAGCGCACAGTGCAAAACGACTGTTGGTTTACTCAAAAGCATAGTGCACAGTGCAAAACGGCTGTTGGTTTACGCCAAAGCATTGCGCGCAGTGCAAAACGACTGTTGGTTTAGGCAAAAGCATAGTGCACAATGCAAAACGACTGTTGGTTTACTCAAAAGCATAGTGCACAGTGCAAAACGGCTGTTGGTTTATGCCAGAGCACAGCGCACAGTGCAAAACGGCTGTTGGTTTACGCCAGAGCACAGCGCACAGTGCAAAACGGCTGTTGGTTTACGCCAGAGCACAGCGCACAGCGCAAAACGACTGTTGGTTTACTCAAAAGCATAGTGCACAGTGCAAAACGGCTGTTCGTTTATGCCAGAGCACAGTGCAAAACGGCTGTTGGTTTACGCCAGAGCACAGCGCACAGTGCAAAACGGCTGTTGGTTTACGCCAGAGCACAGCGCACAGTGCAAAACGACTTTTGGTTTACGCAAAAGCATAGTGCACAGTGCAAAACGACTGTTGGCTTACTCAAAAGCATAGTGCACAATGCAAAACGACTGTTGGTTTACTCAAAAGCATAGTGTACAGTGCAAAACGGCTGTTGGTTTATGCCAGAGCACAGCGCACAGTGCAAAACGGCTGTTGGTTTACGCCAGAGCACAGCGCACAGTGCAAAACGGCTGTTGGTTTACGCCAGAGCACAGCGCACAGTGCAAAACGACTTTTGGTTTACGCAAAAGCATAGTGCACAGTGCAAAACGACTGTTGGCTTACTCAAAAGCATAGTGCACAGTGCAAAACGACTGCTGGTTTACGCAAAAGGATACTGCACAGTGCAAAACGACTGTTGGTTTACGCCAAAGCATAGCGCACAGTGCAAAACGACTGTTGGTTTACGCCAGAGCACAGCGCACAGTGCAAAACGACTGTTGGTTAACTCAAAAGCATAGTGCACAGTGCAAAACGGCTGTTCGTTTATGCCAGAGCACAGCGCACAGTGCAAAACGGCTGTTGGTTTACGCCAGAGCACAGCGCACAGTGCAAAACGACTGTTGGTTTACGCCAGAGCACAGCGCACAGTGCAAAACGACTGTTGGTTTACTCAAAAGCATAGTGCACAGTGCAAAACGGCTGTTGGTTTACGCAAGAGCACAGCGCACAGTGCAAAACGACTGTTGGTTTAGGCAAAAGCATAGTGCACAATGCAAAACGACTGTTGGTTTACTCAAAAGCATAGTGCACAGTGCAAAACGGCTGTTGGTTTATGCCAGAGCACAGCGCACAGTGCAAAACGGCTGTTGGTTTACGCCAGAGCACAGCGCACAGTGCAAAACGGCTGTTGGTTTACGCCAGAGCACAGCGCACAGTGCAAAACGACTGTTGGTTTACTCAAAAGCATAGTGCACAGTGCAAAACGGCTGTTCGTTTATGTCAGAGCACAGCGCACAGTGCAAAACGGCTGTTGGTTTAGGCAAAAGCATAGTGCACAATGCAAAACGACTGTTGGTTTACTCAAAAGCATAGTGCACAGTGCAAAACGGCTGTTGGTTTATGCCAGAGCACAGCGCACAGTGCAAAACGACTATTGGTTAACTCAAAAGCATAGTGCACAGTGCAAAACGGCTGTTCGTTTATGCCAGAGCACAGCGCACAGTGCAAAACGGCTGTTGGTTTACGCCAGAGCACAGCGCACAGTGCAAAACGACTGTTGGTTTACGCCAGAGCACAGCGCACAGTGCAAAACGACTGTTGGTTTACTCAAAAGCATAGTGCACAGTGCAAAACGGCTGTTCGTTTATGCCAGAGCACAGCGCACAGTGCAAAACGGCTGTTGGTTTACGCCAGAGCACAGCGCACAGTGCAAAACGACTGTTGGTTTAGGCAAAAGCATAGTGCACAATGCAAAACGACTGTTGGTTTACTCAAAAGCATAGTGCACAGTGCAAAACGGCTGCTCGTTTATGCCAGAGCACAGCGCACGGTGCAAAACGGCTGTGGGTTTACGCCAGAGCACAGCGCACAACGCAAAACGACTGTTGGTTTACTCAAAAGCATAGTGCACAGTGCAAAACGGCTGTTGGTTTACGCCAAAGCATAGCGCGCAGTGCAAAACGACTGTTGGTTTACGCCAGAGCACAGCGCACAGTGCAAAACGACTGTTGGTTTAGGCAAAAGCATAGTGCACAGTGCAAAACGGCTGTTGGTTTACTCAAAAGCATAGTGCACAGTGCAAAACGGCTGCTCGTTTATGCCAGAGCACAGCGCACAGTGCAAAACGACTGTTGGTTTAGGCAAAAGCATAGTGCACAATGCTAAACGACTGTTGGTTTACTCAAAAGCATAGTGCACAGTGCAAAACGGCTGTTGGTTTACTCAAAAGCATAGTGCACAGTGCAAAACGGCTGCTCGTTTATGCCAGAGCACAGCGCACAGTGCAAAACGACTGTTGGTTTAGGCAAAAGCATAGTGCACAATGCTAAACGGCTGTTGGTTTACTCAAAAGCATAGTGCACAGTGCAAAACGGCTGCTCGTTTATGCCAGAGCACAGCGCACAGTGCAAAACGACTGTTGGTTTAGGCAAAAGCATAGTGCACAATGCTAAACGACTGTTGGTTTACTCAAAAGCATACTGCACAGTGCAAAACGGCTGTTCGTTTACGCCAGAGCACAGCGCACAGTGCAAAACGACTGTTGGTTTACTCAAAAGCATAGTGCACAGTGCAAAACGGCTGTTCGTTTATGCCAGAGCACAGGGCACAGTGCAAAACGGCTGTTGGTTTACGCCAGAGCACAGCTAACAGTGCAAAACGACTGTTGGTTTAGGCAAAAGCATAGTGCACAATGCAAAACGACTGTTGGTTTACTCAAAAGCATAGTGCACAGTGCAAAACGGCTGTTGGTTTATGCCAGAGCACAGCGCACAGTGCAAAACGGCTGTTGGTTTACGCCAGAGCACAGCGCACAGTGCAAAACGACTGTTGGTTTACTCAAAAGCATAGTGCACAGTGCAAAACGGCTGTTCGTTTATGCCAGAGCACAGCGCACAGTGCAAAACGGCTGTTGGTTTACGCCAGAGCACAGCGCACAGTGCAAAACGACTGTTGGTTTAGGCAAAAGCATAGTGCACAATGCAAAACGACTGTTGGTTTACTCAAAAGCATAGTGCACAGTGCAAAACGGCTGTTGGTTTATGCCAGAGCACAGCGCACAGTGCAAAACGGCTGTTGGTTTACGCCAGAGCACAGCGCACAGTGCAAAACGGCTGTTGGTTTACGCCAGAGCACAGCGCACAGTGCAAAACGACTTTTGGTTTACGCAAAAGCATAGTGCACAGTGCAAAACGACTGTTGGCTTACTCAAAAGCATAGTGCACAGTGCAAAACGACTGCTGGTTTACGCACATGGATACTGCACAGTGCAAAACGACTGTTGGTTTACGCCAAAGCATAGCGCACAGTGCAAAACGACTGTTGGTTTACGCCAGAGCACAGCGCACAGTGCAAAACGACTGTTGGTTAACTCAAAAGCATAGTGCACAGTGCAAAACGGCTGTTCGTTTATGCCAGAGCACAGCGCACAGTGCAAAACGACTGTTGGTTTACTCAAAAGCATAGTGCACAGTGCAAAACGGCTGTTGGTTTACGCCAAAGCATTGCGCGCAGTGCAAAACGACTGTTGGTTTAGGCAAAAGCATAGTGCACAATGCAAAACGACTGTTGGTTTACTCAAAAGCATAGTGCACAGTGCAAAACGGCTGTTGGTTTATGCCAGAGCACAGCGCACAGTGCAAAACGGCTGTTGGTTTACGCCAGAGCACAGCGCACAGTGCAAAACGGCTGTTGGTTTACGCCAGAGCACAGCGCACAGCGCAAAACGACTGTTGGTTTACTCAAAAGCATAGTGCACAGTGCAAAACGGCTGTTCGTTTATGCCAGAGCACAGTGCAAAACGGCTGTTGGTTTACGCCAGAGCACAGCGCACAGTGCAAAACGGCTGTTGGTTTACGCCAGAGCACAGCGCACAGTGCAAAACGACTTTTGGTTTACGCAAAAGCATAGTGCACAGTGCAAAACGACTGTTGGCTTACTCAAAAGCATAGTGCACAATGCAAAACGACTGTTGGTTTACTCAAAAGCATAGTGTACAGTGCAAAACGGCTGTTGGTTTATGCCAGAGCACAGCGCACAGTGCAAAACGGCTGTTGGTTTACGCCAGAGCACAGCGCACAGTGCAAAACGGCTGTTGGTTTACGCCAGAGCACAGCGCACAGTGCAAAACGACTTTTGGTTTACGCAAAAGCATAGTGCACAGTGCAAAACGACTGTTGGCTTACTCAAAAGCATAGTGCACAGTGCAAAACGACTGCTGGTTTACGCAAAAGGATACTGCACAGTGCAAAACGACTGTTGGTTTACGCCAAAGCATAGCGCACAGTGCAAAACGACTGTTGGTTTACGCCAGAGCACAGCGCACAGTGCAAAACGACTGTTGGTTAACTCAAAAGCATAGTGCACAGTGCAAAACGGCTGTTCGTTTATGCCAGAGCACAGCGCACAGTGCAAAACGGCTGTTGGTTTACGCCAGAGCACAGCGCACAGTGCAAAACGACTGTTGGTTTACGCCAGAGCACAGCGCACAGTGCAAAACGACTGTTGGTTTACTCAAAAGCATAGTGCACAATGCAAAACGGCTGTTCGTTTATGCCAGAGCACAGCGCACAGTGCAAAACGGCTGTTATTTTACGCAAGAGCACAGCGCACAGTGCAAAACGACTGTTGGTTTAGGCAAAAGCATAGTGCACAATGCAAAACGACTGTTGGTTTACTCAAAAGCATAGTGCACAGTGCAAAACGGCTGTTGGTTTATGCCAGAGCACAGCGCACAGTGCAAAACGGCTGTTGGTTTACGCCAGAGCACAGCGCACAGTGCAAAACGGCTGTTGGTTTACGCCAGAGCACAGCGCACAGTGCAAAACGACTGTTGGTTTACTCAAAAGCATAGTGCACAGTGCAAAACGGCTGTTCGTTTATGTCAGAGCACAGCGCACAGTGCAAAACGGCTGTTGGTTTAGGCAAAAGCATAGTGCACAATGCAAAACGACTGTTGGTTTACTCAAAAGCATAGTGCACAGTGCAAAACGGCTGTTGGTTTATGCCAGAGCACAGCGCACAGTGCAAAACGACTATTGGTTAACTCAAAAGCATAGTGCACAGTGCAAAACGGCTGTTCGTTTATGCCAGAGCACAGCGCACAGTGCAAAACGGCTGTTGGTTTACGCCAGAGCACAGCGCACAGTGCAAAACGACTGTTGGTTTACGCCAGAGCACAGCGCACAGTGCAAAACGACTGTTGGTTTACTCAAAAGCATAGTGCACAGTGCAAAACGGCTGTTCGTTTATGCCAGAGCACAGCGCACAGTGCAAAACGGCTGTTGGTTTACGCCAGAGCACAGCGCACAGTGCAAAACGACTGTTGGTTTAGGCAAAAGCATAGTGCACAATGCAAAACGACTGTTGGTTTACTCAAAAGCATAGTGCACAGTGCAAAACGGCTGCTCGTTTATGCCAGAGCACAGCGCACGGTGCAAAACGGCTGTGGGTTTACGCCAGAGCACAGCGCACAACGCAAAACGACTGTTGGTTTACTCAAAAGCATAGTGCACAGTGCAAAACGGCTGTTGGTTTACGCCAAAGCATAGCGCGCAGTGCAAAACGACTGTTGGTTTACGCCAGAGCACAGCGCACAGTGCAAAACGACTGTTGGTTTAGGCAAAAGCATAGTGCACAGTGCAAAACGGCTGTTGGTTTACTCAAAAGCATAGTGCACAGTGCAAAACGGCTGCTCGTTTATGCCAGAGCACAGCGCACAGTGCAAAACGACTGTTTGTTTAGGCAAAAGCATAGTGCACAATGCTAAACGACTGTTGGTTTACTCAAAAGCATAGTGCACAGTGCAAAACGGCTGTGGGTTTACGCCAGAGCACAGCGCACAACGCAAAACGACTGTTGGTTTACTCAAAAGCATAGTGCACACTGCAAAACGGCTGTTGGTTTACGCCAAAGCATAGCGCGCAGTGCAAAACGACTGTTGGTTTATGCCAGAGCACAGCGCACAGTGCAAAACGGCTGTTGGTTTACGCCAGAGCACAACGCACAGTGCAAAACGACTGTTGGTTTAGGCAAAAGCATAGTGCACAATGCAAAACGACTGTTGGTTTACTCAAAAGCATAGTGCACAGTGCAAAACGGCTGTTGGTTTATGCCAGAGCACAGCGCACAGTGCAAAACGGCTGTTGGTTTACGCCAGAGCACAGCGCACAGTGCAAAACGGCTGTTGGTTTACGCCAGAGCACAGCGCACAGTGCAAAACGACTGTTGGTTTACTCAAAAGCATAGTGCACAGTGCAAAACGGCTGTTCGTTTATGTCAGAGCACAGCGCACAGTGCAAAACGGCTGTTGGTTTTTTATTCAAAAGCATAGTGCACAATGCAAAACGACTGTTGGTTTACTCAAAAGCATAGTGCACAGTGCAAAACGGCTGTTGGTTTATGCCAGAGCACAGCGCGCAGTGCAAAACGACTGTTGGTTTAGGCAAAAGCATAGTGCACAATGCAAAACGACTGTTGGTTTACTCAAAAGCATAGTGCACAGTGCAAAACGGCTGTTGGTTTATGCCAGAGCACAGCGCACAGTGCAAAACGGCTGTTGGTTTACGCCAGAGCATAGCGCACAGTGCAAAACGACTGTTGGTTTACTCAAAAGCATAGTGCACAGTGCAAAACGGCTGTTGGTTTATGCCAGAGCACAGCGCACAGTGCAAAACGACTTTTGGTTTACGCAAAAGCATAGTGCACAGTGCAAAACGACTGTTGGCTTACTCAAAAGCATAGTGCACAATGCAAAACGACTGTTGGTTTACTCAAAAGCATAGTGTACAGTGCAAAACGGCTGTTGGTTTATGCCAGAGCACAGCGCACAGTGCAAAACGGCTGTTGGTTTATGCCAGAGCACAGCGCACAGTGCAAAACGGCTGTTGGTTTACGCCAGAGCACAACGCACAGTGCAAAATGGCTTTTGGTTTAGGCAAAAGCATAGTGCACAATGCAAAACGACTGTTGGCTTACTCAAAAGCATAGTGCACAGTGCAAAACGGCTGTTCGTTTATGCCAGAGCACAGCGCACAGTGCAAAACGGCTGTTGGTTTACGCCAGAGCACAGCGCACAGTGCAAAACGGCTGATGGTTTACGCCAGAGCACAGCGCACAGTGCAAAACGGCTGTGGGTTTACGCCAGAGCACAGCGCACAGTGCAAAACGACTGTTGGTTTACTCAAAAGCATAGTGCACAGTGCAAAACGGCTGTTCGTTTATGCCAGAGCACAGCGCACAGTGCAAAACGACTGTTGGTTTAGGCAAAAGCATAGTGCACAATGCAAAACGACTGTTGGTTTACTCAAAAGCATAGTGCACAGTGCAAAACGGCTGTTGGTTTAGGCAAAAGCATAGTGCACAATGCAAAACGACTGTTGGCTTACTCAAAAGCATAGTGCACAACGCAAAACGGCTGTTCGTTTATGCCAGAGCACAGCGCACAGTGCAAAACGGCTGTTGGTTTACTCAAAAGCATAGTGCACAGTGCAAAACGGCTGTTCGTTTATGCCAGAGCACAGCGCACAATGCAAAACGACTGTTGGTTTACTCAAAAGCATAGTGCACAGTGCAAAACGGCTGCTCGTTTATGCCAGAGCACAGCGCACAGTGCAAAACGGCTGTGGGTTTACGCCAGAGCACAGCGCACAGTGCAAAACGACTGTTGGTTTACTCAAAAGCATAGTGCACAGTGCAAAACGGCTGTTGGTTTACGCCAGAGCACAGCGCACAGTGCAAAACGACTGTTGGTTTACTCAAAAGCATAGTGCACAGTGCAAAACGGCTGTTCGTTTATGCCAGAGCACAGCGCACAATGCAAAACGACTGTTGGTTTACTCAAAAGCATAGTGCATAGTGCAAAACGGCTGCTCGTTTATGCCAGAGCACAGCGCACAGTGCAAAACGGCTGTGGGTTTACGACAGAGCACAGCGCACAGTGCAAAACGACTGTTGGTTTACTCAAAAGCATAGTGCACAGTGCAAAACGGCTGTTCGTTTATGCCAGAGCACAGCGCACAGTGCAAAACGGCTGTTGGTTTACGCCAGAGCACAGCGCACAGTGCAAAACGGCTGTTGGTTTACGCCAGAGCACAGCGCACAGTGCAAAACGACTGTTGGTTTACTCAAAAGCATAGTGCACAGTGCAAAACGGCTGTTCGTTTATGCCAGAGCACAGCGCACAGTGCAAAACGGCTGTTGGTTTGCGCCAGAGCACAGCGCACAGTGCAAAACGGCTGTTGGTTTACGCCAGAGCACAGCGCACAGTGCAAAACGGCTGTTGGTTTACGCCAGAGCACAGCGCACAGTGCAAAACGACTTTTGGTTTACGCAAAAGCATAGTTCACAGTGCAAAACGACTGTTGGCTTACTCAAAAGCATAGTGCACAGTGCAAAACGACTGCTGGTTTACGCAAAGGGATACTGCACAGTGCAAAACGACTGTTTGTTTACGCCAAAGCATAGCGCACAGTGCAAAACGACTGTTGGTTTACGCCAGAGCACAGCGCACAGTGCAAAACGACTGTTGGTTAACTCAAAAGCATAGTGCACAGTGCAAAACGGCTGTTCGTTTATGCCAGAGCACAGCGCACAGTGCAAAACGGCTGTTGGTTTACGCCAGAGCACAGCGCACAGTGCAAAACGGCTGTTGGTTTACGCCAGAGCACAGCGCACAGTGCAAAACGGCTGTTGGTTTACGCCAGAGCACAGAGCACAGTGCAAAACGACTGTTGGTTTACTCAAAAGCATAGTGCACAATGCAAAACGACTGTTGGTTTACTCAAAAGCATAGTGCACAATGCAAAACGACTGTTGGTTTACTCAAAAGCATAGTGCACAGTGCAAAACGGCTGTTGGTTTATGCCAGAGCACAGCGCACAGTGCAAAACGACTGTTGGTTTACGCCAGAGCACAGCGCACAGTGCAAAACGACTGTTGGTTTACTCAAAAGCACAGCGCACAGTGCAAAACACCTGTTGGTTTACGCCAGAGCACAGCGCACAGTGCAAAACGACTGTTGGTTTGGGCAAAAGCATAGTGCACAATGCAAAACGACTGTTGGTTTACTCAAAAGCATAGTGCACAGTGCAAAACGGCTGTTGGTTTATGCCAGAGCACAGCGCACAGTGCAAAACGGCTGTTGGTTTACGCCAGAGCACAGCGCACAGTGCAAAACGGCTGTTGGTTTACGCCAGAGCACAGCGCACAGTGCAAAACGACTGTTGGTTTACTCAAAAGCATAGTGCACAGTGCAAAACGGCTGTTCGTTTATGTCAGAGCACAGCGCACAGTGCAAAACGGCTGTTGGTTTAGGCAAAAGCATAGTGCACAATGCAAAACGACTGTTGGTTTACTCAAAAGCATAGTGCACAGTGCAAAACGGCTGTTGGTTTATACCAGAGCACAGCGCACAGTGCAAAACGACTATTGGTTAACTCAAAAGCATAGTGCACAGTGCAAAACGGCTGTTCGTTTATGCCAGAGCACAGCGCACAGTGCAAAACGGCTGTTGGTTTACGCCAGAGCACAGCGCACAGTGCAAAACGACTGTTGGTTTCCGCCAGAGCACAGCGCACAGTGCAAAACGACTGTTGGTTTACTCAAAAGCATAGTGCACAGTGCAAAACGGCTGTTCGTTTATGCCAGAGCACAGCGCACAGTGCAAAACGGCTGTTGGTTTACGCCAGAGCACAGCGCACAGTGCAAAACGACTGTTGGTTTAGGCAAAAGCATAGTGCACAATGCAAAACGACTGTTGGTTTACTCAAAAGCATAGTGCACAGTGCAAAACGGCTGCTCGTTTATGCCAGAGCACAGCGTACAGTGCAAAACGGCTGTGGGTTTACGCCAGAGCATAGCGCACAACGCAAAACGACTGTTGGTTTACTCAAAAGCATAGTGCACAGTGCAAAACGGCTGTTGGTTTACGCCAAAGCATAGCGCGCAGTGCAAAACGACTGTTGGTTTACGCCAGAGCACAGCGCACAGTGCAAAACGACTGTTGGTTTAGGCAAAAGCATAGTGCACAGTGCAAAACGGCTGTTGGTTTACTCAAAAGCATAGTGCACAGTGCAAAACGGCTGCTCGTTTATGCCAGAGCACAGCGCACAGTGCAAAACGGCTGTGGGTTTACGCCAGAGCACAGCGCACAACGCAAAACGACTGTTGGTTTACTCAAAAGCATAGTGCACAGTGCAAAACGGCTGTTGGTTTACGCCAAAGCATAGCGCGCAGTGCAAAACGACTGTTGGTTTATGCCAGAGCACAGCGCACAGTGCAAAACGGCTGTTGGTTTACGCCAGAGCACAGCGCACAGTGCAAAACGACTGTTGGTTTAGGCAAAAGCATAGTGCACAATGCAAAACGACTGTTGGTTTACTCAAAAGCATAGTGCACAGTGCAAAACGGCTGCTCGTTTATGCCAGAGCACAGCGCACAGTGCAAAACGGCTGTGGGTTTACGCCAGAGCACAGCGCACAACGCAAAACGACTGTTGGTTTACTCAAAAGCATAGTGCACAGTGCAAAACGGCTGTTGGTTTACGCCAAAGCATAGCGCGCAGTGCAAAACGACTGTTGGTTTATGCCAGAGCACAGCGCACAGTGCAAAACGACTGTTGGTTTAGGCAAAAGCATAGTGCACAATGCAAAACGACTGTTGGTTTACTCAAAAGCATAGTGCACAGTGCAAAACGGCTGTTGGTTTATGCCAGAGCACAGCGCACAGTGCAAAACGACTGTTGGTTTAGGCAAAAGCATAGTGCACAATGCAAAACGACTGTTGGTTTACTCAAAAGCATAGTGCACAGTGCAAAACGGCTGCTCGTTTATGCCAGAGCACAGCGCACAGTGCAAAACGGCTGTGGGTTTACGCCAGAGCACAGCGCACAACGCAAAACGACTGTTGGTTTACTCAAAAGCATAGTGCACAGTGCAAAACGGCTGTTGGTTTACGCCAGAGCACAGCGCACAGTGCAAAACGGCTGTTGGTTTACGCCAGAGCACAGCGCACAGTGCAAAACGACTGTTGGTTTACTCAAAAGCATAGTGCACAGTGCAAAACGACTGTTGGTTTAGGCAAAAGCATAGTGCACAATGCAAAACGACTGTTGGTTTACTCAAAAGCATAGTGCACAGTGCAAAACGGCTGCTGGTTTATGCCAGAGCACAGCGCACAGTGCAAAACGGCTGTTGGTTTAGGCAAAAGCATAGTGCACAATGCAAAACGACTATTGGTTAACTCAAAAGCATAGTGCACAGTGCAAAACGGCTGTTCGTTTATGCCAGAGCACAGCGCACAGTGCAAAACGGCTGTTGGTTTACGCCAGAGCACAGCGCACAGTGCAAAACGACTGTTGGTTTCCGCCAGAGCACAGCGCACAGTGCAAAACGACTGTTGGTTTACTCAAAAGCATAGTGCACAGTGCAAAACGGCTGTTCGTTTATGCCAGAGCACAGCGCACAGTGCAAAACGGCTGTTGGTTTACGCCAGAGCACAGCGCACAGTGCAAAACGACTGTTGGTTTAGGCAAAAGCATAGTGCACAATGCAAAACGACTGTTGGTTTACTCAAAAGCATAGTGCACAGTGCAAAACGGCTGCTCGTTTATGCCAGAGCACAGCGCACAGTGCAAAACGGCTGTGGGTTTACGCCAGAGCATAGCGCACAACGCAAAACGACTGTTGGTTTACTCAAAAGCATAGTGCACAGTGCAAAACGGCTGTTGGTTTACGCCAAAGCATAGCGCGCAGTGCAAAACGACTGTTGGTTTACGCCAGAGCACAGCGCACAGTGCAAAACGAGTGTTGGTTTAGGCAAAAGCATAGTGCACAGTGCAAAACGGCTGTTGGTTTACTCAAAAGCATAGTGCACAGTGCAAAACGGCTGCTCGTTTATGCCAGAGCACAGCGCACAGTGCAAAGCGACTGTTGGTTTACTCAAAAGCATAGTGCACAGTGCAAAACGGCTGTTGGTTTACTCAAAAGCATAGTGCACAGTGCAAAACGGCTGCTCGTTTATGCCAGAGCACAGCGCACAGTGCAAAACGACTGTTGGTTTAGGCAAAAGCATAGTGCACAGTGCAAAACGGCTGTTGGTTTACTCAAAAGCATAGTGCACAGTGCAAAACGGCTGCTCGTTTATGCCAGAGCACAGCGCACAGTGCAAAACGACTGTTGGTTTAGGCAAAAGCATAGTGCACAATGCAAAACGACTGTTGGTTTACTCAAAAGCATAGTGCACAGTGCAAAACGGCTGTTGGTTTATGCCAGAGCACAGCGCACAGTGCAAAACGGCTGTTGGTTTACGCCAGAGCATAGCGCACAGTGCAAAACGACTGTTGGTTTACTCAAAAGCATAGTGCACAGTGCAAAACGGCTGTTGGTTTATGCCAGAGCACAGCGCGCAGTGCAAAACGACTGTTGGTTTAGGCAAAAGCATAGTGCACAATGCAAAACGACTGTTGGTTTACTCAAAAGCATAGTGCACAGTGCAAAACGGCTGTTGGTTTATGCCAGAGCACAGCGCACAGTGCAAAACGGCTGTTGGTTTACGCCAGAGCATAGCGCACAGTGCAAAACGACTGTTGGTTTACTCAAAAGCATAGTGCACAGTGCAAAACGGCTGTTGGTTTATGCCAGAGCACAGCGCACAGTGCAAAACGACTTTTGGTTTACGCAAAAGCATAGTGCACAGTGCAAAACGACTGTTGGCTTACTCAAAAGCATAGTGCACAATGCAAAACGACTGTTGGTTTACTCAAAAGCATAGTGTACAGTGCAAAACGGCTGTTGGTTTATGCCAGAGCACAGCGCACAGTGCAAAACGGCTGTTGGTTTATGCCAGAGCACAGCGCACAGTGCAAAACGGCTGTTGGTTTACGCCAGAGCACAACGCACAGTGCAAAATGGCTTTTGGTTTAGGCAAAAGCATAGTGCACAATGCAAAACGACTGTTGGCTTACTCAAAAGCATAGTGCACAGTGCAAAACGGCTGTTCGTTTATGCCAGAGCACAGCGCACAGTGCAAAACGGCTGTTGGTTTACGCCAGAGCACAGCGCACAGTGCAAAACGGCTGATGGTTTACGCCAGAGCACAGCGCACAGTGCAAAACGGCTGTGGGTTTACGCCAGAGCACAGCGCACAGTGCAAAACGACTGTTGGTTTACTCAAAAGCATAGTGCACAGTGCAAAACGGCTGTTCGTTTATGCCAGAGCACAGCGCACAGTGCAAAACGACTGTTGGTTTAGGCAAAAGCATAGTGCACAATGCAAAACGACTGTTGGTTTACTCAAAAGCATAGTGCACAGTGCAAAACGGCTGTTGGTTTAGGCAAAAGCATAGTGCACAATGCAAAACGACTGTTGGCTTACTCAAAAGCATAGTGCACAACGCAAAACGGCTGTTCGTTTATGCCAGAGCACAGCGCACAGTGCAAAACGGCTGTTGGTTTACTCAAAAGCATAGTGCACAGTGCAAAACGGCTGTTCGTTTATGCCAGAGCACAGCGCACAATGCAAAACGACTGTTGGTTTACTCAAAAGCATAGTGCACAGTGCAAAACGGCTGCTCGTTTATGCCAGAGCACAGCGCACAGTGCAAAACGGCTGTGGGTTTACGCCAGAGCACAGCGCACAGTGCAAAACGACTGTTGGTTTACTCAAAAGCATAGTGCACAGTGCAAAACGGCTGTTGGTTTACGCCAGAGCACAGCGCACAGTGCAAAACGACTGTTGGTTTACTCAAAAGCATAGTGCACAGTGCAAAACGGCTGTTCGTTTATGCCAGAGCACAGCGCACAATGCAAAACGACTGTTGGTTTACTCAAAAGCATAGTGCATAGTGCAAAACGGCTGCTCGTTTATGCCAGAGCACAGCGCACAGTGCAAAACGGCTGTGGGTTTACGACAGAGCACAGCGCACAGTGCAAAACGACTGTTGGTTTACTCAAAAGCATAGTGCACAGTGCAAAACGGCTGTTCGTTTATGCCAGAGCACAGCGCACAGTGCAAAACGGCTGTTGGTTTACGCCAGAGCACAGCGCACAGTGCAAAACGGCTGTTGGTTTACGCCAGAGCACAGCGCACAGTGCAAAACGACTGTTGGTTTACTCAAAAGCATAGTGCACAGTGCAAAACGGCTGTTCGTTTATGCCAGAGCACAGCGCACAGTGCAAAACGGCTGTTGGTTTGCGCCAGAGCACAGCGCACAGTGCAAAACGGCTGTTGGTTTACGCCAGAGCACAGCGCACAGTGCAAAACGGCTGTTGGTTTACGCCAGAGCACAGCGCACAGTGCAAAACGACTTTTGGTTTACGCAAAAGCATAGTTCACAGTGCAAAACGACTGTTGGCTTACTCAAAAGCATAGTGCACAGTGCAAAACGACTGCTGGTTTACGCAAAGGGATACTGCACAGTGCAAAACGACTGTTTGTTTACGCCAAAGCATAGCGCACAGTGCAAAACGACTGTTGGTTTACGCCAGAGCACAGCGCACAGTGCAAAACGACTGTTGGTTAACTCAAAAGCATAGTGCACAGTGCAAAACGGCTGTTCGTTTATGCCAGAGCACAGCGCACAGTGCAAAACGGCTGTTGGTTTACGCCAGAGCACAGCGCACAGTGCAAAACGGCTGTTGGTTTACGCCAGAGCACAGCGCACAGTGCAAAACGGCTGTTGGTTTACGCCAGAGCACAGCGCACAGTGCAAAACGACTGTTGGTTTACTCAAAAGCATAGTGCACAATGCAAAACGACTGTTGGTTTACTCAAAAGCATAGTGCACAATGCAAAACGACTGTTGGTTTACTCAAAAGCATAGTGCACAGTGCAAAACGGCTGTTGGTTTATGCCAGAGCACAGCGCACAGTGCAAAACGACTGTTGGTTTACGCCAGAGCACAGCGCACAGTGCAAAACGACTGTTGGTTTACTCAAAAGCACAGCGCACAGTGCAAAACACCTGTTGGTTTACGCCAGAGCACAGCGCACAGTGCAAAACGACTGTTGGTTTGGGCAAAAGCATAGTGCACAATGCAAAACGACTGTTGGTTTACTCAAAAGCATAGTGCACAGTGCAAAACGGCTGTTGGTTTATGCCAGAGCACAGCGCACAGTGCAAAACGGCTGTTGGTTTACGCCAGAGCACAGCGCACAGTGCAAAACGGCTGTTGGTTTACGCCAGAGCACAGCGCACAGTGCAAAACGACTGTTGGTTTACTCAAAAGCATAGTGCACAGTGCAAAACGGCTGTTCGTTTATGTCAGAGCACAGCGCACAGTGCAAAACGGCTGTTGGTTTAGGCAAAAGCATAGTGCACAATGCAAAACGACTGTTGGTTTACTCAAAAGCATAGTGCACAGTGCAAAACGGCTGTTGGTTTATGCCAGAGCACAGCGCACAGTGCAAAACGACTATTGGTTAACTCAAAAGCATAGTGCACAGTGCAAAACGGCTGTTCGTTTATGCCAGAGCACAGCGCACAGTGCAAAACGGCTGTTGGTTTACGCCAGAGCACAGCGCACAGTGCAAAACGACTGTTGGTTTCCGCCAGAGCACAGCGCACAGTGCAAAACGACTGTTGGTTTACTCAAAAGCATAGTGCACAGTGCAAAACGGCTGTTCGTTTATGCCAGAGCACAGCGCACAGTGCAAAACGGCTGTTGGTTTACGCCAGAGCACAGCGCACAGTGCAAAACGACTGTTGGTTTAGGCAAAAGCATAGTGCACAATGCAAAACGACTGTTGGTTTACTCAAAAGCATAGTGCACAGTGCAAAACGGCTGCTCGTTTATGCCAGAGCACAGCGCACAGTGCAAAACGGCTGTGGGTTTACGCCAGAGCATAGCGCACAACGCAAAACGACTGTTGGTTTACTCAAAAGCATAGTGCACAGTGCAAAACGGCTGTTGGTTTACGCCAAAGCATAGCGCGCAGTGCAAAACGACTGTTGGTTTACGCCAGAGCACAGCGCACAGTGCAAAACGACTGTTGGTTTAGGCAAAAGCATAGTGCACAGTGCAAAACGGCTGTTGGTTTACTCAAAAGCATAGTGCACAGTGCAAAACGGCTGCTCGTTTATGCCAGAGCACAGCGCACAGTGCAAAACGGCTGTGGGTTTACGCCAGAGCACAGCGCACAACGCAAAACGACTGTTGGTTTACTCAAAAGCATAATGCACAGTGCAAAACGGCTGTTGGTTTACGCCAAAGCATAGCGCGCAGTGCAAAACGACTGTTGGTTTATGCCAGAGCACAGCGCACAGTGCAAAACGGCTGTTGGTTTACGCCAGAGCACAGCGCACAGTGCAAAACGACTGTTGGTTTAGGCAAAAGCATAGTGCACAATGCAAAACGACTGTTGGTTTACTCAAAAGCATAGTGCACAGTGCAAAACGGCTGCTCGTTTATGCCAGAGCACAGCGCACAGTGCAAAACGGCTGTGGGTTTACGCCAGAGCACAGCGCACAACGCAAAACGACTGTTGGTTTACTCAAAAGCATAGTGCACAGTGCAAAACGGCTGTTGGTTTACGCCAAAGCATAGCGCGCAGTGCAAAACGACTGTTGGTTTATGCCAGAGCACAGCGCACAGTGCAAAACGACTGTTGGTTTAGGCAAAAGCATAGTGCACAATGCAAAACGACTGTTGGTTTACTCAAAAGCATAGTGCACAGTGCAAAACGGCTGTTGGTTTATGCCAGAGCACAGCGCACAGTGCAAAACGACTGTTGGTTTAGGCAAAAGCATAGTGCACAATGCAAAACGACTGTTGGTTTACTCAAAAGCATAGTGCACAGTGCAAAACGGCTGCTCGTTTATGCCAGAGCACAGCGCACAGTGCAAAACGGCTGTGGGTTTACGCCAGAGCACAGCGCACAACGCAAAACGACTGTTGGTTTACTCAAAAGCATAGTGCACAGTGCAAAACGGCTGTTGGTTTACGCCAGAGCACAGCGCACAGTGCAAAACGGCTGTTGGTTTACGCCAGAGCACAGCGCACAGTGCAAAACGACTGTTGGTTTACTCAAAAGCATAGTGCACAGTGCAAAACGACTGTTGGTTTAGGCAAAAGCATAGTGCACAATGCAAAACGACTGTTGGTTTACTCAAAAGCATAGTGCACAGTGCAAAACGGCTGCTGGTTTATGCCAGAGCACAGCGCACAGTGCAAAACGGCTGTTGGTTTAGGCAAAAGCATAGTGCACAATGCAAAACGACTATTGGT
The DNA here is from genome assembly GCA_963583995.1 of Xylota segnis. Classification (NCBI taxonomy): domain Eukaryota; kingdom Metazoa; phylum Arthropoda; class Insecta; order Diptera; family Syrphidae; genus Xylota; species Xylota segnis. The sequence continues at coordinate 84,848,384 of OY757237.1, forward strand.
TAACTCAAAAGCATAGTGCACAGTGCAAAACGGCTGTTCGTTTATGCCAGAGCACAGCGCACAGTGCAAAACGGCTGTTGGTTTACGCCAGAGCACAGCGCACAGTGCAAAACGACTGTTGGTTTCCGCCAGAGCACAGCGCACAGTGCAAAACGACTGTTGGTTTACTCAAAAGCATAGTGCACAGTGCAAAACGGCTGTTCGTTTACGCCAGAGCACAGCGCACAGTGCAAAACGACTGTTGGTTTAGGCAAAAGCATAGTGCACAATGCAAAACGACTGTTGGTTTACTCAAAAGCATAGTGCACAGTGCAAAACGGCTGCTCGTTTATGCCAGAGCACAGCGCACAGTGCAAAACGGCTGTGGGTTTACGCCAGAGCATAGCGCACAACGCAAAACGACTGTTGGTTTACTCAAAAGCATAGTGCACAGTGCAAAACGGCTGTTGGTTTACGCCAAAGCATAGCGCGCAGTGCAAAACGACTGTTGGTTTACGCCAGAGCACAGCGCACAGTGCAAAACGACTGTTGGTTTAGGCAAAAGCATAGTGCACAGTGCAAAACGGCTGTTGGTTTACTCAAAAGCATAGTGCACAGTGCAAAACGGCTGCTCGTTTATGCCAGAGCACAGCGCACAGTGCAAAACGGCTGTGGGTTTACGCCAGAGCACAGCGCACAACGCAAAACGACTGTTGGTTTACTCAAAAGCATAGTGCACAGTGCAAAACGGCTGTTGGTTTACGCCAAAGCATAGCGCGCAGTGCAAAACGACTGTTGGTTTATGCCAGAGCACAGCGCACAGTGCAAAACGGCTGTTGGTTTACGCCAGAGCACAGCGCACAGTGCAAAACGACTGTTGGTTTAGGCAAAAGCATAGTGCACAATGCAAAACGACTGTTGGTTTACTCAAAAGCATAGTGCACAGTGCAAAACGGCTGCTCGTTTATGCCAGAGCACAGCGCACAGTGCAAAACGGCTGTGGGTTTACGCCAGAGCACAGCGCACAACGCAAAACGACTGTTGGTTTACTCAAAAGCATAGTGCACAGTGCAAAACGGCTGTTGGTTTACGCCAAAGCATAGCGCGCAGTGCAAAACGACTGTTGGTTTATGCCAGAGCACAGCGCACAGTGCAAAACGACTGTTGGTTTAGGCAAAAGCATAGTGCACAATGCAAAACGACTGTTGGTTTACTCAAAAGCATAGTGCACAGTGCAAAACGGCTGTTGGTTTATGCCAGAGCACAGCGCACAGTGCAAAACGACTGTTGGTTTAGGCAAAAGCATAGTGCACAATGCAAAACGACTGTTGGTTTACTCAAAAGCATAGTGCACAGTGCAAAACGGCTGCTCGTTTATGCCAGAGCACAGCGCACAGTGCAAAACGGCTGTGGGTTTACGCCAGAGCACAGCGCACAACGCAAAACGACTGTTGGTTTACTCAAAAGCATAGTGCACAGTGCAAAACGGCTGTTGGTTTACGCCAGAGCACAGCGCACAGTGCAAAACGGCTGTTGGTTGACGCCAGAGCACAGCGCACAGTGCAAAACGACTGTTGGTTTACTCAAAAGCATAGTGCACAGTGCAAAACGACTGTTGGTTTAGGCAAAAGCATAGTGCACAATGCAAAACGACTGTTGGTTTACTCAAAAGCATAGTGCACAGTGCAAAACGGCTGCTGGTTTATGCCAGAGCACAGCGCACAGTGCAAAACGGCTGTTGGTTTAGGCAAAAGCATAGTGCACAATGCAAAACGACTGTTGGTTTACTCAAAAGCATAGTGCACAGTGCAAAACGGCTGCTCGTTTATGCCAGAGCACAGCGCACAGTGCAAAACGGCTGTGGGTTTACGCCAGAGCACAGCGCACAACGCAAAACGACTGTTGGTTTACTCAAAAGCATAGTGCACAGTGCAAAACGGCTGTTGGTTTATGCCAGAGCACAGCGCACAGTGCAAAACGGCTGTTGGTTTACGCCAGAGCACAGCGCACAGTGCAAAACGGCTGTTGGTTTACGCCAGAGCATAGCGCACAGTGCAAAACGACTGTTGGTTTACTCAAAAGCATAGTGCACAGTGCAAAACGGCTGTTGGTTTATGCCAGAGCACAGCGCACAGTGCAAAACGACTTTTGGTTTACGCAAAAGCATAGTGCACAGTGCAAAACGACTGTTGGCTTACTCAAAAGCATAGTGCACAATGCAAAACGACTGTTGGTTTACTCAAAAGCATAGTGTACAGTGCAAAACGGCTGTTGGTTTATGCCAGAGCACAGCGCACAGTGCAAAACGGCTGTTGGTTTATGCCAGAGCACAGCGCACAGTGCAAAACGGCTGTTGGTTTACGCCAGAGCACAACGCACAGTGCAAAACGGCTTTTGGTTTAATCAAAAGTATAGTGCACAATGCAAAACGACTGTTGGCTTACTCAAAAGCATAGTGCACAGTGCAAAACGGCTGTTCGTTTATGCCAGAGCATAGCGCACAGTGCAAAACGGCTGTTGGTTTACTCAAAAGCATAGTGCACAGTGCAAAACGACTGTTCGTTTATGCCAGAGCACAGCGCACAATGCAAAACGACTGTTGGTTTACTCAAAAGCATAGTGCACAGTGCAAAACGGCTGTTGGTTTAGGCAAAAGCATAGTGCACAATGCAAAACGACTGTTGGCTTACTCAAAAGCATAGTGCACAGTGCAAAACGGCTGTTCGTTTATGCCAGAGCACAGCGCACAGTGCAAAACGGCTGTTGGTTTACTCAAAAGCATAGTGCACAGTGCAAAACGGCTCTTCGTTTATGCCAGAGCACAGCGCACAATGCAAAACGACTGTTGGTTTACTCAAAAGCATAGTGCACAGTGCAAAACGGCTGCTCGTTTATGCCAGAGCACAGCGCACAGTGCAAAACGGCTGTGGGTTTACGCCAGAGCACAGCGCACAGTGCAAAACGACTGTTGGTTTACTCAAAAGCATAGTGCACAGTGCAAAACGGCTGTTCGTTTATGCCAGAGCACAGCGCACAGTGCAAAACGGCTGTTGGTTTACGCCAGAGCACAGCGCACAGTGCAAAACGACTGTTGGTTTACTCAAAAGCATAGTGCACAGTGCAAAACGGCTGTTCGTTTATGCCAGAGCACAGCGCACAATGCAAAACGACTGTTGGTTTACTCAAAAGCATAGTGCACAGTGCAAAACGGCTGCTCGTTTATGCCAGAGCACAGCGCACAGTGCAAAACGGCTGTGGGTTTACGCCAGAGCACAGCGCACAGTGCAAAACGACTGTTGGTTTACTCAAAAGCATAGTGCACAGTGCAAAACGGCTGTTCGTTTATGCCAGAGCACAGCGCACAGTGCAAAACGGCTGTTGTTTTACGCCAGAGCACAGCGCACAGTGCAAAACGGCTGTTGGTTTACGCCAGAGCACAGCGCACAGTGCAAAACGACTGTTGGTTTACTCAAAAGCATAGTGCACAGTGCAAAACGGCTGTTCGTTTATGCCAGAGCACAGCGCACAGTGCAAAACGGCTGTTGGTTTACGCCAGAGCACAGCGCACAGTGCAAAACGGCTGTTGGTTTACGCCAGAGCACAGCGCACAGTGCAAAACGGCTGTTGGTTTACGCCAGAGCACAGCGCACAGTGCAAAACGGCTGTCGGTTTACGCCAGAGCACAGCGCACAGTGCAAAACGACTTTTGGTTTACGCAAAAGCATAGTTCACAGTGCAAAACGACTGTTGGCTTACTCAAAAGCATAGTGCACAGTGCAAAACGACTGCTGGTTTACGCAAAGGGATACTGCACAGTGCAAAACGACTGTTTGTTTACGCCAAAGCATAGCGCACAGTGCAAAACGACTGTTGGTTTACGCCAGAGCACAGCGCACAGTGCAAAACGACTGTTGGTTAACTCAAAAGCATTGTGCACAGTGCAAAACGGCTGTTCGTTTATGCCAGAGCACAGCGCACAGTGCAAAACGGCTGTTGGTTTACGCCAGAGCACAGCGCACAGTGCAAAACGGCTGTTGGTTTACGCCAGAGCACAGCGTACAGTGCAAAACGACTGTTGGTTTACTCAAAAGCATAGTGCACAATGCAAAACGACTGTTGGTTTACTCAAAAGCATAGTGCACAATGCAAAACGACTGTTGGTTTACTCAAAAGCATAGTGCACAGTGCAAAACGGCTGTTGGTTTATGCCAGAGCACAGCGCACAGTGCAAAACGACTGTTGGTTTACGCCAGAGCACAGCGCACAGTGCAAAACGACTGTTGGTTTACTCAAAAGCACAGCGCACAGTGCAAAACGGCTGTTGGTTTACGCCAGAGCACAGCGCACAGTGCAAAACGACTGTTGGTTTAGGCAAAAGCATAGTGCACAATGCAAAACGACTGTTGGTTTACTCAAAAGCATAGTGCACAGTGCAAAACGGCTGTTGGTTTATGCCAGAGCACAGCGCACAGTGCAAAACGGCTGTTGGTTTACGCCAGAGCACAGCGCACAGTGCAAAACGGCTGTTGGTTTACGCCAGAGCACAGCGCACAGTGCAAAACGACTGTTGGTTTAGGCAAAAGCATAGTGCACAATGCAAAACGACTGTTGGTTTACTCAAAAGCATAGTGCACAGTGCAAAACGGCTGTTGGTTTATGCCAGAGCACAGCGCACAGTGCAAAACGGCTGTTGGTTTACGCCAGAGCACAGCGCACAGTGCAAAACGACTGTTGGTTTACTCAAAAGCATAGTGCACAGTGCAAAACGGCTGTTCGTTTATGTCAGAGCACAGCGCACAGTGCAAAACGGCTGTTGGCTTAGGCAAAAGCATAGTGCACAATGCAAAACGACTGTTGGTTTACTCAAAAGCATAGTGCACAGTGCAAAACGGCTGTTGGTTTATGCCAGAGCACAGCGCACAGTGCAAAACGACTATTGGTTAACTCAAAAGCATAGTGCACAGTGCAAAACGGCTGTTCGTTTATGCCAGAGCACAGCGCACAGTGCAAAACGACTGTTGGTTTACGCCAGAGCACAGCGCACAGTGCAAAACGACTGTTGGTTTACTCAAAAGCATAGTGCACAGTGCAAAACGACTGTTGGTTTACGCCAGAGCACAGCGCACAGTGCAAAACGACTGTTGGTTTAGGCAAAAGCATAGTGCACAGTGCAAAACGGCTGTTGGTTTACTCAAAAGCATAGTGCACAGTGCAAAACGACTGTTGGTTTAGGCAAAAGCATAGTGCACAATGCAAAACGACTGTTGGTTTACTCAAAAGCATAGTGCACAGTGCAAAACGGCTGCTCGTTTATGCCAGAGCACAGCGCACAGTGCAAAACGGCTGTGGGTTTACGCCAGAGCACAGCGCACAACGCAAAACGACTGTTGGTTTACTCAAAAGCATAGTGCATAGTGCAAAACGGCTGTTGGTTTACGCCAAAGCATAGCGCGCAGTGCAAAACGACTGTTGGTTTACGCCAGAGCACAGCGCACAGTGCAAAACGACTGTTGGTTTAGGCAAAAGCATAGTGCACAGTGCAAAACGGCTGTTGGTTTACTCAAAAGCATAGTGCACAGTGCAAAACGGCTGCTCGTTTATGCCAGAGCACAGCGCACAGTGCAAAACGGCTGTGGGTTTACGCCAGAGCACAGCGCACAACGCAAAACGACTGTTGGTTTACGCCAGAGCACAGCGCACAGTGCAAAACGACTGTTGGTTTACGCCAGAGCACAGCGCACAGTGCAAAACGACTGTTGGTTTACTCAAAAGCATAGTGCACAGTGCAAAACGGCTGTTCGTTTATGCCAGAGCACAGCGCACAGTGCAAAACGGCTGTTGGTTTACGCCAGAGCACAGCGCACAGTGCAAAACGACTGTTGGTTTAGGCAAAAGCATAGTGCACAATGCAAAACGACTGTTGGTTTACTCAAAAGCATAGTGCACAGTGCAAAACGGCTGCTCGTTTATGCCAGAGCACAGCGCACAGTGCAAAACGGCTGTGGGTTTACGCCAGAGCACAGCGCACAACGCAAAACGACTGTTGGTTTACTCAAAAGCATAGTGCACAGTGCAAAACGGCTGTTGGTTTACGCCAAAGCATAGCGCGCAGTGCAAAACGACTGTTGGTTTACGCCAGAGCACAGCGCACAGTGCAAAACGACTGTTGGTTTAGGCAAAAGCATAGTGCACAGTGCAAAACGGCTGTTGGTTTACTCAAAAGCATAGTGCACAGTGCAAAACGGCTGCTCGTTTATGCCAGAGCACAGCGCACAGTGCAAAACGGCTGTGGGTTTACGCCAGAGCACAGCGCACAACGCAAAACGACTGTTGGTTTACTCAAAAGCATAGTGCACAGTGCAAAACGGCTGTTGGTTTACGCCAAAGCATAGCGCGCAGTGCAAAACGACTGTTGGTTTATGCCAGAGCACAGCGCACAGTGCAAAACGGCTGTTGGTTTACGCCAGAGCACAGCGCACAGTGCAAAACGACTGTTGGTTTAGGCAAAAGCATAGTGCACAATGCAAAACGACTGTTGGTTTACTCAAAAGCATAGTGCACAGTGCAAAACGGCTGCTCGTTTATGCCAGAGCACAGCGCACAGCGCACAGTGCAAAACGGCTGTGGGTTTACGCCAGAGCACAGCGCACAACGCAAAACGACTGTTGGTTTACTCAAAAGCATAGTGCACAGTGCAAAACGGCTGTTGGTTTACGCCAAAGCATAGCGCGCAGTGCAAAACGACTGTTGGTTTATGCCAGACCACAGCGCACAGTGCAAAACGGCTGTTGGTTTACGCCAGAGCACAGCGCACAGTGCAAAACGACTGTTGGTTTAGGCAAAAGCATAGTGCACAATGCAAAACGACTGTTGGTTTACTCAAAAGCATAGTGCACAGTGCAAAACGGCTGTTGGTTTATGCCAGAGCACAGCGCACAGTGCAAAACGGCTGTTGGTTTACGCCAGAGCACAGCGCACAGTGCAAAACGGCTGTTGGTTTACGCCAGAGCACAGCGCACAGTGCAAAACGACTGTTGGTTTACTCAAAAGCATAGTGCACAGTGCAAAACGGCTGTTCGTTTATGTCAGAGCACAGCGCACAGTGCAAAACGGCTGTTGGTTTAGGCAAAAGCATAGTGCACAATGCAAAACGACTGTTGGTTTACTCAAAAGCATAGTGCGCAGTGCAAAACGGCTGTTGGTTTATGCCAGAGCACAGCGCACAGTCAAAACGATTGTTGGTTTAGGCAAAAGCATAGTGCACAATGCAAAACGACTGTTGGTTTACTCAAAAGCATAGTGCACAGTGCAAAACGGCTGTTGGTTTATGCCAGAGCACAGCGCAGAGTGCAAAACGGCTGTTGGTTTACGCCAGAGCACAGCGCACAGTGCAAAACGGCTGTTGGTTTACGCCAGAGCATAGCGCACAGTGCAAAACGACTGTTGGTTTACTCAAAAGCATAGTGCACAGTGCAAAACGGCTGTTGGTTTATGCCAGAGCACAGCGCACAGTGCAAAACGACTTTTGGTTTACGCAAAAGCATAGTGCACAGTGCAAAACGACTGTTGGCTTACTCAAAAGCATAGTGCACAATGCAAAACGACTGTTGGTTTACTCAAAAGCATAGTGTACAGTGCAAAACGGCTGTTGGTTTATGCCAGAGCACAGCGCACAGTGCAAAACGGCTGTTGGTTTATGCCAGAGCACAGCGCACAGTGCAAAACGGCTGTTGGTTTACGCCAGAGCACAACGCACAGTGCAAAACGGCTTTTGGTTTAGGCAAAAGCATAGTGCACAATGCAAAACGACTGTTGGCTTACTCAAAAGCATAGTGCACAGTGCAAAACGGCTGTTCGTTTATGCCAGAGCACAGCGCACAGTGCAAAACGGCTGTTGGTTTACGCCAGAGCACAGCGCACAGTGCAAAACGGCTGATGGTTTACGCCAGAGCACAGCGCACAGTGCAAAACGGCTGTGGGTTTACGCCAGAGCACAGCGCACAGTGCAAAACGACTGTTGGTTTACTCAAAAGCATAGTGCACAGTGCAAAACGTGTGTTCGTGTTCGTTTATGCCAGAGCACAGCGCACAGTGCAAAACGACTGTTGGTTTAGGCAAAAGCATAGTGCACAATGCAAAACGACTGTTGGTTTACTCAAAAGCATAGTGCACAGTGCAAAACGGCTGTTGGTTTAGGCAAAAGCATAGTGCACAATGCAAAACGACTGTTGGCTTACTCTAAAGCATAGTGCACAGTGCAAAACGGCTGTTCGTTTATGCCAGAGCACAGCGCACAGTGCAAAACGGCTGTTGGTTTACTCAAAAGCATAGTGCACAGTGCAAAACGGCTGTTCGTTTATGCCAGAGCACAGCGCACAATGCAAAACGACTGTTGGTTTACTCAAAAGCATAGTGCACAGTGCAAAACGGGTGCTCGTGTATGCCAGAGCACAGCGCACAGTGCAAAACGGCTGTGGGTTTACGCCAGAGCACAGCGCACAGTGCAAAACGACTGTTGGTTTACTCAAAAGCATAGTGCACAGTGCAAAACGGCTGTTCGTTTATGCCAGAGCACAGCGCACAGTGCAAAACGGCTGTTGGTTTACGCCAGAGCACAGCGCACAGTGCAAAACGACTGTTGGTTTACTCAAAAGCATAGTGCACAGTGCAAAACGGCTGTTCGTTTATGCCAGAGCACAGCGCACAATGCAAAACGACTGTTGGTTTACTCAAAAGCATAGTGCACAGTGCAAAACGGCTGCTCGTTTATGCCAGAGCACAGCGCACAGTGCAAAACGGCTGTGGGTTTACGCCAGAGCACAGCGCACAGTGCAAAACGACTGTTGGTTTACTCAAAAGCATAGTGCACAGTGCAAAACGGCTGTTCGTTTATGCCAGAGCACAGCGCACAGTGCAAAACGGCTGTTGGTTTACGCCAGAGCACAGCGCACAGTGCAAAACGGCTGTTGGTTTACGCCAGAGCACAGCGCACAGTGCAAAACGACTGTTGGTTTACTCAAAAGCATAGTGCACAGTGCAAAACGGCTGTTCGTTTATGCCAGAGCACAGCGCACAGTGCAAAACGGCTGTTGGTTTACGCCAGAGCACAGCGCACAGTGCAAAACGGCTGTTGGTTTACGCCAGAGCACAGCGCACAGTGCAAAACGGCTGTTGGTTTACGCCAGAGCACAGCGCACAGTGCAAAACGGCTGTTGGTTTACGCCAGAGCACAGCGCACAGTGCAAAACGACTTTTGGTTTACGCAAAAGCATAGTTCACAGTGCAAAACGACTGTTGGCTTACTCAAAAGCATAGTGCACAGTGCAAAACGACTGCTGGTTTACGCAAAGGGATACTGCACAGTGCAAAACGACTGTTTGTTTACGCCAAAGCATAGCGCACAGTGCAAAACGACTGTTGGTTTACGCCAGAGCACAGCGCACAGTGCAAAACGACTGTTGGTTAACTCAAAAGCATAGTGCACAGTGCAAAACGGCTGTTCGTTTATGCCAGAGCACAGCGCACAGTGCAAAACGGCTGTTGGTTTACGCCAGAGCACAGCGCACAGTGCAAAACGGCTGTTGGTTTACGCCAGAGCACAGCGCACAGTGCAAAACGACTGTTGGTTTAGGCAAAAGCATAGTGCACAATGCAAAACGACTGTTGGTTTACTCAAAAGCATAGTGCACAGTGCAAAACGGCTGTTGGTTTACGCCAGAGCTCAGCGCACAGTGCAAAACGGCTGTTGGTTTACGCCAGAGCACAGCGCACAGTGCAAAACGACTGTTGGTTTACTCAAAAGCATAGTGCACAGTGCAAAACGGCTGTTCGTTTATGCCAGAGCACAGCGCACAGTGCAAAACGGCTGTTGGTTTAGGCAAAAGCATAGTGCACAATGCAAAACGACTGTTGGTTTACTCAAAAGCATAGTGCACAGTGCAAAACGGCTGTTGGTTTACGCCAGAGCACAGCGCACAGTGCAAAACGGCTGTTGGTTTACGCCAGAGCACAGCGCACAGTGCAAAACGACTGTTGGTTGACTCAAAAGCATAGTGCACAGTGCAAAACGGCTGTTGGTTTATGCCAGAGCACAGCGCACAGTGCAAAACGACTGTTGGTTTAGGCAAAAGCATAGTGCACAATGCAAAACGACTGTTGGTTTACTCAAAAGCATAGTGCACAGTGCAAAACGGCTGTTGGTTTATGCCAGAGCACAGCGCACAGTGCAAAACGGCTGTTGGTTTACGCCAGAGCACAACGCACAGTGCAAAACGGCTGTTGGTTTACGCCAGAGCATAGCGCACAGTGCAAAACGACTGTTGGTTTACTCAAAAGCATAGTGCACAGTGCAAAACGGCTGTTGGTTTATGCCAGAGCACAGCGCACAGTGCAAAACGACTGTTGGTTTAGGCAAAAGCATAGTGCACAATGCAAAACGACTGTTGGTTTACTCAAAAGCATAGTGCACAGTGCAAAACGGCTGTTGGTTTAGGCAAAAGCATAGTGCACAATGCAAAACGACTGTTGGCTTACTCAAAAGCATAGTGCACAGTGCAAAACGGCTGTTCGTTTATGCCAGAGCACAGCGCACAGTGCAAAACGGCTGTTCGTTTATGCCAGAGCACAGCGCACAGTGCAAAACGGCTTTTGGTTTAGGCAAAAGCATAGTGCACAATGCAAAACGACTGTTGGCTTACTCAAAAGCATAGTGCACAGTGCAAAACGGCTGTTCGTTTATGCCAGAGCACAGCGCACAGTGCAAAACGACTGTTGGTTTACGCCAGAGCACAGCGCACAGTGCAAAACGGCTTTCGGTTTAGGCAAAAGCATAGTGCACAATGCAAAACGACTGTTGGCTTACTCAAAAGCATAGTGCACAGTGCAAAACGGCTGTTCGTGTATGCCAGAGCACAGCGCACAGTGCAAAACGGCTGTTGGTTTACGCCAGAGCACAGCGCACAGTGCAAAACGGCTGTTGGTTTACGCCAGAGCACAGCGCACAGTGCAAAACGACTGTTGGTTTACTCAAAAGCATAGTGCACAGTGCAAAACGGCTGTTCGTTTATGCCAGAGCACAGCGCACAGTGCAAAACGGCTGTTGGTTTAGGCAAAAGCATAGTGCACAATGCAAAACGACTGTTGGTTTACTCAAAAGCATAGTGCACAGTGCAAAACGGCTGTTGGTTTACGCCAGAGCACAGCGCACAGTGCAAAACGGCTGTTGGTTTACGCCAGAGCACAGCGCACAGTGCAAAACGACTGTTGGTTGACTCAAAAGCATAGTGCACAGTGCAAAACGGCTGTTGGTTTATGCCAGAGCACAGCGCACAGTGCAAAACGACTGTTGGTTTAGGCAAAAGCATAGTGCACAATGCAAAACGACTGTTGGTTTACTCAAAAGCATAGTGCACAGTGCAAAACGGCTGTTGGTTTATGCCAGAGCACAGCGCACAGTGCAAAACGGCTGTTGGTTTACGCCAGAGCACAACGCACAGTGCAAAACGGCTGTTGGTTTACGCCAGAGCATAGCGCACAGTGCAAAACGACTGTTGGTTTACTCAAAAGCATAGTGCACAGTGCAAAACGGCTGTTGGTTTATGCCAGAGCACAGCGCACAGTGCAAAACGACTGTTGGTTTAGGCAAAAGCATAGTGCACAATGCAAAACGACTGTTGGTTTACTCAAAAGCATAGTGCACAGTGCAAAACGGCTGTTGGTTTAGGCAAAAGCATAGTGCACAATGCAAAACGACTGTTGGCTTACTCAAAAGCATAGTGCACAGTGCAAAACGGCTGTTCGTTTATGCCAGAGCACAGCGCACAGTGCAAAACGGCTGTTCGTTTATGCCAGAGCACAGCGCACAGTGCAAAACGGCTTTTGGTTTAGGCAAAAGCATAGTGCACAATGCAAAACGACTGTTGGCTTACTCAAAAGCATAGTGCACAGTGCAAAACGGCTGTTCGTTTATGCCAGAGCACAGCGCACAGTGCAAAACGACTGTTGGTTTACGCCAGAGCACAGCGCACAGTGCAAAACGGCTTTCGGTTTAGGCAAAAGCATAGTGCACAATGCAAAACGACTGTTGGCTTACTCAAAAGCATAGTGCACAGTGCAAAACGGCTGTTCGTTTATGCCAGAGCACAGCGCACAGTGCAAAACGGCTGTTGGTTTACGCCAGAGCACAGCGCACAGTGCAAAACGGCTGTTGGTTTACGCCAGAGCACAGCGCACAGTGCAAAACGACTGTTGGTTTACTCAAAAGCATAGTGCACAGTGCAAAACGGCTGCTCGTTTATGCCAGAGCACAGCGCACAGTGCAAAACGGCTGTGGGTTTACGCCAGAGCACAGCGCACAGTGCAAAACGACTGTTGGTTTACTCAAAAGCATAGTGCACAGTGCAAAACGGCTGCTCGTTTATGCCAGAGCACAGCGCACAGTGCAAAACGGCTGTTCGTTTATGCCAGAGCACAGCGCACAGTGCAAAACGGCTGTTGGTTTACGCCAGAGCACAGCGCACAGTGCAAAACGACTGTTGGTTTACTCAAAAGCATAGTGCACAATGCAAAACGACTGTTGGTTTACGCAAAAGCATAGTTCACAGTGCAAAACGACTGTTGGCTTACTCAAAAGCATAGTGCACAGTGCAAAACGACTGCTGGTTTACGCAAAGGGATACTGCACAGTGCAAAACGACTGTTTGTTTACGCCAAAGCATAGCGCACAGTGCAAAACGACTGTTGGTTTACGCCAGAGCACAGCGCACAGTGCAAAACGGCTGTTGGTTTACGCCAGAGCACAGCGCACAGTGCAAAACGACTGTTGGTTGACTCAAAAGCATAGTGCACAGTGCAAAACGGCTGTTGGTTTATGCCAGAGCACAGCGCACAGTGCAAAACGACTGTTGGTTTACGCCAGAGCACAGCGCACAGTGCAAAACGACTGTTGGTTTAGGCAAAAGCATAGTGCACAATGCAAAACGACTGTTGGTTTACTCAAAAGCATAGTGCACAGTGCAAAACGGCTGTTGGTTTACGCCAGAGCTCAGCGCACAGTGCAAAACGGCTGTTGGTTTACGCCAGAGCACAGCGCACAGTGCAAAACGACTGTTGGTTTACTCAAAAGCATAGTGCACAGTGCAAAACGGCTGTTCGTTTACGCCAGAGCTCAGCGCACAGTGCAAAACGGCTGTTGGTTTACGCCAGAGCACAGCGCACAGTGCAAAACGACTGTTGGTTTACTCAAAAGCATAGTGCACAGTGCAAAACGGCTGTTCGTTTATGCCAGAGCACAGCGCACAGTGCAAAACGGCTGTTGGTTTAGGCAAAAGCATAGTGCACAATGCAAAACGACTGTTGGTTTACTCAAAAGCATAGTGCACAGTGCAAAACGGCTGTTGGTTTACGCCAGAGCACAGCGCACAGTGCAAAACGGCTGTTGGTTTACGCCAGAGCACAGCGCACAGTGCAAAACGACTGTTGGTTGACTCAAAAGCATAGTGCACAGTGCAAAACGGCTGTTGGTTTATGCCAGAGCACAGCGCACAGTGCAAAACGACTGTTGGTTTAGGCAAAAGCATAGTGCACAATGCAAAACGACTGTTGGTTTACTCAAAAGCATAGTGCACAGTGCAAAACGGCTGTTGGTTTATGCCAGAGCACAGCGCACAGTGCAAAACGGCTGTTGGTTTACGCCAGAGCACAACGCACAGTGCAAAACGGCTGTTGGTTTACGCCAGAGCATAGCGCACAGTGCAAAACGACTGTTGGTTTACTCAAAAGCATAGTGCACAGTGCAAAACGGCTGTTGGTTTATGCCAGAGCACAGCGCACAGTGCAAAACGACTGTTGGTTTAGGCAAAAGCATAGTGCACAATGCAAAACGACTGTTGGTTTACTCAAAAGCATAGTGCACAGTGCAAAACGGCTGTTGGTTTAGGCAAAAGCATAGTGCACAATGCAAAACGACTGTTGGCTTACTCAAAAGCATAGTGTACAGTGCAAAACGGCTGTTCGTTTATGCCAGAGCACAGCGCACAGTGCAAAACGGCTGTTCGTTTATGCCAGAGCACAGCGCACAGTGCAAAACGGCTTTTGGTTTAGGCAAAAGCATAGTGCACAATGCAAAACGACTGTTGGCTTACTCAAAAGCATAGTGCACAGTGCAAAACGGCTGTTCGTTTATGCCAGAGCACAGCGCACAGTGCAAAACGACTGTTGGTTTACGCCAGAGCACAGCGCACAGTGCAAAACGGCTTTTGGTTTAGGCAAAAGCATAGTGCACAATGCAAAACGACTGTTGGCTTACTCAAAAGCATAGTGCACAGTGCAAAACGGCTGTTCGTTTATGCCAGAGCACAGCGCACAGTGCAAAACGGCTGTTGGTTTACGCCAGAGCACAGCGCACAGTGCAAAACGGCTGTTGGTTTACGCCAGAGCACAGCGCACAGTGCAAAACGACTGTTGGTTTACTCAAAAGCATAGTGCACAGTGCAAAACGGCTGCTCGTTTATGCCAGAGCACAGCGCACAGTGCAAAACGGCTGTGGGTTTACGCCAGATCACAGCGCACAGTGCAAAACGACTGTTGGTTTACTCAAAAGCATAGTGCACAGTGCAAAACGGCTGTTCGTTTATGCCAGAGCACAGCGCACAGTGCAAAACGGCTGTTGGTTTACGCCAGAGCACAGCGCACAGTGCAAAACGACTGTTGGTTTACTCAAAAGCATAGTGCACAATGCAAAACGACTGTTGGTTTACTCAAAAGCATAGTGCACAGTGCAAAACGGCTGTTGGTTTATGCCAGAGCACAGCGCACAGTGCAAAACGACTGTTGGTTTAGGCAAAAGCATAGTGCACAATGCAAAACGACTGTTGGTTTACTCAAAAGCATAGTGCACAGTGCATAACGGCTGTTCGTTTATGCCAGAGCACAGCGCACAGTGCAAAACGGCTGTTGGTTTACGCCAGAGCACAGCGCACAGTGCAAAACGACTGTTGGTTTAGGCAAAAGCATAGTGCACGATGCAAAACGACTGTTGGTTTACTCAAAAGCATAGTGCACAGTGCAAAACGGCTGTTGGTTTATGCCAGAGCACAGCGCACAGTGCAAAACGACTGTTGGTTTAGGCAAAAGCATAGTGCACAATGCAAAACGACTGTTGGTTTACTCAAAAGCATAGTGCACAGTGCAAAACGGCTGTTGGTTTATGCCAGAGCACAGCGCACAGTGCAAAACGGCTGTTGGTTTACGCCAGAGCACAGCGCACAGTGCAAAACGGCTGTTGGTTTACGCCAGAGCATAGCGCACAGTGCAAAACGACTGTTGGTTTACTCAAAAGCATAGTGCACAGTGCAAAACGGCTGTTGGTTTATGCCAGAGCACAGCGCACAGTGCAAAACGACTTTTGATTTACGCAAAAGCATAGTGCACAGTGCAAAACGACTGTTGGCTTACTCAAAAGCATAGTGCACAATGCAAAACGACTGTTGGTTTACTCAAAAGTATAGTGCACAGTGCAAAACGGCTGTTGGTTTACGCCAAAGCATAGCGCGCAGTGCAAAACGACTGTTGGTTTACGCCAGAGCACAGCGCACAGTGCAAAACGGCTTTTGGTTTAGGCAAAAGCATAGTGCACAATGCAAAACGACTGTTGGTTTACTCAAAAGCATAGTGTACAGTGCAAAACGGCTGTTGGTTTATGCCAGAGCACAGCGCACAGTGCAAAACGACTGTTGGTTTAGGCAAAAGCATAGTGCACAATGCAAAACGACTGTTGGTTTACTCAAAAGTATAGTGCACAGTGCAAAACGGCTGTTGGTTTACGCCAAAGCATAGCGCGCAGTGCAAAACGACTGTTGGTTTACGCCAGAGCACAGCGCACAGTGCAAAACGGCTTTTGGTTTAGGCAAAAGCATAGTGCACAATGCAAAACGACTGTTGGCTTACTCAAAAGCATAGTGCACAGTGCAAAACGGCTGTTCGTTTATGCCAGAGCACAGCGCACAGTGCAAAACGGCTGTTGGTTTACGCCAGAGCACAGCGCACAGTGCAAAACGGCTGTTGGTTTACGCCAGAGCACAGCGCACAGTGCAAAACGACTGTTGGTTTACTCAAAAGCATAGTGCACAGTGCAAAACGGCTGCTCGTTTATGCCAGAGCACAGCGCACAGTGCAAAACGGCTGTGGGTTTACGCCAGAGCACAGCGCACAGTGCAAAACGACTGTTGGTTTACTCAAAAGCATAGTGCACAGTGCAAAACGGCTGCTCGTTTATGCCAGAGCACAGCGCACAGTGCAAAACGGCTGTTGGTTTACGCCAGAGCACAGCGCACAGTGCAAAACGACTGTTGGTTTACTCAAAAGCATAGTGCACAGTGCAAAACGGCTGTTCGTTTATGCCAGAGCACAGCGCACAGTGCAAAACGGCTGTTGGTTTACGCCAGAGCACAGCGCACAGTGCAAAACGGCTGTTGGTTTACGCCAGAGCACAGCGCACAGTGCAAAACGGCTGTTGGTTTACGCCAGAGCACAGCGCACAGTGCAAAACGACTGTTGGTTTAGGCAAACGCATAGAGCACAGTGCAAAACGGCTGTTCGTTTATGCCAGAGCACAGCGCACAGTGCAAAACGGCTGTTCGTTTATGCCAGAGCACAGCGCACAGTGCAAAACGGCTGTGGGTTTATGCCAGAGCACAGCGCACAGTGCAAAACGACTGTTGGTTTACTCAAAAGCATAGTGCACAGTGCAAAACGGCTGTTCGTTTATGCCAGAGCACAGCGCACAGTGCAAAACGGCTGTTGGTTTACGCCAGAGCACAGCGCACAGTGCAAAACGACTGTTGGTTTAGGCAAAAGCATAGTGCACAATGCAAAACGACTGTTGGTTTACTCAAAAGCATAGTGCACAGTGCAAAACGGCTGTTAGTTTATGCCAGAGCACAGCGCACAGTGCAAAACGGCTGTTGGTTTACGCCAGAGCACAGCGCACAGTGCAAAACGGCTGTTGGTTTACGCCACAGCACAGCGCACAGTGCAAAACGACTTTTGGTTTACTCAAAAGCATAGTGCACAGTGCAAAACGGCTGTTCGTTTATGCCAGAGCACAGCCCACAGTGCAAAACGGCTGTTGGTTTACGCCAGAGCACAGCGCACAGTGCAAAACGACTATTGGTTTAGGCAAAAGCATAGTGCACAATGTAAAACGACTGTTGGTTTACTCAAAAGCATAGCGCACAGTGCAAAACGGCTGTTCGTTTACGCCAGAGCACAGCGCACAGTGCAAAACGACTGTTGGTTTACTCAAAAGCATAGTGCACAGTGCAAAACGGCTGTTCGTTTAAGCCAGAGCACAGCGCACAGTGCAAAACGGCTGTTGGTTTACGCCAGAGCACAGCGCACAGTGCAAAACGACTGTTGGTTTAGGCAAAAGCATAGTGCACAATGCAAAACGACTGTTGGTTTACTCAAAAGCATAGTGCACAGTGCAAAACGGCTGTTGGTTTATGCCAGAGCACAGCGCACAGTGCAAAACGGCTGTTGGTTTACGCCAGAGCACAGCGCACAGTGCAAAACGGCCGTTGGTTTACGCCAGAGCACAGCGCACAGTGCAAAACGGCTGTTGGTTTACGCCAGAGCACAGCGCACAGTGCAAAACGACTTTTGGTTTACGCAAAAGCATAGTGCACAGTGCAAAACGACTGTTGGCTTACTCAAAAGCATAGTGCACAGTGCAAAACGACTGCTGATTTACGCACATGGATACTGCACAGTGCAAAACGACTGTTGGTTTACGCCAAAGCATAGCGCACAGTGCAAAACGACTGTTGGTTTACGCCAGAGCACAGCGCACAGTGCAAAACGACTGTTGGTTAACTCAAAAGCATAGTGCACAGTGCAAAACGGCTGTTCGTTTATGCCAGAGCACAGCGCACAGTGCAAAACGACTATTGGTTTAGGCAAAAGCATAGTGCACAATGTAAAACGACTGTTGGTTTACTCAAAAGCATAGTGCACAGTGCAAAACGGCTGTTCGTTTATGCCAGAGCACAGCGCACAGTGCAAAACGGCTGTTCGTTTATGCCAGAGCACAGCGCACAGTGCAAAACGGCTTTTGGTTTAGGCAAAAGCATAGTGCACAATGCAAAACGAATATTGGCTTACTCAAAAGCATAGTGCACAGTGCAAAACGGCTGTTCGTTTATGCCAGAGCACAGCGCACAGTGCAAAACGACTGTTGGTTTACGCCAGAGCACAGCGCACAGTGCAAAACGGCTTTTGGTTTAGGCAAAAGCATAGTGCACAATGCAAAACGACTGTTGGCTTACTCAAAAGCATAGTGCACAGTGCAAAACGGCTGTTCGTTTATGCCAGAGCACAGCGCACAGTGCAAAACGGCTGTTGGTTTACGCCAGAGCACAGCGCACAGTGCAAAACGACTGTTGGTTTACTCAAAAGCATAGTGCACAATGCAAAACGACTGTTGGTTTACTCAAAAGCATAGTGCACAGTGCAAAACGGCTGTTGGTTTATGCCAGAGCACAGCGCACAGTGCAAAACGACTGTTGGTTTAGGCAAAAGCATAGTGCACAATGCAAAACGACTGTTGGTTTACTCAAAAGCATAGTGCACAATGCAAAACGACTGTTGGTTTACTCAAAAGCATAGTGCACAGTGCAAAACGGCTGTTGGTTTATGCCAGAGCACAGCGCACAGTGCAAAACGACTGTTGGTTTAGGCAAAAGCATAGTGCACAATGCAAAACGACTGTTGGTTTACTCAAGAGCATAGTGCACAGTGCAAAACGGCTGTTCGTTTATGCCAGAGCACAGCGCTCAGTGCAAAACAGCTGTTGGTTTACGCCAGAGCACAGCGCACAGTGCAAAACGACTGTTGGTTTACTCAAAAGCATAGTGCACAATGCAAAACGACTGTTGGTTTACTCAAAAGCATAGTGCACAGTGCAAAACGGCTGTTGGTTTATGCCAGAGCACAGCGCACAGTGCAAAACGACTGTTGGTTTAGGCAAAAGCATAGTGCAAACGGCTGTTGGTTTACGCCAGAGCACAGCGCACAGTGCAAAACGGCTGTTGGTTTACGCCAGAGCACAGCGCGCAGTGCAAAACGACTGTTGGTTTACTCAAAAGCATAGTGCACAGTGCAAAACGGCTGTTCGTTTATGCCAGAGCACAGCGCACAGTCCAAAACGGCTGTTGGTTTACGCCAGAGCACAGCGCACAGTGCAAAACGACTGTTGGTTTAGGCAAAAGCATAGTGCACAATGCAAAACGACTGTTGGTTTACTCAAAAGCATAGTGCACAGTGCAAAACGGCTGTTGGTTTATGCCAGAGCACAGCGCACAGTGCAAAACGGCTGTTGGTTTACGCCAGAGCACAGCGCACAGTGCAAAACGGCTGTTGGTTTACGCCAGAGCACAGCGCACAGTGCAAAACGGCTGTTGGTTTACGCCAGAGCACAGCGCACAGTGCAAAACGACTTTTGGTTTACGCAAAAGCATAGTGCACAGTACAAAACGACTGTTGGCTTACTCAAAAGCATATTGCACAGTGCAAAACGACTGCTGGTTTACGCACATGGATACTGCACAGTGCAAAACGACTGTTGGTTTACGCCAAAGCATAGCGCACAGTGCAAAACGACTGTTGGTTTACGCCAGAGCACAGCGCACAGTGCAAAACGACTGTTGGTTAACTCAAAAGCATAGTGCACAGTGCAAAACGGCTGTTCGTTTATGCCAGAGCACAGCGCACAGTGCAAAACGGCTGTTGGTTTACGCCAGAGCACAGCGCACAGTGCAAAACGGCTGTTGGTTTACGCCAGAGCACAGCGCACAGTGCAAAACGACTGTTGGTTTACTCAAAAGCATAGTGCACAGTGCAAAACGGCTGTTCGTTTATGCCAGAGCACAGCGCACAGTGCAAAACGGCTGTTGGTTTACGCCAGAGCACAGCGCACAGTGCAAAACGACTGTTGGTTTAGGCAAAAGCATAGTGCACAATGCAAAACGACTGTTGGTTTACTCAAAAGCATAGTGCACAGTGCAAAACGGCTGTTGGTTTATGCCAGAGCACAGCGCACAGTGCAAAACGGCTGTTGGTTTACGCCAGAGCACAGCGCACAGTGCAAAACGGCCGTTGGTTTACGCCAGAGCACAGCGCACAGTGCAAAACGACTGTTGGTTTACGCCAGAGCACAGCGCACAGTGCAAAACGACTTTTGGTTTACGCAAAAGCATAGTGCACAATGCAAAACGGCTGTTCGTTTATGCCAGAGCACAGCGCACAGTGCAAAACGGCTGTTATTTTACGCAAGAGCACAGCGCACTGTGCAAAACGACTGTTGGTTTAGGCAAAAGCATAGTGCACAATGCAAAACGACTGTTGGTTTACTCAAAAGCATAGTGCACAGTGCAAAACGGCTGTTGGTTTATGCCAGAGCACAGCGCACAGTGCAAAACGGCTGTTGGTTTACGCCAGAGCACAGCGCACAGTGCAAAACGGCTGTTGGTTTACGCCAGAGCACAGCGCACAGTGCAAAACGACTGTTGGTTTACTCAAAAGCATAGTGCACAGTGCAAAACGGCTGTTCGTTTATGTCAGAGCACAGCGCACAGTGCAAAACGGCTGTTGGTTTAGGCAAAAGCATAGTGCACAATGCAAAACGACTGTTGGTTTACTCAAAAGCATAGTGCACAGTGCAAAACGGCTGTTGGTTTATGCCAGAGCACAGCGCACAGTGCAAAACGACTATTGGTTAACTCAAAAGCATAGTGCACAGTGCAAAACGGCTGTTCGTTTATGCCAGAGCACAGCGCACAGTGCAAAACGGCTGTTGGTTTACGCCAGAGCACAGCGCACAGTGCAAAACGACTGTTGGTTTACGCCAGAGCACAGCGCACAGTGCAAAACGACTGTTGGTTTACTCAAAAGCATAGTGCACAGTGCAAAACGGCTGTTCGTTTATGCCAGAGCACAGCGCACAGTGCAAAACGGCTGTTGGTTTACGCCAGAGCACAGCGCACAGTGCAAAACGACTGTTGGTTTAGGCAAAAGCATAGTGCACAATGCAAAACGACTGTTGGTTTACTCAAAAGCATAGTGCACAGTGCAAAACGGCTGCTCGTTTATGCCAGAGCACAGCGCACGGTGCAAAACGGCTGTGGGTTTACGCCAGAGCACAGCGCACAACGCAAAACGACTGTTGGTTTACTCAAAAGCATAGTGCACAGTGCAAAACGGCTGTTGGTTTACGCCAAAGCATAGCGCGCAGTGCAAAACGACTGTTGGTTTACGCCAGAGCACAGCGCACAGTGCAAAACGACTGTTGGTTTAGGCAAAAGCATAGTGCACAGTGCAAAACGGCTGTTGGTTTACTCAAAAGCATAGTGCACAGTGCAAAACGGCTGCTCGTTTATGCCAGAGCACAGCGCACAGTGCAAAACGACTGTTGGTTTAGGCAAAAGCATAGTGCACAATGCTAAACGACTGTTGGTTTACTCAAAAGCATAGTGCACAGTGCAAAACGGCTGTGGGTTTACGCCAGAGCACAGCGCACAACGCAAAACGACTGTTGGTTTACTCAAAAGCATAGTGCACACTGCAAAACGGCTGTTGGTTTACGCCAAAGCATAGCGCGCAGTGCAAAACGACTGTTGGTTTATGCCAGAGCACAGCGCACAGTGCAAAACGGCTGTTGGTTTACGCCAGAGCACAGCGCACAGTGCAAAACGACTGTTGGTTTAGGCAAAAGCATAGTGCACAATGCAAAACGACTGTTGGTTTACTCAAAAGCATAGTGCACAGTGCAAAACGGCTGTTGGTTTATGCCAGAGCACAGCGCACAGTGCAAAACGGCTGTTGGTTTACGCCAGAGCACAGCGCACAGTGCAAAACGGCTGTTGGTTTACGCCAGAGCACAGCGCACAGTGCAAAACGACTGTTGGTTTACTCAAAAGCATAGTGCACAGTGCAAAACGGCTGTTCGTTTATGTCAGAGCACAGCGCACAGTGCAAAACGGCTGTTGGTTTTTTATTCAAAAGCATAGTGCACAATGCAAAACGACTGTTGGTTTACTCAAAAGCATAGTGCACAGTGCAAAACGGCTGTTGGTTTATGCCAGAGCACAGCGCGCAGTGCAAAACGACTGTTGGTTTAGGCAAAAGCATAGTGCACAATGCAAAACGACTGTTGGTTTACTCAAAAGCATAGTGCACAGTGCAAAACGGCTGTTGGTTTATGCCAGAGCACAGCGCACAGTGCAAAACGGCTGTTGGTTTACGCCAGAGCATAGCGCACAGTGCAAAACGACTGTTGGTTTACTCAAAAGCATAGTGCACAGTGCAAAACGGCTGTTGGTTTATGCCAGAGCACAGCGCACAGTGCAAAACGACTTTTGGTTTACGCAAAAGCATAGTGCACAGTGCAAAACGACTGTTGGCTTACTCAAAAGCATAGTGCACAATGCAAAACGACTGTTGGTTTACTCAAAAGCATAGTGTACAGTGCAAAACGGCTGTTGGTTTATGCCAGAGCACAGCGCACAGTGCAAAACGGCTGTTGGTTTATGCCAGAGCACAGCGCACAGTGCAAAACGGCTGTTGGTTTACGCCAGAGCACAACGCACAGTGCAAAATGGCTTTTGGTTTAGGCAAAAGCATAGTGCACAATGCAAAACGACTGTTGGCTTACTCAAAAGCATAGTGCACAGTGCAAAACGGCTGTTCGTTTATGCCAGAGCACAGCGCACAGTGCAAAACGGCTGTTGGTTTACGCCAGAGCACAGCGCACAGTGCAAAACGGCTGATGGTTTACGCCAGAGCACAGCGCACAGTGCAAAACGGCTGTGGGTTTACGCCAGAGCACAGCGCACAGTGCAAAACGACTGTTGGTTTACTCAAAAGCATAGTGCACAGTGCAAAACGGCTGTTCGTTTATGCCAGAGCACAGCGCACAGTGCAAAACGACTGTTGGTTTAGGCAAAAGCATAGTGCACAATGCAAAACGACTGTTGGTTTACTCAAAAGCATAGTGCACAGTGCAAAACGGCTGTTGGTTTAGGCAAAAGCATAGTGCACAATGCAAAACGACTGTTGGCTTACTCAAAAGCATAGTGCACAACGCAAAACGGCTGTTCGTTTATGCCAGAGCACAGCGCACAGTGCAAAACGGCTGTTGGTTTACTCAAAAGCATAGTGCACAGTGCAAAACGGCTGTTCGTTTATGCCAGAGCACAGCGCACAATGCAAAACGACTGTTGGTTTACTCAAAAGCATAGTGCATAGTGCACAGTGCAAAACGGCTGCTCGTTTATGCCAGAGCACAGCGCACAGTGCAAAACGGCTGTGGGTTTACGCCAGAGCACAGCGCACAGTGCAAAACGACTGTTGGTTTACTCAAAAGCATAGTGCACAGTGCAAAACGGCTGTTGGTTTACGCCAGAGCACAGCGCACAGTGCAAAACGACTGTTGGTTTACTCAAAAGCATAGTGCACAGTGCAAAACGGCTGTTCGTTTATGCCAGAGCACAGCGCACAATGCAAAACGACTGTTGGTTTACTCAAAAGCATAGTGCATAGTGCAAAACGGCTGCTCGTTTATGCCAGAGCACAGCGCACAGTGCAAAACGGCTGTGGGTTTACGACAGAGCACAGCGCACAGTGCAAAACGACTGTTGGTTTACTCAAAAGCATAGTGCACAGTGCAAAACGGCTGTTCGTTTATGCCAGAGCACAGCGCACAGTGCAAAACGGCTGTTGGTTTACGCCAGAGCACAGCGCACAGTGCAAAACGGCTGTTGGTTTACGCCAGAGCACAGCGCACAGTGCAAAACGACTGTTGGTTTACTCAAAAGCATAGTGCACAGTGCAAAACGGCTGTTCGTTTATGCCAGAGCACAGCGCACAGTGCAAAACGGCTGTTGGTTTGCGCCAGAGCACAGCGCACAGTGCAAAACGGCTGTTGGTTTACGCCAGAGCACAGCGCACAGTGCAAAACGGCTGTTGGTTTACGCCAGAGCACAGCGCACAGTGCAAAACGACTTTTGGTTTACGCAAAAGCATAGTTCACAGTGCAAAACGACTGTTGGCTTACTCAAAAGCATAGTGCACAGTGCAAAACGACTGCTGGTTTACGCAAAGGGATACTGCACAGTGCAAAACGACTGTTTGTTTACGCCAAAGCATAGCGCACAGTGCAAAACGACTGTTGGTTTACGCCAGAGCACAGCGCACAGTGCAAAACGACTGTTGGTTAACTCAAAAGCATAGTGCACAGTGCAAAACGGCTGTTCGTTTATGCCAGAGCACAGCGCACAGTGCAAAACGGCTGTTGGTTTACGCCAGAGCACAGCGCACAGTGCAAAACGGCTGTTGGTTTACGCCAGAGCACAGCGCACAGTGCAAAACGGCTGTTGGTTTACGCCAGAGCACAGCGCACAGTGCAAAACGACTGTTGGTTTACTCAAAAGCATAGTGCACAATGCAAAACGACTGTTGGTTTACTCAAAAGCATAGTGCACAATGCAAAACGACTGTTGGTTTACTCAAAAGCATAGTGCACAGTGCAAAACGGCTGTTGGTTTATGCCAGAGCACAGCGCACAGTGCAAAACGACTGTTGGTTTACGCCAGAGCACAGCGCACAGTGCAAAACGACTGTTGGTTTACTCAAAAGCACAGCGCACAGTGCAAAACACCTGTTGGTTTACGCCAGAGCACAGCGCACAGTGCAAAACGACTGTTGGTTTGGGCAAAAGCATAGTGCACAATGCAAAACGACTGTTGGTTTACTCAAAAGCATAGTGCACAGTGCAAAACGGCTGTTGGTTTATGCCAGAGCACAGCGCACAGTGCAAAACGGCTGTTGGTTTACGCCAGAGCACAGCGCACAGTGCAAAACGGCTGTTGGTTTACGCCAGAGCACAGCGCACAGTGCAAAACGACTGTTGGTTTACTCAAAAGCATAGTGCACAGTGCAAAACGGCTGTTCGTTTATGTCAGAGCACAGCGCACAGTGCAAAACGGCTGTTGGTTTAGGCAAAAGCATAGTGCACAATGCAAAACGACTGTTGGTTTACTCAAAAGCATAGTGCACAGTGCAAAACGGCTGTTGGTTTATGCCAGAGCACAGCGCACAGTGCAAAACGACTATTGGTTAACTCAAAAGCATAGTGCACAGTGCAAAACGGCTGTTCGTTTATGCCAGAGCACAGCGCACAGTGCAAAACGGCTGTTGGTTTACGCCAGAGCACAGCGCACAGTGCAAAACGACTGTTGGTTTCCGCCAGAGCACAGCGCACAGTGCAAAACGACTGTTGGTTTACTCAAAAGCATAGTGCACAGTGCAAAACGGCTGTTCGTTTATGCCAGAGCACAGCGCACAGTGCAAAACGGCTGTTGGTTTACGCCAGAGCACAGCGCACAGTGCAAAACGACTGTTGGTTTAGGCAAAAGCATAGTGCACAATGCAAAACGACTGTTGGTTTACTCAAAAGCATAGTGCACAGTGCAAAACGGCTGCTCGTTTATGCCAGAGCACAGCGCACAGTGCAAAACGACTGTTGGTTTAGGCAAAAGCATAGTGCACAATGCAAAACGACTGTTGGTTTACTCAAAAGCATAGTGCACAGTGCAAAACGGCTGTTGGTTTAGGCAAAAGCATAGTGCACAATGCAAAACGACTGTTGGCTTACTCAAAAGCATAGTGCACAACGCAAAACGGCTGTTCGTTTATGCCAGAGCACAGCGCACAGTGCAAAACGGCTGTTGGTTTACTCAAAAGCATAGTGCACAGTGCAAAACGGCTGTTCGTTTATGCCAGAGCACAGCGCACAATGCAAAACGACTGTTGGTTTACTCAAAAGCATAGTGCATAGTGCACAGTGCAAAACGGCTGCTCGTTTATGCCAGAGCACAGCGCACAGTGCAAAACGGCTGTGGGTTTACGCCAGAGCACAGCGCACAGTGCAAAACGACTGTTGGTTTACTCAAAAGCATAGTGCACAGTGCAAAACGGCTGTTGGTTTACGCCAGAGCACAGCGCACAGTGCAAAACGACTGTTGGTTTACTCAAAAGCATAGTGCACAGTGCAAAACGGCTGTTCGTTTATGCCAGAGCACAGCGCACAATGCAAAACGACTGTTGGTTTACTCAAAAGCATAGTGCATAGTGCAAAACGGCTGCTCGTTTATGCCAGAGCACAGCGCACAGTGCAAAACGGCTGTGGGTTTACGACAGAGCACAGCGCACAGTGCAAAACGACTGTTGGTTTACTCAAAAGCATAGTGCACAGTGCAAAACGGCTGTTCGTTTATGCCAGAGCACAGCGCACAGTGCAAAACGGCTGTTGGTTTACGCCAGAGCACAGCGCACAGTGCAAAACGGCTGTTGGTTTACGCCAGAGCACAGCGCACAGTGCAAAACGACTGTTGGTTTACTCAAAAGCATAGTGCACAGTGCAAAACGGCTGTTCGTTTATGCCAGAGCACAGCGCACAGTGCAAAACGGCTGTTGGTTTGCGCCAGAGCACAGCGCACAGTGCAAAACGGCTGTTGGTTTACGCCAGAGCACAGCGCACAGTGCAAAACGGCTGTTGGTTTACGCCAGAGCACAGCGCACAGTGCAAAACGACTTTTGGTTTACGCAAAAGCATAGTTCACAGTGCAAAACGACTGTTGGCTTACTCAAAAGCATAGTGCACAGTGCAAAACGACTGCTGGTTTACGCAAAGGGATACTGCACAGTGCAAAACGACTGTTTGTTTACGCCAAAGCATAGCGCACAGTGCAAAACGACTGTTGGTTTACGCCAGAGCACAGCGCACAGTGCAAAACGACTGTTGGTTAACTCAAAAGCATAGTGCACAGTGCAAAACGGCTGTTCGTTTATGCCAGAGCACAGCGCACAGTGCAAAACGGCTGTTGGTTTACGCCAGAGCACAGCGCACAGTGCAAAACGGCTGTTGGTTTACGCCAGAGCACAGCGCACAGTGCAAAACGGCTGTTGGTTTACGCCAGAGCACAGCGCACAGTGCAAAACGACTGTTGGTTTACTCAAAAGCATAGTGCACAATGCAAAACGACTGTTGGTTTACTCAAAAGCATAGTGCACAATGCAAAACGACTGTTGGTTTACTCAAAAGCATAGTGCACAGTGCAAAACGGCTGTTGGTTTATGCCAGAGCACAGCGCACAGTGCAAAACGACTGTTGGTTTACGCCAGAGCACAGCGCACAGTGCAAAACGACTGTTGGTTTACTCAAAAGCACAGCGCACAGTGCAAAACACCTGTTGGTTTACGCCAGAGCACAGCGCACAGTGCAAAACGACTGTTGGTTTGGGCAAAAGCATAGTGCACAATGCAAAACGACTGTTGGTTTACTCAAAAGCATAGTGCACAGTGCAAAACGGCTGTTGGTTTATGCCAGAGCACAGCGCACAGTGCAAAACGGCTGTTGGTTTACGCCAGAGCACAGCGCACAGTGCAAAACGGCTGTTGGTTTACGCCAGAGCACAGCGCACAGTGCAAAACGACTGTTGGTTTACTCAAAAGCATAGTGCACAGTGCAAAACGGCTGTTCGTTTATGTCAGAGCACAGCGCACAGTGCAAAACGGCTGTTGGTTTAGGCAAAAGCATAGTGCACAATGCAAAACGACTGTTGGTTTACTCAAAAGCATAGTGCACAGTGCAAAACGGCTGTTGGTTTATGCCAGAGCACAGCGCACAGTGCAAAACGACTATTGGTTAACTCAAAAGCATAGTGCACAGTGCAAAACGGCTGTTCGTTTATGCCAGAGCACAGCGCACAGTGCAAAACGGCTGTTGGTTTACGCCAGAGCACAGCGCACAGTGCAAAACGACTGTTGGTTTCCGCCAGAGCACAGCGCACAGTGCAAAACGACTGTTGGTTTACTCAAAAGCATAGTGCACAGTGCAAAACGGCTGTTCGTTTATGCCAGAGCACAGCGCACAGTGCAAAACGGCTGTTGGTTTACGCCAGAGCACAGCGCACAGTGCAAAACGACTGTTGGTTTAGGCAAAAGCATAGTGCACAATGCAAAACGACTGTTGGTTTACTCAAAAGCATAGTGCACAGTGCAAAACGGCTGCTCGTTTATGCCAGAGCACAGCGCACAGTGCAAAACGGCTGTGGGTTTACGCCAGAGCATAGCGCACAACGCAAAACGACTGTTGGTTTACTCAAAAGCATAGTGCACAGTGCAAAACGGCTGTTGGTTTACGCCAAAGCATAGCGCGCAGTGCAAAACGACTGTTGGTTTACGCCAGAGCACAGCGCACAGTGCAAAACGACTGTTGGTTTAGGCAAAAGCATAGTGCACAGTGCAAAACGGCTGTTGGTTTACTCAAAAGCATAGTGCACAGTGCAAAACGGCTGCTCGTTTATGCCAGAGCACAGCGCACAGTGCAAAACGGCTGTGGGTTTACGCCAGAGCACAGCGCACAACGCAAAACGACTGTTGGTTTACTCAAAAGCATAGTGCACAGTGCAAAACGGCTGTTGGTTTACGCCAAAGCATAGCGCGCAGTGCAAAACGACTGTTGGTTTATGCCAGAGCACAGCGCACAGTGCAAAACGGCTGTTGGTTTACGCCAGAGCACAGCGCACAGTGCAAAACGACTGTTGGTTTAGGCAAAAGCATAGTGCACAATGCAAAACGACTGTTGGTTTACTCAAAAGCATAGTGCACAGTGCAAAACGGCTGCTCGTTTATGCCAGAGCACAGCGCACAGTGCAAAACGGCTGTGGGTTTACGCCAGAGCACAGCGCACAACGCAAAACGACTGTTGGTTTACTCAAAAGCATAGTGCACAGTGCAAAACGGCTGTTGGTTTACGCCAAAGCATAGCGCGCAGTGCAAAACGACTGTTGGTTTATGCCAGAGCACAGCGCACAGTGCAAAACGACTGTTGGTTTAGGCAAAAGCATAGTGCACAATGCAAAACGACTGTTGGTTTACTCAAAAGCATAGTGCACAGTGCAAAACGGCTGTTGGTTTATGCCAGAGCACAGCGCACAGTGCAAAACGACTGTTGGTTTAGGCAAAAGCATAGTGCACAATGCAAAACGACTGTTGGTTTACTCAAAAGCATAGTGCACAGTGCAAAACGGCTGCTCGTTTATGCCAGAGCACAGCGCACAGTGCAAAACGGCTGTGGGTTTACGCCAGAGCACAGCGCACAACGCAAAACGACTGTTGGTTTACTCAAAAGCATAGTGCACAGTGCAAAACGGCTGTTGGTTTACGCCAGAGCACAGCGCACAGTGCAAAACGGCTGTTGGTTTACGCCAGAGCACAGCGCACAGTGCAAAACGACTGTTGGTTTACTCAAAAGCATAGTGCACAGTGCAAAACGACTGTTGGTTTAGGCAAAAGCATAGTGCACAATGCAAAACGACTGTTGGTTTACTCAAAAGCATAGTGCACAGTGCAAAACGGCTGCTGGTTTATGCCAGAGCACAGCGCACAGTGCAAAACGGCTGTTGGTTTAGGCAAAAGCATAGTGCACAATGCAAAACGACTATTGGTTAACTCAAAAGCATAGTGCACAGTGCAAAACGGATGTTCGTTTATGCCAGAGCACAGCGCACAGTGCAAAACGGCTGTTGGTTTACGCCAGAGCACAGCGCACAGTGCAAAACGACTGTTGGTTTCCGCCAGAGCACAGCGCACAGTGCAAAACGACTGTTGGTTTACTCAAAAGCATAGTGCACAGTGCAAAACGGCTGTTCGTTTATGCCAGAGCACAGCGCACAGTGCAAAACGGCTGTTGGTTTACGCCAGAGCACAGCGCACAGTGCAAAACGACTGTTGGTTTAGGCAAAAGCATAGTGCACAATGCAAAACGACTGTTGGTTTACTCAAAAGCATAGTGCACAGTGCAAAACGGCTGCTCGTTTATGCCAGAGCACAGCGCACAGTGCAAAACGGCTGTGGGTTTACGCCAGAGCATAGCGCACAACGCAAAACGACTGTTGGTTTACTCAAAAGCATAGTGCACAGTGCAAAACGGCTGTTGGTTTACGCCAAAGCATAGCGCGCAGTGCAAAACGACTGTTGGTTTACGCCAGAGCACAGCGCACAGTGCAAAACGACTGTTGGTTTAGGCAAAAGCATAGTGCACAGTGCAAAACGGCTGTTGGTTTACTCAAAAGCATAGTGCACAGTGCAAAACGGCTGCTCGTTTATGCCAGAGCACAGCGCACAGTGCAAAACGGCTGTGGGTTTACGCCAGAGCACAGCGCACAACGCAAAACGACTGTTGGTTTACTCAAAAGCATAGTGCACAGTGCAAAACGGCTGTTGGTTTACGCCAAAGCATAGCGCGCAGTGCAAAACGACTGTTGGTTTATGCCAGAGCACAGCGCACAGTGCAAAACGGCTGTTGGTTTACGCCAGAGCACAGCGCACAGTGCAAAACGACTGTTGGTTTAGGCAAAAGCATAGTGCACAATGCAAAACGACTGTTGGTTTACTCAAAAGCATAGTGCACAGTGCAAATCGGCTGCTCGTTTATGCCAGAGCACAGCGCACAGTGCAAAACGGCTGTGGGTTTACGCCAGAGCACAGCGCACAACGCAAAACGACTGTTGGTTTACTCAAAAGCATAGTGCACAGTGCAAAACGGCTGTTGGTTTACGCCAAAGCATAGCGCGCAGTGCAAAACGACTGTTGGTTTATGCCAGAGCACAGCGCACAGTGCAAAACGACTGTTGGTTTAGGCAAAAGCATAGTGCACAATGCAAAACGACTGTTGGTTTACTCAAAAGCATAGTGCACAGTGCAAAACGGCTGTTGGTTTATGCCAGAGCACAGCGCACAGTGCAAAACGACTGTTGGTTTAGGCAAAAGCATAGTGCACAATGCAAAACGACTGTTGGTTTACTCAAAAGCATAGTGCACAGTGCAAAACGGCTGCTCGTTTATGCCAGAGCACAGCGCACAGTGCAAAACGGCTGTGGGTTTACGCCAGAGCACAGCGCACAACGCAAAACGACTGTTGGTTTACTCAAAAGCATAGTGCACAGTGCAAAACGGCTGTTGGTTTACGCCAGAGCACAGCGCACAGTGCAAAACGGCTGTTGGTTGACGCCAGAGCACAGCGCACAGTGCAAAACGACTGTTGGTTTACTCAAAAGCATAGTGCACAGTGCAAAACGACTGTTGGTTTAGGCAAAAGCATAGTGCACAATGCAAAACGACTGTTGGTTTACTCAAAAGCATAGTGCACAGTGCAAAACGGCTGCTGGTTTATGCCAGAGCACAGCGCACAGTGCAAAACGGCTGTTGGTTTAGGCAAAAGCATAGTGCACAATGCAAAACGACTGTTGGTTTACTCAAAAGCATAGTGCACAGTGCAAAACGGCTGCTCGTTTATGCCAGAGCACAGCGCACAGTGCAAAACGGCTGTGGGTTTACGCCAGAGCACAGCGCACAACGCAAAACGACTGTTGGTTTACTCAAAAGCATAGTGCACAGTGCAAAACGGCTGTTGGTTTATGCCAGAGCACAGCGCACAGTGCAAAACGGCTGTTGGTTTACGCCAGAGCACAGCGCACAGTGCAAAACGGCTGTTGGTTTACGCCAGAGCATAGCGCACAGTGCAAAACGACTGTTGGTTTACTCAAAAGCATAGTGCACAGTGCAAAACGGCTGTTGGTTTATGCCAGAGCACAGCGCACAGTGCAAAACGACTTTTGGTTTACGCAAAAGCATAGTGCACAGTGCAAAACGACTGTTGGCTTACTCAAAAGCATAGTGCACAATGCAAAACGACTGTTGGTTTACTCAAAAGCATAGTGTACAGTGCAAAACGGCTATTGGTTTATGCCAGAGCACAGCGCACAGTGCAAAACGGCTGTTGGTTTATGCCAGAGCACAGCGCACAGTGCAAAACGGCTGTTGGTTTACGCCAGAGCACAACGCACAGTGCAAAACGGCTTTTGGTTTAATCAAAAGCATAGTGCACAATGCAAAACGACTGTTGGCTTACTCAAAAGCATAGTGCACAGTGCAAAACGGCTGTTCGTTTATGCCAGAGCATAGCGCACAGTGCAAAACGGCTGTTGGTTTACTCAAAAGCATAGTGCACAGTGCAAAACGACTGTTCGTTTATGCCAGAGCACAGCGCACAATGCAAAACGACTGTTGGTTTACTCAAAAGCATAGTGCACAGTGCAAAACGGCTGTTGGTTTAGGCAAAAGCATAGTGCACAATGCAAAACGACTGTTGGCTTACTCAAAAGCATAGTGCACAGTGCAAAACGGCTGTTCGTTTATGCCAGAGCACAGCGCACAGTGCAAAACGGCTGTTGGTTTACTCAAAAGCATAGTGCACAGTGCAAAACGGCTGTTCGTTTATGCCAGAGCACAGCGCACAATGCAAAACGACTGTTGGTTTACTCAAAAGCATAGTGCACAGTGCAAAACGGCTGCTCGTTTATGCCAGAGCACAGCGCACAGTGCAAAACGGCTGTGGGTTTACGCCAGAGCACAGCGCACAGTGCAAAACGACTGTTGGTTTACTCAAAAGCATAGTGCACAGTGCAAAACGGCTGTTCGTTTATGCCAGAGCACAGCGCACAGTGCAAAACGGCTGTTGGTTTACGCCAGAGCACAGCGCACAGTGCAAAACGACTGTTGGTTTACTCAAAAGCATAGTGCACAGTGCAAAACGGCTGTTCGTTTATGCCAGAGCACAGCGCACAATGCAAAACGACTGTTGGTTTACTCAAAAGCATAGTGCACAGTGCAAAACGGCTGCTCGTTTATGCCAGAGCACAGCGCACAGTGCAAAACGGCTGTGGGTTTACGCCAGAGCACAGCGCACAGTGCAAAACGACTGTTGGTTTACTCAAAAGCATAGTGCACAGTGCAAAACGGCTGTTCGTTTATGCCAGAGCACAGCGCACAGTGCAAAACGGCTGTTGTTTTACGCCAGAGCACAGCGCACAGTGCAAAACGGCTGTTGGTTTACGCCAGAGCACAGCGCACAGTGCAAAACGACTGTTGGTTTACTCAAAAGCATAGTGCACAGTGCAAAACGGCTGTTCGTTTATGCCAGAGCACAGCGCACAGTGCAAAACGGCTGTTGGTTTACGCCAGAGCACAGCGCACAGTGCAAAACGGCTGTTGGTTTACGCCAGAGCACAGCGCACAGTGCAAAACGGCTGTTGGTTTACGCCAGAGCACAGCGCACAGTGCAAAACGGCTGTTGGTTTACGCCAGAGCACAGCGCACAGTGCAAAACGACTTTTGGTTTACGCAAAAGCATAGTTCACAGTGCAAAACGACTGTTGGCTTACTCAAAAGCATAGTGCACAGTGCAAAACGACTGCTGGTTTACGCAAAGGGATACTGCACAGTGCAAAACGACTGTTTGTTTACGCCAAAGCATAGCGCACAGTGCAAAACGACTGTTGGTTTACGCCAGAGCACAGCGCACAGTGCAAAACGACTGTTGGTTAACTCAAAAGCATTGTGCACAGTGCAAAACGGCTGTTCGTTTATGCCAGAGCACAGCGCACAGTGCAAAACGGCTGTTGGTTTACGCCAGAGCACAGCGCACAGTGCAAAACGGCTGTTGGTTTACGCCAGAGCACAGCGTACAGTGCAAAACGACTGTTGGTTTACTCAAAAGCATAGTGCACAATGCAAAACGACTGTTGGTTTACTCAAAAGCATAGTGCACAATGCAAAACGACTGTTGGTTTACTCAAAAGCATAGTGCACAGTGCAAAACGGCTGTTGGTTTATGCCAGAGCACAGCGCACAGTGCAAAACGACTGTTGGTTTACGCCAGAGCACAGCGCACAGTGCAAAACGACTGTTGGTTTACTCAAAAGCACAGCGCACAGTGCAAAACGGCTGTTGGTTTACGCCAGAGCACAGCGCACAGTGCAAAACGACTGTTGGTTTAGGCAAAAGCATAGTGCACAATGCAAAACGACTGTTGGTTTACTCAAAAGCATAGTGCACAGTGCAAAACGGCTGTTGGTTTATGCCAGAGCACAGCGCACAGTGCAAAACGGCTGTTGG
Source organism: Xylota segnis (assembly GCA_963583995.1). Taxonomy (NCBI): domain Eukaryota; kingdom Metazoa; phylum Arthropoda; class Insecta; order Diptera; family Syrphidae; genus Xylota; species Xylota segnis. The sequence goes on from OY757237.1 coordinate 84,882,434, forward strand.
TTTACGCCAGAGCACAGCGCACAGTGCAAAACGGCTGTTGGTTTACGCCAGAGCACAGCGCACAGTGCAAAACGACTGTTGGTTTAGGCAAAAGCATAGTGCACAATGCAAAACGACTGTTGGTTTACTCAAAAGCATAGTGCACAGTGCAAAACGGCTGTTGGTTTATGCCAGAGCACAGCGCACAGTGCAAAACGGCTGTTGGTTTACGCCAGAGCACAGCGCACAGTGCAAAACGACTGTTGGTTTACTCAAAAGCATAGTGCACAGTGCAAAACGGCTGTTCGTTTATGTCAGAGCACAGCGCACAGTGCAAAACGGCTGTTGGCTTAGGCAAAAGCATAGTGCACAATGCAAAACGACTGTTGGTTTACTCAAAAGCATAGTGCACAGTGCAAAACGGCTGTTGGTTTATGCCAGAGCACAGCGCACAGTGCAAAACGACTGTTGGTTTACTCAAAAGCACAGCGCACAGTGCAAAACGGCTGTTGGTTTACGCCAGAGCACAGCGCACAGTGCAAAACGACTGTTGGTTTAGGCAAAAGCATAGTGCACAATGCAAAACGACTGTTGGTTTACTCAAAAGCATAGTGCACAGTGCAAAACGGCTGTTGGTTTATGCCAGAGCACAGCGCACAGTGCAAAACGGCTGTTGGTTTACGCCAGAGCACAGCGCACAGTGCAAAACGACTGTTGGTTTACTCAAAAGCATAGTGCACAGTGCAAAACGGCTGTTCGTTTATGTCAGAGCACAGCGCACAGTGCAAAACGGCTGTTGGCTTAGGCAAAAGCATAGTGCACAATGCAAAACGACTGTTGGTTTACTCAAAAGCATAGTGCACAGTGCAAAACGGCTGTTGGTTTATGCCAGAGCACAGCGCACAGTGCAAAACGACTATTGGTTAACTCAAAAGCATAGTGCACAGTGCAAAACGGCTGTTCGTTTATGCCAGAGCACAGCGCACAGTGCAAAACGACTGTTGGTTTACGCCAGAGCACAGCGCACAGTGCAAAACGACTGTTGGTTTACTCAAAAGCATAGTGCACAGTGCAAAACGGCTGTTCGTTTATGCCAGAGCACAGCGCACAGTGCAAAACGGCTGTTGGTTTACGCCAGAGCACAGCGCACAGTGCAAAACGACTGTTGGTTTAGGCAAAAGCATAGTGCACAATGCAAAACGACTGTTGGTTTACTCAAAAGCATAGTGCACAGTGCAAAACGGCTGCTCGTTTATGCCAGAGCACAGCGCACAGTGCAAAACGGCTGTGGGTTTACGCCAGAGCACAGCGCACAACGCAAAACGACTGTTGGTTTACTCAAAAGCATAGTGCACAGTGCAAAACGGCTGTTGGTTTACGCCAAAGCATAGCGCGCAGTGCAAAACGACTGTTGGTTTACGCCAGAGCACAGCGCACAGTGCAAAACGACTGTTGGTTTAGGCAAAAGCATAGTGCACAGTGCAAAACGGCTGTTGGTTTACTCAAAAGCATAGTGCACAGTGCAAAACGGCTGCTCGTTTATGCCAGAGCACAGCGCACAGTGCAAAACGGCTGTGGGTTTACGCCAGAGCACAGCGCACAACGCAAAACGACTGTTGGTTTACTCAAAAGCATAGTGCACAGTGCAAAACGGCTGTTGGTTTACGCCAAAGCATAGCGCGCAGTGCAAAACGACTGTTGGTTTATGCCAGAGCACAGCGCACAGTGCAAAACGGCTGTTGGTTTACGCCAGAGCACAGCGCACAGTGCAAAACGACTGTTGGTTTAGGCAAAAGCATAGTGCACAATGCAAAACGACTGTTGGTTTACTCAAAAGCATAGTGCACAGTGCAAAACGGCTGCTCGTTTATGCCAGAGCACAGCGCACAGCGCACAGTGCAAAACGGCTGTGGGTTTACGCCAGAGCACAGCGCACAACGCAAAACGACTGTTGGTTTACTCAAAAGCATAGTGCACAGTGCAAAACGGCTGTTGGTTTACGCCAAAGCATAGCGCGCAGTGCAAAACGACTGTTGGTTTATGCCAGACCACAGCGCACAGTGCAAAACGGCTGTTGGTTTACGCCAGAGCACAGCGCACAGTGCAAAACGACTGTTGGTTTAGGCAAAAGCATAGTGCACAATGCAAAACGACTGTTGGTTTACTCAAAAGCATAGTGCACAGTGCAAAACGGCTGTTGGTTTATGCCAGAGCACAGCGCACAGTGCAAAACGGCTGTTGGTTTACGCCAGAGCACAGCGCACAGTGCAAAACGGCTGTTGGTTTACGCCAGAGCACAGCGCACAGTGCAAAACGACTGTTGGTTTACTCAAAAGCATAGTGCACAGTGCAAAACGGCTGTTCGTTTATGTCAGAGCACAGCGCACAGTGCAAAACGGCTGTTGGTTTAGGCAAAAGCATAGTGCACAATGCAAAACGACTGTTGGTTTACTCAAAAGCATAGTGCGCAGTGCAAAACGGCTGTTGGTTTATGCCAGAGCACAGCGCACAGTCAAAACGATTGTTGGTTTAGGCAAAAGCATAGTGCACAATGCAAAACGACTGTTGGTTTACTCAAAAGCATAGTGCACAGTGCAAAACGGCTGTTGGTTTATGCCAGAGCACAGCGCAGAGTGCAAAACGGCTGTTGGTTTACGCCAGAGCACAGCGCACAGTGCAAAACGGCTGTTGGTTTACGCCAGAGCATAGCGCACAGTGCAAAACGACTGTTGGTTTACTCAAAAGCATAGTGCACAGTGCAAAACGGCTGTTGGTTTATGCCAGAGCACAGCGCACAGTGCAAAACGACTTTTGGTTTACGCAAAAGCATAGTGCACAGTGCAAAACGACTGTTGGCTTACTCAAAAGAATAGTGCACAATGCAAAACGACTGTTGGTTTACTCAAAAGCATAGTGTACAGTGCAAAACGGCTGTTGGTTTATGCCAGAGCACAGCGCACAGTGCAAAACGGCTGTTGGTTTATGCCAGAGCACAGCGCACAGTGCAAAACGGCTGTTGGTTTACGCCAGAGCACAACGCACAGTGCAAAACGGCTTTTGGTTTAGGCAAAAGCATAGTGCACAATGCAAAACGACTGTTGGCTTACTCAAAAGCATAGTGCACAGTGCAAAACGGCTGTTCGTTTATGCCAGAGCACAGCGCACAGTGCAAAACGGCTGTTGGTTTACGCCAGAGCACAGCGCACAGTGCAAAACGGCTGTTGGTTTACGCCAGAGCACAGCGCACAGTGCAAAACGGCTGATGGTTTACGCCAGAGCACAGCGCACAGTGCAAAACGGCTGTGGGTTTACGCCAGAGCACAGCGCACAGTGCAAAACGACTGTTGGTTTACTCAAAAGCATAGTGCACAGTGCAAAACGTGTGTTCGTGTTCGTTTATGCCAGAGCACAGCGCACAGTGCAAAACGACTGTTGGTTTAGGCAAAAGCATAGTGCACAATGCAAAACGACTGTTGGTTTACTCAAAAGCATAGTGCACAGTGCAAAACGGCTGTTGGTTTAGGCAAAAGCATAGTGCACAATGCAAAACGACTGTTGGCTTACTCTAAAGCATAGTGCACAGTGCAAAACGGCTGTTCGTTTATGCCAGAGCACAGCGCACAGTGCAAAACGGCTGTTGGTTTACTCAAAAGCATAGTGCACAGTGCAAAACGGCTGTTCGTTTATGCCAGAGCACAGCGCACAATGCAAAACGACTGTTGGTTTACTCAAAAGCATAGTGCACAGTGCAAAACGGGTGCTCGTGTATGCCAGAGCACAGCGCACAGTGCAAAACGGCTGTGGGTTTACGCCAGAGCACAGCGCACAGTGCAAAACGACTGTTGGTTTACTCAAAAGCATAGTGCACAGTGCAAAACGGCTGTTCGTTTATGCCAGAGCACAGCGCACAGTGCAAAACGGCTGTTGGTTTACGCCAGAGCACAGCGCACAGTGCAAAACGACTGTTGGTTTACTCAAAAGCATAGTGCACAGTGCAAAACGGCTGTTCGTTTATGCCAGAGCACAGCGCACAATGCAAAACGACTGTTGGTTTACTCAAAAGCATAGTGCACAGTGCAAAACGGCTGCTCGTTTATGCCAGAGCACAGCGCACAGTGCAAAACGGCTGTGGGTTTACGCCAGAGCACAGCGCACAGTGCAAAACGACTGTTGGTTTACTCAAAAGCATAGTGCACAGTGCAAAACGGCTGTTCGTTTATGCCAGAGCACAGCGCACAGTGCAAAACGGCTGTTGGTTTACGCCAGAGCACAGCGCACAGTGCAAAACGGCTGTTGGTTTACGCTAGAGCACAGCGCACAGTGCAAAACGACTGTTGGTTTACTCAAAAGCATAGTGCACAGTGCAAAACGGCTGTTCGTTTATGCCAGAGCACAGCGCACAGTGCAAAACGGCTGTTGGTTTACGCCAGAGCACAGCGCACAGTGCAAAACGGCTGTTGGTTTACGCCAGAGCACAGCGCACAGTGCAAAACGGCTGTTGGTTTACGCCAGAGCACAGCGCACAGTGCAAAACGGCTGTTGGTTTACGCCAGAGCACAGCGCACAGTGCAAAACGACTTTTGGTTTACGCAAAAGCATAGTTCACAGTGCAAAACGACTGTTGGCTTACTCAAAAGCATAGTGCACAGTGCAAAACGACTGCTGGTTTACGCAAAGGGATACTGCACAGTGCAAAACGACTGTTTGTTTACGCCAAAGCATAGCGCACAGTGCAAAACGACTGTTGGTTTACGCCAGAGCACAGCGCACAGTGCAAAACGACTGTTGGTTAACTCAAAAGCATAGTGCACAGTGCAAAACGGCTGTTCGTTTATGCCAGAGCACAGCGCACAGTGCAAAACGGCTGTTGGTTTACTCAAAAGCATAGTGCACAGTGCAAAACGGCTGTTCGTTTATGCCAGAGCACAGCGCACAGTGCAAAACGGCTGTTGGTTTACGCCAGAGCACAGCGCACAGTGCAAAACGACTGTTGGTTTACTCAAAAGCATAGTGCACAGTGCAAAACGGCTGTTCGTTTATGCCAGAGCACAGCGCACAATGCAAAACGACTGTTGGTTTACTCAAAAGCATAGTGCACAGTGCAAAACGGCTGCTCGTTTATGCCAGAGCACAGCGCACAGTGCAAAACGGCTGTGGGTTTACGCCAGAGCACAGCGCACAGTGCAAAACGACTGTTGGTTTACTCAAAAGCATAGTGCACAGTGCAAAACGGCTGTTCGTTTATGCCAGAGCACAGCGCACAGTGCAAAACGGCTGTTGTTTTACGCCAGAGCACAGCGCACAGTGCAAAACGGCTGTTGGTTTACGCCAGAGCACAGCGCACAGTGCAAAACGACTGTTGGTTTACTCAAAAGCATAGTGCACAGTGCAAAACGGCTGTTCGTTTATGCCAGAGCACAGCGCACAGTGCAAAACGGCTGTTGGTTTACGCCAGAGCACAGCGCACAGTGCAAAACGGCTGTTGGTTTACGCCAGAGCACAGCGCACAGTGCAAAACGGCTGTTGGTTTACGCCAGAGCACAGCGCACAGTGCAAAACGGCTGTTGGTTTACGCCAGAGCACAGCGCACAGTGCAAAACGACTTTTGGTTTACGCAAAAGCATAGTTCACAGTGCAAAACGACTGTTGGCTTACTCAAAAGCATAGTGCACAGTGCAAAACGACTGCTGGTTTACGCAAAGGGATACTGCACAGTGCAAAACGACTGTTTGTTTACGCCAAAGCATAGCGCACAGTGCAAAACGACTGTTGGTTTACGCCAGAGCACAGCGCACAGTGCAAAACGACTGTTGGTTAACTCAAAAGCATTGTGCACAGTGCAAAACGGCTGTTCGTTTATGCCAGAGCACAGCGCACAGTGCAAAACGGCTGTTGGTTTACGCCAGAGCACAGCGCACAGTGCAAAACGGCTGTTGGTTTACGCCAGAGCACAGCGTACAGTGCAAAACGACTGTTGGTTTACTCAAAAGCATAGTGCACAATGCAAAACGACTGTTGGTTTACTCAAAAGCATAGTGCACAATGCAAAACGACTGTTGGTTTACTCAAAAGCATAGTGCACAGTGCAAAACGGCTGCTCGTTTATGCCAGAGCACAGCGCACAGTGCAAAACGGCTGTGGGTTTACGCCAGAGCACAGCGCACAACGCAAAACGACTGTTGGTTTACTCAAAAGCATAGTGCACAGTGCAAAACGGCTGTTGGTTTACGCCAGAGCACAGCGCACAGTGCAAAACGGCTGTTGGTTGACGCCAGAGCACAGCGCACAGTGCAAAACGACTGTTGGTTTACTCAAAAGCATAGTGCACAGTGCAAAACGACTGTTGGTTTAGGCAAAAGCATAGTGCACAATGCAAAACGACTGTTGGTTTACTCAAAAGCATAGTGCACAGTGCAAAACGGCTGCTGGTTTATGCCAGAGCACAGCGCACAGTGCAAAACGGCTGTTGGTTTAGGCAAAAGCATAGTGCACAATGCAAAACGACTGTTGGTTTACTCAAAAGCATAGTGCACAGTGCAAAACGGCTGCTCGTTTATGCCAGAGCACAGCGCACAGTGCAAAACGGCTGTGGGTTTACGCCAGAGCACAGCGCACAACGCAAAACGACTGTTGGTTTACTCAAAAGCATAGTGCACAGTGTAAAACGGCTGTTGGTTTATGCCAGAGCACAGCGCACAGTGCAAAACGGCTGTTGGTTTACGCCAGAGCACAGCGCACAGTGCAAAACGGCTGTTGGTTTACGCCAGAGCATAGCGCACAGTGCAAAACGACTGTTGGTTTACTCAAAAGCATAGTGCACAGTGCAAAACGGCTGTTGGTTTATGCCAGAGCACAGCGCACAGTGCAAAACGACTTTTGGTTTACGCAAAAGCATAGTGCACAGTGCAAAACGACTGTTGGCTTACTCAAAAGCATAGTGCACAATGCAAAACGACTGTTGGTTTACTCAAAAGCATAGTGTACAGTGCAAAACGGCTATTGGTTTATGCCAGAGCACAGCGCACAGTGCAAAACGGCTGTTGGTTTATGCCAGAGCACAGCGCACAGTGCAAAACGGCTGTTGGTTTACGCCAGAGCACAACGCACAGTGCAAAACGGCTTTTGGTTTAATCAAAAGCATAGTGCACAATGCAAAACGACTGTTGGCTTACTCAAAAGCATAGTGCACAGTGCAAAACGGCTGTTCGTTTATGCCAGAGCATAGCGCACAGTGCAAAACGGCTGTTGGTTTACTCAAAAGCATAGTGCACAGTGCAAAACGACTGTTCGTTTATGCCAGAGCACAGCGCACAATGCAAAACGACTGTTGGTTTACTCAAAAGCATAGTGCACAGTGCAAAACGGCTGTTGGTTTAGGCAAAAGCATAGTGCACAATGCAAAACGACTGTTGGCTTACTCAAAAGCATAGTGCACAGTGCAAAACGGCTGTTCGTTTATGCCAGAGCACAGCGCACAGTGCAAAACGGCTGTTGGTTTACTCAAAAGCATAGTGCACAGTGCAAAACGGCTGTTCGTTTATGCCAGAGCACAGCGCACAATGCAAAACGACTGTTGGTTTACTCAAAAGCATAGTGCACAGTGCAAAACGGCTGCTCGTTTATGCCAGAGCACAGCGCACAGTGCAAAACGGCTGTGGGTTTACGCCAGAGCACAGCGCACAGTGCAAAACGACTGTTGGTTTACTCAAAAGCATAGTGCACAGTGCAAAACGGCTGTTCGTTTATGCCAGAGCACAGCGCACAGTGCAAAACGGCTGTTGGTTTACGCCAGAGCACAGCGCACAGTGCAAAACGACTGTTGGTTTACTCAAAAGCATAGTGCACAGTGCAAAACGGCTGTTCGTTTATGCCAGAGCACAGCGCACAATGCAAAACGACTGTTGGTTTACTCAAAAGCATAGTGCACAGTGCAAAACGGCTGCTCGTTTATGCCAGAGCACAGCGCACAGTGCAAAACGGCTGTGGGTTTACGCCAGAGCACAGCGCACAGTGCAAAACGACTGTTGGTTTACTCAAAAGCATAGTGCACAGTGCAAAACGGCTGTTCGTTTATGCCAGAGCACAGCGCACAGTGCAAAACGGCTGTTGTTTTACGCCAGAGCACAGCGCACAGTGCAAAACGGCTGTTGGTTTACGCCAGAGCACAGCGCACAGTGCAAAACGACTGTTGGTTTACTCAAAAGCATAGTGCACAGTGCAAAACGGCTGTTCGTTTATGCCAGAGCACAGCGCACAGTGCAAAACGGCTGTTGGTTTACGCCAGAGCACAGCGCACAGTGCAAAACGGCTGTTGGTTTACGCCAGAGCACAGCGCACAGTGCAAAACGGCTGTTGGTTTACGCCAGAGCACAGCGCACAGTGCAAAACGGCTGTTGGTTTACGCCAGAGCACAGCGCACAGTGCAAAACGACTTTTGGTTTACGCAAAAGCATAGTTCACAGTGCAAAACGACTGTTGGCTTACTCAAAAGCATAGTGCACAGTGCAAAACGACTGCTGGTTTACGCAAAGGGATACTGCACAGTGCAAAACGACTGTTTGTTTACGCCAAAGCATAGCGCACAGTGCAAAACGACTGTTGGTTTACGCCAGAGCACAGCGCACAGTGCAAAACGACTGTTGGTTAACTCAAAAGCATTGTGCACAGTGCAAAACGGCTGTTCGTTTATGCCAGAGCACAGCGCACAGTGCAAAACGGCTGTTGGTTTACGCCAGAGCACAGCGCACAGTGCAAAACGGCTGTTGGTTTACGCCAGAGCACAGCGTACAGTGCAAAACGACTGTTGGTTTACTCAAAAGCATAGTGCACAATGCAAAACGACTGTTGGTTTACTCAAAAGCATAGTGCACAATGCAAAACGACTGTTGGTTTACTCAAAAGCATAGTGCACAGTGCAAAACGGCTGTTGGTTTATGCCAGAGCACAGCGCACAGTGCAAAACGACTGTTGGTTTACGCCAGAGCACAGCGCACAGTGCAAAACGACTGTTGGTTTACTCAAAAGCACAGCGCACAGTGCAAAACGGCTGTTGGTTTACGCCAGAGCACAGCGCACAGTGCAAAACGACTGTTGGTTTAGGCAAAAGCATAGTGCACAATGCAAAACGACTGTTGGTTTACTCAAAAGCATAGTGCACAGTGCAAAACGGCTGTTGGTTTATGCCAGAGCACAGCGCACAGTGCAAAACGGCTGTTGGTTTACGCCAGAGCACAGCGCACAGTGCAAAACGGCTGTTGGTTTACGCCAGAGCACAGCGCACAGTGCAAAACGACTGTTGGTTTAGGCAAAAGCATAGTGCACAATGCAAAACGACTGTTGGTTTACTCAAAAGCATAGTGCACAGTGCAAAACGGCTGTTGGTTTATGCCAGAGCACAGCGCACAGTGCAAAACGGCTGTTGGTTTACGCCAGAGCACAGCGCACAGTGCAAAACGACTGTTGGTTTACTCAAAAGCATAGTGCACAGTGCAAAACGGCTGTTCGTTTATGTCAGAGCACAGCGCACAGTGCAAAACGGCTGTTGGCTTAGGCAAAAGCATAGTGCACAATGCAAAACGACTGTTGGTTTACTCAAAAGCATAGTGCACAGTGCAAAACGGCTGTTGGTTTATGCCAGAGCACAGCGCACAGTGCAAAACGACTATTGGTTAACTCAAAAGCATAGTGCACAGTGCAAAACGGCTGTTCGTTTATGCCAGAGCACAGCGCACAGTGCAAAACGACTGTTGGTTTACGCCAGAGCACAGCGCACAGTGCAAAACGACTGTTGGTTTACTCAAAAGCATAGTGCACAGTGCAAAACGGCTGTTCGTTTATGCCAGAGCACAGCGCACAGTGCAAAACGGCTGTTGGTTTACGCCAGAGCACAGCGCACAGTGCAAAACGACTGTTGGTTTAGGCAAAAGCATAGTGCACAATGCAAAACGACTGTTGGTTTACTCAAAAGCATAGTGCACAGTGCAAAACGGCTGCTCGTTTATGCCAGAGCACAGCGCACAGTGCAAAACGGCTGTGGGTTTACGCCAGAGCACAGCGCACAACGCAAAACGACTGTTGGTTTACTCAAAAGCATAGTGCACAGTGCAAAACGGCTGTTGGTTTACGCCAAAGCATAGCGCGCAGTGCAAAACGACTGTTGGTTTACGCCAGAGCACAGCGCACAGTGCAAAACGACTGTTGGTTTAGGCAAAAGCATAGTGCACAGTGCAAAACGGCTGTTGGTTTACTCAAAAGCATAGTGCACAGTGCAAAACGGCTGCTCGTTTATGCCAGAGCACAGCGCACAGTGCAAAACGGCTGTGGGTTTACGCCAGAGCACAGCGCACAACGCAAAACGACTGTTGGTTTACTCAAAAGCATAGTGCACAGTGCAAAACGGCTGTTGGTTTACGCCAAAGCATAGCGCGCAGTGCAAAACGACTGTTGGTTTATGCCAGAGCACAGCGCACAGTGCAAAACGGCTGTTGGTTTACGCCAGAGCACAGCGCACAGTGCAAAACGACTGTTGGTTTAGGCAAAAGCATAGTGCACAATGCAAAACGACTGTTGGTTTACTCAAAAGCATAGTGCACAGTGCAAAACGGCTGCTCGTTTATGCCAGAGCACAGCGCACAGTGCAAAACGACTGTTGGTTTAGGCAAAAGCATAGTGCACAATGCAAAACGACTGTTGGTTTACTCAAAAGCATAGTGCACAGTGCAAAACGGCTGTTGGTTTATGCCAGAGCACAGCGCACAGTGCAAAACGGCTGTTGGTTTACGCCAGAGCACAGCGCACAGTGCAAAACGGCTGTTGGTTTACGCCAGAGCACAGCGCACAGTGCAAAACGACTGTTGGTTTACTCAAAAGCATAGTGCACAGTGCAAAACGGCTGTTCGTTTATGTCAGAGCACAGCGCACAGTGCAAAACGGCTGTTGGTTTAGGCAAAAGCATAGTGCACAATGCAAAACGACTGTTGGTTTACTCAAAAGCATAGTGCGCAGTGCAAAACGGCTGTTGGTTTATGCCAGAGCACAGCGCACAGTCAAAACGATTGTTGGTTTAGGCAAAAGCATAGTGCACAATGCAAAACGACTGTTGGTTTACTCAAAAGCATAGTGCACAGTGCAAAACGGCTGTTGGTTTATGCCAGAGCACAGCGCAGAGTGCAAAACGGCTGTTGGTTTACGCCAGAGCACAGCGCACAGTGCAAAACGGCTGTTGGTTTACGCCAGAGCATAGCGCACAGTGCAAAACGACTGTTGGTTTACTCAAAAGCATAGTGCACAGTGCAAAACGGCTGTTGGTTTATGCCAGAGCACAGCGCACAGTGCAAAACGACTTTTGGTTTACGCAAAAGCATAGTGCACAGTGCAAAACGACTGTTGGCTTACTCAAAAGAATAGTGCACAATGCAAAACGACTGTTGGTTTACTCAAAAGCATAGTGTACAGTGCAAAACGGCTGTTGGTTTATGCCAGAGCACAGCGCACAGTGCAAAACGGCTGTTGGTTTATGCCAGAGCACAGCGCACAGTGCAAAACGGCTGTTGGTTTACGCCAGAGCACAACGCACAGTGCAAAACGGCTTTTGGTTTAGGCAAAAGCATAGTGCACAATGCAAAACGACTGTTGGCTTACTCAAAAGCATAGTGCACAGTGCAAAACGGCTGTTCGTTTATGCCAGAGCACAGCGCACAGTGCAAAACGGCTGTTGGTTTACGCCAGAGCACAGCGCACAGTGCAAAACGGCTGTTGGTTTACGCCAGAGCACAGCGCACAGTGCAAAACGGCTGATGGTTTACGCCAGAGCACAGCGCACAGTGCAAAACGGCTGTGGGTTTACGCCAGAGCACAGCGCACAGTGCAAAACGACTGTTGGTTTACTCAAAAGCATAGTGCACAGTGCAAAACGTGTGTTCGTGTTCGTTTATGCCAGAGCACAGCGCACAGTGCAAAACGACTGTTGGTTTAGGCAAAAGCATAGTGCACAATGCAAAACGACTGTTGGTTTACTCAAAAGCATAGTGCACAGTGCAAAACGGCTGTTGGTTTAGGCAAAAGCATAGTGCACAATGCAAAACGACTGTTGGCTTACTCTAAAGCATAGTGCACAGTGCAAAACGGCTGTTCGTTTATGCCAGAGCACAGCGCACAGTGCAAAACGGCTGTTGGTTTACTCAAAAGCATAGTGCACAGTGCAAAACGGCTGTTCGTTTATGCCAGAGCACAGCGCACAATGCAAAACGACTGTTGGTTTACTCAAAAGCATAGTGCACAGTGCAAAACGGGTGCTCGTGTATGCCAGAGCACAGCGCACAGTGCAAAACGGCTGTGGGTTTACGCCAGAGCACAGCGCACAGTGCAAAACGACTGTTGGTTTACTCAAAAGCATAGTGCACAGTGCAAAACGGCTGTTCGTTTATGCCAGAGCACAGCGCACAGTGCAAAACGGCTGTTGGTTTACGCCAGAGCACAGCGCACAGTGCAAAACGACTGTTGGTTTACTCAAAAGCATAGTGCACAGTGCAAAACGGCTGTTCGTTTATGCCAGAGCACAGCGCACAATGCAAAACGACTGTTGGTTTACTCAAAAGCATAGTGCACAGTGCAAAACGGCTGCTCGTTTATGCCAGAGCACAGCGCACAGTGCAAAACGGCTGTGGGTTTACGCCAGAGCACAGCGCACAGTGCAAAACGACTGTTGGTTTACTCAAAAGCATAGTGCACAGTGCAAAACGGCTGTTCGTTTATGCCAGAGCACAGCGCACAGTGCAAAACGGCTGTTGGTTTACGCCAGAGCACAGCGCACAGTGCAAAACGGCTGTTGGTTTACGCTAGAGCACAGCGCACAGTGCAAAACGACTGTTGGTTTACTCAAAAGCATAGTGCACAGTGCAAAACGGCTGTTCGTTTATGCCAGAGCACAGCGCACAGTGCAAAACGGCTGTTGGTTTACGCCAGAGCACAGCGCACAGTGCAAAACGGCTGTTGGTTTACGCCAGAGCACAGCGCACAGTGCAAAACGGCTGTTGGTTTACGCCAGAGCACAGCGCACAGTGCAAAACGGCTGTTGGTTTACGCCAGAGCACAGCGCACAGTGCAAAACGACTTTTGGTTTACGCAAAAGCATAGTTCACAGTGCAAAACGACTGTTGGCTTACTCAAAAGCATAGTGCACAGTGCAAAACGACTGCTGGTTTACGCAAAGGGATACTGCACAGTGCAAAACGACTGTTTGTTTACGCCAAAGCATAGCGCACAGTGCAAAACGACTGTTGGTTTACGCCAGAGCACAGCGCACAGTGCAAAACGACTGTTGGTTAACTCAAAAGCATAGTGCACAGTGCAAAACGGCTGTTCGTTTATGCCAGAGCACAGCGCACAGTGCAAAACGGCTGTTGGTTTACTCAAAAGCATAGTGCACAGTGCAAAACGGCTGTTCGTTTATGCCAGAGCACAGCGCACAGTGCAAAACGGCTGTTGGTTTACGCCAGAGCACAGCGCACAGTGCAAAACGACTGTTGGTTTACTCAAAAGCATAGTGCACAGTGCAAAACGGCTGTTCGTTTATGCCAGAGCACAGCGCACAATGCAAAACGACTGTTGGTTTACTCAAAAGCATAGTGCACAGTGCAAAACGGCTGCTCGTTTATGCCAGAGCACAGCGCACAGTGCAAAACGGCTGTGGGTTTACGCCAGAGCACAGCGCACAGTGCAAAACGACTGTTGGTTTACTCAAAAGCATAGTGCACAGTGCAAAACGGCTGTTCGTTTATGCCAGAGCACAGCGCACAGTGCAAAACGGCTGTTGTTTTACGCCAGAGCACAGCGCACAGTGCAAAACGGCTGTTGGTTTACGCCAGAGCACAGCGCACAGTGCAAAACGACTGTTGGTTTACTCAAAAGCATAGTGCACAGTGCAAAACGGCTGTTCGTTTATGCCAGAGCACAGCGCACAGTGCAAAACGGCTGTTGGTTTACGCCAGAGCACAGCGCACAGTGCAAAACGGCTGTTGGTTTACGCCAGAGCACAGCGCACAGTGCAAAACGGCTGTTGGTTTACGCCAGAGCACAGCGCACAGTGCAAAACGACTTTTGGTTTACGCAAAAGCATAGTTCACAGTGCAAAACGACTGTTGGCTTACTCAAAAGCATAGTGCACAGTGCAAAACGACTGCTGGTTTACGCAAAGGGATACTGCACAGTGCAAAACGACTGTTTGTTTACGCCAAAGCATAGCGCACAGTGCAAAACGACTGTTGGTTTACGCCAGAGCACAGCGCACAGTGCAAAACGACTGTTGGTTAACTCAAAAGCATTGTGCACAGTGCAAAACGGCTGTTCGTTTATGCCAGAGCACAGCGCACAGTGCAAAACGGCTGTTGGTTTACGCCAGAGCACAGCGCACAGTGCAAAACGGCTGTTGGTTTACGCCAGAGCACAGCGTACAGTGCAAAACGACTGTTGGTTTACTCAAAAGCATAGTGCACAATGCAAAACGACTGTTGGTTTACTCAAAAGCATAGTGCACAATGCAAAACGACTGTTGGTTTACTCAAAAGCATAGTGCACAGTGCAAAACGGCTGTTGGTTTATGCCAGAGTACAGCGCACAGTGCAAAACGACTGTTGGTTTACGCCAGAGCACAGCGCACAGTGCAAAACGACTGTTGGTTTACTCAAAAGCACAGCGCACAGTGCAAAACGGCTGTTGGTTTACGCCAGAGCACAGCGCACAGTGCAAAACGACTGTTGGTTTAGGCAAAAGCATAGTGCACAATGCAAAACGACTGTTGGTTTACTCAAAAGCATAGTGCACAGTGCAAAACGGCTGTTGGTTTATGCCAGAGCACAGCGCACAGTGCAAAACGGCTGTTGGTTTACGCCAGAGCACAGCGCACAGTGCAAAACGGCTGTTGGTTTACGCCAGAGCACAGCGCACAGTGCAAAACGACTGTTGGTTTAGGCAAAAGCATAGTGCACAATGCAAAACGACTGTTGGTTTACTCAAAAGCATAGTGCACAGTGCAAAACGGCTGTTGGTTTATGCCAGAGCACAGCGCACAGTGCAAAACGGCTGTTGGTTTACGCCAGAGCACAGCGCACAGTGCAAAACGACTGTTGGTTTACTCAAAAGCATAGTGCACAGTGCAAAACGGCTGTTCGTTTATGTCAGAGCACAGCGCACAGTGCAAAACGGCTGTTGGCTTAGGCAAAAGCATAGTGCACAATGCAAAACGACTGTTGGTTTACTCAAAAGCATAGTGCACAGTGCAAAACGGCTGTTGGTTTATGCCAGAGCACAGCGCACAGTGCAAAACGACTATTGGTTAACTCAAAAGCATAGTGCACAGTGCAAAACGGCTGTTCGTTTATGCCAGAGCACAGCGCACAGTGCAAAACGACTGTTGGTTTACGCCAGAGCACAGCGCACAGTGCAAAACGACTGTTGGTTTACTCAAAAGCATAGTGCACAGTGCAAAACGGCTGTTCGTTTATGCCAGAGCACAGCGCACAGTGCAAAACGGCTGTTGGTTTACGCCAGAGCACAGCGCACAGTGCAAAACGACTGTTGGTTTAGGCAAAAGCATAGTGCACAATGCAAAACGACTGTTGGTTTACTCAAAAGCATAGTGCACAGTGCAAAACGGCTGCTCGTTTATGCCAGAGCACAGCGCACAGTGCAAAACGGCTGTGGGTTTACGCCAGAGCACAGCGCACAACGCAAAACGACTGTTGGTTTACTCAAAAGCATAGTGCACAGTGCAAAACGGCTGTTGGTTTACGCCAAAGCATAGCGCGCAGTGCAAAACGACTGTTGGTTTACGCCAGAGCACAGCGCACAGTGCAAAACGACTGTTGGTTTAGGCAAAAGCATAGTGCACAGTGCAAAACGGCTGTTGGTTTACTCAAAAGCATAGTGCACAGTGCAAAACGGCTGCTCGTTTATGCCAGAGCACAGCGCACAGTGCAAAACGGCTGTGGGTTTACGCCAGAGCACAGCGCACAACGCAAAACGACTGTTGGTTTACTCAAAAGCATAGTGCACAGTGCAAAACGGCTGTTGGTTTACGCCAAAGCATAGCGCGCAGTGCAAAACGACTGTTGGTTTATGCCAGAGCACAGCGCACAGTGCAAAACGGCTGTTGGTTTACGCCAGAGCACAGCGCACAGTGCAAAACGACTGTTGGTTTAGGCAAAAGCATAGTGCACAATGCAAAACGACTGTTGGTTTACTCAAAAGCATAGTGCACAGTGCAAAACGGCTGCTCGTTTATGCCAGAGCACAGCGCACAGCGCACAGTGCAAAACGGCTGTGGGTTTACGCCAGAGCACAGCGCACAACGCAAAACGACTGTTGGTTTACTCAAAAGCATAGTGCACAGTGCAAAACGGCTGTTGGTTTACGCCAAAGCATAGCGCGCAGTGCAAAACGACTGTTGGTTTATGCCAGACCACAGCGCACAGTGCAAAACGGCTGTTGGTTTACGCCAGAGCACAGCGCACAGTGCAAAACGACTGTTGGTTTAGGCAAAAGCATAGTGCACAATGCAAAACGACTGTTGGTTTACTCAAAAGCATAGTGCACAGTGCAAAACGGCTGTTGGTTTATGCCAGAGCACAGCGCACAGTGCAAAACGGCTGTTGGTTTACGCCAGAGCACAGCGCACAGTGCAAAACGGCTGTTGGTTTACGCCAGAGCACAGCGCACAGTGCAAAACGACTGTTGGTTTACTCAAAAGCATAGTGCACAGTGCAAAACGGCTGTTCGTTTATGTCAGAGCACAGCGCACAGTGCAAAACGGCTGTTGGTTTAGGCAAAAGCATAGTGCACAATGCAAAACGACTGTTGGTTTACTCAAAAGCATAGTGCGCAGTGCAAAACGGCTGTTGGTTTATGCCAGAGCACAGCGCACAGTCAAAACGATTGTTGGTTTAGGCAAAAGCATAGTGCACAATGCAAAACGACTGTTGGTTTACTCAAAAGCATAGTGCACAGTGCAAAACGGCTGTTGGTTTATGCCAGAGCACAGCGCAGAGTGCAAAACGGCTGTTGGTTTACGCCAGAGCACAGCGCACAGTGCAAAACGGCTGTTGGTTTACGCCAGAGCATAGCGCACAGTGCAAAACGACTGTTGGTTTACTCAAAAGCATAGTGCACAGTGCAAAACGGCTGTTGGTTTATGCCAGAGCACAGCGCACAGTGCAAAACGACTTTTGGTTTACGCAAAAGCATAGTGCACAGTGCAAAACGACTGTTGGCTTACTCAAAAGAATAGTGCACAATGCAAAACGACTGTTGGTTTACTCAAAAGCATAGTGTACAGTGCAAAACGGCTGTTGGTTTATGCCAGAGCACAGCGCACAGTGCAAAACGGCTGTTGGTTTATGCCAGAGCACAGCGCACAGTGCAAAACGGCTGTTGGTTTACGCCAGAGCACAACGCACAGTGCAAAACGGCTTTTGGTTTAGGCAAAAGCATAGTGCACAATGCAAAACGACTGTTGGCTTACTCAAAAGCATAGTGCACAGTGCAAAACGGCTGTTCGTTTATGCCAGAGCACAGCGCACAGTGCAAAACGGCTGTTGGTTTACGCCAGAGCACAGCGCACAGTGCAAAACGGCTGTTGGTTTACGCCAGAGCACAGCGCACAGTGCAAAACGGCTGATGGTTTACGCCAGAGCACAGCGCACAGTGCAAAACGGCTGTGGGTTTACGCCAGAGCACAGCGCACAGTGCAAAACGACTGTTGGTTTACTCAAAAGCATAGTGCACAGTGCAAAACGTGTGTTCGTGTTCGTTTATGCCAGAGCACAGCGCACAGTGCAAAACGACTGTTGGTTTAGGCAAAAGCATAGTGCACAATGCAAAACGACTGTTGGTTTACTCAAAAGCATAGTGCACAGTGCAAAACGGCTGTTGGTTTAGGCAAAAGCATAGTGCACAATGCAAAACGACTGTTGGCTTACTCTAAAGCATAGTGCACAGTGCAAAACGGCTGTTCGTTTATGCCAGAGCACAGCGCACAGTGCAAAACGGCTGTTGGTTTACTCAAAAGCATAGTGCACAGTGCAAAACGGCTGTTCGTTTATGCCAGAGCACAGCGCACAATGCAAAACGACTGTTGGTTTACTCAAAAGCATAGTGCACAGTGCAAAACGGGTGCTCGTGTATGCCAGAGCACAGCGCACAGTGCAAAACGGCTGTGGGTTTACGCCAGAGCACAGCGCACAGTGCAAAACGACTGTTGGTTTACTCAAAAGCATAGTGCACAGTGCAAAACGGCTGTTCGTTTATGCCAGAGCACAGCGCACAGTGCAAAACGGCTGTTGGTTTACGCCAGAGCACAGCGCACAGTGCAAAACGACTGTTGGTTTACTCAAAAGCATAGTGCACAGTGCAAAACGGCTGTTCGTTTATGCCAGAGCACAGCGCACAATGCAAAACGACTGTTGGTTTACTCAAAAGCATAGTGCACAGTGCAAAACGGCTGCTCGTTTATGCCAGAGCACAGCGCACAGTGCAAAACGGCTGTGGGTTTACGCCAGAGCACAGCGCACAGTGCAAAACGACTGTTGGTTTACTCAAAAGCATAGTGCACAGTGCAAAACGGCTGTTCGTTTATGCCAGAGCACAGCGCACAGTGCAAAACGGCTGTTGGTTTACGCCAGAGCACAGCGCACAGTGCAAAACGGCTGTTGGTTTACGCCAGAGCACAGCGCACAGTGCAAAACGACTGTTGGTTTACTCAAAAGCATAGTGCACAGTGCAAAACGGCTGTTCGTTTATGCCAGAGCACAGCGCACAGTGCAAAACGGCTGTTGGTTTACGCCAGAGCACAGCGCACAGTGCAAAACGGCTGTTGGTTTACGCCAGAGCACAGCGCACAGTGCAAAACGGCTGTTGGTTTACGCCAGAGCACAGCGCACAGTGCAAAACGGCTGTTGGTTTACGCCAGAGCACAGCGCACAGTGCAAAACGACTTTTGGTTTACGCAAAAGCATAGTTCACAGTGCAAAACGACTGTTGGCTTACTCAAAAGCATAGTGCACAGTGCAAAACGACTGCTGGTTTACGCAAAGGGATACTGCACAGTGCAAAACGACTGTTTGTTTACGCCAAAGCATAGCGCACAGTGCAAAACGACTGTTGGTTTACGCCAGAGCACAGCGCACAGTGCAAAACGACTGTTGGTTAACTCAAAAGCATAGTGCACAGTGCAAAACGGCTGTTCGTTTATGCCAGAGCACAGCGCACAGTGCAAAACGGCTGTTGGTTTACGCCAGAGCACAGCGCACAGTGCAAAACGGCTGTTGGTTTACGCCAGAGCACAGCGCACAGTGCAAAACGACTGTTGGTTTAGGCAAAAGCATAGTGCACAATGCAAAACGACTGTTGGTTTACTCAAAAGCATAGTGCACAGTGCAAAACGGCTGTTGGTTTACGCCAGAGCTCAGCGCACAGTGCAAAACGGCTGTTGGTTTACGCCAGAGCACAGCGCACAGTGCAAAACGACTGTTGGTTTACTCAAAAGCATAGTGCACAGTGCAAAACGGCTGTTCGTTTATGCCAGAGCACAGCGCACAGTGCAAAACGGCTGTTGGTTTAGGCAAAAGCATAGTGCACAATGCAAAACGACTGTTGGTTTACTCAAAAGCATAGTGCACAGTGCAAAACGGCTGTTGGTTTACGCCAGAGCACAGCGCACAGTGCAAAACGGCTGTTGGTTTACGCCAGAGCACAGCGCACAGTGCAAAACGACTGTTGGTTGACTCAAAAGCATAGTGCACAGTGCAAAACGGCTGTTGGTTTATGCCAGAGCACAGCGCACAGTGCAAAACGACTGTTGGTTTAGGCAAAAGCATAGTGCACAATGCAAAACGACTGTTGGTTTACTCAAAAGCATAGTGCACAGTGCAAAACGGCTGTTGGTTTATGCCAGAGCACAGCGCACAGTGCAAAACGGCTGTTGGTTTACGCCAGAGCACAACGCACAGTGCAAAACGGCTGTTGGTTTACGCCAGAGCATAGCGCACAGTGCAAAACGACTGTTGGTTTACTCAAAAGCATAGTGCACAGTGCAAAACGGCTGTTGGTTTATGCCAGAGCACAGCGCACAGTGCAAAACGACTGTTGGTTTAGGCAAAAGCATAGTGCACAATGCAAAACGACTGTTGGTTTACTCAAAAGCATAGTGCACAGTGCAAAACGGCTGTTGGTTTAGGCAAAAGCATAGTGCACAATGCAAAACGACTGTTGGCTTACTCAAAAGCATAGTGTACAGTGCAAAACGGCTGTTCGTTTATGCCAGAGCACAGCGCACAGTGCAAAACGGCTGTTCGTTTATGCCAGAGCACAGCGCACAGTGCAAAACGGCTGTTGGTTTACGCCAGAGCACAGCGCACAGTGCAAAACGACTGTTGGTTTACTCAAAAGCATAGTGCACAATGCAAAACGACTGTTGGTTTACGCAAAAGCATAGTTCACAGTGCAAAACGACTGTTGGCTTACTCAAAAGCATAGTGCACAGTGCAAAACGACTGCTGGTTTACGCAAAGGGATACTGCACAGTGCAAAACGACTGTTTGTTTACGCCAAAGCATAGCGCACAGTGCAAAACGACTGTTGGTTTACGCCAGAGCACAGCGCACAGTGCAAAACGACTGTTGGTTAACTCAAAAGCATAGTGCACAGTGCAAAACGGCTGTTCGTTTATGCCAGAGCACAGCGCACAGTGCAAAACGGCTGTTGGTTTACGCCAGAGCACAGCGCACAGTGCAAAACGGCTGTTGGTTTACGCCAGAGCACAGCGCACAGTGCAAAACGACTGTTGGTTTAGGCAAAAGCATAGTGCACAATGCAAAACGACTGTTGGTTTACTCAAAAGCATAGTGCACAGTGCAAAACGGCTGTTGGTTTACGCCAGAGCTCAGCGCACAGTGCAAAACGGCTGTTGGTTTACGCCAGAGCACAGCGCACAGTGCAAAACGACTGTTGGTTTACTCAAAAGCATAGTGCACAGTGCAAAACGGCTGTTCGTTTATGCCAGAGCACAGCGCACAGTGCAAAACGGCTGTTGGTTTAGGCAAAAGCATAGTGCACAATGCAAAACGACTGTTGGTTTACTCAAAAGCATAGTGCACAGTGCAAAACGGCTGTTGGTTTACGCCAGAGCACAGCGCACAGTGCAAAACGGCTGTTGGTTTACGCCAGAGCACAGCGCACAGTGCAAAACGACTGTTGGTTGACTCAAAAGCATAGTGCACAGTGCAAAACGGCTGTTGGTTTATGCCAGAGCACAGCGCACAGTGCAAAACGACTGTTGGTTTAGGCAAAAGCATAGTGCACAATGCAAAACGACTGTTGGTTTACTCAAAAGCATAGTGCACAGTGCAAAACGGCTGTTGGTTTATGCCAGAGCACAGCGCACAGTGCAAAACGGCTGTTGGTTTACGCCAGAGCACAACGCACAGTGCAAAACGGCTGTTGGTTTACGCCAGAGCATAGCGCACAGTGCAAAACGACTGTTGGTTTACTCAAAAGCATAGTGCACAGTGCAAAACGGCTGTTGGTTTATGCCAGAGCACAGCGCACAGTGCAAAACGACTGTTGGTTTAGGCAAAAGCATAGTGCACAATGCAAAACGACTGTTGGTTTACTCAAAAGCATAGTGCACAGTGCAAAACGGCTGTTGGTTTAGGCAAAAGCATAGTGCACAATGCAAAACGACTGTTGGCTTACTCAAAAGCATAGTGTACAGTGCAAAACGGCTGTTCGTTTATGCCAGAGCACAGCGCACAGTGCAAAACGGCTGTTCGTTTATGCCAGAGCACAGCGCACAGTGCAAAACGGCTTTTGGTTTAGGCAAAAGCATAGTGCACAATGCAAAACGACTGTTGGCTTACTCAAAAGCATAGTGCACAGTGCAAAACGGCTGTTCGTTTATGCCAGAGCACAGCGCACAGTGCAAAACGACTGTTGGTTTACGCCAGAGCACAGCGCACAGTGCAAAACGGCTTTTGGTTTAGGCAAAAGCATAGTGCACAATGCAAAACGACTGTTGGCTTACTCAAAAGCATAGTGCACAGTGCAAAACGGCTGTTCGTTTATGCCAGAGCACAGCGCACAGTGCAAAACGGCTGTTGGTTTACGCCAGAGCACAGCGCACAGTGCAAAACGGCTGTTGGTTTACGCCAGAGCACAGCGCACAGTGCAAAACGACTGTTGGTTTACTCAAAAGCATAGTGCACAGTGCAAAACGGCTGCTCGTTTATGCCAGAGCACAGCGCACAGTGCAAAACGGCTGTGGGTTTACGCCAGATCACAGCGCACAGTGCAAAACGACTGTTGGTTTACTCAAAAGCATAGTGCACAGTGCAAAACGGCTGTTCGTTTATGCCAGAGCACAGCGCACAGTGCAAAACGGCTGTTGGTTTACGCCAGAGCACAGCGCACAGTGCAAAACGACTGTTGGTTTACTCAAAAGCATAGTGCACAATGCAAAACGACTGTTGGTTTACTCAAAAGCATAGTGCACAGTGCAAAACGGCTGTTGGTTTATGCCAGAGCACAGCGCACAGTGCAAAACGACTGTTGGTTTAGGCAAAAGCATAGTGCACAATGCAAAACGACTGTTGGTTTACTCAAAAGCATAGTGCACAGTGCATAACGGCTGTTCGTTTATGCCAGAGCACAGCGCACAGTGCAAAACGGCTGTTGGTTTACGCCAGAGCACAGCGCACAGTGCAAAACGACTGTTGGTTTAGGCAAAAGCATAGTGCACGATGCAAAACGACTGTTGGTTTACTCAAAAGCATAGTGCACAGTGCAAAACGGCTGTTGGTTTATGCCAGAGCACAGCGCACAGTGCAAAACGACTGTTGGTTTAGGCAAAAGCATAGTGCACAATGCAAAACGACTGTTGGTTTACTCAAAAGCATAGTGCACAGTGCAAAACGGCTGTTGGTTTATGCCAGAGCACAGCGCACAGTGCAAAACGGCTGTTGGTTTACGCCAGAGCACAGCGCACAGTGCAAAACGGCTGTTGGTTTACGCCAGAGCATAGCGCACAGTGCAAAACGACTGTTGGTTTACTCAAAAGCATAGTGCACAGTGCAAAACGGCTGTTGGTTTATGCCAGAGCACAGCGCACAGTGCAAAACGACTTTTGATTTACGCAAAAGCATAGTGCACAGTGCAAAACGACTGTTGGCTTACTCAAAAGCATAGTGCACAATGCAAAACGACTGTTGGTTTACTCAAAAGTATAGTGCACAGTGCAAAACGGCTGTTGGTTTACGCCAAAGCATAGCGCGCAGTGCAAAACGACTGTTGGTTTACGCCAGAGCACAGCGCACAGTGCAAAACGGCTTTTGGTTTAGGCAAAAGCATAGTGCACAATGCAAAACGACTGTTGGTTTACTCAAAAGCATAGTGTACAGTGCAAAACGGCTGTTGGTTTATGCCAGAGCACAGCGCACAGTGCAAAACGACTGTTGGTTTAGGCAAAAGCATAGTGCACAATGCAAAACGACTGTTGGTTTACTCAAAAGTATAGTGCACAGTGCAAAACGGCTGTTGGTTTACGCCAAAGCATAGCGCGCAGTGCAAAACGACTGTTGGTTTACGCCAGAGCACAGCGCACAGTGCAAAACGGCTTTTGGTTTAGGCAAAAGCATAGTGCACAATGCAAAACGACTGTTGGCTTACTCAAAAGCATAGTGCACAGTGCAAAACGGCTGTTCGTTTATGCCAGAGCACAGCGCACAGTGCAAAACGGCTGTTGGTTTACGCCAGAGCACAGCGCACAGTGCAAAACGGCTGTTGGTTTACGCCAGAGCACAGCGCACAGTGCAAAACGACTGTTGGTTTACTCAAAAGCATAGTGCACAGTGCAAAACGGCTGCTCGTTTATGCCAGAGCACAGCGCACAGTGCAAAACGGCTGTGGGTTTACGCCAGAGCACAGCGCACAGTGCAAAACGACTGTTGGTTTACTCAAAAGCATAGTGCACAGTGCAAAACGGCTGCTCGTTTATGCCAGAGCACAGCGCACAGTGCAAAACGGCTGTTGGTTTACGCCAGAGCACAGCGCACAGTGCAAAACGACTGTTGGTTTACTCAAAAGCATAGTGCACAGTGCAAAACGGCTGTTCGTTTATGCCAGAGCACAGCGCACAGTGCAAAACGGCTGTTGGTTTACGCCAGAGCACAGCGCACAGTGCAAAACGGCTGTTGGTTTACGCCAGAGCACAGCGCACAGTGCAAAACGGCTGTTGGTTTACGCCAGAGCACAGCGCACAGTGCAAAACGACTGTTGGTTTAGGCAAACGCATAGAGCACAGTGCAAAACGGCTGTTCGTTTATGCCAGAGCACAGCGCACAGTGCAAAACGGCTGTTCGTTTATGCCAGAGCACAGCGCACAGTGCAAAACGGCTGTGGGTTTATGCCAGAGCACAGCGCACAGTGCAAAACGACTGTTGGTTTACTCAAAAGCATAGTGCACAGTGCAAAACGGCTGTTCGTTTATGCCAGAGCACAGCGCACAGTGCAAAACGGCTGTTGGTTTACGCCAGAGCACAGCGCACAGTGCAAAACGACTGTTGGTTTAGGCAAAAGCATAGTGCACAATGCAAAACGACTGTTGGTTTACTCAAAAGCATAGTGCACAGTGCAAAACGGCTGTTAGTTTATGCCAGAGCACAGCGCACAGTGCAAAACGGCTGTTGGTTTACGCCAGAGCACAGCGCACAGTGCAAAACGGCTGTTGGTTTACGCCACAGCACAGCGCACAGTGCAAAACGACTTTTGGTTTACTCAAAAGCATAGTGCACAGTGCAAAACGGCTGTTCGTTTATGCCAGAGCACAGCCCACAGTGCAAAACGGCTGTTGGTTTACGCCAGAGCACAGCGCACAGTGCAAAACGACTATTGGTTTAGGCAAAAGCATAGTGCACAATGTAAAACGACTGTTGGTTTACTCAAAAGCATAGCGCACAGTGCAAAACGGCTGTTCGTTTACGCCAGAGCACAGCGCACAGTGCAAAACGACTGTTGGTTTACTCAAAAGCATAGTGCACAGTGCAAAACGGCTGTTCGTTTATGCCAGAGCACAGCGCACAGTGCAAAACGGCTGTTGGTTTACGCCAGAGCACAGCGCACAGTGCAAAACGACTGTTGGTTTAGGCAAAAGCATAGTGCACAATGCAAAACGACTGTTGGTTTACTCAAAAGCATAGTGCACAGTGCAAAACGGCTGTTGGTTTATGCCAGAGCACAGCGCACAGTGCAAAACGGCTGTTGGTTTACGCCAGAGCACAGCGCACAGTGCAAAACGGCCGTTGGTTTACGCCAGAGCACAGCGCACAGTGCAAAACGGCTGTTGGTTTACGCCAGAGCACAGCGCACAGTGCAAAACGACTTTTGGTTTACGCAAAAGCATAGTGCACAGTGCAAAACGACTGTTGGCTTACTCAAAAGCATAGTGCACAGTGCAAAACGACTGCTGATTTACGCACATGGATACTGCACAGTGCAAAACGACTGTTGGTTTACGCCAAAGCATAGCGCACAGTGCAAAACGACTGTTGGTTTACGCCAGAGCACAGCGCACAGTGCAAAACGACTGTTGGTTAACTCAAAAGCATAGTGCACAGTGCAAAACGGCTGTTCGTTTATGCCAGAGCACAGCGCACAGTGCAAAACGACTATTGGTTTAGGCAAAAGCATAGTGCACAATGTAAAACGACTGTTGGTTTACTCAAAAGCATAGTGCACAGTGCAAAACGACTGTTCGTTTACGCCAGAGCACAGCGCACAGTGCAAAACGACTGTTGGTTTACTCAAAAGCATAGTGCACAGTGCAAAACGGCTGTTCGTTTATGCCAGAGCACAGCGCACAGTGCAAAACGGCTGTTCGTTTATGCCAGAGCACAGCGCACAGTGCAAAACGGCTTTTGGTTTAGGCAAAAGCATAGTGCACAATGCAAAACGAATATTGGCTTACTCAAAAGCATAGTGCACAGTGCAAAACGGCTGTTCGTTTATGCCAGAGCACAGCGCACAGTGCAAAACGACTGTTGGTTTACGCCAGAGCACAGCGCACAGTGCAAAACGGCTTTTGGTTTAGGCAAAAGCATAGTGCACAATGCAAAACGACTGTTGGCTTACTCAAAAGCATAGTGCACAGTGCAAAACGGCTGTTCGTTTATGCCAGAGCACAGCGCACAGTGCAAAACGGCTGTTGGTTTACGCCAGAGCACAGCGCACAGTGCAAAACGACTGTTGGTTTACTCAAAAGCATAGTGCACAATGCAAAACGACTGTTGGTTTACTCAAAAGCATAGTGCACAGTGCAAAACGGCTGTTGGTTTATGCCAGAGCACAGCGCACAGTGCAAAACGACTGTTGGTTTAGGCAAAAGCATAGTGCACAATGCAAAACGACTGTTGGTTTACTCAAAAGCATAGTGCACATTGCAAAACGACTGTTGGTTTACTCAAAAGCATAGTGCACAGTGCAAAACGGCTGTTGGTTTATGCCAGAGCACAGCGCACAGTGCAAAACGACTGTTGGTTTAGGCAAAAGCATAGTGCACAATGCAAAACGACTGTTGGTTTACTCAAGAGCATAGTGCACAGTGCAAAACGGCTGTTCGTTTATGCCAGAGCACAGCGCACAGTGCAAAACAGCTGTTGGTTTACGCCAGAGCACAGCGCACAGTGCAAAACGACTGTTGGTTTACTCAAAAGCATAGTGCACAATGCAAAACGACTGTTGGTTTACTCAAAAGCATAGTGCACAGTGCAAAACGGCTGTTGGTTTATGCCAGAGCACAGCGCACAGTGCAAAACGACTGTTGGTTTAGGCAAAAGCATAGTGCAAACGGCTGTTGGTTTACGCCAGAGCACAGCGCACAGTGCAAAACGGCTGTTGGTTTACGCCAGAGCACAGCGCGCAGTGCAAAACGACTGTTGGTTTACTCAAAAGCATAGTGCACAGTGCAAAACGGCTGTTCGTTTATGCCAGAGCACAGCGCACAGTCCAAAACGGCTGTTGGTTTACGCCAGAGCACAGCGCACAGTGCAAAACGACTGTTGGTTTAGGCAAAAGCATAGTGCACAATGCAAAACGACTGTTGGTTTACTCAAAAGCATAGTGCACAGTGCAAAACGGCTGTTGGTTTATGCCAGAGCACAGCGCACAGTGCAAAACGGCTGTTGGTTTACGCCAGAGCACAGCGCACAGTGCAAAACGGCTGTTGGTTTACGCCAGAGCACAGCGCACAGTGCAAAACGGCTGTTGGTTTACGCCAGAGCACAGCGCACAGTGCAAAACGACTTTTGGTTTACGCAAAAGCATAGTGCACAGTACAAAACGACTGTTGGCTTACTCAAAAGCATATTGCACAGTGCAAAACGACTGCTGGTTTACGCACATGGATACTGCACAGTGCAAAACGACTGTTGGTTTACGCCAAAGCATAGCGCACAGTGCAAAACGACTGTTGGTTTACGCCAGAGCACAGCGCACAGTGCAAAACGACTGTTGGTTAACTCAAAAGCATAGTGCACAGTGCAAAACGGCTGTTCGTTTATGCCAGAGCACAGCGCACAGTGCAAAACGGCTGTTGGTTTACGCCAGAGCACAGCGCACAGTGCAAAACGGCTGTTGGTTTACGCCAGAGCACAGCGCACAGTGCAAAACGACTGTTGGTTTACTCAAAAGCATAGTGCACAGTGCAAAACGGCTGTTCGTTTATGCCAGAGCACAGCGCACAGTGCAAAACGGCTGTTGGTTTACGCCAGAGCACAGCGCACAGTGCAAAACGACTGTTGGTTTAGGCAAAAGCATAGTGCACAATGCAAAACGACTGTTGGTTTACTCAAAAGCATAGTGCACAGTGCAAAACGGCTGTTGGTTTATGCCAGAGCACAGCGCACAGTGCAAAACGGCTGTTGGTTTACGCCAGAGCACAGCGCACAGTGCAAAACGGCCGTTGGTTTACGCCAGAGCACAGCGCACAGTGCAAAACGGCTGTTGGTTTACGCCAGAGCACAGCGCACAGTGCAAAACGACTTTTGGTTTACGCAAAAGCATAGTGCACAGTGCAAAACGACTGTTGGCTTACTCAAAAGCATAGTGCACAGTGCAAAACGACTGCTGATTTACGCACATGGATACTGCACAGTGAAAAAACGACTGTTGGTTTACGCCAAAGCATAGCGCACAGTGCAAAACGACTGTTGGTTTACGCCAGAGCACAGCGCACAGTGCAAAACGACTGTTGGTTAACTCAAAAGCATAGTGCACAGTGCAAAACGGCTGTTCGTTTATGCCAGAGCACAGCGCACAGTGCAAAACGACTATTGGTTTAGGCAAAAGCATAGTGCACAATGTAAAACGACTGTTGGTTTACTCAAAAGCATAGTGCACAGTGCAAAACGACTGTTCGTTTACGCCAGAGCACAGCGCACAGTGCAAAACGACTGTTGGTTTACTCAAAAGCATAGTGCACAGTGCAAAACGGCTGTTCGTTTATGCCAGAGCACAGCGCACAGTGCAAAACGGCTGTTCGTTTATGCCAGAGCACAGCGCACAGTGCAAAACGGCTTTTGGTTTAGGCAAAAGCATAGTGCACAATGCAAAACGAATATTGGCTTACTCAAAAGCATAGTGCACAGTGCAAAACGGCTGTTCGTTTATGCCAGAGCACAGCGCACAGTGCAAAACGACTGTTGGTTTACGCCAGAGCACAGCGCACAGTGCAAAACGGCTTTTGGTTTAGGCAAAAGCATAGTGCACAATGCAAAACGACTGTTGGCTTACTCAAAAGCATAGTGCACAGTGCAAAACGGCTGTTCGTTTATGCCAGAGCACAGCGCACAGTGCAAAACGGCTGTTGGTTTACGCCAGAGCACAGCGCACAGTGCAAAACGACTGTTGGTTTACTCAAAAGCATAGTGCACAATGCAAAACGACTGTTGGTTTACTCAAAAGCATAGTGCACAGTGCAAAACGGCTGTTGGTTTATGCCAGAGCACAGCGCACAGTGCAAAACGACTGTTGGTTTAGGCAAAAGCATAGTGCACAATGCAAAACGACTGTTGGTTTACTCAAAAGCATAGTGCACAATGCAAAACGACTGTTGGTTTACTCAAAAGCATAGTGCACAGTGCAAAACGGCTGTTGGTTTATGCCAGAGCACAGCGCACAGTGCAAAACGACTGTTGGTTTAGGCAAAAGCATAGTGCACAATGCAAAACGACTGTTGGTTTACTCAAGAGCATAGTGCACAGTGCAAAACGGCTGTTCGTTTATGCCAGAGCACAGCGCACAGTGCAAAACAGCTGTTGGTTTACGCCAGAGCACAGCGCACAGTGCAAAACGACTGTTGGTTTACTCAAAAGCATAGTGCACAATGCAAAACGACTGTTGGTTTACTCAAAAGCATAGTGCACAGTGCAAAACGGCTGTTGGTTTATGCCAGAGCACAGCGCACAGTGCAAAACGACTGTTGGTTTAGGCAAAAGCATAGTGCAAACGGCTGTTGGTTTACGCCAGAGCACAGCGCACAGTGCAAAACGGCTGTTGGTTTACGCCAGAGCACAGCGCGCAGTGCAAAACGACTGTTGGTTTACTCAAAAGCATAGTGCACAGTGCAAAACGGCTGTTCGTTTATGCCAGAGCACAGCGCACAGTCCAAAACGGCTGTTGGTTTACGCCAGAGCACAGCGCACAGTGCAAAACGACTGTTGGTTTAGGCAAAAGCATAGTGCACAGTGCAAAACGGCTGTTGGTTTATGCCAGAGCACAGCGCACAGTGCAAAACGGCTGTTGGTTTACGCCAGAGCACAGCGCACAGTGCAAAACGGCTGTTGGTTTACGCCAGAGCACAGCGCACAGTGCAAAACGGCTGTTGGTTTACGCCAGAGCACAGCGCACAGTGCAAAACGACTTTTGGTTTACGCAAAAGCATAGTGCACAGTACAAAACGACTGTTGGCTTACTCAAAAGCATATTGCACAGTGCAAAACGACTGCTGGTTTACGCACATGGATACTGCACAGTGCAAAACGACTGTTGGTTTACGCCAAAGCATAGCGCACAGTGCAAAACGACTGTTGGTTTACGCCAGAGCACAGCGCACAGTGCAAAACGACTGTTGGTTTACTCAAAAGCATAGTGCACAGTGCAAAACGGCTGTTCGTTTATGCCAGAGCACAGCGCACAGTGCAAAACGGCTTTTGGTTTAGGCAAAAGCATAGTGCACAATGCAAAACGAATATTGGCTTACTCAAAAGCATAGTGCACAGTGCAAAACGGCTGTTCGTTTATGCCAGAGCACAGCGCACAGTGCAAAACGACTGTTGGTTTACGCCAGAGCACAGCGCACAGTGCAAAACGGCTTTTGGTTTAGGCAAAAGCATAGTGCACAATGCAAAACGACTGTTGGCTTACTCAAAAGCATAGTGCACAGTGCAAAACGGCTGTTCGTTTATGCCAGAGCACAGCGCACAGTGCAAAACGGCTGTTGGTTTACGCCAGAGCACAGCGCGCAGTGCAAAACGACTGTTGGTTTACTCTAAAGCATAGTGCACAGTGCAAAACGGCTGTTCGTTTATGCCAGAGCACAGCGCACAGTCCAAAACGGCTGTTGGTTTACGCCAGAGCACAGCGCACAGTGCAAAACGACTGTTGGTTTACTCAAAAGCATAGTGCACAGTGCAAAACGGCTGTTGGTTTATGCCAGAGCACAGCGCACAGTGCAAAACGGCTGTTGGTTTACGCCAGAGCACAGCGCACAGTGCAAAACGGCTGTTGGTTTACGCCAGAGCACAGCGCACAGTGCAAAACGGCTGTTGGTTTACGCCAGAGCACAGCGCACAGTGCAAAACGACTTTTGGTTTACGCAAAAGCATAGTGCACAGTACAAAACGACTGTTGGCTTACTCAAAAGCATATTGCACAGTGCAAAACGACTGCTGGTTTACGCACATGGATACTGCACAGTGCAAAACGACTGTTGGTTTACGCCAAAGCATAGCGCACAGTGCAAAACGACTGTTGGTTTACGCCAGAGCACAGCGCACAGTGCAAAACGACTGTTGGTTAACTCAAAAGCATAGTGCACAGTGCAAAACGGCTGTTCGTTTATGCCAGAGCACAGCGCACAGTGCAAAACGGCTGTTGGTTTACGCCAGAGCACAGCGCACAGTGCAAAACGGCTGTTGGTTTACGCCAGAGCACAGCGCACAGTGCAAAACGACTGTTGGTTTACTCAAAAGCATAGTGCACAGTGCAAAACGGCTGTTCGTTTATGCCAGAGCACAGCGCACAGTGCAAAACGGCTGTTGGTTTACGCCAGAGCACAGCGCACAGTGCAAAACGACTGTTGGTTTAGGCAAAAGCATAGTGCACAATGCAAAACGACTGTTGGTT
The DNA here is from genome assembly GCA_963583995.1 of Xylota segnis. Classification (NCBI taxonomy): domain Eukaryota; kingdom Metazoa; phylum Arthropoda; class Insecta; order Diptera; family Syrphidae; genus Xylota; species Xylota segnis. The sequence goes on from OY757237.1 coordinate 84,913,856, forward strand.
TACTCAAAAGCATAGTGCACAGTGCAAAACGGCTGTTGGTTTATGCCAGAGCACAGCGCACAGTGCAAAACGGCTGTTGGTTTACGCCAGAGCACAGCGCACAGTGCAAAGCGGCTGTTGGTTTACGCAAAAGCATAGTGCACAGTGCAAAACGACTGTTGGCTTACTCAGAAGCATAGTGCACAGTGCAAAACGGCTGTTCGTTTATGCCAGAGCACAGCGCACAGTGCAAAACGGCTGTTGGTTTACGCCAGAGCACAGCGCACAGTGCAAAACGACTGTTGGTTTACTCAAAAGCATAGTGCACAGTGCAAAACGGCTGTTCGTTTATGCCAGAGCACAGCGCACAGTGCAAAACGGCTGTGGGTTTATGCCAGAGCACAGCGCACAGTGCAAAACGACTGTTGGTTTACTCAAAAGCATAGTGCACAGTGCAAAACGGCTGTTCGTTTATGCCAGAGCACAGCGCACAGTGCAAAACGGCTGTTGGTTTACGCCAGAGCACAGCGCACAGTGCAAAACGACTGTTGGTTTAGGCAAAAGCATAGTGCACAATGCAAAATGACTGTTGGTTTACTCAAAAGCATAGTGCACAGTGCAAAACGGCTGTTGGTTTATGCCAGAGCACAGCGCACAGTGCAAAACGGCTGTTGGTTTACGCGCAGAGCACAGCGCACAGTGCAAAACGGCTGTTGGTTTACGCCACAGCACAGCGCACAGTGCAAAACGACTTTTGGTTTACTAAAAAGCATAGTGCACAGTGCAAAACGGCTGTTCGTTTATGCCAGAGCACAGCCCACAGTGCAAAACGGCTGTTGGTTTACGCCAGAGCACAGCGCACAGTGCAAAACGACTGTTGGTTTACTCAAAGGCATAGTGCACAGTGCAAAACGGCTGTTCGTTTATGCCAGAGCACAGCGCACAGTGCAAAACGGCTGTTGATTTACGCCAGAGCACAGCGCACAGTGCAAAACGACTGTTGGTTTAGGCAAAAGCATAGTGCACAATGCAAAACGACTGTTGGTTTACTCAAAAGCATTTTGCACTGTGCGCTGTGCTCTGGCGTAAACCAACAGCCGTTTTGCACTGTGCGCTGTGCTCTGGCATAAACGAACAGCCGTTTTGCACTGTGCACTATGCTTTTGAGTTAACCAACAGTCGTTTTGCACTGTGCGCTGTGCTCTGGCGTAAACCAACAGTCGTTTTGCACTGTGCGCTATGCTTTGGCGTAAACCAACAGTCGTTTTGCACTGTGCAGTATCCATGTGCGTAAACCAGCAGTCGTTTTGCACTGTGCACTATGCTCTTGAGTAAGCCAACAGTCGTTTTGCACTGTGCACTATGCTTTTGCGTAAACCAAAAGTCGTTTTGCACTGTGCGCTGTGCTCTGGCGTAAACCAACAGCCGTTTTGCACTGTGCGCTGTGCTCTGGCGTAAACCAACAGCCGTTTTGCACTGTGCGCTGTGCTCTGGCGTAAACCAACAGCCGTTTTGCACTGTGCGCTGTGCTCTGGCATAAACCAACAGCCGTTTTGCACTGTGCACTATGCTTTTGAGTAAACCAACAGTCGTTTTGCATTGTGCACTATGCTTTTGCCTAAACCAACAGTCGTTTTGCACTGTGCGCTGTGCTCTGGCATAAACGAACAGCCGTTTTGCACTGTGCACTATGCTTTTGAGTAAACCAACAGTCGTTTTGCACTGTGCGCTGTGCTCTGGCGTAAACCAACAGCCGTTTTGCACTGTGCGCTGTGCTCTGGCGTAAACCAACAGCCGTTTTGCACTGTGCGCTGTGCTCTGGCATAAACCAACAGCCGTTTTGCACTGTGCACTATGCTTTTGAGTAAACCAACAGTCGTTTTGCATTGTGCACTATGCTTTTGCCTAAACCAACAGTCGTTTTGCACTGTGCGCTGTGCTCTGGCGTAAACCAACAGCCGTTTTGCACTGTGCGCTGTGCTCTGGCATAAACGAACAGCCGTTTTGCACTGTGCACTATGCTTTTGAGTAAACCAACAGTCGTTTTGCACTGTGCGCTGTGCTCTGGCGTAAACGAACAGCCGTTTTGCACTGTGCACTATGCTTTTGAGTAAACCAACAGTCGTTTTACATTGTGCACTATGCTTTTGCCTAAACCAATAGTCGTTTTGCACTGTGCGCTGTGCTCTGGCGTAAACCAACAGCCGTTTTGCACTGTGGGCTGTGCTCTGGCATAAACGAACAGCCGTTTTGCACTGTGCACTATGCTTTTTAGTAAACCAAAAGTCGTTTTGCACTGTGCGCTGTGCTGTGGCGTAAACCAACAGCCGTTTTGCACTGTGCGCTGTGCTCTGGCATAAACCAACAGCCGTTTTGCACTGTGCACTATGCTTTTGAGTAAACGAACAGTCGTTTTGCATTGTGCACTATGCTTTTGCCTAAACCAACAGTCGTTTTGCACTGTGCGCTGTGCTCTGGCGTAAACCAACAGCCGTTTTGCACTGTGCGCTGTGCTCTGGCATAAACGAACAGCCGTTTTGCACTGTGCACTATGCTTTTGAGTAAACCAACAGTCGTTTTGCACTGTGCGCTGTGCTCTGGCGTAAACCAACATCCGTTTTGCACTGTGCGCTGTGCTCTGGCATAAACGAACAGCCGTTGCACTATGCTTTTTAGTAAACCAAAAGTCGTTTTGCACTGTGCGCTGTGCTGTGGCGTAAACCAACAGCCGTTTTGCACTGTGCGCTGTGCTCTGGCATAAACCAACATCCGTTTTGCACTGTGCGCTGTGCTCTGGCATAAACGAACAGCCGTTGCACTATGCTTTTTAGTAAACCAAAAGTCGTTTTGCACTGTGCGCTGTGCTGTGGCGTAAACCAACAGCCGTTTTGCACTGTGCGCTGTGCTCTGGCATAAACCAACAGCCGTTTTGCACTGTGCACTATGCTTTTGAGTAAACCAACAGTCGTTTTGCATTGTGCACTATGCTTTTGCCTTAACCAACAGTCGTTTTGCACTGTGCGCTGTGCTCTGGCGTAAACCAACAGCCGTTTTGCACTGTGCGCTGTGCTCTGGCATAAACGAACAGCCGTTTTGCACTGTGCACTATGCTTTTGAGTAAACCAACAGTCGTTTTGCACTGTGCGCTGTGCTCTGGCGTAAACGAACAGCCGTTTTGCACTGTGCACTATGCTTTTGAGTAAACCAACAGTCGTTTTACATTGTGCACTATGCTTTTGCCTAAACCAATAGTCGTTTTGCACTGTGCGCTGTGCTCTGGCATAAACGAACAGCCGTTTTGCACTGTGCACTATGCTTTTGAGTAAGCCAACAGTCGTTTTGCACTGTGCACTATGCTTTTGCGTAAACCAACAGCCGCTTTGCACTGTGCGCTGTGCTCTGGCGTAAACCAACAGCCGTTTTGCACTGTGCGCTGTGCTCTGGCATAAACCAACAGCCGTTTTGCACTGTGCACTATGCTTTTGAGTAAGCCAACAGTCGTTTTGCACTGTGCACTATGCTTTTGCGTAAACCAACAGCCGCTTTGCACTGTGCGCTGTGCTCTGGCGTAAACCAACAGCCGTTTTGCACTGTGCGCTGTGCTCTGGCATAAACCAACAGCCGTTTTGCACTGTGCACTATGCTTTTGAGTAAACCAACAGTCGTTTTGCACTGTGCGCTGTGCTCTGGCGTAAACGAACAGCCGTTTTGCACTGTGCACTATGCTTTTGAGTAAACCAACAGTCGTTTTACATTGTGCACTATGCTTTTGCCTAAACCAACAGCCGTTTTGCACTGTGGGCTGTGCTCTGGCATAAACGAACAGCCGTTTTGCACTGTGCACTATGCTTTTGAGTAAGCCAACAGTCGTTTTGCACTGTGCACTATGCTTTTGCGTAAACCAACAGCCGCTTTGCACTGTGCGCTGTGCTCTGGCGTAAACCAACAGCCGTTTTGCACTGTGCGCTGTGCTCTGGCATAAACCAACAGCCGTTTTGCACTGTGCACTATGCTTTTGAGTAAACCAACAGTCGTTTTGCATTGTGCACTATGCTTTTGCCTAAACCAACAGTCGTTTTGCACTGTGCGCTGTGCTCTGGCGTAAACCAACAGCCGTTTTGCACTGTGCGCTGTGCTCTGGCATAAACGAACAGCCGTTTTGCACTGTGCACTATGCTTTTGAGTAAACCAACAGTCGTTTTGCACTGTGCGCTGTGCTCTGGCGTAAACCAACAGCCGTTTTGCACTGTGCGCTGTGCTCTGGCGTAAACCAACAGCCGTTTTGCACTGTGCGCTGTGCTCTGGCATAAACGAACAGCCGTTTTGCACTGTGCACTATGCTTTTGAGTTAACCAACAGTCGTTTTGCACTGTGCGCTGTGCTCTGGCGTAAACCCACAGCCGTTTTGCACTGTGCGCTGTGCTCTGGCATAAACGAGCAGCCGTTTTGCACTGTGCACTATGCTTTTGAGTAAACCAACAGTCGTTTTGCATTGTGCACTATGCTTTTGCCTAAACCAACAGTCGTTTTGCACTGTGCGCTGTGCTCTGGCGTAAACCAACAGCCGTTTTGCACTGTGCGCTGTGCTCTGGCATAAACGAACAGCCGTTTTGCACTGTGCACTATGCTTTTGAGTAAACCAACAGTCGTTTTGCACTGTGCGCTGTGCTCTGGCGTAAACCAACAGCCGTTTTGCACTGTGCGCTGTGCTCTGGCGTAAACCAACAGCCGTTTTGCACTGTGCGCTATGCTTTGGCGTAAACCAACAGCCGTTTTGCACTGTGCACTATGCTTTTGAGTAAACCAACAGTCGTTTTGCGTTGTGCGCTGTGCTCTGGCGTAAACCCACAGCCGTTTTGCACTGTGCGCTGTGCTCTGGCATAAACGAGCAGCCGTTTTGCACTGTGCACTATGCTTTTGAGTAAACCAACAGTCGTTTTACATTGTGCACTATGCTTTTGCCTAAACCAATAGTCGTTTTGCACTGTGCGCTGTGCTCTGGCGTAAACCAACAGCCGTTTTGCACTGTGGGCTGTGCTCTGGCATAAACGAACAGCCGTTTTGCACTGTGCACTATGCTTTTTAGTAAACCAAAAGTCGTTTTGCACTGTGCGCTGTGCTGTGGCGTAAACCAACAGCCGTTTTGAACTGTGCGCTGTGCTCTGGCATAAACCAACAGCCGTTTTGCACTGTGCACTATGCTTTTGAGTAAACCAACAGTCGTTTTGCATTGTGCACTATGCTTTTGCCTAAACCAACAGTCGTTTTGCACTGTGCGCTGTGCTCTGGCGTAAACCAACAGCCGTTTTGCACTGTGCGCTGTGCTCTGGCATAAACGAACAGCCGTTTTGCACTGTGCACTATGCTTTTGAGTAAACCAACAGTCGTTTTGCACTGTGCGCTGTGCTCTGGCATAAACCCACAGCCGTTTTGCACTGCGCGCTGTGCTCTGGCATAAACGAACAGTCGTTTTGCACTTTGCACTATGCTTTTGAGTAAACCAACAGTCGTTTTGCACTGTGCACTGTGCTCTGGCGTAAACCAACATCCGTTTTGCACTGTGCGCTGTGCTCTGGCATAAACGAACAGCCGTTTTGCACTGTGCACTATGCTTTTTAGTAAACCAAAAGTCGTTTTGCACTGTGCGCTGTGCTGTGGCGTAAACCAACAGCCGTTTTGCACTGTGCGCTGTGCTCTGGCATAAACCAACAGCCGTTTTGCACTGTGCACTATGCTTTTGAGTAAACCAACAGTCGTTTTGCATTGTGCACTATGCTTTTGCCTAAACCAACAGTCGTTTTGCACTGTGCGCTGTGCTCTGTCGTAAACCAACAGCCGTTTTGCACTGTGCGCTGTGCTCTGGCATAAACGAACAGCCGTTTTGCACTGTGCACTATGCTTTTGAGTAAACCAACAGTCGTTTTGCACTGTGCGCTGTGCTCTGGCGTAAACGAACAGCCGTTTTGCACTGTGCACTATGCTTTTGAGTAAACCAACAGTCGTTTTACATTGTGCACTATGCTTTTGCCTAAACCAATAGTCGTTTTGCACTGTGCGCTGTGCTCTGGCGTAAACCAACAGCCGTTTTGCACTGTGGGCTGTGCTCTGGCATAAACGAACAGCCGTTTTGCACTGTGCACTATGCTTTTGAGTAAACCAACAGTCGTTTTGCATTGTGCACTATGCTTTTGCCTAAACCAACAGTCGTTTTGCACTGTGCGCTGTGCTCTGGCGTATACCAACAGCCGTTTTGCACTGTGCGCTGTGCTCTGGCATAAACGAACAGCCGTTTTGCACTGTGCACTATGCTTTTGAGTAAACCAACAGTCGTTTTGCACTGTGCGCTGTGCTCTGGCATAAACCCACAGCCGTTTTGCACTGCGCGCTGTGCTCTGGCATAAACGAACAGCCGTTTTGCACTGTGCACTATGCTTTTGAGTAAACCAACAGTCGTTTTGCACTGTGCGCTGTGCTCTGTCGTAAACCAACAGTCGTTTTGCACTGTGCGCTGTGCTCTGGCGTAAACCAACAGCCGTTTTGCACTGTGCGCTGTGCTCTGGCGTAAACCAACAGCCGTTTTGCACTGTGCGCTGTGCTCTGGCATAAACGAACAGCCGTTTTGCACTGTGCACTATGCTTTTGAGTTAACCAACAGTCGTTTTGCACTGTGCGCTGTGCTCTGGCGTAAACCAACAGTCGTTTTGCACTGTGCGCTATGCTTTGGCGTAAACCAACAGTCGTTTTGCACTGTGCAGTATCCATGTGCGTAAACCAGCAGTCGTTTTGCACTGTGCACTATGCTTTTGAGTAAGCCAACAGTCGTTTTGCACTGTGCACTATGCTTTTGCGTAAACCAAAAGTCGTTTTGCACTGTGCGCTGTGCTCTGGCGTAAACCAACAGCCGTTTTGCACTGTGCGCTGTGCTCTGGCGTAAACCAACAGCCGTTTTGCACTGTGCGCTGTGCTCTGGCATAAACGAACAGCCGTTTTGCACTGTGCACTAGGGTTTTGAGTAAACCAACAGTCGTTTTGCACTGTGCGCTGTGCTCTGGCATAAACCCACAGCCGTTTTGCACTGTGCGCTGTGCTCTGGCATAAACGAACAGCCGTTTTGCACTGTGCACTATGCTTTTGAATAAACCAACAGTCGTTTTGCACTGTGCGCTGTGCTCTGGCGTAAACCAACAGCCGTTTTGCACTGTGCGCTGTGCTCTGGCATAAACGAACAGCCGTTTTGCACTGTGCACTATGCTTTTGAGTAAGCCAACAGTCGTTTTGCACTGTGCACTATGCTTTTGCGTAAAACAAAAGTCGTTTTGCACTGTGCGCTGTGCTCTGGCGTAAACCAACAGCCGTTTTGCACTGTGCGCTGTGCTCTGGCATAAACGAACAGCCGTTTTGCACTGTGCACAATGCTTTTGAGTAAACCAACAGTCGTTTTGCACTGTGCGCTGTGCTCTGGCGTAAACCAACAGCCGTTTTGCACTGTGCGCTGTGCTCTGGCGTAAACCAACAGCCGTTTTGCACTGTGCGCTGTGCTCTGGCATAAACGAACAGCCGTTTTGCACTGTGCACTATGCTTTTGAGTTAACCAACAGTCGTTTTGCACTGTGCACTGTGCTCTGGCGTAAACCAACAGTCGTTTTGCACTGTGCGCTATGCTTTGGCGTAAACCAACAGTCGTTTTGCACTGTGCAGTATCCATGTGCGTAAACCAGCAGTCGTTTTGCACTGTGCACTATGCTTTTGAGTAAGCCAACAGTCGTTTTGCACTGTGCGCTGTGCTCTGGCATAAACCCACAGCCGTTTTGCACTGCGCGCTGTGCTCTGGCGTAAGCCAACAGCCGTTTGCACTATGCTTTTGCCTAAACCAACAGTCGTTTTGCACTGTGCGCTGTGCTCTGGCGTAAACCAACAGCCGTTTTGCGCTGTGCGCTGTGCTCTGGCATAAACGAACAGCCGTTTTGCACTGTGCGCTATGCTTTTGAGTAAACCAACAGTCGTTTTGCACTGTGCGCTGTGCTCTGGCATAAACCCACAGCCGTTTTGCACTGCGCGCTGTGCTCTGGCATAAACGAACAGCCGTTTTGCACTGTGCACTATGCTTTTGAGTAAACCAACAGTCGTTTTGCACTGTGCGCTGTGCTCTGGCGTAAACCAACAGCCGTTTTGCACTGTGCGCTGTGCTCTGGCGTAAACCAACAGCCGTTTGCACTATGCTTTTGCCTAAACCAACAGTCGTTTTGCACTGTGCACTATGCTTTTGCGTAAACCAAAAGTCGTTTTGCACTGTGCGCTGTGCTCTGGCGTAAACCAACAGCCGTTTTGCACTGTGCGCTGTGCTCTGGCATAAACGAACAGCCGTTTTGCACTGTGCACTATGCTTTTGAGTAAACCAACAGTCGTTTTGCACTGTGCGCTGTGCTCTGGCATAAACCCACAGCCGTTTTGCACTGTGCGCTGTGCTCTGGCATAAACGAACAGGCGTTTTGCACTGTGCACTATGCTTTTGAGTAAACCAACAGTCGTTTTGCACTGTGCGCTGTGCTCTGGCGTAAACCAACAGCCGTTTTGCACTGTGCGCTGTGCTCTGGCATAAACGAACAGCCGTTTTGCACTGTGCACTATGCTTTTGAGTAAGCCAACAGTCGTTTTGCACTGTGCACTATGCTTTTGCGTAAAACAAAAGTCGTTTTGCACTGTGCGCTGTGCTCTGGCGTAAACCAACAGCCGTTTTGCACTGTGCGCTGTGCTCAGGCATAAACGAACAGCCGTTTTGCACTGTGCACTATGCTTTTGAGTAAACCAACAGTCGTTTTGCACTGTGCGCTGTGCTCTGGCGTAAACCAACAGCCGTTTTGCACTGTGCGCTGTGCTCTGGCGTAAACCAACAGCCGTTTTGCACTGTGCGCTGTGCTCTGGCATAAACGAACAGCCGGTTTGCACTGTGCACTATGCTTTTGAGTTAACCAACAGTCGTTTTGCACTGTGCGCTGTGCTCTGGCGTAAACCAACAGTCGTTTTGCACTGTGCGCTATGCTTTGGCGTAAACCAACAGTCGTTTTGCACTGTGCAGTATCCATGTGCGTAAACCAGCAGTCGTTTTGCACTGTGCACTATGCTTTTGAGTAAGCCAACAGTCGTTTTGCACTGTGCGCTGTGCTCTGGCATAAACCCACAGCCGTTTTGCACTGCGCGCTGTGCTCTGGCGTAAGCCAACAGCCGTTTGCACTATGCTTTTGCCTAAACCAACAGTCGTTTTGCACTGTGCGCTGTGCTCTGGCGTAAACGAACAGCCGTTTTGCACTGTGCACTATGCTTTTGAGTAAACCAACAGTCGTTTTGCACTGTGCGCTGTGCTCTGGCGTAAGCCAACAGCCGTTTGCACTATGCTTTTGCCTAAACCAACAGTCGTTTTGCACTGTGCGCTGTGCTCTGGCATAAACGAACAGCCGTTTTGCACTGTGCACTATGCTTTTGAGTAAACCAACAGTCGTTTTGCACTGTGCGCTGTGCTCTGGCATAAACCCACAGCCGTTTTGCACTGCGCGCTGTGCTCTGGCATAAACGAACAGCCGTTTTGCACTGTGCACTATGCTTTTGAGTTAACCAACAGTCGTTTTGCACTGTGCGCTGTGCTCTGGCGTAAACCAACAGTCGTTTTGCACTGTGCGCTATGCTTTGGCGTAAACCAACAGTCGTTTTGCACTGTGCAGTATCCATGTGCGTAAACCAGCAGTCGTTTTGCACTGTGCACTATGCTTTTGAGTAAGCCAACAGTCGTTTTGCACTGTGCACTATGCTTTTGCGTAAACCAACAGTCGTTTTGCACTGTGCGCTGTGCTCTGGCATAAACGAACAGCCGTTTTGCACTGTGCACTATGCTTTTGAGTAAACCAACAGTCGTTTTGCACTGTGCGCTGTGCTCTGGCATAAACCCACAGCCGTTTTGCACTGTGCACTATGCTTTTGAGTAAACCAACAGTCGTTTTGCACTGTGCGCTGTGCTCTGGCGTAAACCAACAGCCGTTTTGCACTGTGCGCTGTGCTCTGGCGTAAACCAACAGCCGTTTTGCGCTGTGCGCTGTGCTCTGGCATAAACGAACAGCCGTTTTGCATTGTGCACTATGCTTTTGAGTAAACCAACAGTCGTTTTGCACTGTGCGCTGTGCTCTGGCATAAACCAACAGCCGTTTTGCACTGTGCGCTGTGCTCTGGCGTAAACCAACAGCCGTTTTGCACTGTGCGCTGTGCTCTGGCGTAAACCAACAGCCGTTTTGCACTGTGCGCTGTGCTCTGGCATAAACCAACAACCGTTTTGCACTGTGCACTATGCTTTTGAGTAAACCAACAGTCGTTTTGCATTGTGCACTATGCTTTTGCCTAAACCAACAGTCGTTTTGCACTGTGCGCTGTGCTCTGGCGTAAACCAACAGCCGTTTTGCGCTGTGCGCTGTGCTCTGGCATAAACGAACAGCCGTTTTGCACTGTGCACTATGCTTTTGAGTAAACCAACAGTCGTTTTGCACTGTGCGCTGTGCTCTGGCATAAACCCACAGTCGTTTTGCACTGTGCACTATGCTTTTGAGTAAACCAACAGTCGTTTTGCACTGTGCGCTGTGCTCTGGCGTAAACCAACAGCCGTTTTGCACTGTGCGCTGTGCTCTGGCGTAAACCAACAGCCGTTTTGCACTGTGCGCTGTGCTCTGGCGTAAACCAACAGCCGTTTTGCACTGTGCGCTGTGCTCTGGCATAAACCAACAACCGTTTTGCACTGTGCACTATGCTTTTGAGTAAACCAACAGTCGTTTTGCATTGTGCACTATGCTTTTGCCTAAACCAACAGTCGTTTTGCACTGTGCGCTGTGCTCTTACGTAAACCAACAGCCGTTTTGCACTGTGCGCTGTGCTCTGGCATAAACGAACAGCCGTTTTGCACTGTGCACTATGCTTTTGAGTAAACCAACAGTCGTTTTGCACTGTGCGCTGTGCTCTGGCGTAAACCAACAGCCGTTTTGCACTGTGCGCTGTGCTCTGGCATAAACCAACAGCCGTTTTGCACTGTGCACTATGCTTTTGAGTAAACCAACAGTCGTTTTGCATTGTTCACTATGCTTTTGCCTAAACCAACAGTCGTTTTGCACTGTGCGCTGTGCTCTGGCGTAAACCAACAGCCGTTTTGCACTGTGCGCTGTGCTCTGGCATAAACAAACAGCCGTTTTGCACTGTGCACTATGCTTTTGAGTAAACCAACAGTCGTTTTGCACTGTGCGCTGTGCTCTGGCGTAAACGAACAGCCGTTTTGCACTGTGCACTATGCTTTTGAGTAAACCAACAGTCGTTTTACATTGTGCACTATGCTTTTGCCTAAACCAATAGTCGTTTTGCACTGTGCGCTGTGCTCTGACGTAAACCAACAGCCGTTTTGCACTGTGGGCTGTGCTCTGGCATAAACGAACAGCCGTTTTGCACTGTGCACTATGCTTTTTAGTAAACCAAAAGTCGTTTTGCTCTGTGCGCTGTGCTGTGGCGTAAACCAACAGCCGTTTTGCACTGTCCGCTGTGCTCTGGCATAAACCAACAGCCGTTTTGCACTGTGCACTATGCTTTTGAGTAAACCAACAGTCGTTTTGCATTGTGCACTATGCTTTTGCCTAAACCAACAGTCGTTTTGCACTGTGCGCTGTGCTCTGGCGTAAACCAACAGCCGTTTTGCACTGTGCGCTGTGCTCTGGCATAAACGAACAGCCGTTTTGCACTGTGCACTATGATTTTGAGTAAACCAACAGCCGTTTTGCACTGTGCGCTGTGCTCTGGCATAAACCCACAGCCGTTTTGCACTGCGCGCTGTGCTCTGGCATAAACGAACAGCCGTTTTGCACTGTGCACTATGCTTTTGAGTAAACCAACAGTCGTTTTGCAATGTGCGCTGTGCTCTGGCGTAAACCAACAGCCGTTTTGCACTGTGCGCTGTGCTCTGGCATAAACGAACAGCCGTTTTGCACTGTGCACTATGCTTTTGAGTAAGCCAACAGTCGTTTTGCACTGTGCACTATGCTTTTGCGTAAACCAACAACCGCTTTGCACTGTGCGCTGTGCTCTGGCGTAAACCAACAGCCGTTTTGCACTGTGCGCTGTGCTCTGGCATAAACCAACAGCCGTTTTGCACTGTGCACTATGCTTTTGAGTAAACCAACAGTCGTTTTGCATTGTGCACTATGCTTTTGCCTAAACCAACAGTCGTTTTGCACTGTGCGCTGTGCTCTGGCGTAAACCAACAGCCGTTTTGCACTGTGCGCTGTGCTCTGGCATAAACGAACAGCCGTTTTGCACTGTGCACTATGCTTTTGAGTAAACCAACAGTCGTTTTGCACTGTGCGCTGTGCTCTGGCGTAAACCAACAGCCGTTTTGCACTGTGCGCTGTGCTCTGGCGTAAGCCAACAGCCGTTTTGCACTGTGCGCTGTGCTCTGGCATAAACGAACAGCCGGTTTGCACTGTGCACTATGCTTTTGAGTTAACCAACAGTCGTTTTGCACTGTGCGCTGTGCTCTGGCGTAAACCAACAGTCGTTTTGCACTGTGCGCTATGCTTTGGCGTAAACGAACAGCCGTTTTGCACTGTGCACTATGCTTTTGAGTAAACCAACAGTCGTTTTACATTGTGCACTATGCTTTTGCCTAAACCAATAGTCGTTTTGCACTGTGCGCTGTGCTCTGGCGTAAACCAACAGCCGTTTTGCACTGTGGGCTGTGCTCTGGCATAAACGAACAGCCGTTTTGCACTGTGCACTATGCTTTTTAGTAAACCAAAAGTCGTTTTGCTCTGTGCGCTGTGCTGTGGCGTAAACCAACAGCCGTTTTGCACTGTGCGCTGTGCTCTGGCATAAACCAACAGCCGTTTTGCACTGTGCACTATGCTTTTGAGTAAACCAACAGTCGTTTTGCATTGTGCACTATGCTTTTGCCTAAACCAACAGTCGTTTTGCACTGTGCGCTGTGCTCTGGCGTAAACCAACAGCCGTTTTGCACTGTGCGCTGTGCTCTGGCATAAACGAACAGCCGTTTTGCACTGTGCACTATGATTTTGAGTAAACCAACAGCCGTTTTGCACTGTGCGCTGTGCTCTGGCATAAACCCACAGCCGTTTTGCACTGCGCGCTGTGCTCTGGCATAAACGAACAGCCGTTTTGCACTGTGCACTATGCTTTTGAGTAAACCAACAGTCGTTTTGCACTGTGCGCTGTGCTCTGGCGTAAACCAACAGCCGTTTTGCACTGTGCGCTGTGCTCTGGCATAAACGAACAGCCGTTTTGCACTGTGCGCTGTGCTCTGGCATAAACCAACAGCCGTTTTGCACTGTGCACTATGCTTTTGAGTAAACCAACAGTCGTTTTGCATTGTGCACTATGCTTTTGCCTAAACCAACAGTCGTTTTGCACTGTGCGCTGTGCTCTGGCGTAAACCAACAGCCGTTTTGCACTGTGCGCTGTGCTCTGGCATAAACGAACAGCCGTTTTGCACTGTGCACTATGCTTTTGAGTAAACCAACAGTCGTTTTGCACTGTGCGCTGTGCTCTGGCGTAAACCAACAGCCGTTTTGCACTGTGGGCTGTGCTCTGGCATAAACGAACAGCCGTTTTGCACTGTGCACTATGCTTTTTAGTAAACCAAAAGTCGTTTTGCACTGTGCGCTGTGCTGTGGCGTAAACCAACAGCCGTTTTGCACTGTGCGCTGTGCTCTGGCATAAACCAACAGCCGTTTTGCACTGTGCACTATGCTTTTGAGTAAACCAACAGTCGTTTTGCATTGTGCACTATGCTTTTGCCTAAACCAACAGTCGTTTTGCACTGTGCGCTGTGCACTGGCGTAAGCCAACAGCCGTTTTGCACTGTGCGCTGTGCTCTGGCATAAACGAACAGCCGTTTTGCACTGTGCACTATGCTTTTGAGTAAACCAACAGTCGTTTTGCACTGTGCGCTGTGCTCTGGCATAAACCCACAGCCGTTTTGCACTGCGCGCTGTGCTCTGGCATAAACGAACAGCCGTTTTGCACTGTGCACTATGCTTTTGAGTAAACCAACAGTCGTTTTGCACTGTGCGCTGTGCTCTGGCGTAAACCAACAGCCGTTTTGCACTGTGCGCTGTGCTCTGGCATAAACGAACAGCCGTTTTGCACTGTGCACTATGCTTTTGAGTAAGCCAACAGTCGTTTTGCACTGTGCACTATGCTTTTGCGTAAACCAACAGCCGCTTTGCACTGTGCGCTGTGCTCTGGCGTAAACCAACAGCCGTTTTGCACTGTGCGCTGTGCTCTGGCATAAACCAACAGCCGTTTTGCACTGTGCACTATGCTTTTGAGTAAACCAACAGTCGTTTTGCATTGTGCACTATGCTTTTGCCTAAACCAACAGTCGTTTTGCACTGTGCGCTGTGCTCTGGCGTAAACCAACAGCCGTTTTGCACTGTGCGCTGTGCTCTGGCATAAACGAACAGCCGTTTTGCACTGTGCACTATGCTTTTGAGTAAACCAACAGTCGTTTTGCACTGTGCGCTGTGCTCTGGCGTAAACCAACAGCCGTTTTGCACTGTGCGCTGTGCTCTGGCGTAAACCAACAGCCGTTTTGCACTGTGCGCTGTGCTCTGGCATAAACGAACAGCCGTTTTGCACTGTGCACTATGCTTTTGAGTTAACCAACAGTCGTTTTGCACTGTGCGCTGTGCTCTGGCGTAAACCAACAGTCGTTTTGCACTGTGCGCTATGCTTTGGCGTAAACCAACAGTCGTTTTGCACTGTGCAGTATCCATGTGCGTAAACCAGCAGTCGTTTTGCAGTGTGCACTATGCTTTTGAGTAAGCCAACAGTCGTTTTGCACTGTGCACTATGCTTTTGCGTAAACCAAAAGTCGTTTTGCACTGTGCGCTGTGCTCTGGCGTAAACCAAAAGTCGTTTTGCACTGTGCGCTGTGCTCTGGCGGAAACCAACAGCCGTTTTGCACTGTGCGCTGTGCTCTGGCGTAAACCAACAGCCGTTTTGCACTGTGCGCTGTGCTCTGGCGTAAACCAACAGCCGTTTGCACTATGCTTTTGCCTAAACCAACAGTCGTTTTGCACTGTGCGCTGTGCTCTGGCGTAAACCAACAGCCGTTTTGCACTGTGCGCTGTGCTCTGGCATAAACGAACAGCCGTTTTGCACTGTGCACTATGCTTTTGAGTAAACCAAAAGTCGTTTTGCACTGTGCGCTGTGCTGTGGCGTAAACCAACAGCCGTTTTGCACTGTGCGCTGTGCTCTGGCGTAAACCAACAGCCGTTTTGCACTGTGCGCTGTGCTCTGGCATAAACCAACAGCCGTTTTGCACTGTGCACTATGCTTTTGAGTAAACCAACAGTCGTTTTGCACTGTGCGCTGTGCTCTGGCGTAAACCAACAGCCGCTTTGCACTGTGCGCTGTGCTCTGGCATAAACGAACAGCCGTTTTGCACTGTGCACTATGCTTTTGAGTAAACCAACAGTCGTTTTGCACTGTGCGCTGTGCTCTGGCGTAAACCAACAGCCGTTTTGCACTGTGCGCTGTGCTCTGGCGTAAACCAACAGCCGTTTGCACTATGCTTTTGCCTAAACCAACAGTCGTTTTGCACTGTGCGCTGTGCGCTGTGCTCTGGCGTAAACCAACAGCCGTTTTGCACTGTGCGCTGTGCTTTTGAGTAAACCAACAGTCGTTTTGCATTGTGCACTATGCTTTTGCCTAAACCAACAGTCGTTTTGCACTGTGCGCTGTGCTCTGGCGTAAACCAATAGCCGTTTTGCACTGTGCGCTGTGCTTTTGAGTAAACCAACAGTCGTTTTGCATTGTGCACTATGCTTTTGCCTAAACCAACAGTCGTTTTGCACTGTGCGCTGTGCTCTGGCGTAAACCAACAGCCGTTTTGCACTGTGCGCTGTGCTCTGGCGTAAACCAACAGCCGTTTTGCACTGTGCGCTGTGCTCTGGCGTAAACCAACAGCCGTTTTGCACTGTGCGCTGTGCTCTGGCATAAACGAACAGCCGTTTTGCACTGTGCACTATGCTTTTGAGTAAACCAACAGTCGTTTTGCACTGTGCGCTGTGCTCTGGCGTAAACCAACAGCCGTTTTGCACTGTGCGCTGTGCTCTGGCATAAACCAACAGCCGTTTTGCACTGTGCGCTGTGCTCTGGCATAAACGAACAGCCGTTTTGCACTGTGCACTATGCTTTTGAGTAAACCAACAGTCGTTTTGCACTGTGCGCTGTGCTCTGGCGTAAACGAACAGCCGTTTTGCACTGTGCACTATGCTTTTGAGTAAACCAACAGTCGTTTTACATTGTGCACTATGCTTTTGCCTAAACCAATAGTCGTTTTGCACTGTGCGCTGTGCTCTGGCGTAAACCAACAGCCGTTTTGCACTGTGGGCTGTGCTCTGGCATAAACGAACAGCCGTTTTGCACTGTGCACTATGCTTTTGAGTAAACCAAAAGTCGTTTTGCACTGTGCGCTGTGCTGTGGCGTAAACCAACAGCCGTTTTGCACTGTGCGCTGTGCTCTGGCGTAAACCAACAGCCGTTTTGCACTGTGCGCTGTGCTCTGGCGTAAACCAACAGCCGTTTTACACTGTGCACTATGCTTTTAAGTAAACCAACAGTCGTTTTGCACTGTGAGCTGTGCTCTGGCATAAACCAACAGCCGTTTTGCACTGTGCACTATGCTTTTGCGTAAACCAAAAGTCGTTTTGCACTGTGCGCTGTGCTCTGGCGTAAACCAACAGCCGTTTTGCACTGTGCGCTGTGCTCTGGCATAAACGAACAGCCGTTTTGCACTGTGCACTATGCTTTTGAGTAAACCAACAGTCGTTTTGCACTGTGCGCTGTGCTCTGGCGTAAACCAACAGCCGTTTTGCACTGTGCGCTGTGCTCTGGCGTAAACCAACAGCCGTTTTGCACTGTGCGCTGTGCTCTGGCGTAAACCAACAGCCGTTTTGCACTGTGCGCTGTGCTCTGGCGTAAACCAACAGCCGTTTGCACTATGCTTTTGCCTAAACCAACAGTCGTTTTGCACTGTGCGCTGTGCGCTGTGCTCTGGCGTAAACCAACAGCCGTTTTGCACTGTGCGCTGTGCTTTTGAGTAAACCAACAGTCGTTTTGCATTGTGCACTATGCTTTTGCCTAAACCAACAGTCGTTTTGCACTGTGCGCTGTGCTCTGGCGTAAACCAATAGCCGTTTTGCACTGTGCGCTGTGCTTTTGAGTAAACCAACAGTCGTTTTGCATTGTGCACTATGCTTTTGCCTAAACCAACAGTCGTTTTGCACTGTGCGCTGTGCTCTGGCGTAAACCAACAGCCGTTTTGTGCACTGTGCGCTGTGCTCTGGCGTAAACCAACAGCCGTTTTGCACTGTGCGCTGTGCTCTGGCGTAAACCAACAGCCGTTTTGCACTGTGCGCTGTGCTCTGGCATAAACGAACAGCCGTTTTGCACTGTGCACTATGCTTTTGAGTAAACCAACAGTCGTTTTGCACTGTGCGCTGTGCTCTGGCGTAAACCAACAGCCGTTTTGCACTGTGCGCTGTGCTCTGGCATAAACGAACAGCCGTTTTGCACTGTGCACTATGCTTTTGAGTAAACCAACAGTCGTTTTGCACTGTGCGCTGTGCTCTGGCGTAAACGAACAGCCGTTTTGCACTGTGCACTATGCTTTTGAGTAAACCAACAGTCGTTTTACATTGTGCACTATGCTTTTGCCTAAACCAATAGTCGTTTTGCACTGTGCGCTGTGCTCTGGCGTAAACCAACAGCCGTTTTGCACTGTGGGCTGTGCTCTGGCATAAACGAACAGCCGTTTTGCACTGTGCACTATGCTTTTGAGTAAACCAAAAGTCGTTTTGCACTGTGCGCTGTGCTGTGGCGTAAACCAACAGCCGTTTTGCACTGTGCGCTGTGCTCTGGCGTAAACCAACAGCCGTTTTGCACTGTGCGCTGTGCTCTGGCGTAAACCAACAGCCGTTTTACACTGTGCACTATGCTTTTAAGTAAACCAACAGTCGTTTTGCACTGTGAGCTGTGCTCTGGCATAAACCAACAGCCGTTTTGCACTGTGCACTATGCTTTTGCGTAAACCAAAAGTCGTTTTGCACTGTGCGCTGTGCTCTGGCGTAAACCAACAGCCGTTTTGCACTGTGCGCTGTGCTCTGGCGTAAACCAACAGCCGTTTTACACTGTGCACTATGCTTTTAAGTAAACCAACAGTCGTTTTGCACTGTGAGCTGTGCTCTGGCATAAACCAACAGCCGTTTTGCACTGTGCACTATGCTTTTGCGTAAACCAAAAGTCGTTTTGCACTGTGCGCTGTGCTCTGGCGTAAACCAACAGCCGTTTTGCACTGTGCGCTGTGCTCTGGCATAAACGAACAGCCGTTTTGCACTGTGCACTATGCTTTTGAGTAAACCAACAGTCGTTTTGCACTGTGCGCTGTGCTCTGGCGTAAACCAACAGCCGTTTTGCACTGTGCGCTGTGCTCTGGCGTAAACCAACAGCCGTTTGCACTATGCTTTTGCCTAAACCAACAGTCGTTTTGCACTGTGCGCTGTGCTCTGGCGTAAACCAACAGCCGCTTTGCACTGTGCGCTGTGCTCTGGCATAAACGAACAGCCGTTTTGCACTGTGCACTATGCTTTTGAGTAAACCAACAGTCGTTTTGCACTGTGCGCTGTGCTCTGGCGTAAACCAACAGCCGTTTTGCACTGTGCGCTGTGCTCTGGCGTAAACCAACAGCCGTTTGCACTATGCTTTTGCCTAAACCAACAGTCGTTTTGCACTGTGCGCTGTGCTCTGGCGTAAACCAACAGCCGTTTTGCACTGTGCGCTGTGCTCTGGGATAAACGAACAGCCGTTTTGCACTGTGCACTATGCTTTTGAGTAAACCAACAGTCGTTTTGCACTGTGCGCTGTGCTCTGGCGTAAACGAACAGCCGTTTTGCACTGTGCACTATGCTTTTGAGTAAACCAACAGTCGTTTTACATTGTGCACTATGCTTTTGCCTAAACCAATAGTCGTTTTGCACTGTGCGCTGTGCTCTGGCGTAAACCAACAGCCGTTTTGCACTGTGCGCTGTGATCTGGCATAAACGAACAGCCGTTTTGCACTGTGCACTATGCTTTTGAGTAAGCCAACAGTCGTTTTGCATTGTGCACTATGCTTTTGCCTAAACCAAAAGCCGTTTTGCACTGTGCGCTGTGCTCTGGCGTAAACCAACAGTCGTTTTGCACTGCGCGCTATGCTTTGGCGTAAACCAACAGCCGTTTTGCACTGTGCACTATGCTTTTGAGTAAACCAACAGTCGTTTTGCATTGTGCACTATGCTTTTGCCTAAACCAACAGTCGTTTTGCACTGTGCGCTGTGCTCTGGCATAAACCAACAGCCGTTTTGCACTGTACACTATGCTTTTGAGTAAACCAACAGTCGTTTTGCATTGTGCACTATGCTTTTGAGTAAGCCAACAGTCGTTTTGCACTGTGCACTATGCTTTTGCGTAAACCAAAAGTCGTTTTGCACTGTGCGCTGTGCTCTGGCATAAACCAACAGCCGTTTTGCACTGTGCACTATGCTTTTGAGTAAACCAACAGTCGTTTTGCACTGTGCGCTATGCTCTGGCGTAAACCAACAGCCGTTTTGCACTGTGCGCTGTGCTCTGGCGTAAACCAACAGCCGTTTTGCACTGTGCGCTGTGCTCTGGCATAAACCAACAGCCGTTTTGCACTGTGCACTATGCTTTTGAGTAAACCAACAGTCGTTTTGCACTGTGCGCTGTGCTCTGGCATAAACCAACAGCCGTTTTGCACTGTGCACTATGCTTTTGAGTAAACCAACAGTCGTTTTGCATTGTGCACTATGCTTTTGCCTAAACCAACAGTCGTTTTGCACTGTGCGCTGTGCTCTGGCATAAACCAACAGCCGTTTTGCACTGTGCACTATGCTTTTGAGTAAACCAACAGTCGTTTTGCATTGTGCACTATGCTTTTGAGTAAACCAACAGTCGTTTTGCACTGTGCGCTGTGCTCTGGCGTAAACCAACAGCCGTTTTGCACTGTGCGCTGTGCTCTGGCATAAACGAACAGCCGTTTTGCACTGTACACTATGCTTTTGAGTAAACCAACAGTCGTTTTGCATTGTGCACTATGCTTTTGAGTAAGCCAACAGTCGTTTTGCACTGTGCACTATGCTTTTGCGTAAACCAAAACTCGTTTTGCACTGTGCGCTGTGCTCTGGCATAAACCAACAGCCGTTTTGCACTGTGCACTATGCTTTTGAGTAAACCAACAGTCGTTTTGCACTGTGCGCTGTGCTCTGGCGTAAACCAACAGCCGTTTTGCACTGTGCGCTGTGCTCTGGCATAAACGAACAGCCGTTATGCACTGTGCACTATGCTTTTGAGTAAACCAACAGTCGTTTTGCATTGTGCACTATGCTTTTGCCTAAACCAACAGTCGTTTTGCACTGTGCGCTGTGCTCTGGCATAAACCAACAGCCGTTTTGCACTGTGCACTATGCTTTTGAGTAAACCAACAGTCGTTTTGCATTGTGCACTATGCTTTTGAGTAAACCAACAGTCGTTTTGCACTAAGCGCTGTGCTCTGGCGTAAACCAACAGCCGTTTTGCACTGTGCGCTGTGCTCTGGCATAAACGAACAGCCGTTTTGCACTGTGCACCATGCTTTTGAGTAAACCAACAGTCGTTTTGCACTGTGCGCTGTGCTCTGGCGTAAACCCACAGCCGTTTTGCACTGTGCGCTGTGTTCTGGCATAAACGAGCAGCCGTTTTGCACTGTGCACTATGCTTTTGAGTAAACCAACAGTCGTTTTGCACTGTGCGCTGTTCTCTGACGTAAACCAACAGCCGTTTTGCACTGTGCGCTGTGCTCTGGCGTAAACCAACAGCCGTTTTGCACTGTGCGCTGTGCTCTGGCATAAACGAACAGCCGTTTTGCACTGTGCACTATGCTTTTGAGTAAGCCAACAGTCGTTTTGCATTGTGCACTATGCTTTTGCCTAAACCAAAAGCCGTTTTGCACTGTGCGCTGTGCTTTTGAGTAAGCCAACAGTCGTTTTGCATTGTGCACTATGCTTTTGCCTAAACCAAAAGCCGTTTTGCACTGTGCGCTGTGCTCTGGCATAAACGAACAGCCGTTTTGCACTGTGCGCTGTGCTCTGGCATAAACGAACAGCCGTTTTGCACTGTGCACTATGCTTTTGAGTAAGCCAACAGTCGTTTTGCATTGTGCACTATGCTTTTGCCTAAACCAACAGCCGTTTTGCACTGTGCACTATGCTTTTGAGTAAACCAACAGTCGTTTTGCATTGTGCACTATGCTTTTGCCTAAACCAGCAGTCGTTTTGCCCTGTGCGCTGTGCTCTGACATAAACCAACAGCCGTTTTGCACTGTGCACTATGCTTTTGAGTAAACCAACAGTCGTTTTGCACTGTGCGCTATGCTCTGGCGTAAACCAACAGCCGTTTTGCACTGTGCGTTGTGCTCTGGCGTAAACCAACAGCCGTTTTGCACTGTGCGCTGTGCTCTGGCATAAACCAACAGCCGTTTTGCACTGTGCACTATGCTTTTGAGTAAACCAACAGTCGTTTTGCATTGTGCACTATGCTTTTGCCTAAACCAACAGTCGTTTTGCACTGTGCGCTTTGCTCTGGCATAAACCAACAGCCGTTTTGCACTGTGCACTATGCTTTTGAGTCAACCAACAGTCGTTTTGCACTGTGCGCTGTGCTCTGGCGTAAACCAACAGCCGTTTTGCACTGTGCGCTGTGCTCTGGCGTAAACCAACAGCCGTTTTGCACTGTGCGCTGTGCTCTGGCATAAACCAACAGCCGTTTTGCACTGTGCACTATGCTTTTGAGTAAACCAACAGTCGTTTTGCATTGTGCACTATGCTTTTGCCTAAACCAACAGCCGTTTTGCACTGTGCGCTGTGCTCTGGCATAAACGAACAGCCGTTTTGCACTGTGCACTATGCTTTTGAGTAAACCAACAGTCGTTTTGCACTGTGCGCTGTGCTCTGGCGTAAACCAACAGCCGTTTTGCACTGTGCGCTGAGCTCTGGCGTAAACCAACAGCCGTTTTGCACTGTGCACTATGCTTTTGAGTAAACCAACAGTCGTTTTGCATTGTGCACTATGCTTTTGCCTAAACCAACAGTCGTTTTGCACTGTGCGCTGTGCTCTGGCGTAAACCAACAGCCGTTTTGCACTGTGCGCTGTGCTCTGGCGTAAACCAACAGCCGTTTTGCACTGTGCGCTGTGCTCTGGCGAAAACCAACAGCCGTTTTGCACTGTGCGCTGTGCTCTGGCATAAACGAACAGCCGTTTTGCACTGTGCGCTGTGCTCTGGCATAAACGAACAGCCGGTTTGCACTGTGCACTATGCTTTTGAGTTAACCAACAGTCGTTTTGCACTGTGCGCTGTGCTCTGGCGTAAACCAACAGTCGTTTTGCACTGTGCAGTATCCCTTTGCGTAAACCAGCAGTCGTTTTGCACTGTGCACTATGCTTTTGAGTAAGCCAACAGTCGTTTTGCACTGTGAACTATGCTTTTGCGTAAACCAAAAGTCGTTTTGCACTGTGCGCTGTGCTCTGGCGTAAACCAACAGCCGTTTTGCACTGTGCGCTGTGCTCTGGCGTAAACCAACAGCCGTTTTGCACTGTGCGCTGTGCTCTGGCGTAAACCAACAGCCGTTTTGCACTGTGCGCTGTGCTCTGGCGTAAACCAACAGCCGTTTTGCACTGTGCGCTGTGCTCTGGCATAAACGAACAGCCGTTTTGCACTGTGCACTATGCTTTTGAGTAAACCAACAGTCGTTTTGCACTGTGCGCTGTGCTCTGGCGTAAACCAACAGCCGTTTTGCACTGTGCGCTATGCTCTGGCGTAAACCAACAGCCGTTTTGCACTGTGCGCTGTGCTCTGGCGTAAACCAACAGCCGTTTTGCACTGTGCGCTGTGCTCTGGCATAAACGAACAGCCGTTTTGCACGGTGCACTATGCTTTTGAGTAAACCAAAAGTCGTTTTGCACTGTGCGCTGTGCTGTGGCGTAAACCAACAGCCGTTTTGCACTGTGCGCTGTGCTCTGGCGTAAACCAACAGCCGTTTTGCACTGTGCGCTGTGCTCTGGCGTAAACCAATAGTCGTTTTGCACTGTGCGCTGTGCTCTGGCGTAAACCAACAGCCGTTTTGCACTGTGCGCTGTGCTCTGGCGTAAACCAATAGTCGTTTTGCACTGTGCGCTGTGCTCTGGCGTAAACCAACAGCCGTTTTGCACTGTGCGCTGTGCTCTGGCATAAACGAACAGCCGTTTTGCACTGTGCACTATGCTTTTGAGTAAACCAACAGTCGTTTTGCACTGTGCGCTGTGCTCTGGCGTAAACCAACAGCCGTTTTGCACTGTGCGCTGTGCTCTGGCATAAACGAACAGCCGTTTTGCACTGTGCACTATGCTTTTGAGTAAGCCAACAGTCGTTTTGCATTGTGCACTATGCTTTTGCCTAAACCAAAAGCCGTTTTGCACTGTGCGCTGTGCTCTGGCATAAACGAACAGCCGTTTTGCACTGTGCGCTGTGCTCTGGCATAAACGAACAGCCGTTTTGCACTGTGCACTATGCTTTTGAGTAAGCCAACAGTCGTTTTGCATTGTGCACTATGCTTTTGCCTAAACCAACAGCCGTTTTGCACTGTGCACTATGCTTTTGAGTAAACCAACAGTCGTTTTGCATTGTGCACTATGCTTTTGCCTAAACCAGCAGTCGTTTTGCCCTGTGCGCTGTGCTCTGACATAAACCAACAGCCGTTTTGCACTGTGCACTATGCTTTTGAGTAAACCAACAGTCGTTTTGCACTGTGCGCTATGCTCTGGCGTAAACCAACAGCCGTTTTGCACTGTGCGTTGTGCTCTGGCGTAAACCAACAGCCGTTTTGCACTGTGCGCTGTGCTCTGGCATAAACCAACAGCCGTTTTGCACTGTGCACTATGCTTTTGAGTAAACCAACAGTCGTTTTGCATTGTGCACTATGCTTTTGCCTAAACCAACAGTCGTTTTGCACTGTGCGCTTTGCTCTGGCATAAACCAACAGCCGTTTTGCACTGTGCACTATGCTTTTGAGTCAACCAACAGTCGTTTTGCACTGTGCGCTGTGCTCTGGCGTAAACCAACAGCCGTTTTGCACTGTGCGCTGTGCTCTGGCGTAAACCAACAGCCGTTTTGCACTGTGCGCTGTGCTCTGGCATAAACCAACAGCCGTTTTGCACTGTGCACTATGCTTTTGAGTAAACCAACAGTCGTTTTGCATTGTGCACTATGCTTTTGCCTAAACCAACAGCCGTTTTGCACTGTGCGCTGTGCTCTGGCATAAACGAACAGCCGTTTTGCACTGTGCACTATGCTTTTGAGTAAACCAACAGTCGTTTTGCACTGTGCGCTGTGCTCTGGCGTAAACCAACAGCCGTTTTGCACTGTGCGCTGAGCTCTGGCGTAAACCAACAGCCGTTTTGCACTGTGCACTATGCTTTTGAGTAAACCAACAGTCGTTTTGCATTGTGCACTATGCTTTTGCCTAAACCAACAGTCGTTTTGCACTGTGCGCTGTGCTCTGGCGTAAACCAACAGCCGTTTTGCACTGTGCGCTGTGCTCTGGCGTAAACCAACAGCCGTTTTGCACTGTGCGCTGTGCTCTGGCGAAAACCAACAGCCGTTTTGCACTGTGCGCTGTGCTCTGGCATAAACGAACAGCCGTTTTGCACTGTGCGCTGTGCTCTGGCATAAACGAACAGCCGGTTTGCACTGTGCACTATGCTTTTGAGTTAACCAACAGTCGTTTTGCACTGTGCGCTGTGCTCTGGCGTAAACCAACAGTCGTTTTGCACTGTGCAATATCCCTTTGCGTAAACCAGCAGTCGTTTTGCACTGTGCACTATGCTTTTGAGTAAGCCAACAGTCGTTTTGCACTGTGAACTATGCTTTTGCGTAAACCAAAAGTCGTTTTGCACTGTGCGCTGTGCTCTGGCGTAAACCAACAGCCGTTTTGCACTGTGCGCTGTGCTCTGGCGTAAACCAACAGCCGTTTTGCACTGTGCGCTGTGCTCTGGCGTAAACCAACAGCCGTTTTGCACTGTGCGCTGTGCTCTGGCATAAACGAACAGCCGTTTTGCACTGTGCACTATGCTTTTGAGTAAACCAACAGTCGTTTTGCACTGTGCGCTGTGCTCTGGCGTAAACCAACAGCCGTTTTGCACTGTGCGCTATGCTCTGGCGTAAACCAACAGCCGTTTTGCACTGTGCGCTGTGCTCTGGCGTAAACCAACAGCCGTTTTGCACTGTGCGCTGTGCTCTGGCATAAACGAACAGCCGTTTTGCACTGTGCACTATGCTTTTGAGTAAACCAAAAGTCGTTTTGCACTGTGCGCTGTGCTGTGGCGTAAACCAACAGCCGTTTTGCACTGTGCGCTGTGCTCTGGCGTAAACCAACAGCCGTTTTGCACTGTGCGCTGTGCTCTGGCGTAAACCAATAGTCGTTTTGCACTGTGCGCTGTGCTCTGGCGTAAACCAACAGCCGTTTTGCACTGTGCGCTGTGCTCTGGCGTAAACCAATAGTCGTTTTGCACTGTGCGCTGTGCTCTGGCGTAAACCAACAGCCGTTTTGCACTGTGCGCTGTGCTCTGGCATAAACGAACAGCCGTTTTGCACTGTGCACTATGCTTTTGAGTAAACCAACAGTCGTTTTGCACTGTGCGCTGTGCTCTGGCGTAAACCAACAGCCGTTTTGCACTGTGCGCTGTGCTCTGGCGTAAACCAACAGCCGTTTTGCACTGTGCGCTGTGCTCTGGCGTAAACCAATAGTCGTTTTGCACTGTGCGCTGTGCTCTGGCGTAAACCAACAGCCGTTTTGCACTGTGGGCTGTGCTCTGGCATAAACGAACAGCCGTTTTGCACTGTGCACTATGCTTTTGAGTAAACCAAAAGTCGTTTTGCACTGTGCGCTGTGCTGTGGCGTAAACCAACAGCCGTTTTGCACTGTGCGCTGTGCTCTGGCGTAAACCAACAGCCGTTTTGCACTGTGCGCTGTGCTCTGGCATAAACCAACAGCCGTTTTGCACTGTGCACTATGCTTTTGAGTAAACCAACAGTCGTTTTGCACTGTGCGCTGTGCTCTGGCGTAAACCAACAGCCGTTTTGCACTGTGCGCTGTGCTCTGGCATAAACGAACAGCCGTTTTGCACTGTGCACTATGCTTTTGAGTAAACCAACAGTCGTTTTGCACTGTGCGCTGTGCTCTGGCATAAACCCACAGCCGTTTTGCACTGTGCGCTGTGCTCTGGCATAAACGAACAGCCGTTTTGCACTGTGCGCTGTGCTCTGGCATAAACGAACAGCCGTTTTGCACTGTGCACTATGCTTTTGAGTAAGCCAACAGTCGTTTTGCACTGTGCACTATGCTTTTGCGTAAAACAAAAGTCGTTTTGCACTGTGCGCTGTGCTCTGGCGTAAACCAACAGCCGTTTTCACTGTGCGCTGTGCTTTTGAGTAAACCAACAGTCGTTTTGCATTGTGCACTATGCTTCTGCCTAAACCAATAGTCGTTTTGCACTGTGCGCTGTGCGCTGTGCTCTGGCGTAAACCAACAGCCGTTTTGCACTGTGCGCTGTGCTTTTGAGTAAACCAACAGTCGTTTTGCATTGTGCACTATGCTTTTGCCTAAACCAACAGTCGTTTTGCACTGTGCGCTGTGCTCTGGCGTAAACCAATAGCCGTTTTGCACTGTGCGCTGTGCTTTTGAGTAAACCAACAGTCGTTTTGCATTGTGCACTATGCTTTTGCCTAAACCAACAGTCGTTTTGCACTGTGCGCTGTGCTCTGGCGTAAACCAACAGCCGTTTTGCACTGTGCGCTGTGCTCTGGCGTAAACCAACAGCCGTTTTGCACTGTGCGCTGTGCTCTGGCGTAAACCAACAGCCGTTTTGCACTGTGCGCTGTGCTCTGGCATAAACGAACAGCCGTTTTGCACTGTGCACTATGCTTTTGAGTAAACCAACAGTCGTTTTGCACTGTGCGCTGTGCTCTGGCGTAAACCAACAGCCGTTTTGCGCTGTGCGCTGTGCTCTGGCATAAACCAACAGCCGTTTTGCACTGTGCACTATGCTTTTGCGTAAACCAAAAGTCGTTTTGCACTGTGCGCTGTGCTCTGGCGTAAACCAACGGCCGTTTTGCACTGTGCGCTGTGCTTTTGAGTAAACCAACAGTCGTTTTGCATTGTGCACTATGCTTTTGCCTAAACCAATAGTCGTTTTGCACTGTGCGCTGTGCTCTGGCGTAAACCAATAGCCGTTTTGCACTGTGCGCTGTGCTTTTGAGTAAACCAACAGTCGTTTTGCATTGTGCACTATGCTTTTGCCTAAACCAACAGTCGTTTTGCACTGTGCGCTGTGCTCTGGCGTAAACCAACAGCCGTTTTGCACTGTGCGCTGTGCTCTGGCGTAAACCAACAGCCGTTTTGCACTGTGCGCTGTGCTCTGGCGTAAACCAACAGCCGTTTTGCACTGTGCGCTGTGCTCTGGCATAAACGAACAGCCGTTTTGCACTGTGCACTATGCTTTTGAGTAAACCAACAGTCGTTTTGCACTGTGCGCTGTGCTCTGGCGTAAACCAACAGCCGTTTTGCACTGTGCGCTGTGCTCTGGCGTAAACCAACAGCCGTTTTGCACTGTGCGCTGTGCTCTGGCGTAAACCAACAGCCGTTTTGCACTGTGCGCTGTGCTCTGGCATAAACGAACAGCCATTTTGCACTGTGCACTATGCTTTTGAGTAAGCCAACAGTCGTTTTGCACTGTGCACTATGCTTTTGTGTAAACCAAAAGTCGTTTTGCACTGTGCGCTGTGCTCTGGCGTAAACCAACAGCCGTTTTGCACTGTGCGCTGTGCTTTTGAGTAAACCAACAGTCGTTTTGCATTGTGCACTATGCTTTTGCCTAAACCAATAGTCGTTTTGCACTGTGCGCTGTGCTCTGGCGTAAACCAACAGCCGTTTTGCACTGTGCGCTGTGCTTTTGAGTAAACCAACAGTCGTTTTGCATTGTGCACTATGCTTTTGCCTAAACCAACAGTCGTTTTGCACTGTGCGCTGTGCTCTGGCGTAAACCAACAGCCGTTTTGCACTGTGCGCTGTGCTCTGGCATAAACCAACAGCCGTTTTGCACTGTGCACTATGCTTTTGAGTAAACCAACAGTCGTTTTGCATTGTGCACTATGCTTTTGCCTAAACCAACAGCCGTTTTGCACTGTGCGCTGTGCTCTGGCATAAACGAACAGCCGTTTTGCACTGTGCACTATGCTTTTGAGTAAACCAACAGTCGTTTTGCACTGTGCGCTGTGCTCTGGCGTAAACCAACAGCCGTTTTGCACTGTGCGCTGAGCTCTGGCGTAAACCAACAGCCGTTTTGCACTGTGCACTATGCTTTTGAGTAAACCAACAGTCGTTTTGCATTGTGCACTATGCTTTTGCCTAAACCAACAGTCGTTTTGCACTGTGCGCTGTGCTCTGGCGTAAACCAACAGCCGTTTTGCACTGTGCTCTGTGCTCTGGCGTAAACCAACAGCCGTTTTGCACTGTGCGCTGTGCTCTGGCGTAAACCAACAGCCGTTTTGCACTGTGCTCTGGCATAAACGAACAGCCGTTTTGCACTGTGCACTATGCTTTTGAGTTAACCAACAGTCGTTTTGCACTGTGCGCTGTGCTCTGGCGTAAACCAACAGTCGTTTTGCACTGTGCAGTATCCCTTTGCGTAAACCAGCAGTCGTTTTGCACTGTGCACTATGCTTTTGAGTAAGCCAACAGTCGTTTTGCACTGTGAACTATGCTTTTGCGTAAACCAAAAGTCGTTTTGCACTGTGCGCTGTGCTCTGGCGTAAACCAACAGCCGTTTTGCACTGTGCGCTGTGCTCTGGCGTAAACCAACAGCCGTTTTGCACTGTGCGCTGTGCTCTGGCGTAAACCAACAGCCGTTTAGCACTGTGCGCTGTGCTCTGGCGTAAACCAACAGCCGTTTTGCACTGTGCGCTGTGCTCTGGCATAAACGAACAGCCGTTTTGCACTGTGCACTATGCTTTTGAGTAAACCAACAGTCGTTTTGCACTGTGCGCTGTGCTCTGGCGTAAACCAACAGCCGTTTTGCACTGTGCGCTATGCTCTGGCGTAAACCAACAGCCGTTTTGCACTGTGCGCTGTGCTCTGGCGTAAACCAACAGCCGTTTTGCACTGTGCAGTATCCCTTTGCGTAAACCAGCAGTCGTTTTGCACTGTGCGCTGTGCTCTGGCGTAAACCAACAGCCGTTTTGCACTGTGCGCTGTGCTCTGGCGTAAACCAACAGCCGTTTTGCACTGTGCGCTGTGCTCTGGCATAAACGAACAGCCGTTTTGCACTGTGCACTATGCTTTTGAGTAAACCAACAGTCGTTTTGCACTGTGCGCTGTGCTTTGGCGTAAACCAACAGTCGTTTTGCACTGTGCAGTATCCCTTTG
This sequence comes from Xylota segnis, assembly GCA_963583995.1. NCBI lineage: Eukaryota > Metazoa > Arthropoda > Insecta > Diptera > Syrphidae > Xylota > Xylota segnis. Next base: position 84,943,421 of record OY757237.1, read on the forward strand.
CGTAAACCAGCAGTCGTTTTGCACTGTGCACTATGCTTTTGAGTAAGCCAACAGTCGTTTTGCACTGTGAACTATGCTTTTGCGTAAACCAAAAGTCGTTTTGCACTGTGCGCTGTGCTCTGGCGTAAACCAACAGCCGTTTTGCACTGTGCGTTGTGCTCTGGCGTAAACCAACAGCCGTTTTGCACTGTGCGCTGTGCTCTGGCGTAAACCAACAGCCGTTTTGCACTGTGCGCTGTGCTCTGGCGTAAACCAACAGCCGTTTTGCACTGTGCGCTGTGCTCTGGCATAAACGAACAGCCGTTTTGCACTGTGCACTATGCTTTTGAGTAAACCAAAAGTCGTTTTGCACTGTGCGCTGTGCTGTGGCGTAAACCAACAGCCGTTTTGCACTGTGCGCTGTGCTCTGGCGTAAACCAACAGCCGTTTTGCACTGTGCGCTGTGCTCTGGCGTAAACCAATAGTCGTTTTGCACTGTGCGCTGTGCTCTGGCGTAAACCAACAGCCGTTTTGCACTGTGCGCTGTGCTCTGGCATAAACGAACAGCCGTTTTGCACTGTGCACTATGCTTTTGAGTAAACCAACAGTCGTTTTGCACTGTGCGCTGTGCTCTGGCGTAAACCAACAGCCGTTTTGCACTGTGCGCTGTGCTCTGGCGTAAACCAACAGCCGTTTTGCACTGTGCGCTGTGCTCTGGCGTAAACCAACAGCCGTTTTGCACTGTGCGCTGTGCTCTGGCGTAAACCAATAGTCGTTTTGCACTGTGCGCTGTGCTCTGGCGTAAACCAACAGCCGTTTTGCACTGTGGGCTGTGCTCTGGCATAAACGAACAGCCGTTTTGCACTGTGCACTATGCTTTTGAGTAAACCAAAAGTCGTTTTGCACTGTGCGCTGTGCTGTGGCGTAAACCAACAGCCGTTTTGCACTGTGCGCTGTGCTCTGGCGTAAACCAACAGCCGTTTTGCACTGTGCGCTGTGCTCTGGCATAAACCAACAGCCGTTTTGCACTGTGCACTATGCTTTTGAGTAAACCAACAGTCGTTTTGCACTGTGCGCTGTGCTCTGGCGTAAACCAACAGCCGTTTTGCACTGTGCGCTGTGCTCTGGCATAAACGAACAGCCGTTTTGCACTGTGCACTATGCTTTTGAGTAAACCAACAGTCGTTTTGCACTGTGCGCTGTGCTCTGGCGTAAACCAACAGCCGTTTTGCACTGTGCGCTGTGCTCTGGCGTAAACCAACAGCCGTTTTGCACTGTGCGCTGTGCTCTGGCGTAAACCAACAGCCGTTTTGCACTGTGCGCTGTGCTCTGGCGTAAACCAATAGTCGTTTTGCACTGTGCGCTGTGCTCTGGCGTAAACCAACAGCCGTTTTGCACTGTGGGCTGTGCTCTGGCATAAACGAACAGCCGTTTTGCACTGTGCACTATGCTTTTGAGTAAACCAAAAGTCGTTTTGCACTGTGCGCTGTGCTGTGGCGTAAACCAACAGCCGTTTTGCACTGTGCGCTGTGCTCTGGCGTAAACCAACAGCCGTTTTGCACTGTGCGCTGTGCTCTGGCATAAACCAACAGCCGTTTTGCACTGTGCACTATGCTTTTGAGTAAACCAACAGTCGTTTTGCACTGTGCGCTGTGCTCTGGCGTAAACCAACAGCCGTTTTGCACTGTGCGCTGTGCTCTGGCATAAACGAACAGCCGTTTTGCACTGTGCACTATGCTTTTGAGTAAACCAACAGTCGTTTTGCACTGTGCGCTGTGCTCTGGCATAAACCCACAGCCGTTTTGCACTGTGCGCTGTGCTCTGGCATAAACGAACAGCCGTTTTGCACTGTGCACTATGCTTTTGAGTAAACCAAAAGTCGTTTTGCACTGTGCGCTGTGCTGTGGCGTAAACCAACAGCCGTTTTGCACTGTGCGCTGTGCTCTGGCGTAAACCAACAGCCGTTTTGCACTGTGCGCTGTGCTCTGGCGTAAACCAATAGTCGTTTTGCACTGTGCGCTGTGCTCTGGCGTAAACCAACAGCCGTTTTGCACTGTGCGCTGTGCTCTGGCGTAAACCAATAGTCGTTTTGCACTGTGCGATGTGCTCTGGCGTAAACCAACAGCCGTTTTGCACTGTGCGCTGTGCTCTGGCATAAACGAACAGCCGTTTTGCACTGTGCACTATGCTTTTGAGTAAACCAACAGTCGTTTTGCACTGTGCGCTGTGCTTTGGCGTAAACCAACAGTCGTTTTGCACTGTTCAGTATCCCTTTGCGTAAACCAGCAGTCGTTTTGCACTGTGCACTATGCTTTTGAGTAAGCCAACAGTCGTTTTGCACTGTGAACTATGCTTTTGCGTAAACCAAAAGTCGTTTTGCACTGTGCGCTGTGCTCTGGCGTAAACCAACAGCCGTTTTGCACTGTGCGCTGTGCTCTGGCGTAAACCAACAGCCGTTTTGCACTGTGCGCTGTGCTCTGGCGTAAACCAACAGCCGTTTTGCACTGTGCGCTGTGCTCTGGCGTAAACCAACAGCCATTTTGCACTGTGCGCTGTGCTCTGGCATAAACGAACAGCCGTTTTGCACTGTGCACTATGCTTTTGAGTAAACCAAAAGTCGTTTTGCACTGTGCGCTGTGCTGTGGCGTAAACCAACAGCCGTTTTGCACTGTGCGCTGTGCTCTGGCGTAAACCAACAGCAGTTTTGCACTGTGCGCTGTGCTCTGGCGTAAACCAATAGTCGTTTTGCACTGTGCGCTGTGCTCTGGCGTAAACCAACAGCCGTTTTGCACTGTGCGCTGTGCTCTGGCGTAAACCAATAGTCGTTTTGCACTGTGCGCTGTGCTCTGGCGTAAACCAACAGCCGTTTTGCACTGTGCGCTGTGCTCTGGCATAAACGAACAGCCGTTTTGCACTGTGCACTATGCTTTTGAGTAAACCAACAGTCGTTTTGCACTGTGCGCTGTGCTCTGGCGTAAACCAACAGCCGTTTTGCACTGTGCGCTGTGCTCTGGCGTAAACCAACAGCCGTTTTGCACTGTGCGCTGTGCTCTGGCGTAAACCAATAGTCGTTTTGCACTGTGCGCTGTGCTCTGGCGTAAACCAACAGCCGTTTTGCACTGTGGGCTGTGCTCTGGCATAAACGAACAGCCGTTTTGCACTGTGCACTATGCTTTTGAGTAAACCAAAAGTCGTTTTGCACTGTGCGCTGTGCTATGGCGTAAACCAACAGCCGTTTTGCACTGTGCGCTGTGCTCTGGCGTAAACCAACAGCCGTTTTGCACTGTGCGCTGTGCTCTGGCATAAACCAACAGCCGTTTTGCACTGTGCACTATGCTTTTGAGTAAACCAACAGTCGTTTTGCACTGTGCGCTGTGCTCTGGCGTAAACCAACAGCCGTTTTGCACTGTGCGCTGTGCTCTGGCATAAACGAACAGCCGTTTTGCACTGTGCACTATGCTTTTGAGTAAACCAACAGTCGTTTTGCACTGTGCGCTGTGCTCTGGCATAAACCCACAGCCGTTTTGCACTGTGCGCTGTGCGCTGTGCTCTGGCATAAACGAACAGCCGTTTTGCACTGTGCACTATGCTTTTGAGTAAACCAACAGTCGTTTTGCACTGTGCGCTGTGCTCTGGCGTAAGCCAACAGCCGTTTTGCACTGTGCGCTGTGCTCTGGCATAAACGAACAGCCGTTTTGCACTGTGCACTATGCTTTTGAGTAAGCCAACAGTCGTTTTGCACTGTGCACTATGCTTTTGCGTAAAACAAAAGTCGTTTTGCACTGTGCGCTGTGCTCTGGCGTAAACCAACAGCCGTTTTGCACTGTGCGCTGTGCTTTTGAGTAAACCAACAGTCGTTTTGCATTGTGCACTATGCTTTTGCCTAAACCAATAGTCGTTTTGCACTGTGCGCTGTGCGCTGTGCTCTGGCGTAAACCAACAGCCGTTTTGCACTGTGCGCTGTGCTTTTGAGTAAACCAACAGTCGTTTTGCATTGTGCACTATGCTTTTGCCTAAACCAACAGTCGTTTTGCACTGTGCGCTGTGCTCTGGCGTAAACCAATAGCCGTTTTGCACTGTGCGCTGTGCTTTTGAGTAAACCAACAGTCGTTTTGCATTGTGCACTATGCTTTTGCCTAAACCAACAGTCGTTTTGCACTGTGCGCTGTGCTCTGGCGTAAACCAACAGCCGTTTTGCACTGTGCGCTGTGCTCTGGCGTAAACCAACAGCCGTTTTGCACTGTGCGCTGTGCTCTGGCGTAAACCAACAGCCGTTTTGCACTGTGCGCTGTGCTCTGGCATAAACGAACAGCCGTTTTGCACTGTGCACTATGCTTTTGAGTAAACCAACAGTCGTTTTGCACTGTGCGCTGTGCTCTGGCGTAGACCAACAGCCGTTTTGCGCTGTGCGCTGTGCTCTGGCATAAACCAACAGCCGTTTTGCACTGTGCGCTGTGCTTTTGAGTAAACCAACAGTCGTTTTGCATTGTGCACTATGCTTTTGCCTAAACCAATAGTCGTTTTGCACTGTGCGCTGTGCTCTGGCGTAAACCAATAGCCGTTTTGCACTGTGCGCTGTGCTTTTGAGTAAACCAACAGTCGTTTTGCATTGTGCACTATGCTTTTGCCTAAACCAACAGTCGTTTTGCACTGTGCGCTGTGCTCTGGCGTAAACCAACAGCCGTTTTGCACTGTGCGCTGTGCTCTGGCGTAAACCAACAGCCGTTTTGCACTGTGCGCTGTGCTCTGGCGTAAACCAACAGCCGTTTTGCACTGTGCGCTGTGCTCTGGCGTAAACCAACAGCCGTTTTGCACTGTGCGCTGTGCTCTGGCGTAAACCAACAGCCGTTTTGCACTGTGCGCTGTGCTTTTGAGTAAACCAACAGTCGTTTTGCATTGTGCACTATGCTTTTGCCTAAACCAATAGTCGTTTTGCACTGTGCGCTGTGCTCTGGCGTAAACCAATAGCCGTTTTGCACTGTGCGCTGTGCTTTTGAGTAAACCAACAGTCGTTTTGCATTGTGCACTATGCTTTTGCCTAAACCAATAGTCGTTTTGCACTGTGCGCTGTGCTCTGGCGTAAACCAACAGCCGTTTTGCACTGTGCGCTGTGCTTTTGAGTAAACCAACAGTCGTTTTGCACTGTGCACTATGCTTTTGAGTAAACCAACAGTCGTTTTGCACTGTGCGCTGTGCTCTGGCGTAAACCAACAGCCGTTTTGCACTGTGCGCTGTGCTCTGGCGTAAACCAACAGTCGTTTTGCATTGTGCACTATGCTTTTGCCTAAACCAACAGTCGTTTTGCACTGTGCGCTGTGCTCTGGCGTAAACCAACAGCCGTTTTGCACTGTGCGCTGTGCTCTGGCGTAAACCAACAGCCGTTTTGCACTGTGCGCTGTGCTCTGGCGTAAACCAACAGCCGTTTTGCACTGTGCGCTGTGCTCTGGCATAAACGAACAGCCATTTTGCACTGTGCACTATGCTTTTGAGTAAGCCAACAGTCGTTTTGCACTGTGCACTATGCTTTTGCGTAAACCAAAAGTCGTTTTGCACTGTGCGCTGTGCTCTGGCGTAAACCAACAGCCGTTTTGCACTGTGCGCTGTGCTTTTGAGTAAACCAACAGTCGTTTTGCATTGTGCACTATGCTTTTACCTAAACCAACAGTCGTTTTGCACTGTGCGCTGTGCTCTGGCGTAAACCAACCACCGTTTTGCACTGTGCGCTGTGCTCTGGCGTAAACCAACAGCCGTTTTGCACTGTGCGCTGTGCTCTGGCGTAAACCAACAGCCGTTTTGCACTGTGCGCTGTGCTCTGGCATAAACGAACAGCCGTTTTGCACTGTGCACTATGCGTTTGAGTAAACCAACAGTCGTTTTGCACTGTGCGCTGTGCTCTGGCGTAAACCCACAGCCGTTTTGCACTGTGCGCTGTGCTCTGGCGTAAACCAACAGCCGTTTTGCACTGTGCGCTGTGCTCTGGCGTAAACCAACAGCCGTTTTGCACTGTGCGCTGTGCTTTTGAGTAAACCAACAGTCGTTTTGCATTGTGCACTATGCTTTTGCCTAAACCAATAGTCGTTTTGCACTGTGCGCTGTGCTCTGGCGTAAACCAACAGCCGTTTTGCACTGTGCGCTGTGCTTTTGAGTAAACCAACAGTCGTTTTGCATTGTGCACTATGCTTTTGCCTAAACCAACAGTTGTTTTGCACTGTGCGCTGTGCTCTGGCGTAAACCAACAGCCGTTTTCCACTGTGCGCTGTGCTCTGGCGTAAACCAACAGCCGTTTTGCACTGTGCGCTGTGCTCTGGCATAAACGAACAGCCGTTTTGCACTGTGCACTATGCGTTTGAGTAAACCAACAGTCGTTTTGCACTGTGCGCTGTGCTCTGGCGTAAACCAACAGCCGTTTTGCACTGTGCGCTGTGCTCTGGCATAAACGAACAGCCGTTATGCACTGTGCACTATGCTTTTGAGTAAACCAACAGTCGTTTTGCATTGTGCACTCTGCTTTTGCCTATACCAACAGTCGTTTTGCACTGTGCGCTGTGCTCTGGCGTAAACCAACCGCCGTTTTGCACTGTGCGCTGTGCTCTGGCGTAAACCAACAGCCGTTTTGCACTGTGCGCTGTGCTCTGGCGTAAACCAACAGCCGTTTTGCACTGTGCGCTGTGCTCTGGCATAAACGAACAGCCGTTTTGCACTGTGCACTATGCTTTTGAGTAAACCAACAGTCGTTTTGCACTGTGCGCTGTGCTCTGGCGTAAACCAACAGCCGTTTTGCACTGCGCGCTGTGCTCTGGCGTAAACCAACAGCCGTTTTGCACTGTGCGCTGTGCTCTGGCGTAAACCAACAGCCGTTTTGCACTGTGCGCTGTGCTCTGGCATAAACGAACAGCCGTTTTGCACTGTGCACTATGCTTTTGAGTAAGCCAACAGTCGTTTTGCATTGTGCACTATGCTTTTGCCTAAACCAAAAGCCGTTTTGCACTGTGCGCTGTGCTTTTGAGTAAGCCAACAGTCGTTTTGCATTGTGCACTATGCTTTTGCCTAAACCAAAAGCCGTTTTGCACTGTGCGCTGTGCTCTGGCATAAACGAACAGCCGTTTTGCACTGTGCGCTGTGCTCTGGCATAAACGAACAGCCGTTTTGCACTGTGCACTATGCTTTTGAGTAAGCCAACAGTCGTTTTGCATTGTGCACTATGCTTTTGCCTAAACCAACAGCCGTTTTGCACTGTGCGCTGTGCTTTTGAGTAAGCCAACAGTCGTTTTGCATTGTGCACTATGCTTTTGCCTAAACCAAAAGCCGTTTTGCACTGTGCGCTGTGCTTTTGAGTAAGCCAACAGTCGTTTTGCATTGTGCACTATGCTTTTGCCTAAACCAAAAGCCGTTTTGCACTGTGCGCTGTGCTCTGGCATAAACGAACAGCCGTTTTGCACTGTGCGCTGTGCTCTGGCATAAACGAACAGCCGTTTTGCACTGTGCACTATGCTTTTGAGTAAACCAACAGTCGTTTTGCACTGTGCGCTGTGCTCTGGCGTAAACCAACAGCCGTTTTGCACTGCGCGCTGTGCTCTGGCGTAAACCAACAGCCGTTTTGCACTGTGCGCTGTGCTCTGGCGTAAACCAACAGCCGTTTTGCACTGTGCGCTGTGCTCTGGCATAAACGAACAGCCGTTTTGCACTGTGCACTATGCTTTTGAGTAAGCCAACAGTCGTTTTGCATTGTGCACTATGCTTTTGCCTAAACCAAAAGCCGTTTTGCACTGTGCGCTGTGCTTTTGAGTAAGCCAACAGTCGTTTTGCATTGTGCACTATGCTTTTGCCTAAACCAAAAGCCGTTTTGCACTGTGCGCTGTGCTCTGGCATAAACGAACAGCCGTTTTGCACTGTGCGCTGTGCTCTGGCATAAACGAACAGCCGTTATGCACTGTGCACTATGCTTTTGAGTAAACCAACAGTCGTTTTGCATTGTGCACTCTGCTTTTGCCTATACCAACAGTCGTTTTGCACTGTGCGCTGTGCTCTGGCGTAAACCAACCGCCGTTTTGCACTGTGCGCTGTGCTCTGGCGTAAACCAACAGCCGTTTTGCACTGTGCGCTGTGCTCTGGCGTAAACCAACAGCCGTTTTGCACTGTGCGCTGTGCTCTGGCATAAACGAACAGCCGTTTTGCACTGTGCACTCTGCTTTTGCCTATACCAACAGTCGTTTTGCACTGTGCGCTATGCTCTGGCGTAAACCAACAGCCGTTTTGCACTGTGCGCTGTGCTCTGGCGTAAACCAACAGCCGTTTTGCACTGTGCGCTGTGCTCTGGCATAAACCAACAGCCGTTTTGCACTGTGCGCTATGCTCTGGCGTAAACCAACAGCCGTTTTGCACTGTGCGCTGTGCTCTGGCATAAACCAACAGCCGTTTTGCACTGTGCACTATGCTTTTGAGTAAACCAACAGTCGTTTTGCACTGTGCGCTGTGCTCTGGCATAAACGAACAGCCGTTTTGCACTGTGCGCTGTGCTCTGGCATAAACGAACAGCCGTTTTGCACTGTGCACTATGCGTTTGAGTAAACCAACAGTCGTTTTGCACTGTGCGCTGTGCTCTGGCGTAAACCAACAGCCGTTTTGCACTGTGCGCTGTGCTCTGGCATAAACGAACAGCCGTTATGCACTGTGCACTATGCTTTTGAGTAAACCAACAGTCGTTTTGCATTGTGCACTCTGCTTTTGCCTATACCAACAGTCGTTTTGCACTGTGCGCTGTGCTCTGGCGTAAACCAACCGCCGTTTTGCACTGTGCGCTGTGCTCTGGCGTAAACCAACAGCCGTTTTGCACTGTGCTATGGCATAAACGAACAGCCGTTTTGCACTGTGCACTATGCTTTTGAGTAAACCAACAGTCGTTTTGCGCTGTGCGCTGTGCTCTGGCCTAAACCAACAGCCGTTTTGCACTGTGCGCTGTGCTCTGGCGTAAACCAACAGCCGTTTTGCACTGTGCGCTGTGCTCTGGCATAAACCAACAGCCGTTTTGCACTGTGCACTATGCTTTTGAGTAAACCAACAGTCGTTTTGCATTGTGCACTATGCTTTTACCTAAACCAACCGCCGTTTTGCACTGTGCGCTGTGCTCTGGCGTAAACCAACAGCCGTTTTGCACTGTGCTATGGCATAAACGAACAGCCGTTTTGCACTGTGCACTATGCTTTTGAGTAAACCAACAGTCGTTTTGCGCTGTGCGCTGTGCTCTGGCCTAAACCAACAGCCGTTTTGCACTGTGCGCTGTGCTCTGGCGTAAACCAACAGCCGTTTTGCACTGTGCGCTGTGCTCTGGCATAAACCAACAGCCGTTTTGCACTGTGCGCTGTGCTTTTGAGTAAACCAACAGTCGTTTTGCATTGTGCACTATGCTTTTGCCTAAACCAATAGTCGTTTTGCACTGTGCGCTGTGCTCTGGCGTAAACCAATAGCCGTTTTGCACTGTGCGCTGTGCTTTTGAGTAAACCAACAGTCGTTTTGCATTGTGCACTATGCTTTTGCCTAAACCAATAGTCGTTTTGCACTGTGCGCTGTGCTCTGGCGTAAACCAACAGCCGTTTTGCACTGTGCGCTGTGCTTTTGAGTAAACCAACAGTCGTTTTGCACTGTGCACTATGCTTTTGAGTAAACCAACAGTCGTTTTGCACTGTGCGCTGTGCTCTGGCGTAAACCAACAGCCGTTTTGCACTGTGCGCTGTGCTCTGGCGTAAACCAACAGTCGTTTTGCATTGTGCACTATGCTTTTGCCTAAACCAACAGTCGTTTTGCACTGTGCGCTGTGCTCTGGCGTAAACCAACAGCCGTTTTGCACTGTGCGCTGTGCTCTGGCGTAAACCAACAGCCGTTTTGCACTGTGCGCTGTGCTCTGGCGTAAACCAACAGCCGTTTTGCACTGTGCGCTGTGCTCTGGCATAAACGAACAGCCATTTTGCACTGTGCACTATGCTTTTGAGTAAGCCAACAGTCGTTTTGCACTGTGCACTATGCTTTTGCGTAAACCAAAAGTCGTTTTGCACTGTGCGCTGTGCTCTGGCGTAAACCAACAGCCGTTTTGCACTGTGCGCTGTGCTTTTGAGTAAACCAACAGTCGTTTTGCATTGTGCACTATGCTTTTACCTAAACCAACAGTCGTTTTGCACTGTGCGCTGTGCTCTGGCGTAAACCAACCACCGTTTTGCACTGTGCGCTGTGCTCTGGCGTAAACCAACAGCCGTTTTGCACTGTGCGCTGTGCTCTGGCGTAAACCAACAGCCGTTTTGCACTGTGCGCTGTGCTCTGGCATAAACGAACAGCCGTTTTGCACTGTGCACTATGCGTTTGAGTAAACCAACAGTCGTTTTGCACTGTGCGCTGTGCTCTGGCGTAAACCCACAGCCGTTTTGCACTGTGCGCTGTGCTCTGGCGTAAACCAACAGCCGTTTTGCACTGTGCGCTGTGCTCTGGCGTAAACCAACAGCCGTTTTGCACTGTGCGCTGTGCTTTTGAGTAAACCAACAGTCGTTTTGCATTGTGCACTATGCTTTTGCCTAAACCAATAGTCGTTTTGCACTGTGCGCTGTGCTCTGGCGTAAACCAACAGCCGTTTTGCACTGTGCGCTGTGCTTTTGAGTAAACCAACAGTCGTTTTGCATTGTGCACTATGCTTTTGCCTAAACCAACAGTTGTTTTGCACTGTGCGCTGTGCTCTGGCGTAAACCAACAGCCGTTTTCCACTGTGCGCTGTGCTCTGGCGTAAACCAACAGCCGTTTTGCACTGTGCGCTGTGCTCTGGCATAAACGAACAGCCGTTTTGCACTGTGCACTATGCGTTTGAGTAAACCAACAGTCGTTTTGCACTGTGCGCTGTGCTCTGGCGTAAACCAACAGCCGTTTTGCACTGTGCGCTGTGCTCTGGCATAAACGAACAGCCGTTATGCACTGTGCACTATGCTTTTGAGTAAACCAACAGTCGTTTTGCATTGTGCACTCTGCTTTTGCCTATACCAACAGTCGTTTTGCACTGTGCGCTGTGCTCTGGCGTAAACCAACCGCCGTTTTGCACTGTGCGCTGTGCTCTGGCGTAAACCAACAGCCGTTTTGCACTGTGCGCTGTGCTCTGGCGTAAACCAACAGCCGTTTTGCACTGTGCGCTGTGCTCTGGCATAAACGAACAGCCGTTTTGCACTGTGCACTATGCTTTTGAGTAAACCAACAGTCGTTTTGCACTGTGCGCTGTGCTCTGGCGTAAACCAACAGCCGTTTTGCACTGCGCGCTGTGCTCTGGCGTAAACCAACAGCCGTTTTGCACTGTGCGCTGTGCTCTGGCGTAAACCAACAGCCGTTTTGCACTGTGCGCTGTGCTCTGGCATAAACGAACAGCCGTTTTGCACTGTGCACTATGCTTTTGAGTAAGCCAACAGTCGTTTTGCATTGTGCACTATGCTTTTGCCTAAACCAAAAGCCGTTTTGCACTGTGCGCTGTGCTTTTGAGTAAGCCAACAGTCGTTTTGCATTGTGCACTATGCTTTTGCCTAAACCAAAAGCCGTTTTGCACTGTGCGCTGTGCTCTGGCATAAACGAACAGCCGTTTTGCACTGTGCGCTGTGCTCTGGCATAAACGAACAGCCGTTTTGCACTGTGCACTATGCTTTTGAGTAAGCCAACAGTCGTTTTGCATTGTGCACTATGCTTTTGCCTAAACCAACAGCCGTTTTGCACTGTGCGCTGTGCTTTTGAGTAAGCCAACAGTCGTTTTGCATTGTGCACTATGCTTTTGCCTAAACCAAAAGCCGTTTTGCACTGTGCGCTGTGCTTTTGAGTAAGCCAACAGTCGTTTTGCATTGTGCACTATGCTTTTGCCTAAACCAAAAGCCGTTTTGCACTGTGCGCTGTGCTCTGGCATAAACGAACAGCCGTTTTGCACTGTGCGCTGTGCTCTGGCATAAACGAACAGCCGTTTTGCACTGTGCACTATGCTTTTGAGTAAACCAACAGTCGTTTTGCACTGTGCGCTGTGCTCTGGCGTAAACCAACAGCCGTTTTGCACTGCGCGCTGTGCTCTGGCGTAAACCAACAGCCGTTTTGCACTGTGCGCTGTGCTCTGGCGTAAACCAACAGCCGTTTTGCACTGTGCGCTGTGCTCTGGCATAAACGAACAGCCGTTTTGCACTGTGCACTATGCTTTTGAGTAAGCCAACAGTCGTTTTGCATTGTGCACTATGCTTTTGCCTAAACCAAAAGCCGTTTTGCACTGTGCGCTGTGCTTTTGAGTAAGCCAACAGTCGTTTTGCATTGTGCACTATGCTTTTGCCTAAACCAAAAGCCGTTTTGCACTGTGCGCTGTGCTCTGGCATAAACGAACAGCCGTTTTGCACTGTGCGCTGTGCTCTGGCATAAACGAACAGCCGTTATGCACTGTGCACTATGCTTTTGAGTAAACCAACAGTCGTTTTGCATTGTGCACTCTGCTTTTGCCTATACCAACAGTCGTTTTGCACTGTGCGCTGTGCTCTGGCGTAAACCAACCGCCGTTTTGCACTGTGCGCTGTGCTCTGGCGTAAACCAACAGCCGTTTTGCACTGTGCGCTGTGCTCTGGCGTAAACCAACAGCCGTTTTGCACTGTGCGCTGTGCTCTGGCATAAACGAACAGCCGTTTTGCACTGTGCACTCTGCTTTTGCCTATACCAACAGTCGTTTTGCACTGTGCGCTATGCTCTGGCGTAAACCAACAGCCGTTTTGCACTGTGCGCTGTGCTCTGGCGTAAACCAACAGCCGTTTTGCACTGTGCGCTGTGCTCTGGCATAAACCAACAGCCGTTTTGCACTGTGCGCTATGCTCTGGCGTAAACCAACAGCCGTTTTGCACTGTGCGCTGTGCTCTGGCATAAACCAACAGCCGTTTTGCACTGTGCACTATGCTTTTGAGTAAACCAACAGTCGTTTTGCACTGTGCGCTGTGCTCTGGCATAAACCAACAGCCGTTTTGCACTGTGCACTATGCTTTTGAGTAAACCAACAGTCGTTTTGCATTGTGCACTATGCTTTTGCCTAAACCAACAGTCGTTTTGCACTGTGCGCTGTGCTCTGGCATAAACCAACAGCCGTTTTGCACTGTGCACTATGCTTTTGAGTAAACCAACAGTCGTTTTGCATTGTGCACTATGCTTTTGAGTAAACCAACAGTCGTTTTGCGCTGTGCTCTGGCGTAAACCAACAGCCGTTTTGCACTGTGCGCTGTGCTCTGGCATAAACGAACAGCCGTTTTGCACTGTACACTATGCTTTTGAGTAAACTAACAGTCGTTTTGCATTGTGCACTATGCTTTTGAGTAAGCCAACAGTCGTTTTGCACTGTGCACTATGCTTTTGCGTAAACCAAAAGTCGTTTTGCACTGTGCGCTGTGCTCTGGCATAAACCAACAGCCGTTTTGCACTGTGCACTATGCTTTTGAGTAAACCAACAGTCGTTTTGCACTGTGCGCTGTGCTCTGGCGTAAACCAACAGCCGTTTTGCACTGTGCGCTGTGCTCTGGCATAAACGAACAGCCGTTATGCACTGTGCACTATGCTTTTGAGTAAACCAACAGTCGTTTTGCATTGTGCACTATGCTTTTGCCTAAACCAACAGTCGTTTTGCACTGAGCGCTGTGCTCTGGCATAAACCAACAGCCGTTTTGCACTGTGCACTATGCTTTTGAGTAAACCAACAGTCGTTTTGCATTGTGCACTATGCTTTTGAGTAAACCAACAGTCGTTTTGCACTAAGCGCTGTGCTCTGGCGTAAACCAACAGCCGTTTTGCACTGTGCGCTGTGCTCTGGCATAAACGAACAGCCGTTTTGCACTGTGCACTATGCTTTTGAGTAAACCAACAGTCGTTTTGCACTGTGCGTTGTGCTCTGGCGTAAACCAACAGCCGTTTTGCACTGTGCGCTGTGCTCTGGCATAAACGAACAGCCGTTTTGCACTGTGCACTATGCTTTTGAGTAAGCCAACAGTCGTTTTGCATTGTGCACTATGCTTTTGCCTAAACCAAAAGCCGTTTTGCACTGTGCGCTGTGCTTTTGAGTAAGCCAACAGTCGTTTTGCATTGTGCACTATGCTTTTGCCTAAACCAAAAGCCGTTTTGCACTGTGCGCTGTGCTCTGGCATAAACGAACAGCCGTTTTGCACTGTGCGCTGTGCTCTGGCATAAACGAACAGCCATTTTGCACTGTGCACTATGCTTTTGAGTAAGCCAACAGTCGTTTTGCATTGTGCACTATGCTTTTGCCTAAACCAACAGCCGTTTTGCCCTGTGCACTATGCTTTTGAGTAAACCAACAGTCGTTTTGCATTGTGCACTATGCTTTTGCCTAAACCAGCAGTCGTTTTGCACTGTGCGCTGTGCTCTGGCATAAACCAACAGCCGTTTTGCACTGTGCACTATGCTTTTGAGTAAACCAACAGTCGTTTTGCACTGTGCGCTATGCTCTGGCGTAAACCAACAGCCGTTTTGCACTGTGCGTTGTGCTCTGGCGTAAACCAACAGCCGTTTTGCACTGTGCGCTGTGCTCTGGCATAAACCAACAGCCGTTTTGCACTGTGCACTATGCTTTTGAGTAAACCAACAGTCGTTTTGCATTGTGCACTATGCTTTTGCCTAAACCAACAGTCGTTTTGCACTGTGTGCTGTGCTCTGGCGTAAATCCACAGCCGTTTTGCACTGTGCGCTGTGCTCTGGCATAAACGAGCAGCCGTTTTGCACTGTGCACTATGCTTTTGAGTAAACCAACAGTCGTTTTGCACTGTGCGCTGTGCTCTGGCGTAAACCAACAGCCGTTTTGCACTGTGCGCTGTGCTCTGGCGTAAACCAACAGCCGTTTTGCACTGTGCGCTGTGCTCTGGCATAAACGAACAGCCGTTTTGCACTGTGCACTATGCTTTTGAGTAAGCCAACAGTCGTTTTGCATTGTGCACTATGCTTTTGCCTAAACCAAAAGCCGTTTTGCACTGTGCGCTGTGCTTTTGAGTAAGCCAACAGTCGTTTTGCATTGTGCACTATGCTTTTGCCTAAACCAAAAGCCGTTTTGCACTGTGCGCTGTGCTCTGGCATAAACGAACAGCCGTTTTGCACTGTGCGCTGTGCTCTGGCATAAACGAACAGCCGTTTTGCACTGTGCACTATGCTTTTGAGTAAGCCAACAGTCGTTTTGCATTGTGCACTATGCTTTTGCCTAAACCAACAGCCGTTTTGCCCTGTGCACTATGCTTTTGAGTAAACCAACAGTCGTTTTGCATTGTGCACTATGCTTTTGCCTAAACCAGCAGTCGTTTTGCACTGTGCGCTGTGCTCTGGCATAAACCAACAGCCGTTTTGCACTGTGCACTATGCTTTTGAGTAAACCAACAGTCGTTTTGCACTGTGCGCTATGCTCTGGCGTAAACCAACAGCCGTTTTGCACTGTGCGTTGTGCTCTGGCGTAAACCAACAGCCGTTTTGCACTGTGCGCTGTGCTCTGGCATAAACCAACAGCCGTTTTGCACTGTGCACTATGCTTTTGAGTAAACCAACAGTCGTTTTGCATTGTGCACTATGCTTTTGCCTAAACCAACAGTCGTTTTGCACTGTGCGCTGTGCTCTGGCATAAACCAACAGCCGTTTTGCACTGTGCACTATGCTTTTGAGTCAACCAACAGTCGTTTTGCACTGTGCGCTGTGCTCTGGCGTAAACCAACAGCCGTTTTGCACTGTGCGCTGTGCTCTGGCGTAAACCAACAGCCGTTTTGCACTGTGCGCTGTGCTCTGGCATAAACCAACAGCCGTTTTGCACTGTGCACTATGCTTTTGAGTAAACCAACAGTCGTTTTGCATTGTGCACTATGCTTTTGCCTAAACCAACAGCCGTTTTGCACTGTGCGCTGTGCTCTGGCATAAACGAACAGCCGTTTTGCACTGTGCACTATGCTTTTGAGTAAACCAACAGTCGTTTTGCACTGTGCGCTGTGCTCTGGCGTAAACCAACAGCCGTTTTGCACTGTGCGCTGAGCTCTGGCGTAAACCAACAGCCGTTTTGCACTGTGCACTATGCTTTTGAGTAAACCAACAGTCGTTTTGCATTGTGCACTATGCTTTTGCCTAAACCAACAGTCGTTTTGCACTGTGCGCTGTGCTCTGGCGTAAACCAACAGCCGTTTTGCACTGTGCGCTGTGCTCTGACGTAAACCAACAGCCGTTTTGCACTGTGCGCTGTGCTCTGGCGTAAACCAACAGCCGTTTTGCACTGTGCGCTGTGCTCTGGCATAAACGAACAGCCGTTTTGCACTGTGCACTATGCTTTTGAGTTAACCAACAGTCGTTTTGCACTGTGCGCTGTGCTCTGGCGTAAACCAACAGTCGTTTTGCACTGTGCAGTATCCCTTTGCGTAAACCAGCAGTCGTTTTGCACTGTGCACTATGCTTTTGAGTAAGCCAACAGTCGTTTTGCACTGTGAACTATGCTTTTGCGTAAACCAAAAGTCGTTTTGCACTGTGCGCTGTGCTCTGGCGTAAACCAACAGCCGTTTTGCACTGTGCGCTGTGCTCTGGCGTAAACCAACAGCCGTTTTGCACTGTGCGCTGTGCTCTGGCGTAAACCAACAGCCGTTTTGCACTGTGCGCTGTGCTCTGGCGTAAACCAACAGCCGTTTTGCACTGTGCGCTGTGCTCTGGCATAAACGAACAGCCGTTTTGCACTGTGCACTATGCTTTTGAGTAAACCAACAGTCGTTTTGCACTATGCGCTGTGCTCTGGCGTAAACCAACAGCCGTTTTGCACTGTGCGCTATGCTCTGGCGTAAACCAACAGCCGTTTTGCACTGTGCGCTGTGCTCTGGCGTAAACCAACAGCCGTTTTGCACTGTGCGCTGTGCTCTGGCATAAACGAACAGCCGTTTTGCACTGTGCACTATGCTTTTGAGTAAACCAACAGTCGTTTTGCATTGTGCACTATGCTTTTGAGTAAGCCAACAGTCGTTTTGCACTGTGCACTATGCTTTTGCGTAAACCAAAAGTCGTTTTGCACTGTGCGCTGTGCTCTGGCATAAACCAACAGCCGTTTTGCACTGTGCACTATGCTTTTGAGTAAACCAACAGTCGTTTTGCACTGTGCGCTATGCTCTGGCGTAAACCAACAGCCGTTTTGCACTGTGCGCTGTGCTCTGGCGTAAACCAACAGCCGTTTTGCACTGTGCGCTGTGCTCTGGCATAAACCAACAGCCGTTTTGCACTGTGCACTATGCTTTTGAGTAAACCAACAGTCGTTTTGCATTGTGCACTATGCTTTTGCCTAAACCAACAGTCGTTTTGCACTGTGCGCTGTGCTCTGGCATAAACCAACAGCCGTTTTGCACTGTGCACTATGCTTTTGAGTAAACCAACAGCCGTTTTGCACTGTGCGCTATGCTCTGGCGTAAACCAACAGCCGTTTTGCACTGTGCGCTATGCTCTGGCATAAACCAACAGCCGTTTTGCACTGTGCGCTGTGCTCTGGCGTAAACCAACAGCCGTTTTGCACTGTGCGCTGTGCTCTGGCATAAACGAACAGCCGTTTTGCACTGTGCACTATGCTTTTGAGTAAACCAACAGTCGTTTTGCACTGTGCGCTGTGCTCTGGCGTAAACCAACAGTCGTTTTGCACTGTGCAGTATCCCTTTGCGTAAACCAGCAGTCGTTTTGCACTGTGCACTATGCTTTTGAGTAAACCAACAGTCGTTTTGCACTATGCGCTGTGCTCTGGCGTAAACCAACAGCCGTTTTGCACTGTGCGCTATGCTCTGGCGTAAACCAACAGCCGTTTTGCACTGTGCGCTGTGCTCTGGCGTAAACCAACAGCCGTTTTGCAATGTGCGCTGTGCTCTGGCATAAACGAACAGCCGTTTTGCACTGTGCACTATGCTTTTGAGTTAACCAACAGTCGTTTTGCACTGTGCGCTGTGCTCTGGCGTAAACCAACAGCCGTTTTGCACTGCGCGCTGTGCTCTGGCATAAACGAACAGCCGTTTTGCACTGTGCACTATGCTTTTGAGTAAACCAACAGTCGTTTTACACTGTGCGCTGTGCTCTGGCGTAAACCAAAAGCCGTTTTGCACTGTGCGTTGTGCTCTGGCATAAACGAACAGCCGTTTTGCACTGTGCACTATGCTTTTGAGTAAACCAACAGTCGTTTTGCACTGTGCGCTGTGCTCTGGCGTAAACCCACAGCCGTTTTGCACTGTGCGCTGTGCTCTGGCATAAACGAGCAGCCGTTTTGCACTGTGCACTATGCTTTTGAGTAAACCAACAGTCGTTTTGCATTGTGCGCTGTGCTCTGGCATAAACGAACAGCCGTTTTGCACTGTGCACTATGCTTTTGAGTAAACCAACAGCCGTTTTGCACAGTGCGCTGTGCTCTGGCATAAACGAACAGCCGTTTTGCACTGTGCACTATGCTTTTGAGTAAGCCAACAGTCGTTTTGCATTGTGCACTATGCTTTTGCCTAAACCAACAGCCGTTTTGCACTGTGGACTATGCTTTTGAGTAAACCAACAGTCGTTTTGCATTGTGCACTATGCTTTTGCCTAAACCAACAGTCGTTTTGCACTGTGCGCTGTGCTCTGGCATAAACGAACAGCCGTTTTGCACTGTGCACTATGCTTTTGAGTAAACCAACAGTCGTTTTGCACTGTGCGCTGTGCTCTGGCGTAAACCCACAGCCGTTTTGCACTGTGCGCTGTGCTCTGGCGTAAACCAACAGCCGTTTTGCACTGTGCGCTGTGCTCTGGCGTAAACCAACAGCCGTTTTGCACTGTGCGCTGTGCTCTGGCATAAACGAACAGCCGTTTTGCACTGTGCACTATGCTTTTGAGTAAGCCAACAGTCGTTTTGCATTGTGCACTATGCTTTTGCCTAAACCAAAAGCCGTTTTGCACTGTGCGTTGTGCTCTGGCGTAAACCAACAGCCGTTTTGCACTGTGCGCTGTGCTCTGGCATAAACCAACAGCCGTTTTGCACTGTGCGCTGTGCTCTGGCATAAACCAACAGCCGTTTTGCACTGTACACTATGCTTTTGAGTAAACCAACAGTCGTTTTGCATTGTGCACTATGCTTTTGAGTAAGCCAACAGTCGTTTTGCACTGTGCACTATGCTTTTGCGTAAACCAAAAGTCGTTTTGCACTGTGCGCTGTGCTCTGGCATAAACCAACAGCCGTTTTGCACTGTGCACTATGCTTTTGAGTAAACCAACAGTCGTTTTGCACTGTGCGCTATGCTCTGGCGTAAACCAACAGCCGTTTTGCACTGTGCGCTGTGCTCTGGCGTAAACCAACAGCCGTTTTGCACTGTGCGCTGTGCTCTGGCATAAACCAACAGCCGTTTTGCACTGTGCACTATGCTTTTGAGTAAACCAACAGTCGTTTTGCATTGTGCACTATGCTTTTGCCTAAACCAACAGTCGTTTTGCACTGTGCGCTGTGCTCTGGCATAAACCAACAGCCGTTTTGCACTGTGCACTATGCTTTTGAGTAAACCAACAGTCGTTTTGCATTGTGCACTATGCTTTTGCCTAAACCAACAGCCGTTTTGCACTGTGCGCTGTGCTCTGACATAAACGAACAGCCGTTTTGCACTGTGCACTATGCTTTTGAGTAAACCAACAGTCGTTTTGCACTGTGCGCTGTGCTCTGGCATAAACGAACAGCCGTTTTGCACTGTGCACTATGCTTTTGAGTAAGCCAACAGTCGTTTTGCATTGTGCACTATGCTTTTGCCTAAACCAACAGCCGTTTTGCACTGTGGACTATGCTTTTGAGTAAACCAACAGTCGTTTTGCATTGTGCACTATGCTTTTGCCTAAACCAACAGTCGTTTTGCACTGTGCGCTGTGCTCTGGCATAAACGAACAGCCGTTTTGCACTGTGCACTATGCTTTTGAGTAAACCAACAGTCGTTTTGCACTGTGCGCTGTGCTCTGGCGTAAACCCACAGCCGTTTTGCACTGTGCGCTGTGCTCTGGCGTAAACCAACAGCCGTTTTGCACTGTGCGCTGTGCTCTGGCGTAAACCAACAGCCGTTTTGCACTGTGCGCTGTGCTCTGGCATAAACGAACAGCCGTTTTGCACTGTGCACTATGCTTTTGAGTAAGCCAACAGTCGTTTTGCATTGTGCACTATGCTTTTGCCTAAACCAAAAGCCGTTTTGCACTGTGCGTTGTGCTCTGGCGTTAACCAACAGCCGTTTTGCACTGTGCGCTGTGCTCTGGCATAAACCAACAGCCGTTTTGCACTGTGCGCTGTGCTCTGGCATAAACCAACAGCCGTTTTGCACTGTACACTATGCTTTTGAGTAAACCAACAGTCGTTTTGCATTGTGCACTATGCTTTTGAGTAAGCCAACAGTCGTTTTGCACTGTGCACTATGCTTTTGCGTAAACCAAAAGTCGTTTTGCACTGTGCGCTGTGCTCTGGCATAAACCAACAGCCGTTTTGCACTGTGCACTATGCTTTTGAGTAAACCAACAGTCGTTTTGCACTGTGCGCTATGCTCTGGCGTAAACCAACAGCCGTTTTGCACTGTGCGCTGTGCTCTGGCATAAACCAACAGCCGTTTTGCACTGTGCACTATGCTTTTGAGTAAACCAACAGTCGTTTTGCATTGTGCACTATGCTTTTGCCTAAACCAACAGTCGTTTTGCACTGTGCGCTGTGCTCTGGCATAAACCAACAGCCGTTTTGCACTGTGCACTATGCTTTTGAGTAAACCAACAGTCGTTTTGCATTGTGCACTATGCTTTTGCCTAAACCAACAGCCGTTTTGCACTGTGCGCTGTGCTCTGACATAAACGAACAGCCGTTTTGCACTGTGCGCTATGCTTTTGAGTAAACCAACAGTCGTTTTGCACTGTGCGCTGTGCTCTGGCGTAAACCAACAGCCGTTTTGCACTGTGCGCTGTGCTCTGGCGTAAACCAACAGCCGTTTTGCACTGTGCGCTGTGCTCTGGCATAAACCAACAGCCGTTTTGCACTGTGCACTATGCTTTTGAGTAAACCAACAGTCGTTTTGCATTGTGCACTATGCTTTTGCCTAAACCAACAGTCGTTTTGCACTGTGCGCTGTGCTCTGGCGTAAACCAACAGCCGTTTTGCACTGTGCGCTGTGCTCTGGCATAAACGAACAGCCGTTTTGCACTGCGCAGTATGCTTTTGAGTAAACCAACAGTCGTTTTGCATTGTGCACTATGCTTTTGCCTAAACCAACAGTCGTTTTGCACTGTGCGCTGTGCTCTGGCGTAAACCAACAGTCGTTTTGCACTGCGCGCTATGCTTTGGCGTAAACCAACAGCCGTTTTGCACTGTGCTCTGGCGTAAACCAACAGTCGTTTTGCACTGTGCGCTGTGCTCTGGCGTAAACCAACAGCCGTTTTGCACTGTGAGCTGTGCTCTGGCATAAACGAACAGCCGTTTTGCACTGTGCACTATGCTTTTGAGTTAATCAACAGTCGTTTTGCACTGTGCGCTGTGCTCTGGCGTAAACCAACAGTCGTTTTGCACTGTGCGCTATGCTTTGGCGTAAACCAACAGTCGTTTTGCACTGTGCAGTATCCTTTTGCGTAAACCAGCAGTCGTTTTGCACTGTGCACTATGCTTTTGCGTAAACCAAAAGTCGTTTTGCACTGTGCGCTGTGCTCTGGCGTAAACCAACAGCCGTTTTGCACTGTGCGCTGTGCTCTGGCGTAAACCAACAGTCGTTTTGCACTGTGCGCTATGCTTTGGCGTAAACCAACAGTCGTTTTGCACTGTGCAGTATCCTTTTGCGTAAACCAGCAGTCGTTTTGCACTGTGCACTATGCTTTTGCGTAAACCAAAAGTCGTTTTGCACTGTGCGCTGTGCTCTGGCGTAAACCAACAGCCGTTTTGCACTGTGCGCTGTGCTCTGGCGTAAACCAACAGCCGTTTTGCACTGTGCGCTGTGCTCTGGCATAAACCAACAGCCGTTTTGCACTGTACAATATGCTTTTGAGTAAACCAACAGTCGTTTTGCATTGTGCACTATGCTTTTGAGTAAGCCAACAGTCGTTTTGCACTGTGCACTATGCTTTTGCGTAAACCAAAAGTCGTTTTGCACTGTGCGCTGTGCTCTGGCGTAAACCAACAGCCGTTTTGCACTGTGCGCTGTGCTCTGGCGTAAACCAACAGCCGTTTTGCACTGTGCTCTGGCATAAACGAACAGCCGTTTTGCACTGTGCACTATGCTTTTGAGTAAACCAACAGTCGTTTTGCGCTGTGCGCTGTGCTCTGGCGTAAACCAACAGCCGTTTTGCACTGTGCGCTGTGCTCTGGCGTAAACCAACAGCCGTTTTGCACTGTGCGCTGTGCTCTGGCATAAACCAACAGCCGTTTTGCACTGTGCACTATGCTTTTGAGTAAACCAACAGTCGTTTTGCATTGTGCACTATGCTTTTGCCTAAACCAACAGTCGTTTTGCACTGTGCGCTGTGCTCTGGCGTAAACCAACAGTCGTTTTGCACTGCGCGCAATGCTTTGGCGTAAACCAACAGCCGTTTTGCACAGTGCACTATGCTTTTGAGTAAACCAACAGTCGTTTTGCACTGTGCGCTGTGCTCTGGCGTAAACCAACAGCCGTTTTGCACTGTGCGCTGTGCTCTGGCATAAACGAACAGCCGTTTTGCACTGTGCACTATGCTTTTGAATAAGCCAACAGTCGTTTTGCATTGTGCACTATGCTTTTGCCTAAACCAAAAGCCGTTTTGCACTGCGCGCTATGCTTTGGCGTAAACCAACAGCCGTTTTGCACTGTGCACTATGCTTTTGAGTAAACCAACAGTCGTTTTGCATTGTGCACTATGCTTTTGCCTAAACCAACAGTCGTTTTGCACTGTGCGCTGTGCTCTGGCATAAACCAACAGCCGTTTTGCACTGTGCACTATGCTTTTGAGTAAACCAGCAGTCGTTTTGCACTGTGCGCTATGCTCTGGCGTAAACCAACAGCCGTTTTGCACTGTGCGCTGTGCTCTGGCGTAAACCAACAGCCGTTTTGCACTGTGCTCTGGCATAAACGAACAGCCGTTTTGCACTGTGCACTATGCTTTTGAATAAGCCAACAGTCGTTTTGCATTGTGCACTATGCTTTTGCCTAAACCAAAAGCCGTTTTGCACTGTGCGCTGTGCTCTGGCGTAAACCAACAGTCGTTTTGCACTGCGCGCTATGCTTTGGCGTAAACCAACAGCCGTTTTGCACTGTGCACTATGCTTTTGCCTAAACCAACAGTCGTTTTGCACTGTGCGCTGTGCTCTGACATAAACGAACAGCCGTTATGCACTGTGCACTATGCTTTTGAGTAAACCAACAGTCGTTTTGCATTGTGCACTATGCTTTTGCCTAAACCAACAGTCGTTTTGCACTGTGCGCTGTGCTCTGGCGTAAACCAACAGTCGTTTTGCACTGCGCGCAATGCTTTGGCGTAAACCAACAGCCGTTTTGCACTGTGCACTATGCTTTTGAGTAAACCAACAGTCGTTTTGCACTGTGCGCTGTGCTCTGGCGTAAACCAACAGCCGTTTTGCACTGTGCGCTGTGCTCTGGCATAAACGAACAGCCGTTTTGCACTGTGCACTATGCTTTTTAATAAGCCAACAGTCGTTTTGCATTGTGCACTATGCTTTTGCCTAAACCAAAAGCCGTTTTGCACTGTGCGCTGTGCTCTGGCGTAAACCAACAGCCGTTTTGCACTGTGCGCTGTGCTCTGGCATAAACGAACAGTCGTTTTGCACTGCGCGCTATGCTTTGGCGTAAACCAACAGCCGTTTTGCACTGTGCACTATGCTTTTGAGTAAACCAACAGTCGTTTTGCATTGTGCACTATGCTTTTGCCTAAACCAGCAGTCGTTTTGCACTGTGCGCTGTGCTCTGGCGTAAACCAACAGCCGTTTTGCACTGTGCGCTGTGCTCTGGCATAAACGAACAGTCGTTTTGCACTGCGCGCTATGCTTTGGCGTAAACCAACAGCCGTTTTGCACTGTGCACTATGCTTTTGAGTAAACCAACAGTCGTTTTGCATTGTGCACTATGCTTTTGCCTAAACCAGCAGTCGTTTTGCACTGTGCGCTGTGCTCTGGCGTAAACCAACAGCCGTTTTGCACTGTGCGCTGTGCTCTGGCATAAACCAACAGTCGTTTTGCACTGCGCGCAATGCTTTGGCGTAAACCAACAGCCGTTTTGCACTGTGCACTATGCTTTTGAGTAAACCAACAGTCGTTTTGCACTGTGCGCTGTGCTCTGACGTAAACCAGCAGCCGTTTTGCACTGTGCGCTGTGCTCTGGCATAAACGAACAGTCGTTTTGCACTGCGCGCTATGCTTTGGCGTAAACCAACAGCCGTTTTGCACTGTGCACTATGCTTTTGAGTAAACCAACAGTCGTTTTGCATTGTGCACTATGCTTTTGCCTAAACCAGCAGTCGTTTTGCACTGTGCGCTGTGCTCTGGCGTAAACCAACAGCCGTTTTGCACTGTGCGCTGTGCTCTGGCGTAAACCAACAGCCGTTTTGCACTGTGCGCTGTGCTCTGGCGTAAACCAACAGATGTTTTGCACTGTGCGCTATGCTCTGGCATAAACGAACAGCCGTTTTGCACTGTGCACTATGCGTTTGAGTAAACCAGCAGTCGTTTTGCACTGTGCGCTGTGCTCTGGCGTAAACCAACAGCCGTTTTGCACTGTGCGCTGTGCTCTGGCATAAACCAACAGTCGTTTTGCACTGCGCGCAATGCTTTGGCGTAAACCAACAGCCGTTTTGCACTGTGCACTATGCTTTTGAGTAAACCAACAGTCGTTTTGCACTGTGCGCTGTGCTCTGACGTAAACCAGCAGCCGTTTTGCACTGTGCGCTGTGCTCTGGCATAAACGAACAGTCGTTTTGCACTGCGCGCTATGCTTTGGCGTAAACCAACAGCCGTTTTGCACTGTGCACTATGCTTTTGAGTAAACCAACAGTCGTTTTGCATTGTGCACTATGCTTTTGCCTAAACCAGCAGTCGTTTTGCACTGTGCGCTGTGCTCTGGCGTAAACCAACAGCCGTTTTGCACTGTGCGCTGTGCTCTGGCGTAAACCAACAGCCGTTTTGCACTGTGCGCTGTGCTCTGGCGTAAACCAACAGATGTTTTGCACTGTGCGCTATGCTCTGGCATAAACGAACAGCCGTTTTGCACTGTGCACTATGCGTTTGAGTAAACCAACAGTCGTTTTGCACTGTGCGCTGTGCTCTGGCGTAAACCAACAGCCGTTTTGCACTGTGCGCTGTGCTCTGGCATAAACGAACAGCCGTTATGCACTGTGCACTATGCTTTTGAGTAAACCAACAGTCGTTTTGCATTGTGCGCTGTGCTCTGGCGTAAACCAACAGCCGTTTTGCACTGTGCGCTGTGCTTTTGAGTAAACCAACAGTCGTTTTGTATTGTGCACTATGCTTTTGCCTAAACCAATAGTCGTTTTGCACTGTTCGCTGTGCTCTGGCGTAAACCAACAGCCGTTTTGCACTGTGCGCTGTGCTTTTGAGTAAACCAACAGTCGTTTTGCATTGTGCACTATGCTTTTGCCTAAACCAACAGTCGTTTTGCACTGTGCGCTGTGCTCTGGCGTAAACCAACAGCCGTTTTGCACTGTGCGCTGTGCTCTGGCGTAAACCAACAGCCGTTTTGCACTGTGCGCTGTGCTCTGGCATAAACGAACAGCCGTTTTGCACTGTGCGCTGTGCTCTGGCATAAACGAACAGTCGTTTTGCACTGTGCGCTGTGCTCTGGCGTAAACCAACAGCCGTTTTGCACTGTGCGCTGTGCTCTGGCATAAACGAACAGCCGTTATGCACTGTGCACTATGCTTTTGAGTAAACCAACAGTCGTTTTGCATTGTGCACTATGCTTTTGCCTAAACCAACAGTCGTTTTGCACTGTGCGCTGTGCTCTGGCGTAAACCAACAGCCGTTTTGCACTGTGCGCTGTGCTCTGGCGTAAACCAACAGCCGTTTTGCACTGTGCGCTGTGCTCTGGCGTAAACCAACAGCCGTTTTGCACTGTGCGCTGTGCTCTGGCATAAACGAACAGACGTTTTGCACTGTGCACTATGCTTTTGAGTAAACCAACAGTCGTTTTGCACTGTGCGCTGTGCTCTGGCGTAAACCAACAGCCGTTTTGCACTGTGCGCTGTGCTCTGGCGTAAACCAACAGCCGTTTTGCACTGTGCGCTGTGCTCTGGCATAAACGAACAGCCGTTTTGCACTGTGCACTATGCTTTTGAGTAAACCAACAGTCGTTTTGCACTGTGCGCTGTGCTCTGGCGTAAACCCACAGCCGTTTTGCACTGTGCGCTGTGCTCTGGCATAAACGAGCAGCCGTTTTGCACTGTGCACTATGCTTTTGAGTAAGCCAACAGTCGTTTTGCATTGTGCACTATGCTTTTGAGTAAACCAACAGTCGTTTTGCATTGTGCACTATGCTTTTGCCTAAACCAACAGTCGTTTTGCACTGTACACTATGCTTTTGAGTAAACCAACAGTCGTTTTGCATTGTGCACTATGCTTTTGAGTAAGCCAACAGTCGTTTTGCATTGTGCACTATGCTTTTGAGTAAGCCAACAGTCGTTTTGCACTGTGCACTATGCTTTTGCGTAAACCAAAAGTCGTTTTGCACTGTGCGCTGTGCTCTGGCATAAACCAACAGCCGTTTTGCACTGTGCACTATGCTTTTGAGTAAACCAACAGTCGTTTTGCATTGTGCACTATGCTTTTGCCTAAACCAACAGTCGTTTTGCACTGTGCGCTGTGCTCTGGCATAAACCAACAGTCGTTTTGCACTGTACACTATGCTTTTGAGTAAACCAACAGTCGTTTTGCATTGTGCACTATGCTTTTGAGTAAGCCAACAGTCGTTTTGCACTGTGCACTATGCTTTTGCCTAAACCAAAAGCCGTTTTGCACTGTGCGCTGTGCTCTGGCGTAAACCAACAGTCGTTTTGCACTGCGCGCTATGCTTTGGCGTAAACCAACAGCCGTTTTGCACTGTGCACTATGCTTTTGAGTAAACCAACAGTCGTTTTGCATTGTGCACTATGCTTTTGCCTAAACCAACAGTCGTTTTGCACTGTGCGCTGTGCTCTGGCATAAACCAACAGCCGTTTTGCACTGTACACTATGCTTTTGAGTAAACCAACAGTCGTTTTGCTTTGTGCACTATGCTTTTGAGTAAGCCAACAGTCGTTTTGCACTGTGCACTATGCTTTTGCGTAAACCAAAAGTCGTTTTGCACTGTGCGCTGTGCTCTGGCATAAACCAACAGCCGTTTTGCACTGTGCGCTGTGCTCTGGCATAAACCAACAGCCGTTTTGCACTGTGCACTATGCTTTTGAGTAAACCAACAGTCGTTTTGCATTGTGCACTATGCTTTTGCCTAAACCAACAGTCGTTTTGCACTGTGCGCTGTGCTCTGGCATAAACCAACAGCCGTTTTGCACTGTGCACTATGCTTTTGAGTAAACCAACAGTCGTTTTGCATTGTGCACTATGCTTTTGAGTAAACCAACAGTCGTTTTGCACTGTGCGCTGTGCTCTGGCGTAAACCAACAGCCGTTTTGCACTGTGCACTATGCTTTTGAGTAAACCAACAGTCGTTTTGCATTGTGCACTATGCTTTTGAGTAAACCAACAGTCGTTTTGCACTGTGCGCTGTGCTCTGGCGTAAACCAACAGCCGTTTTGCACTGTGCGCTGTGCTCTGGCATAAACGAACAGCCGTTTTGCACTGTGCACTATGCTTTTGAGTAAACCAACAGTCGTTTTGCACTGTGCGCTGTGCTCTGGCGTAAACCAACAGCCGTTTTGCACTGTGCGCTGTGCTCTGGCATAAACGAACAGCCGTTTTGCACTGTGCACTATGCTTTTGAGTAAACCAACAGTCGTTTTGCATTGTGCACTATGCTTTTGCCTAAACCAACAGTCGTTTTGCACTGTGCGCTGTGCTCTGGCATAAACCAACAGCCGTTTTGCACTGTGCAATATGCTTTTGAGTAAACCAACAGTCGTTTTGCATTGTGCACTATGCTTTTGAGTAAACCAACAGTCGTTTTGCACTGTGCGCTGTGCTCTGGCGTAAACCAACAGCCGTTTTGCACTGTGCTCTGTGCTCTGGCATAAACGAACAGCCGTTTTGCACTGTGCACTATACTTTTGAGTAAACCAACAGTCGTTTTGCACTGTGCGCTGTGCTCTGGCGTAAACCCACAGCCGTTTTGCACTGTGCGCTGTGCTCTGGCATAAACGAGCAGCCGTTTTGCACTGTGCACTATGCTTTTGAGTAGACCAACAGTCGTTTTGCACTGTGCGCTGTGCTCTGGCGTAAACCAACAGCCGTTTTGCACTGTGCGCTGTGCTCTTACGTAAACCAACAGCCGTTTTGCACTGTGCGCTGTGCTCTGGCATAAACCAACAGCACTGTGCACTATGCTTTTGAGTAGACCAACAGTCGTTTTGCACTGTGCGCTGTGCTCTGGCGTAAACCAACAGCCGTTTTGCACTGTGCGCTGTGCTCTTACGTAAACCAACAGCCGTTTTGCACTGTGCGCTGTGCTCTGGCATAAACCAACAGCCGTTTTGCACTGTGCACTATGCTTTTGAGTAAGCCAACAGTCGTTTTGCATTGTGCACTATGCTTTTGCCTAAACCAAAAGCCGTTTTGCACTGTGCGCTGTGCTCTGGCGTAAACCAACAGTCGTTTTGCACTGTGCGCTGTGCTCTGGCATAAACGAACAGCCGTTTTGCACTGTGCACTATGCTTTTGAGTAAGCCAACAGTCGTTTTGCACTGTGCGCTGTGCTCTGGCATAAACCAACAGCCGTTTTGCACTGTGCACTATGCTTTTGAGTAAGCCAACAGTCGTTTTGCACTGTGCGCTGTGCTCTGGCGTAAACCAACAGCCGTTTTGCACTGTGCGCTGTGCTCTGGCATAAACGAACAGCCGTTTTGCACTGTGCACTATGCTTTTGAGTAAGCCAACAGTCGTTTTGCATTGTGCACTATGCTTTTGCCTAAACCAAAAGCCGTTTTGCACTGTGCGCTGTGCTCTGGCATAAACGAACAGCCGTTTTGCACTGTGCGCTGTGCTCTGGCATAAACGAACAGCCGTTTTGCACTGTGCACTATGCTTTTGAGTAAGCCAACAGTCGTTTTGCACTGTGCGCTGTGCTCTGGCATAAACCAACAGCCGTTTTGCACTGTGCACTATGCTTTTGAGTAAACCAACAGTCGTTTTGCACTGTGCGCTATGCTCTGGCGTAAACCAACAGCCGTTTTGCACTGTGCGTTGTGCTTTGGCGTAAACCAACAGCCGTTTTGCACTGTGCGCTGTGCTCTGGCATAAACCAACAGCCGTTTTGCACTGTGCACTACGCTTTTGAGTAAACCAACAGTCGTTTTGCATTGTGCACTATGCTTTTGCCTAAACCAACAGTCGTTTTGCACTGTGCGCTGTGCTCTGGCATAAACCAACAGCCGTTTTGCACTGTGCACTATGCTTTTGAGTCAACCAACAGTCGTTTTGCACTGTGCGCTGTGCTCTGGCGTAAACCAACAGCCGTTTTGCACTGTGCGCTGTGCTCTGGCGTAAACCAACAGCCGTTTTGCACTGTGCGCTGTGCTCTGGCATAAACCAACAGCCGTTTTGCACTGTGCACTATGCTTTTGAGTAAACCAACAGTCGTTTTGCATTGTGCACTATGCTTTTGCCTAAACCAACAGCCGTTTTGCACTGTGCGCTGTGCTCTGGCATAAACGAACAGCCGTTTTGCACTGTGCACTATGCTTTTGAGTAAACCAACAGTCGTTTTGCACTGTGCGCTGTGCTCTGGCGTAAACCAACAGCCGTTTTGCACTGTGCGCTGAGCTCTGGCGTAAACCAACAGCCGTTTTGCACTGTGCACTATGCGTTTGAGTAAACCAACAGTCGTTTTGCATTGTGCACTATGCTCTGGCGTAAACCAACAGCCGTTTTGCACTGTGCGCTGTGCTCTGGCATAAACGAACAGCCGTTTTGCACTGTGCACTATGCTTTTGAGTTAACCAACAGTCGTTTTGCACTGTGCGCTGTGCTCTGGCGTAAACCAACAGCCGTTTTGCACTGTGCGCTGAGCTCTGGCGTAAACCAACAGTCGTTTTGCACTGTGCGCTGTGCTCTGGCGTAAACCAACAGCCGTTTTGCACTGTGCGCTGTGCTCTGGCGTAAACCAACAGCCGTTTTGCACTGTGCGCTGTGCTCTGGCATAAACGAACAGCCGTTTTGCACTGTGCACTATGCTTTTGAGTTAACCAACAGTCGTTTTGCACTGTGCGCTGTGCTCTGGCGTAAACCAACAGTCGTTTTGCACTGTGCGCTATGCTTTGGCGTAAACCAACAGTCGTTTTGCAGTGTGCAGTATCCCTTTGCGTAAACCAGCAGTAGTTTTGCACTGTGCACTATGCTTTTGAGTAAGCCAACAGTCGTTTTGCATTGTGCACTATGCTTTTGCCTAAACCAACAGTCGTTTTGCACTGTGCGCTGTGCTCTGGCATAAACGAACAGCCGTTTTGCACTGTGCACTATGCTTTTGAGAAAACCAACAGTCGTTTTGCACTGTGCGCTGTGCTCTGGCGTAAGCCCACAGCCGTTTTGCACTGTGCGCTGTGCTCTGGCATAAACGAGCAGCCGTTTTGCACTGTGCACTATGCTTTTGAGTAAACCAACAGTCGTTTTGCACTGTGCGCTGTGCTCTGGCGTAAACCAACAGCCGTTTTGCACTGTGCGCTGTGCTCTGGCATAAACGAACAGCCGTTTTGCACTGTGCACTATGCTTTTGAGTAAACCAACAGTCGTTTTGCACTGTGCGCTGTGCTCTGGCGTAAACCAACAGCCGTTTTGCACTGTGCGCTGTGCTCTGGCATAAACGAACAGCCGTTTTGCACTGTGCACTATGCTTTTGAGTAAGCCAACAGTCGTTTTGCATTGTGCACTATGCTTTTGAGTAAGCCAACAGTCGTTTTGCACTGTGCACTATGCTTTTGCGTAAACCAAAAGTCGTTTTGCACTGTGCGCTGTGCTCTGGCATAAACCAACAGCCGTTTTGCACTGTGCACTATGCTTTTGAGTAAACCAACAGTCGTTTTGCACTGTGCGCTGTGCTCTGGCGTAAACCAACAGCCGTTTTGCACTGTGCGCTGTGCTCTGGCATAAACGAACAGCCGTTATGCACTGTGCACTATGCTTTTGAGTAAACCAACAGTCGTTTTGCATTGTGCACTATGCTTTTGCCTAAACCAACAGTCGTTTTGCACTGTGCGCTGTGCTCTGGCATAAACCAACAGCCGTTTTGCACTGTGCACTATGCTTTTGAGTAAACCAACAGTCGTTTTGCATTGTGCACTATGCTTTTGAGTAAACCAACAGTCGTTTTGCACTGTGCGCTGTGCTCTGGCGTAAACCAACAGCCGTTTTGCACTGTGCGCTGTGCTCTGGCATAAACGAACAGCCGTTTTGCACTGTGCACTATGCTTTTGAGTAAACCAACAGTCGTTTTGCACTGTGCGCTGTGCTCTGGCGTAAACCCACAGCCGTTTTGCACTGTGCGCTGTGCTCTGGCATAAACGAGCAGCCGTTTTGCACTGTGCACTATGCTTTTGAGTAGACCAACAGTCGTTTTGCACTGTGCGCTGTGCTCTGGCGTAAACCAACAGCCGTTTTGCACTGTGCGCTGTGCTCTTACGTAAACCAACAGCCGTTTTGCACTGTGCGCTGTGCTCTGGCATAAACCAACAGCCGTTTTGCACTGTGCACTATGCTTTTGAGTAAGCCAACAGTCGTTTTGCATTGTGCACTATGCTTTTGCCTAAACCAAAAGCCGTTTTGCACTGTGCGCTGTGATCTGGCGTAAACCAACAGTCGTTTTGCACTGTGCGCTGTGCTCTGGCATAAACGAACAGCCGTTTTGCACTGTGCACTATGCTTTTGAGTAAGCCAACAGTCGTTTTGCATTGTGCACTATGCTTTTGCCTAAACCAAAAGCCGTTTTGCACTGTGCGCTGTGCTCTGGCATAAACGAACAGCCGTTTTGCACTGTGCGCTGTGCTCTGGCATAAACGAACAGCCGTTTTGCACTGTGCACTATGCTTTTGAGTAAGCCAACAGTCGTTTTGCATTGTGCACTATGCTTTTGCCTAAACCAACAGCCGTTTTGCACTGTGCACTATGCTTTTGAGTAAACCAACAGTCGTTTTGCATTGTGCACTATGCTTTTGCCTAAACCAACAGTCGTTTTGCACTGTGCGCTGTGCTCTGGCATAAACCAACAGCCGTTTTGCACTGTGCACTATGCTTTTGAGTAAACCAACAGTCGTTTTGCACTGTGCGCTATGCTCTGGCGTAAACCAACAGCCGTTTTGCACTGTGCGTTGTGCTCTGGCGTAAACCAACAGCCGTTTTGCACTGTGCGCTGTGCTCTGGCATAAACCAACAGCCGTTTTGCACTGTGCACTATGCTTTTGAGTAAACCAACAGTCGTTTTGCATTGTGCACTATGCTTTTGCCTAAACCAACAGTCGTTTTGCACTGTGCGCTGTGCTCTGGCATAAACCAACAGCCGTTTTGCACTGTGCACTATGCTTTTGAGTCAACCAACAGTCGTTTTGCACTGTGCGCTGTGCTCTGGCGTAAACCAACAGCCGCTTTGCACTGTGCGCTGTGCTCTGGCGTAAACCAACAGCCGTTTTGCACTGTGCGCTGTGCTCTGGCATAAACGAACAGCCGTTTTGCACTGTGCACTATGCTTTTGAGTAAACCAACAGTCGTTTTGCACTGTGCGCTGTGCTCTGGCGTAAGCCCACAGCCGTTTTGCACTGTGCGCTGTGCTCTGGCATAAACGAGCAGCCGTTTTGCACTGTGCACTATGCTTTTGAGTAAACCAACAGTCGTTTTGCATTGTGCGCTGTGCTCTGGCATAAACGAACAGCCGTTTTGCACTGTGCACTATGCTTTTGAGTAAACCAACAGTCGTTTTGCACTGTGCGCTGTGCTCTGGCGTAAACCAACAGCCGTTTTGCACTGTGCGCTGTGCTCTGGCATAAACGAACAGCCGTTTTGCACTGTGCACTATGCTTTTGAGTAAACCAACAGTCGTTTTGCACTGTGCGCTGTGCTCTGGCGTAAACCCACAGCCGTTTTGCACTGTGCGCTGTGCTCTGGCATAAACGAGCAGCCGTTTTGCACTGTGCACTATGCTTTTGAGTAAACCAACAGTCGTTTTGCATTGTGCGCTGTGCTCTGGCATAAACGAACAGCCGTTTTGCACTGTGCACTATGCTTTTGAGTAAACCAACAGCCGTTTTGCACTGTGCGCTGTGCTCAGGCATAAACGAACAGCCGTTTTGCACTGTGCACTATGCTTTTGAGTAAGCCAACAGTCGTTTTGCATTGTGCACTATGCTTTTGCCTAAACCAACAGCCGGTTTGCACTGTGCACTATGCTTTTGAGTAAACCAACAGTCGTTTTGCATTGTGCACTATGCTTTTGCCTAAACCAACAGTCGTTTTGCACTGTGCGCTGTGCTCTGGCATAAACGAACAGCCGTTTTGCACTGTGCACTATGCTTTTGAGTAAACCAACAGTCGTTTTGCACTGTGCGCTGTGCTCTGGCGTAAACCCACAGCCGTTTTGCACTGTGCGCTGTGCTCTGGCGTAAACCAACAGCCGTTTTGCACTGTGCGCTGTGCTCTGGCGTAAACCAACAGCCGTTTTGCACTGTGCGCTGTGCTCTGGCATAAACGAACAGCCGTTTTGCACTGTGCACTATGCTTTTGAGTAAGCCAACAGTCGTTTTGCATTGTGCACTATGCTTTTGCCTAAACCAAAAGCCGTTTGCACTGTGCGTTGTGCTCTGGCGTAAACCAACAGCCGTTTTGCACTGTGCGCTGTGCTCTGGCATAAACCAACAGCCGTTTTGCACTGTGCGCTGTGCTCTGGCATAAACCAACAGCCGTTTTGCACTGTACACTATGCTTTTGAGTAAACCAACAGTCGTTTTGCATTGTGCACTATGCTTTTGAGTAAGCCAACAGTCGTTTTGCACTGTGCACTATGCTTTTGCGTAAACCAAAAGTCGTTTTGCACTGTGCGCTGTGCTCTGGCATAAACCAACAGCCGTTTTGCACTGTGCACTATGCTTTTGAGTAAACCAACAGTCGTTTTGCACTGTGCGCTATGCTCTGGCGTAAACCAACAGCCGTTTTGCACTGTGCGCTGTGCTCTGGCGTAAACCAACAGCCGTTTTGCACTGTGCGCTGTGCTCTGGCATAAACCAACAGCCGTTTTGCACTGTGCACTATGCTTTTGAGTAAACCAACAGTCGTTTTGCATTGTGCACTATGCTTTTGCCTAAACCAACAGTCGTTTTGCACTGTGCGCTGTGCTCTGGCATAAACCAACAGCCGTTTTGCTCTGTGCACTATGCTTTTGAGTAAACCAACAGTCGTTTTGCATTGTGCACTATGCTTTTGCCTAAACCAACAGCCGTTTTGCACTGTGCGCTGTGCTCTGACATAAACGAACAGCCGTTTTGCACTGTGCGCTATGCTTTTGAGTAAACCAACAGTCGTTTTGCACTGTGCGCTGTGCTCTGGCGTAAACCAACAGCCGTTTTGCACTGTGCGCTGTGCTCTGGCGTAAACCAACAGCCGTTTTGCACTGTGCGCTGTGCTCTGGCATAAACCAACAGCCGTTTTGCACTGTGCACTATGCTTTTGAGTAAACCAACAGTCGTTTTGCATTGTGCACTATGCTTTTGCCTAAACCAACAGTCGTTTTGCACTGTGCGCTGTGCTCTGGCGTAAACCAACAGCCGTTTTGCACTGTGCGCTGTGCTCTGGCATAAACGAACAGCCGTTTTTCACTGTGCACTATGCTTTTGAGTAAACCAACAGTCGTTTTGCACTGTGCGCTGTGCTCTGGCGTAAACCAACAGTCGTTTTGCACTGTGCGCTGTGCTCTGGCGTAAACCAACAGCCGTTTTGCACTGTGCGCTGTGCTCTGGCATAAACGAACAGCCGTTTTGCACTGTGCACTATGCTTTTGAGTTAACCAACAGTCGTTTTGCACTGTGCGCTGTGCTCTGGCGTAAACCAACAGTCGTTTTGCACTGTGCGCTATGCTTTGGCGTAAACCAACAGTCGTTTTGCACTGTGCAGTATCCTTTTGCGTAAACCAGCAGTCGTTTTGCACTGTGCACTATGCTTTTGAGTAAGCCAACAGTCGTTTTGCACTGTGCACTATGCTTTTGCGTAAACCAAAAGTCGTTTTGCACTGTGCGCTGTGCTCTGGCGTAAACCAACAGCCGTTTTGCACTGTGCGCTGTGCTCTGGCGTAAACCAACAGCCGTTTTGCACTGTGCGCTGTGCTCTGGCGTATACCAACAGTCGTTTTGCACTCTGCGCTGTGCTCTGGCGTAAACCAACAGCCGTTTTGCACTGTGCGCTGTGCTCTGGCGTAAACCAACAGCCGTTTTGCACTGTGCGCTGTGCTCTGGCATAAACCAACAGCCGTTTTGCACTGTGCACTATGCTTTTGCCTAAACCAACAGTCGTTTTGCACTGTGCGCTGTGCTCTGGCATAAACCAACAGCCGTTTTGCTCTGTGCACTATGCTTTTGAGTAAACCAACAGTCGTTTTGCATTGTGCACTATGCTTTTGCCTAAACCAACAGCCGTTTTGCACTGTGCGCTGTGCTCTGACATAAACGAACAGCCGTTTTGCACTGTGCACTATGCTTTTGAGTAAACCAACAGTCGTTTTGCACTGTGCGCTGTGCTCTGGCGTAAACCAACAGCCGTTTTGCACTGTGCGCTGTGCTCTGGCGAAAACCAACAGTCGTTTTGCACTCTGCGCTGTGCTCTGGCGTAAACCAACAGCCGTTTTGCACTGTGCGCTGTGCTCTGGCGTAAACCAACAGCCGTTTTGCACTGTGCGCTGTGCTCTGGCATAAACCAACAGCCGTTTTGCACTGTACACTATGCTTTTGAGTAAACCAACAGTCGTTTTGCATTGTGCACTATGCTTTTGAGTAAGCCAACAGTCGTTTTGCGCTGTGCACTATGCTTTTGCGTAAACCAAAAGTCGTTTTGCACTGTGCGCTGTGCTCTGGCGTAAACCAACAGCCGTTTTGCACTGTGCGCTGTGCTCTGGCGTAAACCAACAGCCGTTTTGCACTGTGCTCTGGCATAAACGAACAGCCGTTTTGCACTGTGCACTATGCTTTTGAGTAAACCAACAGTCGTTTTGCGCTGTGCGCTGTGCTCTGGCGTAAACCAACAGCCGTTTTGCACTGTGCGCTGTGCTCTGGCGTAAACCAACAGCCGTTTTGCACTGTGCGCTGTGCTCTGGCATAAACCAACAGCCGTTTTGCACTGTGCACTATGCTTTTGAGTAAACCAACAGTCGTTTTGCATTGTGCACTATGCTTTTGCCTAAACCAACAGTCGTTTTGCACTGTGCACTGTGCTCTGGCGTAAACCAACAGTCGTTTTGCACTGCGCGCAATGCTTTGGCGTAAACCAACAGCCGTTTTGCACTGTGCACTATGCTTTTGAGTAAACCAACAGTCGTTTTGCACTGTGCGCTGTGCTCTGGCGTAAACCAACAGCCGTTTTGCACTGTGCGCTGTGCTCTGGCATAAACGAACAGCCGTTTTGCATTGTGCACTATGCTTTTGAATAAGCCAACAGTCGTTTTGCATTGTGCACTATGCTTTTGCCTAAACCAAAAGCCGTTTTGCACTGTGCGCTGTGCTCTGGCGTAAACCAACAGTCGTTTTGCACTGCGCGCTATGCTTTGGCGTAAACCAACAGCCGTTTTGCACTGTGCACTATGCTTTTGAGTAAACCAACAGTCGTTTTGCATTGTGCACTATGCTTTTGCCTAAACCAACAGTCGTTTTGCACTGTGCGCTGTGCTCTGGCATAAACCAACAGCCGTTTTGCACTGTGCACTATGCTTTTGAGTAAACCAGCAGTCGTTTTGCACTGTGCGCTATGCTCTGGCGTAAACCAACAGCCGTTTTGCACTGTGCGCTGTGCTCTGGCGTAAACCAACAGCCGTTTTGCACTGTGCTCTGGCATAAACGAACAGCCGTTTTGCACTGTGCACTATGCTTTTGAATAAGCCAACAGTCGTTTTGCATTGTGCACTATGCTTTTGCCTAAACCAAAAGCCGTTTTGCACTGTGCGCTGTGCTCTGGCGTAAACCAACAGTCGTTTTGCACTGCGCGCTATGCTTTGGCGTAAACCAACAGCCGTTTTGCACTGTGCACTATGCTTTTGAGTAAACCAACAGTCGTTTTGCATTGTGCACTATGCTTTTGCCTAAACCAACAGTCGTTTTGCACTGTGCGCTGTGCTCTGGCATAAACCAACAGCCGTTTTGCACTGTGCACTATGCTTTTGAGTAAACCAACAGTCGTTTTGCATTGTGCACTATGCTTTTGCCTAAACCAACAGCCGTTTTGCACTGTGCGCTGTGCTCTGACATAAACGAACAGCCGTTTTGCACTGTGCACTATGCTTTTGAGTAAACCAACAGTCGTTTTGCACTGTGCGCTGTGCTCTGGCGTAAACCAACAGCCGTTTTGCACTGTGCGCTGTGCTCTGGCGTAAACCAACAGCCGTTTTGCACTGTGCGCTGTGCTCTGGCATAAACCAACAGCCGTTTTGCACTGTGCACTATGCTTTTGAGTAAACCAACAGTCGTTTTGCATTGTGCACTATGCTTTTGCCTAAACCAACAGTAGTTTTGCACTGTGCGCTGTGGTCTGGCGTAAACCAACAGCCGTTTTGCACTGTGCGCTGTGCTCTGGCATAAACGAACAGCCGTTTTGCACTGTGCACTGTGCTCTGGTGTAAACCAACAGTCGTTTTGCACTGTGCGCTATGCTTTGGCGTAAACCAACAGTCGTTTTGCACTGTGCAGTATCCTTTTGCGTAAACCAGCAGTCGTTTTGCACTGTGCACTATGCTTTTGAGTAAGCCAACAGTCGTTTTGCACTGTGCACTATGCTTTTGCGTAAACCAAAAGTCGTTTTGCACTGTGCGCTGTGCTCTGGCGTAAACCAACAGCCGTTTTGCACTGTGCGCTGTGCTCTGGCGTAAACCGACAGCCGTTTTACACTGTGCGCTGTGCTCTGGCATAAACCAACAGCCGTTTTGCACTGTACACTATGCTTTTGAGTAAACCAACAGTCGTTTTACATTGTGCACTATGCTTTTGAGTAAGCCAACAGTCGTTTTGCACTGTGCACTATGCTTTTGAGTAAACCAACAGTCGTTTTGCACTGTGCGCTGTGCTCTGGCGTAAACCAACAGTCGTTTTGCACTGCGCGCTATGCTTTGGCGTAAACCAACAGCCGTTTTGCACTGTGCACTATGCTTTTGAGTAAACCAACAGTCGTTTTGCATTGTGCACTATGCTTTTGCCTAAACCAACAGTCGTTTTGCACTGTGCGCTGTGCTCTGGCATAAACCAACAGCCGTTTTGCACTGTGCACTATGCTTTTGAGTAAACCAACAGTCGTTTTGCATTGTGCACTATGCTTTTGCCTAAACCAACAGCCGTTTTGCACTGTGCGCTGTGCTCTGACATAAACGAACAGCCGTTTTGCACTGTGCACTATGCTTTTGAGTAAACCAACAGTCGTTTTGCACTGTACACTATGCTTTTGAGTAAACCAACAGTCGTTTTACATTGTGCACTATGCTTTTGAGTAAGCCAACAGTCGTTTTGCACTGTGCACTATGCTTTTGAGTAAACCAACAGTCGTTTTGCACTGTGCGCTGTGCTCTGGCGTAAACCAACAGTCGTTTTGCACTGCGCGCTATGCTTTGGCGTAAACCAACAGCCGTTTTGCACTGTGCACTATGCTTTTGAGTAAACCAACAGTCGTTTTGCATTGTGCACTATGCTTTTGCCTAAACCAACAGTCGTTTTGCACTGTGCGCTGTGCTCTGGCATAAACCAACAGCCGTTTTGCACTGTGCGCTGTGCTCTGGCATAAACCAACAGCCGTTTTGCACTGTGCACTATGCTTTTGAGTAAACCAGCAGTCGTTTTGCACTGTGCGCTATGCTCTGGCGTAAACCAACAGCCGTTTTGCACTGTGCGCTGTGCTCTGGCGTAAACCAACAGCCGTTTTGCACTGTGCTCTGGCATAAACGAACAGCCGTTTTGCACTGTGCACTATGCTTTTGAATAAGCCAACAGTCGTTTTGCATTGTGCACTATGCTTTTGCCTAAACCAAAAGCCGTTTTGCACTGTGCGCTGTGCTCTGGCGTAAACCAACAGTCGTTTTGCACTGCGCGCTATGCTTTGGCGTAAACCAACAGCCGTTTTGCACTGTGCACTATGCTTTTGAGTAAACCAACAGTCGTTTTGTATTGTGCACTATGCTTTTGCCTAAACCAACAGTCGTTTTGCACTGTGCGCTGTGCTCTGGCATAAACCAACAGCCGTTTTGCACTGTGCACTATGCTTTTGAGTAAACCAACAGTCGTTTTGCATTGTGCACTATGCTTTTGCCTAAACCAACAGCCGTTTTGCACTGTGCGCTGTGCTCTGACATAAACGAACAGCCGTTTTGCACTGTGCACTATGCTTTTGAGTAAACCAACAGTCGTTTTGCACTGTGCGCTGTGCTCTGGCGTAAACCAACAGCCGTTTTGCACTGTGCGCTGTGCTCTGGCGTAAACCAACAGCCGTTTTGCACTGTGCGCTGTGCTCTGGCATAAACCAACAGCCGTTTTGCACTGTGCACTATGCTTTTGAGTAAACCAACAGTCGTTTTGCATTGTGCACTATGCTTTTGCCTAAACCAACAGTAGTTTTGCACTGTGCGCTGTGGTCTGGCGTAAACCAACAGCCGTTTTGCACTGTGCGCTGTGCTCTGGCATAAACGAACAGCCGTTTTGCACTGTGCACTGTGCTCTGGTGTAAACCAACAGTCGTTTTGCACTGTGCGCTATGCTTTGGCGTAAACCAACAGTCGTTTTGCACTGTGCAGTATCCTTTTGCGTAAACCAGCAGTCGTTTTGCACTGTGCACTATGCTTTTGAGTAAGCCAACAGTCGTTTTGCACTGTGCACTATGCTTTTGCGTAAACCAAAAGTCGTTTTGCACTGTGCGCTGTGCTCTGGCGTAAACCAACAGCCGTTTTGCACTGTGCGCTGTGCTCTGGCGTAAACCAACAGCCGTTTTGCACTGTGCGCTGTGCTCTGGCATAAACCAACAGCCGTTTTGCACTGTACACTATGCTTTTGAGTAAACCAACAGTCGTTTTGCATTGTGCACTATGCTTTTGAGTAAGCCAACAGTCGTTTTGCACTGTGCACTATGCTTTTGAGTAAACCAACAGTCGTTTTGCACTGTGCGCTGTGCTCTGGCGTAAACCAACAGCCGTTTTGCACTGTGCGCTGTGCTCTGGCGTAAACCAACAGCCGTTTTGCACTGTGCGCTGTGCTCTGGCATAAACCAACAGCCGTTTTGCACTGTGCACTATGCTTTTGAGTAAACCAACAGTCGTTTTGCACTGTGCGCTGTGCTCTGGCGTAAACCAACAGCCGTTTTGCACTGTGCGCTGTGCTCTGGCGTAAACCAACAGCCGTTTTGCACTGTGCGCTGTGCTCTGGCGTAAACCAACAGCCGTTTTGCACTGTGCGCTGTGCTCTGGCCTAAACCAACAGTCGTTTTGCACTGTGCGCTGTGCTCTGGCGTAAACCAACAGCCGTTTTGCACTGTGCGCTGTGCTCTGGCGTAAACCAACAGCCGTTTTGCACTGTGCGCTGTGCTCTGGCGTAAACCAACAGTCGTTTTGCACTGTGCGCTGTGCTCTGGCGTAAACCAACAGCCGTTTTGCACTGTGCGCTGTGCTCTGGCATAAACGAACAGCCGTTTTGCACTGTGCACTATGCTTTTGAGTTAACCAACAGTCGTTTTGCACTGTGCGCTGTGCTCTGGCGTAAACCAACAGTCGTTTTGCACTGTGCGCTATGCTTTGGCGTAAACCAACAGTCGTTTTGCACTGTGCAGTATCCTTTTGCGTAAACCAGCAGTCGTTTTGCACTGTGCACTATGCTTTTGAGTAAGCCAACAGTCGTTTTGCACTGTGCACTATGCTTTTGCGTAAACCAAAAGTCGTTTTGCACTGTGCGCTGTGCTCTGGCGTAAACCAACAGCCGTTTTGCACTGTGCGCTGTGCTCTGGCGTAAACCAACAGCCGTTTTGCACTGTGCGCTGTGCTCTGGCGTAAACCAACAGTCGTTTTGCACTCTGCGCTGTGCTCTGGCGTAAACCAACAGCCGTTTTGCACTGTGCGCTGTGCTCTGGAGTAAACCAACAGCCGTTTTGCACTGTGCGCTGTGCTCTGGCATAAACCAACAGCCGTTTTGCACTGTGCACTATGCTTTTGCCTAAACCAACAGTCGTTTTGCACTGTGCGCTGTGCTCTGGCATAAACCAACAGCCGTTTTGCTCTGTGCACTATGCTTTTGAGTAAACCAACAGTCGTTTTGCATTGTGCACTATGCTTTTGCCTAAACCAACAGCCGTTTTGCACTGTGCGCTGTGCTCTGACATAAACGAACAGCCGTTTTGCACTGTGCACTATGCTTTTGAGTAAACCAACAGTCGTTTTGCACTGTGCGCTGTGCTCTGGCGTAAACCAACAGCCGTTTTGCACTGTGCGCTGTGCTCTGGCGAAAACCAACAGTCGTTTTGCACTCTGCGCTGTGCTCTGGCGTAAACCAACAGCCGTTTTGCACTGTGCGCTGTGCTCTGGCGTAAACCAACAGCCGTTTTGCACTGTGCGCTGTGCTCTGGCATAAACCAACAGCCGTTTTGCACTGTACACTATGCTTTTGAGTAAACCAACAGTCGTTTTGCATTGTGCACTATGCTTTTGAGTAAGCCAACAGTCGTTTTGCGCTGTGCACTATGCTTTTGCGTAAACCAAAAGTCGTTTTGCACTGTGCGCTGTGCTCTGGCGTAAACCAACAGCCGTTTTGCACTGTGCGCTGTGCTCTGGCGTAAACCAACAGCCGTTTTGCACTGTGCTCTGGCATAAACGAACAGACGTTTTGCACTGTGCACTATGCTTTTGAGTAAACCAACAGTCGTTTTGCGCTGTGCGCTGTGCTCTGGCGTAAACCAACAGCCGTTTTGCACTGTGCGCTGTGCTCTGGCGTAAACCAACAGCCGTTTTGCACTGTGCGCTGTGCTCTGGCATAAACCAACAGCCGTTTTGCACTGTGCACTATGCTTTTGAGTAAACCAACAGTCGTTTTGCATTGTGCACTATGCTTTTGCCTAAACCAACAGTCGTTTTGCACTGTGCACTGTGCTCTGGCGTAAACCAACAGTCGTTTTGCACTGCGCGCAATGCTTTGGCGTAAACCAACAGCCGTTTTGCACTGTGCACTATGCTTTTGAGTAAACCAACAGTCGTTTTGCACTGTGCGCTGTGCTCTGTGCTCTGGCGTAAACCAACAGCCGTTTTGCACTGTGCGCTGTGCTCTGGCATAAACGAACAGCCGTTTTGCATTGTGCACTATGCTTTTGAATAAGCCAACAGTCGTTTTGCATTGTGCACTATGCTTTTGCCTAAACCAAAAGCCGTTTTGCACTGTGCGCTGTGCTCTGGCGTAAACCAACAGTCGTTTTGCACTGCGCGCTATGCTTTGGCGTAAACCAACAGCCGTTTTGCACTGTGCACTATGCTTTTGAGTAAACCAACAGTCGTTTTGCATTGTGCACTATGCTTTTGCCTAAACCAACAGTCGTTTTGCACTGTGCGCTGTGCTCTGGCATAAACCAACAGCCGTTTTGCACTGTGCACTATGCTTTTGAGTAAACCAGCAGTCGTTTTGCACTGTGCGCTATGCTCTGGCGTAAACCAACAGCCGTTTTGCACTGTGCGCTGTGCTCTGGCGTAAACCAACAGCCGTTTTGCACTGTGCTCTGGCATAAACGAACAGCCGTTTTGCACTCTGCACTATGCTTTTGAATAAGCCAACAGTCGTTTTGCATTGTGCACTATGCTTTTGCCTAAACCAAAAGCCGTTTTGCACTGTGCGCTGTGCTCTGGCGTAAACCAACAGTCGTTTTGCACTGCGCGCTATGCTTTGGCGTAAACCAACAGCCGTTTTGCACTGTGCACTATGCTTTTGAGTAAACCAACAGTCGTTTTGCATTGTGCACTATGCTTTTGCCTAAACCAACAGTCGTTTTGCACTGTGCGCTGTGCTCTGGCATAAACCAACAGCCGTTTTGCACTGTGCACTATGCTTTTGAGTAAACCAACAGTCGTTTTGCATTGTGCACTATGCTTTTGCCTAAACCAACAGCCGTTTTGCACTGTGCGCTGTGCTCTGACATAAACGAACAGCCGTTTTGCACTGTGCACTATGCTTTTGAGTAAACCAACAGTCGTTTTGCACTGTGCGCTGTGCTCTGGCGTAAACCAACAGCCGTTTTGCACTGTGCGCTGTGCTCTGGCGTAAACCAACAGCCGTTTTGCACTGTGCGCTGTGCTCTGGCATAAACCAACAGCCGTTTTGCACTGTGCACTATGCTTTTGAGTAAACCAAC
Source organism: Xylota segnis (assembly GCA_963583995.1). Lineage (NCBI taxonomy): Eukaryota > Metazoa > Arthropoda > Insecta > Diptera > Syrphidae > Xylota > Xylota segnis. Next base: position 84,987,114 of record OY757237.1, read on the forward strand.
AGTCGTTTTGCATTGTGCACTATGCTTTTGCCTAAACCAACAGTAGTTTTGCACTGTGCGCTGTGGTCTGGCGTAAACCAACAGCCGTTTTGCACTGTGCGCTGTGCTCTGGCATAAACGAACAGCCGTTTTGCACTGTGCACTGTGCTCTGGTGTAAACCAACAGTCGTTTTGCACTGTGCGCTATGCTTTGGCGTAAACCAACAGTCGTTTTGCACTGTGCAGTATCCTTTTGCGTAAACCAGCAGTCGTTTTGCACTGTGCACTATGCTTTTGAGTAAGCCAACAGTCGTTTTGCACTGTGCACTATGCTTTTGCGTAAACCAAAAGTCGTTTTGCACTGTGCGCTGTGCTCTGGCGTAAACCAACAGCCGTTTTGCACTGTGCGCTGTGCTCTGGCGTAAACCGACAGCCGTTTTGCACTGTGCGCTGTGCTCTGGCATAAACCAACAGCCGTTTTGCACTGTACACTATGCTTTTGAGTAAACCAACAGTCGTTTTACATTGTGCACTATGCTTTTGAGTAAGCCAACAGTCGTTTTGCACTGTGCACTATGCTTTTGAGTAAACCAACAGTCGTTTTGCACTGTGCGCTGTGCTCTGGCGTAAACCAACAGTCGATTTGCACTGCGCGCTATGCTTTGGCGTAAACCAACAGCCGTTTTGCACTGTGCACTATGCTTTTGAGTAAACCAACAGTCGTTTTGCATTGTGCACTATGCTTTTGCCTAAACCAACAGTCGTTTTGCACTGTGCGCTGTGCTCTGGCATAAACCAACAGCCGTTTTGCACTGTGCACTATGCTTTTGAGTAAACCAACAGTCGTTTTGCATTGTGCACTATGCTTTTGCCTAAACCAACAGCCGTTTTGCACTGTGCGCTGTGCTCTGACATAAACGAACAGCCGTTTTGCACTGTGCACTATGCTTTTGAGTAAACCAACAGTCGTTTTGCACTGTACACTATGCTTTTGAGTAAACCAACAGTCGTTTTACATTGTGCACTATGCTTTTGAGTAAGCCAACAGTCGTTTTGCACTGTGCATTATGCTTTTGAGTAAACCAACAGTCGTTTTGCACTGTGCGCTGTGCTCTGGCGTAAACCAACAGTCGTTTTGCACTGCGCGCTATGCTTTGGCGTAAACCAACAGCCGTTTTGCACTGTGCACTATGCTTTTGAGTAAACCAACAGTCGTTTTGCATTGTGCACTATGCTTTTGCCTAAACCAACAGTCGTTTTGCACTGTGCGCTGTGCTCTGGCATAAACCAACAGCCGTTTTGCACTGTGCGCTGTGCTCTGGCATAAACCAACAGCCGTTTTGCACTGTGCACTATGCTTTTGAGTAAACCAGCAGTCGTTTTGCACTGTGCGCTATACTCTGGCGTAAACCAACAGCCGTTTTGCACTGTGCGCTGTGCTCTGGCGTAAACCAACAGCCGTTTTGCACTGTGCTCTGGCATAAACGAACAGCCGTTTTGCACTGTGCACTATGCTTTTGAATAAGCCAACAGTCGTTTTGCATTGTGCACTATGCTTTTGCCTAAACCAAAAGCCGTTTTGCACTGTGCGCTGTGCTCTGGCGTAAACCAACAGTCGTTTTGCACTGCGCGCTATGCTTTGGCGTAAACCAACAGCCGTTTTGCACTGTGCACTATGCTTTTGAGTAAACCAACAGTCGTTTTGTATTGTGCACTATGCTTTTGCCTAAACCAACAGTCGTTTTGCACTGTGCGCTGTGCTCTGGCATAAACCAACAGCCGTTTTGCACTGTGCACTATGCTTTTGAGTAAACCAACAGTCGTTTTGCATTGTGCACTATGCTTTTGCCTAAACCAACAGCCGTTTTGCACTGTGCGCTGTGCTCTGACATAAACGAACAGCCGTTTTGCACTGTGCACTATGCTTTTGAGTAAACCAACAGTCGTTTTGCACTGTGCGCTGTGCTCTGGCGTAAACCAACAGCCGTTTTGCACTGTGCGCTGTGCTCTGGCGTAAACCAACAGCCGTTTTGCACTGTGCGCTGTGCTCTGGCATAAACCAACAGCCGTTTTGCACTGTGCACTATGCTTTTGAGTAAACCAACAGTCGTTTTGCATTGTGCACTATGCTTTTGCCTAAACCAACAGTAGTTTTGCACTGTGCGCTGTGGTCTGGCGTAAACCAACAGCCGTTTTGCACTGTGCGCTGTGCTCTGGCATAAACGAACAGCCGTTTTGCACTGTGCACTGTGCTCTGGTGTAAACCAACAGTCGTTTTGCACTGTGCGCTATGCTTTGGCGTAAACCAACAGTCGTTTTGCACTGTGCAGTATCCTTTTGCGTAAACCAGCAGTCGTTTTGCACTGTGCACTATGCTTTTGAGTAAGCCAACAGTCGTTTTGCACTGTGCACTATGCTTTTGCGTAAACCAAAAGTCGTTTTGCACTGTGCGCTGTGCTCTGGCGTAAACCAACAGCCGTTTTGCACTGTGCGCTGTGCTCTGGCGTAAACCAACAGCCGTTTTGCACTGTGCGCTGTGCTCTGGCATAAACCAACAGCCGTTTTGCACTGTACACTATGCTTTTGAGTAAACCAACAGTCGTTTTGCATTGTGCACTATGCTTTTGAGTAAGCCAACAGTCGTTTTGCACTGTGCACTATGCTTTTGAGTAAACCAACAGTCGTTTTGCACTGTGCGCTGTGCTCTGGCGTAAACCAACAGCCGTTTTGCACTGTGCGCTGTGCTCTGGCGTAAACCAACAGCCGTTTTGCACTGTGCGCTGTGCTCTGGCATAAACCAACAGCCGTTTTGCACTGTGCACTATGCTTTTGAGTAAACCAACAGTCGTTTTGCATTGTGCACTATGCTTTTGCCTAAACCAACAGTCGTTTTGCACTGTGCGCTGTGCTCTGGCGTAAACCAACAGCCGTTTTGCACTGTGCGCTGTGCTCTGGCATAAACGAACAGCCGTTTTGCACTGTGCACTATGCTTTTGAGTAAACCAACAGTCGTTTTGCACTGTGCGCTGTGCTCTGGCGTAAACCAACAGTCGTTTTGCACTGTGCGCTGTGCTCTGGCGTAAACCAACAGCCGTTTTGCACTGTGCGCTGTGCTCTGGCATAAACGAACAGCCGTTTTGCACTGTGCACTATGCTTTTGAGTTAACCAACAGTCGTTTTGCACTGTGCGCTGTGCTCTGGCGTAAACCAACAGTCGTGTTGCACTGTGCGCTATGCTTTGGCGTAAACCAACAGTCGTTTTGCACTGTGCAGTATCCTTTTGCGTAAACCAGCAGTCGTTTTGCACTGTGCACTATGCTTTTGAGTAAGCCAACAGTCGTTTTGCACTGTGCACTATGCTTTTGCGTAAACCAAAAGTCGTTTTGCACTGTGCGCTGTGCTCTGGCGTAAACCAACAGCCGTTTTGCACTGTGCGCTGTGCTCTGGCGTAAACCAACAGCCGTTTTGCACTGTGCGCTGTGCTCTGGCATAAACCAACAGCCGTTTTGCACTGTACACTATGCTTTTGAGTAAACCAACAGTCGTTTTGCATTGTGCACTATGCTTTTGAGTAAGCCAACAGTCGTTTTGCACTGTGCACTATGCTTTTGCGTAAACCAAAAGTCGTTTTGCACTGTGCGCTGTGCTCTGGCGTAAACCAACAGCCGTTTTGCACTGTGCTCTGGCATAAACGAACAGCCGTTTTGCACTGTGCACTATGCTTTTGAGTAAACCAACAGTCGTTTTGCGCTGTGCGCTGTGCTCTGGCGTAAACCAACAGCCGTTTTGCGCTGTGCGCTGTGCTCTGGCGTAAACCAACAGCCGTTTTGCACTGTGCGCTGTGCTCTGGCATAAACCAACAGCCGTTTTGCACTGTGCACTATGCTTTTGAGTAAACCAACAGTCGTTTTGCATTGTGCACTATGCTTTTGCCTAAACCAACAGTCGTTTTGCATTGTGCGCTGTGCTCTGGCGTAAACCAACAGTCGTTTTGCACTGCGCGCAATGCTTTGGCGTAAACCAACAGCCGTTTTGCACTGTGCACTATGCTTTTGAGTAAACCAACAGTCGTTTTCCACTGTGCGCTGTGCTCTGGCATAAACGAACAGCCGTTTTGCACTGTGCACTATGCTTTTGAATAAGCCAACAGTCGTTTTGCATTGTGCACTATGCTTTTGCCTAAACCAAAAGCCGTTTTGCACTGTGCGCTGTGCTCTGGCGTAAACCAACAGTCGTTTTGCACTGCGCGCTATGCTTTGGCATAAACCAACAGCCGTTTTGCACTGTGCACTATGCTTTTGAGTAAACCAACAGTCGTTTTGCATTGTGCACTATGCTTTTGCCTAAACCAACAGCCGTTTTGCACTGTGCGCTGTGCTCTGACATAAACGAACAGCCGTTTTGCACTGTGCACTATGCTTTTGAGTAAACCAACAGTCGTTTTGCACTGTGCGCTGTGCTCTGGCGTAAACCAACAGCCGTTTTGCACTGTGCACTATGCTTTTGAATAAGCCAACAGTCGTTTTGCATTGTGCACTATGCTTTTGAGTAAACCAACAGTCGTTTTGCATTGTGCACTATGCTTTTGCCTAAACCAACAGTCGTTTTGCACTGTGCGCTGTGCTCTGGCATAAACCAACAGCCGTTTTGCACTGTGCACTATGCTTTTGAGTAAACCAACAGTCGTTTTGCATTGTGCACTATGCTTTTGCCTAAACCAACAGCCGTTTTGCACTGTGCGCTGTGCTCTGACATAAACGAACAGCCGTTTTGCACTGTGCACTATGCTTTTGAGTAAACCAACAGTCGTTTTGCACTGTGCGCTGTGCTCTGGCGTAAACCAACAGCCGTTTTGCACTGTGCACTGTGCTCTGGCGTAAACCAACAGCCGTTTTGCACTGTGCGCTGTGCTCTGGCATAAACCAACAGCCGTTTTGCACTGTGCACTATGCTTTTGAGTAAACCAACAGTCGTTTTGCATTGTGCACTATGCTTTTGCCTAAACCAACAGTCGTTTTGCACTGTGCGCTGTGCTCTGGCGTAAACAAACAGCCGTTTTGCACTGTGCGCTGTACTCTGGCATAAACGAACAGCCGTTTTGCACTGTGCACTATGCTTTTGAGTTAACCAACAGTTGTTTTGCACTGTGCGCTGTGCTCTGGCGTAAACCAACAGTCGTTTTGCACTGTGCGCTATGCTTTGGCGTAAACCAACAGTCGTTTTGCACTGTGCAGTATCCTTTTGCGTAAACCAGCAGTCGTTTTGCACTGTGCACTATGCTTTTGAGTAAGCCAACAGTCGTTTTGCACTGTGCACTATGCTTTTGCGTAAACCAAAAGTCGTTTTGCACTGTGCGCTGTGCTCTGGCGTAAACCAACAGCCGTTTTGCACTGTGCGCTGTGCTCTGGCGTAAACCAACAGCCGTTTTGCACTGTGCGCTGTGCTCTGGCATAAACCAACAGCCGTTTTGCACTGTACACTATGCTTTTGAGTAAACCAACAGTCGTTTTGCATTGTGCACTATGCTTTTGAGTAAGCCAACAGTCGTTTTGCACTGTGCACTATGCTTTTGCGTAAACCAAAAGTCGTTTTGCACTGTGGGCTGTGCTCTGGCGTAAACCAACAGCCGTTTTGCACTGTGCGCTGTGCTCTGGCGTAATCCAACAGCCGTTTTGCACTGTGCTCTGGCATAAACGAACAGCCGTTTTGCACTGTGCACTATGTTTTTGAGTAAACCAACAGTCGTTTTGCGCTGTGCGCTGTGCTCTGGCGTAAACCAACAGCCGTTTTGCACTGTGCGCTGTGCTCTGGCGTAAACCAACAGCCGTTTTGCACTGTGCGCTGTGCTCTGGCATAAACCAACAGCCGTTTTGCACTGTGCACTATGCTTTTGAGTAAACCAACAGTCGTTTTGCATTGTGCACTATGCTTTTGCCTAAACCAACAGTCGTTTTGCACTGTGCGCTGTGCTCTGGCGTAAACCAACAGTCGTTTTGCACTGCGCGCAATGCTTTTGCCTAAACCAACAGTCGTTTTGCACTGTGCGCTGTGCTCTGGCATAAACGAACAGCCGTTTTGCACTGTGCACTATGCTTTTGAGTAAACCAACAGTCGTTTTGCACTGTGCGTTGTGTTCTGGCGTAAACCAACAGTCGTTTTGCACTGCGCGCTATGCTTTGGCGTAAACCAACAGCCGTTTTGCACTGTGCACTATGCTTTTGAGTAAACCAACAGTTGTTTTGCACTGTACACTATGCTTTTGCGTAAACCAGCAGTCGTTTTACACTGTGCACTATGCTTTTAAGTAAACCAACAGTCGTTTTGCATTGTGCTCTATGCTTTTGCCTAAACCAACAGTCGTTTTGCATTGTGCGCTGTGCTCTGGCGTAAACCAACAGCCGTTTTGCACTGTGCGCTGTGCTCTGGCGTAAACCAACAGCCGTTTTGCACTGTGCGCGGTGCTCTGGCATAAACCAACAGCCGTTTTGCACTGTGCACTATGCTTTTGAGTAAGCCAACAGTCGTTTTGCATTGTGCACTATGCTTTTGCCTAAACCAACAGTCGTTTTGCACTGTGCGCTGTGCTCTGGCGTAAACCAACAGCCGTTTTGCGCTGTGCGCTGTGCTCTGGCATAAACGAACAACCGTTTTGCACTGTGCACTATGCTTTTGAGTAAACCAACAGTCGTTTTGCATTGTGCGCTGTGCTCTGGCGTAAACGAACAGCCGTTTTGCACTGTGCACTATGCTTTTGAGTAAACCAACAGTCGTTTTGCATTGTGCACTATGCTTTTGCCTAAACCAATAGTCGTTTTGCACTGTGCGCTGTGCTCTGGCGTAAACCAACAGCCGTTTTGCACTGTGCGCTGTGCTCTGGCATAAACGAACAGCCGTTTTGCACTGTGCACTATGCTTTTGAGTAAACCAAAAGTCGTTTTGCACTGTGCGCTGTGCTGTGGCGTAAACCAACAGCCGTTTTGCACTGTGCGCTGTGCTCTGGCGTAAGCCAACAGCCGTTTTGCACTGTGCGCTGTGCTCTGGCATAAACCAACAGCCGTTTTGCACTGTGCACTATGCTTTTGAGTAAACCAACAGTCGTTTTGCATTGTGCACTATGCTCTGGCGTAAACCAACAGTCGTTTTGCACTGTGCGCTGTGCTCTGGCGTAAACCAACAGCCGTTTTGCACTGTGCGCTGTGCTCTGGCATAAACGAACAGCCGTTTTGCACTGTGCACTATGCTTTTGAGTAAACCAACAGTCGTTTTGCACTGTGCGCTGTGCTCTGGCATAAACCCACAGCCGTTTTGCACTGTGCGCTGTGCTCTGGCATAAACGAACAGCCGTTTTGCACTGTGCACTATGCTTTTGAGTAAACCAACAGTCGTTTTGCATTGTGCACTCTGCTCTGGCGTAAACCAACAGCCGTTTTGCACTGTGCGCTGTGCTCTGGCATAAACGAACAGCCGTTTTGCACTGTGCACTGTGCTTTTGAGTAAACCAACAGTCGTTTTGCATTGTGCACTATGCTTTTGCCTAAACCAACAGTCGTTTTGCACTGTGCGCTGTGCTCTGGCATAAACCCACAGCCGTTTTGCACTGTGCGCTGTGCTCTGGCATAAACGAACAGCCGTTTTGCACTGTGCACTATGCTTTTGAGTAAACCAACAGTCGTTTTGCACTGTGCGCTGTGCTCTGGCATAAACCCACAGCCGTTTTGCACTGTGCGCTGTACTCTGGCATAAACCAACAGCCGTTTTGCACTGTGCGCTGTGCTCTGGCGTAAACCAACAGCCGTTTTGCACTGTGCGCGGTGCTCTGGCATAAACCAACAGCCGTTTTGCACTGTGCACTATGCTTTTGAGTAAACCAACAGTCGTTTTGCATTGTGCACTATGCTTTTGCCTAAACCAACAGTCGTTTTGCACTGTGCGCTGTGCTCTGGCGTAAACCAACAGCCGTTTTGCGCTGTGCGCTGTGCTCTGGCATAAACGAACAACCGTTTTGCACTGTGCACTATGCTTTTGAGTAAACCAACAGTCGTTTTGCATTGTGCGCTGTGCTCTGGCGTAAACGAACAGCCGTTTTGCACTGTGCACTATGCTTTTGAGTAAACCAACAGTCGTTTTGCATTGTGCACTATGCTTTTGCCTAAACCAACAGTCGTTTTGCACTGTGCGCTGTGCTCTGGCGTAAACCAACAGCCGTTTTGCACTGTGCGCTGTGCTCTGGCGTAAACCAACAGCGTTTTGCACTGTGCGCTGTGCTCTGGCATAAACGAACAGCCGTTTTGCACTGTGCACTGTGCTTTTGAGTAAGCCAACAGTCGTTTTGCACTGTGCACTATGCTTTTGCGTAAACCAAAAGTCGTTTTGCACTGTGCGCTGTGCTCTGGCGTAAACCAACAGCCGTTTTGCACTGTGCGCTGTGCTTTTGAGTAAACCAACAGTCGTTTTGCATTGTGCACTATGCTTTTGCCTAAACCAACAGTCGTTTTGCACTGTGCGCTGTGTTCTGGCGTAAACCAACAGCCGTTTTGCACTGTGCGCTGTGCTCTGGCATAAACGAACAGCCGTTTTGCACTGTGCACTATGCTTTTGAGTAAACCAACAGTCGTTTTGCACTGTGCGCTGTGCTCTGGCATAAACCCACAGCCGTTTTGCACTGTGCGCTGTGCTCTGGCATAAACGAACAGCCGTTTTGCACTGTGCACTATGCTTTTGAGTAAACCAACAGTCGTTTTGCACTGTGCGCTGTGCTCTGGCATAAACCCACAGCCGTTTTGCACTGTGCACTATGCTTTTGAGTAAACCAACAGTCGTTTTGCATTGTGCACTATGCTTTTGCCTAAACCAACAGTCGTTTTGCACTGTGCGCTGTGCTCTGGCGTAAACCAACAGCCGTTTTGCACTGTGCGCTCTGCTCTGGCGTAAACCAACAGCCGTTTTGCACTGTGCGCTGTGCTCTGGCATAAACGAACAGCCGTTTTGCACTGTGCACTGTGCTTTTGAGTAAGCCAACAGTCGTTTTGCACTGTGCACTATGCTTTTGCGTAAACCAAACGTCGTTTTGCACTGTGCGCTGTGCTCTGGCGTAAACCAACAGCCGTTTTGCACTGTGCGCTGTGCTTTTGAGTAAACCAACAGTCGTTTTGCATTGTGCACTATGCTTTTGCCTAAACCAATAGTCGTTTTGCACTGTGCGCTGTGCTCTGGCGTAAACCAACAGCCCTTTTGCACTGTGCTCTGTGCTCTGGCGTAAACCAACAGCCGTTTTGCACTGTGCACTATGCTTTTGAGTAAACCAACAGTCGTTTTGCACTGTGCGCTATGCTTTGGCGTAAACCAACAGTCGTTTTGCACCGTGCACTATGCTTTTGAGTAAACCAACAGTCGTTTTGCATTGTGCACTATGCTTTTGCCTAAACCAACAGTCGTTTTGCACTGTGCGCTGTGCTCTGGCATAAACCCACAGCCGTTTTGCACTGTGCGCTGTGCTCTGGCATAAACGAACAGCCGTTTTGCACTGTGCACTATGTATTTGAGTAAACCAACAGTCGTTTTGCACTGCTCTGGCATAAACCCACAGCCGTTTTGCACTGTGCGCTGTGCTCTGGCATAAACCCACAGCCGTTTTGCACTGTGCGCTGTGCTCTGGCATAAACCAGCAGCCGTTTTGCACTGTGCACTATGCTTTTGAGTAAACCAACAGTCGTTTTGCATTGTGCACTATGCTTTTGCCTAAACCAACAGTCGTTTTGCACTGTGCGCTGTGCTCTGGCGTAAACCAACAGCCGTTTTGCACTGTGCGCTGTGCTCTGGCGTAAACCAACAGCCGTTTTGCACTGTGCGCTGTGCTCTGGCATAAACGAACAGCCGTTTTGCACTGTGCACTGTGCTTTTGAGTAAGCCAACAGTCGTTTTGCACAGTGCACTATGCTTTTGCGTAAACCAAAAGTCGTTTTGCATTGTGCACTATGCTTTTGCCTAAACCAACAGTCGTTTTGCACTGTGCGCTGTGCTCTGGCGTAAACCAACAGCCCTTTTGCACTGTGCTCTGTGCTCTGGCGTAAACCAACAGCCGTTTTGCACTGTGCACTATGCTTTTGAGTGAACCAACAGTCGTTTTGCACTGTGCGCTATGCTTTTGCGTAAACCAAAAGTCGTTTTGCACTGTGCGCTGTGCTCTGGCGTAAACCAACAGCCCTTTTGCACTGTGCACTATGCTTTTGAGTAAACCAACAGTCGTTTTGCACTGTGCGCTATGCTTTGGCGTAAACCAATAGTCGTTTTGCGCTGTGCGCCGTGCTCTGGCGTAAACCAACAGCCCTTTTGCACTGTGCTCTGTGCTCTGGCGTAAACCAACAGCCGTTTTGCACTGTGTGCTGTGCTTTTGAGTAAACCAACAGTCGTTTTGCATTGTGCGCTGTGCTCTGGCATAAACGAACAGCCGTTTTGCACTGTGCACTGTGCTCTGGCGTAAACCAACAGCCGTTTTGCACTGTGCGCTGTGCTTTTGAGTAAACCAACAGTCGTTTTGCATTGTGCACTATGCTTTTGCCTAAACCAATAGTCGTTTTGCGCTGTGCGCCGTGCTCTGGCGTAAACCAACAGCCCTTTTGCACTGTGCTCTGTGCTCTGGCGTAAACCAACAGCCCTTTTGCACTGTGCTCTGTGCTCTGGCGTAAACCAACAGCCGTTTTGCACTGTGCGCTCTGCTCTGGCGTAAACCAACAGCCGTTTTGCACTGTGCGCTGTGCTCTGGCATAAACGAACAGCCGTTTTGCACTGTGCACTGTGCTCTGGCGTAAACCAACAGCCGTTTTGCACTGTGCGCTGTGCTTTTGAGTAAACCAACAGTCGTTTTGCATTGTGCACTATGCTTTTGCCTAAACCAATAGTCGTTTTGCGCTGTGCGCCGTGCTCTGGCGTAAACCAACAGCCCTTTTGCACTGTGCTCTGTGCTCTGGCGTAAACCAACAGCCGTTTTGCACTGTGCACTATGCTTTTGAGTAAACCAACAGTCGTTTTGCACTGTGCACTATGCTTTTGCGTAAACCAAAAGTCGTTTTGCACTGTGCACTATGCTTTTGAGTAAACCAACAGTCGTTTTGCATTGTGCACTATGCTTTTGCCTAAACCAACAGTCGTTTTGCACTGTGCACTGTGCTCTGGCGTAAACCAACAGCCGTTTTGCACTGTGCGCTCTGCTCTGGCGTAAACCAACAGCCGTTTTGCACTGTGCGCTGTGCTCTGGCATAAACGAACAGCCGTTTTGCACTGTGCACTGTGCTTTTGAGTAAGCCAACAGTCGTTTTGCACTGTGCACTATGCTTTTGCGTAAACCAAAAGTCGTTTTGCACTGTGCGCTGTGCTCTGGCGTAAACCAACAGCCGTTTTGCACTGTGCGCTGTGCTTTTGAGTAAACCAACAGTCGTTTTGCATTGTGCACTATGCTTTTGCCTAAACCAATAGTCGTTTTGCACTGTGCGCTGTGCTCTGGCGTAAACCAACAGCCCTTTTGCACTGTGCTCTGTGCTCTGGCGTAAACCAACAGCCGTTTTGCACTGTGCACTATGCTTTTGAGTAAACCAACAGTCGTTTTGCACTGTGCGCTATGCTTTGGCGTAAACCAACAGTCGTTTTGCACCGTGCACTATGCTTTTGAGTAAACCAACAGTCGTTTTGCATTGTGCACTATGCTTTTGCCTAAACCAACAGTCGTTTTGCACTGTGCGCTGTGCTCTGGCATAAACCCACAGCCGTTTTGCACTGTGCGCTGTGCTCTGGCATAAACGAACAGCCGTTTTGTACTGTCCACTATGTATTTGAGTAAACCAACAGTCGTTTTGCACTGTGCGCTGTGCTCTGGCATAAACCCACAGCCGTTCTGCACTGTGCGCTGTGCTCTGGCATAAACCAGCAGCCGTTTTGCACTGTGCACTATGCTTTTGAGTAAACCAACAGTCGTTTCGCATTGTGCACTATGCTTTTGCCTAAACCAACAGTCGTTTTGCACTGTGCGCTGTGCTCTGGCGTAAACCAACAGCCGTTTTGCACTGTGCGCTGTGCTCTGGCGTAAACCAACAGCCGTTTTGCACTGTGCGCTGTGCTCTGGCATAAACGAACAGCCGTTTTGCACTGTGCACTGTGCTCTGGCGTAAACCAACAGCCGTTTTGCACTGTGCGCTGTGCTTTTGAGTAAACCAACAGTCGTTTTGCATTGTGCACTATGCTTTTGCCTAAACCAATAGTCGTTTTGCACTGTGCGCTGTGCTCTGGCGTAAACCAACAGCCCTTTTGCACTGTGCTCTGTGCTCTGGCGTAAACCAACAGCCGTTTTGCACTGTGCACTATGCTTTTGAGTAAACCAACAGTCGTTTTGCACTGTGCGCTATGCTTTGGCGTAAACCAACAGCCGTTTTGCACTGTGCACTATGCTTTTGAGTAAACCAATAGTCGTTTTGCACTGTGCGCTGTGCTCTGGCGTAAACCAACAGCCCTTTTGCACTGTGCTCTGTGCTCTGGCGTAAACCAACAGCCGTTTTGCACTGTGCACTATGCTTTTGAGTAAACCAACAGACGTTTTGCACTGTGCACTATGCTTTTGCGTAAACCAACAGTCGTTTTGCACTGTGCACTATGCTTTTGCGTAAACCAAAAGTCGTTTTGCACTGTGCGCTGTGCTCTGGCGTAAACCAACAGCCGTTTTGCACTGTGCGCTGTGCTTTTGAGTAAACCAACAGTCGTTTTGCATTGTGCACTATGCTTTTGCCTAAACCAACAGTCGTTTTGCACTGTGCGCTGTGCTCTGGCATAAACGAACAGCCGTTTTGCACTGTGCACTCTGCTTTTAAGTAAACCAACAGTCGTTTTGCATTGTGCACTATGCTTTTGCCTAAACCAACAGTCGTTTTGCACTGTGCGCTGTGCTCTGGCATAAACGAACAGCCGTTTTGCACTGTGCACTATGCTTTTGAGTAAACCAACAGTCGTTTTGCACTGTGCGCTGTGCTCTGGCATAAACCTACAGCCGTTTTGCACTGTGCGCTGTGCTCTGGCATAAACGAACAGCCGTTTTGCACTGTGCACTATGCTTTTGAGTAAACCAACAGTCGTTTTGTACTGTGCGCTGTGCTCTGGCGTAAACCAACAGCCGTCTTGCACTGTGCGCTGTGCTCTGGCGTAAACCAACAGCCGTTTTGCACTGTGCGCTGTGCTCTGGCATAAACGAACAGCCGTTTTGCACTGTGCACTGTGCTTTTGAGTAAGCCAACAGTCGTTTTGCACTGTGCACTATGCTTTTGCGTAAACCAAAAGTCGTTTTGCACTGTGCGCTGTGCTCTGGCGTAAACCAACAGCCGTTTTGCACTGTGCGCTGTGCTTTTGAGTAAACCAACAGTCGTTTTGCATTGTGCACTATGCTTTTGCCTAAACCAATAGTCGTTTTGCACTGTGCGCTGTGCTCTGGCGTAAACCAACAGCCCTTTTGCACTGTGCTCTGTGCTCTGGCGTAAACCAACAGCCGTTTTGCACTGTGCACTATGCTTTTGAGTAAACCAACAGTCGTTTTGCACTGTGCGCTATGCTTTGGCGTAAACCAACAGTCGTTTTGCACCGTGCACTATGCTTTTGAGTAAACCAACAGTCGTTTTGCATTGTGCGCTGTGCTCTGGCGTAAACCAACAGCCCTTTTGCACTGTGCTCTGTGCTCTGGCGTAAACCAACAGCCGTTTTGCACTGTGCACTATGCTTTTGAGTAAACCAATAGTCGTTTTGCACTGTGCGCTGTGCTCTGGCGTAAACCAACAGCCCTTTTGCACTGTGCTCTGTGCTCTGGCGTAAACCAACAGCCGTTTTGCACTGTGCACTATGCTTTTGAGTAAACCAACAGTCGTTTTGCACTGTGCACTATGCTTTTGCGTAAACCAAAAGTCGTTTTGCACTGTGCGCTGTGCTCTGGCGTAAACCAACAGCCGTTTTGCACTGTGCGCTGTGCTTTTGAGTAAACCAACAGTCGTTTTGCATTGTGCACTATTCTTTTGCCTAAACCAACAGTCGTTTTGCACTGTGCGCTGTGCTCTGGCGTAAACCAACAGCCGTTTTGCACTGTGCGCTGTGCTCTGGCATAAACGAACAGCCGTTTTGCACTGTGCACTATGCTTTTGAGTAAACCAACAGTCGTTTTGCACTGTGCGCTGTGCTCTGGCATAAACCCACAGCCGTTTTGCACTGTGCGCTGTGCTCTGGCATAAACGAACAGCCGTTTTGCACTGTGCACTATGCTTTTGAGTAAACCAACAGTCGTTTTGCACTGTGCGCTGTGCTCTGGCATAAACCCACAGCCGTTTTGCACTGTGCGCTGTGCTCTGGCATAAACCAACAGCCGTTTTGCACTGTGCACTATGCTTTTGAGTAAACCAACAGTCGTTTTGCATTGTGCACTATGCTTTTGCCTAAACCAACAGTCGTTTTGCACTGTGCGCTGTGCTCTGGCGTAAACCAACAGCCGTTTTGCACTGTGCGCTGTGCTCTGGCGTAAACCAACAGCCGTTTTGCACTGTGCACTATGCTTTTGAGTAAACCAACAGTTGTTTTGCACTGTACACTATGCTTTTGCGTAAACCAGCAGTCGTTTTACACTGTGCACTATGCTTTTAAGTAAACCAACAGTCGTTTTGCATTGTGCACTATGCTTTTGCCTAAACCAACAGTCGCTTTGCACTGTGCGCTGTGCTCTGGCATAAACGAACAGCCGTTTTGCACTGTGCACTATGCTTTTGAGTAAACCAACAGTCGTTTTGCACTGTGCGCTGTGCTCTGGCATAAACCCACAGCCGTTTTGCACTGTGCGCTGTGCTCTGGCATAAACGAACAGCCGTTTTGCACTGTGCACTATACTTTTGAGTAAACCAACAGTCGTTTTGCACTGTGCGCTGTGCTCTGGCGTAAACCAACAGCCGTCTTGCACTGTGCGCTGTGCTCTGGCGTAAACCAACAGCCGTTTTGCACTGTGCGCTGTGCTCTGGCATAAACGAACAGCCGTTTTGCACTGTGCACTGAGCTTTTGAGTAAGCCAACAGTCGTTTTGCACTGTGCACTATGCTTTTGCGTAAACCAAAAGTCGTTTTGCACTGTGCGCTGTGCTCTGGCGTAAACCAACAGCCGTTTTGCACTGTGCGCTGTGCTTTTGAGTAAACCAACAGTCGTTTTGCATTGTGCACTATGCTTTTGCCTAAACCAATAGTCGTTTTGCACTGTGCGCTGTGCTCTGGCGTAAACCAACAGCCCTTTTGCACTGTGCTCTGTGCTCTGGCGTAAACCAACAGCCGTTTTGCACTGTGCGCTGTGCTCTGGCGTAAACCAACAGCCGTTTTGCACTGTGCGCTGTGCTCTGGGATAAACCAACAGCCGTTTTGCACTGTACACTATGCTTTTGCGTAAAACAGCAGTCGTTTTACACTGTGCACTATGCTTTTAAGTAAACCAACAGTCGTTTTGCATTGTGCGCTGTGCTCTGGCGTAAACCAACAGCCGTTTTGCACTGTGCGCTGTGCTCTGGCATAAACGAACAGCCGTTTTGCACTGTGCACTATGCTTTTGAGTAAACCAACAGTCGTTTTGCACTGTGCGCTGTGCTCTGGCGTAAACCAACAGCCGTTTTGCACTGTGCGCTGTGCTCTGGCATAAACGAACAGCCGTTTTGCACTGTGCGCTGTGCTCTGGCATAAACGAACACCCGTTTTGCACTGTGCACTATGCTTTTGAGTAAACCAACAGTCGTTTTGCACTGTGCGCTGTGCTCTGGCGTAAACCAACAGCCGTTTTGCACTGTGCGCTGTGCTCTGGCATAAACGAACAGCCGTTTTGCACTGTGCACTATGCTTTTGAGTAAACCAAAAGTCGTTTTGCACTGTGCGCTGTGCTGTGGCGTAAACCAACAGCCGTTTTGCACTGTGCGCTGTGCTCTGGCGTAAACCAACAGCCGTTTTGCACTGTGCGCTGTGCTCTGGCGTAAACGAACAGCCGTTTTGCACTGTGCACTATGCTTTTGAGTAAACCAACAGTCGTTTTGCATTGTGCACTATGCTTTTGCCTAAACCAATAGTCGTTTTGCACTGTGCGCTGTGCTCTGGCGTAAACCAACAGCCGTTTTGCACTGTGCGCTGTGCTCTGGCATAAACGAACAGCCGTTTTGCACTGTGCACTATGCTTTTGAGTAAACCAAAAGTCGTTTTGCACTGTGCGCTGTGCTGTGGCGTAAACCAACAGCCGTTTTGCACTGTGCGCTGTGCTCTGGCATAAACCAACAGCCGTTTTGCACTGTGCACTATGCTTTTGAGTAAACCAACAGTCGTTTTGCATTGTGCACTATGCTTTTGCCTAAACCAACAGTCGTTTTGCACTGTGCGCTGTGCTCTGGCGTAAACCAACAGCCGTTTTGCACTGTGCGCTGTGCTCTGGCATAAACGAACAGCCGTTTTGCACTGTGCACTATGCTTTTGAGTAAACCAACAGTCGTTTTGCACTGTGCGCTGTGCTCTGGCATAAACCCACAGCCGTTTTGCACTGTGCGCTGTGCTCTGGCATAAACGAACAGCCGTTTTGCACTGTGCACTATGCTTTTGAGTAAACCAACAGTCGTTTTGCACTGTGCGCTGTGCTCTGGCGTAAACCAACAGCCGTTTTGCACTGTGCGCTGTGCTCTGGCGTAAACCAACAGCCGTTTTGCACTGTGCGCTGTGCTCTGGCGTAAACCAACAGCTGTTTTGCACTGTGCGCTGTGCTCTGGCATAAACGAACAGCCGTTTAGCACTGTGCACTATGCGTTTGAGTAAACCAACAGTCGTTTTGCACTGTGCTCTGGCGTAAACCAACAGCCGTTTTGCACTGTGCGCTGTGCTCTGGCATAAACCAACAGCCGTTTTGCACTGTGCACTATGCTTTTGAGTAAACCAAAAGTCGTTTTGCACTGTGCGCTGTGCTGTGGCGTAAACGAACAGCCGTTTTGCACTGTGCACTATGCTTTTGAGTAAACCAAAAGTCGTTTTGCACTGTGCGCTGTGCTGTGGCGTAAACGAACAGCCGTTTTGCACTGTGCACTATGCTTTTGAGTAAACCAAAAGTCGTTTTGCACTGTGCGCTGTGCTGTGGCGTAAACGAACAGCCGTTTTGCACTGTGCACTATGCTTTTGAGTAAACCAAAATTCGTTTTGCACTGTGCGCTGTGCTGTGGCGTAAACCAAAAGCCGTTTTGCACTGTGCGCTGTGCTCTGGCGTAAACCAACAGCCGTTTTGCACTGTGCGCTGTGCTGTGGCGTAAACCAAAAGCCGTTTTGCACTGTGCGCTGTGCTCTGGCGTAAACCAACAGCCGTTTTGCACTGTGCGCTGTGCTCTGGCGTAAACCAACAGCCGTTTTGCACTGTGCGCTGTGCTCTGGCATAAACCAACAGCCGTTTTGCACTGTGCACTATGCTTTTGAGTAAACCAAAAGTCGTTTTGCACTGTGCGCTGTGCTGTGGCGTAAACGAACAGCCGTTTTGCACTGTGCACTATGCTTTTGAGTAAACCAAAAGTCGTTTTGCACTGTGCGCTGTGCTGTGGCGTAAACCAACAGCCGTTTTGCACTGTGCGCTGTGCTCTGGCGTAAACCAACAGTCGTTTTGCATTGTGCATTATGCTTTTGCCTAAACCAACAGTCGTTTTGCACTGTGCGCTGTGCTCTGGCGTAAACCAACAGCCGTTTTGCACTGTGCGCTGTGCTCTGGCGTAAACCAACAGCCGTTTTGCACTGTGCGCTGTGCTCTGGCATAAACGAACAGCCGTTTTGCACTGTGCACTATGCTTTTGAATAAGCCAACAGTCGTTTTGCATTGTGCACTATGCTTTTGCCTAAACCAAAAGCCGTTTTGCACTGTGCGCTGTGCTCTGGCGTAAACCAACAGCCGTTTTGCACTGTGCGCTGTGCTCTGGCATAAACGAACAGCCGTTTTGCACTGTGCGCTGTGCTCTGGCATAAACGAACACCCGTTTTGCACTGTGCACTATGCTTTTGAGTAAACCAACAGTCGTTTTGCACTGTGCGCTGTGCTCTGGCGTAAACCAACAGCCGTTTTGCACTGTGCGCTGTGCTCTGGCATAAACGAACAGCCGTTTTGCACTGTGCACTATGCTTTTGAGTAAACCAAAAGTCGTTTTGCACTGTGCGCTGTGCTGTGGCGTAAACCAACAGCCGTTTTGCACTGTGCGCTGTGCTCTGGCGTAAACCAACAGCCGTTTTGCACTGTGCGCTGTGCTCTGGCGTAAACGAACAGCCGTTTTGCACTGTGCACTATGCTTTTGAGTAAACCAAAAGTCGTTTTGCACTGTGCGCTGTGCTGTGGCGTAAACCAACAGCCGTTTTGCACTGTGCGCTGTGCTCTGGCGTAAACCAACAGCCGTTTTGCACTGTGCGCTGTGCTCTGGCGTAAACGAACAGCCGTTTTGCACTGTGCACTATGCTTTTGAGTAAACCAACAGTCGTTTTGCACTGTGCGCTGTGCTCTGGCGTAAACCAACAGCCGTTTTGCACTGTGCGCTGTGCTCTGGCATAAACCAACAGCCGTTTTGCACTGTGCACTATGCTTTTGAGTAAACCAAAATTCGTTTTGCACTGTGCGCTGTGCTGTGGCGTAAACCAACAGCCGTTTTGCACTGTGCGCTGTGCTCTGGCGTAAACCAACAGCCGTTTTGCACTGTGCGCTGTGCTCTGGCGTAAACGAACAGCCGTTTTGCACTGTGCACTATGCTTTTGAGTAAACCAAAAGTCGTTTTGCTCTGTGCGCTGTGCTGTGGCGTAAACCAACAGCCGTTTTGCACTGTGCGCTGTGCTCTGGCGTAAACCAACAGCCGTTTTGCACTGTGCGCTGTGCTCTGGCATAAACGAACAGCCGTTTTGCACTGTGCACTATGCTTTTGAGTAAACCAACAGTCGTTTTGCACTGTGCGCTGTGCTCTGGCGTAAACCCACAGCCGTTTTGCACTGTGCGCTGTGCTCTGGCATAAACGAACACCCGTTTTGCACTGTGCATTATGCTTTTGAGTAAACCAACAGTCGTTTTGCACTGTGCGCTGTGCTCTGGAGTAAACCAACAGCCGTTTTGCACTGTGCGCTGTGCTCTGGCGTAAACCAACAGCCGTTTTGCACTGTGCGCTGTGCTCTGGCATAAACGAACAGCCGTTTTGCACTGTGCGCTGTGCTCTGGCATAAACGAACACCCGTTTTGCACTGTGCACTATGCTTTTGAGTAAACCAACAGTCGTTTTGCACTGTGCGCTGTGCTCTGGCGTAAACCAACAGCCGTTTTGCACTGTGCGCTGTGCTCTGGCATAAACGAACAGCCGTTTTGCACTGTGCGCTGTGCTCTGGCATAAACGAAAAGCCGTTTTGCACTGTGCACTATGCTTTTGAGTAAACCAACAGTCGTTTTGCACTGTGCGCTGTGCTCTGGCGTAAACCCACAGCCGTTTTGCACTGTGCGCTGTGCTCTGGCATAAACGAACAGCCGTTTTGCACTGTGCATTATGCTTTTGAGTAAACCAACAGTCGTTTTGCACTGTGCGCTGTGCTCTGGAGTAAACCAACAGCCGTTTTGCACTGTGCGCTGTGCTCTGGCGTAAACCAACAGCCGTTTTGCACTGTGCGCTGTGCTCTGGCATAAACGAACAGCCGTTTTGCACTGTGCGCTGTGCTCTGGCATAAACGAACACCCGTTTTGCACTGTGCACTATGCTTTTGAGTAAACCAACAGTCGTTTTGCACTGTGCGCTGTGCTCTGGCGTAAACCAACAGCCGTTTTGCACTGTGCGCTGTGCTCTGGCATAAACGAACAGCCGTTTTGCACTGTGCACTATGCTTTTGAGTAAACCAAAAGTCGTTTTGCACTGTGCGCTGTGCTGTGGCGTAAACCAACAGCCGTTTTGCACTGTGCGCTGTGTTCTGGCGTAAACCAACAGCCGTTTTGCACTGTGCGCTGTGCTCTGGCGTAAACGAACAGCCGTTTTGCACTGTGCACTATGCTTTTGAGTAAACCAACAGTCGTTTTGCATTGTGCACTATGCTTTTGCCTAAACCAATAGTCGTTTTGCACTGTGCGCTGTGCTCTGGCGTAAACCAACAGCCGTTTTGCACTGTGCGCTGTGCTCTGGCATAAACGAACAGCCGTTTTGCACTGTGCACTATGCTTTTGAGTAAACCAAAAGTCGTTTTGCACTGTGCGCTGTGCTGCGGCGTAAACCAACAGCCGTTTTGCACTGTGCGCTGTGCTCTGGCGTAAACCAACAGCCGTTTTGCACTGTGCGCTGTACTCTGGCATAAACCAACAGCCGTTTTGCACTGTGCACTATGCTTTTGAGTAAACCAACAGTCGTTTTGCACTGTGCGCTGTGCTCTGGCGTAAACCAACAGCCGTTTTGCACTGTGCGCTGTGCTCTGGCGTAAACCAACAGCCGTTTTGCACTGTGCGCTGTGCTCTGGCATAAACCAACAGCCGTTTTGCACTGTACACTATGCTTTTGAGTAAACCAACAGTCGTTTTGCATTGTGCACTATGCTTTTGAGTAAGCCAACAGTCGTTTTGCACTGTGCACTATGCTTTTGCGTAAACCAAAAGTCGTTTTTCACTGTGCGCTGTGCTCTGGCATAAACCAACAGCCGTTTTGCACTGTGCACTATGCTTTTGAGTAAACCAACAGTCGTTTTGCACTGTGCGCTATGCTCTGGCGTAAACCAACAGCCGTTTTGCACTGTGCGCTGTGCTCTGGCGTAAACCAACAGCCGTTTTGCACTGTGCGCTGTGCTCTGGCATAAACCAACAGCCGTTTTGCACTGTGCACTATGCTTTTGTGTAAACCAACAGTCGTTTTGCATTGTGCACTATGCTTTTGCCTAAACCAACAGTCGTTTTGCACTGTGCGCTGTGCTCTGGCGTAAACCAACAGCCGTTTTGCACTGTGCGCTGTGCTCTGGCATAAACGAACAGCCGTTTTGCACTGTGCACTATGCTTTTGAGTAAACCAACAGTCGTTTTGCACTGTGCGCTGTGCTCTGGCATAAACCCACAGCCGTTTTGCACTGTGCGCTGTGCTCTGGCATAAACGAACAGCCGTTTTGCACTGTGCACTATGCTTTTGAGTAAACCAACAGTCGTTTTGCACTGTGCGCTGTGCTCTGGCGTAAACCAACAGCCGTTTTGCACTGTGCGCTGTGCTCTGGCGTAAACCAACAGCCGTTTTGCACTGTGCGCTGTGCTCTGGCGTAAACCAACAGCCGTTTTGCACTGTGCGCTGTGCTCTGGCATAAACGAACAGCCGTTTTGCACTGTGCACTATGCGTTTGAGTAAACCAACAGTCGTTTTGCACTGTGCGCTGTGCTCTGGCGTAAACCAACAGCCGTTTTGCACTGTGCGCTGTGCTCTGGCATAAACGAACAGCCGTTATGCACTGTGCACTATGCTTTTGAGTAAACCAACAGTCGTTTTGCATTGTGCACTATGCTTTTGCCTAAACCAACAGTCGTTTTGCACTGTGCGCTGTGCTCTGGCGTAAACCAACAGCCGTTTTGCACTGTGCGCTGTGCTCTGGCGTAAACCAACAGCCGTTTTGCACTGTGCGCTGTGCTCTGGCATAAACGAACAGCCGTTTTGCACTGTGCACTATGCTTTTGAGTAAACCAACAGTCGTTTTGCACTGTGCGCTGTGCTCTGGCGTAAACCAACAGCCGTTTTGCACTGTGCGCTGTGCTCTGGCGTAAACCAACAGCCGTTTTGCACTGTGCGCTGTGCTCTGGCATAAACGAACAGCCGTTTTGCACTGTGCACTATGCTTTTGAGTAAACCAACAGTCGTTTTGCACTGTGCGCTGTGCTCTGGCGTAAACCAACAGCCGTTTTGCACTGTGCGCTGTGCTCTGGCATAAACGAACAGCCGTTTTGCACTGTGCACTATGCTTTTGAGTAAGCCAACAGTCGTTTTGCATTGTGCACTATGCTTTTGCCTAAACCAAAAGCCATTTTGCACTGTGCGCTGTGCTCTGGCGTAAACCAACAGTCGTTTTGCACTGCGCGCTATGCTTTGGCGTAAACCAACAGCCGTTTTGCACTGTGCACTATGCTTTTGAGTAAACCAACAGTCGTTTTGCATTGTGCACTATGCTTTTGCCTAAACCAACAGTCGTTTTGCACTGTGCGCTGTGCTCTGGCATAAACCAACAGCCGTTTTGCACTGTACACTATGCTTTTGAGTAAACCAACAGTCGTTTTGCATTGTGCACTATGCTTTTGAGTAAGCCAACAGTCGTTTTGCACTGTGCACTATGCTTTTGCGTAAACCAAAAGTCGTTTTGCACTGTGCGCTGTGCTCTGGCATAAACCAACAGCCGTTTTGCACTGTGCACTATGCTTTTGAGTAAACCAACAGTCGTTTTGCACTGTGCGCTATGCTCTGGCGTAAACCAACAGCCGTTTTGCACTGTGCGCTGTGCTCTGGCGTAAACCAACAGCCGTTTTGCACTGTGCGCTGTGCTCTGGCATAAACCAACAGCCGTTTTGCACTGTGCACTATGCTTTTGAGTAAACCAACAGTCGTTTTGCATTGTGCACTATGCTTTTGCCTAAACCAACAGTCGTTTTGCACTGTGCGCTGTGCTCTGGCATAAACCAACAGCCGTTTTGCACTGTGCACTATGCTTTTGAGTAAACCAACAGTCGTTTTGCACTGTGCGCTGTGCTCTGGCGTAAACCAACAGCCGTTTTGCACTGTGCGCTGTGCTCTGGCATAAACGAACAGCCGTTATGCACTGTGCACTATGCTTTTGAGTAAACCAACAGTCGTTTTGCATTGTGCACTATGCTTTTGCCTAAACCAACAGTCGTTTTGCACTGTGCGCTGTGCTCTGGCGTAAACCAACAGCCGTTTTGCACTGTGCGCTGTGCTCTGGCGTAAACCAACAGCCGTTTTGCACTGTGCGCTGTGCTCTGGCGTAAACCAACAGCCGTTTTGCACTGTGCGCTGTGCTCTGGCATAAACGAACAGCCGTTTTGCACTGTGCACTATGCTTTTGAGTAAACCAACAGTCGTTTTGCACTGTGCGCTGTGCTCTGGCGTAAACCAACAGCCGTTTTGCACTGTGCGCTGTGCTCTGGCATAAACGAACAGCCGTTTTGCACTGTGCACTATGCTTTTGAGTAAACCAACAGTCGTTTTGCACTGTGCGCTGTGCTCTGGCGTAAACCCACAGCCGTTTTGCACTGTGCGCTGTGCTCTGGCATAAACGAGCAGCCGTTTTGCACTGTGCACTATGCTTTTGAGTAAGCCAACAGTCGCTTTGCATTGTGCACTATGCTTTTGCCTAAACCAAAAGCCGTTTTGCACTGTGCGCTGTGCTCTGGCGTAAACCAACAGTCGTTTTGCACTGTGCGCTGTGCTCTGGCGTAAACCAACAGCCGTTTTGCACTGTGCACTATGCTTTTGAGTAAACCAACAGTTGTTTTGCACTGTACACTATGCTTTTGCGTAAACCAGCAGTCGTTTTAAACTGTGCACTATGCTTTTAAGTAAACCAACAGTCGTTTTGCATTGTGCACTATGCTTTTGCCTAAACCAACAGTCGTTTTGCACTGTGCGCTGTGCTCTGGCGTAAACCAACAGCCGTTTTGCACTGTGCTCTATGCTTTTGAGTAAACCAACAGTCGTTTTGCACAGTGCGCTGTGCTCTGGCGTAAACCAACAGCCGTTTTGCACTGTGCGCTATGCTTTGGCGTAAACCAACAGTCGTTTTGCACTGTGCAGTATCCTTTTGCGTAAACCAGCAGTCGTTTTGCATTGTGCACTATGCTTTTGAGTAAACCAACAGTCGTTTTGCACTGTGCGCTGTGCTCTGGCGTAAACCAACAGTCGTTTTGCACTGTGCGCTGTGCTCTGGCGTAAACCAACACTCGTTTTGCACTGTGCGCTGTGCTCTGGCGTAAACCAACAGCCGTTTTGCACTGTGCGCTATGCTTTGGCGTAAACCAACAGTCGTTTGGCACTGTGCGCTGTGCTCTGGCGTAAACAAACAGCCGTTTTGCACTGTTCGCTGTGCTCTGGCATAAACGAACAGCCGTTTTGCACTGTGCACTATGCTTTTGAGTAAACCAACAGTCGTTTTGCACTGTGCGCTGTGCTCTGGCGTAAACGAACAGTCGTTTTGCACTGTGCACTATGCTTTTGAGTAAACCAACAGTTGTTTTGCACTGTACACTATGCTTTTGCGTAAACCAGCAGTCGTTTTAAACTGTGCACTATGCTTTTAAGTAAACCAACAGTCGTTTTGCATTGTGCACTATGCTTTTGCCTAAACCAACAGTCGTTTTGCGTAAACAAACAGCCGTTTTGCACTGTGCGCTGTGCTCTGGCATAAACGAACAGCCGTTTTGCACTGTGCACTATTCTTTTGAGTAAACCAACAGTCGTTTTGCACTGTGCTCTGGCGTAAACCAACAGTCGTTTTGCACTGTGCACTATGCTTTTGAGTAAACCAACAGTTGTTTTGCACCATACACTATGCTTTTGCGTAAACCAGCAGTCGTTTTAAACTGTGCACTATGCTTTTAAGTAAACCAACAGTCGTTTTGCTTTGTGCACTATGCTTTTGCCTAAACCAACAGTCGTTTTGCACTGTGCGCTGTGCTCTGGCGTAAACCAACAGCCGTTTTGCACTGTGCGCTGTGCTCTGGCGTAAACCAACAGCCGTTTTGCACTGTGCACTATGCTTTTGAGTAAACCAACAGTCGTTTTGCATTGTGCTCTATGCTTTTGCCTAAACCAATAGTCGTTTTGCACTGTGCGCTGTGCTCTGGCGTAAACCAACAGCCCTTTTGCACTGTGCTCTGTGCTCTGGCGTAAACCAACAGCCATTTTGCACTGTGCACTATGCTTTTGAGTAAACCAACAGTCGTTTTGCACTGTGCACTATGCTTTTGCGTAAACCAAAAGTCGTTTTGCACTGTACACTATGCTTTTGCGTAAACCAACAGTCGTTTTGCACTGTGCGCTATGCTTTGGCGTAAACCAACAGTCGTTTTGCACTGTGCGCTGTGCTCTGGCGTAAACCAACAGTCGTTTTGCACTGTGCACTATGCTTTTGAGTAAACCAACAGCCGTTTTGCACTGTGCACTATGCTTTTGAGTAAACCAACAGCCGTTTTGCACTGTGCACTATGCTTTTGAGTAAACCAACAGTTGTTTTGCACTGTGCACTATGCTTTTGAGTAAACCAACAGTCGTTTTGCACTGTGCGCTGTGCTCTGGCGTAAACCAACGGCCGTTTTGCACTGTGCGCTGTGCTCTGGCGTAAACCAACAGCCGTTTTGCACTGTGCGCTGTGCTCTGGCATAAACGAACAGCCGTTATGCACTGTGCACTATGCTTTTGAGTAAACCAACAGTCGTTTTGCATTGTGCACTATGCTTTTGCCTAAACCAACAGTCGTTTTGCACTGTGCGCTGTGCTCTGGCGTAAACCAACAGCCGTTTTGCACTGTGCGCTGTGCTCTGGCATAAACGAACAGCCGTTTTGCACTGTGCGCTGTGCTCTGGCATAAACGAACAGCCGTTTTGCACTGTGCACTATGCTTTTGAGTAAGCCAACAGTCGTTTTGCATTGTGCACTATGCTTTTGCCTAAACCAACAGTCGTTTTGCACTGTGCGCTATGCTCTGGCGTAAACCAACAGCCGTTTTGCACTGTGCGTTGTGCTCTGGCGTAAACCAACAGCCGTTTTGCACTGTGCGCTGTGCTCTGGCATAAACCAACAGCCGTTTTGCACTGTGCACTATGCTTTTGAGTAAACCAACAGTCGTTTTGCATTGTGCACTATGCTTTTGCCTAAACCAACAGTCGTTTTGCACTGTGCGCTGTGCTCTGGCATAAACCAACAGCCGTTTTGCACTGTGCACTATGCTTTTGAGTCAACCAACAGTCGTTTTGCACTGTGCGCTGTGCTCTGGCGTAAACCAACAGCCGTTTTGCACTGTGCGCTGTGCTCTGGCATAAACGAACAGCCGTTATGCACTGTGCGCTGTGCTCTGGCATAAACGAACAGCCGTTTTGCACTGTGCACTATGCTTTTGAGTAAACCAACAGTCGTTTTGCATTGTGCACTATGCTTTTGCCTAAACCAACAGTCGTTTTGCACTGTGCGCTGTGCTCTGGCATAAACCAACAGCCGTTTTGCGCTCTGCACTATGCTTTTGAGTAAACCAACAGTCGTTTTGCACCGTGCGCTATGCTCTGGCGTAAACCAACAGCCGTTTTGCACTGTGCGTTGTGCTCTGGCGTAAACCAACAGCCGTTTTGCACTGTGCGCTGTGCTCTGGCATAAACCAACAGCCGTTTTGCACTGTGCACTATGCTTTTGAGTAAACCAACAGTCGTTTTGCATTGTGCACTATGCTTTTGCCTAAACCAACAGTCGTTTTGCACTGTGCGCTGTGCTCTGGCATAAACCAACAGCCGTTTCGCACTGTGCACTATGCTTTTGAGTCAACCAACAGTCGTTTTGCACTGTGCGCTGTGCTCTGGCGTAAACCAACAGCCGTTTTGCACTGTGCGCTGTGCTCTGGCGTAAACCAACAGCCGTTTTGCACTGTGCGCTGTGCTCTGGCATAAACCAACAGCCGTTTTGCACTGTGCACTATGCTTTTGAGTAAACCAACAGTCGTTTTGCATTGTGCACTATGCTTTTGCCTAAACCAACAGTCGTTTTGCACTGTGCGCTGTGCTCTGGCATAAACGAACAGCCGTTTTGCACTGTGCACTATGCTTTTGAGTAAGCCAACAGTCGTTTTGCATTGTGCACTATGCTTTTGCCTAAACCAAAAGCCGTTTTGCACTGTGCGCTGTGCTCTGGCGTAAACCAACAGTCGTTTTGCACTGTGCGCTGTGCTCTGGCATAAACGAACAGCCGTTTTGCACTGTGCACTATGCTTTTGAGTAAGCCAACAGTCGTTTTGCATTGTGCACTATGCTTTTGCCTAAACCAAAAGCCGTTTTGCACTGTGCGCTGTGCTCTGGCGTAAACCAACAGTCGTTTTGCACTGTGCGCTGTGCTCTGGCGTAAACCAACAGCCGTTTTGCACTGTGCACTATGCTTTTGAGTAAACCAACAGTTGTTTTGCACTGTACACTATGCTTTTGCGTAAACCAGCAGTCGTTTTAAACTGTGCACTATGCTTTTAAGTAAACCAACAGTCGTTTTGCATTGTGCACTATGCTTTTGCCTAAACCAACAGTCGTTTTGCACTGTGCGCTGTGCTCTGGCGTAAACCAACAGCCGTTTTGCACTGTGCGCTATGCTTTTGAGTAAACCAACAGTCGTTTTGCACAGTGCGCTGTGCTCTGGCGTAAACCAACAGCCGTTTTGCACTGTGCGCTATGCTTTGGCGTAAGCCAACAGTCGTTTTGCACTGTGCTATCCTTTTGCGTAAACCAGCAGTCGTTTTGCATTGTGCACTATGCTTTTGAGTAAACCAACAGTCGTTTTGCACTGTGCGCTGTGCTCTGGCGTAAACCAACAGTCGTTTTGCACTGTGCGCTGTGCTCTGGCGTAAACCAACACTCGTTTTGCACTGTGCGCTGTGCTCTGGCGTAAACCAACAGCCGTTTTGCACTGTGCGCTATGCTTTGGCGTAAACCAACAGTCGTTTTGCACTGTGCGCTGTGCTCTGGCGTAAACAAACAGCCGTTTTGCACTGTGCACTATGCTTTTGAGTAAACCAACAGTCGTTTTGCATTGTGCACTATGCTTTTGCCTAAACCAACAGTCGTTTTGCACTGTGCGCTGTGCTCTGGCATAAACGAACAGCCGTTTTGCACTGTGCACTATGCTTTTGAGTAAGCCAACAGTCGTTTTGCATTGTGCACTATGCTTTTGCCTAAACCAAAAGCCGTTTTGCACTGTGCGCTGTGCTCTGGCGTAAACCAACAGTCGTTTTGCACTGTGCGCTGTGCTCTGGCATAAACGAACAGCCGTTTTGCACTGTGCACTATGCTTTTGAGTAAGCCAACAGTCGTTTTGCATTGTGCACTATGCTTTTGCCTAAACCAAAAGCCGTTTTGCACTGTGCGCTGTGCTCTGGCGTAAACCAACAGTCGTTTTGCACTGTGCGCTGTGCTCTGGCGTAAACCAACAGCCGTTTTGCACTGTGCACTATGCTTTTGAGTAAACCAACAGTTGTTTTGCACTGTACACTATGCTTTTGCGTAAACCAGCAGTCGTTTTAAACTGTGCACTATGCTTTTAAGTAAACCAACAGTCGTTTTGCATTGTGCACTATGCTTTTGCCTAAACCAACAGTCGTTTTGCACTGTGCGCTGTGCTCTGGCGTAAACCAACAGCCGTTTTGCACTGTGCGCTATGCTTTTGAGTAAACCAACAGTCGTTTTGCACAGTGCGCTGTGCTCTGGCGTAAACCAACAGCCGTTTTGCACTGTGCGCTATGCTTTGGCGTAAACCAACAGTCGTTTTGCACTGTGCAGTATCCTTTTGCGTAAACCAGCAGTCGTTTTGCATTGTGCACTATGCTTTTGAGTAAACCAACAGTCGTTTTGCACTGTGCGCTGTGCTCTGGCGTAAACCAACAGTCGTTTTGCACTGTGCGCTGTGCTCTGGCGTAAACCAACACTCGTTTTGCACTGTGCGCTGTGCTCTGGCGTAAACCAACAGCCGTTTTGCACTGTGCGCTATGCTTTGGCGTAAACCAACAGTCGTTTTGCACTGTGCGCTGTGCTCTGGCGTAAACAAACAGCCGTTTTGCACTGTTCGCTGTGCTCTGGCATAAACGAACAGCCGTTTTGCACTGTGCACTATGCTTTTGAGTAAACCAACAGTCGTTTTGCACTGTGCGCTGTGCTCTGGCGTAAACGAACAGTCGTTTTGCACTGTGCACTATGCTTTTGAGTAAACCAACAGTCGTTTTGCGTAAACAAACAGCCGTTTTGCACTGTGCGCTGTGCTCTGGCATAAACGAACAGCCGTTTTGCACTGTGCACTATTCTTTTGAGTAAACCAACAGTCGTTTTGCACTGTGCGCTGTGCTCTGGCGTAAACCAACAGTCGTTTTGCACTGTGCACTATGCTTTTGAGTAAACCAACAGTTGTTTTGCACGGTACACTATGCTTTTGCGTAAACCAGCAGTCGTTTTAAACTGTGCACTATGCTTTTAAGTAAACCAACAGTCGTTTTGCATTGTGCACTATGCTTTTGCCTAAACCAACAGTCGTTTTGCTCTGTGCGCTGTGCTCTGGCGTAAACCAACAGCCGTTTTGCACTGTGCGCTGTGCTCTGGCGTAAACCAACAGCCGTTTTCCACTGTGCGCTGTGCTCTGGCGTAAACCAACAGTCGTTTTGCACTGTGCGCTGTGCTCTGGCGTAAACCAACAGTCGTTTTGCACTGTGCACTATGCTTTTGAGTAAACCAACAGCCGTTTTGCACTGTGCACTATGCTTTTGAGTAAACCAACAGTTGTTTTGCACTGTACACTATGCTTTTGCGTAAACCAAAAGTCGTTTTGCACTGTGCGCTATGCTTTGGCGTAAACCAACAGTCGTTTTGCACTGTGCGCTGTGCTCTGGCGTAAACCAACAGTCGTTTTGCACTGTGCACTATGCTTTTGAGTAAACCAACAGCCGTTTTGCACTGTGCACTATGCTTTTGAGTAAACCAACAGTTGTTTTGCACTGTACACTATGCTTTTGCGTAAACCAGCAGTCGTTTTAAACTGTGCACTATGCTTTTAAGTAAACCAACAGTCGTTTTGCATTGTGCACTATGCTTTTGCCTAAACCAACAGTCGTTTTGCACTGTGCGCTGTGCTCTGGCGTAAACCAACAGCCGTTTTGCACTGTGCGCTATGCTTTTGAGTAAACCAACAGTCGTTTTGCACAGTGCGCTGTGCTCTGGCGTAAACCAACAGCCGTTTTGCACTGTGCGCTATGCTTTGGCGTAAACCAACAGTCGTTTTGCACTGTGCGCTGTGCTCTGGCGTAAGCCAACAGTCGTTTTGCACTGTGCGCTGTGCTTTGGCGTAAACCAACAGTCGTTTTGCACTGTGCAGTATCCTTTTGCGTAAACCAACAGTCATTTTGCACTGTGCAGTATCCTTTTGCGTAAACCAGCAGTCGTTTTGCATTGTGCACTATGCTTTTGCCTAAACCAATAGTCGTTTTGCACTGTGCGCTGTGCTCTGGCGTAAACCAACAGTCGTTTTGCACTGCGCGCTATGCTTTGGCGTAAACCAACAGTCGTTTTGCACTGTGCGCTGTGCTCTGGCGTAAACGAACAGTCGTTTTGCACTGTGCGCTGTGCTCTGGCGTAAGCCAACAGTCGTTTTGCACTGTGCGCTGTGCTTTGGCGTAAACCAACAGTCGTTTTGCACTGTGCAGTATCCTTTTGCGTAAACCAACAGTCATTTTGCACTGTGCGCTGTGCTCTGGCGTAAACCAACAGTCGTTTTGCACTCTGCGCTGTGCTCTGGCGTAAGCCAACAGTCGTTTTGCACTGTGCGCTGTGCTTTGGCGTAAACCAACAGTCGTTTTGCACTGTGCAGTATCCTTTTGCGTAAACCAACAGTCATTTTGCACTGTGCAGTATCCTTTTGCGTAAACCAGCAGTCGTTTTGCATTGTGCACTATGCTTTTGCCTAAACCAATAGTCGTTTTGCACTGTGCGCTGTGCTCTGGCGTAAACCAACAGTCGTTTTGCACTGCGCGCTATGCTTTGGCGTAAACCAACAGTCGTTTTGCACCGTGCACTATGCTTTTGAGTAAACCAACAGTCGTTTTGCATTGTGCACTATGCTTTTGCCTAAACCAACATCGTTTTGCACTGTGCGCTGTGCTCTGGCGTAAACCAACAGCCGTTTTGCACTGTGCGCTATGCTTTTGAGTAAACCAACAGTCGTTTTGCACAGTGCGCTGTGCTCTGGCGTAAACCAACAGCCGTTTTGCACTGTGCGCTATGCTTTGGCGTAAACCAACAGTCGTTTTGCACTGTGCAGTATCCTTTTGCGTAAACCAGCAGTCGTTTTGCATTGTGCACTATGCTTTTGAGTAAACCAACAGTCGTTTTGCACTGTGCGCTGTGCTCTGGCGTAAACCAACAGCCGTTTTGCACTGTGCGCTGTGCTCTGGCGTAAACCAACAGCCGTTTTGCACTGCGCGCTGTGCTCTGGCGTAAACCAACAGCCGTTTTGCACTGTGCACTATGCTTTTGAGTAAACCAACAGTCGTTTTGCATTGTGCACTATGGTTTTGCCTAAACCAATAGTCGTTTTGCACTGTGCGCTGTGCTCTGGCGTAAACCAACAGCCCTTTTGCACTGTGCTCTGTGCTCTGGCGTAAACCAACAGCCATTTTGCACTGTGCACTATGCTTTTGAGTAAACCAACAGTCGTTTTGCACTGTGCACTATGCTTTTGCGTAAACCAAAAGTCGTTTTGCACTGTACACTATGCTTTTGCGTAAACCAACAGTCGTTTTGCACTGTGCGCTATGCTTTGGCGTAAACCAACAGTCGTTTTGCACTGTGCGCTGTGCTCTGGCGTAAGCCAACAGTCGTTTTGCACTGTGCACTATGCTTTTGAGTAAACCAACAGCCGTTTTGCACTGTGCACTATGCTTTTGAGTAAACCAACAGCCGTTTTGCACTGTGCACTATGCTTTTGAGTAAACCAACAGTTGTTTTGCACTGTACACTATGCTTTTGAGTAAACCAACAGTCGTTTTGCACTGTGCGCTGTGCTCTGGCGTAAACCAACGGCCGTTTTGCACTGTGCGCTGTGCTCTGGCATAAACCAGCAGCCGTTTTGCACCGTGCACTATGCTTTTGAGCAAACCAACAGTCGTTTTGCATTGTGCACTATGCTTTTGCCTAAACCAACAGTCGTTTTGCACTGTGCGCTGTGCTCTGGCGTAAACCAACAGCCGTTTTGCACTGTGCGCTGTGCTCTGGCGTAAACCAACAGCCGTTTTGCACTGTGCGCTGTGCTCTGGCGTAAACCAACAGCCGTTTTGCACTGTGCGCTATGCTTTTGAGTAAACCAACAGTCGTTTTGCATAGTGCGCTGTGCTCTGGCGTAAACCAACAGCCGTTTTGCACTGTGCAGTATCCTTTTGCGTAAACCAGCAGTCGTTTTGCATTGTGCACTATGCTTTTGAGTAAACGAACAGCCGTTTTGCACTGTGCACTATGCTTTTGAGTAAACCAACAGTCGTTTTGCACTGTGCGCTGTGCTCTGGCGTAAACCAACAGTCGTTTTGCACTGTGCACTATGCTTTTGAGTAAACCAACAGTTGTTTTGCACTGTACACTATGCTTTTGCGTAAACCAGCAGTCGTTTTAAACTGTGCACTATGCTGTGCTCTGGCGTAAACCAACAGTCGTTTTGCACTGTGCGCTATGCTTTGGCGTAAACCAACAGTCGTTTTGCACTGTGCGCTGTGCTCTGGCGTAAACCAACAGTCGTTTTGCACTGTGCACTATGCTTTTGAGTAAACCAACAGTTGTTTTGCACTGTACACTATGCTTTTGCGTAAACCAGCAGTCGTTTTAAACTGTGCACTATGCTTTTAAGTAAACCAACAGTCGTTTTGCATTGTGCACTATGCTTTTGCCTAAACCAACAGTCGTTTTGCACTGTGCGCTGTGCTCTGGCGTAAACCAACAGTCGTTTTGCACTGCGCGCTATGCTTTGGCGTAAACCAACAGTCGTTTTGCACTGTGCGCTGTGCTCTGGCGTGAGCCAACAGTCGTTTTGCACTGTGCGCTGTGCTCTGGCGTAAGCCAACAGTCGTTTTGCACTGTGCGCTGTGCTTTGGCGTAAACCAACAGTCGTTTTGCACTGTGCAGTATCCTTTTGCGTAAACCAACAGTCATTTTGCACTGTGCGCTGTGCTCTGGCGTAAACCAACAGTCGTTTTGCACTGTGCGCTGTGCTCTGGCGTAAACCAACAGTCGTTTTGCATTGTGCACTATGGTTTTGCCTAAACCAATAGTCGTTTTGCACTGTGCGCTGTGCTCTGGCGTAAACCAACAGCCCTTTTGCACTGTGCTCTGTGCTCTGGCGTAAACCAACAGCCATTTTGCACTGTGCACTATGCTTTTGAGTAAACCAACAGTCGTTTTGCACTGTGCACTATGCTTTTGCGTAAACCAAAAGTCGTTTTGCACTGTACACTATGCTTTGGCGTAAACCAACAGTCGTTTTGCACTGTGCGCTGTGCTCTGGCGTAAGCCAACAGTCGTTTTGCACTGTGCACTATGCTTTTGAGTAAACCAACAGCCGTTTTGCACTGTGCACTATGCTTTTGAGTAAACCAACAGCCGTTTTGCACTGTGCACTATGCTTTTGAGTAAACCAACAGTTGTTTTGCACTGTACACTATGCTTTTGAGTAAACCAACAGTCGTTTTGCACTGTGCGCTGTGCTCTGGCGTAAACCAACGGCCGTTTTGCACTGTGCGCTGTGCTCTGGCATAAACCAGCAGCCGTTTTGCACCGTGCACTATGCTTTTGAGCAAACCAACAGTCGTTTTGCATTGTGCACTATGCTTTTGCCTAAACCAACAGTCGTTTTGCACTGTGCGCTGTGCTCTGGCGTAAACCAACAGCCGTTTTGCACTGTGCGCTGTGCTCTGGCGTAAACCAACAGCCGTTTTGCACTGTGCGCTGTGCTCTGGCGTAAACCAACAGCCGTTTTGCACTGTGCGCTATGCTTTTGAGTAAACCAACAGTCGTTTTGCATAGTGCGCTGTGCTCTGGCGTAAACCAACAGCCGTTTTGCACTGTGCAGTATCCTTTTGCGTAAACCAGCAGTCGTTTTGCATTGTGCACTATGCTTTTGAGTAAACGAACAGCCGTTTTGCACTGTGCACTATGCTTTTGAGTAAACCAACAGTCGTTTTGCACTGTGCGCTGTGCTCTGGCGTAAACCAACAGTCGTTTTGCACTGTGCACTATGCTTTTGAGTAAACCAACAGTTGTTTTGCACTGTACACTATGCTTTTGCGTAAACCAGCAGTCGTTTTAAACTGTGCACTATGCTTTTAAGTAAACCAACAGTCGTTTTGCATTGTGCACTATGCTTTTGCCTGAACCAACAGTCGTTTTGCACTGTGCGCTGTGCTCTGGCGTAAACCAACAGCCGTTTTGCACTGTGCGCTGTGCTCTGGCGCAAACCAACAACCGTTTTGCACTGTGCGCTGTGGTCTGGCATAAACGAACAGCCGTTTTGCACTGTGCACTATGCTTTTGAGTAAACCAACAGTCGTTTTGCACTGTGCGCTGTGCTCTGGCGTAAACCAACAGTCGTTTTGCACTGTGCGCTATGCTTTGGCGTAAACCAACAGTCGTTTTGCACTGTGCGCTGTGCTCTGGCGTAAACCAACAGTCGTTTTGCACTGTGCACTATGCTTTTGAGTAAACCAACAGTTGTTTTGCACTGTACACTATGCTTTTGCGTAAACCAGCAGTCGTTTTAAACTGTGCACTATGCTTTTAAGTAAACCAACAGTCGTTTTGCATTGTGCACTATGCTTTTGCCTAAACCAACAGTCGTTTTGCACTGTGCGCTGTGCTCTGGCGTAAACCAACAGTCGTTTTGCACTGCGCGCTATGCTTTGGCGTAAACCAACAGTCGTTTTGCACTGTGCGCTGTGCTCTGGCGTGAGCCAACAGTCGTTTTGCACTGTGCGCTGTGCTCTGGCGTAAGCCAACAGTCGTTTTGCACTGTGCGCTGTGCTTTGGCGTAAACCAACAGTCGTTTTGCACTGTGCAGTATCCTTTTGCGTAAACCAACAGTCATTTTGCACTGTGCGCTGTGCTCTGGCGTAAACCAACAGTCGTTTTGCACTGTGCGCTGTGCTCTGGCGTAAGCCAACAGTCGTTTTGCACTGTGCGCTGTGCTTTGGCGTAAACCAACAGTCGTTTTGCACTGTGCACTATGCTTTTGAGTAAACCAACAGTCGTTTTGCACTGTGCGCTGTGCTCTGGCGTAAACCAACAGTCGTTTTGCACTGTGCAGTATCCTTTTGCGTAAACCAGCAGTCGTTTTGCACTGTGCGCTGTGCTTTGGCGTAAACCAACAGTCGTTTTGCACTGTGCAGTATCCTTTTGCGTAAACCAACAGTCATTTTGCACTGTGCAGTATCCTTTTGCGTAAACCAGCAGTCGTTTTGCATTGTGCACTATGCTTTTGCCTAAACCAATAGTCGTTTTGCACTGTGCGCTGTGCTCTGGCGTAAACCAACAGTCGTTTTGCACTGCGCGCTATGCTTTGGCGTAAACCAACAGTCGTTTTGCACCGTGCACTATGCTTTTGAGTAAACCAACAGTCGTTTTGCATTGTGCACTATGCTTTTGCCTAAACCAACAGTCGTTTTGCACTGTGCGCTGTGCTCTGGCGTAAACCAACAGCCGTTTTGCACTGTGCGCTATGCTTTTGAGTAAACCAACAGCCGTTTTGCACTGTGCACTATGCTTTTGAGTAAACCAACAGTCGTTTTGCATTGTGCACTATGGTTTTGCCTAAACCAATAGTCGTTTTGCACTGTGCGCTGTGCTCTGGCGTAAACCAACAGCCCTTTTGCACTGTGCTCTGTGCTCTGGCGTAAACCAACAGCCATTTTGCACTGTGCACTATGCTTTTGAGTAAACCAACAGTCGTTTTGCACTGTGCACTATGCTTTTGCGTAAACCAAAAGTCGTTTTGCACTGTACACTATGCTTTTGCGTAAACCAACAGTCGTTTTGCACTGTGCGCTATGCTTTGGCGTAAACCAACAGTCGTTTTGCACTGTGCGCTGTGCTCTGGCGTAAACCAACAGTCGTTTTGCACTGTGCACTATGCTTTTGAGTAAACCAACAGCCGTTTTGCACTGTGCACTATGCTTTTGAGTAAACCAACAGCCGTTTTGCACTGCGCACTATGCTTTTGAGTAAACCAACAGTTGTTTTGCACTGTACACTATGCTTTTGAGTAAACCAACAGTCGTTTTGCACTGTGCGCTGTGCTCTGGCGTAAACCAACGGCCGTTTTGCACTGTGCGCTGTGCTCTGGCATAAACCAGCAGCCGTTTTGCACCGTGCACTATGCTTTTGAGTAAACCAACAGTCGTTTTGCATTGTGCACTATGCTTTTGCCTAAACCAACAGTCGTTTTGCACTGTGCGCTGTGCTCTGGCGTAAACCAACAGCCGTTTTGCACTGTGCGCTGTGCTCTGGCGTAAACCAACAGCCGTTTTGCACTGTGCGCTGTGCTCTGGCGTAAACCAACAGCCGTTTTGCACTGTGCGCTATGCTTTTGAGTAAACCAACAGTCGTTTTGCATAGTGCGCTGTGCTCTGGCGTAAACCAACAGCCGTTTTGCACTGTGCGCTATGCTTTGGCGTAAACCAACAGTCGTTTTGCACTGTGCAGTATCCTTTTGCGTAAACCAGCAGTCGTTTTGCACTGTGCACTATGCTTTTGAGTAAACGAACAGCCGTTTTGCACTGTGCACTATGCTTTTGAGTAAACCAACAGTCGTTTTGCACTGTGCGCTGTGCTCTGGCGTAAACCAACAGTCGTTTTGCACTGTGCACTATGCTTTTGAGTAAACCAACAGTTGTTTTGCACTGTACACTATGCTTTTGCGTAAACCAGCAGTCGTTTTAAACTGTGCACTATGCTTTTAAGTAAACCAACAGTCGTTTTGCATTGTGCACTATGCTTTTGCCTGAACCAACAGTCGTTTTGCACTGTGCGCTGTGCTCTGGCGTAAACCAACAGCCGTTTTGCACTGTGCGCTGTGCTCTGGCGCAAACCAACAGCCGTTTTGCACTGTGCGCTGTGGTCTGGCATAAACGAACAGCCGTTTTGCACTGTGCACTATGCTTTTGAGTAAACCAACAGTCGTTTTGCACTGTGCGCTGTGCTCTGGCGTAAACCAACAGTCGTTTTGCACTGTGCGCTATGCTTTGGCGTAAACCAACAGTCGTTTTGCACTGTGCGCTGTGCTCTGGCGTAAACCAACAGTCGTTTTGCACTGTGCACTATGCTTTTGAGTAAACCAACAGTTGTTTTGCACTGTACACTATGCTTTTGCGTAAACCAGCAGTCGTTTTAAACTGTGCACTATGCTTTTAAGTAAACCAACAGTCGTTTTGCATTGTGCACTTTGCTTTTGCCTAAACCAACAGTCGTTTTGCACTGTGCGCTGTGCTCTGGCGTAAACCAACAGCCCTTTTGCACTGTGCGCTGTGCTCTGGCGTAAACCAACAGCCGTTTTGCACTGTGCACTATGCTTTTGATTAAACCAACAGTCGTTTTGCACTGTGCGCTGTGCTCTGGCGTAAACCAACAGTCGTTTTGCACTGCGCGCTATGCTTTTGCCTAAACCAACAGTCGTTTTGCACTGTGCGCTGTGCTCTGGCGTAAACCAACAGCCGTTTTGCACTGTGCGCTGTGCTCTGGCGTAAACCAACAGCCGTTTTGCACTGTGCACTATGCTTTTGAGTAAACCAACAGTTGTTTTGCACTGTACACTATGCTTTTGCGTAAACCAGCAGTCGTTTTAAACTGTGCACTATGCTTTTAAGTAAACCAACAGTCGTTTTGCATTGTGCACTATGCTTTTGCCTAAACTAACAGTCGTTTTGCACTGTGCGCTGTGCTCTGGCGTAAACCAACAGCCGTTTTGCACTGTGCGCTATGCTTTTGAGTAAACCAACAGTCGTTTTGCACAGTGCGCTGTGCTCTGGCGTAAACCAACAGCCGTTTTGCACTGTGCGCTATGCTTTGGCGTAAACCAACAGTCGTTTTGCATTGTGCACTATGCTTTTGCCTAAACCAACAGTCGTTTTGCACTGTGCGCTGTGCTCTGGCGTAAACCAACAGCCGTTTTGCACTGTGCGCTGTGCTCTGGCGTAAACCAACAGCCGTTTTGCACTGCGCGCTGTGCTCTGGCGTAAACCAACAGCCGTTTTGCACTGTGCACTATGCTTTTGAGTAAACCAACAGTCGTTTTGCATTGTGCACTATGGTTTTGCCTAAACCAATAGTCGTTTTGCACTGTGCGCTGTGCTCTGGCGTAAACCAACAGCCCTTTTGCACTGTGCTCTGTGCTCTGGCGTAAACCAACAGCCATTTTGCACTGTGCACTATGGTTTTGAGTAAACCAACAGTCGTTTTGCACTGTGCACTATGCTTTTGCGTAAACCAACAGTCGTTTTGCACTGTGCGCTATGCTTTGGCGTAAACCAACAGTCGTTTTGCACTGTGCGCTGTGCTCTGGCGTAAACCAACAGTCGTTTTGCACTGTGCGCTGTGCTCTGGCGTAAACCAACAGTCGTTTTGCACTGTGCACTATGCTTTTGAGTAAACCAACAGCCGTTTTACACTGTGCACTATGCTTTTGAGTAAACCAACAGCCGTTTTGCACTGTGCACTATGCTTTTGAGTAAACCAACAGTTGTTTTGCACTGTACACTATGCTTTTGAGTAAACCAACAGTCGTTTTGCACTGTGCGCTGTGCTCTGGCGTAAACCAACGGCCGTTTTGCACTGTGCGCTGTGCTCTGGCATAAACCAGCAGCCGTTTTGCACCGTGCACTATGCTTTTGAGTAAACCAACAGTCGTTTTGCATTGTGCACTATGCTTTTGTCTAAACCAACAGTCGTTTTGCACTGTGCGCTGTGCTCTGGCGTAAACCAACAGCCGTTTTGCACTGTGCGCTGTGCTCTGGCGTAAACCAACAGCCGTTTTGCACTGTGCGCTGTGCTCTGGCGTAAACCAACAGCCGTTTTGCACTGTGCGCTATGCTTTTGAGTAAACCAACAGTCGTTTTGCACAGTGCGCTGTGCTCTGGCGTAAACCAACAGCCGTTTTGCACTGTGCGCTATGCTTTGGCGTAAACCAACAGTCGTTTTGCACTGTGCAGTATCCTTTTGCGTAAACCAGCAGTCGTTTTGCATTGTGCACTATGCTTTTGAGTAAACGAACAGCCGTTTTGCACTGTGCACTATGCTTTTGAGTAAACCAACAGTCGTTTTGCACTGTGCGGTGTGCTCTGGCGTAAACCAACAGTCGTTTTGCACTGTGCACTATGCTTTTGAGTAAACCAACAGTTGTTTTGCACTGTACACTATGCTTTTGCGTAAACCAGCAGTCGTTTTAAACTGTGCACTATGCTTTTAAGTAAACCAACAGTCGTTTTGCATTGTGCACTATGCTTTTGCCTGAACCAACAGTCGTTTTGCACTGTGCGCTGTGCTCTGGCGTAAACCAACAGCCGTTTTGCACTGTGCGCTGTGCTCTGGCGCAAACCAACAGCCGTTTTGCACTGTGCGCTGTGGTCTGGCATAAACGAACAGCCGTTTTGCACTGTGCACTATGCTTTTGAGTAAACCAACAGTCGTTTTGCACTGTGCGCTGTGCTCTGGCGTAAACCAACAGTCGTTTTGCACTGTGCGCTATGCTTTGGCGTAAACCAACAGTCGTTTTGCACTGTGCGCTGTGCTCTGGCGTAAACCAACAGTCGTTTTGCACTGTGCACTATGCTTTTGAGTAAACCAACAGTTGTTTTGCACTGTATACTATGCTTTTGCGTAAACCAGCAGTCGTTTTAAACTGTGCACTATGCTTTTAAGTAAACCAACAGTCGTTTTGCATTGTGCACTATGCTTTTGCCTAAACCAACAGTCGTTTTGCACTGTGCGCTGTGCTCTGGCGTAAACCAACAGCCCTTTTGCACTGTGCGCTGTGCTCCGGCGTAAACCAACAGCCGTTTTGCACTGTGCACTATGCTTTTGATTAAACCAACAGTCGTTTTGCACTGTGCGCTGTGCTCTGGCGTAAACCAACAGTCGTTTTGCACTGCGCGCTATGCTTTTGCCTAAACCAACAGTCGTTTTGCACTGTGCGCTGTGCTCTGGCGTAAACCAACAGCCGTTTTGCACTGTGCGCTGTGCTCTAGCGTAAACCAACAGCCGTTTTGCACTGTGCACTATGCTTTTGAGTAAACCAACAGTTGTTTTGCACTGTACACTATGCTTTTGCGTAAACCAGCAGTCGTTTTAAACTGTGCACTATGCTTTTAAGTAAACCAACAGTCGTTTTGCATTGTGCACTATGCTTTTGCCTAAACCAACAGTCTTTTTGCACTGTGCGCTGTGCTCTGGCGTAAACCAACAGCCGTTTTGCACTGTGCGCTATGCTTTTGAGTAAACCAACAGTCGTTTTGCACAGTGCGCTGTGCTCTGGCGTAAACCAACAGCCGTTTTGCACTGTGCGCTATGCTTTGGCGTAGACCAACAGTCGTTTTGCACTGTGCAGTATCCTTTTGCGTAAACCAGCAGTCGTTTTGCATTGTGCACTATGCTTTTGAGTAAACCAACAGTCGTTTTGCACTGTGCGCTGTGCTCTGGCGTAAACCAACAGTCGTTTTGCACTGTGCGCTGTGCTCTGGCGTAAACCAACACTCGTTTTGCACTGTGCGCTGTGCTCTGGCGTAAACCAACAGCCGTTTTGCACTGTGCGCTATGCTTTGGCGTAAACCAACAGTCGTTTTGCACTGTGCGCTGTGCTCTGGCGTAAACAAACAGCCGTTTTGCACTGTTCGCTGTGCTCTGGCATAAACGAACATCCGTTTTGCACTGTGCACTATGCTTTTGAGTAAACCAACAGGCGTTTTGCACTGTGCGCTGTGCTCTGGCGTAAACGAACAGTCGTTTTGCACTGTGCGCTGTGCTCTGGCGTAAACCAACAGTCGTTTTGCACTGTGCACTATGCTTTTGAGTAAACCAACAGTTGTTTTGCACTGTACATTATGCTTTTGCGTAAACCAGCAGTCGTTTTAAACTGTGTACTATGCTTTTAAGTAAACCAACAGTCGTTTTGCATTGTGCACTATGCTTTTGCCTAAACCAACAGTCGTTTTGCACTGTGCGCTGTGCTCTGGCGTAAACCAACAGCCCTTTTGCACTGTGCGCTGTGCTCTGGCGTAAACCAACAGCCGTTTTGCACTGTGCACTATGCTTTTGATTAAACCAACAGTCGTTTTGCACTGTGCGCTGTGCTCTGGCGTAAACCAACAGTCGTTTTGCACTGCGCGCTATGCTTTTGCCTAAACCAACAGTCGTTTTGCACTGTGCGCTGTGCTCTGGCGTAAACCAACAGCCGTTTTGCACTGTGCGCTGTGCTCTGGCGTAAACCAACAGCCGTTTTGCACTGTGCACTATGCTTTTGAGTAAACCAACAGTTGTTTTGCACTGTACACTATGCTTTTGCGTAAACCAGCAGTCGTTTTAAACTGTGCACTATGCTTTTAAGTAAACCAACAGTCGTTTTGCATTGTGCACTATGCTTTTGCCTAAACCAACAGTCGTTTTGCACTGTGCGCTGTGCTCTGGCGTAAACCAACACTCGTTTTGCACTGTGCGCTGTACTCTGGCGTAAACCAACAGCCGTTTTGCACTGTGCGCTATGCTTTGGCGTAAACCAACAGTCGTTTTGCACTGTGCGCTGTGCTCTGGCGTAAACAAACAGCCGTTTTGCACTGTTCGCTGTGCTCTGGCATAAACGAACAGCCGTTTTGCACTGTGCACTATGCTTTTGAGTAAACCAACAGTCGTTTTGCACTGTGCGCTGTGCTCTGGCGTAAACGAACAGTCGTTTTGCACTGTGCACTATGCTTTTGAGTAAACCAACAGTTGTTTTGCACTGTACACTATGCTTTTGCGTAAACCAGCAGTCGTTTTAAACTGTGCACTATGCTTTTAAGTAAACCAACAGTCGTTTTGCATTGTGCACTATGCTTTTGCCTAAACCAACAGTCGTTTTGCGTAAACAAACAGCCGTTTTGCACTGTGCGCTGTGCTCTGGCATAAACGAACAGCCGTTTTGCACTGTGCACTATTCTTTTGAGTAAACCAACAGTCGTTTTGCACTGTGCGCTGTGCTCTGGCGTAAACCAACAGCCGTTTTGCACTGTGCGCTGTGCTCTGGCGTAAACCAACAGTCGTTTTGCACTGTGCACTATGCTTTTGAGTAAACCAACAGTTGTTTTGCACCGTACACTATGCTTTTGCGTAAACCAGCAGTCGTTTTAAACTGTGCACTATGCTTTTAAGTAAACCAACAGTCGTTTTGCATTGTGCACTATGCTTTTGCCTAAACCAACAGTCGTTTTGCACTGTGCGCTGTGCTCTGGCGTAAACCAACAGCCGTTTTGCACTGTGCGCTGTGCTCTGGCGTAAACCAACAGCCGTTTTGCACTTCGCGCTGTGCTCTGGCGTAAACCAACAGTCGTTTTGCACTGTGCGCTGTGCTCTGGCGTAAACCAACAGTCGTTTTGCACTGTGCACTATGCTTTTGAGTAAACCAACAGCCGTTTTGCACTGTGCACTATGCTTTTGAGTAAACCAACAGTTGTTTTGCACTGTACACTATGCTTTTGCGTAAACCAAAAGTCGTTTTGCACTGTGCGCTATGCTTTGGCGTAAACCAACAGTCGTTTTGCACTGTGCGCTGTGCTCTGGCGTAAACCAACAGTCGTTTTGCACTGTGCACTATGCTTTTGAGTAAACCAACAGCCGTTTTGCACTGTGCACTATGCTTTTGAGTGAACCAACAGTTGTTTTGCACTGTACACTATGCTTTTGCGTAAACCAGCAGTCGTTTTAAACTGTGCACTATGCTTTTAAGTAAACCAACAGTCGTTTTGCATTGTGCACTATGCTTTTGCCTAAACCAACAGTCGTTTTGCACTGTGCGCTGTGCTCTGGCGTAAACCAACAGCCGTTTTGCACTGTGCGCTATGCTTTTGAGTAAACCAACAGTCGTTTTGCACAGTGCGCTGTGCTCTGGCGTAAACCAACAGCCGTTTTGCACTGTGCGCTATGCTTTGGCGTAAACCAACAGTCGTTTTGAACTGTGCAGTATCCTTTTGCGTAAACCAGCAGTCGTTTTGCATTGTGCACTATGCTTTTGAGTAAACCAACAGTCGTTTTGCACTGTGCGCTGTGCTCTGGCGTAAACCAACAGTCGTTTTGCACTGTGCGCTGTGCTCTGGCGTAAACCAACAGTCGTTTTGCACTGTGCGCTGTGCTTTGGCGTAAACCAACAGTCGTTTTGCACTGTGCAGTATCCTTTTGCGTAAACCAACAGTCATTTTGCACTGTGCAGTATCCTTTTGCGTAAACCAGCAGTCGTTTTGCATTGTGCACTATGCTTTTGCCTAAACCAATAGTCGTTTTGCACTGTGCGCTGTGCTCTGGCGTAAACCAACAGTCGTTTTGCACTGCGCGCTATGCTTTGGCGTAAACCAACAGTCGTTTTGCACCGTGCACTATGCTTTTGAGTAAACCAACAGTCGTTTTGCATTGTGCACTATGCTTTTGCCTAAACCAACAGTCGTTTTGCACTGTGCGCTGTGCTCTGGCGTAAACCAACAGCCGTTTTGCACTGTGCGCTGTGCTCTGGCGTAAACCAACAGCCGTTTTGCACTGTGCGCTGTGCTCTGGCGTAAACCAACAGCCGTTTTGCACTGTGCACTATGCTTTTGAGTATACCAATAGTCGTTTTGCATTGTGCACTATGCTTTTGCCTAAACCAATAGT
This sequence comes from Xylota segnis, assembly GCA_963583995.1. NCBI lineage: Eukaryota > Metazoa > Arthropoda > Insecta > Diptera > Syrphidae > Xylota > Xylota segnis. The sequence continues at coordinate 85,030,761 of OY757237.1, forward strand.
CGTTTTGCACTGTGCGCTGTGCTCTGGCGTAAACCAACAGCCCTTTTGCACTGTGCTCTGGCGTAAACCAACAGCCATTTTGCACTGTGCACTATGCTTTTGAGTAAACCAAAAGTCGTTTTGCACTGTACACTATGCTTTTGCGTAAACCAACAGTCGTTTTGCACTGTGCGCTATGCTTTTAAGTAAACCAACAGTCGTTTTGCATTGTGCACTATGCTTTTGCCTAAACCAACAGTCGTTTTGCACTGTGCGCTGTGCTCTGGCGTAAACCAACACTCGTTTTGCACTGTGCGCTGTGCTCTGGCGTAAACCAACAGCCGTTTTGCACTGTGCGCTATGCTTTGGCGTAAACCAACAGTCGTTTTGCACTGTGCGCTGTGCTCTGGCGTAAACAAACAGCCGTTTTGCACTGTTCGCTGTGCTCTGGCATAAACGAACAGCCGTTTTGCACTGTGCACTATGCTTTTGAGTAAACCAACAGTCGTTTTGCACTGTGCGCTGTGCTCTGGATAAACGAACAGTCGTTTTGCACTGTGCACTATGCTTTTGAGTAAACCAACAGTTGTTTTGCACTGTACACTATGCTTTTGCGTAAACCAGCAGTCGTTTTAAACTGTGCACTATGCTTTTAAGTAAACCAACAGTCGTTTTGCATTGTGCACTATGCTTTTGCCTAAACCAACAGTCGTTTTGCGTAAACAAACAGCCGTTTTGCACTGTGCGCTGTGCTCTGGCATAAACGAACAGCCGTTTTGCACTGTGCACTATTCTTTTGAGTAAACCAACAGTCGTTTTGCACTGTGCGCTGTGCTCTGGCGTAAACCAACAGTCGTTTTGCACTGTGCACTATGCTTTTGAGTAAACCAACAGTTGTTTTGCACCGTACACTATGCTTTTGCGTAAACCAGCAGTCGTTTTAAACTGTGCACTATGCTTTTAAGTAAACCAACAGTCGTTTTGCATTGTGCACTATGCTTTTGCCTAAACCAACAGTCGTTTTGCACTGTGCGCTGTGCTCTGGCGTAAACCAACAGCCGTTTTGCACTGTGCGCTGTGCTCTGGCGTAAACCAACAGCCGTTTTGCACTTTGCGCTGTGCTCTGGCGTAAACCAACAGTCGTTTTGCACTGTGCGCTGTGCTCTGGCGTAAACCAACAGTCGTTTTGCACTGTGCACTATGCTTTTGAGTAAACCAACAGCCGTTTTGCACTGTGCACTATGCTTTTGAGTAAACCAACAGTTGTTTTGCACTGTACACTATGCTTTTGCGTAAACCAGCAGTCGTTTTAAACTGTGCACTATGCTTTTAAGTAAACCAACAGTCGTTTTGCATTGTGCACTATGCTTTTGCCTAAACCAACAGTCGTTTTGCACTGTGCGCTGTGCTCTGGCGTAAACCAACAGCCGTTTTGCACTGTGCGCTATGCTTTTGAGTAAACCAACAGTCGTTTTGCACAGTGCGCTGTGCTCTGGCGTAAACCAACAGCCGTTTTGCACTGTGCGCTATGCTTTGGCGTAAACCAACAGTCGTTTTGAACTGTGCAGTATCCTTTTGCGTAAACCAGCAGTCGTTTTGCATTGTGCACTATGCTTTTGCCTAAACCAATAGTCGTTTTGCACTGTGCGCTGTGCTCTGGCGTAAACCAACAGTCGTTTTGCACTGCGCGCTATGCTTTGGCGTAAACCAACAGTCGTTTTGCACCGTGCACTATGCTTTTGAGTAAACCAACAGTCGTTTTGCATTGTGCACTATGCTTTTGCCTAAACCAACAGTCGTTTTGCACTGTGCGCTGTGCTCTGGCGTAAACCAACAGCCGTTTTGCACTGTGCGCTGTGCTCTGGCGTAAACCAACAGCCGTTTTGCACTGTGCGCTGTGCTCTGGCGTAAACCAACAGCCGTTTTGCACTGTGCACTATGCTTTTGAGTATACCAATAGTCGTTTTGCATTGTGCACTATGCTTTTGCCTAAACCAATAGTCGTTTTGCACTGTGCGCTGTGCTCTGGCGTAAACCAACAGCCCTTTTGCACTGTGCTCTGGCGTAAACCAACAGCCATTTTGCACTGTGCACTATGCTTTTGAGTAAACCAAAAGTCGTTTTGCACTGTACACTATGCTTTTGCGTAAACCAACAGTCGTTTTGCACTGTGCGCTATGCTTTTGAGTAAACCAACAGTTGTTTTGCACTGTACACTATGCTTTTGCGTAAACCAGCAGTCGTTTTAAACTGTGCACTATGCTTTTAAGTAAACCAACAGTCGTTTTGCATTGTGCACTATGCTTTTGCCTAAACCAACAGTCGTTTTGCACTGTGCGCTGTGCTCTGGCGTAAACCAACACTCGTTTTGCACTGTGCGCTGTGCTCTGGCGTAAACCAACAGCCGTTTTGCACTGTGCGCTATGCTTTGGCGTAAACCAACAGTCGTTTTGCACTGTGCGCTGTGCTCTGGCGTAAACAAACAGCCGTTTTGCACTGTTCGCTGTGCTCTGGCATAAACGAACAGCCGTTTTGCACTGTGCACTATGCTTTTGAGTAAACCAACAGTCGTTTTGCACTGTGCGCTGTGCTCTGGATAAACGAACAGTCGTTTTGCACTGTGCACTATGCTTTTGAGTAAACCAACAGTCGTTTTGCACTGTGCAGTATCCTTTTGCGTAAACCAACAGTCATTTTGCACTGTGCAGTATCCTTTTGCGTAAACCAGCAGTCGTTTTGCATTGTGCACTATGCTTTTGCCTAAACCAATAGTCGTTTTGCACTGTGCGCTGTGCTCTGGCGTAAACCAACAGTCGTTTTGCACTGCGCGCTATGCTTTGGCGTAAACCAACAGTCGTTTTGCACCGTGCACTATGCTTTTGAGTAAACCAACAGTCGTTTTGCATTGTGCACTATGCTTTTGCCTAAACCAACAGTCGTTTTGCACTGTGCGCTGTGCTCTGGCGTAAACCAACAGCCGTTTTGCACTGTGCGCTGTGCTCTGGCGTAAACCAACAGCCGTTTTGCACTGTGCGCTGTGCTCTGGCGTAAACCAACAGCCGTTTTGCACTGTGCACTATGCTTTTGAGTATACCAATAGTCGTTTTGCATTGTGCACTATGCTTTTGCCTAAACCAATAGTCGTTTTGCACTGTGCGCTGTGCTCTGGCGTAAACCAACAGCCCTTTTGCACTGTGCTCTGGCGTAAACCAACAGCCATTTTGCACTGTGCACTATGCTTTTGAGTAAACCAAAAGTCGTTTTGCACTGTACACTATGCTTTTGCGTAAACCAACAGTCGTTTTGCACTGTGCGCTATGCTTTTGAGTAAACCAACAGTTGTTTTGCACTGTACACTATGCTTTTGCGTAAACCAGCAGTCGTTTTAAACTGTGCACTATGCTTTTAAGTAAACCAACAGTCGTTTTGCATTGTGCACTATGCTTTTGCCTAAACCAACAGTCGTTTTGCACTGTGCGCTGTGCTCTGGCGTAAACCAACACTCGTTTTGCACTGTGCGCTGTGCTCTGGCGTAAACCAACAGCCGTTTTGCACTGTGCGCTATGCTTTGGCGTAAACCAACAGTCGTTTTGCACTGTGCGCTGTGCTCTGGCGTAAACAAACAGCCGTTTTGCACTGTTCGCTGTGCTCTGGCATAAACGAACAGCCGTTTTGCACTGTGCACTATGCTTTTGAGTAAACCAACAGTCGTTTTGCACTGTGCGCTGTGCTCTGGATAAACGAACAGTCGTTTTGCACTGTGCACTATGCTTTTGAGTAAACCAACAGTTGTTTTGCACTGTACACTATGCTTTTGCGTAAACCAGCAGTCGTTTTAAACTGTGCACTATGCTTTTAAGTAAACCAACAGTCGTTTTGCATTGTGCACTATGCTTTTGCCTAAACCAACAGTCGTTTTGCGTAAACAAACAGCCGTTTTGCACTGTGCGCTGTGCTCTGGCATAAACGAACAGCCGTTTTGCACTGTGCACTATTCTTTTGAGTAAACCAACAGTCGTTTTGCACTGTGCGCTGTGCTCTGGCGTAAACCAACAGTCGTTTTGCACTGTGCACTATGCTTTTGAGTAAACCAACAGTTGTTTTGCACCGTACACTATGCTTTTGCGTAAACCAGCAGTCGTTTTAAACTGTGCACTATGCTTTTAAGTAAACCAACAGTCGTTTTGCATTGTGCACTATGCTTTTGCCTAAACCAACAGTCGTTTTGCACTGTGCGCTGTGCTCTGGCGTAAACCAACAGCCGTTTTGCACTGTGCGCTGTGCTCTGGCGTAAACCAACAGCCGTTTTGCACTTTGCGCTGTGCTCTGGCGTAAACCAACAGTCGTTTTGCACTGTGCGCTGTGCTCTGGCGTAAACCAACAGTCGTTTTGCACTGTGCACTATGCTTTTGAGTAAACCAACAGCCGTTTTGCACTGTGCACTATGCTTTTGAGTAAACCAACAGTTGTTTTGCACTGTACACTATGCTTTTGCGTAAACCAGCAGTCGTTTTAAACTGTGCACTATGCTTTTAAGTAAACCAACAGTCGTTTTGCATTGTGCACTATGCTTTTGCCTAAACCAACAGTCGTTTTGCACTGTGCGCTGTGCTCTGGCGTAAACCAACAGCCGTTTTGCACTGTGCGCTATGCTTTTGAGTAAACCAACAGTCGTTTTGCACAGTGCGCTGTGCTCTGGCGTAAACCAACAGCCGTTTTGCACTGTGCGCTATGCTTTGGCGTAAACCAACAGTCGTTTTGAACTGTGCAGTATCCTTTTGCGTAAACCAGCAGTCGTTTTGCATTGTGCACTATGCTTTTGCCTAAACCAATAGTCGTTTTGCACTGTGCGCTGTGCTCTGGCGTAAACCAACAGTCGTTTTGCACTGCGCGCTATGCTTTGGCGTAAACCAACAGTCGTTTTGCACCGTGCACTATGCTTTTGAGTAAACCAACAGTCGTTTTGCATTGTGCACTATGCTTTTGCCTAAACCAACAGTCGTTTTGCACTGTGCGCTGTGCTCTGGCGTAAACCAACAGCCGTTTTGCACTGTGCGCTGTGCTCTGGCGTAAACCAACAGCCGTTTTGCACTGTGCGCTGTGCTCTGGCGTAAACCAACAGCCGTTTTGCACTGTGCACTATGCTTTTGAGTATACCAATAGTCGTTTTGCATTGTGCACTATGCTTTTGCCTAAACCAATAGTCGTTTTGCACTGTGCGCTGTGCTCTGGCGTAAACCAACAGCCCTTTTGCACTGTGCTCTGGCGTAAACCAACAGCCATTTTGCACTGTGCACTATGCTTTTGAGTAAACCAAAAGTCGTTTTGCACTGTACACTATGCTTTTGCGTAAACCAACAGTCGTTTTGCACTGTGCGCTATGCTTTTGAGTAAACCAACAGTTGTTTTGCACTGTACACTATGCTTTTGCGTAAACCAGCAGTCGTTTTAAACTGTGCACTATGCTTTTAAGTAAACCAACAGTCGTTTTGCATTGTGCACTATGCTTTTGCCTAAACCAACAGTCGTTTTGCACTGTGCGCTGTGCTCTGGCGTAAACCAACACTCGTTTTGCACTGTGCGCTGTGCTCTGGCGTAAACCAACAGCCGTTTTGCACTGTGCGCTATGCTTTGGCGTAAACCAACAGTCGTTTTGCACTGTGCGCTGTGCTCTGGCGTAAACAAACAGCCGTTTTGCACTGTTCGCTGTGCTCTGGCATAAACGAACAGCCGTTTTGCACTGTGCACTATGCTTTTGAGTAAACCAACAGTCGTTTTGCACTGTGCGCTGTGCTCTGGATAAACGAACAGTCGTTTTGCACTGTGCACTATGCTTTTGAGTAAACCAACAGTTGTTTTGCACTGTACACTATGCTTTTGCGTAAACCAGCAGTCGTTTTAAACTGTGCACTATGCTTTTAAGTAAACCAACAGTCGTTTTGCATTGTGCACTATGCTTTTGCCTAAACCAACAGTCGTTTTGCGTAAACAAACAGCCGTTTTGCACTGTGCGCTGTGCTCTGGCATAAACGAACAGCCGTTTTGCACTGTGCACTATTCTTTTGAGTAAACCAACAGTCGTTTTGCACTGTGCGCTGTGCTCTGGCGTAAACCAACAGTCGTTTTGCACTGTGCACTATGCTTTTGAGTAAACCAACAGTTGTTTTGCACCGTACACTATGCTTTTGCGTAAACCAGCAGTCGTTTTAAACTGTGCACTATGCTTTTAAGTAAACCAACAGTCGTTTTGCATTGTGCACTATGCTTTTGCCTAAACCAACAGTCGTTTTGCACTGTGCGCTGTGCTCTGGCGTAAACCAACAGCCGTTTTGCACTGTGCGCTGTGCTCTGGCGTAAACCAACAGCCGTTTTGCACTTTGCGCTGTGCTCTGGCGTAAACCAACAGTCGTTTTGCACTGTGCGCTGTGCTCTGGCGTAAACCAACAGTCGTTTTGCACTGTGCACTATGCTTTTGAGTAAACCAACAGCCGTTTTGCACTGTGCACTATGCTTTTGAGTAAACCAACAGTTGTTTTGCACTGTACACTATGCTTTTGCGTAAACCAGCAGTCGTTTTAAACTGTGCACTATGCTTTTAAGTAAACCAACAGTCGTTTTGCATTGTGCACTATGCTTTTGCCTAAACCAACAGTCGTTTTGCACTGTGCGCTGTGCTCTGGCGTAAACCAACAGCCGTTTTGCACTGTGCGCTATGCTTTTGAGTAAACCAACAGTCGTTTTGCACAGTGCGCTGTGCTCTGGCGTAAACCAACAGCCGTTTTGCACTGTGCGCTATGCTTTGGCGTAAACCAACAGTCGTTTTGAACTGTGCAGTATCCTTTTGCGTAAACCAGCAGTCGTTTTGCATTGTGCACTATGCTTTTGAGTAAACCAACAGTCGTTTTGCACTGTGCGCTGTGCTCTGGCGTAAACCAACAGTCGTTTTGCACTGTGCGCTGTGCTCTGGCGTAAACCAACAGTCGTTTTGCACTGTGCGCTGTGCTTTGGCGTAAACCAACAGTCGTTTTGCACTGTGCAGTATCCTTTTGCGTAAACCAACAGTCATTTTGCACTGTGCAGTATCCTTTTGCGTAAACCAGCAGTCGTTTTGCATTGTGCACTATGCTTTTGCCTAAACCAATAGTCGTTTTGCACTGTGCGCTGTGCTCTGGCGTAAACCAACAGTCGTTTTGCACTGCGCGCTATGCTTTGGCGTAAACCAACAGTCGTTTTGCACCGTGCACTATGCTTTTGAGTAAACCAACAGTCGTTTTGCATTGTGCACTATGCTTTTGCCTAAACCAACAGTCGTTTTGCACTGTGCGCTGTGCTCTGGCGTAAACCAACAGCCGTTTTGCACTGTGCGCTGTGCTCTGGCGTAAACCAACAGCCGTTTTGCACTGTGCGCTGTGCTCTGGCGTAAACCAACAGCCGTTTTGCACTGTGCACTATGCTTTTGAGTATACCAATAGTCGTTTTGCATTGTGCACTATGCTTTTGCCTAAACCAATAGTCGTTTTGCACTGTGCGCTGTGCTCTGGCGTAAACCAACAGCCCTTTTGCACTGTGCTCTGGCGTAAACCAACAGCCATTTTGCACTGTGCACTATGCTTTTGAGTAAACCAAAAGTCGTTTTGCACTGTACACTATGCTTTTGCGTAAACCAACAGTCGTTTTGCACTGTGCGCTATGCTTTTGAGTAAACCAACAGTTGTTTTGCACTGTACACTATGCTTTTGCGTAAACCAGCAGTCGTTTTAAACTGTGCACTATGCTTTTAAGTAAACCAACAGTCGTTTTGCATTGTGCACTATGCTTTTGCCTAAACCAACAGTCGTTTTGCACTGTGCGCTGTGCTCTGGCGTAAACCAACACTCGTTTTGCACTGTGCGCTGTGCTCTGGCGTAAACCAACAGCCGTTTTGCACTGTGCGCTATGCTTTGGCGTAAACCAACAGTCGTTTTGCACTGTGCGCTGTGCTCTGGCGTAAACAAACAGCCGTTTTGCACTGTTCGCTGTGCTCTGGCATAAACGAACAGCCGTTTTGCACTGTGCACTATGCTTTTGAGTAAACCAACAGTCGTTTTGCACTGTGCGCTGTGCTCTGGATAAACGAACAGTCGTTTTGCACTGTGCACTATGCTTTTGAGTAAACCAACAGTTGTTTTGCACTGTACACTATGCTTTTGCGTAAACCAGCAGTCGTTTTAAACTGTGCACTATGCTTTTAAGTAAACCAACAGTCGTTTTGCATTGTGCACTATGCTTTTGCCTAAACCAACAGTCGTTTTGCGTAAACAAACAGCCGTTTTGCACTGTGCGCTGTGCTCTGGCATAAACGAACAGCCGTTTTGCACTGTGCACTATTCTTTTGAGTAAACCAACAGTCGTTTTGCACTGTGCGCTGTGCTCTGGCGTAAACCAACAGTCGTTTTGCACTGTGCACTATGCTTTTGAGTAAACCAACAGTTGTTTTGCACCGTACACTATGCTTTTGCGTAAACCAGCAGTCGTTTTAAACTGTGCACTATGCTTTTAAGTAAACCAACAGTCGTTTTGCATTGTGCACTATGCTTTTGCCTAAACCAACAGTCGTTTTGCACTGTGCGCTGTGCTCTGGCGTAAACCAACAGCCGTTTTGCACTGTGCGCTGTGCTCTGGCGTAAACCAACAGCCGTTTTGCACTTTGCGCTGTGCTCTGGCGTAAACCAACAGTCGTTTTGCACTGTGCGCTGTGCTCTGGCGTAAACCAACAGTCGTTTTGCACTGTGCACTATGCTTTTGAGTAAACCAACAGCCGTTTTGCACTGTGCACTATGCTTTTGAGTAAACCAACAGTTGTTTTGCACTGTACACTATGCTTTTGCGTAAACCAGCAGTCGTTTTAAACTGTGCACTATGCTTTTAAGTAAACCAACAGTCGTTTTGCATTGTGCACTATGCTTTTGCCTAAACCAACAGTCGTTTTGCACTGTGCGCTGTGCTCTGGCGTAAACCAACAGCCGTTTTGCACTGTGCGCTATGCTTTTGAGTAAACCAACAGTCGTTTTGCACAGTGCGCTGTGCTCTGGCGTAAACCAACAGCCGTTTTGCACTGTGCGCTATGCTTTGGCGTAAACCAACAGTCGTTTTGAACTGTGCAGTATCCTTTTGCGTAAACCAGCAGTCGTTTTGCATTGTGCACTATGCTTTTGCCTAAACCAATAGTCGTTTTGCACTGTGCGCTGTGCTCTGGCGTAAACCAACAGTCGTTTTGCACTGCGCGCTATGCTTTGGCGTAAACCAACAGTCGTTTTGCACCGTGCACTATGCTTTTGAGTAAACCAACAGTCGTTTTGCATTGTGCACTATGCTTTTGCCTAAACCAACAGTCGTTTTGCACTGTGCGCTGTGCTCTGGCGTAAACCAACAGCCGTTTTGCACTGTGCGCTGTGCTCTGGCGTAAACCAACAGCCGTTTTGCACTGTGCGCTGTGCTCTGGCGTAAACCAACAGCCGTTTTGCACTGTGCACTATGCTTTTGAGTATACCAATAGTCGTTTTGCATTGTGCACTATGCTTTTGCCTAAACCAATAGTCGTTTTGCACTGTGCGCTGTGCTCTGGCGTAAACCAACAGCCCTTTTGCACTGTGCTCTGGCGTAAACCAACAGCCATTTTGCACTGTGCACTATGCTTTTGAGTAAACCAAAAGTCGTTTTGCACTGTACACTATGCTTTTGCGTAAACCAACAGTCGTTTTGCACTGTGCGCTATGCTTTTGAGTAAACCAACAGTTGTTTTGCACTGTACACTATGCTTTTGCGTAAACCAGCAGTCGTTTTAAACTGTGCACTATGCTTTTAAGTAAACCAACAGTCGTTTTGCATTGTGCACTATGCTTTTGCCTAAACCAACAGTCGTTTTGCACTGTGCGCTGTGCTCTGGCGTAAACCAACACTCGTTTTGCACTGTGCGCTGTGCTCTGGCGTAAACCAACAGCCGTTTTGCACTGTGCGCTATGCTTTGGCGTAAACCAACAGTCGTTTTGCACTGTGCGCTGTGCTCTGGCGTAAACAAACAGCCGTTTTGCACTGTTCGCTGTGCTCTGGCATAAACGAACAGCCGTTTTGCACTGTGCACTATGCTTTTGAGTAAACCAACAGTCGTTTTGCACTGTGCGCTGTGCTCTGGATAAACGAACAGTCGTTTTGCACTGTGCACTATGCTTTTGAGTAAACCAACAGTTGTTTTGCACTGTACACTATGCTTTTGCGTAAACCAGCAGTCGTTTTAAACTGTGCACTATGCTTTTAAGTAAACCAACAGTCGTTTTGCATTGTGCACTATGCTTTTGCCTAAACCAACAGTCGTTTTGCGTAAACAAACAGCCGTTTTGCACTGTGCGCTGTGCTCTGGCATAAACGAACAGCCGTTTTGCACTGTGCACTATTCTTTTGAGTAAACCAACAGTCGTTTTGCACTGTGCGCTGTGCTCTGGCGTAAACCAACAGTCGTTTTGCACTGTGCACTATGCTTTTGAGTAAACCAACAGTTGTTTTGCACCGTACACTATGCTTTTGCGTAAACCAGCAGTCGTTTTAAACTGTGCACTATGCTTTTAAGTAAACCAACAGTCGTTTTGCATTGTGCACTATGCTTTTGCCTAAACCAACAGTCGTTTTGCACTGTGCGCTGTGCTCTGGCGTAAACCAACAGCCGTTTTGCACTGTGCGCTGTGCTCTGGCGTAAACCAACAGCCGTTTTGCACTTTGCGCTGTGCTCTGGCGTAAACCAACAGTCGTTTTGCACTGTGCGCTGTGCTCTGGCGTAAACCAACAGTCGTTTTGCACTGTGCACTATGCTTTTGAGTAAACCAACAGCCGTTTTGCACTGTGCACTATGCTTTTGAGTAAACCAACAGTTGTTTTGCACTGTACACTATGCTTTTGCGTAAACCAGCAGTCGTTTTAAACTGTGCACTATGCTTTTAAGTAAACCAACAGTCGTTTTGCATTGTGCACTATGCTTTTGCCTAAACCAACAGTCGTTTTGCACTGTGCGCTGTGCTCTGGCGTAAACCAACAGCCGTTTTGCACTGTGCGCTATGCTTTTGAGTAAACCAACAGTCGTTTTGCACAGTGCGCTGTGCTCTGGCGTAAACCAACAGCCGTTTTGCACTGTGCGCTATGCTTTGGCGTAAACCAACAGTCGTTTTGAACTGTGCAGTATCCTTTTGCGTAAACCAGCAGTCGTTTTGCATTGTGCACTATGCTTTTGAGTAAACCAACAGTCGTTTTGCACTGTGCGCTGTGCTCTGGCGTAAACCAACAGTCGTTTTGCACTGTGCGCTGTGCTTTGGCGTAAACCAACAGTCGTTTTGCACTGTGCAGTATCCTTTTGCGTAAACCAACAGTCATTTTGCACTGTGCAGTATCCTTTTGCGTAAACCAGCAGTCGTTTTGCATTGTGCACTATGCTTTTGCCTAAACCAATAGTCGTTTTGCACTGTGCGCTGTGCTCTGGCGTAAACCAACAGTCGTTTTGCACTGCGCGCTATGCTTTGGCGTAAACCAACAGTCGTTTTGCACCGTGCACTATGCTTTTGAGTAAACCAACAGTCGTTTTGCATTGTGCACTATGCTTTTGCCTAAACCAACAGTCGTTTTGCACTGTGCGCTGTGCTCTGGCGTAAACCAACAGCCGTTTTGCACTGTGCGCTGTGCTCTGGCGTAAACCAACAGCCGTTTTGCACTGTGCGCTGTGCTCTGGCGTAAACCAACAGCCGTTTTGCACTGTGCACTATGCTTTTGAGTAAACCAATAGTCGTTTTGCATTGTGCACTATGCTTTTGCCTAAACCAATAGTCGTTTTGCACTGTGCGCTGTGCTCTGGCGTAAACCAACAGCCCTTTTGCACTGTGCTCTGTGCTCTGGCGTAAACCAACAGCCATTTTGCACTGTGCACTATGCTTTTGAGTAAACCAACAGTCGTTTTGCACTGTGCACTATGCTTTTGCGTAAACCAAAAGTCGTTTTGCACTGTACACTATGCTTTTGCGTAAACCAACAGTCGTTTTGCACTGTGCGCTATGCTTTGGCGTAAACCAACAGTCGTTTTGCACTGTGCGCTGTGCTCTGGCGTAAACCAACAGTCGTTTTGCACTGTGCACTATGCTTTTGAGTAAACCAACAGCCGTTTTGCACTGTGCACTATGCTTTTGAGTAAACCAACAGCCGTTTTGCACTGTGCACTATGCTTTTGAGTAAACCAACAGTTGTTTTGCACTGTACACTATGCTTTTGAGTAAACCAACAGTCGTTTTGCACTGTGCGCTGTGCTCTGGCGTAAACCAACGGCCGTTTTGCACTGTGCGCTGTGCTCTGGCATAAACCAGCAGCCGTTTTGCACCGTGCACTATGCTTTTGAGTAAACCAACAGTCGTTTTGCATTGTGCACTATGCTTTTGCCTAAACCAACAGTCGTTTTGCACTGTGCGCTGTGCTCTGGCGTAAACCAACAGCCGTTTTGCACTGTGCGCTGTGCTCTGGCGTAAACCAACAGTCGTTTTGCATTGTGCACTATGCTTTTGCCTAAACCAACAGTCGTTTTGCACTGTGCGCTGTGCTCTGGCGTAAACCAACAGCCGTTTTGCACCGTGCACTATGCTTTTGAGTAAACCAACAGTCGTTTTGCATTGTGCACTATGCTTTTGCCTAAACCAACAGCCGTTTTGCACTGTGCGCTGTGCGCTGTGCTCTGGCGTAAACCAACAGCCGTTTTGCACTGTGCGCTGTGCTCTGGCGTAAACCAACAGTCGTTTTGCATTGTGCACTATGCTTTTGCCTAAACCAACAGTCGTTTTGCACTGTGCGCTGTGCTCTGGCGTAAACCAACAATCGTTTTGCACTGTGCACTATGCTTTTGAGTAAACCAACAGCCGTTTTGCACTGTGCACTATGCTTTTGAGTAAACCAACAGTTGTTTTGCACTGTACACTATGCTTTTGCGTAAACCAGCAGTCGTTTTAAACTGTGCACTATGCTTTTAAGTAAACCAACAGTCGTTTTGCATTGTGCACTATGCTTTTGCCTAAACCAACAGTCGTTTTGCACTGTGCGCTGTGCTCTGGCGTAAACCAACAGCCGTTTTGCACTGTGCGCTGTGCTCTGGCGTAAACCAACAGCCCTTTTGCACTGTGCGCTGTGCTCTGGCGTAAACCAACAGCCCTTTTGCACTGTGCGCTGTGCTCTGGCGTAAACCAACAGCCGTTTTGCACTGTGCACTATGCTTTTGATTAAACCAACAGTCGTTTTGCACTGTGCGCTGTGCTCTGGCGTAAACCAACAGTCGTTTTGCACTGCGCGCTATGCTTTTGCCTAAACCAACAGTCGTTTTGCACTGTGCGCTGTGCTCTGGCGTAAACCAACAGCCGATTTGCACTGTGCACTATGCTTTTGAGTAAACCAACAGTTGTTTTGCACTGTACACTATGCTTTTGCGTAAACCAGCAGTCGTTTTAAACTGTGCACTATGCTTTTAAGTAAACCAACAGTCGTTTTGCATTGTGCACTATGCTTTTGCCTAAACCAACAGTCGTTTTGCACTGTGCGCTGTGCTCTGGCGTAAACCAACAGCCGTTTTGCACTGTGCGCTATGCTTTTGAGTAAACCAACAGTCGTTTTGCACAGTGCGCTGTGCTCTGGCGTAAACCAACAGCCGTTTTGCACTGTGCGCTATGCTTTGGCGTAAACCAACAGTCGTTTTGCACTGTGCAGTATCCTTTTGCGTAAACCAGCAGTCGTTTTGCATTGTGCACTATGCTTTTGAGTAAACCAACAGTCGTTTTGCACTGTGCGCTGTGCTCTGGCGTAAACCAACAGTCGTTTTGCACTGTGCGCTGTGCTCTGGCGTAAACCAACACTCGTTTTGCACTGTGCGCTGTGCTCTGGCGTAAACCAACAGCCGTTTTGCACTGTGCGCTATGCTTTGGCGTAAACCAACAGTCGTTTTGCACTGTGCGCTGTGCTCTGGCGTAAACAAACAGCCGTTTTGCACTGTTCGCTGTGCTCTGGCATAAACGAACAGCCGTTTTGCACTGTGCACTATGTTTTGAGTAAACCAACAGTCGTTTTGCACTGTGCGCTGTGCTCTGGCGTAAACGAACAGTCGTTTTGCACTGTGCACTATGCTTTTGAGTAAACCAACAGTTGTTTTGCACTGTACACTATGCTTTTGCGTAAACCAGCAGTCGTTTTAAACTGTGCACTATGCTTTTAAGTAAACCAACAGTCGTTTTGCATTGTGCACTATGCTTTTGCTTAAACCAACAGTCGTTTTGCGTAAACAAACAGCCGTTTTGCACTGTGCGCTGTGCTCTGGCATAAACGAACAGCCGTTTTGCACTGTGCACTATTCTTTTGAGTAAACCAACAGTCGTTTTGCACTGTGCGCTGTGCTCTGGCGTAAACCAACAGCCGTTTTGCACTGTGCACTATGCTTTTGAGTAAACCAACAGTTGTTTTGCACTGTACACTATGCTTTTGCGTAAACCAGCAGTCGTTTTAAACTGTGCACTATGCTTTTAAGTAAACCAACAGTCGTTTTGCATTGTGCACTATGCTTTTGCCTAAACCAACAGTCGTTTTGCACTGTGCGCTGTGCTCTGGCGTAAACCAACAGCCGTTTTGCACTGTGCGCTATGCTTTTGAGTAAACCAACAGTCGTTTTGCACAGTGCGCTGTGCTCTGGCGTAAACCAACAGCCGTTTTGCACTGTGCGCTATGCTTTGGCGTAAACCAACAGTCGTTTTGCACTGTGCAGTATCCTTTTGCGTAAACCAGCAGTCGTTTTGCATTGTGCACTATGCTTTTGAGTAAACCAACAGTCGTTTTGCACTGTGCGCTGTGCTCTGGCGTAAACCAACACTCGTTTTGCACTGTGCGCTGTGCTCTGGCGTAAACCAACAGCCGTTTTGCACTGTGCGCTATGCTTTGGCGTAAACCAACAGTCGTTTTGCACTGTGCGCTGTGCTCTGGCGTAAACAAACAGCCGTTTTGCACTGTTCGCTGTGCTCTGGCATAAACGAACAGCCGTTTTGCACTGTGCACTATGCTTTTGAGTAAACCAACAGTCGTTTTGCACTGTGCGCTGTGCTCTGGCGTAAACGAACAGTCGTTTTGCACTGTGCACTATGCTTTTGAGTAAACCAACAGTTGTTTTGCACTGTACACTATGCTTTTGCGTAAACCAGCAGTCGTTTTAAACTGTGCACTATGCTTTTAAGTAAACCAACAGTCGTTTTGCATTGTGCACTATGCTTTTGCCTAAACCAACAGTCGTTTTGCGTAAACAAACAGCCGTTTTGCACTGTGCACTATTCTTTTGAGTAAACCAACAGTCGTTTTGCACTGTGCGCTGTGCTCTGGCGTAAACCAACAGTCGTTTTGCACTGTGCACTATGCTTTTGAGTAAACCAACAGTTGTTTTGCACCGTACACTATGCTTTTGCGTAAACCAGCAGTCGTTTTAAACTGTGCACTATGCTTTTAAGTAAACCAACAGTCGTTTTGCATTGTGCACTATGCTTTTGCCTAAACCAACAGTCGTTTTGCACTGTGCGCTGTGCTCTGGCGTAAACCAACAGCCGTTTTGCACTGTGCGCTGTGCTCTGGCGTAAACCAACAGCCGTTTTGCACTTTGCGCTGTGCTCTGGCGTAAACCAACAGTCGTTTTGCACTGTGCGCTGTGCTCTGGCGTAAACCAACAGTCGTTTTGCACTGTGCACTATGCTTTTGAGTAAACCAACAGCCGTTTTGCACTGTGCACTATGCTTTTGAGTAAACCAACAGTTGTTTTGCACTGTACACTATGCTTTTGCGTAAACCAAAAGTCGTTTTGCACTGTGCGCTATGCTTTGGCGTAAACCAACAGTCGTTTTGCACTGTGCGCTGTGCTCTGGCGTAAACCAACAGTCGTTTTGCACTGTGCACTATGCTTTTGAGTAAACCAACAGCCGTTTTGCACTGTGCACTATGCTTTTGAGTAAACCAACAGTTGTTTTGCACTGTACACTATGCTTTTGCGTAAACCAGCAGTCGTTTTAAACTGTGCACTATGCTTTTAAGTAAACCAACAGTCGTTTTGCATTGTGCACTATGCTTTTGCCTAAACCAACAGTCGTTTTGCACTGTGCGCTGTGCTCTGGCGTAAACCAACATCCGTTTTGCACTGTGCGCTATGCTTTTGAGTAAACCAACAGTCGTTTTGCACAGTGCGCTGTGCTCTGGCGTAAACCAACAGCCGTTTTGCACTGTGCGCTATGCTTTGGCGTAAACCAACAGTCGTTTTGCACTGTGCAGTATCCTTTTGCGTAAACCAGCAGTCGTTATGCATTGTGCACTATGCTTTTGAGTAAACCAACAGTCGTTTTGCACTGTGCGCTGTGCTCTGGCGTAAACCAACAGTCGTTTTGCACTGTGCGCTGTGCTCTGGCGTAAACCAACAGTCGTTTTGCACTGTGCGCTGTGCTTTGGCGTAAACCAACAGTCGTTTTGCACTGTGCAGTATCCTTTTGCGTAAACCAACAGTCATTTTGCACTGTGCAGTATACTTTTGCGTAAACCAGCAGTCGTTTTGCATTGTGCACTATGCTTTTGCCTAAACCAATAGTCGTTTTGCACTGTGCGCTGTGCTCTGGCGTAAACCAACAGTCGTTTTGCACTGCGCGCTATGCTTTGGCGTAAACCAACAGTCGTTTTGCACCGTGCACTATGCTTTTGAGTAAACCAACAGTCGTTTTGCATTGTGCACTATTCTTTTGCCTAAACCAACAGTCGTTTTGCACTGTGCACTATGCTTTTGAGTAAACCAACAGCCGTTTTGCACTGTGCGCTGTGCTCTGGCGTAAACCAACAGCCGTTTTGCACTGTGCGCTGTGCTCTGGCGTAAACCAACAGCTGTTTTGCACTGTGCACTATGCTTTTGAGTAAACCAACAGTCGTTTTGCATTGTGCACTATGCTTTTGCCTAAACCAATAGTCGTTTTGCACTGTGCGCTGTGCTCTGGCGTAAACCAACAGCCCTTTTGCACTGTGCTCTGTGCTCTGGCGTAAACCAACAGCCATTTTGCACTGTGCACTATGCTTTTGAGTAAACCAACAGTCGTTTTGCACTGTGCACTATGCTTTTGCGTAAACCAAAAGTCGTTTTGCACTGTACACTATGCTTTTGCGTAAACCAACAGTCGTTTTGCACTGTGCGCTATGCTTTGGCGTAAACCAACAGTCGTTTTGCACTGTGCGCTGTGCTCTGGCGTAAACCAACAGTCGTTTTGCACTGTGCACTATGCTTTTGAGTAAACCAACAGCCGTTTTGCACTGTGCACTATGCTTTTGAGTAAACCAACAGCCGTTTTGCACTGTGCACTATGCTTTTGAGTAAACCAACAGTTGTTTTGCACTGTACACTATGCTTTTGAGTAAACCAACAGTCGTTTTGCACTGTGCGCTGTGCTCTGGCGTAAACCAACGGCCGTTTTGCACTGTGCGCTGTGCTCTGGCATAAACCAGCAGCCGTTTTGCACCGTGCACTATGCTTTTGAGTAAACCAACAGTCGTTTTGCATTGTGCACTATGCTTTTGCCTAAACCAACAGTCGTTTTGCACTGTGCGCTGTGCTCTGGCGTAAACCAACAGCCGTTTTGCACTGTGCGCTGTGCGCTGTGCTCTGGCGTAAACCAACAGCCGTTTTGCACTGTGCGCTGTGCTCTGGCGTAAACCAACAGTCGTTTTGCATTGTGCACTATGCTTTTGCCTAAACCAACAGTCGTTTTGCATTGTGCGCTGTGCTCTGGCGTAAACCAACAGCCGTTTTGCACCGTGCGCTGTGCTCTGGCGTAAACCAACAGTCGTTTTGCACAACAATCGTTTTGCACTGTGCACTATGCTTTTGAGTAAACCAACAGCCGTTTTGCACTGTGCACTATGCTTTTGAGTAAAAAAACAGTCGTTTTGCACTGTGCGCTATGCTTTGGCGTAAACCAACAGTCGTTTTGCACTGTGCGCTGTGCTCTGGCATAAACCAACAGTCGTTTTGCACTGTGCACTATGCTTTTGAGTAAACCAACAGCCGTTTTGCACTGTGCACTATGCTTTTGAGTAAACCAACAGTTGTTTTGCACTGTGCGCTGTGCTCTGGCGTAAACCAACAGCCGTTTTGCACTGTGCGCTATGCTTTTGAGTAAACCAACAGTCGTTTTGCACAGTGCGCTGTGCTCTGGCGTAAACCAACAGCCGTTTTGCACTGTGCGCTATGCTTTGGCGTAAACCAACAGTCGTTTTGCACTGTGCAGTATCCTTTTGCGTAAACCAGCAGTCGTTTTGCATTGTGCACTATGCTTTTGAGTAAACCAACAGTCGTTTTGCACTGTGCGCTGTGCTCTGGCGTAAACCAACAGTCGTCTTGCACTGTGCGCTGTGCTCTGGCGTAAACCAACAGTCGTTTTGCACTGCGCGCTATGCTTTGGCGTAAACCAACAGTCGTTTTGCACCGTGCACTATGCTTTTGAGTAAACCAACAGTCGTTTTGCATTGTGCACTATGCTTTTGCCTAAACCAACAGTCGTTTTGCACTGTGCGCTGTGCTCTGGCGTAATCCAACTGCCGTTTTGCACTGTGCGCTGTGCTCTGGCGTAAACCAACAGCCGTTTTGCACTGCGCGCAGTGCTCTGGCGTAAACCAACAGCCGTTTTGCACTGCGCGCTGTGCTCTGGCGTAAACCAACAGTCGTTTTGCACTGTGCGCTGTGCTCTGGCGTAAACCAACTGCCGTTTTGCACTGTGCGCTGTGCTCTGGCGTAAACCAACAGCCGTTTTGCACTGTGCGCTGTGCTCTGGCGTAAACCAACAGCCCTTTTGCACTGTGCTCTGTGCTCTGGCGTAAACCAACAGCCGTTTTGCACTGTGCACTATGCTTTTGAGTAAACCAACAGTCGTTTTGCACTGTGCACTATGCTTTTGCGTAAACCAAAAGTCGTTTTGCACTGTGCACTATGCTTTTGAGTAAACCAACAGTCGTTTTGCACTGTGCACTATGCTTTTGCGTAAACCAAAAGTCGTTTTGCACTGTGCGCTGTACTCTGGCGTAAACCAACAGCCGTTTTGCACTGTGCGCTGTGCTCCGGCGTAAACCAACAGTCGTTTTGCACTGTGCGCTATGCTGTGGCGTAAACCAACAGTCGTTTTGCACTGTGCACTATGCTTTTGCCTAAACCAAAAGTCGTTTTGCATTGTGCACTATGCTTTTGAGTAAACCAACAGTCGTTTTGCACTGTGCGCTGTGCTCTGGCGTAAGCCAACAGCCGTTTTGCACTGTGCACTATGCTTTTGAGTAAACCAACAGTTGTTTTGCACTGTGCGCTGTGCTCTGGCGTAAACCAACAGCCATTTTGCACTGTGCGCTGTGCTCTGGCGTAAACCAACAGCCGTTTTGCACTGTGCACTATGCTTTTGAGTAAACCAACAGTCGTTTTGCACTGTGCACTATGCTTTTGAGTAAACCAGCAGTCGTTTTGCACTGTGCGCTGTGCTCTGGCGTAAACCAACAGCCCTTTTGCACTGTGCGCTATGCTTTGGCGTAAACCAACAGTCGTTTTGCACCGTGCACTATGCTTTTGAGTAAACCAACAGTCGTTTTGCATTGTGCACTATGCTTTTGCCTAAACCAACAGTCGTTTTGCACTGTGCGCTGTGCTCTGGCGTAAACCAACAGCCGTTTTGCACTGTGCGCTGTGCTCTGGCGTATACCAACAGCCGTTTTGCACTGTGCGCTGTGCTCTGGCGTAAACCAACAGCCGTTTTGCACTGTGCACTATGCTTTTGAGTAAACCAACAGTCGTTTTGCATTGTGCACTATGCTTTTGCCTAAACCAACAGTCGTTTTGCACTGTGCGCTGTGCTCTGGCGTAAACCAACAGCCGTTTTGCACTGTGCGCTGTGCTCCGGCGTAAACCAACAGTCGTTTTGCACTGTGCGCTATGCTTTGGCGTAAACCAACAGTCGTTTTGCACTGTGCGCTGTGCTCTGGCGTAAACCAACAGTCGTTTTGCACTGTGCACTATGCTTTTGAGTAAACCAACAGCCGTTTTGCACTGTGCACTATGCTTTTGAGTAAACCAACAGTTGTTTTGCACTGTACACTATGCTTTTGCGTAAACCAGCAGTCGTTTTAAACTGTGCACTATGCTTTTAAGTAAACCAACAGTTGTTTTGCACTGTACACTATGCTTTTGCGTAAACCAGCAGTCGTTTTAAACTGTGCACTATGCTTTTAAGTAAACCAACAGTCGTTTTGCATTGTGCACTATGCTTTTGCCTAAACCAACAGTCGTTTTGCACTGTGCGCTGTGCTCTGGCGTAAACCAACAGCCGTTTTGCACTGTGCGCTATGCTTTTGAGTAAACCAACAGTCGTTTTGCACAGTGCGCTGTGCTCTGGCGTAAACCAACAGCCGTTTTGCACTGTGCACTATGCTTTTGAGTAAACCAACAGCCGTTTTGCACTGTGCACTATGCTTTTGAGTAAACCAACAGTTGTTTTGCACTGTACACTATGCTTTTGCGTAAACCAACAGCCGTTTTGCACTGTGCGCTGTGCTCCGGCGTAAACCAACAGTCGTTTTGCACTGTGCGCTGTGCTCTGGCGTAAACCAACAGCCGTTTTGCACCGTGCGCTGTGCTCTGGCGTAAACCAACAGTCGTTTTGCACTGTGCGCTGTGCTCTGGCGTAAACCAACAATCGTTTTGCACTGTGCACTATGCTTTTGAGTAAACCAACACCCGTTTTGCACTGTGCACTATGCTTTTGAGTAAACCAACAGTCGTTTTGCATTGTGCACTATGCTTTTGCCTAAACCAACAGTCGTTTTGCACTGTGCGCTGTGCTCTGGCGTAAACCAACAGCCGTTTTGCACTGTGCGCTGTGCTCCGGCGTAAACCAACAGTCGTTTTGCACTGTGCGCTATGCTTTGGCGTAAACCAACAGTCGTTTTGCACTGTGCGCTGTGCTCTGGCGTAAACCAACAGTCGTTTTGCACTGTGCACTATGCTTTTGAGTAAACCAACAGCCGTTTTGCACTGTGCACTATGCTTTTGAGTAAACCAACAGTTGTTTTGCACTGTACACTATGCTTTTGCGTAAACCAGCAGTCGTTTTAAACTGTGCACTATGCTTTTAAGTAAACCAACAGTTGTTTTGCACTGTACACTATGCTTTTGCGTAAACCAGCAGTCGTTTTAAACTGTGCACTATGCTTTTAAGTAAACCAACAGTCGTTTTGCATTGTGCACTATGCTTTTGCCTAAACCAACAGTCGTTTTGCACTGTGCGCTGTGCTCTGGCGTAAACCAACAGCCGTTTTGCACTGTGCGCTATGCTTTTGAGTAAACCAACAGTCGTTTTGCACAGTGCGCTGTGCTCTGGCGTAAACCAACAGCCGTTTTGCACTGTGCACTATGCTTTTGAGTAAACCAACAGCCGTTTTGCACTGTGCACTATGCTTTTGAGTAAACCAACAGTTGTTTTGCACTGTACACTATGCTTTTGCGTAAACCAACAGCCGTTTTGCACTGTGCGCTGTGCTCCGGCGTAAACCAACAGTCGTTTTGCACTGTGCGCTGTGCTCTGGCGTAAACCAACAGCCGTTTTGCACCGTGCGCTGTGCTCTGGCGTAAACCAACAGTCGTTTTGCACTGTGCGCTGTGCTCTGGCGTAAACCAACAATCGTTTTGCACTGTGCACTATGCTTTTGAGTAAACCAACACCCGTTTTGCACTGTGCACTATGCTTTTGAGTAAAAAAACAGTCGTTTTGCACTGTGCGCTATGCTTTGGCGTAAACCAACAGTCGTTTTGCACTGTGCGCTGTGCTCTGGCGTAAACCAACAGCCGTTTTGCACTGTGCGCTGTGCTCTGGCGTATACCAACAGCCGTTTTGCACTGTGCGCTGTGCTCTGGCGTAAACCAACAGCCGTTTTGCACTGTGCACTATGCTTTTGAGTAAACCAACAGTCGTTTTGCATTGTGCACTATGCTTTTGCCTAAACCAACAGTCGTTTTGCACTGTGCGCTGTGCTCTGGCGTAAACCAACAGCCGTTTTGCACTGTGCGCTGTGCTCCGGCGTAAACCAACAGTCGTTTTGCACTGTGCGCTATGCTTTGGCGTAAACCAACAGTCGTTTTGCACTGTGCGCTGTGCTCTGGCGTAAACCAACAGTCGTTTTGCACTGTGCACTATGCTTTTGAGTAAACCAACAGCCGTTTTGCACTGTGCACTATGCTTTTGAGTAAACCAACAGTTGTTTTGCACTGTACACTATGCTTTTGCGTAAACCAGCAGTCGTTTTAAACTGTGCACTATGCTTTTAAGTAAACCAACAGTTGTTTTGCACTGTACACTATGCTTTTGCGTAAACCAGCAGTCGTTTTAAACTGTGCACTATGCTTTTAAGTAAACCAACAGTCGTTTTGCATTGTGCACTATGCTTTTGCCTAAACCAACAGTCGTTTTGCACTGTGCGCTGTGCTCTGGCGTAAACCAACAGCCGTTTTGCACTGTGCGCTATGCTTTTGAGTAAACCAACAGTCGTTTTGCACAGTGCGCTGTGCTCTGGCGTAAACCAACAGCCGTTTTGCACTGTGCACTATGCTTTTGAGTAAACCAACAGCCGTTTTGCACTGTGCACTATGCTTTTG
Organism: Xylota segnis; assembly: GCA_963583995.1. Classification (NCBI taxonomy): domain Eukaryota; kingdom Metazoa; phylum Arthropoda; class Insecta; order Diptera; family Syrphidae; genus Xylota; species Xylota segnis. Next base: position 85,053,466 of record OY757237.1, read on the forward strand.
AGTAAACCAACAGTTGTTTTGCACTGTACACTATGCTTTTGCGTAAACCAACAGCCGTTTTGCACTGTGCGCTGTGCTCCGGCGTAAACCAACAGTCGTTTTGCACTGTGCGCTGTGCTCTGGCGTAAACCAACAGCCGTTTTGCACCGTGCGCTGTGCTCTGGCGTAAACCAACAGTCGTTTTGCACTGTGCGCTGTGCTCTGGCGTAAACCAACAGTCGTTTTGCACTGTGCACTATGCTTTTGAGTAAACCAACACCCGTTTTGCACTGTGCACTATGCTTTTGAGTAAACCAACAGTCGTTTTGCATTGTGCACTATGCTTTTGCCTAAACCAACAGTCGTTTTGCACTGTGCGCTGTGCTCTGGCGTAAACCAACAGCCGTTTTGCACTGTGCGCTGTGCTCCGGCGTAAACCAACAGTCGTTTTGCACTGTGCGCTTTGCTTTGGCGTAAACCAACAGTCGTTTTGCACTGTGCGCTGTGCTCTGGCGTAAACCAACAGTCGTTTTGCACTGTGCACTATGCTTTTGAGTAAACCAACAGCCGTTTTGCACTGTGCACTATGCTTTTGAGTAAACCAACAGTTGTTTTGCACTGTACACTATGCTTTTGCGTAAACCAGCAGTCGTTTTAAACTGTGCACTATGCTTTTAAGTAAACCAACAGTTGTTTTGCACTGTACACTATGCTTTTGCGTAAACCAGCAGTCGTTTTAAACTGTGCACTATGCTTTTAAGTAAACCAACAGTCGTTTTGCATTGTGCACTATGCTTTTGCCTAAACCAACAGTCGTTTTGCACTGTGCGCTGTGCTCTGGCGTAAACCAACAGCCGTTTTGCACTGTGCGCTATGCTTTTGAGTAAACCAACAGTCGTTTTGCACAGTGCGCTGTGCTCTGGCGTAAACCAACAGCCGTTTTGCACTGTGCACTATGCTTTTGAGTAAACCAACAGCCGTTTTGCACTGTGCACTATGCTTTTGAGTAAACCAACAGTTGTTTTGCACTGTACACTATGCTTTTGCGTAAACCAACAGCCGTTTTGCACTGTGCGCTGTGCTCCGGCGTAAACCAACAGTCGTTTTGCACTGTGCGCTGTGCTCTGGCGTAAACCAACAGCCGTTTTGCACCGTGCGCTGTGCTCTGGCGTAAACCAACAGTCGTTTTGCACTGTGCGCTGTGCTCTGGCGTAAACCAACAATCGTTTTGCACTGTGCACTATGCTTTTGAGTAAACCAACACCCGTTTTGCACTGTGCACTATGCTTTTGAGTAAAAAAACAGTCGTTTTGCACTGTGCGCTATGCTTTGGCGTAAACCAACAGTCGTTTTGCACTGTGCGCTGTGCTCTGGCATAAACCAACAGTCGTTTTGCACTGTGCACTATGCTTTTGAGTAAACCAACAGCCGTTTTGCACTGTGCACTATGCTTTTGAGTAAACCAACAGTTGTTTTGCACTGCACTGTGTCGTTTTAAACTGTGCACGTTTTGCATTGTGCACTATGCTTTTGCCTAAACCAACAGTCGTTTTGCACTGTGCGCTGTGCTCTGGCGTAAACCAACAGCCGTTTTGCAATGTGCGCTATGCTTTTGAGTAAACCAACAGTCGTTTTGCACAGTGCGCTGTGCTCTGGCGTAAACCAACAGCCGTTTTGCACTGTGCACTATGCTTTTGAGTAAACCAACAGCCGTTTTGCACTGTGCACTATGCTTTTGAGTAAACCAACAGTTGTTTTGCACTGTACACTATGCTTTTGCGTAAACCAACAGCCGTTTTGCACTGTGCGCTGTGCTCCGGCGTAAACCAACAGTCGTTTTGCACTGTGCGCTGTGCTCTGGCGTAAACCAACAGCCGTTTTGCACCGTGCGCTGTGCTCTGGCGTAAACCAACAGTCGTTTTGCACTGTGCGCTGTGCTCTGGCGTAAACCAACAATCGTTTTGCACTGTGCACTATGCTTTTGAGTAAACCAACACCCGTTTTGCACTGTGCACTATGCTTTTGAGTAAAAAAACAGTCGTTTTGCACTGTGCGCTATGCTTTGGCGTAAACCAACAGTCGTTTTGCACTGTGCGCTGTGCTCTGGCATAAACCAACAGTCGTTTTGCACTGTGCACTATGCTTTTGAGTAAACCAACAGCCGTTTTGCACTGTGCACTATGCTTTTGAGTAAACCAACAGTTGTTTTGCACTGTACACTATGCTTTTGCGTAAACCAGCAGTCGTTTTAAACTGTGCACTATGCTTTTAAGTAAACCAACAGTCGTTTTGCATTGTGCACTATGCTTTTGCCTAAACCAACAGTCGTTTTGCACTGTGCGCTGTGCTCTGGCATAAACCAACAGCCGTTTTGCACTGTGCGCTATGCTTTTGAGTAAACCAACAGTCGTTTTGCACAGTGCGCTGTGCTCTGGCGTAAACCAACAGCCGTTTTGCACTGTGCGCTATGCTTTGGCGTAAACCAACAGTCGTTTTGCACTGTGCAGTATCCTTTTGCGTAAACCAGCAGTCGTTTTGCATTGTGCACTATGCTTTTGAGTAAACCAACAGTCGTTTTGCACTGTGCGCTGTGCTCTGGCGTAAACCAACAGCCGTTTTGCACTGTGCGCTATGCTTTTGAGTAAACCAACAGTCGTTTTGCACAGTGCGCTGTGCTCTGGCGTAAACCAACAGCCGTTTTGCACTGTGCGCTATGCTTTGGCGTAAACCAACAGTCGTTTTGCACTGTGCAGTATCCTTTTGCGTAAACCAGCAGTCGTTTTGCATTGTGCACTATGCTTTTGAGTAAACCAACAGTCGTTTTGCACTGTGCGCTGTGCTCTGGCGTAAACCAACAGTCGTTTTGCACTGTGCGCTGTGCTCTGGCGTAAACCAACAGTCGTTTTGCACTGCGCGCTATGCTTTGGCGTAAACCAACAGTCGTTTTGCACCGTGCACTATGCTTTTGAGTAAACCAACAGTCGTTTTGCATTGTGCACTATGCTTTTGCCTAAACCAACAGTCGTTTTGCACTGTGCGCTGTGCTCTGGCGTAATCCAACTGCCGTTTTGCACTGTGCGCTGTGCTCTGGCGTAAACCAACAGCCGTTTTGCACTGTGCACTATGCTTTTGAGTAAACCAACAGTCGTTTTGCACTGTGCACTATGCTTTTGCGTAAACCAAAAGTCGTTTTGCACTGTGCACTATGCTTTTGAGTAAACCAACAGTCGTTTTGCACTGTGCACTATGCTTTTGCGTAAACCAACAGTCGTTTTGCACTGTGCGCTATGCTTTGGCGTAAACCAACAGTCGTTTTGCACTGTGCACTATGCTTTTGCGTAAACCAAAAGTCGTTTTGCATTGTGCACTATGCTTTTGAGTAAACCAACAGTCGTTTTGCACTGTGCGCTGTGCTCTGGCGTAAACCAACAGCCGTTTTGCACTGTGCACTATGCTTTTGAGTAAACCAACAGTCGTTTTGCACTGTGCACTATGCTTTTGAGTAAACCAACAGTCGTTTTGCACTGTGCGCTGTGCTCTGGCGTAAACCAACAGCCCTTTTGCACTGTGCGCTATGCTTTGGCGTAAACCAACAGTCGTTTTGCACCGTGCACTATGCTTTTGAGTAAACCAACAGTCGTTTTGCATTGTGCACTATGCTTTTGCCTAAACCAACAGTCGTTTTGCACTGTGCGCTGTGCTCTGGGGTAAACCAACAGCCGTTTTGCACTGTGCGCTGTGCTCTGGCGTATACCAACAGCCGTTTTGCACTGTGCGCTGTGCTCTGGCGTAAACCAACAGCCGTTTTGCACTGTGCACTATGCTTTTGAGTAAACCAACAGTCGTTTTGCATTGTGCACTATGCTTTTGCCTAAACCAACTGTCGTTTTGCACTGTGCGCTGTGCTCTGGCGTAAACCAACAGCCGTTTTGCACTGTGCGCTGTGCTCCGGCGTAAACCAACAGTCGTTTTGCACTGTGCGCTATGCTTTGGCGTAAACCAACAGTCGTTTTGCACTGTGCGCTGTGCTCTGGCGTAAACCAACAGTCGTTTTGCACTGTGCACTATGCTTTTGAGTAAACCAACAGCCGTTTTGCACTGTGCACTATGCTTTTGAGTAAACCAACAGTTGTTTTGCACTGTACACTATGCTTTTGCGTAAACCAGCAGTCGTTTTAAACTGTGCACTATGCTTTTAAGTAAACCAACAGTCGTTTTGCATTGTGCACTATGCTTTTGCCTAAACCAACAGTCGTTTTGCACTGTGCGCTGTGCTCTGGCGTAAACCAACAGCCGTTTTGCACTGTGCGCTATGCTTTTGAGTAAACCAACAGTCGTTTTGCACAGTGCGCTGTGCTCTGGCGTAAACCAACAGCCGTTTTGCACTGTGCGCTATGCTTTGGCGTAAACCAACAGTCGTTTTGCACTGTGCGCTGTGCTCTGGCGTAAACCAACAGTCGTTTTGCACTGCGCGCTATGCTTTGGCGTAAACCAACAGTCGTTTTGCACCGTGCACTATGCTTTTGAGTAAACCAACAGTCGTTTTGCATTGTGCACTATGCTTTTGCCTAAACCAACAGTCGTTTTGCACTGTGCGCTGTGCTCTGGCGTAAACCAACAGCCGTTTTGCACTGTGCGCTGTGCCTTTGAGTAAGCCAACAGTCGTTTTGCACTGTGCACTATGCTTTTGCGTAAACCAAAAGTCGTTTTTCACTGTGCGCTGTGCTCTGGCGTAAACCAACTGCCGTTTTGCACTGTGCGCTGTGCTCTGGCGTAAACCAACAGTCGTTTTGCACTGTGCGCTGTGCTCTGGCGTAAACCAACAGCCGTTTTGCACTGTGCGCTGTGCTCTGGCGTAAACCAACAGTCGTTTTGCACTGTGCGCTGTGCTCTGGCGTAAACCAACAGCCGTTTTGCACTGTGCGCTGTGCTCTGGCGTAAACCAACAGCCGTTTTGCACTGTGCGCTGTGCTCTGGCGTAAACCAACAGCCGTTTTGCACTGTGCAGTATCCTTTTGCGTAAACCAGCAGTCGTTTTGCATTGTGCACTATGCTTTTGAGTAAACCAACAGTCGTTTTGCACTGTGCACTATGCTTTTGCGTAAACCAATAGTCGTTTTGCACTGTGCGCTGTGCTCTGGCGTAAACCAACAGTCGTTTTGCACTGCGCGCTATGCTTTGGCGTAAACCAACAGTCGTTTTGCACCGTGCACTATGCTTTTGAGTAAACCAACAGTCGTTTTGCATTGTGCACTATGCTTTTGCCTAAACCAATAGTCGTTTTGCACTGTGCGCTGTGCTCTGGCGTAAACCAACAGCCCTTTTGCACTGTGCGCTGTGCTCTGGCATAAACGAACAGCCGTTTTGCACTGTGCACTATGCTTTTGAGTAAACCAACAGTCGTTTTGCTCTGTGCGCTGTGCTCTGGCGTAAACCAACAGTCGTTTTGCATTGTGCACTATGCTTTTGCGTAAACCAACAGTCGTTTTGCACTGTGTACTATGCTTTTGAGTAAACCAACAGTCGTTTTGCACTGTGCACTATGCTCTTGAGTAAACCAACAGTCGTTTTGCACTGTGTACTATGCTTTTGAGTAAACCAACAGTCGTTTTGCACTGTGCACTATGCTTTTGCGTAAACCACAAGTCGTTTTGCATTGTGCACTATGCTTTTGAGTAAACCAACAGTCGTTTTGCACTGTGCGCTGTGCTCTGGCGTAAACCAACAGTCGTTTTGCACTGTGCGCTGTGCTCTGGCGTAAACCAACAGCCGTTTTGCACTGTGCGCTGTGCTTTGGCATAAACGAACAGCCGTTTTGCACTGTGCGCTGTGCTCTGGCGTAAACCAACAGCCCTTTTGCACTGTGCGCTGTGCTCTGGCGTAAACCAACAGCCGTTTTGCACTGTGCACTATGCTTTTGAGTAAACCAACAGTCGTTTTGCACTGCGCGCTATGCTTTGGCGTAAACCAACAGTCGTTTTGCACTGTGCACTATGCTTTTGAGTAAACCAACAGTCGTTTTGCATTGTGCACAATGCTTTTGCCTAAACCAACAGTCGTTTTGCACTGTGCGCTGTGCTCTGGCGTAAACCAACAGCCGTTTTGCACTGTGCGCTGTGCTCTGGCATAAACGAACAGCTGTTTTGCACTGTGCACTATGCTGTTGAGTAAACCAACAGTCGGTTTGCACTGTGCACTATGCTTTTGCCTAAACCAATAGTCGTTTTGCACTGTGCGCTGTGCTCTGGCGTAAACCAACAGTCGTTTTGCACTGTGCGCTGTGCTCTGGCATAAACCCACAGCCGTTTTGCACTGTGCGCTGTGCTCTGGCATAAACGAACAGCCGTTTTGCACTGTGCACTATGCTTTTGAATATACCAACAGTCGTTTTGCACTGTGCGCTGTGCTCTGGCGTAAACCAACAGCCGTTTTGCACTGTGCGCTGTGCTCTGGCGTAAACCAACAGCCGTTTTGCACTGTGCGCTGTGCTCTGGCGTAAACCAACAGCCGTTTTGCACTGTGCGCTGTGCTCTGGCATAAACGAACAGCCGTTTTGCACTGTGCACTATGCTTTTGAGTAAACCAACAGTCGTTTTGCACTGCGCGCTGTGCTCTGGCATAAACCAACAGCCGTTTTGCACTGTGCACTATGCTTTTGAGTAAACCAACAGTCGTTTTGCATTGTGCACAATGCTTTTGCCTAAACCAACAGTCGTTTTGCACTGTGCGCTGTGCTCTGGCGTAAACCAACAGCCGTTTTGCACTGTGCGCTGTGCTCTGGCATAAACGAACAGCTGTTTTGCACTGTGCACTATGCTGTTGAGTAAACCAACAGTCGGTTTGCACTGTGCGCTGTGCTCTGGCGTAAACCAACAGTCGTTTTGCACTGTGCGCTGTGCTCTGGCGTAAACCAACAGTCGTTTTGCACTGTGCACTATGCTTTTGAGTAAACCAACAGTCGTTTTGCACTGTGCGCTGTGCTCTGGCGTAAACCAACAGTCGTTTTGCACTGTGCGCTGTGCTCTGGCGTAAACCAACAGCCGTTTTGCACTGTGCGCTGTGCTCTGGCATAAACGAACAGCCGTTTTGCACTGTGCGCTGTGCTCTGGCGTAAACCAACAGCCCTTTTGCACTGTGCGCTGTGCTCTGGCGTAAACCAACAGCCGTTTTGCACTGTGCACTATGCTTTTGAGTAAACCAACAGTCGTTTTGCACTGCGCGCTATGCTTTGGCGTAAATAAACAGTCGTTTTGCACTGTGCACTATGCTTTTGAGTAAACCAACAGTCGTTTTGCACTGTGCGCTGTGCTCTGGCGTAAACCAACAGCCCTTTTGCACTGTGCGCTATGCTATGGCGTAAACCAACAGTCGTTTTGCACCGTGCACTATGCTTTTGAGTAAACCAACAGTCGTTTTGCATTGTGCACTATGCTTTTGCCTAAACCAACAGTCGTTTTGCACTGTGCGCTGTGCTCTGGGGTAAACCAACAGCCGTTTTGCACTGTGCGCTGTGCTCTGGCGTATACCAACAGCCGTTTTGCACTGTGCGCTGTGCTCTGGCGTAAACCAACAGTCGTTTTGCACTGTGCGCTATGCTTTGGCGTAAACCAACAGTCGTTTTGCACTGTGCGCTGTGCTCTGGCGTAAACCAACAGTCGTTTTGCACTGTGCACTATGCTTTTGAGTAAACCAACAGTCGTTTTGCATTGTGCACTATGCTTTTGCCTAAACCAACTGTCGTTTTGCACTGTGCGCTGTGCTCTGGCGTAAACCAACAGCCGTTTTGCACTGTGCGCTGTGCTCCGGCGTAAACCAACAGTCGTTTTGCACTGTGCGCTATGCTTTGGCGTAAACCAACAGTCGTTTTGCACTGTGCGCTGTGCTCTGGCGTAAACCAACAGTCGTTTTGCACTGTGCACTATGCTTTTGAGTAAACCAACAGCCGTTTTGCACTGTGCACTATGCTTTTGCGTAAACCAGCAGTCGTTTTAAACTGTGCACTATGCTTTTAAGTAAACCAACAGTCGTTTTGCATTGTGCACTATGCTTTTGCCTAAACCAACAGTCGTTTTGCACTGTGCGCTGTGCTCTGGCGTAAACCAACAGCCGTTTTGCACTGTGCGCTATGCTTTTGAGTAAACCAACAGTCGTTTTGCACAGTGCGCTGTGCTCTGGCGTAAACCAACAGCCGTTTTGCACTGTGCGCTATGCTTTGGCGTAAACCAACAGTCGTTTTGCACTGTGCAGTATCCTTTTGCGTTAACCAGCAGTCGTTTTGCATTGTGCACTATGCTTTCGAGTAAACCAACAGTCGTTTTGCACTGTGCGCTGTGCTCTGGCGTAAACCAACAGTCGTTTTGCACTGTGCGCTGTGCTCTGGCGTAAACCAACAGTCGTTTTGCACTGCGCGCTATGCTTTGGCGTAAACCAACAGTCGTTTTGCACCGTGCACTATGCTTTTGAGTAAACCAACAGTCGTTTTGCATTGTGCACTATGCTTTTGCCTAAACCAACAGTCGTTTTGCACTGTGCGCTGTGCTCTGGCGTAAACCAACAGCCGTTTTGCACTGTGCGCTGTGCCTTTGAGTAAGCCAACAGTCGTTTTGCACTGTGCACTATGCTTTTGCGTAAACCAAAAGTCGTTTTGCACTGTGCGCTGTGCTCTGGCGTAAACCAACTGCCGTTTTGCACTGTGCGCTGTGCTCTGGCGTAAACCAACAGTCGTTTTGCACTGTGCGCTGTGCTCTGGCGTAAACCAACAGCCGTTTTGCACTGTGCGCTGTGCTCTGGCGTAAACCAACAGTCGTTTTGCACTGTGCGCTGTGCTCTGGCGTAAACCAACAGCCGTTTTGCACTGTGCGCTGTGCTCTGGCGTAAACCAACAGTCGTTTTGCACCGTGCACTATGCTTTTGAGTAAACCAACAGTCGTTTTGCATTGTGCACTATGCTTTTGCCTAAACCAATAGTCGTTTTGCACTGTGCGCTGTGCTCTGGCGTAAACCAACAGCCCTTTTGCACTGTGCGCTGTGCTCTGGCATAAACGAACAGCCGTTTTGCACTGTGCACTATGCTTTTGAGTAAACCAACAGTCGTTTTGCACTGTGCGCTGTGCTCTGGCGTAAACCAACAGTCGTTTTGCATTGTGCACTATGCTTTTGCGTAAACCAACAGTCGTTTTGCACTGTGTACTATGCTTTTGAGTAAACCAAAAGTCGTTTTGCACTGTGCACTATGCTCTTGAGTAAACCAACAGTCGTTTTGCACTGTGTACTATGCTTTTGAGTAAACCAACAGTCGTTTTGCACTGTGCACTATGCTTTTGCGTAAACCACAAGTCGTTTTGCATTGTGCACTATGCTTTTGAGTAAACCAACAGTCGTTTTGCACTGTGCGCTGTGCTCTGGCGTAAACCAACAGCCGTTTTGCACTGTGCGCTATGCTTTGGCGTAAACCAACAGTCGTTTTGCACTGTGCAGTATCCTTTTGCGTAAACCAGCAGTCGTTTTGCATTGTGCACTATGCTTTTGAGTAAACCAACAGTCGTTTTGCACTGTGCACTATGCTTTTGCGTAAACCAATAGTCGTTTTGCACTGTGCGCTGTGCTCTGGCGTAAACCAACAGTCGTTTTGCACTGCGCGCTATGCTTTGGCGTAAACCAACAGTCGTTTTGCACCGTGCACTATGCTTTTGAGTAAACCAACAGTCGTTTTGCATTGTGCACTATGCTTTTGCCTAAACCAATAGTCGTTTTGCACTGTGCGCTGTGCTCTGGCGTAAACCAACAGCCCTTTTGCACTGTGCGCTGTGCTCTGGCATAAACGAACAGCCGTTTTGCACTGTGCACTATGCTTTTGAGTAAACCAACAGTCGTTTTGCACTGTGCGCTGTGCTCTGGCGTAAACCAACAGTCGTTTTGCACTGTGTACTATGCTTTTGAGTAAACCAACAGTCGTTTTGCACTGTGCACTATGCTCTTGAGTAAACCAACAGTCGTTTTGCACTGTGTACTATGCTTTTGAGTAAACCAACAGTCGTTTTGCACTGTGCACTATGCTTTTGCGTAAACCACAAGTCGTTTTGCATTGTGCACTATGCTTTTGAGTAAACCAACAGTCGTTTTGCACTGTGCGCTGTGCTCTGGCGTAAACCAACAGTCGTTTTGCACTGTGCGCTGTGCTCTGGCGTAAACCAACAGCCGTTTTGCACTGTGCGCTGTGCTCTGGCATAAACCAACAGCCGTTTTGCACTGTGCACTATGCTTTTGAGTAAACCAACAGTCGTTTTGCATTGTGCACTATGCTTTTGCCTAAACCAATAGTCGTTTTGCACTGTGCGCTGTGCTCTGGCGTAAACCAACAGTCGTTTTGCACTGTGCAGTATCCTTTTGCGTAAACCGGCAGTCGTTTTGCACTGTGCACTATGCTTTTGAGTAAGCCAACAGTCGTTTTGCATTGTGCACTATGCTTTTGAGTAAACCAAAAGTCGTTTTGCATTGTGCACTGTGCTTTTGAGTAAACCAACAGTCGTTTTGCACTGTGCGCTGTGCTCTGGCGTAAACCAACAGTCGTTTTGCACTGTGCGCTGTGCTCTGGCGTAAACCAACAGTCGTTTTGCACTGTGCAGTATCCTTTTGCATAAACCAGCAGTCGTTTTGCACTGTGCACTATGCTTTTGAGTAAGCCAACAGTCGTTTTGCACTGTGCACTATGCTTTTGCGTAAACCAAAAGTCGTTTTGCATTGTGCACTATGCTTTTGAGTAAACCAACAGTCGTTTTGCACTGTGCGCTGTGCTCTGGCGTAAACCAACAGCCGTTTTGCACTTTGCGCTGTGCTCTGGCATAAACCAACAGCCGTTTTGCACTGTGCACTATGCTTTTGAGTAAACCAACAGTCGTTTTGCATTGTGCACAATGCTTTTGCCTAAACCAACAGTCGTTTTGCACTGTGCGCTGTGCTCTGGCGTAAACCAACAGCCGTTTTGCACTGTGCGCTGTGCTCTGGCATAAACGAACAGCTGTTTTGCACTGTGCACTATGCTGTTGAGTAAACCAACAGTCGGTTTGCACTGTGCGCTGTGCTCTGGCGTAAACCAACAGCCGTTTTGCACTTTGCGCTGTGCTCTGGCATAAGCCAACAGCCGTTTTGCACTGTGCACTATGCTTTTGAGTAAACCAACAGTCGTTTTGCATTGTGCACAATGCTTTTGCCTAAACCAACAGTCGTTTTGCACTGTGCGCTGTGCTCTGGCGTAAACCAACAGCCGTTTTGCACTGTGCGCTGTGCTCTGGCATAAACGAACAGCTGTTTTGCACTGTGCACTATGCTGTTGAGTAAACCAACAGTCGGTTTGCACTGTGCGCTGTGCTCTGGCGTAAACCAACAGTCGTTTTGCACTGTGCGCTGTGCTCTGGCGTAAACCAACAGTCGTTTTGCACTGTGCACTATGCTTTTGAGTAAACCAACAGTCGTTTTGCACTGTGCGCTGTGCTCTGGCGTAAACCAACAGTCGTTTTGCACTGTGCGCTGTGCTCTGGCGTAAACCAACAGCCGTTTTGCACTGTGCGCTGTGCTCTGGCATAAACGAACAGCCGTTTTGCACTGTGCGCTGTGCTCTGGCGTAAACCAACAGCCGTTTTGCACTGTGCGCTGTGCTCTGGCATAAACGAACAGCCGTTTTGCACTGTGCACTATGCTTTTGAGTAAACCAACAGTCGTTTTGCACTGTGTACTATGCTTTTGAGTAAGCCAACAGTCGTTTTGCACTGTGCACTATGCTTTTGCGTAAACCACAAGTCGTTTTGCATTGTGCACTATGCTTTTGAGTAAACCAACAGTCGTTTTGCACTGCGCGCTATGCTTTTGAGTAAACCAACAGTCGTTTTGCACTGTGCACTATGCTTTTGCGTAAACCACAAGTCGTTTTGCATTGCGCACTATGCTTTTGAGTAAACCAACAGTCGTTTTGCATTGTGCACTATGCTTTTGCCTAAACCAATAGTCGTTTTGCACTGTGCGCTGTGCTCTGGCGTAAACCAACAGTCGTTTTGCACTGTGCGCTGTGCTCTGGCGTAAACCAACAGTCGTTTTGCACTGTGCACTATGCTTTTGAGTAAACCAACAGTCGTTTTGCACTGTGCGCTGTGCTCTGGCGTAAACCAACAGTCGTTTTGCACTGTGCGCTGTGCTCTGGCGTAAACCAACAGCCGTTTTGCACTGTGCACTATGCTTTTGAGTAAACCAACAGTTGTTTTGCACTGTGCGCTGTGCTCTGGCGTAAACCAACAGCCCTTTTGCACTGTGCGCTGTGCTCTGGCGTAAACCAACAGCCGTTTTGCACTGTGCGCTGTGCTCTGGCATAAACGAACAGCCGTTTTGCACTGTGCACTATGCTTTTGAGTAAACCAACAGTCGTTTTGCACTGTGCGCTGTGCTCTGGCGTAAACCAACAGCCGTTTTGCACTGTGCGCTGTGCTCTGGCATAAACGAACAGCCGTTTTGCACTGCGCGCTATGCTTTGGCGTAAACCAACAGTCGTTTTGCATTGTGCACTATGCTTTTGCCTAAACCAATAGTCGTTTTGCACTGTGCGCTGTGCTCTGGCGTAAACCAACAGCCGTTTTGCACTGTGCGCTATGCTTTGGCGTAAACCAACAGTCGTTTTGCACTGTGCAGTATCCTTTTGCGTAAACCAGCAGTCGTTTTGCATTGTGCACTATGCTTTTGAGTAAACCAACAGTCGTTTTGCACTGTGCACTATGCTTTTGCGTAAACCAATAGTCGTTTTGCACTGTGCGCTGTGCTCTGGCGTAAACCAACAGTCGTTTTGCACTGCGCGCTATGCTTTGGCGTAAACCAACAGTCGTTTTGCACCGTGCACTATGCTTTTGAGTAAACCAACAGTCGTTTTGCATTGTGCACTATGCTTTTGCCTAAACCAATAGTCGTTTTGCACTGTGCGCTGTGCTCTGGCGTAAACCAACAGCCCTTTTGCACTGTGCGCTGTGCTCTGGCATAAACGAACAGCCGTTTTGCTTTGTGCACTATGCTTTTGCGTAAACCAACAGTCGTTTTGCACTGTGTACTATGCATTTGAGTAAACCAACAGTCGTGTTGCACTGTGCACTATGCTTTTGAGTAAACCAACAGTCGTTTTGCACTGTGTACTATGCTTTTGAGTAAACCAACAGTCGTTTTGCACTGTGCACTATGCTTTTGCGTAAACCACAAGTCGTTTTGCATTGTGCACTATGCTTTTGAGTAAACCAATAGTCGTTTTGCACTGTGCGCTGTGCTCTGGCGTAAACCAACAGCCTTTTTGCACTGTGCGCTGTGCTCTGGCATAAACCAACAGCCGTTTTGCACTGTGCACTATGCTTTTGAGTAAACCAACAGTCGTTTTGCATTGTGCACTATGCTTTTGCCTAAACCAACAGTCGTTGGTCGTTGGAGTCGTTGGAGTCGTTGGAGTCGTTGGAGCACTGTGCGCTGTGCTCTGGCGTAAACCAACAGCCCTTTTGCACTGTGCGCTGTGCTCTGGCGTAAACCAACAGCCGTTTTGCACTGTGCACTATGCTTTTGAGTAAACCAACAGTCGTTTTGCACTGCGCGCTATGCTTTGGCGTAAACCAACAGTCGTTTTGCACCGTGCACTATGATTTTGAGTAAACCAACAGTCGTTTTGCACTGTGCGCTGTGCTCTGGCGTAAACCAACAGCCGTTTTGCACTGTGCGCTGTGCTTTTGAGTAAGCCAACAGTCGTTTTGCACTGTGCACTATGCTTTTGCGTAAACCAAAAGTCGTTTTGCATTGTGCACTATGCTTTTGAGTAAACCAACAGTCGTTTTGCACTGTGCGCTGTGCTCTGGCGTAAACCAACAGCCGTTTTGCACTGTGCGCTGTGCTCTGGCATAAACCAACAGCCGTTTTGCACTGTGCACTATGCTTTTGAGTAAACCAACAGTCGTTTTGCATTGTGCACTATGCTTTTGCCTAAACCAATAGTCGTTTTGCACTGTGCGCTGTGCTCTGGCGTAAACCAACAGTCGTTTTGCACTGTGCAGTATCCTTTTGCGTAAACCGGCAGTCGTTTTGCACTGTGCACTATGCTTTTGAGTAAGCCAACAGTCGTTTTGCATTGTGCACTATGCTTTTGAGTAAACCAAAAGTCGTTTTGCATTGTGCACTATGCTTTTGAGTAAACCAACAGTCGTTTTGCACTGTGCGCTGTGCTCTGGCGTAAACCAACAGTCGTTTTGCACTGTGCGCTGTGCTCTGGCGTAAACCAACAGTCGTTTTGCACTGTGCGCTATGGTTTGGCGTAAACCAACAGTCGTTTTGCACTGTGCAGTATCCTTTTGCATAAACCAGCAGTCGTTTTGCACTGTGCACTATGCTTTTGAGTAAGCCAACAGTCGTTTTGCACTGTGCACTATGCTTTTGCGTAAACCAAAAGTCGTTTTGCATTGTGCACTATGCTTTTGAGTAAACCAACAGTCGTTTTGCACTGTGCGCTGTGCTCTGGCGTAAACCAACATCCGTTTTGCACTTTGCGCTGTGCTCTGGCATAAACCAACAGCCGTTTTGCACTGTGCACTATGCTTTTGAGTAAACCAACAGTCGTTTTGCATTGTGCACAATGCTTTTGCCTAAACCAACAGTCGTTTTGCACTGTGCGCTGTGCTCTGGCGTAAACCAACAGCCGTTTTGCACTGTGCGCTGTGCTCTGGCATAAACGAACAGCTGTTTTGCACTGTGCACTATGCTGTTGAGTAAACCAACAGTCGGTTTGCACTGTGCGCTGTGCTCTGGCGTAAACCAACAGTCGTTTTGCACTGTGCGCTGTGCTCTGGCGTAAACCAACAGTCGTTTTGCACTGTGCACTATGCTTTTGAGTAAACCAACAGTCGTTTTGCACTGTGCGCTGTGCTCTGGCGTAAACCAACAGTCGTTTTGCACTGTGCGCTGTGCTCTGGCGTAAACCAACAGCCGTTTTGCACTGTGCGCTGTGCTCTGGCATAAACGAACAGCCGTTTTGCACTGTGCACTATGCTTTTGCGTAAACCACAAGTCGTTTTGCATTGTGCACTATGCTTTTGAGTAAACCAACAGTCGTTTTGCACTGCGCGCTATGCTTTTGAGTAAACCAACAGTCGTTTTGCACTGTGCACTATGCTTTTGCGTAAACCACAAGTCGTTTTGCATTGTGCACTATGCTTTTGAGTAAACCAACAGTCGTTTTGCACTGTGCGCTGTGCTCTGGCGTAAACCAACAGCCGTTTTGCACTGTGCGCTGTGCTCTGGCATAAACGAACAGCCGTTTTGCACTGTGCACTATGCTTTTGAGTAAACCAACAGTTGTTTTGCACCATAAACCAACAGCCCTTTTGCACTGTGCGCTGTGCTCTGGCGTAAACCAACAGCCGTTTTGCACTGTGCGCTGTGCTCTGGCATAAACGAACAGCCGTTTTGCACTGTGCACTATGCTTTTGAGTAAACCAACAGTCGTTTTGCATTGTGCACTATGCTTTTGCCTAAACCAACAGTCGTTTTGCACTGTGCGCTGTGCTTTGGCGTAAACCAACAGCCCTTTTGCACTGTGCGCTGTGCTCTGGCGTAAACCAACAGCCGTTTTGCACTGTGCGCTGTGCTCTGGCATAAACGAACAGCCGATTTGCACTGTGCACTATGCTTTTGAGTAAACCAACAGTCGTTTTGCACTGTGCGCTGTGCTCTGGCGTAAACCAACAGTCGTTTTGCATTGTGCACTATGCTTTTGCGTAAACCAACAGTCTTTTTGCACTGTGTACTATGCTTTTGAGTAAACCAACAGTTGTTTTGCACCATAAACCAACAGCCCTTTTGCACTGTGCGCTGTGCTCTGGCGTAAACCAACAGTCGTTTTGCACTGTGCGCTGTGCTCTGGCGTAAACCAACAGCCGTTTTGCACTGTGCGCTGTGCTCTGGCATAAACGAACAGCCGTTTTGCACTGTGCACTATGCTTTTGAGTAAACCAACAGTTGTTTTGCACCATAAACCAACAGCCATTTTGCACTGTGCGCTGTGCTCTGGCGTAAACCAACAGCCGTTTTGCACTGTGCGCTGTGCTCTGGCATAAACGAACAGCCGTTTTGCACTGTGCACTATGCTTTTGAGTAAACCAACAGTCGTTTTGCACTGTGCGCTGTGCTCTGGCGTAAACCAACAGCCGTTTTGCACTGTGCGCTGTGCTCTGGCATAAACGAACAGCCGTTTTGCACTGTGCACTATGCTTTTGAGTAAACCAACAGTCGTTTTGCACTGTGCGCTGTGCTCTGGCATAAACGAACAGCCGTTTTGCACTGTGCACTATGCTTTTGAGTAAACCAACAGTCGTTTTGCATTGTGCACTATGCTTTTGCCTAAACCAACAGTCGTTTTGCACTGTGCGCTGTGCTCTGGCGTAAACCAACAGCCCTTTTGCACTGTGCGCTGTGCTCTGGCGTAAACCAACAGCCGTTTTGCACTGTGCGCTGTGCTCTGGCATAAACGAACAGCCGATTTGCACTGTGCACTATGCTTTTGAGTAAACCAACAGTCGTTTTGCACTGTGCGCTGTGCTCTGGCGTAAACCAACAGTCGTTTTGCATTGTGCACTATGCTTTTGCGTAAACCAACAGTCTTTTTGCACTGTGTACTATGCTTTTGAGTAAACCAACAGTCGTTTTGCACTGTGCACTATGCTTTTGAGTAAACCAACAGTCGTTTTGCACTGTGTACTATGCTTTTGAGTAAACCAACAGTCGTTTTGCACTGTGCACTATGCTTTTGCGTAAACCACAAGTCGTTTTGCATTGTGCACTATGCTTTTGAGTAAACCAACAGTCGTTTTGCACTGTGCGCTGTGCTCTGGCGTAAACCAACAGCCGTTTTGCACTGTGCGCTGTGCTCTGGCATAAACCAACAGCCGTTTTGCACTGTGCACTATGCTTTTGAGTAAACCAACAGTCGTTTTGCATTGTGCACTATGCTTTTGCCTAAACCAACAGTCGTTTTGCACTGTGCGCTGTGCTCTGGCGTAAACCAACAGCCCTTTTGCACTGTGCGCTGTGCTCTGGCGTAAACCAACAGCCGTTTTGCACTGTGCACTATGCTTTTGAGTAAACCAACAGTCGTTTTGCACTGCGCGCTATGCTTTGGCGTAAACCAACAGTCGTTTTGCACCGTGCACTATGCTTTTGAGTAAACCAACAGTCGTTTTGCATTGTGCACTATGCTTTTGCCTAAACCAACAGTCGTTTTGCACTGTGCGCTGTGCTCTGGCGTAAACCAACAGCCGTTTTGCACTGTGCGCTGTGCTCTGGCGTAAACCAACAGTCGTTTTGCATTGTGCACTATGCTTTTGCGTAAACCAACAGTCTTTTTGCACTGTGTACTATGCTTTTGAGTAAACCAACAGTCGTTTTGCACTGTGCACTATGCTTTTGAGTAAACCAACAGTCGTTTTGCACTGTGCACTATGCTTTTGAGTAAACCAACAGTCGTTTTGCACTGTGCGCTGTGCTCTGGCGTAAACCAACAGCCGTTTTGCACTGTGCGCTGTGCTCTGGCATAAACCAACAGCCGTTTTGCACTGTGCACTATGCTTTTGAGTAAACCAACAGTTGTTTTGCACTGTACACTATGCTTTTGCGGAAACCAGCAGTCGTTTTACACTGTGCACTATGCTTTTAAGTAAACCAACAGTCGTTTTGCATTGTGCACTATGCTTTTGCCTAAACCAACAGTCGTTTTGCACTGTGCGCTGTGCTCTGGCGTAAACCAACAGCCGTTTTGCACTGTGCGCTGTGCTCTGGCATAAACCAACAGCCGTTTTGCACTGTGCACTATGCTTTTGAGTAAACCAACAGTCGTTTTGCATTGTGCACTATGCTTTTGCCTAAACCAACAGTCGTTTTGCACTGTGCGCTGTGCGCTGTGCTCTGGCGTAAACCAACAGCCGTTTTGCATTGTGCACTATGCTTTTGCCTAAACCAACAGTCGTTTCGCACTGTGCGCTGTGCTCTGGCGTAAACCAACAGCCGTTTTGCACTGTGCACTATGCTTTTGAGTAAACCAACAGTCGTTCTGCACTGTGCACTATGCTTTTGCGTAAACCAAAAGTCGTTTTGCACTGTGCGCTGTGCTCTGGCGTAAACCAACAGCCGTTTTGCACTGTGCGCTGTGCTCTGGCATAAACCAACAGCCGTTTTGCACTGTGCACTATGCTTTTGAGTAAACCAACAGTCGTTTTGCATTGTGCACTATGCTTTTGCCTAAACCAACAGTCGTTTTGCACTGTGCGCTGTGCGCTGTGCGCTGTGCTCTGCCGTAAACCAACAGCCGTTTTGCATTGTGCACTATGCTTTTGCCTAAACCAACAGTCGTTTCGCACTGTGCGCTGTGCTCTGGCGTAAACCAACAGCCGTTTTGCACTGTGCACTATGCTTTTGAGTAAACCAACAGTCGTTTTGCATTGTGCACTATGCTTTTGCCTAAACCAATAGTCGTTTTGCACTGTGCGCTGTGCTCTGGCGTAAACCAACAGCCCTTTTGCACTGTGCTCTGTGCTCTGGCGTAAACCAACAGCCGTTTTGCACTGTGCACTATGCTTTTGAGTAAACCAACAGTCGTTTTGCACTGTGCGCTGTGCTCTGGCGTAAACCAACAGCCGTTTTGCACTGCGCGCTATGCTTTGGCGTAAACCAACAGTCGTTTTGCACCGTGCACTATGCTTTTGAGTAAACCAACAGTCGTTTTGCATTGTGCACTATTCTTTTGCCTAAACCAACAGTCGTTTTGCACTGTGCGCTGTGCTCTGGCGTAAAGCAACAGCCGTTTTGCACTGTGCGCTGTGCTCTGGCGTAAACCAACAGCCGTTTTGCACTGTGCATGATGCTTTTGAGTAAACCAACAGTTGTTTTGCACTGTACACTATGCTTTTGCGTAAACCAAAAGTCGTTTTGCACTGTGCGCTATGCTTTGGCGTAAACCAACAGTCGTTTTGCACTGTGCGCTGTGCTCTGGCGTAAACCAACAGCCGTTTTGCACTGTGCGCTGTGCTCTGGCGTAAACCAACAGCCGTTTTGCACTGTGCATGATGCTTTTGAGTAAACCAACAGTTGTTTTGCACTGTACACTATGCTTTTGCGTAAACCAAAAGTCGTTTTGCACTGTGCGCTATGCTTTGGCGTAAACCAACAGTCGTTTTGCACTGTGCGCTGTGCTCTGGCGTAAACCAACAGCCGTTTTGCACTGTGCGCTGTGCTCTGGCGTAAACCAACAGCCGTTTTGCACTGTGCATGATGCTTTTGAGAAAACCAACAGTTGTTTTGCACTGTACACTATGCTTTTGCGTAAACCAAAAGTCGTTTTGCACTGTGCGCTATGCTTTGGCGTAAACCAACAGTCGTTTTGCACTGTGCGCTGTGCTCTGGCGTAAACCAACAGCCGTTTTGCACTGTGCGCTGTGCTCTGGCATAAACCAACAGCCGTTTTGCACTGTGCGCTGTGCTCTGGCGTAAACCAACAGCCCTTTTGTACTGTGCTCTGTGCTCTGGCGTAAACCAACAGCCGTTTTGCACTGTGCACTATGCTTTTGAGTAAACCAACAGTCGTTTTGCACTGTGCGCTGTGCTCTGGCGTAAACCAACAGCCGTTTTGCACTGTGCGCTGTGCTCTGGCGTAAACCAACAGCCCTTTTGTACTGTGCTCTGTGCTCTGGCGTAAACCAACAGCCGTTTTGCACTGTGCACTATGCTTTTGAGTAAACCAACAGTCGTTTTGCACTGTGCGCTGTGCTCTGGCGTAAACCAACAGTCGTTTTGCACTGCGCGCTATGCTTTGGCGTAAACCAACAGTCGTTTTGCACCGTGCACTATGCTTTTGCGTAAACCAACAGTTGTTTTGCACTGTACACTATGCTTTTGCGTAAACCAAAAGTCGTTTTGCATTGTACACTATGCTTTTGCCTAAACCAACAGTCGTTTTGCACTGTGCGCTGTGCTCTGGCGTAAACCAACAGCCGTTTTGCACTGTGCGCTGTGCTCTGGCGTAAACCAACAGCCCTTTTGTACTGTGCTCTGTGCTCTGGCGTAAACCAACAGCCGTTTTGCACTGTGCACTATGCTTTTGAGTAAACCAACAGTCGTTTTGCACTGTGCGCTGTGCTCTGGCGTAAACCAACAGCCGTTTTGCACTGTGCTCTGGCGTAAACCAACAGCCGTTTTGCACTGTGCGCTGTGCTCTGGCATAAACGAACAGCCGTTTTGCACTGTGCACTATGCTTTTGAGTAAACCAACTGTCGTTTTGCACTGTGCGCTGTGCTCTGGCGTAAACCAACAGCCGTTTTGCACTGTGCATAATGCTTTTGAGTAAACCAACAGTTGTTTTGCACTGTACACTATGCTTTTGCGTAAACCAAAAGTCGTTTTGCACTGTGCGCTATGCTTTGGCGTAAACCAACAGTCGTTTTGCACTGTGCGCTGTGCTCTGGCGTAAACCAACAGCCGTTTTGCACTGTGCGCTGTGCTCTGGCGTAAACCAACAGTCGTTTTGCATTGTGCACTATGCTTTTGAGTAAACCAACAGTCGTTTTGCACCGTGCACTATGCTTTTGAGTAAACCAACAGTCGTTTTGCACCGTGCACTATGCTTTTGAGTAAACCAACAGTCGTTTTGCATTGTGCACTATGCTTTTGCCTAAACCAATAGTCGTTTTGCACTGTGCGCTGTGCTCTGGCGTAAACCAACAGCCCTTTTGCACTGTGCTCTGTGCTCTGGCGTAAACCAACAGCCGTTTTGCACTGTGCACTATGCTTTTGAGTAAACCAACAGTCGTTTTGCACTGTGCGCTGTGCTCTGGCGTAAACCAACAGTCGTTTTGCACTGCGCGCTATGCTTTGGCGTAAACCAACAGTCGTTTTGCACCGTGCACTATGCTTTTGAGTAAACCAACAGTCGTTTTGCATTGTGCACTATGCTTTTGCCTAAACCAACAGTCGTTTTGCACTGTGCGCTGTGCTCTGGCGTAAAGCAACAGCCGTTTTGCACTGTGCGCTGTGCTCTGGCGTAAACCAACAGCCGTTTTGCACTGTGCATGATGCTTTTGAGTAAACCAACAGTTGTTTTGCACTGTACACTATGCTTTTGCGTAAACCAAAAGTCGTTTTGCACTGTGCGCTATGCTTTGGCGTAAACCAACAGTCGTTTTGCACTGTGCGCTGTGCTCTGGCGTAAACCAACAGCCGTTTTGCACTGTGCGCTGTGCTCTGGCGTGAACCAACAGCCGTTTTGCACTGTGCATGATGCTTTTGAGTAAACCAACAGTTGTTTTGCACTGTACACTATGCTTTTGCGTAAACCAAAAGTCGTTTTGCACTGTGCGCTATGCTTTGGCGTAAACCAACAGTCGTTTTGCACTGTGCGCTGTGCTCTGGCGTAAACCAACAGCCGTTTTGCACTGTGCGCTGTGCTCTGGCGTAAACCAACAGCCGTTTTGCACTG
Source organism: Xylota segnis (assembly GCA_963583995.1). Classification (NCBI taxonomy): domain Eukaryota; kingdom Metazoa; phylum Arthropoda; class Insecta; order Diptera; family Syrphidae; genus Xylota; species Xylota segnis. The sequence goes on from OY757237.1 coordinate 85,074,969, forward strand.
TGCATGATGCTTTTGAGTAAACCAACAGTTGTTTTGCACTGTACACTATGCTTTTGCGTAAACCAAAAGTCGTTTTGCACTGTGCGCTATGCTTTGGCGTAAACCAACAGTCGTTTTGCACTGTGCGCTGTGCTCTGGCGTAAACCAACAGCCGTTTTGCACTGTGCGCTGTGCTCTGGCGTAAACCAACAGCCCTTTTGTACTGTGCTCTGTGCTCTGGCGTAAACCAACAGCCGTTTTGCACTGTGCACTATGCTTTTGAGTAAACCAACAGTCGTTTTGCACTGTGCGCTGTGCTCTGGCGTAAACCAACAGCCGTTTTGCACTGTGCGCTGTGCTCTGGCGTAAACCAACAGCCCTTTTGTACTGTGCTCTGTGCTCTGGCGTAAACCAACAGCCGTTTTGCACTGTGCACTATGCTTTTGAGTAAACCAACAGTCGTTTTGCACTGTGCGCTGTGCTCTGGCGTAAACCAACAGTCGTTTTGCACTGCGCGCTATGCTTTGGCGTAAACCAACAGTCGTTTTGCACCGTGCACTATGCTTTTGCGTAAACCAACAGTTGTTTTGCACTGTACACTATGCTTTTGCGTAAACCAAAAGTCGTTTTGCATTGTACACTATGCTTTTGCCTAAACCAACAGTCGTTTTGCACTGTGCGCTGTGCTCTGGCGTAAACCAACAGCCGTTTTGCACTGTGCATGATGCTTTTGAGTAAACCAACAGTTGTTTTGCACTGTACACTATGCTTTTGCGTAAACCAAAAGTCGTTTTGCATTGTACACTATGCTTTTGCCTAAACCAACAGTCGTTTTGCACTGTGCGCTGTGCTCTGGCGTAAACCAACAGTCGTTTTGCACTGCGCGCTATGCTTTGGCGTAAACCAACAGTCGTTTTGCACCGTGCACTATGCTTTTGAGTAAACCAACAGTCGTTTTGCATTGTGCACTATGCTTTTGCCTAAACCAACAGTCGTTTTGCACTGTGCGCTGTGCTCTGGCGTAAAGCAACAGCCGTTTTGCACTGTGCGCTGTGCTCTGGCGTAAACCAACAGCCGTTTTGCACTGTGCATGATGCTTTTGAGTAAACCAACAGTTGTTTTGCACTGTACACTATGCTTTTGCGTAAACCAAAAGTCGTTTTGCATTGTACACTATGCTTTTGCCTAAACCAACAGTCGTTTTGCACTGTGCGCTGTGCTCTGGCGTAAACCAACAGCCGTTTTGCACTGTGCGCTGTGCTCTGGCGTAAACCAACAGCCGTTTTGCACTGTGCATGATGCTTTTGAGTAAACCAACAGTTGTTTTGCACTGTACACTATGCTTTTAAGTAAACCAACAGTCGTTTTGCATTGTGCACTATGCTTTTGCCTAAACCAACAGTCGTTTTGCACTGTGCGCTGTGCTCTGGCGTAAACCAACAGCCGTTTTGCACTGTGCTCTGGCGTAAACCAACAGCCGTTTTGCACTGTGCGCTGTGCTCTGGCATAAACGAACAGCCGTTTTGCACTGTGCACTATGCTTTTGAGTAAACCAACTGTCGTTTTGCACTGTGCGCTGTGCTCTGGCGTAAACCAACAGTCGTTTTGCATTGTGCACTATGCTTTTGCCTAAACCAACAGTGGTTTTTGCACTGTGGACTATGCTTTTGAGTAAACCAACAGTCGTTTTGCACTGTGCACTATGTTTTTAAGTAAACCAAAAGTCGTTTTGAATTGCGCACTATGCTTTTGCGTAAACCAACAGCCGTTTTGCACTGTGGAGTATGCTTTGGCGTAAACCAAAAGTCGTTTTGCATTGTGCACTATGCTTTTGCGTAAACCAACAGCCGTTTTGCACTGTGCACTATGCTTTTGAGTAAACCAACAGTCGTTTTGCACTGTGCACTATGCTTTTGCGTAAACCAGCAGTCGTTTTACACTGTGCACTATGCTTTTGAGTAAACCAGCAGTGGTTTTTGCACTGTGGACTATGCTTTTGAGTAAAGCAACAGTCGTTTTGCATTGTGCACTATGCTTTTGCGTAAACCAAAAGTCGTTTTGCAATTTGCGCTGTGCTCTGGCGTAAACCAACAGTCGTTTTGCATTGTACACTATGCTTTTGCCTAAACCAACAGTCGTTTTGCACTGTGCGCTGTGCTCTGGCGTAAACCAACAGCCGTTTTGCGCTATGCGCTGTGCTCTGGCGTAAACCAACAGCCGTTTTGCACTGTGCACTATGCTTTTGCGTAAACCAGCAGTCGTTTTACACTGTGCACTATGCTTTTAAGTAAACCAACAGTCGTTTTGCACTGTGCGCTGTGCTCTGGCGTAAACCAACAGCCGTTTTGCACTGTGCGCTGTGCTCTGGCGTAAACCAACAGCAGTTTTGCACTGTGCGCTGTGCTCTGGCATAAACGAACAGCCATTTTGCACTGTGCACTATGCTTTTGAGTACACCAACAGTCGTTTTGCACTGTGCGCTGTGCTCTGGCGTAAACCAACAGTCGTTTTGCATTGTGCACTATGCTTTTGCCTAAACCAACAGTCGTTTTGCACTGTGCGCTGTGCTCTGGCGTAAACCAACAGCCGTTTTGCACTGTGCGCTGTGCTCTGGCGTAAACCAACAGCCGTTTTGCACTGTGCACTATGCTTTAAGTAAACCAACAGTTGTTTTGCACTGTGCACTATGCTTTGGCGTAAACCAGCAGTGGTTTTACACTGTGCACTATGCTTTTGAGTAAACCAACAGTCGTTTTGCACTGTGCGCTGTGCTTTGGCGTAAACCAAAAGTCGTTTTGAACTGTGCACTATGCTTTTGCCTAAACCAACAGTCGTTTTGCACTGTGCGCTGTGCTCTGGCGTAAACCAACAGCCGTTTTGCACTGTGCGCTGTGCTCTGGCATAAACGAACAGCCGTTTTGCACTGTGCACTATGCTTTTGAGTAAACCAACAGTCGTTTTGCACTGTGCACTATGCTTTTGCGTAAACCAAAAGTCGTTTTGCACTGTGCGCTGTGCTCTGGCGTAAACCAACAGCCGTTTTGCACTGTGCGCTGTGCTTTTGAGTAAGCCAACAGTCGTTTTGCACTGTGCACTATGCTTTTGCGTAAACCAAAAGTCGTTTTGCACTGTGCGCTGTGCTCTGGTGTAAACCAACAGTCGTTTTGCCATGCGCGCTATGCTTTGGCGTAAACCAACAGTCGTTTTGCACCGTGCACTATGCTTTTGCCTAAACCAACAGTCGTTTTGCACTGTGCGCTGTGCTCTGGCGTAAAGCAACAGCCGTTTTGCACTGTGCGCTGTGCTCTGGCGTAAACCAACAGCCGTTTTGCACTGTGCGCTGTGCTCTGGCGTAAACCAACAGCCGTTTTGCACTGTGCACTATGCTTTTCAGTAAACCAACAGTCGTTTTGCATTGTGCACTATGCTTTTGCCTAAACCAATAGTCGTTTTGCACTGTGCGCTGTGCTCTGGCGTAAACCAACAGCCCTTTTGCACTGTGCTCTGTGCTCTGGCGTGAACCAACAGCCGTTTTGCACTGTGCACTATGCTTTTGAGTCAACCAACAGTCGTTTTGCACTGTGCGCTGTGCTCTGGCGTAAACCAATAGTCGTTTTGCACTGCGCGCTATGCTTTGGCGTAAACCAACAGTCGTTTTGCACCGTGCACTATGCTTTTGAGTAAACCAACAGTCGTTTTGCATTGTGCACTATGCTTTTGCCTAAACCAACAGTCGTTTTGCACTGTGCGCTGTGCTCTGGCGTAAACCAACAGCCGTTTTGCACTGTGCGCTGTGCTCTGGCGTATACCAACAGCCGTTTTGCACTGTGCGCTGTGCTCTGGCGTAAACCAACAGCCGTTTTGCACTGTGCACTATGCTTTTGAGTAAACCAACAGTCGTTTTGCATTGTGCACTATGCTTTTGCCTAAACCAATCGTCGTTTTGCACTGTGCGCTGTGCTCTGGCGTAAACCAACAGCCCTTTTGCACTGTGCTCTGTGCTCTGGCGTAAACCAACAGCCGTTTTGCACTGTGCACTATGCTTTTGAGTAAACCAACAGTCGTTTTGCACTGTGCACTATGCTTTTGCGTAAACCAAAAGTCGTTTTGCACTGTGCGCAGTGCTCTGGCGTAAACCAACAGCCGTTTTGCACTGTGCGCTGTGCTTTTGAGTAAGCCAACAGTCGTTTTGCACTGTGCACTATGCTTTTGCGTAAACCAAAAGTCGTTTTGCATTGTGCACTATGCTTTTGAGTAAACCAACAGTCGTTTTGCATTGTGCACTATGCTTTTGCCTAAACCAATAGCCGTTTTGCACTGTGCGCTGTGCTCTGGCGTATACCAACAGCCGTTTTGCACTGTGCGCTGTGCTCTGGCGTAAACCAACAGCCGTTTTGCACTGTGCACTATGCTTTTGAGTAAACCAACAGTCGTTTTGCATTGTGCACTATGCTTTTGCCTAAACCAATAGTCGTTTTGCACTATGCGCTGTGCTCTGGCGTAAACCAACAGCCCTTTTGCACTGTGCTCTGTGCTCTGGCGTAAACCAACAGCCGTTTTGCACTGTGCACTATGCTTTTGAGTAAACCAACAGTCGTTTTGCACTGTGCACTATGCTTTTGCGTAAACCAAAAGTCGTTTTGCACTGTGCGCAGTGCTCTGGCGTAAACCAACAGCCGTTTTGCACTGTGCGCTGTGCTTTTGAGTAAGCCAACAGTCGTTTTGCACTGTGCACTATGCTTTTGCGTAAACCAAAAGTCGTTTTGCATTGTGCACTATGCTTTTGAGTAAACCAACAGCCGTTTTGCACTGTGCACTATGCTTTTGAGTAAACCAACAGTCGTTTTGCATTGTGCACTATGCTTTTGCCTAAACCAATAGTCGTTTTGCACTGTGCGCTGTGCTCTGGCGTAAACCAACAGCCGTTTTGCACTGTGCGCTGTGCTCTGGCATAAACCAACAGCCGTTTTGCACTGTGCACTATGCTTTTGAGTAAACCAACAGTCGTTTTGCATTGTGCGCTATGCTTTTGCCTAAACCAATAGTCGTTTTGCACTGTGCGCTGTGCTCTGGCGTAAACCAACAGTCGTTTTGCACTGTGCAGTATCCTTTTGCGTAAACCAGCAGTCGTTTTGCACTGCGCACTATGCTTTTGAGTAAGCCAACAGTCGTTTTGCACTGTGCACTATGCTTTTGAGTAAACCAAAAGTCGTTTTGCATTGTGCACTATGCTTTTGAGTAAACCAACAGTCGTTTTGCACTGTGCGCTGTGCTCTGGCGTAAACCAACAGTCGTTTTGCACTGTGCGTATACCAACAGCCGTTTTGCACTGTGCGCTGTGCTCTGGCGTAAACCAACAGCCGTTTTGCACTGTGCACTATGCTTTTGAGTAAACCAACAGTCGTTTTGCATTGTGCACTATGCTTTTGCCTAAACCAATAGTCGTTTTGCACTGTGCGCTGTGCTCTGGCGTAAACCAACAGCCCTTTTGCACTGTGTTCTGTGCTCTGGCGTAAACCAACAGCCGTTTTGCACTGTGCACTATGCTTTTGAGTAAACCAACAGTCGTTTTGCACTGTGCACTATGCTTTTGCGTAAACCAAAAGTCGTTTTGCACTGTGCGCTGTGCTCTGGCGTAAACCAACAGCCGTTTTGCACTGTGCGCTGTGCTCTGGCATAAACCAACAGCCGTTTTGCACTGTGCACTATGCTTTTGAGTAAACCAACAGTCGTTTTGCATTGTGCACTATGCTTTTGCCTAAACCAATAGTCGTTTTGCACTGTGCGCTGTGCTCTGACGTAAACCAACAGTCGTTTTGCACTGTGCAGTATCCTTTTGCGTAAACCGGCAGTCGTTTTGCACTGTGCACTATGTTTTTGAGTAAGCCAACAGTCGTTTTGCACTGTGCACTATGCTTTTGAGTAAACCAAAAGTCGTTTTGCATTGTGCACTGTGCTTTTGAGTACACCAACAGTCGTTTTGCACTGTGCGCTGTGCTCTGGCGTAAACCAACAGTCGTTTTGCACTGTGCGCTGTGCTCTGGCGTAAACCAACAGTCGTTTTGCACTGTGCGCTATGGTTTGGCGTAAACCAACAGTCGTTTTGCACTGTGCAGTATCCTTTTGCATAAACCAGCAGTCGTTTTGCACTGTGCACTATGCTTTTGAGTAAGCCAACAGTCGTTTTGCACTGTGCACTATGCTTTTGCGTAAACCAAAAGTCGTTTTGCATTGTGCACTATGCTTTTGAGTAAACCAACAGTCGTTTTGCACTGTGCGCTGTGCTCTGGCGTAAACCAACAGCCGTTTTGCACTGTGCGCTGTGCTCTGGCATAAACCAACAGCCGTTTTGCACTGTGCACAATGCTTTTGCCTAAACCAACAGTCGTTTTGCACTGTGCGCTGTGCTCTGGCGTAAACCAACAGCCGTTTTGCACTGTGCGCTGTGCTCTGGCATAAACGAACGGCTGTTTTGCACTGTGCACTATGCTGTTGAGTAAACCAACAGTCGTTTTGCACTGTGCGTTGTGCTCTGGCGTAAACCAACAGCCGTTTTGCACTGTGCGCTGTGCTCTGGCATAAACGAACAGCCGTTTTGCACTGTGCACTATGCTTTTGAGTAAACCAACAGTCGTTTTGCACTGTGCGCTGTGCTCTGGCGTAAACCAACAGCCGTTTTGCACTGTGCGCTGTGCTCTGGCATAAACGAACAGCCGTTTTGCACTGTGCACTATGCTTTTGAGTAAACCAACAGTCGTTTTGCACTGTGCGATGTGCTCTGGCGTAAACCAACAGCCGTTTTGCACTGTGCGCTGTGCTCTGGCGTAAACCAACAGCCGTTTTGCACTGTGCGCTGTGCTCTGGCATAAACGAACAGCCGTTTTGCACTGTGCACTATGCTTTTGAGTAAACCAACAGTCGTTTTGCACTGTGCGCTGTGCTCTGGCGTAAACCAACAGTCGTTTTGCACTGTGCGCTATGCTTTGGCGTAAACCAACAGTCGTTTTGCACTGTGCAGTATCCTTTTGCGTAAACCAGCAGTCGTTCTGCACTGTGCACTATGCTTTTGAGTAAGCCAACAGTCGTTTTGCACTGTGCACTATGCTTTTGCGTAAACCAAAAGTCGTTTTGCATTGTGCACTATGCTTTTGAGTAAACCAACAGTTGTTTTGCACTGTGCACTATGCTTTTGAGTAAGCCAACAGTCGTTTTGCACTGTGCACTATGCTTTTGAGTAAACCAACAGTCGTTTTGCATTGTGCACAATGCTTTTGCCTAAACCAACAGTCATTTTGCACTGTGCGCTGTGCTCTGGCGTAAAACAACAGCCGTTTTGCACTGTGCGCTGTGCTCTGGCATAAACGAACAGCTGTTTTGCACTGTGCACTATGCTGTTGAGTAAACCAACAGTCGTTTTGCACTGTGCGCTGTGCTCTGGCGTAAACCAACAGCCGTTTTGCACTGTGCGCTGTGCTCTGGCATAAACGAACAGCCGTTTTGCACTGTGCACTATGCTTTTGAGTAAACCAACAGTCGTTTTGCACTGTGCGCTGTGCTCTGGCGTAAACCAACAGCCGTTTTGCACTGTGCGCTGTGCTCTGGCATAAACGAACAGCCGTTTTGCACTGTGCACTATGCTTTTGAGTAAACCAACAGTCGTTTTGCACTGTGCGCTGTGCTCTGGCGTAAACCAACAGCCGTTTTGCACTGTGCGCTGTGCTCTGGCATAAACGAACAGCCGTTTTGCACTGTGCACTATGCTTTTGAGTAAACCAACAGTCGTTTTGCACTGTGCGCTGTGCTCTGGCGTAAACCAACAGTCGTTTTGCACTGTGCGCTATGCTTTGGCGTAAACCAACAGTCGTTTTGCACTGTGCAGTATCCTTTTGCGTAAACCAGCAGTCGTTCTGCACTGTGCTCTGTGCTCTGGCGTGAACCAACAGCCGTTTTGCACTGTGCACTATGCTTTTGAGTCAACCAACAGTCGTTTTGCACTGTGCGCTGTGCTCTGGCGTAAACCAATAGTCGTTTTGCACTGCGCGCTATGCTTTGGCGTAAACCAACAGTCGTTTTGCACCGTGCACTATGCTTTTGAGTAAACCAACAGTCGTTTTGCATTGTGCACTATGCTTTTGCCTAAACCAACAGTCGTTTTGCACTGTGCGCTGTGCTCTGGCGTAAACCAACAGCCGTTTTGCACTGTGCGCTGTGCTCTGGCGTATACCAACAGCCGTTTTGCACTGTGCGCTGTGCTCTGGCGTAAACCAACAGCCGTTTTGCACTGTGCACTATGCTTTTGAGTAAACCAACAGTCGTTTTGCATTGTGCACTATGCTTTTGCCTAAACCAATAGTCGTTTTGCACTGTGCACTATGCTTTTGCGTAAACCAAAAGTCGTTTTGCACTGTGCGCAGTGCTCTGGCGTAAACCAACAGCCGTTTTGCACTGTGCGCTGTGCTTTTGAGTAAGCCAACAGTCGTTTTGCACTGTGCACTATGCTTTTGCGTAAACCAAAAGTCGTTTTGCATTGTGCACTATGCTTTTGAGTAAACCAACAGTCGTTTTGCACTGTGCGCTGTGCTCTGGCGTAAACCAACAGCCGTTTTGCACTGTGCGCTGTGCTCTGGCATAAACCAACAGCCGTTTTGCACTGTGCACTATGCTTTTGAGTAAACCAACAGTCGTTTTGCATTGTGCGCTATGCTTTTGCCTAAACCAATAGTCGTTTTGCACTGTGCGCTGTGCTCTGGCGTAAACCAACAGTCGTTTTGCACTGTGCAGTATCCTTTTGCGTAAACCAGCAGTCGTTTTGCACTGCGCACTATGCTTTTGAGTAAACCAACAGTCGTTTTGCATTGTGCGCTATGCTTTTGCCTAAACCAACAGCCCTTTTGCACTGTGCTCTGTGCTCTGGCGTAAACCAACAGCCGTTTTGCACTGTGCACTATGCTTTTGAGTAAACCAACAGTCGTTTTGCATTGTGCGCTATGCTTTTGAGTAAACCAACAGTCGTTTTGCACTGTGCGCTGTGCTCTGGCGTAAACCAACAGCCGTTTTGCACTGTGCACTATGCTTTTGAGTAAACCAACAGTCGTTTTGCATTGTGCGCTATGCTTTTGCCTAAACCAATAGTCGTTTTGCACTGTGCTCTGTGCTCTGGCGTAAACCAACAGCCGTTTTGCACTGTGCACTATGCTTTTGAGTAAACCAACAGTCGTTTTGCACTGTGCACTATGCTTTTGCGTAAACCAAAAGTCGTTTTGCACTGTGCGCAGTGCTCTGGCGTAAACCAACAGCCGTTTTGCACTGTGGAGTATGCTTTTGCGTAAACCAAAAGTCGTTTTGCACTGTGCGCAGTGCTCTGGCGTAAACCAACAGCCGTTTTGCACTGTGCACTATGCTTTTGAGTAAACCAACAGTCGTTTTGCATTGTGCGCTATGCTTTTGCCTAAACCAACAGCCCTTTTGCACTGTGCTCTGTGCTCTGGCGTAAACCAACAGCCGTTTTGCACTGTGCACTATGCTTTTGAGTAAACCAACAGTCGTTTTGCACTGTGCACTATGCTTTTGCGTAAACCAAAAGTCGTTTTGCACTGTGCGCAGTGCTCTGGCGTAAACCAACAGCCGTTTTGCACTGTGCGCTGTGCTTTTGAGTAAGCCAACAGTCGTTTTGCACTGTGCACTATGCTTTTGCGTAAACCAAAAGTCGTTTTGCATTGTGCACTATGCTTTTGAGTAAACCAACAGTAGTTTTGCACTGTGCGCTGTGCTCTGGCGTAAACCAACAGCCGTTTTGCACTGTGCGCTGTGCTCTGGCATAAACCAACAGCCGTTTTGCACTGTGCACTATGCTTTTGAGTAAACCAGCAGTCGTTTTGCATTGTGCGCTATGCTTTTGCCTAAACCAATAGTCGTTTTGCACTGTGCGCTGTGCTCTGGCGTAAACCAACAGTCGTTTTGCACTGTGCAGTATCCTTTTGCGTAAACCAGCAGTCGTTTTGCACTGCGCACTATGCTTTTGAGTAAGCCAACAGTCGTTTTGCACTGTGCACTATGCTTTTGAGTAAACCAAAAGTCGTTTTGCATTGTGCACTATGCTTTTGAGTAAACCAACAGTAGTTTTGCACTGTGCGCTGTGCTCTGGCGTAAACCAACAGTCGTTTTGCACTGTGCGTATACCAACAGCCGTTTTGCACTGTGCGCTGTGCTCTGGCGTAAACCAACAGCCGTTTTGCACTGTGCACTATGCTTTTGAGTAAACCAACAGTCGTTTTGCATTGTGCACTATGCTTTTGCCTAAACCAATAGTCGTTTTGCACTGTGCGCTGTGCTCTGGCGTGAACCAACAGCCGTTTTGCACTGTGCACTATGCTTTTGAGTCAACCAACAGTCGTTTTGCACTGTGCGCTGTGCTCTGGCGTAAACCAATAGTCGTTTTGCACTGCGCGCTATGCTTTGGCGTAAACCAACAGTCGTTTTGCACCGTGCACTATGCTTTTGAGTAAACCAACAGTCGTTTTGCATTGTGCACTATGCTTTTGCCTAAACCAACAGTCGTTTTGCACTGTGCGCTGTGCTCTGGCGTAAACCAACAGCCGTTTTGCACTGTGCGCTGTGCTCTGGCGTATACCAACAGCTGTTTTGCACTGTGCACTATGCTGTTGAGTAAACCAACAGTCGTTTTGCACTGTGCGCTGTGCTCTGGCGTAAACCAACAGCCGTTTTGCACTGTGCGCTGTGCTCTGGCGTAAACCAACAGCCCTTTTGCACTGTGCTCTGTGCTCTGGCATAAACGAACAGCCGTTTTGCACTGTGCACTATGCTTTTGAGTAAGCCAACAGTCGTTTTGCACTGTGCACTATGCTTTTGCGTAAACCAAAAGTCGTTTTGCATTGTGCACTATGCTTTTGAGTAAACCAACAGTTGTTTTGCACTGTGCACTATGCTTTTGAGTAAGCCAACAGTCGTTTTGCACTGTGCACTATGCTTTTGAGTAAACCAACAGTCGTTTTGCATTGTGCACAATGCTTTTGCCTAAACCAACAGTCATTTTGCACTGTGCGCTGTGCTCTGGCGTAAACCAACAGCCGTTTTGCACTGTGCGCTGTGCTCTGGCATAAACGAACAGCTGTTTTGCACTGTGCACTATGCTGTTGAGTAAACCAACAGTCGTTTTGCACTGTGCGCTGTGCTCTGGCGTAAACCAACAGCCGTTTTGCACTGTGCGCTGTGCTCTGGCATAAACGAACAGCCGTTTTGCACTGTGCACTATGCTTTTGAGTAAACCAACAGTCGTTTTGCACTGTGCGCTGTGCTCTGGCGTAAACCAACAGCCGTTTTGCACTGTGCGCTGTGCTCTGGCATAAACGAACAGCCGTTTTGCACTGTGCACTATGCTTTTGAGTAAACCAACAGTCGTTTTGCACTGTGCGCTGTGCTCTGGCGTAAACCAACAGCCGTTTTGCACTGTGCGCTGTGCTCTGGCATAAACGAACAGCCGTTTTGCACTGTGCACTATGCTTTTGAGTAAACCAACAGTCGTTTTGCACTGTGCGCTGTGCTCTGGCGTAAACCAACAGTCGTTTTGCACTGTGCGCTATGCTTTGGCGTAAACCAACAGTCGTTTTGCACTGTGCAGTATCCTTTTGCGTAAACCAGCAGTCGTTCTGCACTGTGCTCTGTGCTCTGGCGTGAACCAACAGCCGTTTTGCACTGTGCACTATGCTTTTGAGTCAACCAACAGTCGTTTTGCACTGTGCGCCGTGCTCTGGCGTAAACCAATAGTCGTTTTGCACTGCGCGCTATGCTTTGGCGTAAACCAACAGTCGTTTTGCACCGTGCACTATGCTTTTGAGTAAACCAACAGTCGTTTTGCATTGTGCACTATGCTTTTGCCTAAACCAACAGTCGTTTTGCACTGTGCGCTGTGCTCTGGCGTAAACCAACAGCCGTTTTGCACTGTGCGCTGTGCTCTGGCGTATACCAACAGCCGTTTTGCACTGTGCGCTGTGCTCTGGCGTAAACCAACAGCCGTTTTGCACTGTGCACTATGCTTTTGAGTAAACCAACAGTCGTTTTGCATTGTGCACTATGCTTTTGCCTAAACCAATAGTCGTTTTGCACTGTGCACTATGCTTTTGCGTAAACCAAAAGTCGTTTTGCACTGTGCGCAGTGCTCTGGCGTAAACCAACAGCCGTTTTGCACTGTGCGCTGTGCTTTTGAGTAAGCCAACAGTCGTTTTGCACTGTGCACTATGCTTTTGCGTAAACCAAAAGTCGTTTTGCATTGTGCACTATGCTTTTGAGTAAACCAACAGTCGTTTTGCACTGTGCGCTGTGCTCTGGCGTAAACCAACAGCCGTTTTGCACTGTGCGCTGTGCTCTGGCATAAACCAACAGCCGTTTTGCACTGTGCACTATGCTTTTGAGTAAACCAACAGTCGTTTTGCATTGTGCGCTATGCTTTTGCCTAAACCAATAGTCGTTTTGCACTGTGCGCTGTGCTCTGGCGTAAACCAACAGTCGTTTTGCACTGTGCAGTATCCTTTTGCGTAAACCAGCAGTCGTTTTGCACTGCGCACTATGCTTTTGAGTAAACCAACAGTCGTTTTGCATTGTGCGCTATGCTTTTGCCTAAACCAACAGCCCTTTTGCACTGTGCTCTGTGCTCTGGCGTAAACCAACAGCCGTTTTGCACTGTGCACTATGCTTTTGAGTAAACCAACAGTCGTTTTGCATTGTGCGCTATGCTTTTGAGTAAACCAACAGTCGTTTTGCACTGTGCGCTGTGCTCTGGCGTAAACCAACAGCCGTTTTGCACTGTGCACTATGCTTTTGAGTAAACCAACAGTCGTTTTGCATTGTGCGCTATGCTTTTGCCTAAACCAATAGTCGTTTTGCACTGTGCTCTGTGCTCTGGCGTAAACCAACAGCCGTTTTGCACTGTGCACTATGCTTTTGAGTAAACCAACAGTCGTTTTGCACTGTGCACTATGCTTTTGCGTAAACCAAAAGTCGTTTTGCACTGTGCGCAGTGCTCTGGCGTAAACCAACAGCCGTTTTGCACTGTGGAGTATGCTTTTGCGTAAACCAAAAGTCGTTTTGCACTGTGCGCAGTGCTCTGGCGTAAACCAACAGCCGTTTTGCACTGTGCACTATGCTTTTGAGTAAACCAACAGTCGTTTTGCATTGTGCGCTATGCTTTTGCCTAAACCAACAGCCCTTTTGCACTGTGCTCTGTGCTCTGGCGTAAACCAACAGCCGTTTTGCACTGTGCACTATGCTTTTGAGTAAACCAACAGTCGTTTTGCACTGTGCACTATGCTTTTGCGTAAACCAAAAGTCGTTTTGCACTGTGCGCAGTGCTCTGGCGTAAACCAACAGCCGTTTTGCACTGTGCGCTGTGCTTTTGAGTAAGCCAACAGTCGTTTTGCACTGTGCACTATGCTTTTGCGTAAACCAAAAGTCGTTTTGCATTGTGCACTATGCTTTTGAGTAAACCAACAGTAGTTTTGCACTGTGCGCTGTGCTCTGGCGTAAACCAACAGCCGTTTTGCACTGTGCGCTGTGCTCTGGCATAAACCAACAGCCGTTTTGCACTGTGCACTATGCTTTTGAGTAAACCAGCAGTCGTTTTGCATTGTGCGCTATGCTTTTGCCTAAACCAATAGTCGTTTTGCACTGTGCGCTGTGCTCTGGCGTAAACCAACAGTCGTTTTGCACTGTGCAGTATCCTTTTGCGTAAACCAGCAGTCGTTTTGCACTGCGCACTATGCTTTTGAGTAAGCCAACAGTCGTTTTGCACTGTGCACTATGCTTTTGAGTAAACCAAAAGTCGTTTTGCATTGTGCACTATGCTTTTGAGTAAACCAACAGTAGTTTTGCACTGTGCGCTGTGCTCTGGCGTAAACCAACAGTCGTTTTGCACTGTGCGTATACCAACAGCCGTTTTGCACTGTGCGCTGTGCTCTGGCGTAAACCAACAGCCGTTTTGCACTGTGCACTATGCTTTTGAGTAAACCAACAGTCGTTTTGCATTGTGCACTATGCTTTTGCCTAAACCAATAGTCGTTTTGCACTGTGCGCTGTGCTCTGGCGTAAACCAACAGTCGTTTTGCACTGTGCAGTATCCTTTTGCGTAAACCAGCAGTCGTTTTGCACTGCGCACTATGCTTTTGAGTAAGCCAACAGTCGTTTTGCACTGTGCACTATGCTTTTGAGTAAACCAAAAGTCGTTTTGCATTGTGCACTATGCTTTTGAGTAAACCAACAGTAGTTTTGCACTGTGCGCTGTGCTCTGGCGTAAACCAACAGTCGTTTTGCACTGTGCGTATACCAACAGCCGTTTTGCACTGTGCGCTGTGCTCTGGCGTAAACCAACAGCCGTTTTGCACTGTGCACTATGCTTTTGAGTAAACCAACAGTCGTTTTGCATTGTGCACTATGCTTTTGCCTAAACCAATAGTCGTTTTGCACTGTGCGCTGTGCTCTGGCGTAAACCAACAGCCCTTTTGCACTGTGTTCTGTGCTCTGGCGTAAACCAACAGCCGTTTTGCACTGTGCGCTGTGCTCTGGCATAAACCAACAGCCGTTTTGCACTGTGCACTATGCTTTTGAGTAAACCAACAGTCGTTTTGCATTGTGCACTATGCTTTTGCCTAAACCAATAGTCGTTTTGCACTGTGCGCTGTGCTCTGACGTAAACCAACAGTCGTTTTGCACTGTGCAGTATCCTTTTGCGTAAACCGGCAGTCGTTTTGCACTGTGCACTATGTTTTTGAGTAAGCCAGCAGTCGTTTTGCACTGTGCACTATGCTTTTGAGTAAACCAAAAGTCGTTTTGCATTGTGCACTATGCTTTTGAGTAAACCAACAGTCGTTTTGCACTGTGCGCTGTGCTCTGGCGTAAACCAACAGTCGTTTTGCACTGTGCAGTATCCTTTTGCATAAACCAGCAGTCGTTTTGCATTGTGCACTATGCTTTTGAGTAAACCAACAGTCGTTTTGCACTGTGCGCTGTGCTCTGGCGTAAACCAACAGCCGTTTTGCACTGTGCGCTGTGCTCTGGCATAAACCAACAGCCGTTTTGCACTGTGCACTATGCTTTTGAGTAAACCAACAGTCGTTTTGCATTGTGCACAATGCTTTTGCCTAAACCAACAGTCGTTTTGCACTGTGCGCTGTGCTCTGGCGTAAACCAACAGCCGTTTTGCACTGTGCGCTGTGCTCTGGCATAAACGAACAGCTGTTTTGCACTGTGCACTATGCTGTTGAGTAAACCAACAGTCGTTTTGCACTGTGCGCTGTGCTCTGGCGTAAACCAACAGCCGTTTTGCACTGTGCGCTGTGCTCTGGCATAAACGAACAGCCGTTTTGCACTGTGCACTATGCTTTTGAGTAAACCAACAGTCGTTTTGCACTGTGCGCTGTGCTCTGGCGTAAACCAACAGCCGTTTTGCACTGTGCGCTGTGCTCTGGCGTAAACCAACAGTCGTTTTGCACTGTGCAGTATCCTTTTGCGTAAACCAGCAGTCGTTCTGCACTGTGCACTATGCTTTTGAGTAAGCCAACAGTCGTTTTGCACTGTGCACTATGCTTTTGCGTAAACCAAAAGTCGTTTTGCATTGTGCACTATGCTTTTGAGTAAACCAACAGTCGTTTTGCACTGTGCGCTGTGCTCTGGCGTAAACCAACAGCCGTTTTGCACTGTGCGCTGTGCTCTGGCGTAAACCAACAGCCGTTTTGCACTGTGCACTATGCTTTTGAGTAAACCAACAGTCGTTTTGCACTGTGCGCTGTGCTCTGGCGTAAACCAACAGTCGTTTTGCACTGTGCGCTGTGCTTTGGCGTAAACCAACAGCTGTTTTGCACTGTGCACTATGCTTTTGGGTAAACCAACAGTCGTTTTGCACTGTGCGCTGTGCTCTGGCGTAAACCAACAGCCCTTTTGCACTGTGCTCTGTGCTCTGGCGTAAACCAACAGCCGTTTTGCACTGTGCACTATGCTTTTGAGTAAACCAACAGTCGTTTTGCATTGTGCGCTATGCTTTTGAGTAAACCAACAGTCGTTTTGCACTGTGCGCTGTGCTCTGGCGTAAACCAACAGCCGTTTTGCACTGTGCACTATGCTTTTGAGTAAACCAACAGTCGTTTTGCATTGTGCGCTATGCTTTTGCCTAAACCAATAGTCGTTTTGCACTGTGCTCTGTGCTCTGGCGTAAACCAACAGCCGTTTTGCACTGTGCACTATGCTTTTGAGTAAACCAACAGTCGTTTTGCACTGTGCACTATGCTTTTGCGTAAACCAAAAGTCGTTTTGCACTGTGCGCAGTGCTCTGGCGTAAACCAACAGCCGTTTTGCACTGTGGAGTATGCTTTTGCGTAAACCAAAAGTCGTTTTGCACTGTGCGCAGTGCTCTGGCGTAAACCAACAGCCGTTTTGCACTGTGCACTATGCTTTTGAGTAAACCAACAGTCGTTTTGCATTGTGCGCTATGCTTTTGCCTAAACCAACAGCCCTTTTGCACTGTGCTCTGTGCTCTGGCGTAAACCAACAGCCGTTTTGCACTGTGCACTATGCTTTTGAGTAAACCAACAGTCGTTTTGCACTGTGCACTATGCTTTTGCGTAAACCAAAAGTCGTTTTGCACTGTGCGCAGTGCTCTGGCGTAAACCAACAGCCGTTTTGCACTGTGCGCTGTGCTTTTGAGTAAGCCAACAGTCGTTTTGCACTGTGCACTATGCTTTTGCGTAAACCAAAAGTCGTTTTGCATTGTGCACTATGCTTTTGAGTAAACCAACAGTAGTTTTGCACTGTGCGCTGTGCTCTGGCGTAAACCAACAGCCGTTTTGCACTGTGCGCTGTGCTCTGGCATAAACCAACAGCCGTTTTGCACTGTGCACTATGCTTTTGAGTAAACCAGCAGTCGTTTTGCATTGTGCGCTATGCTTTTGCCTAAACCAATAGTCGTTTTGCACTGTGCGCTGTGCTCTGGCGTAAACCAACAGTCGTTTTGCACTGTGCAGTATCCTTTTGCGTAAACCAGCAGTCGTTTTGCACTGCGCACTATGCTTTTGAGTAAGCCAACAGTCGTTTTGCACTGTGCACTATGCTTTTGAGTAAACCAAAAGTCGTTTTGCATTGTGCACTATGCTTTTGAGTAAACCAACAGTAGTTTTGCACTGTGCGCTGTGCTCTGGCGTAAACCAACAGTCGTTTTGCACTGTGCGTATACCAACAGCCGTTTTGCACTGTGCGCTGTGCTCTGGCGTAAACCAACAGCCGTTTTGCACTGTGCACTATGCTTTTGAGTAAACCAACAGTCGTTTTGCATTGTGCACTATGCTTTTGCCTAAACCAATAGTCGTTTTGCACTGTGCGCTGTGCTCTGGCGTAAACCAACAGTCGTTTTGCACTGTGCAGTATCCTTTTGCGTAAACCAGCAGTCGTTTTGCACTGCGCACTATGCTTTTGAGTAAGCCAACAGTCGTTTTGCACTGTGCACTATGCTTTTGAGTAAACCAAAAGTCGTTTTGCATTGTGCACTATGCTTTTGAGTAAACCAACAGTAGTTTTGCACTGTGCGCTGTGCTCTGGCGTAAACCAACAGTCGTTTTGCACTGTGCGTATACCCACAGCCGTTTTGCACTGTGCGCTGTGCTCTGGCGTAAACCAACAGCCGTTTTGCACTGTGCACTATGCTTTTGAGTAAACCAACAGTCGTTTTGCATTGTGCACTATGCTTTTGCCTAAACCAATAGTCGTTTTGCACTGTGCGCTGTGCTCTGGCGTAAACCAACAGCCCTTTTGCACTGTGTTCTGTGCTCTGGCGTAAACCAACAGCCGTTTTGCACTGTGCGCTGTGCTCTGGCATAAACCAACAGCCGTTTTGCACTGTGCACTATGCTTTTGAGTAAACCAACAGTCGTTTTGCATTGTGCACTATGCTTTTGCCTAAACCAATAGTCGTTTTGCACTGTGCGCTGTGCTCTGACGTAAACCAACAGTCGTTTTGCACTGTGCAGTATCCTTTTGCGTAAACCGGCAGTCGTTTTGCACTGTGCACTATGTTTTTGAGTAAGCCAGCAGTCGTTTTGCACTGTGCACTATGCTTTTGAGTAAACCAAAAGTCGTTTTGCATTGTGCACTATGCTTTTGAGTAAACCAACAGTCGTTTTGCACTGTGCGCTGTGCTCTGGCGTAAACCAACAGTCGTTTTGCACTGTGCAGTATCCTTTTGCATAAACCAGCAGTCGTTTTGCATTGTGCACTATGCTTTTGAGTAAACCAACAGTCGTTTTGCACTGTGCGCTGTGCTCTGGCGTAAACCAACAGCCGTTTTGCACTGTGCGCTGTGCTCTGGCATAAACCAACAGCCGTTTTGCACTGTGCACTATGCTTTTGAGTAAACCAACAGTCGTTTTGCATTGTGCACAATGCTTTTGCCTAAACCAACAGTCGTTTTGCACTGTGCGCTGTGCTCTGGCGTAAACCAACAGCCGTTTTGCACTGTGCGCTGTGCTCTGGCATAAACGAACAGCTGTTTTGCACTGTGCACTATGCTGTTGAGTAAACCAACAGTCGTTTTGCACTGTGCGCTGTGCTCTGGCGTAAACCAACAGCCGTTTTGCACTGTGCGCTGTGCTCTGGCATAAACGAACAGCCGTTTTGCACTGTGCACTATGCTTTTGAGTAAACCAACAGTCGTTTTGCACTGTGCGCTGTGCTCTGGCGTAAACCAACAGCCGTTTTGTACTGTGCGCTGTGCTCTGGCGTAAACCAACAGTCGTTTTGCACTGTGCAGTATCCTTTTGCGTAAACCAGCAGTCGTTCTGCACTGTGCACTATGCTTTTGAGTAAGCCAACAGTCGTTTTGCACTGTGCACTATGCTTTTGCGTAAACCAAAAGTCGTTTTGCATTGTGCACTATGCTTTTGAGTAAACCAACAGTCGTTTTGCACTGTGCGCTGTGCTCTGGCGTAAACCAACAGCCGTTTTGCACTGTGCGCTGTGCTCTGGCGTAAACCAACAGCCGTTTTGCACTGTGCACTATGCTTTTGAGTAAACCAACAGTCGTTTTGCACTGTGCGCTGTGCTCTGGCGTAAACCAACAGTCGTTTTGCACTGTGCGCTGTGCTCTGGCGTAAACCAACAGCCGTTTTGCACTGTGCACTATGCTTTTGGGTAAACCAACAGTCGTTTTGCACTGTGCGCTGTGCTCTGGCGTAAACCAACAGCCCTTTTGCACTGTGCGCTGTGCTCTGGCGTAAACCAACAGCCGTTTTGCACTGTGCACTATGCTTTGAGTAAACCAACAGTCGTTTTGCACTGTGTACTATGCTTTTGAGTAAGCCAAAAGTCGTTTTGCACTGTGCACTATGCTTTTGCGTAAACCACAAGTCGTTTTGCATTGTGCACTATGCTTTTGAGTAAACCAACAGTCGTTTTGCACTGTGCGCTGTGCTCTGGCGTAAACCAACAGCCGTTTTTCACTGTGCGCTGTGCTCTGGCATAAACCAACAGCCGTTTTGCACTGTGCACTATGCTTTTGAGTAAACCAACAGTCGTTTTGCATTGTGCACTATGCTTTTGCCTAAACCAACAGTCGTTTTGCACTGTGCGCTGTGCTCTGGCGTAAACCAACAGCCCTTTTGCACTGTGCGCTGTGCTCTGGCGTAAACCAACAGCCGTTTTGCACTGTGCACTATGCTTTTGAGTAAACCAACAGTCGTTTTGCACTGCGCGCTATGCTTTGGCGTAAACCAACAGTTGTTTTGCACCGTGCACTATGCTTTTGAGTAAACCAACAGTCGTTTTGCATTGTGCACTATGCTTTTGCCTAAACCAACAGTCGTTTTGCACTGTGCGCTGTGCTCTGGCGTAAACCAACAGCCGTTTTGCACTGTGCGCTGTGCTCTGGCATAAACGAACAGCCGTTTTGCACTGTGCACTATGCTTTTGAGTAAACCAACAGTCGTTTTGCACTGTGCAGTATCCTTTTGCGTAAACCAGCAGTCGTTTTGCACTGTGCACTATGCTTTTGAGTAAGCCAACAGTCGTTTTGCACTGTGCACTATGCTTTTGCGTAAACCAAAAGTCATTTTGCACTGTGAGCTGTGCTCTGGCGTAAACCAACAGCCGTTTTGCACTGTGCGCTGTGCTCTGGCGTAAACCAACAGCCCTTTTGCACTGTGCTCTGTGCTCTGGCGTAAACCAACAGCCGTTTTGCACTGTGCACTATGCTTTTGAGTAAACCAACAGTCGTTTTGCACTGTGCGCTGTGCTCTGGCGTAAACCAACAGTCGTTTTGCACTGCGCGCTATGCTTTGGCGTAAACCAACAGTCGTTTTGCACCGTGTACTATGCTTTTGAGTAAACCAACAGTCGTTTTGCATTGTGCACTATGCTTTTGCCTAAACCAACAGTCGTTTTGCACTGTGCGTGTGCTCTGGCGTAAACCAACAGCCGTTTTGCACTGTGCGCTGTGCTCTGGCGTAAACCAACAGCCGTTTTGCACTGTGCACTATGCTTTTGAGTAAACCAACAGTTGTTTTGCACTGTACACTATGCTTTTGCGTAAACCAGCAGTCGTTTTACACTGCGCGCTATGCTTTGGCGTAAACCAACAGTCGTTTTGCACCGTGTACTATGCTTTTGAGTAAACCAACAGTCGTTTTGCATTGTGCACTATGCTTTTGCCTAAACCAACAGTCGTTTTGCACTGTGCGTGTGCTCTGGCGTAAACCAACAGCCGTTTTGCACTGTGCGCTGTGCTCTGGCGTAAACCAACAGCCGTTTTGCACTGTGCACTATGCTTTTGAGTAAACCAACAGTTGTTTTGCACTGTACACTATGCTTTTGCGTAAACCAGCAGTCGTTTTACACTGCGCGCGCTATGCTTTGGCGTAAACCAACAGTCGTTTTGCACTGCGCGCTATGCTTTGGCGTAAACCAACAGTCGTTTTGCACCGTGTACTATGCTTTTGAGTAAACCAACAGTCGTTTTGCATTGTGCACTATGCTTTTGCCTAAAACAACAGTCGTTTTGCACTGTGCGCTATGCTTTGGCGTAAACCAACAGTCGTTTTGCACTGTGCAGTATCCTTTTGCGTAAACCAGCAGTCGTTTTGCACTGTGCACTATGCTTTTGAGTAAGCCAACAGTCGTTTTGCACTGTGCACTATGCTTTTGCGTAAACCAAAAGTCGTTTTGCATTGTGCACTATGCTTTTGAGTAAACCAACAGTCGTTTTGCACTGTGCGCTGTGCTCTGGCGTAAACCAACAGCCGTTTTGCACTGTGCGCTGTGCTCTGGCGTAAACCAACAGCCCTTTTGCACTGTGCGCTGTGCTCTGGCGTAAACCAACAGCCGTTTTGCACTGTGCGCTGTGCTCTGGCATAAACCAACAGCCGTTTTGCACTGTGCACTATGCTTTTGAGTAAGCCAACAGTCGTTTTGCACTGTGCACTATGCTTTTGCGTAAACCAAAAGTCGTTTTGCATTGTACACTATGCTTTTGCCTAAACCAACAGTCGTTTTGCACTGTGCGCTGTGCTCTGGCGTAAACCAACAGCCCTTTTGCACTGTGCGCTGTGCTCTGGCGTAAACCAACAGCCGTTTTGCACTGTGCACTATGCTTTTGAGTAAGCCAACAGTCGTTTTGCACTGTGCACTATGCTTTTGCGTAAACCAAAAGTCGTTTTGCATTGTGCACTATGCTTTTGAGTAAACCAACAGTCGTTTTGCACTGTGCGCTGTGCTCTGGCGTAAACCAACAGCCGTTTTGCACTGTGCGCTGTGCTCTGGCATAAACCAACAGCCGTTTTGCACTGTGCGCTATGCTTTTGAGTAAACCAACAGTCGTTTTGCACTGTGCGCTATGCTTTGGCGTAAACCAACAGCCGTTTTGCACTGTGCAGTATGCTTTTAAGTAAACCAACAGTCGTTTTGCATTGTGCACTATGCTTTTGCCTAAACCAACAGTCGTTTTGCACTGTGCGCTGTGCTCTGGCGTAAACCAACAGCCGTTTTGCACTGTGCTCTGTGCTTTGGCGTAAACCAACAGCCGTTTTGCACTGTGCACTATGCTTTTGAGTAAACCAACAGTCGTTTTGCACTGTGCGCTGTGCTCTGGCGTAAACCAACAGTCGTTTTGCACTGCGCGCTATGCTTTGGCGTAAACCAACAGTCGTTTTGCACCGTGCACTATGCTTTTGAGTAAACCAACAGTCGTTTTGCACTGTGCTCTGGCGTAAACCAACAGTCGTTTTGCACTGTGCGCTATGCTTTGGCGTAAACCAACAGTCGTTTTGCACTGTGCAGTATCCTTTTGCGTAAACCAGCAGTCGTTTTGCACTGTGCACTATACTTTTGAGTAAGCCAACAGTCGTTTTGCACTGTGCACTATGCTTTTGCGTAAACCAAAAGTCGTTTTGCATTGTGCACTATGCTTTTGAGTAAACCAACAGTCGTTTTGCACTGTGCGCTGTGCTCTGGCGTAAACCAACAGCCGTTTTGCACTGTGCGCTGTGCTCTGGCGTAAACCAACAGCCCTTTTGCACTGTGCGCTGTGCTCTGGCGTAAACCAACAGCCGTTTTGCACTGTGCGCTGTGCTCTGGCATAAACCAACAGCCGTTTTGCACTGTGCACTATGCTTTTGAGTAAGCCAACAGTCGTTTTGCACTGTGCACTATGCTTTTGCGTAAACCAAAAGTCGTTTTGCATTGTACACTATGCTTTTGCCTAAACCAACAGTCGTTTTGCACTGTGCGCTGTGCTCTGGCGTAAACCAACAGCCCTTTTGCACTGTGCGCTGTGCGCTGTGCTCTGGCGTAAACCAACAGCCGTTTTGCACTGTGCACTATGCTTTTGAGTAAGCCAACAGTCGTTTTGCACTGTGCACTATGCTTTTGCGTAAACCAAAAGTCGTTTTGCATTGTGCACTATGCTTTTGAGTAAACCAACAGTCGTTTTGCACTGTGCGCTGTGCTCTGGCGTAAACCAACAGCCGTTTTGCACTGTGCGCTGTGCTCTGGCATAAACCAACAGCCGTTTTGCACTGTGCGCTATGCTTTTGAGTAAACCAACAGTCGTTTTGCACTGTGCGCTATGCTTTGGCGTAAACCAACAGCCGTTTTGCACTGTGCAGTATCCTTTTGCGTAAACCAGCAGTCGTTTTACACTGTGCACTATGCTTTTGAGTAAGCCAACAGTCGTTTTGCACTGTGCACTATGCTTTTGCGTAAACCAAAAGTCGTTTTGCACTGTGCGCTGTGCTCTGGCGTAAACCAACAGCCGTTTTGCACTGTGCGCTGTGCTCTGGCGTAAACCAACAGCCGTTTTGCACTGTGCACTATGCTTTTGAGTAAACAACAGTCGTTTTGCATTGTGCACTATGCTTTTGCCTAAACCAATAGTCGTTTTGCACTGTGCGCTGTGCTCTGGCGTAAACCAACAGCCGTTTTGCACTGTGCACTATGCTTTTGAGTAAACCAACAGTCGTTTTGCACTGTGCGCTGTGCTCTGGCGTAAACCAACAGTCGTTTTGCACTGCGCGCTATGCTTTGGCGTAAACCAACAGTCGTTTTGCACCGTGCACTATGCTTTTGAGTAAACCAACAGTCGTTTTTCATTGTGCACTATGCTTTTGCCTAAACCAACAGTCGTTTTGCACTGTGCGCTGTGCTCTGGCGTAAACCAACAGCCGTTTTGCACTGTGCGCTGTTTTCTGGCGTAAACCAACAGCCGTTTTGCACTGTGCATGATGCTTTTGAGTAAACCAACAGTTGTTTTGCACTGTACACTATGCTTTTGAGTAAACCAACAGTCGTTTTGCACTGTGCGCTGTGCTCTGGCGTAAACCAACAGCCGTTTTGCACTGTGCGCTGTGCTCTGGCGTAAACCAACAGCCGTTTTGCATTGTGCACTATGCTTTTGCCTAAACCAACAGTGGTTTTTGCACTGTGGACTATGCTTTTGAGTAAACCAACAGTCGTTTTGCACTGTGCACTATGTTTTTAAGTAAACCAAAAGTCGTTTTGCATTGCGCACTATGCTTTTGCGTAAACCAACAGCCGTTTTGGCATGTGGAATATTGTTTTGGCGTAAACCAAAAGTCGTTTTGCATTGTGCACTATGCTTTTGCGTAAACCAACAGCCGTTTTGCACTGTGGAGTATGCTTTTGCGTAAACCAAAAGTCGTTTTGCAATTTGCGCTGTGCTTTGGCGTAAACCAACAGCCGTTTTGCACTGTGGAGTATGCTTTTGCGTAAACCAACAGTGGTTTTGCATTGTCCACTATGCTTTTGCGTAAACCAAAAGTCGTTTTGCACTTTGCGTTGTGCTTTTGCTAAACCAACAGTTATTTTGCACTGTGCGCTGTGCTCTGGCGTAAACCAACAGCCGTTTTACACTGTGCACTATGCTTTTGAGTAAACCAACAGTGTTTTTTGCACTGTGGACTATGCTTTTGAGTAAACCAACAGTCGTTTTGCACTGTGGACTATGCTTTTGAGAAAACCAAACGTCGTTTTGCATTGTGCACTATGCTTTTGCGTAAACCAACAGCCGTTTTGCACTGTGGAGTATGCTTTTGCGTAAACCAAAAGTCGTTTTGCAATTTGCGCTGTGCTTTGGCGTAAACCAACAGTCGTTTTGCACTGTGGACTATGCTTTTGAGTAAACCAAAAGTCGTTTTGCATTGTGCACTATGCTTTTGCGTAAACCAACAGCCGTTTTGCACTGTGGAGTATGCTTTTGCGTAAACCAACAGTCGTTTTGCACTGTGCGCTGTGCTCTGGCGTAAACCAACAGCCGTTTTGCACTGTGCACTATGCTTTTGAGTAAACCAACAGTCGTTTTGCACTGTGCACTATACTTTTGCGTAAACCAACAGTCGTTTTGCACTGTGCGCTGTGCTCTGGCGTAAACCAACAGCCCTTTTGCACTGTGCGCTGTGCTCTGGCGTAAACCAACAGCCGTTTTGCACTGTGCGCTGTGCTCTGGCATAAACCAACAGCCGTTTTGCACTGTGCGCTGTGCTCTGGCGTAAACCAACAGCCGTTTTGCACTGTGCACTATGCTTTGAGTAAACCAACAGTTGTTTTGCACTGTGCATTATACTTTTGAGTAAACCAACAGTTGTTTTGCACTGTACACTATGCTTTGCGTAAACCAGCAGTCGTTTTACACTGTGCACTATGCTTTTGAGTAAACCAACAGTGGTTTTTGCACTGTGGACTATGCTTTTGAGTAAACCAACAGTCGTTTTGCATTGTGCACTATGCTTTTGCGTAAACCAAAAGTCGTTTTGCAATTTGCGCTGTGCTCTGGCGTAAACCAACAGCTGTTTTGCACTGTGCACTATGCTTTTGAGTAAACCAACAGTCGTTTTGCACTGTGCGCTGTGCTCTGGCGTAAACCAACAGTCGTTTTGCACTGCGCGCTATGCTTTGGCGTAAACCAACAGTCGTTTTGCACCGTGCACTATGCTTTTGCCTAAACCAACAGTCGTTTTGCACTGTGCGCTGTGCTCTGGCGTAAACCAACAGCCGTTTTGCACTGTGCGCTGTGCTCTGGCGTAAACCAACAGCCGTTTTGCACTGTGCACTATGCTTTTGCGTAAACCAGCAGTCGTTTTACACTGTGCACTATGCTTTTAAGTAAACCAACAGTCGTTTTGCACTGTGCGCTGTGCTCTGGCGTAAACCAACAGCCGTTTTGCACTGTGCGCTGTGCTCTGGCGTAAACCAACAGCCGTTTTGCACTGTGCGCTGTGCTCTGGCATAAACGAACAGCCGTTTTGCGCTGTGCACTATGCTTTTGAGTAAACCAACAGTCGTTTTGCACTGTGCTCTGACGTAAACCAACAGTCGTTTTGCACTGTGCAGTATCCTTTTGCGTAAACCGGCAGTCGTTTTGCACTGTGCACTATGTTTTTGAGTAAGCCAGCATTCGTTTTGCACTGTGCACTATGCTTTTGAGTAAACCAAAAGTCGTTTTGCATTGTGCACTATGCTTTTGAGTAAACCAACAGTCGTTTTGCACTGTGCGCTGTGCTCTGGCGTAAACCAACAGTCGTTTTGCACTGTGCAGTATCCTTTTGCATAAACCAGCAGTCGTTTAGCATTGTGCACTATGCTTTTGAGTAAACCAACAGTGGTTTTGCACTGTGCGCTGTGCTCTGGCGTAAACCAACAGCCGTTTTGCACTGTGCGCTGTGCTCTGGCATAAACCAACAGCCGTTTTGCACTGTGCACTATGCTTTTGAGTAAACCAACAGTCGTTTTGCATTGTGCACAATGCTTTTGCCTAAACCAACAGTCGTTTTGCACTGTGCGCTGTGCTCTGGCGTAAACCAACAGCCGTTTTGCACTGTGCGCTGTGCTCTGGCATAAACGAACAGCTGTTTTGCACTGTGCACTATGCTGTTGAGTAAACCAACAGTCGTTTTGCACTGTGCGCTGTGCTCTGGCGTAAACCAACAGCCGTTTTGCGCTGTGCGCTGTGCTCTGGCATAAACGAACAGCCGTTTTGCACTGTGCACTATGCTTTTGAGTAAACCAACAGTCGTTTTGCACTGTGCGCTGTGCTCTGGCGTAAACCAACAGCCGTTTTGCACTGTGCGCTGTGCTCTGGCGTAAACCAACAGTCGTTTTGCACTGTGCAGTATCCTTTTGCGTAAACCAGCAGTCGTTCTGCACTGTGCACTATGCTTTTGAGTAAGCCAACAGTCGTTTTGCACTGTGCACTATGCTTTTGCGTAAACCAAAAGTCGTTTTGCATTGTGCACTATGCTTTTGAGTAAACCAACAGTCGTTTTGCTCTGTGCGCTGTGCTCTGGCGTAAACCAACAGCCGTTTTGCACTGTGCGCTGTGCTCTGGCGTAAACCAACAGCCGTTTTGCACTGTGCACTATGCTTTTGAGTAAACCAACAGTCGTTTTGCACTGTGCGCTGTGCTCTGGCGTAAACCAACAGTCGTTTTGCACTGTGCGCTGTGCTCTGGCGTAAACCAACAGCCGTTTTGCACTGTGCACTATGCTTTTGGGTAAACCAACAGTCGTTTTGCACTGTGCGCTGTGCTCTGGCGTAAACCAACAGCCC
Source organism: Xylota segnis (assembly GCA_963583995.1). Taxonomy (NCBI): domain Eukaryota; kingdom Metazoa; phylum Arthropoda; class Insecta; order Diptera; family Syrphidae; genus Xylota; species Xylota segnis. The sequence continues at coordinate 85,102,050 of OY757237.1, forward strand.
TTTTGCACTGTGCGCTGTGCTCTGGCGTAAACCAACAGCCGTTTTGCACTGTGCACTATGCTTTTGAGTAAACCAACAGTCGTTTTGCACTGTGTACTATGCTTTTGAGTAAGCCAAAAGTCGTTTTGCACTGTGCACTATGCTTTTGCGTAAACCACAAGTCGTTTTGCATTGTGCACTATGCTTTTGAGTAAACCAACAGTCGTTTTGCACTGTGCGCTGTGCTCTGGCGTAAACCAACAGCCGTTTTTCACTGTGCGCTGTGCTCTGGCATAAACCAACAGCCGTTTTGCACTGTGCACTATGCTTTTGAGTAAACCAACAGTCGTTTTGCATTGTGCACTATGCTTTTGCCTAAACCAACAGTCGTTTTGCACTGTGCGCTGTGCTCTGGCGTAAACCAACAGCCCTTTTGCACTGTGCGCTGTGCTCTGGCGTAAACCAACAGCCGTTTTGCACTGTGCACTATGCTTTTGAGTAAACCAACAGTCGTTTTGCACTGCGCGCTATGCTTTGGCGTAAACCAACAGTTGTTTTGCACCGTGCACTATGCTTTTGAGTAAACCAACAGTCGTTTTGCATTGTGCACTATGCTTTTGCCTAAACCAACAGTCGTTTTGCACTGTGCGCTGTGCTCTGGCGTAAACCAACAGCCGTTTTGCACTGTGCGCTGTGCTCTGGCGTAAACCAACAGCCGTTTTGCACTGTGCACTATGCTTTTGAGTAAACCAACAGTTGTTTTGCACTGTACACTATGCTTTTGCGTAAACCAGCAGTCGTTTTACACTGTGCACTATGCTTTTAAGTAAACCAACAGTCGTTTTGCATTGTGCACTATGCTTTTGCCTAAACCAACAGTCGTTTTGCACTGTGCGCTGTGCTCTGGCGTAAACCAACAGCCGTTTTGCACTGTGCGCTGTGCTCTGGCATAAACGAACAGCCGTTTTGCACTGTGCACTATGCTTTTGAGTAAACCAACAGTCGTTTTGCACTGTGCAGTATCCTTTTGCGTAAACCAGCAGTCGTTTTGCACTGTGCACTATGCTTTTGAGTAAGCCAACAGTCGTTTTGCACTGTGCACTATGCTTTTGCGTAAACCAAAAGTCGTTTTGCACTGTGCGCTGTGCTCTGGCGTAAACCAACAGCCGTTTTGCACTGTGCGCTGTGCTCTGGCGTAAACCAACAGCCCTTTTGCACTGTGCTCTGTGCTCTGGCGTAAACCAACAGCCGTTTTGCACTGTGCACTATGCTTTTGAGTAAACCAACAGTCGTTTTGCACTGTGCGCTGTGCTCTGGCGTAAACCAACAGTCGTTTTGCACTGCGCGCTATGCTTTGGCGTAAACCAACAGCCGTTTTGCACTGTGCACTATGCTTTTGAGTAAACCAACAGTCGTTTTGCATTGTGCACTATGCTTTTGCCTAAACCAACAGTCGTTTTGCACTGTGCGCTGTGCTCTGGCGTAAACCAACAGCCCTTTTGCACTGTGCGCTGTGCTCTGGCGTAAACCAACAGCCGTTTTGCACTGTGCACTATGCTTTTGAGTAAACCAACAGCCGTTTTGCACTGTGCACTATGCTTTTGAGTAAACCAACAGTCGTTTTGCATTGTGCACTATGCTTTTGCCTAAACCAACAGTCGTTTTGCACTGTGCGTGTGCTCTGGCGTAAACCAACAGCCGTTTTGCACTGTGCGCTGTGCTCTGGCGTAAACCAACAGCCGTTTTGCACTGTGCACTATGCTTTTGAGTAAACCAACAGTTGTTTTGCACTGTACACTATGCTTTTGCGTAAACCAGCAGTCGTTTTACACTGTGCACTATGCTTTTAAGTAAACCAACAGTCGTTTTGCATTGTGCACTATGCTTTTGCCTAAACCAACAGTCGTTTTGCACTGTGCGCTATGCTTTGGCGTAAACCAACAGTCGTTTTGCACTGTGCAGTATCCTTTTGCGTAAACCAGCAGTCGTTTTGCACTGTGCACTATGCTTTTGAGTAAGCCAACAGTCGTTTTGCACTGTGCACTATGCTTTTGCGTAAACCAAAAGTCGTTTTGCATTGTGCACTATGCTTTTGAGTAAACCAACAGTCGTTTTGCACTGTGCTTTTGCGTAAACCAAAAGTCGTTTTGCATTGTACACTATGCTTTTGCCTAAACCAACAGTCGTTTTGCACTGTGCGCTGTGCTCTGGCGTAAACCAACAGCCCTTTTGCACTGTGCGCTGTGCGCTGTGCTCTGGCGTAAACCAACAGCCGTTTTGCACTGTGCACTATGCTTTTGAGTAAGCCAACAGTCGTTTTGCACTGTGCACTATGCTTTTGCGTAAACCAAAAGTCGTTTTGCATTGTGCACTATGCTTTTGAGTAAACCAACAGTCGTTTTGCACTGTGCGCTGTGCTCTGGCGTAAACCAACAGCCGTTTTGCACTGTGCGCTGTGCTCTGGCATAAACCAACAGCCGTTTTGCACTGTGCGCTATGCTTTTGAGTAAACCAACAGTCGTTTTGCACTGTGCGCTATGCTTTGGCGTAAACCAACAGCCGTTTTGCACTGTGCAGTATCCTTTTGCGTAAACCAGCAGTCGTTTTACACTGTGCACTATGCTTTTGAGTAAGCCAACAGTCGTTTTGCACTGTGCACTATGCTTTTGCGTAAACCAAAAGTCGTTTTGCACTGTGCGCTGTGCTCTGGCGTAAACCAACAGCCGTTTTGCACTGTGCGCTGTGCTCTGGCGTAAACCAACAGCCGTTTTGCACTGTGCACTATGCTTTTGCCTAAACCAACAGTCGTTTTGCACTGTGCGCTGTGCTCTGGCGTAAACCAACAGCCGTTTTGCACTGTGCGCTGTTTTCTGGCGTAAACCAACAGCCGTTTTGCACTGTGCATGATGCTTTTGAGTAAACCAACAGTTGTTTTGCACTGTACACTATGCTTTTGAGTAAACCAACAGTCGTTTTGCACTGTGCGCTGTGCTCTGGCGTAAACCAACAGCCGTTTTGCACTGTGCGCTGTTTTCTGGCGTAAACCAACAGCCGTTTTGCATTGTGCACTATGCTTTTGCCTAAACCAACAGTGGTTTTTGCACTGTGGACTATGCTTTTGAGTAAACCAACAGTCGTTTTGCACTGTGCACTATGTTTTTAAGTAAACCAAAAGTCGTTTTGCATTGCGCACTATGCTTTTGCGTAAACCAACAGCCGTTTTGGCATGTGGAGTATGCTTTGGCGTAAACCAAAAGTCGTTTTGCATTGTGCACTATGCTTTTGCGTAAACCAACAGCCGTTTTGCACTGTGGAGTATGCTTTTGCGTAAACCAAAAGTCGTTTTGCAATTTGCGCTGTGCTTTGGCGTAAACCAACAGCCGTTTTGCACTGTGGAGTATGCTTTTGCGTAAACCAACAGTGGTTTTACATTGTCCACTATGCTTTTGCGTAAACCAAAAGTCGTTTTGCACTTTGCGTTGTGCTTTTGCTAAACCAACAGTTATTTTGCACTGTGCGCTGTGCTCTGGCGTAAACCAACAGCCGTTTTACACTGTGCACTATGCTTTTGAGTAAACCAACAGTGTTTTTTGCACTGTGGACTATGTTTTGAGTAAACCAACAGTCGTTTTGCACTGTGGACTATGCTTTTGAGTAAACCAAACGTCGTTTTGCATTGTGCACTATGCTTTTGCGTAAACCAACAGCCGTTTTGCACTGTGGAGTATGCTTTTGCGTAAACCAAAAGTCGTTTTGCAATTTGCGCTGTGCTTTGGCGTAAACCAACAGTCGTTTTGCACTGTGGACTATGCTTTTGAGTAAACCAAAAGTCGTTTTGCATTGTGCACTATGCTTTTGCGTAAACCAACAGCCGTTTTGCACTGTGGAGTATGCTTTTGCGTAAACCAACAGTCGTTTTGCACTGTGCGCTGTGCTCTGGCGTAAACCAACAGCCGTTTTGCACTGTGCACTATGCTTTTGAGTAAACCAACAGTCGTTTTGCACTGTGCACTATGCTTTTGCGTAAACCAACAGTCGTTTTGCACTGTGCGCTGTGCTCTGGCGTAAACCAACAGCCCTTTTGCACTGTGCGCTGTGCTCTGGCATAAACCAACAGCCGTTTTGCACTGTGCGCTGTGCTCTGGCATAAACCAACAGCCGTTTTGCACTGTGCACTATGCTTTTGAGTAAACCAACAGTTGTTTTGCACTGTACACTATGCTTTTGCGTAAACCAGCAGTCGTTTTACACTGCGCGCTATGCTTTGGCGTAAACCAACAGTCGTTTTGCACTGCGCGCTATGCTTTGGCGTAAACCAACAGTCGTTTTGCACCGTGTACTATGCTTTTGAGTAAACCAACAGTCGTTTTGCATTGTGCACTATGCTTTTGCCTAAAACAACAGTCGTTTTGCACTGTGCGCTATGCTTTGGCGTAAACCAACAGTCGTTTTGCACTGTGCAGTATCCTTTTGCGTAAACCAGCAGTCGTTTTGCACTGTGCACTATGCTCTGGCGTAAACCAACAGTCGTTTTGCACTGTGCGCTGTGCTCTGGCGTAAACCAACAGCCGTTTTGCACTGTGCGCTGTGCTCTGGCGTAAACCAACAGCCGTTTTGCACTGTGCGCTGTGCTCTGGCATAAACGAACAGCCGTTTTGCACTGTGCACTATGCTTTTGAGTAAACCAACAGTCGTTTTGCACTGTGCGCTGTGCTCTGGCGTAAACCAACAGTCGTTTTGCACTGTGCGCTCTGCTCTGGCGTAAACCAACAGTCGTTTTGTACTGTGCAGTATCCGTTTGCGTAAACCAGCAGTCGTTTTGCACTGTGCACTATGCTTTTGAGTAAGCCAACAGTCGTTTTGCACTGTGCACTATGCTCTGGCGTAAACCAACAGCCGTTTTGCACTGTGCGCTGTGCTCTGGCGTAAACCAACAGCCGTTTTGCACTGTGCGCTGTGCTCTGGCATAAACCAACAGCCGTTTTGCAGTGTGCACTATGCTTTTGAGTAAACCAACAGTCGTTTTGCATTGTGCACTATGCTTTTGCCTACACCAACAGTCGTTTTGCACTGTGCGCTGTGCTCTGGCGTAAACCAACAGCCCTTTTGCACTGTGCGCTGTGCTCTGGCGTAAACCAACAGTCGTTTTGCACTGTGCACTATGCTTTTGAGTAAACCAACAGTTGTTTTGCACTGTACGCTATGCTTTGCGTAAACCAGCAGTCGTTTTAAACTGTGCACTATGCTTTTAAGTAAACCAACAGTCGTTTTGCATTGTGCACTATGCTTTTGCCTAAACCAACAGTCGTTTTGCACTGTGCGCTGTGCTCTGGCGTAAACCAACAGCTCTTTTGCACTGTGCGCTCTGCTCTGGCGTAAACCAACAGCCGTTTTGCACTGTGCACTATGCTTTTGATTAAACCAACAGTCGTTTTGCACTGTGCGCTGTGCTCTGGCGTAAACCAACAGCCGTTTTGCACTGTGCGCTGTGCTCTGGCATAAACGAACAGCTGTTTTGCACTGTGCACTATGCTGTTGAGTAAACCAACAGTCGTTTTGCACTGTGCGCTGTGCTCTGGCGTAAACCAACAGCCGTTTTGCACTGTGCGCTGTGCTCTGGCGTAAACCAACAGCCGTTTTGCACTGTGCGCTGTGCTCTGGCGTAAACCAACAGCCGTTTTGCACTGTGCGCTGTGCTCTGGCATAAACCAACAGCCGTTTTGCACTGTGCACTATGCTTTGGCGTAAACCAACAGTCGTTTTGCACTGTGCAGTATCCTTTTGCGTAAACCAGCAGTCGTTTTGCACTGTGCACTATGCTTTTGAGTAAGCCAACAGTCGTTTTGCACTGTGCACTATGCTTTTGCGTAAACCAAAAGTCGTTTTGCACTGTGCGCTGTGCTCTGGCGTAAACCAACAGCCGTTTTGCACTGTGCGCTGTGCTCTGGCGTAAACCAACTGCCGTTTTGCACTGTGCGCTGTGCTCTGGCATAAACCAACAGCCGTTTTGCACTGTGCACTATGCTTTTGAGTAAACCAACAGTCGTTTTGCATTGTGCACTATGCTTTTGCCTAAACCAACAGCCCTTTTGCACTGTGCTCTGTGCTCTGGCGTAAACCAACAGCCGTTTTGCACTGTGCACTATGCTTTTGAGTAAACCAACAGTCGTTTTGCACTGTGCGCTGTGCTCTGGCGTAAACCAACAGTCGTTTTGCACTGCGCGCTATGCTTTGGCGTAAACCAACAGTCGTTTTGCACCGTGCACTATGCTTTTGAGTAAACCAACAGTCGTTTTGCATTGTGCACTATGCTTTTGCCTAAACCAACAGTCGTTTTGCACTGTGCTCTGGCGTAAACCAACAGCCGTTTTGCACTGTGCGCTGTGCTCTGGCGTAAACCAACAGCCGTTTTGCACTGTGCGCTGTGCTCTGGCGTAAACCAACAGCCGTTTTGCACTGTGCGCTGTGCTCTGGCATAAACGAACAGCCGTTTTGCACTGTGCACTATGCTTTTGAGTAAACCAACAGTCGTTTTGCACTGTGCGCTGTGCTCTGGCGTAAACCAACAGTCGTTTTGCATTGTGCACTATGCTTTTGCCTAAACCAACAGTGGTTTTTGCACTGTGGACTATGCTTTTGAGTAAACCTACAGTCGTTTTGCACTGTGCACTATGTTTTTAAGTAAACCAAAAGTCGTTTTGCATTGCGCACTATACTTTTGCGTAAACCAACAGCCGTTTTGCACTGTGGAGTATGCTTTGGCGTAAACCAAAAGTCGTTTTGCATTGTGCACTATGCTTTTGCGTAAACCAACAGCCGTTTTGCACTGTGGAGTATGCTTTTGCGTAAACCAAAAGTCGTTTTGCAATTTGCGCTGTGCTTTGGCGTAAACCAACAGTCGTTTTACACTGTGGACTATGCTTTTGAGTAAACCAAAAGTCGTTTTGCATTGTGCACTATGCTTTTGCCTAAACCAACAGTCGTTTTGCACTGTACACTATGCTTTTGAGTAAACCAACAGTCGTTTTGCACTGTGGAGTATGCTTTTGCGTAAACCAACAGTCGTTTTGCACTGTGCGCTGTGCTCTGGCGTAAACCAACAGCCGTTTTGCACTGTGGAGTATGCTTTTGCGTAAACCAACAGTCGTTTTGCATTGTGCACTATGCTTTTGCGTAAACCAACAGTCGTTTTGCACTGTGCGCTGTGCTCTGGCGTAAACCAACAGTCGTTTTGCACTGCGCGCTATGCTTTGGCGTAAACCAACAGTCGTTTTGCACTGTGCGCTGTGCTCTGGCGTAAACCAACAGCCGTTTTGCACTGTGCGCTGTGCTCTGGCGTAAACCAACAGCCGTTTTGCACTGTGCGCTGTGCTCTGGCATAAACGAACAGCCGTTTTGCACTGTGCACTATGCTTTTGAGTAAACCAACAGTCGTTTTGCACTGTGCGCTGTGCTCTGGCGTAAACCAACAGTCGTTTTGCACTGTGCGCTCTGCTCTGGCGTAAACCAACAGTCGTTTTGTACTGTGCAGTATCCGTTTGCGTAAACCAGCAGTCGTTTTGCACTGTGCACTATGCTTTTGAGTAAGCCAACAGTCGTTTTGCACTGTGCACTATGCTTTTGCGTAAACCAAAAGTCGTTTTGCATTGTGCACTATGCTTTTGAGTAAACCAACAGTCGTTTTGCACTGTGCGCTGTGCTCTGGTGTAAACCAACAGCCGTTTTGCACTGTGCGCTGTGCTCTGGCGTAAACCAACAGCCGTTTTGCACTGTGCGCTGTGCTCTGGCATAAACCAACAGCCGTTTTGCAGTGTGCACTATGCTTTTGAGTAAACCAACAGTCGTTTTGCATTGTGCACTATGCTTTTGCCTACACCAACAGTCGTTTTGCACTGTGCGCTGTGCTCTGGCGTAAACCAACAGCCCTTTTGCACTGTGCGCTGTGCTCTGGCGTAAACCAACAGTCGTTTTGCACTGTGCACTATGCTTTTGAGTAAACCAACAGTTGTTTTGCACTGTACGCTATGCTTTGCGTAAACCAGCAGTCGTTTTAAACTGTGCACTATGCTTTTAAGTAAACCAACAGTCGTTTTGCATTGTGCACTATGCTTTTGCCTAAACCAACAGTCGTTTTGCACTGTGCGCTGTGCTCTGGCGTAAACCAACAGCTCTTTTGCACTGTGCGCTCTGCTCTGGCGTAAACCAACAGCCGTTTTGCACTGTGCACTATGCTTTTGATTAAACCAACAGTCGTTTTGCACTGTGCGCTGTGCTCTGGCGTAAACCAACAGCCGTTTTGCACTGTGCGCTGTGCTCTGGCATAAACGAACAGCTGTTTTGCACTGTGCACTATGCTGTTGAGTAAACCAACAGTCGTTTTGCACTGTGCGCTGTGCTCTGGCGTAAACCAACAGCCGTTTTGCACTGTGCGCTGTGCTCTGGCGTAAACCAACAGCCGTTTTGCACTGTGCGCTGTGCTCTGGCATAAACCAACAGCCGTTTTGCACTGTGCACTATGCATTGGCGTAAACCAACAGTCGTTTTGCACTGTGCAGTATCCTTTTGCGTAAACCAGCAGTCGTTTTGCACTGTGCACTATGCTTTTGAGTAAGCCAACAGTCGTTTTGCACTGTGCACTATGCTTTTGCGTAAACCAAAAGTCGTTTTGCACTGTGCGCTGTGCTCTGGCGTAAACCAACAGCCGTTTTGCACTGTGCGCTGTGCTCTGGCGTAAACCAACTGCCGTTTTGCACTGTGCGCTGTGCTCTGGCATAAACCAACAGCCGTTTTGCACTGTGCACTATGCTTTTGAGTAAACCAACAGTCGTTTTGCATTGTGCACTATGCTTTTGCCTAAACCAACAGCCCTTTTGCACTGTGCTCTGTGCTCTGGCGTAAACCAACAGCCGTTTTGCACTGTGCACTATGCTTTTGAGTAAACCAACAGTCGTTTTGCACTGTGCGCTGTGCTCTGGCGTAAACCAACAGTCGTTTTGCACTGCGCGCTATGCTTTGGCGTAAACCAACAGTCGTTTTGCACCGTGCACTATGCTTTTGAGTAAACCAACAGTCGTTTTGCAATGTGCACTATGCTTTTGCCTAAACCAACAGGCGTTTTGCACTATGCGCTGTGCTCTGGCGTAAACCAACAGCCGTTTTGCACTGTGCACTATGCTTTTGAGTAAACCAACAGTCGTTTTGCACTGTGCACTATGCTTTTGCGTAAACCAGCAGTCGTTTTACACTGTGCACTATGCTTTTGAGTAAGCCAACAGTGGTTTTTGCACTGTGGACTATGCTTTTGAGTAAACCAACAGTCGTTTTGCATTGTGCACTATGCTTTTGCGTAAACCAAAAGTCGTTTTGCAATTTGCGCTGTGCTCTGGCGTAAACCAACAGCTGTTTTGTACTGTGCACTATGCTTTTGAGTAAACCAACAGTCGTTTTGCACTGTGCGCTGTGCTCTGGCGTAAACCAACAGTCGTTTTGCACTGCGCGCTATGCTTTGGCATAAACCAATAGTCGTTTTGCACCGTGCACTATGCTTTTGCCTAAACCAACAGTCGTTTTGCACTCTGCGCTGTGCTCTGGCGTAAACCAACAGCCGTTTTGCACTGTGCGCTGTGCTCTGGCGTAAACCAACAGCCGTTTTGCACTGTGCACTATGCTTTTGAGTAAACCAACAGTTGTTTTGCACTGTACACTATGCTTTTGCGTAAACCAGCAGTCGTTTTACACTGTGCACTATGCTTTTAAGTAAACCAACAGTCGTTTTGCACTGTGCGCTGTGCTCTGGCGTAAACCAACAGCCGTTTTGCACTGTGCGCTGTGCTCTGTCGTAAACCAACAGCCGTTTTGCACTTTGCGCTGTGCTCTGGCGTAAACCAACAGTCGTTTTGCATTGTGCACTATGCTTTTGCCTAAACCAACAGTCGTTTTGCACTGTGCGCTGTGCTCTGGCGTAAACCAACAGCCGTTTTGCACTGTGCGCTGTGCTCTGGCGTAAACCAACAGCCGTTTTGCACTGTGCGCTGTGCTCTGGCGTAAACCAACAGCCGTTTTGCACTGTGCGCTGTGCTCTGGCATAAACGAACAGCCGTTTTGCACTGTGCACTATGCTTTTGAGTAAACCAACAGTCGTTTTGCACTGTGCGCTGTGCTCTGGCGTAAACCAACAGTCGTTTTGCATTGTGCACTATGCTTTTGCCTAAACCAACAGTGGTTTTTGCACTGTGGACTATGCTTTTGAGTAAACCTACAGTCGTTTTGCACTGTGCACTATGTTTTTAAGTAAACCAAAAGTCGTTTTGCATTGCGCACTATACTTTTGCGTAAACCAACAGCCGTTTTGCACTGTGGAGTATGCTTTGGCGTAAACCAAAAGTCGTTTTGCATTGTGCACTATGCTTTTGCGTAAACCAACAGCCGTTTTGCACTGTGGAGTATGCTTTTGCGTAAACCAAAAGTCGTTTTGCAATTTGCGCTGTGCTTTGGCGTAAACCAACAGTCGTTTTACACTGTGGACTATGCTTTTGAGTAAACCAAAAGTCGTTTTGCATTGTGCACTATGCTTTTGCGTAAACCAACAGCCGTTTTGCACTGTGGAGTATGCTTTTGCGTAAACCAACAGTCGTTTTGCACTGTGCGCTGTGCTCTGGCGTAAACCAACAGCCGTTTTGCACTGTGGAGTATGCTTTTGCGTAAACCAACAGTCGTTTTGCATTGTGCACTATGCTTTTGCGTAAACCAACAGCCGTTTTGCACTGTGGAGTATGCTTTTGCGTAAACCAACAGTCGTTTTGCACTGTGCGCTGTGCTCTGGCGTAAACCAACAGCCGTTTTGCACTGTGCACTATGCTTTTGAGTAAACCAACAGTCGTTTTGCACTGTGCACTATGCTTTTGCGTAAACCAACAGTCGTTTTGCACTGTGCGCTGTGCTCTGGCGTAAACCAACAGCCGTTTTGCACTGTGCGCTGTGCTCTGGCGTAAACCAACAGCCGTTTTGCACTGTGCACTATGCTTTGAGTAAACCAACAGTTGTTTTGCACTGTGCACTATGCTTTTGAGTAAACCAACAGTGTTTTTTGCACTGTGGACTATGCTTTTGAGTAAACCAACAGTCGTTTTGCACTGTGGACTATGCTTTTGAGTAAACCAAACGTCGTTTTGCATTGTGCACTATGCTTTTGCGTAAACCAACAGCCGTTTTGCATTGTGGAGTATGCTTTTGCGTAAACCAAAAGTCGTTTTGCAATTTGCGCTGTGCTTTGGCGTAAACCAACAACCGTTTTGCACTGTGGACTATGCTTTTGAGTAAACCAAAAGTCGTTTTGCATTGTGCACTATGCTTTTGCGTAAACCTACAGCCGTTTTGCACTGTGGAGTATGCTTTTGCGTTTTGCACTGTGCACTATGCTTTTGCGTAAACCAACAGTCGTTTTGCACTGTGCGCTGTGCTCTGGCGTAAACCAACAGCCGTTTTGCACTGTGCGCTGTGCTCTGGCGTAAACCAACAGCCGTTTTGCACTGTGCGCTGTGCTCTGGCATAAACGAACAGCCGTTTTGCACTGTGCACTATGCTTTTGAGTAAACCAACAGTTGTTTTGCACTGTACACTATGCTTTGCGTAAACCAGCAGTCGTTTTACACTGTGCACTATGCTTTTGAGTAAACCAACAGTGGTTTTTGCACTGTGGACTATGCTTTTGAGTAAACCAACAGTCGTTTTGCATTGTGCACTATGCTTTTGCGTAAACCAACAGCCGTTTTGCACTGTGGAGTATGCTTTTGCGTAAACCAACAGTCGTTTTGCAATTTGCGCTGTGCTCTGGCGTAAACCAACAGCTGTTTTGCACTGTGCACTATGCTTTTGAGTAAACCAACAGTCGTTTTGCACTGTGCACTGTGCTCTGGCGTAAACCAACAGTCGTTTTGCACTGCGCGCTATGCTTTGGCGTAAACCAACAGTCGTTTTGCACCGTGCACTATGCTTTTGCCTAAACCAACAGTCGTTTTGCACTGTGCGCTGTGCTCTGGCGTAAACCAACAGCCGTTTTGCACTGTGCGCTGTGCTCTGGCGTAAACCAACAGCCGTTTTGCACTGTGCACTATGCTTTTGCGTAAACCAGCAGTCGTTTTACACTGTGCACTATGCTTTTAAGTAAACCAACAGTCGTTTTGCACTGTGCGCTGTGCTCTGGCGTAAACCAACAGCCGTTTTGCACTGTGCGCTGTGCTCTGGCATAAACGAACAGCCGTTTTGCACTGTGCACTATGCTTTTGAGTAAACCAACAGTCGTTTTGCACTGTGCGCTGTGCTCTGGCGTAAACCAACAGTCGTATTGCATTGTGCACTATGCTTTTGCGTAACCCACCAGTCGTTTTGCACTGTGCGCTGTGCTGTGGCGTAAACCAACAGCCGTGTTGCACTGTGCGCTGTGCTCTGGCGTAAACCAACAGCCGTTTTGCACTGTGCACTATGCTTTTGATTAAACCAACAGTCGTTTTGCACTGTGCGCTGTGCTCTGGCGTAAACCAACAGTCGTTTTGCACTGCGCGCTATGCTTTTGCCTAAACCAACAGTCGTTTTGCACTGTGCGCTGTGCTCTGGCGTAAACCAACAGCCGTTTTGCACTGTGCGCTGTGCTCTGGCATAAACGAACAGCCGTTGTCGCTATGCTTTGGCGTAAACCAACAGTCGTTTTGCACTGTGCAGTATCCTTTTGCGTAAACCAGCAGTCGTTTTGCACTGTGCGCTATGCTTTTGAGCAAGCCAACAGTCGTTTTGCACTGTGCACTATGCTTTTGCGTAAACCAAAAGTCGTTTTGCACTGTGCGCTGTGCTCTGGCGTAAACCAACAGCCGTTTTGCACTGTGCACTGTGCTCTGGCGTGAACCAACAGCCGTTCTGCACTGTGCGCTGTGCTCTGGCATAAACCAACAGCCGTTTTGCACTGTGCACTATGCTTTTGAGTAAACCAACAGTCGTTTTGCATTGTGCACTATGCTTTTGCCTAAACCAACAGCCCTTTTGCACTGTGCTCTGTGCTCTGGCGTAAACCAACAGCCGTTTTGCACTGTGCGCTGTGCTCTGGCGTAAACCAACAGTCGTTTTGCACTGCGCGCTATGCTTTGGCGTAAACCAACAGTCGTTTTGCACCGTGCACTATGCTTTTGAGTAAACCAACAGTCGTTTTGCATTGTGCACTATGCTTTTGCCTAAACCAACAGTCGTTTTGCACTGTGCGCTGTGCTCTGGCGTAAACCAACAGCCGTTTTGCACTGTGCGCTGTGCTCTGGCGTAAACCAACAGCCGTTTTGAACTGTGCACTATGCTTTTGAGTAAACCAACAGTCGTTTTGCACTGTGCACTATGCTTTTGCGTAAACCAGCAGTCGTTTTACACTGTGCACTATGCTTTTGAGTAAGCCAACAGTGGTTTTTGCACTGTGGACTATGCTTTTGAGTAAACCAACAGTCGTTTTGCATTGTGCACTATGCTTTTGCGTAAACCAAAAGTCGTTTTGCAATTTGCGCTGTGCTCTGGCGTAAACCAACGGCTGTTTTGCACTGTGCACTATGCTTTTGCCTAAACCAACAGTGGTTTTTGCACTGTGGACTATGCTTTTGAGTAAACCTACAGTCGTTTTGCACTGTGCACTATGTTTTTAAGTAAACCAAAAGTCGTTTTGCATTGCGCACTATACTTTTGCGTAAACCAACAGCCGTTTTGCACTGTGGAGTATGCTTTGGCGTAAACCAAAAGTCGTTTTGCATTGTGCACTATGCTTTTGCGTAAACCAACAGCCGTTTTGCACTGTGGAGTATGCTTTTGCGTAAACCAAAAGTCGTTTTGCAATTTGCGCTGTGCTTTGGCGTAAACCAACAGCCGTTTTGCACTGTGGAGTATGCTTTTGCGTAAACCAACAGTGGTTTTGCATTGTCCACTATGCTTTTGCGTAAACCAAAAGTCGTTTTGCACTTTGCGCTGTGCTTTTGCTAAACCAACAGTTATTTTGCACTGTGCGCTGTGCTCTGGCGTAAACCAACAGCCGTTTTGCACTGTGCACTATGCTTTTGAGTAAACCAACAGTGTTGTTTGCACTGTGGACTATGCTTTTGAGTAAACCAACAGTCGTTTTGCACTGTGGACTATGCTTTTGAGTAAACCAAACGTCGTTTTGCATTGTGCACTATGCTTTTGCGTAAACCAACAGCCGTTTTGCACTGTGGAGTATGCTTTTGCGTAAACCAAAAGTCGTTTTGCAATTTGCGCTGTGCTTTGGCGTAAACCAACAGTCGTTTTGCACTGTGGACTATGCTTTTGAGTAAACCAAAAGCCGTTTTGCATTGTGCACTATGCTTTTGCGTAAACCAACAGCCGTTTTGCACTGTGGAGTATGCTTTTGCGTAAACCAACAGTCGTTTTGCACTGTGCGCTGTGCTCTGGCGTAAACCAACAGCCGTTTTGCACTGTGCACTATGCTTTTGAGTAAACCAACAGTCGTTTTGCACTGTGCACTATGCTTTTGCGTAAACCAGCAGTCGTTTTACACTGTGCACTATGCTTTTGAGTAAACCAACAGTCGTTTTGCACTGTGCACTATGCTTTTGCGTAAACCAGCAGTCGTTTTACACTGTGCACTATGCTTTTAAGTAAACCAACAGTCGTTTTGCATTGTGCACTATGCTTTTGCCTAAACCAACAGTCGTTTTGCACTGTGCGCTGTGCTCTGGCGTAAACCAACAGCCGTTTTGCACTGTGCACTATGCTTTTGAGTAAACCAACAGTCGTTTTGCACTGTGCACTATGCTTTTGCGTAAACCAGCAGTCGTTTTACACTGTGCACTATGCTTTTGAGTAAACCAACAGTGGTTTTTGCACTGTGGACTATGCTTTTGAGTAAACCAACAGTCGTTTTGCATTGTGCACTATGCTTTTGCGTAAACCAAAAGTCGTTTTGCAATTTGCGCTGTGCTCTGGCGTAAACCAACAGCTGTTTTGCACTGTGCACTATGCTTTTGAGTAAACCAACAGTCGTTTCGCACTGTGCGCTGTGCTCTGGTGTAAACCAACAGTCGTTTTGCACTGCGCGCTATGCTTTGGCATAAACCAATAGTCGTTTTGCACCGTGCACTATGCTTTTGCCTAAACCAACAGTCGTTTTGCACTGTGCGCTGTGCTCTGGCGTAAACCAACAGCCGTTTTGCACTGTGCGCTGTGCTCTGGCGTAAACCAACAGCCGTTTTGCACTGTGCACTATGCTTTTGAGTAAACCAACAGTTGTTTTGCACTGTACACTATGCTTTTGCTTAAACCAGCAGTCGTTTTACACTGTGCACTATGCTTTTAAGTAAACCAACAGTCGTTTTGCACTGTGCGCTGTGCTCTGGCGTAAACCAACAGCCGTTTTGCACTGTGCGCTGTGCTCTGTCGTAAACCAACAGCCGTTTTGCACTGTGCGCTGTGCTCTGGCATAAACGAACAGCCGTTTTGCACTGTGCACTATGCTTTTGAGTAAACCAACAGTCGTTTTGAACTGTGTGCTGTGCTCTGGCGTAAACCTACAGTCGTTTTGCATTGTGCACTATGCTTTTGCCTAAACCAACAGTCGTTTTGCACTGTGCGCTGTGCTCTGGCGTAAACCAACAGCCGTTTTGCACTGTGCGCTGTGTTCTGTCGTAAACCAACAGCCGTTTTGCACTGTGCGCTGTGCTCTGGCATAAACGAACAGCCGTTTTGCACTGTGCACTATGCTTTTGAGTAAACCAACAGTCGTTTTGCACTGTGTGCTGTGCTCTGGCGTAAACCAACAGCCGTTTTGCACTGTGCGCTGTGCTCTGGCATAAACCAGCAGCCGTTTTGCACTGTGCACTATGCTTTTGAGTAAACCAACAGCCGTTTTGCACTGTGCGCTGTGCTCTGGCATAAACCAACAGCCGTTTTGCACTGTGCACTATGCTTTTGAGTAAACCAACAGTCGTTTTGCATTGTGCACTATGCTTTTGCCTAAACCAATAGTCGTTTTGCACTGTGCGCTGTGCTCTGGCGTAAACCAACAGCCCTTTTGCACTGTGCTCTGTGCTCTGGCGTAAACCAACAGCCGTTTTGAACTGTGCACTATGCTTTTGAGTAAACCAACAGTCGTTTTGCACTGTGCGCTGTGCTCTGGCGTAAACCAACGGCCGTTATGCACTGTGCGCTGTGCTCTGGCATAAACCAACAGCCGTTTTGCACCGTGCACTATGCTTTTGAGTAAACCAACAGTCGTTTTGCATTGTGCACTATGCTTTTGCCTAAACCAACAGTCGTTTTGCACTGTGCGCTGTGCTCTGGCGTAAACCAACAGCCGTTTTGCACTGTGCACTATGCTTTTGAGTAAACCAACAGTTGTTTTGCACTGTACACTATGCTTTTGCGTAAACCAGCAGTCGTTTTACACTGTGCACTATGCTTTTAAGTAAACCAACAGTCGTTTTGCATTGTGCACTATGCTTTTGCCTAAACCAACAGTCGTTTTGCACTGTGCGCTGTGCTCTGGCGTAAACCAACAGCCGTTTTGCACTGTGCGCTGTGCTCTGGCGTAAACCAACAGCCGTTTTGTACTGTGCACTATGCTTTTGAGTAAACCAACAGTTGTTTTGCACTGTACACTATGCTTTTGGGTAAACCAGCAGTCGTTTTACACTGTGCACTATGCTTATAAGTAAACCAACAGTCGTTTTGCATTGCGCGCTATGCTTTGGCGTAAACCAACAGTCGTTTTGCACCGTGCACTATGCTTTTGAGTAAACCAACAGTCGTTTTGCATTGTGCACTATGCTTTTGCCTAAACCAACAGTCGTTTTGCACTGTGCGCTGTGCTCTGGCGTAAACCAACAGCCGTTTTGCACTGTGCGCTGTGCTCTGGCGTAAACCAACAGCCGTTTTGCACTGTGCACTATGCTTTTGAGTAAACCAACAGTCGTTTTGCACTGTATACTATGCTTTTGCGTAAACCAGCAGTCGTTTTGCACTGTGCGCTGTGCTCTGGCGTAAACCAACAGCCGTTTTGAACTGTGCGCTATGCTTTTGAGTAAACCAACAGTCGTTTTGCACTGTGCGCTGTGCTCTGGTGTAAACCAACAGTCGTTTTGCACTGTGCGCTGTGCTTTGGTGTAAACCAACAGTCGTTTTGCACTGCGCGCTATGCTTTGGCGTAAACCAACAGTCGTTTTGCACCGTGCACAATGCTTTTGAGTAAACCAACAGACGTGTTGCATTGTGCGCTGTGCTCTGGCGTACACCAACAGTCGTTTTGCACTGCGCGCTATGCTTTGGCGTAAACCAACAGTCGTTTTGCACCGTGCACTATGCTTTTGAGTAAACCAACAGTCGTTTTGCATTGTGCACTATGCTTTTGCCTAAACCAACAGTCGTTTTGCACTGTGCGCTGTGCTCTGGTGTAAACCAACAGTCGTTTTGCACTGTGCAGTATCCTTTTGCGTAAACCAGCGGTCGTTTTGCACTGTGCACTATGCTTTTGAGTAAGCCAACAGTCGTTTTGCACTGTGCACTATGCTTTTGCGTAAACCAACAGCCGTTTTGCACTGTGCACTATGCTTTTGAGTAAACCAACAGTCGTTTTGCACTGTGCACTGTGCTCTGGCGTAAACCAACAGTCGTTTTGCACTGTGCGCTATGCTTTGGCGTAAACCAACAGTCGTTTTGCACTGTGCAGTATCCTTTTGCGTAAACCAGCAGTCGTTTTGCACTGTGCACTATGCTTTTGAGTAAGCCAACAGCCGTTTTGCACTGTGCACTATGCTTTTGAGTAAACCAACAGTCGTTTTGCACTGTGCGCTGTGCTCTGGCGTAAACCAACAGTCGTTTTGCACTGTGCGCTATGCTTTGGCGTAAACCAACAGTCGTTTTGCACTGTGCAGTATCCTTTTGCGTAAACCAGCAGTCGTTTTGCACTGTGCACTATGCTTTTGAGTAAGCCAACAGCCGTTTTGCACTGTGCGCTGTGCTCTGGCGTAAACCAACAGTCGTTTTGCACTGTGCGCTATGCTTTGGCGTAAACCAACAGTCGTTTTGCACTGTGCAGTATCCTTTTGCGTAAACCAGCAGCCGTTTTGCACTGTGCGCTATGCTTTTGAGTAAACCAACAGTCGTTTTGCACTGTGCGCTGTGCTCTGGTGTAAACCAACAGTCGTTTTGCACTGTGCGCTATGCTTTGGCGTAAACCAACAGTCGTTTTGCACTGTGCAGTATCCTTTTGCGTAAACCAGCAGTCGTTTTGCACTGTGCACTATGCTTTTGAGTAAGCCAACAGCCGTTTTGCACTGTGCGCTATGCTTTTGAGTAAACCAACAGTCGTTTTGCACTGTGCGCTGTGCTCTGGCGTAAACCAACAGTCGTTTTGCACTGTGCGCTATGCTTTGGCGTAAACCAACAGTCGTTTTGCACTGTGCAGTATCCTTTTGCGTAAACCAGCAGTCGCTTTGCACTGTGCACTATGCTTTTGAGTAAGCCAACAGCCGTTTTGCACTGTGCACTATGCTTTTGAGTAAACCAACAGTTGTTTTGCACTGTACACTATGCTTTTGCGTAAACCAGCAGTCGTTTTGCACTGTGCGCTGTGCTCTGGCGTAAACCAACAGTCGTTTTGCACTGTGCGCTGTGCTCTGGCGTAAACCAACAGCCGTTTTACACTGTGCACTATGCTTTTAAGTAAACCAACAGTCGTTTTGCATTGTGCACTATGCTTTTGCCTAAACCAACAGTCGTTTTGCACTGTGCGCTGTGCTCTGGCGTAAACCAACAGCCGTTTTGCACTGTGCACTATGCTTTTGAGTAAACCAACAGTCGTTTTGCACTGTGCAGTATCCTTTTGCGTAAACCAGCAGTCGTTTTGCACTGTGCACTATGCTTTTGAGTAAGTGAACAGTCGTTTTGCACTGTGCACTATGCTTTTGAGTAAACCAACAGTCGTTTTGCATTGTGCACTATGCTTTTGCCTAAACCAACAGTCGTTTTGCACTGTGCGCTGTGCTCTGGCGTAAACCAACAGCCGTTTTGCACTGTGCGCTGTGCTCTGGCATAAACGAACAGCCGTTTTGCACTGTGCACTATGCTTTTGAGTAAACCAACAGTCGTTTTGCACTGTGCACTATGCTTTTGAGTAAGCCAACAGTCGTTTTGCACTGTGCACTATGCTTTTGCGTAAACCAAAAGTCGTTTTGCATTGTACACTATGCTTTTGCCTAAACCAACAGTCGTTTTGCACTGTGCGCTGTGCTCTGGCGTAAACCAACAGCCCTTTTGCACTGTGCGCTGTGCTCTGGTGTAAACCAACAGCCGTTTTGCACTGTGCACTATGCTTTTGAGTAAGCCAACAGTCGTTTTGCACTGTGCACTATGCTTTTGCGTAAACCAAAAGTCGTTTTGCAGTCGTTTTGCACTGTGCGCTGTGCTCTGGCGTAAACCAACAGCAGTTTTGCACTGTGCGCTGTGCTCTGGCGTAAACCAACAGCCGTTTTGCACTGTGCGCTGTGCTCTGGCATAAACCAACAGCCGTTTTGCACTGTGCACTATGCTTTTGAGTAAACCAACAGTCGTTTTGCATTGTGCACTATGCTTTTGCCTAAACCAATAGTCGTTTTGCACTGTGCGCTGTGCTCTGGCGTAAACCAACAGCCCTTTTGCACTGTGCTCTGTGCTCTGGCGTAAACCAACAGCCGTTTTGCACTGTGCACTATGCTTTTGAGTAAACCAACAGTCGTTTTGCACTGTGCGCTGTGCTCTGGCGTAAACCAACGGCCGTTTTGCACTGTGCGCTGTGCTCTGGCATAAACCAACAGCCGTTTTGCACCGTGCACTATGCTTTTGAGTAAACCAACAGTCGTTTTGCATTGTGCACTATGCTTTTGCCTAAATCAACAGTCGTTTTGCACTGTGCGCTGTGCTCTGGCGTAAACCAACAGCCGTTTTGCACTGTGCGCTGTGCTCTGGCGTAAACCAACAGCCGTTTTGCACTGTGCACTATGCTTTTGAGTAAACCAACAGTTGTTTTGCACTGTACACTATGCTTTTGCGTAAACCAGCAGTCGTTTTACACTGTGCACTATGCTTTTAAGTAAACCAACAGTCGTTTTGCATTGTGCACTATGCTTTTGCCTAAACCAACAGTCGTTTTGCACTGTGCGCTGTGCTCTGGCGTAAACCAACGGCCGTTTTGCACTGTGCGCTGTGCTCTGGCATAAACCAACAGCCGTTTTGCACTGTGCACTATGCTTTTGAGTAAACCAACAGTTGTTTTGCGCTGTACACTATGCTTTTGCGTAAACCAGCAGTCGTTTTACACTGTGCACTATGCTTTTAAGTAAACCAACAGTCGTTTTGCACTGCGCTATGCTTTGGCGTAAACCAACAGTCGTCTTGCACCGTGCACTATGCTTTTGAGTAAACCAACAGTCGTTTTGCATTGTGCACTATGCTTTTGCCTAAACCAACAGTCGTTTTGCACTGTGCGCTGTGCTCTGGCGTAAACCAACAGCCGTTTTGCACTGTGCGCTGTGCTCTGGCGTAAACCAACAGCCGTTTTGCACTGTGCACTATGCTTTTGAGTAAACCAACAGTTGTTTTGCACTGTACACTATGCTTTTGCGTAAACCAGCAGTCGTTTTACACTGTGCACTATGCTTTTAAGTAAACCAACAGTCGTTTTGCATTGTGCATTATGCTTTTGCCTAAACCAACAGTCGTTTTGCACTGTGCGCTGTGCTCTGGCGTAAACCAACAGCCGTTTTGCACTGTGCACTATGCTTTTGAGTAAACCAACAGTTGTTTTGCACTGTGCGCTGTGCTCTGGCGTAAACCAACAGTCGTTTTGCACTGTGCGCTATGCTTTGGCGTAAACCAACAGTCGTTTTGCACTGTGCAGTATCCTATTGCGTAAACCAGCAGTCGTTTTGCACTGTGCACTATGCTTTTGAGTAAGCCAACAGTCGTTTTGCACTGTGCACTATGCTTTTGCGTAAACCAAAAGTCGTTTTGCATTGTGCACTATGCTTTTGAGTAAACCAACAGTCGTTTTGCACTGTGCGCTGTGCTCTGGCGTAAACTAACAGCCGTTTTGCACTGTGCGCTGTGCTCTGGCGTAAACCAACAGCCGTTTTGCACTGTGCGCTGTGCTCTGGCATAAACCAACAGCCGTTTTGCACTGTGCACTATGCTTTTGAGTAAGCCAACAGTCGTTTTGCACTGTGCACTATGCTTTTGCGTAAACCAAAAGTCGTTTTGCATTGTACACTATGCTTTTGCCTAAACCAACAGTCGTTTTGCACTGTGCGCTGTGCTCCGGCGTAAACCAACAGCCCTTTTGCACTGTGCGCTGTGCTCTGGCGTAAACCAACAGCCGTTTTGCACTGTGCACTATGCTTTTGAGTAGCCAACAGTCGTTTTGCACTGTGCACTATGCTTTTGCGTAAACCAAAAGTCGTTTTGCAGTCGTTTTGCACTGTGCGCTGTGCTCTGGCGTAAACCAACAGCAGTTTTGCACTGTGCGCTGTGCTCTGGCGTAAACCAACAGCCGTTTTCACTGTGCACTATGCTTTTGAGTAAACCAACAGTCGTTTTGCACTGTGCGCTGTGCTCTGGCGTAAACCAACAGCCGTTTTGCACTGTGCGCTGTGCTCTGGCATAAACCAACAGCCGTTTTGCACTGTGCACTATGCTTTTGAGTAAACCAACAGTCGTTTTGCACTGTGCGCTGTGCTCTGTCGTAAACCAACAGCCGTTTTGCACTGTGCGCTGTGCTCTGGCGTAAACCAACAGCCGTTTTGCACTGTGCGCTGTGCTCTGGCGTAAACCAACAGCCGTTTTGCACTGTGCGCTGTGCTCTGGCATAAACCAACAGCCGTTTTGCACTGTGCACTATGCTTTTGAGTAAACCAACAGTCGTTTTGCATTGTGCACTATGCTTTTGCCTAAACCAATAGTCGTTTTGCACTGTGCGATGTGCTCTGGCGTAAACCAACAGCCCTTTTGCACTGTGCTCTGTGCTCTGGCGTAAACCAACAGCCGTTTTGCACTGTGCACTATGCTTTTGAGTAAACCAACAGTCGTTTTGCACTGCGCGCTATGCTTTGGCGTAAACCAACAGTCGTTTTGCACCGTGCACTATGCTTTTGAGTAAACCAACAGTCGTTTTGCATTGTGCACTATGCTTTTGCCTAAACCAATAGTCGTTTTGCACTGTGCGCTGTGCTCTGGCGTAAACCAACAGCCGTTTTGCACTGTGCGCTGTGCTCTGGCGTAAACCAACAGCCGTTTTGCACTGTGCACTATGCTTTTGAGTAAACCAACAGTTGTTTTGCACTGTACACTATGCTTTTGCGTAAACCAGCAGTCGTTTTACACTGTGCACTATGCTTTTAAGTAAACCAACAGTCGTTTTGCATTGTGCACTATGCTTTTGCCTAAACCAACAGTCGTTTTGCACTGTGCGCTGTGCTCTGGCGTAAACCAACAGCCGTTTTGCACTGTGCGCTGTGCTCTGGCATAAACCAACAGCCGTTTTGCACTGTGCACTATGCTTTTGAGTAAACCAACAGTCGTTTTGCATTGTGCACTTTGCTTTTGCCTAAACCAACAGTCGTTTTGCACTGTGCGCTGTGCTCTGGCGTAAATCAACAGCCGTTTTGCACTGTGCGCTGTGCTCTGGCATAAACGAACAGCCGTTTTGCACTGTGCACTATGCTTTTGAGTAAACCAACAGTCGTTTTGCATTGTGCACTATGCTTTTGCCTAAACCAACAGTCGTTTTGCACTGTGCGCTGTGCTCTGGCGTAAACCAACAGCCGTTTTGCACTGTGCGCTGTGCTCTGGCATAAACGAACAGCCGTTTTGCACTGTGCACTATGCTTTTGAGTAAACCAACAGTCGTTTTGCACTGTGCGCTGTGCTCTGGCGTAAACCAACAGCCGTTTTGCACTGTGCGCTGTGCTCTGGCGTAAACCAACAGCCGTTTTGCACTGTGCGCTGTGCTCTGGCATAAACGAACAGCCGTTTTGCACTGTGCACTATGCTTTTGAGTAAACCAACAGTCGTTTTGCACTGTGCGCTGTGCTCTGGCGTAAACCAACAGCCGTTTTGCACTGTGCGCTGTGCTCTGGCATAAACCAACAGCCGTTTTGCACTGTGCACTATGCTTTTGAGTAAACCAACAGTCGTTTTGCATTGTGCACTATGCTTTTGCCTAAACCAACAGTCGTTTTGCACTGTGCGCTGTGCTCTGGCGTAAACCAACAGCCGTTTTGCACTGTGCGCTGTGCTCTGGCGTAAACCAACAGCCGTTTTGCACTGTGCGCTGTGCTCTGGCATAAACCAACAGCCGTTTTGCACTGTGCACTATGCTTTTGAGTAAACCAACAGTCGTTTTGCACTGCGCGCTATGCTTTTGAGTAAACCAACAGTCGTTTTGCACTGTGCGCTGTGCTCTGGCATAAACCAACAGCCGTTTTGCACTGTGCACTATGCTTTTGAGTAAACCAACAGTCGTTTTGCACTGCGCGCTATGCTTTTGAGTAAACCAACAGTCGTTTTGCACTGTGCGCTGTGCTCTGGCATAAACCAACAGCCGTTTTGCACTGTGCACTATGCTTTTGAGTAAACCAACAGTCGTTTTGCATTGTGCACTTTGCTTTTGCCTAAACCAACAGTCGTTTTGCACTGTGCGCTGTGCTCTGGCGTAAATCAACAGCCGTTTTGCACTGTGCGCTGTGCTCTGGCATAAACGAACAGCCGTTTTGCACTGTGCACTATGCTTTTGAGTAAACCAACAGTCGTTTTGCATTGTGCACTATGCTTTTGCCTAAACCAACAGTCGTTTTGCACTGTGCGCTGTGCTCTGGCGTAAACCAACAGCCGTTTTGCACTGTGCGCTGTGCTCTGGCGTAAACCAACAGCCGTTTTGCACTGTGCGCTGTGCTCTGGCATAAACGAACAGCCGTTTTGCACTGTGCACTATGCTTTTGAGTAAACCAACAGTCGTTTTGCACTGTGCGCTGTGCTCTGGCGTAAACCAACAGCCGTTTTGCACTGTGCGCTGTGCTCTGGCATAAACCAACAGCCGTTTTGCACTGTGCACTATGCTTTTGAGTAAACCAACAGTCGTTTTGCATTGTGCACTATGCTTTTGCCTAAACCAACAGTCGTTTTGCACTGTGCGCTGTGCTCTGGCGTAAACCAACAGCCGTTTTGCACTGTGCGCTGTGCTCTGGCGTAAACCAACAGCCGTTTTGCACTGTGCGCTGTGCTCTGGCGTAAACCAACAGCCGTTTTGCACTGTGCGCTGTGCTCTGGCATAAACCAACAGCCGTTTTGCACTGTGCACTATGCTTTTAAGTAAACCAACAGTCGTTTTGCATTGTGCACTATGCTTTTGCCTAAACCAACAGCCGTTTTGCACTGTGCGCTGTGCTCTGGCATAAACCAACAGCCGTTTTGCACTGTGCACTATGCTTTTGAGTAAACCAACAGTCGTTTTGCATTGTGCACTATGCTTTTGCCTAAACCAATAGTCGTTTTGCACTGTGCGCTGTGCTCTGGCGTAAACCAACAGCCCTTTTGCACTGTGCTCTGTGCTCTGGCGTAAACCAACAGCCGTTTTGCACTGTGCACTATGCTTTTGAGTAAACCAACAGTCGTTTTGCACTGCGCGCTATGCTTTGGCGTAAACCAACAGACGTTTTGCACCGTGCACTATGCTTTTGAGTAAACCAACAGTCGTTTTGCATTGTGCACTATCCTTTTGCCTAAACCAACAGTCGTTTTGCACTGTGCGCTGTGCTCTGGCGTAAACCAACAGCCGTTTTGCAATGTGCGCGGTGCTCTGGCGTAAACCAACAGCCGTTTTGCACTGTGCACTATGCTTTTGAGTAAACCAACAGTTGTTTTCCACTGTACACTATGCTTTTGCGTAAACCAGCAGTCGTTTTACACTGTGCACTATGCTTTTAAGTAAACCAACAGTCGTTTTGCATTGTGCACTATGCTTTTGCCTAAACCAACAGTCGTTTTGCACTGTGCGCTGTGCTCTGGCGTAAACCAACAGCCGTTTTGCACTGTGCGCTGTGCTCTGGCATAAACCAACAGCCGTTTTGCACTGTGCACTATGCTTTTGAGTAAACCAACAGTCGTTTTGCATTGTGCACTTTGCTTTTGCCTAAACCAACAGTCGTTTTGCACTGTGCGCTGTGCTCTGGCGTAAATCAACAGCCGTTTTGCACTGTGCGCTGTGCTCTGGCATAAACGAACAGCCGTTTTGCACTGTGCACTATGCTTTTGAGTAAACCAACAGTCGTTTTGCACTGTGCGCTGTGCTCTGGCGTAAACCAACAGCCGTTTTGCACTGTGCGCTGTGCTCTGGCATAAACCAACAGCCGTTTTGCACTGTGCACTATGCTTTTGAGTAAACCAACAGTCGTTTTGCATTGTGCACTTTGCTTTTGCCTAAACCAACAGCCGTTTTGCACTGTGCGCTGTGCTCTGGCGTAAACCAACAGCCGTTTTGCACTGTGCGCTGTGCTCTGGCATAAACGAACAGCCGTTTTGCACTGTGCACTATGCTTTTGAGTAAACCAACAGTCGTTTTGCACTGTGCGCTGTGCTCTGGCGTACACCAACAGTCGTTTTGCACTGCGCGCTATGCTTTGGCGTAAACCAACAGTCGTTTTGCACCGTGCACTATGCTTTGGAGTAAACCAACAGGCGTTTTGCATTGTGCACTATGCTTTTACCTAAACCAACAGTCGTTTTGCACTGTGCGCTGTGCTCTGGCGTAAACCAACAGCCGTTTTGCACTGTGCGCTGTGCTCTGGCGTAAACCAACAGCCGTTTTGCACTGTGCACTATGCTTTTGAGTAAACCAACAGTTGTTTTGCACTGTACACTATGCTTTTGCGTAAACCAGCAGTCGTTTTACACTGTGCACTATGCTTTTAAGTAAACCAACAGTCGTTTTGCATTGTGCACTATGCTTTTGCCTAAACCAACAGTCGTTTTGCACTGTGCGCTGTGCTCTGGCGTAAACCAACAGCCGTTTTGCACTGTGCGCTGTGCTCTGGCATAAACCAACAGCCGTTTTGCACTGTGCACTATGCTTTTGAGCAAACCAACAGTCGTTTTGCACTGTGCGCTGTGCTCTGGCGTAAACCAACAGCCGTTTTGCACTGTGCGCTGTGCTCTGGCGTAAACCAACAGCCGTTTTGCACTGTGCACTATGCTTTTGAGTAAACCAACAGTCGTTTTGCATTGTGCACTATGCTTTTGCCTAAACCAATAGTCGTTTTGCACTGTGCGCTGTGCTCTGGCGTAAACCAACAGCCCTTTTGCGCTGTGCTCTGTGCTCTGGCGTAAACCAACAGCCGTTTTGCACTGTGCACTATGCTTTTGAGTAAACCAACAGTCGTTTTGCACTGTGCGCTGTGCTCTGGCGTAAACCAACGGCCGTTTTGCACTGTGCGCTGTGCTCTGGCATAAACCAACAGCCGTTTTGCACCGCGCACTATGCTTTTGAGTAAACCAACAGTCGTTTTGCATTGTGCACTATGCTTTTGCCTAAACCAACAGTCGTTTTGCACTGTGCGCTGTGCTCTGGCGTAAACCAACAGCCGTTTTGCACTGTGCGCTGTGCTCTGGCGTAAACCAACAGCCGTTTTGTACTGTGCACTATGCTTTTGAGTAAACCAACAGTTGTTTTGCACTGTACACTATGCTTTTGCGTAAACCAGCAGTCGTTTTACACTGTGCAATATGCTTTTAAGTAAACCAACAGTCGTTTTGCACTGCGCGCTATGCTTTGGCGTAAACCAACAGTCGTTTTGCACCGTGCACTGTGCTCTGGCGTAAACCAACAGTCGTTTTGCATTGTGCACTATGCTTTTGCCTAAATCAACAGTCGTTTTGCACTGTGCGCTGTGCTCTGGCGTAAACCAACAGCCGTTTTGCACTGTGCGCTGTGCTCTGGCGTAAACCAACAGCCGTTTTGCACTGTGCACTATGCTTTTGAGTAAACCAACAGTTGTTTTGCACTGTACACTATGCTTTTGCGTAAACCAGCAGTCGTTTTGCACTGTGCGCTGTGCTCTGGCGTAAACCAACAGCCGTTTTGCACTGTGCGCTATGCTTTTGAGTAAACCAACAGTCGTTTTGCACTGTGCGCTGTGCTCTGGCGTAAACCAACAGTCGTTTTGCACTGTGCGCTATGCTTTGGCGTAAACCAACAGTCGTTTTGCACTGTGCAGTATCCTTTTGCGTAAACCAGCAGTCGTTTTGCACTGTGCACTATGCTTTTGAGTAAGCCAACAGTCGTTTTGCACTGTGCACTATGCTTTTGCGTAAACCAACAGCCGTTTTGCACTGTGCGCTATGTTTTTGAGTAAACCAACAGTCGTTTTGCACTGTGCGCTGTGCTCTGGCGTAAACCAACAGTCGTTTTGCACTGTGCGCTATGCTTTGGCGTAAACCAACAGTCGTTTTGCACTGTGCAGTATCCTTTTGCGTAAACCAGCAGTCGTTTTGCACTGTGCACTATGCTTTTGAGTAAGCCAACAGTCGTTTTGCACTGTGCACTATGCTTTTGCGTAAACCAACAGTCGTTTTGCACTGTGCGCTGTGCTCTGGCGTAAACCAACGGCCGTTTTGCACTGTGCGCTGTGCTCTGGCATAAACCAACAGCCGTTTTGCACCGTGCACTATGCTTTTGAGTAAACCAACAGTCGTTTTGCATTGTGCACTATGC
Source organism: Xylota segnis (assembly GCA_963583995.1). NCBI lineage: Eukaryota > Metazoa > Arthropoda > Insecta > Diptera > Syrphidae > Xylota > Xylota segnis. Next base: position 85,129,819 of record OY757237.1, read on the forward strand.
TTTTGCCTAAACCAACAGTCGTTTTGCACTGTGCACTATGCTTTTGAGTAAACCAACAGTCGTTTTGCACTGTGCACTATGCTTTTGAGTAAGCCAACAGCCGTTTTGCACTGTGCACTATGCTTTTGAGTAAACCAACAGTTGTTTTGCACTGTGCGCTGTGCTCTGGCGTAAACCAGCAGTCGTTTTGCACTGTGCGCTGTGCTCTGGCGTAAACCAACAGCCGTTTTGCACTGTGCGCTATGCTTTTGAGTAAACCAACAGTCGTTTTGCACTGTGCACTGTGCTCTGGCGTAAACCAACAGTCGTTTTGCACTGTGCGCTATGCTTTGGCGTAAACCCACAGTCGTTTTGCACTGTGCGCTATGCTTTGGCGTAAACCAACAGTCGTTTTGCACTGTGCAGTATCCTTTTGCGTAAACCAGCAGTCGTTTTGCACTGTGCACTATGCTTTTGAGTAAGCCAACAGTCGTTTTGCACTGTGCGCTGTGCTCTGGCGTAAACCAACAGTCGTTTTGCACTGTGCGCTATGCTTTGGCGTAAACCAACAGTCGTTTTGCACTGTGCAGTATCCTTTTGCGTAAACCAGCAGTCGTTTTGCACTGTGCACTATGCTTTTGAGTAAGCCAACAGCCGTTTTGCACTGTGCACTATGCTTTTGAGTAAACCAACAGTTGTTTTGCACTGTACACTATGCTCTTGCGTAAACCAGCAGTCGTTTTGCACTGTGCGCTGTGCTCTGGCGTAAACCAACAGTCGTTTTGCACTGTGCGCTGTGCTCTGGCGTAAACCAACAGCCGTTTTACACTGTGCACTATGCTTTTAAGTAAACCAACAGTCGTTTTGCATTGTGCACTATGCTTTTGCCTAAACCAATAGTCGTTTTGCACTGTGCGCTGTGCTCTGGCGTAAACCAACAGCCGTTTTGCACTGTGCACTATGCTTTTGAGTAAACCAACAGTCGTTTTCCACTGTGCGCTGTGCTCTGGCGTAAACCAACAGTCGTTTTGCACTGTGCGCTATGCTTTGGCGTAAACCAACAGTCGTTTTGCACTGTGCAGTATCCTTTTGCGTAAACCAGCAGTCGTTTTGCACTGTGCACTATGCTTTTGAGTAAGCGAACAGTCGTTTTGCACTGTGCACTATGCTTTTGCGTAAACCAATAGTCGTTTTGCATTGTGCACTATGCTTTTGAGTAAACCAACAGTCGTTTTGCACTGTGCACTGTGCTCTGGCGTAAACCAACAGTCGTTTTGCACTGTGCGCTATGCTTTGGCGTAAACCAACAGTCGTTTTGCACTGTGCGCTATGCTTTGGCGTAAACCAACAGTCGTTTTGCACTGTGCAGTATCCTTTTGCGTAAACCAGCAGTCGTTTTGCACTGTGCACTATGCTTTTGAGTAAGCCAACAGTCGTTTTGCACTGTGCGCTGTGCTCTGGCGTAAACCAACAGTCGTTTTGCACTGTGCGCTATGCTTTGGCGTAAACCAACAGTCGTTTTGCACTGTGCAGTATCCTTTTGCGTAAACCAGCAGTCGTTTTGCACTGTGCACTATGCTTTTGAGTAAGCCAACAGCCGTTTTGCACTGTGCACTATGCTTTTGAGTAAACCAACAGTTGTTTTGCACTGTACACTATGCTTTTGCGTAAACCAGCAGTCGTTTTGCACTGTGCGCTGTGCTCTGGCGTAAACCAACAGTCGTTTTGCACTGTGCGCTGTGCTCTGGCGTAAACCGACAGCCGTTTTACACTGTGCACTATGCTTTTAAGTAAACCAACAGTCGTTTTGCATTGTGCACTATGCTTTTGCCTAAACCAACAGTCGTTTTGCACTGTGCGCTGTGCTCTGGCGTAAACCAACAGCCGTTTTGCACTGTGCACTATGCTTTTGAGTAAACCAACAGTCGTTTTCCACTGTGCGCTGTGCTCTGGCGTAAACCAACAGTCGTTTTGCACTGTGCGCTATGCTTTGGCGTAAACCAACAGTCGTTTTGCACTGTGCAGTATCCTTTTGCGTAAACCAGCAGTCGTTTTGCACTGTGGACTATGCTTTTGAGTAAGCGAACAGTCGTTTTGCACTGTGCACTATGCTTTTGCGTAAACCAATAGTCGTTTTGCATTGTGCACTATGCTTTTGAGTAAACCAACAGTCGTTTTGCACTGTGCGCTGTGCTCTGGCGTAAACCAACAGCCGTTTTGCACTGTGCGCTGTGCTCTGGCGTAAACCAACAGCCGTTTTGCACTGTGCGCTGTGCTCTGGCATAAACCAACAGCCGTTTTGCACTGTGCACTATGCTTTTGAGTAAGCCAACAGTCGTTTTGCACTGTGCACTATGCTTTTGCGTAAACCAAAAGTCGTTTTGCATTGTACACTATGCTTTTGCCTAAACCAACAGTCGTTTTGCACTGTGCGCTGTGCTCTGGCGTAAACCAACAGCCCTTTTGCACTGTGCGCTGTGATCTGGCGTAAACCAACAGCCGTTTTGCACTGTGCACTATGCTTTTGAGTAAGCCAACAGTCGTTTTGCACTGTGCACTATGCTTTTGCGTAAACCAAAAGTCGTTTTGCAGTCGTTTTGCACTGTGCGCTGTGCTCTGGCGTAAACCAACAGCAGTTTTGCACTGTGCGCTGTGCTCTGGCGTAAACCAACAGCCGTTTTCACTGTGCACTATGCTTTTGAGTAAACCAACAGTCGTTTTGCACTGTGCTCTGTGCTCTGGAGTAAACCAACAGCCGTTTTGCACTGTGCGCTGTGCTCTGGCATAAACCAACAGCCGTTTTGCACTGTGCACTATGCTTTTGAGTAAACCAACAGTCGTTTTGCACTGTGCGCTGTGCTCTGGCGTAAACCAACAGCCGTTTTGAACTGTGCGCTGTGCTCTGGCGTAAACCAACAGCCGTTTTGCACTGTGCGCTGTGCTCTGGCATAAACCAACAGTAGTTTTGCACTGTGCACTATGCTTTTGAGTAAACCAACAGTCGTTTTGCATTGTGCACTATGCTTTTGCCTAAACCAACAGTCGTTGTGCACTGTGCGCTGTGCTCTGGCGTAAACCAACAGCCGTTTTGCACTGTGCGCTGTGCTCTGGTGTAAACCAACAGTCGTTTTGCACTGCGCGCTATGCTTTGGCATAAACCAATAGTCGTTTTGCACCGTGCACTATGCTTTTGCCTAAACCAACAGCCGTTTTGCACTGTGCGCTGTGCTCTGGTGTAAACCAACAGTCGTTTTGCACTGCGCGCTATGCTTTGGCATAAACCAATAGTCGTTTTGCACCGTGCACTATGCTTTTGCCTAAACCAACAGTCGTTTTGCACTGTGCGCTGTGCTCTGGCGTAAACCAAAAGTCGTTTTGCATTGTGCACTATGCTTTTGAGTAAACCAACAGTCGTTTTGCACTGTGCGCTGTGCTCTGGCGTAAACCAACAGCCGTTTTGCACTGTGCGCTGTGCTCTGGCATAAACCAACAGCCGTTTTGCACTGTGCACTATGCTTTTGAGTAAGCCAACAGTCGTTTTGCACTGTGCACTATGCTTTTGCGTAAACCAAAAGTCGTTTTGCATTGTACACTATGCTTTTGCCTAAACCAACAGTCGTTTTGCACTGTGCGCTGTGCTCTGGCGTAAACCAACAGCCCTTTTGCACTGTGCGCTGTGCTCTGGCGTAAACCAACAGCCGTTTTGCACTGTGCACTATGCTTTTGAGTAGCCAACAGTCGTTTTGCACTGTGCACTATGCTTTTGCGTAAACCAAAAGTCGTTTTGCAGTCGTTTTGCACTGTGCGCTGTGCTCTGGCGTAAACCAACAGCCGTTTTCACTGTGCACTATGCTTTTGAGTAAACCAACAGTCGTTTTGCACTGTGCGCTGTGCTCAGGCGTAAACCAACAGCCGTTTTGCACTGTGCACTATGGTTTTGAGTAAACCAACAGTCGTTTTGCACTGTGCGCTGTGCTCTGGCGTAAACCAACAGCCGTTTTGCACCGTGCGCTGTGCTCTGGCGTAAACCAACAGCCGTTTTGCACTGTGCACTATGCTTTTGAGTAAACCAACAGTTGTTTTGCACTGTGCACTATGCTTTCGCGTAAACCAGCAGTCGTTTTACACTGTGCACTATGCTTTTAAGTAAACCAACAGTCGTTTTGCATTGTGCACTATGCTTTTGCATAAACCAACAGTCGGTTTGCACTGTGCGCTGTGCTCTGGCGTAAACCAACAGCCGTTTTGCACTGTGCGCTGTGCTCTGGCATAAACCAACAGCCGTCTTGCACTGTGCACTATGCTTTTGAGTAAACCAACAGTCGTTTTGCATTGTGCACTTTGCTTTTGCCTAAACCAGCAGTCGTTTTGCACTGTGCGCTGTGCTCTGGTGTAAACCAACAGCCGTTTTGCACTGTGCGCTGTGCTCTGGCATAAACCAACAGCCGTTTTGCACTGTGCACTATGCTTTTGAGTAAGCCAACAGTCGTTTTGCACTGTGCACTATGCTTTTGCGTAAACCAAAAGTCGTTTTGCACTGTGCGCTGTGCTCTGGCGTAAACCAACAGCCGTTTTGCACTGTGCGCTGTGCTCTGGCATAAACGAACAGCCGTTTTCCACTGTGCACTATGCTTTTGAGTAAACCAACAGTCGTTTTGCACTGTGCGCTGTGCTCTGGCGTAAACCAACAGCCGTTTTGCACTGTGCGCTGTGCTCTGGCGTAAACCAACAGCCGTTTTGCACTGTGCGCTGTGCTCTGGCATAAACGAACAGCCGTTTTGCACTGTGCACTATGCTTTTGAGTAAACCAACAGTCGTTTTGCACTGTGCGCTGTGCTCTGGCGTAAACCAACAGCCGTTTTGCACTGTGCACTATGCTTTTGAGTAAACCAACAGTCGTTTTGCATTGTGCACTATGCTATTGCCTAAACCAATAGTCGTTTTGCACTGTGCGCTGTGCTCTGGCGTAAACCAACAGCCCTTTTGCACTGTGCTCTGTGCTCTGGCGTAAACCAACAGCCGTTTTGCACTGTGCACTATGCTTTTGAGTAAACCAACAGTCGTTTTGCACTGCGCGCTATGCTTTGGCGTAAACCAACAGTAGTTTTGCACCGTGCACTATGCTTTTGAGTAAACCAACAGTCGTTTTGCATTGTGCACTATGCTTTTGCCTAAACCAACAGTCGTTTTGCACTGTGCGCTGTGCTCTGGCGTAAACCAACAGCCGTTTTGCACTGTGCACTATGCTTTTGAGTAAACCAACAGTTGTTTTGCACTGTACACTATGCTTTTGCGTAAACCAGCAGTCGTTTTACACTGTGCACTATGCTTTTAAGTAAACCAACAGTCGTTTTGCATTGTGCACTATGCTTTTGCCTAAACCAACAGTCGTTTTGCACTGTGCGCTGTGCTCTGGCGTAAACCAACAGCCGTTTTGCACTGTGCGCTGTGCTCTGGCATAAACCAACAGCCGTTTTGCACTGTGCACTATGCTTTTGAGTAAACCAACAGTCGTTTTGCATTGTGCACTATGCTTTTGCCTAAACCAACAGTCGTTGTGCACTGTGCGCTGTGCTCTGGCGTAAACCAACAGCCGTTTTGCACTGTGCGCTGTGCTCTGGTGTAAACCAACAGTCGTTTTGCACTGCGCGCTATGCTTTGGCATAAACCAATAGTCGTTTTGCACCGTGCACTATGCTTTTGCCTAAACCAACAGCCGTTTTGCACTGTGCGCTGTGCTCTGGTGTAAACCAACAGTCGTTTTGCACTGCGCGCTATGCTTTGCAATAAACCAATAGTCGTTTTGCACCGTGCACTATGCTTTTGCCTAAACCAACAGTCGTTTTGCACTGTGCGCTGTGCTCTGGCGTAAACCAAAAGTCGTTTTGCATTGTGCACTATGCTTTTGAGTAAACCAACAGTCGTTTTGCACTGTGCGCTGTGCTCTGGCGTAAACCAACAGCCGTTTTGCACTGTGCGCTGTGCTCTGGCATAAACCAACAGCCGTTTTGCACTGTGCACTATGCTTTTGAGTAAGCCAACAGTCGTTTTGCACTGTGCACTATGCTTTTGCGTAAACCAAAAGTCGTTTTGCATTGTACACTATGCTTTTGCCTAAACCAACAGTCGTTTTGCACTGTGCGCTGTGCTCTGGCGTAAACCAACAGCCCTTTTGCACTGTGCGCTGTGCTCTGGCGTAAACCAACAGCCGTTTTGCACTGTGCACTATGCTTTTGAGTAGCCAACAGTCGTTTTGCACTGTGCACTATGCTTTTGCGTAAACCAAAAGTCGTTTTGCAGTCGTTTTGCACTGTGCGCTGTGCTCTGGCGTAAACCAACAGCAGTTTTGCACTGTGCGCTGTGCTCTGGCGTAAACCAACAGCCGTTTTCACTGTGCACTATGCTTTTGAGTAAACCAACAGTCGTTTTGCACTGTGCGCTGTGCTCAGGCGTAAACCAACAGCCGTTTTGCACTGTGCACTATGGTTTTGAGTAAACCAACAGTCGTTTTGCACTGTGCGCTGTGCTCTGGCGTAAACCAACAGCCGTTTTGCACCGTGCGCTGTGCTCTGGCGTAAACCAACAGCCGTTTTGCACTGTGCACTATGCTTTTGAGTAAACCAACAGTTGTTTTGCACTGTACACTATGCTTTCGCGTAAACCAGCAGTCGTTTTACACTGTGCACTATGCTTTTAAGTAAACCAACAGTCGTTTTGCATTGTGCACTATGCTTTTGCATAAACCAACAGTCGTTTTGCACTGTGCGCTGTGCTCTGGCGTAAACCAACAGCCGTTTTGCACTGTGCGCTGTGCTCTGGCATAAACCAACAGCCGTCTTGCACTGTGCACTATGCTTTTGAGTAAACCAACAGTCGTTTTGCATTGTGCACTTTGCTTTTGCCTAAACCAGCAGTCGTTTTGCACTGTGCGCTGTGCTCTGGTGTAAACCAACAGCCGTTTTGCACTGTGCGCTGTGCTCTGGCATAAACCAACAGCCGTTTTGCACTGTGCACTATGCTTTTGAGTAAGCCAACAGTCGTTTTGCACTGTGCACTATGCTTTTGCGTAAACCAAAAGTCGTTTTGCACTGTGCGCTGTGCTCTGGCGTAAACCAACAGCCGTTTTGCACTGTGCGCTGTGCTCTGGCATAAACGAACAGCCGTTTTCCACTGTGCACTATGCTTTTGAGTAAACCAACAGTCGTTTTGCACTGTGCGCTGTGCTCTGGCGTAAACCAACAGCCGTTTTGCACTGTGCGCTGTGCTCTGGCGTAAACCAACAGCCGTTTTGCACTGTGCGCTGTGCTCTGGCATAAACGAACAGCCGTTTTGCACTGTGCACTATGCTTTTGAGTAAACCAACAGTCGTTTTGCACTGTGCGCTGTGCTCTGGCGTAAACCAACAGCCGTTTTGCACTGTGCACTATGCTTTTGAGTAAACCAACAGTCGTTTTGCATTGTGCACTATGCTATTGCCTAAACCAATAGTCGTTTTGCACTGTGCGCTGTGCTCTGGCGTAAACCAACAGCCCTTTTGCACTGTGCTCTGTGCTCTGGCGTAAACCAACAGCCGTTTTGCACTGTGCACTATGCTTTTGAGTAAACCAACAGTCGTTTTGCACTGCGCGCTATGCTTTGGCGTAAACCAACAGTAGTTTTGCACCGTGCACTATGCTTTTGAGTAAACCAACAGTCGTTTTGCATTGTGCACTATGCTTTTGCCTAAACCAACAGTCGTTTTGCACTGTGCGCTGTGCTCTGGCGTAAACCAACAGCCGTTTTGCACTGTGCGCTGTGCGCTGTGCTCTGGCGTAAACCAACAGCCGTTTTGCACTGTGCACTATGCTTTTGAGTAAACCAACAGTTGTTTTGCACTGTACACTATGCTTTTGCGTAAACCAGCAGTCGTTTTACACTGTGCACTATGCTTTTAAGTAAACCAACAGTCGTTTTGCATTGTGCACTATGCTTTTGCCTAAACCAACAGTCGTTTTGCACTGTGCGCTGTGCTCTGGCGTAAACCAACAGCCGTTTTGCACTGTGCGCTGTGCTCTGGCATAAACCAACAGCCGTTTTGCACTGTGCACTATGCTTTTGAGTAAACCAACAGTCGTTTTGCATTGTGCACTATGCTTTTGCCTAAACCAACAGTCGTTTTCCACTGTGCGCTGTGCTCTGGCGTAAACCAACAGCCGTTTTGCACTGTGCGCTGTGCTCTGTCATAAACGAACAGCCGTTTTGCACTGTGCACTATGCTTTTGAGTAAACCAACAGTCGTTTTGCATTGTGCACTATGCTTTTGCCTAAACCAACAGTCGTTTTCCACTGTGCGCTGTGCTCTGGCGTAAACCAACAGCCGTTTTGCACTGTGCGCTGTGCTCTGGCATAAACGAACAGCCGTTTTGCACTGTGCACTATGCTTTTGAGTAAACCAACAGTCGTTTTGCACTGTGCGCTGTGCTCTGGCGTAAACCAACAGCCGTTTTGCACTGTGCGCTGTGCTCTGGCGTAAACCAACAGCCGTTTTGCACTGTGCGCTGTGCTCTGGCATAAACGAACAGCCGTTTTGCACTGTGCACTATGCTTTTGAGTAAAATAACAGTCGTTTTGCACTGTGCGCTGTGCTCTGGCGTAAACCAACAGCCCTTTTGCACTGTGCTCTGTGCTCTGGCGTAAACCAACAGCCGTTTTGCACTGTGCACTATGCTTTTGAGTAAACCAACAGTCGTTTTGCATTGTGCACTATGGTTTTGCCTAAACCAACAGTCGTTTTGCACTGTGCGCTGTGCTCTGGCGTAAATCAACAGCCGTTTTGCACTGTGCGCTGTGCTCTGGCATAAACGAACAGCCGTTTTGCACTGTGCACTATGCTTTTGAATAAACCAACAGTCGTTTTGCATTGTGCACTATGCTTTTGCCTAAACCAACAGTCGTTTTCCACTGTGCGCTGTGCTCTGGCGTAAACCAACAGCCGTTTTGCACTGTGCGCTGTGCTCTGGCATAAACGAACAGCCGTTTTGCACTGTGCACTATGCTTTTGAGTAAACCAACAGTCGTTTTGCACTGTGCGCTGTGCTCTGGCGTAAACCAACAGCCGTTTTGCACTGTGCGCTGTGCTCTGGCGTAAACCAACAGCCGTTTTGCACTGTGCGCTGTGCTCTGGCATAAACGAACAGCCGTTTTGCACTGTGCACTATGCTTTTGAGTAAAATAACAGTCGTTTTGCACTGTGCGCTGTGCTCTGGCGTAAACCAACAGCCCTTTTGCACTGTGCTCTGTGCTCTGGCGTAAACCAACAGCCGTTTTGCACTGTGCACTATGCTTTTGAGTAAACCAACAGTCGTTTTGCATTGTGCACTATGGTTTTGCCTAAACCAACAGTCGTTTTGCACTGTGCGCTGTGCTCTGGCGTAAATCAACAGCCGTTTTGCACTGTGCGCTGTGCTCTGGCATAAACGAACAGCCGTTTTGCACTGTGCACTATGCTTTTGAATAAACCAACAGTCGTTTTGCACTGTGCGCTGTGCTCTGGCGTAAACCAACAGCCGTTTTGCACTGTGCGCTGTGCTCTGGCGTAAACCAACAGCCGTTTTGCACTGTGCGCTGTGCTCTGGCATAAACGAACAGCCGTTTTGCACTGTGCACTATGCTTTTGAGTAAAATAACAGTCGTTTTGCACTGTGCGCTGTGCTCTGGCGTAAACCAACAGCCCTTTTGCACTGTGCTCTGTGCTCTGGCGTAAACCAACAGCCGTTTTGCACTGTGCACTATGCTTTTGAGTAAACCAACAGTCGTTTTGCATTGTGCACTATGGTTTTGCCTAAACCAACAGTCGTTTTGCACTGTGCGCTGTGCTCTGGCGTAAATCAACAGCCGTTTTGCACTGTGCGCTGTGCTCTGGCATAAACGAACAGCCGTTTTGCACTGTGCACTATGCTTTTGAATAAACCAACAGTCGTTTTGCACTGTGCGCTGTGCTCTGGCGTAAACCAACAGCCGTTTTGCACTGTGCGCTGTGCTCTGGCGTAAACCAACAGCCGTTTTGCACTGTGCGCTGTGCTCTGGCATAAACCAACAGCCGTTTTGCACTGTGCACTATGCTTTTGAGTAAACCAACAGTCGTTTTGCATTGTGCACTATGGTTTTGCCTAAACCAACAGTCGTTTTGCACTGTGCGCTGTGCTCTGGCGTAAATCAACAGCCGTTTTGCACTGTGCGCTGTGCTCTGGCATAAACGAACAGCCGTTTTGCACTGTGCACTATGCTTTTGAGTAAACCAACAGTCGTTTTGCACTGTGCGCTGTGCTCTGGCGTAAACCAACAGCCGTTTTGCACTGTGCGCTGCGCTCTGGCGTAAACCAACAGCCGTTTTGCACTGTGCGCTATGCTTTTGAGTAAACCAACAGTCGTTTTGCACTGTGCACTGTGCTCTGGCGTAAACCAACAGTCGTTTTGCACTGTGCGCTATGCTTTGGCGTAAACCAACAGTCGTTTTGCACTGTGCGCTATGCTTTGGCGTAAACCAACAGTCGTTTTGCACTGTGCAGTATCCTTTTGCGTAAACCAGCAGTCGTTTTGCACTGTGCACTATGCTTTTGAGTAAGCCAACAGCCGTTTTGCACTGTGCGCTATGCTTTTGAGTAAACCAACAGTCGTTTTGCACTGTGCGCTGTGCTCTGGCGTAAACCAACAGTCGTTTTGCACTGTGCGCTATGCTTTGGCGTAAACCAACAGTCGTTTTGCACTGTGCAGTATCCTTTTGCGTAAACCAGCAGTCGTTTTGCACTGTGCACTATGCTTTTGAGTAAGCCAACAGCCGTTTTGCACTGTGCACTATGCTTTTGAGTAAACCAACAGCTGTTTTGCACTGTACACTATGCTTTTGCGTAAACCAGCAGTCGTTTTGCACTGTGCGCTGTGCTCTGGCGTAAACCAACAGTCGTTTTGCACTGTGCGCTGTGCTCTGGCGTAAACCAACAGCCGTTTTACACTGTGCACTATGCTTTTAAGTAAACCAACAGTCGTTTTGCATTGTGCACTATGCTTTTGCCTAAACCAACAGTCGTTTTGCACTGTGCGCTGTGCTCTGGCGTAAACCAACAGCCGTTTTGCACTGTGCACTATGCTTTTGAGTAAACCAACAGTCGTTTTCCACTGTGCGCTGTGCTCTGGCGTAAATCAACAGTCGTTTTGCACTGTGCGCTATGCTTTGGCGTAAACCAACAGTCGTTTTGCACTGTGCAGTATCCTTTTGCGTAAACCAGCAGTCGTTTTGCACTGTGCACTATGCTTTTGAGTAAGCGAACAGTCGTTTTGCACTGTGCACTATGCTTTTGCGTAAACCAATAGTCGTTTTGCATTGTGCACTATGCTTTTGAGTAAACCAACAGTCGTTTTGCACTGTGCGCTGTGCTCTGGCGTAAACCAACAGCCGTTTTGCACTGTGCGCTGTGCTCTGGCGTAAACCAACAGCCGTTTTGCACTGTGCGCTGTGCTCTGGCATAAACCAACAGCCGTTTTGCACTGTGCACTATGCTTTTGAGTAAGCCAACAGTCGTTTTGCACTGTGCACTATGCTTTTGCGTAAACCAAAAGTCGTTTTGCATTGTACACTATGCTTTTGCCTAAACCAACAGTCGTTTTGCACTGTGCGCTGTGCTCTGGCGTAAACCAACAGCCCTTTTGCTCTGTGCGCTGTGCTCTGGCGTAAACCAACAGCCGTTTTGCACTGTGCACTATGCTTTTGAGTAAGCCAACAGTCGTTTTGCACTGTCCACTATGCTTTTGCGTAAACCAAAAGTCGTTTTGCAGTCGTTTTGCACTGTGCGCTGTGCTCTGGCGTAAACCAACAGCAGTTTTGCACTGTGCGCTGTGCTCTGGCGTAAACCAACAGCCGTTTTCACTGTGCACTATGCTTTTGAGTAAACCAACAGTCGTTTTGCACAGTGCTCTGTGCTCTGGAGTAAACCAACAGCCGTTTTGCACTGTGCGCTGTGCTCTGGCATAAACCAACAGCCGTTTTGCACTGTTCACTATGCTTTTGAGTAAACCAACAGTCGTTTTGCACTGTGCGCTGTGCTCTGGCGTAAACCAACAGCCGTTTTGCACTGTGGGCTGTGCTCTGGCGTAAACCAACAGCCGTTTTGCACTGTGCGCTGTGCTCTGGCATAAACCAACAGTAGTTTTGCACTGTGCACTATGCTTTTGAGTAAACCAACAGTCGTTTTGCATTGTGCACTATGCTTTTGCCTAAACCAACAGTCGTTGTGCACTGTGCGCTGTGCTCTGGCGTAAACCAACAGCCGTTTTGCACTGTGCGCTGTGCTCTGGCATAAACCAACAGCCGTTTTGCACTGTGCACTATGCTTTTGAGTAAACCAACAGTCGTTTTGCATTGTGCACTATGCTTTTGCCTAAACCAACAGTCGTTTTGCACTGTGCGCTGTGCTCTGGAGTAAACCAACAGCCGTTTTGCACTGTGCGCTGTGCTCTGGCGTAAACCAACAGCCGTTTTGCACTGTGCGCTGTGCTCTGGCGTAAACCAACAGCCGTTTTGCACTGTGCGCTGTGCTCTGGCATAAACCAACAGTAGTTTTGCACTGTGCACTATGCTTTTGAGTAAACCAACAGTCGTTTTGCATTGTGCACTATGCTTTTGCCTAAACCAACAGTCGTTGTGCACTGTGCGCTGTGCTCTGGAGTAAACCAACAGCCGTTTTGCACTGTGCGCTGTGCTCTGGCGTAAACCAACAGCCGTTTTGCACTGTGCACTATGCTTTTGAGTAAACCAACAGTTGTTTTGCACTGTACACTATGCTTTTGCGTAAACCAGCAGTCGTTTTACACTGTGCACTATGCTTTTAAGTAAACCAACAGTCGTTTTGCATTGTGCACTATGCTTTTGCCTAAACCAACAGTCGTTTTGCACTGTGCGCTGTGCTCTGGCGTAAACCAACAGCCGTTTTGCACTGTGCGCTGTGCTCTGGCGTAAACCAACAGCCGTTTTGTACTGTGCACTATGCTTTTGAGTAAACCAACAGTTGTTTTGCACTGTACACTATGCTTTTGCGTAAACCAGCAGTCGTTTTACACTGTGCACTATGCTTTTAAGTAAACCAACAGTCGTTTTGCACTGCGCGCTATGCTTTGGCGTAAACCAACAGTCGTCTTGCACCGTGCACTATGCTTTTGAGTAAACCAACAGTCGTTTTGCATTGTGCACTATGCTTTTGCCTAAACCAACAGTCGTTTTGCACTGTGCGCTGTGCTCTGGCGTAAACCAACAGCCGTTTTGCACTGTGCGCTGTGCTCTGGCGTAAACCAACAGCCGTTTTGCACTGTGCACTATGCTTTTGAGTAAACCAACAGTTGTTTTGCACTGTACGCTATGCTTTTGCGTAAACCAGCAGTCGTTTTACACTGTGCACTATGCTTTTAAGTAAACCAACAGTCGTTTTGCATTGTGCACTATGCTTTTGCCTAAACCAACAGTCGTTTTGCACTGTGCGCTGTGCTCTGGCGTAAACCAACAGTCGTTTTGCACTGTGCGCTATGCTTTGGCGTAAACCAACAGTCGTTTTGCACTGTGCAGTATCCTTTTGCGTAAACCAGCAGTCGTTTTGCACTGTGCGCTATGCTTTTGAGTAAGCCAACAGTCGTTTTGCACTGTGCACTATGCTTTTGCGTAAACCAAAAGTCGTTTTGCATTGTGCACTATGCTTTTGAGTAAACCAACAGTCGTTTTGCACTGTGCACTATGCTTTTGAGTAAACCAACAGTCGTTTTGCACTGTGCGCTGTGCTCTGGCATAAACCAACAGCCGTTTTGCACTGTGCACTATGCTTTTGAGTAAGCCAACAGTCGTTTTGCACTGTGCACTATGCTTTTGCGTAAACCAAAAGTCGTTTTGCATTGTACACTATGCTTTTGCCTAAACCAACAGTCGTTTTGCACTGTGCGCTGTGCTCTGGCGTAAACCAACAGCCCTTTTGCACTGTGCGCTGTGCTCTGGCGTAAACCAACAGCCGTTTTGCACTGTGCACTGTGCTTTTGAGTAGCCAACAGTCGTTTTGCACTGTGCACTATGCTTTTGCGTAAACCAAAAGTCGTTTTGCAGTCGTTTTGCACTGTGCGCTGTGCTCTGGCGTAAACCAACAGCAGTTTTGCACTGTGCGCTGTGCTCTGGCGTAAACCAACAGCCGTTTTCACTGAGCACTATGCTTTTGAGTAAACCAACAGTCGTTTTGCACTGTGCGCTGTGCTCTGGCGTAAACCAACAGCCGTTTTGCACTGTGCACTATGCTTTTGAGTAAACCAACAGTCGTTTTGCACTGTGCGCTGTGCTCTGCCGTAAACCAACAGTCGTTTTGCACTGTGCGCTGTGCTCTGTCGTAAACCAACAGCCGTTTTGCACTGTGCGCTGTGCTCTGGCGTAAACCAACAGCCGTTTTGCACTGTGCGCTGTGCTCTGGCATAAACGAACAGCCGTTTTGCACTGTGCACTATGCTTTTGAGTAAAATAACAGTCGTTTTGCACTGTGCGCTGTGCTCTGGCGTAAACCAACAGCCCTTTTGCACTGTGCTCTGTGCTCTGGCGTAAACCAACAGCCGTTTTGCACTGTGCACTATGCTTTTGAGTAAACCAACAGTCGTTTTGCATTGTGCACTATGGTTTTGCCTAAACCAACAGTCGTTTTGCACTGTGCGCTGTGCTCTGGCGTAAATCAACAGCCGTTTTGCACTGTGCGCTGTGCTCTGGCATAAACGAACAGCCGTTTTGCACTGTGCACTATGCTTTTGCCTAAACCAACAGTCGTTTTGCACTGTGCGCTGTGCTCTGGCATAAACCAACAGCCGTTTTGCACTGTGCACTATGCTTTTGAGTAAACCAACAGTCGTTTTGCATTGTGCACTATGGTTTTGCCTAAACCAACAGTCGTTTTACACTGTGCGCTGTGCTCTGGCGTAAATCAACAGCCGTTTTGCACTGTGCGCTGTGCTCTGGCATAAACGAACCGCCGTTTTGCACTGTGCACTATGCTTTTGAGTAAACCAACAGTTGTTTTGCACTGTGCGCTGTGCTCTGGCGTAAACCAGCAGTCGTTTTGCACTGTGCGCTGTGCTCTGGCGTAAACCAACAGCCGTTTTGCACTGTGCGCTATGCTTTTGAGTAAACCAACAGTCGTTTTGCACTGTGCACTGTGCTCTGGCGTAAACCAACAGTCGTTTTGCACTGTGCGCTATGCTTTGGCGTAAACCAACAGTCGTTTTGCACTGTGCGCTATGCTTTGGCGTAAACCAACAGTCGTTTTGCACTGTGCAGTATCCTTTTGCGTAAACCAGCAGTCGTTTTGCACTGTGCACTATGCTTTTGAGTAAGCCAACAGCCGTTTTGCACTGTGCGCTATGCTTTTGAGTAAACCAACAGTCGTTTTGCACTGTGCGCTGTGCTCTGGCGTAAACCAACAGTCGTTTTGCACTGTGCGCTATGCTTTGGCGTAAACCAACAGTCGTTTTGCACTGTGCAGTATCCTTTTGCGTAAACCAGCAGTCGTTTTGCACTGTGCACTATGCTTTTGACTAAGCCAACAGCCGTTTTGCACTGTGCGCTATGCTTTTGAGTAAACCAACAGTCGATTTGCACTGTGCGCTGTGCTCTGGCGTAAACCAACAGTCGTTTTGCACTGTGCGCTATGCTTTGGCGTAAACCAACAGTCGTTTTGCACTGTGCAGTATCCTTTTGCGTAAACCAGCAGTCGTTTTGCACTGTGCACTATGCTTTTGAGTAAGCCAACAGCCGTTTTGCACTGTGCACTATGCTTTTGAGTAAACCAACAGTTGTTTTGCACTGTACACTATGCTTTTGCGTAAACCAGCAGTCGTTTTGCACTGTGCGCTGTGCTCTGGCGTAAACCAACAGTCGTTTTGCACTGTGCGCTGTGCTCTGGCGTAAACCAACAGCCGTTTTACACTGTGCACTATGCTTTTAAGTAAACCAACAGTCGTTTTCCATTGTGCACTATGCTTTTGCCTAAACCAACAGTCGTTTTGCACTGTGCGCTGTGCTCTGGCGTAAACCAACAGCCGTTTTGCACTGTGCACTATGCTTTTGAGTAAACCAACAGTCGTTTTCCACTGTGCGCTGTGCTCTGGCGTAAACCAACAGTCGTTTTGCACTGTGCGCTATGCTTTGGCGTAAACCAACAGTCGTTTTGCACTGTGCAGTATCCTTTTGCGTAAACCAGCAGTCGTTTTGCACTGTGCACTATGCTTTTGAGTAAGCGAACAGTCGTTTTGCACTGTGCACTATGCTTTTGCGTAAACCAATAGTCGTTTTGCATTGTGCACTATGCTTTTGAGTAAGCCAACAGTCGTTTTGCACTGTGCGCTGTGCTCTGGCGTAAACCAACAGCCGTTTTGCACTGTGCGCTGTGCTCTGGCGTAAACCAACAGCCGTTTTGCACTGTGCGCTGTGCTCTGGCATAAACCAACAGCCGTTTTGCACTGTGCACTATGCTTTTGAGTAAGCCAACAGTCGTTTTGCACTGTGCACTATGCTTTTGCGTAAACCAAAAGTCGTTTTGCATTGTACACTATGCTTTTGCCTAAACCAACAGTCGTTTTGCACTGTGCGCTGTGCTCTGGCGTAAACCAACAGCCCTTTTGCACTGTGCGCTGTGCTCTGGCGTAAACCAACAGCCGTTTTGCACTGTGCACTATGCTTTTGAGTAAGCCAACAGTCGTTTTGCACTGTGCACTATGCTTTTGCGTAAACCAAAAGTCGTTTTGCAGTCGTTTTGCACTGTGCGCTGTGCTCTGGCGTAAACCAACAGCAGTTTTGCACTGTGCGCTGTGCTCTGGCGTAAACCAACAGCCGTTTTCACTGTGCACTATGCTTTTGAGTAAACCAACAGTCGTTTTGCTTTGTGCTCTGTGCTCTGGAGTAAACCAACAGCCGTTTTGCACTGTGCGCTGTGCTCTGGCGTAAACCAACAGCCGTTTTGCACTGTGCGCTGTGCTCTGGCATAAACCAACAGTAGTTTTGCACTGTGCACTATGCTTTTGAGTAAACCAACAGTCGTTTTGCACTGTGCGCTGTGCTCTGGCGTACACCAACAGCCGTTTTGCACTGTGCGCTGTGCTCTGGCGTAAACCAACAGCCGTTTTGCACTGTGCGCTGTGCTCTGGCGTAAACCAACAGCCGTTTTGCACTGTGCGCTGTGCTCTGGCATAAACCAACAGCCGTTTTGCACTGTGCACTATGCTTTTGAGTAAACCAACAGTCGTTTTGCATTGTGCACTATGCTTTTGCCTAAACCAACAGTCGTTTTGCACTGTGCGCTGTGCTCTGGCGTAAACCAACAGCCGTTTTGCACTGTGCGCTGTGCTCTGGCGTAAACCAACAGCCGTTTTGCACTGTGCACTATGCTTTTGAGTAAACCAACAGTTGTTTTGCACTGTACACTATGCTTTTGCGTAAACCAGCAGTCGTTTTACACTGTGCACTATGCTTTTAAGTAAACCAACAGTCGTTTTGCATTGTGCACTATGCTTTTGCCTAAACCAACAGTCGTTGTGCACTGTGCGCTGTGCTCTGGCGTAAACCAACAGCCGTTTTGCACTGTGCGCTGTGCTCTGGCGTAAACCAACAGCCGTTTTGCACTGTGCGCTGTGCTCTGGCATAAACCAACAGCCGTTTTGCACTGTGCACTATGCTTTTGAGTAAACCAACAGTCGTTTTGCATTGTGCACTATGCTTTTGCCTAAACCAACAGTCGTTTTGCACTGTGCGCTGTGCTCTGGCGTAAACCAACAGCCGTTTTGCACTGTGCGCTGTGCTCTGGCGTAAACCAACAGCCGTTTTGCACTGTGCACTATGCTTTTGAGTAAACCAACAGTTGTTTTGCACTGTACACTATGCTTTTGCGTAAACCAGCAGTCGTTTTACACTGTGCACTATGCTTTTAAGTAAACCAACAGTCGTTTTGCATTGTGCACTATGCTTTTGCCTAAACCAACAGTCGTTTTGCACTGTGCGCTGTGCTCTGGCGTAAACCAACAGCCGTTTTGCACTGTGCGCTGTGCTCTGGCGTAAACCAACAGCCGTTTTGTACTGTGCACTATGCTTTTGAGTAAACCAACAGTTGTTTTGCACTGTACACTATGCTTTTGCGTAAACCAGCAGTCGTTTTACACTGTGCACTATGCTTTTAAGTAAACCAACAGTCGTTTTGCACTGCGCGCTATGCTTTGGCGTAAACCAACAGTCGTCTTGCACCGTGCACTATGCTTTTGAGTAAACCAACAGTCGTTTTGCATTGTGCACTATGCTTTTGCCTAAACCAACAGTCGTTTTGCACTGTGCGCTGTGCTCTGGCGTAAACCAACAGCCGTTTTGCACTGTGCGCTGTGCTCTGGCGTAAACCAACAGCCGTTTTGCACTGTGCACTATGCTTTTGAGTAAACCAACAGTTGTTTTGCACTGTACACTATGCTTTTGCGTAAACCAGCAGTCGTTTTACACTGTGCACTATGCTTTTAAGTAAACCAACAATCGTCCTGCATTGTGCACTATGCTTTTGCCTAAACCAACAGTCGTTTTGCACTGTGCGCTGTGCTCTGGCGTAAACCAACAGCCGTTTTGCACTGTGCACTATGCTTTTGAGTAAACCAACAGTCGTTTTGCACTGTGCGCTGTGCTCTGGCGTAAACCAACAGTCGTTTTGCACTGTGCGCTATGCTTTGGCGTAAACCAACAGTCGTTTTGCACTGTGCAGTATCCTTTTGCGTAAACCAGCAGTCGTTTTGCACTGTGCACTATGCTTTTGAGTAAGCCAACAGTCGTTTTGCACTGTGCACTATGCTTTTGCGTAAACCAAAAGTCGTTTTGCATTGTGCACTATGCTTTTGAGTAAACCAACAGTCGTTTTGCACTGTGCGCTGTGCTCTGGCGTAAACCAACAGCCGTTTTGCACTGTGCGCTGTGCTCTGGCATAAACCAACAGCCGTCTTGCACTGTGCACTATGCTTTTGAGTAAACCAACAGTTGTTTTGCACTTACACTATGCTTTCGCGTAAACCAGCAGTCGTTTTACACTGTGCGCTATGCTTTTAAGTAAACCAACAGTCGTTTTGCATTGTGCACTATGCTTTTGCATAAACCAACAGTCGTTTTGCACTGTGCGCTGTGCTCTGGCGTAAACCAACAGCCGTTTTGCACTGTGCGCTGTGCTCTGGCATAAACCAACAGCCGTCTTGCACTGTGCACTATGCTTTTGAGTAAACCAACAGTCGTTTTGCATTGTGCACTTTGCTTTTGCCTAAACCAACAGTCGTTTTGCACTGTGCGCTGTGCTCTGGCGTAAATCAACAGCCGTTTTGCACTGTGCGCTGTGCTCTGGCATAAACGAACAGCCGTTTTGCACTGTGCACTATGCTTTTGAGTAAACCAACAGTCGTTTTGCATTGTGCACTATGCTTTTGCCTAAACCAACAGTCGTTTTGCACTGTGCGCTGTGCTCTGGCGTAAACCAACAGCCGTTTTGCACTGTGCGCTGTGCTCTGGCATAAACGAACAGCCGTTTTGCACTGTGCACTATGCTTTTGAGTAAACCAACAGTCGTTTTGCACTGTGCGCTGTGCTCTGGCGTAAACCAACAGCCGTTTTGCACTGTGCGCTGTGCTCTGGCGTAAACCAACAGCCGTTTTGCACTGTGCGCTGTGCTCTGGCATAAACGAACAGCCGTTTTGCACTGTGCACTATGCTTTTGAGTAAACCAACAGTCGTTTTGCATTGTGCACTATGCTTTTGCCTAAACCAACAGTCGTTTTGCACTGTGCGCTGTGCTCTGGCGTAAACCAACAGCCGTTTTGCACTGTGCGCTGTGCTCTGGCATAAACGAACAGCCGTTTTGCACTGTGCACTATGCTTTTGAGTAAACCAACAGTCGTTTTGCACTGTGCGCTGTGCTCTGGCGTAAACCAACAGCCGTTTTGCACTGTGCGCTGTGCTCTGGCGTAAACCAACAGTCGTTTTGCACTGTGCGCTGTGCTCTGGCGTAAACCAACAGCCGTTTTGCACTGTGCGCTGTGCTCTGGCATAAACGAACAGCCGTTTTGCACTGTGCACTATGCTTTTGAGTAAACCAACGGTCGTTTTGCACTGTGCGCTGTGCTGTGGCGTAAACCAACAGCCGTTTTGCACTGTGCACTATGCTTTTGAGTAAACCAACAGTCGTTTTGCATTGTGCACTATGCTATTGCCTAAACCAATAGTCGTTTTGCACTGTGCGCTGTGCTCTGGCGTAAACCAACAGCCCTTTTGCACTGTGCTCTGTGCTCTGGCGTAAACCAACAGCCGTTTTGCACTGTGCACTACGCTTTTGAGTAAACCAACAGTCGTTTTGCACTGCGCGCTATGCTTTGGCGTAAACCAACAGTCGTTTTGCACCGTGCACTATGCTTTTGAGTAAACCAACAGTCGTTTTGCATTGTGCACTATGCTTTTGCCTAAACCAACAGTCGTTTTGCACTGTGCGCTGTGCTCTGGCGTAAACCAACAGCCGTTTTGCACTGTGCGCTGTGCTCTGGCGTAAACCAACAGCCGTTTTGCACTGTGCACTATGCTTTTGAGTAAACCAACAGTTGTTTTGCACTGTACACTATGCTTTTGCGTAAACCAGCAGTCGTTTTACACTGTGCACTATGCTTTTAAGTAAACCAACAGTCGTTTTGCATTGTGCACTATGCTTTTGCCTAAACCAACAGTCGTTTTGCACTGTGCTCTGGCGTAAATCAACAGCCGTTTTGCACTGTGCGCTGTGCTCTGGGATAAATGAACAGCCGTTTTGCACTGTGCACTATGCTTTTGAGTAAACCAACAGTCGTTTTGCACTGTGCGCTGTGCTCTGGCGTAAACCAACAGCCGTTTTGCACTGTGCGCTGCGCTCTGGCGTAAACCAACAGCCGTTTTGCACTGTGCGCTGTGCTCTGGCATAAACCAACAGCCGTTTTGCACTGTGCACTATGCTTTTGAGTAAACCAACAGTCGTTTTGCACTGTGCGCTGTGCTCTGGCATAAACCAACAGCCGTTTTGCACTGTGCGCTGTGCTCTGGCGTAAACCAACAGCCGTTTTGCACTGTGCGCTGTGCTCTGGCATAAACGAACAGCCGTTTTGCACTGTGCACTATGCTTTTGAGTAAACCAGCAGTCGTTTTGCACTGTGCGCTGTGCTCTGGCGTAAACCAACAGCCGTTTTGCACTGTGCACTATGCTTTTGAGTAAACCAACAGTCGTTTTGCACTGTGCGCTGTGCTCTGGCGTAAACCAACAGCCGTTTTGCACTGTGCGCTGTGCTCTGGCGTAAACCAACAGCCGTTTTGCACTGTGCGCTGTGCTCTGGCATAAACGAACAGCCGTTTTGCACTGTGCACTATGCTTTTGAGTAAACCAACAGTCGTTTTGCATTGTGCACTATGGTTTTGCCTAAACCAACAGTCGTTTTGCACTGTGCGCTGTGCTCTGGCGTAAATCAACAGCCGTTTTGCACTGTGCGCTGTGCTCTGGCATAAACGAACAGCCGTTTTGCACTGTGCACTATGCTTTTGAGTAAACCAACAGTCGTTTTGCACTGTGCGCTGTGCTCTGGCGTAAACCAACAGCCGTTTTGCACTGTGCGCTGTGCTCTGGCGTAAACCAACAGCCGTTTTGCACTGTGCGCTGTGCTCTGGCATAAACCAACAGCCGTTTTGCACTGTGCACTATGCTTTTGAGTAAACCAACAGTCGTTTTGCATTGTGCACTATGGTTTTGCCTAAACCAACAGTCGTTTTGCACTGTGCGCTGTGCTCTGGCGTAAATCAACAGCCGTTTTGCACTGTGCGCTGTGCTCTGGCATAAACGAACAGCCGTTTTGCACTGTGCACTATGCTTTTGAGTAAACCAACGGTCGTTTTGCACTGTGCGCTGTGCTGTGGCGTAAACCAACAGCCGTTTTGCACTGTGCACTATGCTTTTGAGTAAACCAACAGTCGTTTTGCATTGTGCACTATGCTATTGCCTAAACCAATAGTCGTTTTGCACTGTGCGCTGTGCTCTGGCGTAAACCAACAGCCGTTTTGCACTGTGCGCTGTGCTCTGGCGTAAACCAACAGCCGTTTTGCACTGTGCGCTGTGCTCTGGCATAAACGAACAGCCGTTTTGCACTGTGCACTATGCTTTTGAGTAAACCAACAGTCGTTTTGCACTGTGCGCTGTGCTCTGGCGTAAACCAACAGCCGTTTTGCACTGTGCGCTGTGCTCTGGCGTAAACCAACAGCCGTTTTGCACTGTGCGCTGTGCTCTGGCATAAACCAACAGCCGTTTTGCACTGTGCACTATGCTTTTGAGTAAACCAACAGTCGTTTTGCATTGTGCACTATGGTTTTGCCTAAACCAACAGTCGTTTTGCACTGTGCGCTGTGCTCTGGCGTAAATCAACAGCCGTTTTGCACTGTGCGCTGTGCTCTGGCATAAACGAACAGCCGTTTTGCACTGTGCACTATGCTTTTGAGTAAACCAACAGTCGTTTTGCACTGTGCGCTGTGCTCTGGCGTAAACCAACAGCCGTTTTGCACTATGCGCTGTGCTCTGGCGTAAACCAACAGCCGTTTTGCAGTGTGCGCTGTGCTCTGGCATAAACCAACAGCCGTTTTGCACTGTGCACTATGCTTTTGAGTAAACCAACAGTCGTTTTGCATTGTGCACTATGGTTTTGCCTAAACCAACAGTCGTTTTGCACTGTGCGCTGTGCTCTGGCATAAACGAACAGCCGTTTTGCACTGTGCACTATGCTTTTGAGTAAACCAACAGTCGTTTTGCACTGTGCGCTGTGCTCTGGCGTAAACCAACAGCCCTTTTGCACTGTGCTCTGTGCTCTGGCGTAAACCAACAGCCGTTTTGCACTGTGCACTATGCTTTTGAGTAAACCAACAGTCGTTTTGCATTGTGCACTATGGTTTTGCCTAAACCAACAGTCGTTTTGCACTGTGCGCTGTGCTCTGGCGTAAATCAACAGCCGTTTTGCACTGTGCGCTGTGCTCTGGCATATTTTTTTTTTTTTTTTTTTTTTTTTTTTTTTCATTTATTTATTCATTTTATTTATTCATTTATTTATTTACCTGCGAAGCCTAATGGCTTATCTGCAGGAGATTGAGTACCTATGCTATGTACATATCTGTTAATCATCAAAGTTTTTTTTTTATGCGTTAATTTAATTTAAAAAACAAAACTGAGCTAAATTGCATAATAGTATCTACATATTTTAGTTTTAGTGAGAATAGATATAAATATATTGAGTTTAATTTAATTATTTAATTGTTCTCAGTTATGAACTCTAGGTAATGGATTCTAGGAAATATTGTTTAATTTTTCGTTTTCTAACATTTATTTGATTTATGTTGCGAAGATGTTGAGGTAGATTGTTGAGTACGTTTGGCACGATGTACTCCAGTCTTCTTCTGCCGTACTCATTTATGATCGCTGGAAGTTGAAGTAGACCCTCAGCTCGTCTCCTTGTGTTCACCTGGTGAGCAATTGGCGTTCGGAAACTTGGATCATCATAGTACTCCAGGGCTGCACTCATCTTAAAGATCTGCCTCACTTCAAGAACGCGTACGATGTTGGTTGTTACGTGGCCTTTCGACATCAACTTTAACGCCCTGTCTTGGATCTTTTGTAGCTTTTCGATGTGCGTTTGCGCTGCACCTCCCCAAGCTAACACACCATACCGCAATCTGGACTCTATGAGAGCATAGTACACTTGCTTATGCACAGACGTCATAGATTTGTACTGCAGACAGGCCAGCGCAAACAGCGACCCCTTCAATTTGTTTCGCAGATCGTTAATATGAGCATCCCAAAGGAAATGGCAGTCAATTGTAATGCCTAGATATTTGTATGTATCAACCATTTGAATATCGTCACAACTGGATGCATTTGCACATCTGTAGCTCTTCAACAAAACTTGCGACGGTGAATAGTTTGGGCTCCGGATGTGCATTAGTTTTGTTTTTGTGGCATTGATAACCAGCCCATTGTCGTGACACCATTTTCCAGCTTCGTCGAATTCGGCTTGCATTATCCTTGCTGCTTCTTTTAGGGATTGATGACACACAACAATTGCCGTGTCATCTGCGTAGGCGAATGGGAAACTTTTCTTAAAACATTTCAGCAGTTCGTTGGTGTAAAGAATGAAAAGTAAAGGACCCAGTCTCCTGCCTTGTGGAACTCCATATTGAACTTTATAAGCCCTGCTGCAACAATCTTTGACTCTCACTCGAAATGTCCTCTCTGCCAAATAGTCTGCTAACCAGTATGTCAGCTTTCCCCTAATTCCAACTCTTTGGACAGCATCGATAAGTTTGTTGTGGATATACGAACAGCCGTTTTGCACTGTGCACTATGCTTTTGAATAAACCAACAGTCGTTTTGCACTGTGCGCTGTGCTCTGGCGTAAACCAACAGCCGTTTTGCACTGTGCGCTGTGCTCTGGCGTAAACCAACAGCCGTTTTGCACTGTGCGCTGTGCTCTGGCATAAACCAACAGCCGTTTTGCACTGTGCACTATGCTTTTGAGTAAACCAACAGTCGTTCTGCATTGTGCACTATGGTTTTGCCTAAACCAACAGTCGTTTTGCACTGTGCGCTGTGCTCTGGCGTAAATCAACAGCCGTTTTGCACTGTGCGCTGTGCTCTGGCATAAACGAACAGCCGTTTTGCACTGTGCACTATGCTTTTGAGTAAACCAACAGTCGTTTTGCACTGTGCGCTGTGCTCTGGCATAAACCAACAGCCGTTTTGCACTGTGCACTATTCTTTTGAGTAAACCAACAGTCGTTTTGCATTGTGCACTATGGTTTTGCCTAAACCAACAGTCGTTTTGCACTGTGCGCTGTGCTCTGGCGTAAACAAACAGCCGTTTTGCACTGTGCGCTGTGCTCTGGCATAAACGAACAGCCGTTTTGCACTGTGCACTATGCTTTTGAGTAAACCAACAGCCGTTTTGCACTGTGCGCTGTGCTCTGGCATAAACGAACAGCCGTTTTGCACTGTGCACTATGCTTTTGAGTAAACCAACAGTCGTTTTGCACTGTGCGCTGTGCTCTGGCGTAAACCAACAGCCGTTTTGCACTGTGCGCTGTGCTCTGGCGTAAACAAACAGCCGTTTTGCCCTGTGCGCTGTGCTCTGGCATAAACGAACAGCCGTTTTGCACTGTGCACTATGCTTTTGAGTAAACCAACAGTCGTTTTGCACTGTGCGCTGTGCTCTGGCGTAAACCAACAGCCGTTTTGCACTGTGCGCTGTGCTCTGGCATAAACCAACAGCTGTTTTGCACTTTGCACTATGCTTTTGAGTAAACCAACAGTCGTTTTGCATTGTGCACTATGGTTTTGCCTAAACCAACAGTCGTTTTGCACTGTGCGCTGTGCTCTGGCGTAAATCAACAGCCGTTTTGCACTGTGCGCTGTGCTCTGGCATAAACGAACAGCCGTTTTGCACTGTGCACTATGCTTTTGAGTAAACCAACAGTCGTTTTGCACTGTGCGCTGTGCTCTGGCGTAAACCAACAGCCGTTTTGCACTGTGCGCTGTGCTCTGGCGTAAACCAACAGCCGTTTTGCACTGTGCGCTGTGCTCTGGCGTAAATCAACAGCCGTTTTGCACTGTGCGCTGTGCTCTGGCATAAACGAACAGCCGTTTTGCACTGTGCACTATGCTTTTGAGTAAACCAACAGTCGTTTTGCATTGTGCACTATGCTTTTGCCTAAACCATCAGTCGTTTTGCACTGTGCGCTGTGCTCTGGCGTAAACCAACAGCCGTTTTGCACAGTGCGCTGTGCTCTGGCATAAACGAACAGCCGTTTTGCACTGTGCACTATGCTTTTGAGTAAACCAACAGTCGTTTTGCACTGTGCGCTGTGCTCTGGCGTAAACCAACAGCCGTTTTGCACTGTGCGCTGTGCTCTGGCGTAAACCAACAGCCGTTTTACACTGTGCGCTGTGCTCTGGCATAAACGAACAGCCGTTTTGCACTGTGCACTATGCTTTTGAGTAAACCAACAGTCGTTTTGCACTGTGCGCTGTGCTCTGGCGTAAACCAACAGCCGTTTTGCACTGTGCACTATGCTTTTGAGTAAACCAACAGTCGTTTTGCATTGTGCACTGTGCTTTTGCCTAAACCAATAGTCGTTTTGCACTGTGCGCTGTGCTCTGGCGTAAACCAACAGCCCTTTTGCACTGTGCTCTGTGCTCTGGCGTAAACCAACAGCCGTTTTGCACTGTGCACTATGCTTTTGAGTAAACCAACAGTCGTTTTGCACTGCGCGCTATGTTTTGGCGTAAACCAACAGTCGTTTTGCACCGTGCACTATGCTTTTGAGTAAACCAACAGTCGTTTTGCATTGTGCACTATGCTTTTGCCTAAACCAACAGTCGTTTTGCACTGTGCGCTGTGCTCTGGCGTAAACCAACAGCCGTTTTGCACTGTGCGCTGTGCTCTAGCGTAAACCAACAGCCGTTTTGCACTGTGCACTATGCTTTTGAGTAAACCAACAGTTGTTTTGCACTGTACACTATGCTTTTGCGTAAACCAGCAGTCGTTTTACACTGTGCACTATGCTTTTAAGTAAACCAACAGTCGTTTTGCATTGTGCACTGTGCTCTGGCGTAAACCAACAGCCGTTTTGCACTGTGCGCTGTGCTCTGGCATAAACCAACAGCCGTTTTGCACTGTGCGCTGTGCTCTGGCATAAACCAACAGCCGTTTTGCACTGTGCACTATGCTTTTGAGTAAACCAACAGTCGTTTTGCATTGTGCACTTTGCTTTTGCCTAAACCAACAGTCGTTTTGCACTGTGCGCTGTGCTCTGGCGTAAATCAACAGCCGTTTTGCACTGTGCGCTGTGCTCTGGCATAAACGAACAGCCGTTTTGCACTGTGCACTATGCTTTTGAGTAAACCAACAGTCGTTTTGCATTGTGCACTATGCTTTTGCCTAAACCAACAGTCGTTTTGCACTGTGCGCTGTGCTCTGGCGTAAACCAACAGCCGTTTTGCACTGTGCGCTGTGCTCTGGCATAAACGAACAGCCGTTTTGCACTGTGCACTATGCTTTTGAGTAAACCAATAGTCGTTTTGCACTGTGCGCTGTGCTCTGGCGTAAACCAACAGCCGTTTTGCACTGTGCGCTGTGCTCTGGCGTAAACCAACAGCCGTTTTGCACTGTGCGCTGTGCTCTGGCATAAACGAACAGCCGTTTTGCACTGTGCACTATGCTTTTGAGTAAACCAACAGTCGTTTTGCACTGTGCGCTGTGCTCTGGCGTAAACCAACAGCCGTTTTGCACTGTGCGCTGTGCTCTGGCGTAAACCAACAGCCGTTTTGCACTGTGCGCTGTGCTCTGGCATAAACCAACAGCCGTTTTGCACTGTGCACTATGCTTTTGAGTAAACCAACAGTCGTTTTGCATTGTGCACTATGGTTTTGCCTAAACCAACAGTCGTTTTGCACTGTGCGCTGTGCTCTGGCGTAAATCAACAGCCGTTTTGCACTGTGCGCTGTGCTCTGGCATAAACGAACAGCCGTTTTGCACTGTGCACTATGCTTTTGAGTAAACCAACAGTCGTTTTGCACTGTGCGCTGTGCTCTGGCGTAAACCAACAGCCGTTTTGCACTATGCGCTGTGCTCTGGCGTAAACCAACAGCCGTTTTGCAGTGTGCGCTGTGCTCTGGCATAAACCAACAGCCGTTTTGCACTGTGCACTATGCTTTTGAGTAAACCAACAGTCGTTTTGCATTGTGCACTATGGTTTTGCCTAAACCAACAGTCGTTTTGCACTGTGCGCTGTGCTCTGGCATAAACGAACAGCCGTTTTGCACTGTTCACTATGCTTTTGAGTAAACCAACAGTCGTTTTGCATTGTGCACTATGGTTTTGCCTAAACCAACAGTCGTTTTGCACTGTGCGCTGTGCTCTGGCGTAAATCAACAGCCGTTTTGCACTGTGCGCTGTGCTCTGGCATAAACGAACAGCCGTTTTGCACTGTGCACTATGCTTTTGAGTAAACCAACAGTCGTTTTGCATTGTGCACTATGCTTTTGCCTAAACCAACAGTCGTTTTGCACTGTGCGCTGTGCTCTGGCGTAAACCAACAGCCGTTTTGCACTGTGCGCTGTGCTCTGGCATAAACGAACAGCCGTTTTGCACTGTGCACTATGCTTTTGAGTAAACCAACAGTCGTTTTGCACTGTGCGCTGTGCTCTGGCGTAAACCAACAGCCGTTTTGCACTGTGCGCTGTGCTCTGGCGTAAACCAACAGCCGTTTTACACTGTGCGCTGTGCTCTGGCATAAACGAACAGCCGTTTTGCACTGTGCACTATGCTTTTGAGTAAACCAACAGTCGTTTTGCACTGTGCGCTGTGCTCTGGCGTAAACCAACAGCCGTTTTGCACTGTGCACTATGCTTTTGAGTAAACCAACAGTCGTTTTGCATTGTGCACTATGCTTTTGCCTAAACCAATAGTCGTTTTGCACTGTGCGCTGTGCTCTGGCGTAAACCAACAGCCCTTTTGCACTGTGCTCTGTGCTCTGGCGTAAACCAACAGCCGTTTTGCACTGTGCACTATGCTTTTGAGTAAACCAACAGTCGTTTTGCACTGCGCGCTATGCTTTGGCGTAAACCAACAGTCGTTGTGCACCGTGCACTATGCTTTTGAGTAAACCAACAGTCGTTTTGCATTGTGCACTATGCTTTTGCCTAAACCAACAGTCGTTTTGCACTGTGCGCTGTGCTCTGGTGTAAACCAACAGCCGTTTTGCACTGTGCGCTGTGCTCTGGCGTAAACCAACAGCCGTTTTGCACTGTGCACTATGCTTTTGAGTAAACCAACAGTTGTTTTGCACTGTACACTATGCTTTTGCGTAAACCAGCAGTCGTTTTACACTGTGCACTATGCTTTTAAGTAAACCAACAGTCGTTTTGCATTGTGCACTATGCTTTTGCCTAAACCAACAGTCGTTTTGCACTGTGCGCTGTGCTCTGGCGTAAACCAACAGCCGTTTTGCACTGTGCGCTGTGCTCTGGCATAAACCAACAGCCGTTTTGCACTGTGCACTATGCTTTTGAGTAAACCAACAGTCGTTTTGCATTGTGCACTTTGCTTTTGACTAAACCAACAGTCGTTTTGCACTGTGCGCTGTGCTCTGGCGTAAATCAACAGCCGTTTTGCACTGTGCGCTGTGCTCTGGCATAAACGAACAGCCGTTTTGCACTGTGCACTATGCTTTTGAGTAAACCAACAGTCGTTTTGCATTGTGCACTATGCTTTTGCCTAAACCAACAGTCGTTTTGCACTGTGCGCTGTGCTCTGGCGTAAACCAACAGCCGTTTTGCACTGTGCGCTGTGCTCTGGCATAAACGAACAGCCGTTTTGCACTGTGCACTATGCTTTTGAGTAAACCAACAGTCGTTTTGCACTGTGCGCTGTGCTCTGGCGTAAACCAACAGCCGTTTTGCACTGTGCGCTGTGCTCTGGCGTAAACCAACAGCCGTTTTGCACTGTGCGCTGTGCTCTGGCGTAAACCAACAGCCGTTTTGCACTGTGCGCTGTGCTCTGGCATAAACGAACAGCCGTTTTGCACTGTGCACTATGCTTTTGAGTAAACCAACAGTCGTTTTGCACTGTGCGCTGTGCTCTGGCGTAAACCAACAGCCGTTTTGCACTGTGCGCTGTGCTCTGGCGTAAACCAACAGTCGTTTTGCATTGTGCACTATGGTTTTGCCTAAACCAACAGTCGTTTTGCACTGTGCGCTGTGCTCTGGCGTAAATCAACAGCCGTTTTGCACTGTGCGCTGTGCTCTGGCATAAACGAACAGCCGTTTTGCACTGTGCACTATGCTTTTGAGTAAACCAACAGTCGTTTTGCACTGTGCGCTGTGCTCTGGCGTAAACCAACAGCCGTTTTGCACTGTGCGCTGTGCTCTGGCGTAAACCAACAGCCGTTTTGCACTGTGCACTATGCTTTTAAGTAAACCAACAGTCGTTTTGCATTGTGCACTATGGTTTTGCCTAAACCAACAGTCGTTTTGCACTGTGCGCTGTGCTCTGGCGTAAATCAACAGCCGTTTTGCACTGTGCGCTGTGCTCTGGCATAAACGAACAGCCGTTTTGCACTGTGCACTATGCTTTTGAGTAAACCAACAGTCGTTTTGCATTGTGCACTATGCTTTTGCCTAAACCAACAGTCGTTTTGCACTGTGCGCTGTGCTCTGGCGTAAACCAACAGCCGTTTTGCACTGTGCGCTGTGCTCTGGCATAAACCAACAGCCGTTTTGCACTGTGCACTATGCTTTTGAGTAAACCAACAGTCGTTTTGCATTGTGCACTTTGCTTTTGCCTAAACCAACAGTCGTTTTGCACTGTGCGCTGTGCTCTGGCGTAAATCAACAGCCGTTTTGCACTGTGCGCTGTGCTCTGGCATAAACGAACAGCCGTTTTGCACTGTGCACTATGCTTTTGAGTAAACCAACAGTCGTTTTGCATTGTGCACTATGCTTTTGCCTAAACCAACAGTCGTTTTGCACTGTGCGCTGTGCTCTGGCGTAAACCAACAGCCGTTTTGCACTGTGCGCTGTGCTCTGGCATAAACGAACAGCCGTTTTGCACTGTGCACTATGCTTTTGAGTAAACCAACAGTCGTTTTGCACTGTGCGCTGTGCTCTGGCGTAAACCAACAGTCGTTTTGCACTGTGCGCTGTGCTCTGGCGTAAACCAACAGCCGTTTTGCACTGTGCGCTGTGCTCTGGCGTAAACCAACAGCCGTTTTGCACTGTGCGCTGTGCTCTGGCGTAAACCAACAGCCGTTTTGCACTGTGCGCTGTGCTCTGGCATAAACGAACAGCCGTTTTGCACTGTGCACTATGCTTTTGAGTAAACCAACAGTCGTTTTGCACTGTGCGCTGTGCTCTGGCGTAAACCAACAGCCGTTTTGCACTGTGCGCTGTGCTCTGGCGTAAACCAACAGTCGTTTTGCATTGTGCACTATGGTTTTGCCTAAACCAACAGTCGTTTTGCACTGTGCGCTGTGCTCTGGCGTAAATCAACAGCCGTTTTGCACTGTGCGCTGTGCTCTGGCATAAACGAACAGCCGTTTTGCACTGTGCACTATGCTTTTGAGTAAACCAACAGTCGTTTTGCACTGTGCGCTGTGCTCTGGCGTAAACCAACAGCCGTTTTGCACTGTGCGCTGTGCTCTGGCGTAAACCAACAGCCGTTTTGCACTGTGCACTATGCTTTTAAGTAAACCAACAGTCGTTTTGCATTGTGCACTATGGTTTTGCCTAAACCAACAGTCGTTTTGCACTGTGCGCTGTGCTCTGGCGTAAATCAACAGCCGTTTTGCACTGTGCGCTGTGCTCTGGCATAAACGAACAGCCGTTTTGCACTGTGCACTATGCTTTTGAGTAAACCAACAGTCGTTTTGCATTGTGCACTATGCTTTTGCCTAAACCAACAGTCGTTTTGCACTGTGCGCTGTGCTCTGGCGTAAACCAACAGCCGTTTTGCACTGTGCGCTGTGCTCTGGCATAAACGAACAGCCGTTTTGCACTGTGCACTATGCTTTTGAGTAAACCAACAGTCGTTTTGCACTGTGCGCTGTGCTCTGGCGTAAACCAACAGCCGTTTTGCACTGTGCGCTGTGCTCTGGCGTAAACCAACAGCCGTTTTACACTGTGCGCTGTGCTCTGGCATAAACGAACAGCCGTTTTGCACTGTGCACTATGCTTTTGAGTAAACCAACAGTCGTTTTGCACTGTGCGCTGTGCTCTGGCGTAAACCAACAGCCGTTTTGCACTGTGCACTATGCTTTTGAGTAAACCAACAGTCGTTTTGCATTGTGCACTATGCTTTTGCCTAAACCAATAGTCGTTTTGCACTGTGCGCTGTGCTCTGGCGTAAACCAACAGCCCTTTTGCACTGTGCTCTGTGCTCTGGCGTAAACCAACAGCCGTTTTGCACTGTGCACTATGCTTTTGAGTAAACCAACAGTCGTTTTGCACTGCGCGCTATGCTTTGGCGTAAACCAACAGTCGTTTTGCACCGTGCACTATGCTTTTGAGTAAACCAACAGTCGTTTTGCATTGTGCACTATGCTTTTGCCTAAACCAACAGTCGTTTTGCACTGTGCGCTGTGCTCTGGCGTAAACCAACAGCCGTTTTGCACTGTGCGCTGTGCTCTGGCGTAAACCAACAGCCGTTTTGCACTGTGCACTATGCTTTTGAGTAAACCAACAGTTGTTTTGCACTGTACACTATGCTTTTGCGTAAACCAGCAGTCGTTTTACACTGTGCACTATGCTTTTAAGTAAACCAACAGTCGTTTTGCATTGTGCACTATGCTTTTGCCTAAACCAACAGTCGTTTTGCACTGTGCGCTGTGCTCTGGCGTAAACCAACAGCCGTTTTGCACTGTGCGCTGTGCTCTGGCATAAACCAACAGCCGTTTTGCACTGTGCACTATGCTTTTGAATAAACCAACAGTCGTTTTGCATTGTGCACTTTGCTTTTGCCTAAACCAACAGTCGTTTTGCACTGTGCGCTGTGCTCTGGCGTAAATCAACAGCCGTTTTGCACTGTGCGCTGTGCTCTGGCATAAACGAACAGCCGTTTTGCACTGTGCACTATGCTTTTGAGTAAACCAACAGTCGTTTTGCATTGTGCACTATGCTTTTGCCTAAACCAACAGTCGTTTTGCACTGTGCGCTGTGCTCTGGCGTAAACAAACAGCCGTTTTGCACTGTGCGCTGTGCTCTGGCATAAACGAACAGCCGTTTTGCACTGTGCACTATGCTTTTGAGTAAACCAACAGTCGTTTTGCACTGTGCGCTGTGCTCTGGCGTAAACCAACAGCCGTTTTGCACTGTGCGCTGTGCTCTGGCGTAAACCAACAGCCGTTTTGCACTGTGCACTATGCTTTTGAGTAAACCAACAGTCGTTTTGCATTGTGCACTATGGTTTTGCCTAAACCAACAGTCGTTTTGCACTGTGCGCTGTGCTCTGGCGTAAATCAACAGCCGTTTTGCACTGTGCGCTGTGCTCTGTCATAAACGAACAGCCGTTTTGCACTGTGCACTATGCTTTTGAGTAAACCAACAGTCGTTTTGCACTGTGCGCTGTGCTCTGGCGTAAACCAACAGCCGTTTTGCACTGTGCGCTGTGCTCTGGCGTAAACCAACAGCCGTTTTGCACTGTGCGCTGTGCTCTGGCATAAACGAACAGCCGTTTTGCACTGTGCACTATGCTTTTGAGTAAACCAACAGTCGTTTTGCACTGTGCGCTGTGCTCTGGCGTAAACCAACAGCCGTTTTGCACTGTGCGCTGTGCTCTGGCGTAAACCAACAGCCGTTTTGCACTGTGCGCTGTGCTCTGGCATAAACCAACAGCCGTTTTGCACTGTGCACTATGCTTTTGAGTTAACCAACAGTCGTTTTGCATTGTGCACTATGGTTTTGCCCAAACCAACAGTCGTTTTGCACTGTGCGCTGTGCTCTGGCGTAAATCAACAGCCGTTTTGCACTGTGCGCTGTGCTCTGGCATAAACGAACAGCCGTTTTGCACTGTGCACTATGCTTTTGAGTAAACCAACAGTCGTTTTGCACTGTGCGCTGTGCTCTGGCGTAAACCAACAGCCGTTTTGCACTGTGCGCTGTGCTCTGGCGTAAACCAACAGCCGTTTTGCACTGTGCACTATGCTTTTGAGTAAACCAACAGTCGTTTTGCATTGTGCACTATGGTTTTGCCTAAACCAACAGTCGTTTTGCACTGTGCGCTGTGCTCTGGCGTAAATCAACAGCCGTTTTGCACTGTGCGCTGTGCTCTGTCATAAACGAACAGCCGTTTTGCACTGTGCACTATGCTTTTGAGTAAACCAACAGTCGTTTTGCATTGTGCACTATGGTTTTGCCTAAACCAACAGTCGTTTTGCACTGTGCGCTGTGCTCTGGCATAAACGAACAGCCGTTTTGCACTGTGCACTATGCTTTTGAGTAAACCAACAGTCGTTTTGCACTGTGCGCTGTGCTCTGGCGTAAATCAACAGCCGTTTTGCACTGTGCGCTGTGCTCTGGCATAAACGAACAGCCGTTTTGCGCTGTGCACTATGCTTTTGAGTAAACCAACAGTCGTTTTGCATTGTGCACTATGGTTTTGCCTAAACCAACAGTCGTTTTGCACTGTGCGCTGTGCTCTGGCGTAAATCAACAGCCGTTTTGCACTGTGCGCTGTGCTCTGGCATAAACGAACAGCCGTTTTGCACTGTGCACTATGCTTTTGAGTAAACCAACAGTCGTTTTGCACTGTGCGCTGTGCTCTGGCGTAAACCAACAGACGTTTTGCACTGTGCGCTGTGCTCTGGCATAAACCAACAGCCGTTTTGCACTGTGCACTATGCTTTTGAGTAAACCAACAGTCGTTTTGCACTGTGCGCTGTGCTCTGGCGTAAACCAACAGCCGTTTTGCACTGTGCGCTGTGCTCTGGCATAAACGAACAGCCGTTTTGCACTGTGCACTATGCTTTTGAGTAAAATAACAGTCGTTTTGCACTGTGCGCTGTGCTCTGGCGTAAACCAACAGCCCTTTTGCACTGTGCTCTGTGCTCTGGCGTAAACCAACAGCCGTTTTGCACTGTGCACTATGCTTTTGAGTAAACCAACAGTCGTTTTGCATTGTGCACTATGGTTTTGCCTAAACCAACAGTCGTTTTGCACTGTGCGCTGTGCTCTGGCGTAAATCAACAGCCGTTTTGCACTGTGCGCTGTGCTCTGGCATAAACGAACAGCCGTTTTGCACTGTGCACTATGCTTTTGAATAAACCAACAGTCGTTTTGCACTGTGCGCTGTGCTCTGGCGTAAACCAACAGCCGTTTTGCACTGTGCGCTGTGCTCTGGCGTAAACCAACAGCCGTTTTGCACTGTGCGCTGTGCTCTGGCATAAACCAACAGCCGTTTTGCACTGTGCACTATGCTTTTGAGTAAACCAACAGTCGTTTTGCATTGTGCACTATGGTTTTGCCTAAACCAACAGTCGTTTTGCACTGTGCGCTGTGCTCTGGCATAAACGAACAGCCGTTTTGCACTGTGCACTATGCTTTTGAGTAAACCAAAAGTCGTTTTGCACTGTGCGCTGTGCTCTGGCGTAAATCAACAGCCGTTTTGCACTGTGCGCTGTGCTCTGGCATAAACGAACAGCCGTTTTGCACTGTGCACTATGCTTTTGAGTAAACCAACAGTCGTTTTGCATTGTGCACTATGGTTTTGCCTAAACCAACAGTCGTTTTGCACTGTGCGCTGTGCTCTGGCGTAAATCAACAGCCGTTTTGCACTGTGCGCTGTGCTCTGGCATAAACGAACAGCCGTTTTGCACTGTGCACTATGCTTTTGAGTAAACCAACAGTCGTTTTGCATTGTGCACTATGGTTTTGCCTAAACCAACAGACGTTTTGCACTGTGCACTGTGCTCTGGCGTAAACCAACAGCCGTTTTGCACTGTGCGCTGTGCTCTGGCGTAAACCAACAGCCGTTTTGCACTGTGCGCTGTGCTCTGGCATAAACCAACAGCCGTTTTGCACTGTGCACTATGCTTTTGAGTAAACCAACGTTTTGCACTGTACGCTGTGCTCTGGCGTAAACCAACAGTCGTTTTGCACTGTGCAGTATCCTTTTGCGTAAACCAGCAGTCGTTTTGCACTGTGCACTATGCTTTTGAGTAAGCCAACAGTCGTTTTGCACTGTGCACTATGCTTTTGCGTAAACCAAAAGTCGTTTTGCACTGTGCGCTGTGCTCTGGCGTAAACCAACAGCCGTTTTGCACTGCTTATGCACTGTTATGCTTTTGAGTAAACCAACAGTCGTTTTGCATTGTGCACTATGCTTTTGAGTAAGCCAACAGTCGTTTCGCACTGTGCACTATGCTTTTGCGTAAACCAAAAGTCGTTCTGGACTGTGCGCTGTGCTCTGGCGTAAACCAACAGCCATTTTGCACTGTGCACTATGCTTTTGAGTAAACCAACAGTCGTTTTGCATTGTGCACTATGCCTTTGCCTAAACCAACAGTCGTTTTGCACTGTGCGCTGTGCTCTGGCGTAAACCAACAGCCGTTTTGCACTGTGCGCTGTGCTCTGGCATAAACGAACAGCCGTTTTGCACTGTGCACTATGCTTTTGAGTAAACCAACAGTCGTTTTGCACTGTGCGCTGTGCTCTGGCGTAAACCAACAGCCGTTTTGCACTGTGCGCTATGCTTTGGCGTAAACCAACAGTCGTTTTGCACCGTGCACTATGCTTTTGAGTAAACCAACAGTCGTTTTGCATTGTGCACTATGCTTTTGCCTAAACCAACAGTCGTTTTGCACTGTGCGCTGTGCTCTGGCGTAAACCAACAGCCGTTTTGCACTGCTTATGCACTGTTATGCTTTTGAGTAAACCAACAGTCGTTTTGCATTGTGCACTATGCTTTTGAGTAAGCCAACAGTCGTTTTGCACTGTGCACTATGCTTTTGCCTAAACCAACAGCCGTTTTGCACTGTGCGCTGTGCTCTGGCGTAAACCAACAGCCGTTTTGCACTGTGCGCTGTGCTCTGGCATAAACGAACAGCCGTTTTGCACTGTGCACTATGCTTTTGAGTAAACCAACAGTCGTTTTGCACTGTGCGCTGTGCTCTGGCGTAAACCAACAGCCGTTTTGCACTGTGCGCTATGCTTTGGCGTAAACCAACAGTCGTTTTGCACCGTGCACTATGCTTTTGAGTAAACCAACAGTCGTTTTGCATTGTGCACTATGCTTTTGCCTAAACCAACAGTCGTTTTGCACTGTGCGCTGTGCTCTGGCGTAAACCAACAGCCGTTTTGCACTGCTTATGCACTGTTATGCTTTTGAGTAAACCAACAGTCGTTTTGCATTGTGCACTATGCTTTTGAGTAAGCCAACAGTCGTTTTGCACTGTGCACTATGCTTTTGCCTAAACCAACAGCCGTTTTGCACTGTGCGCTGTGCTCTGGCGTAAACCAACAGCCGTTTTGCACTGTGCGCTGTGCTCTGGCATAAACGAACAGCCGTTTTGCACTGTGCACTATGCTTTTGAGTAAACCAACAGCCGTTTTGCACTGTGCGCTGTGCTCTGGCATAAACGAACAGCCGTTTTGCACTGTGCACTATGCTTTTGAGTAAACCAACAGTCGTTTTGCACTGTGCGCTGTGCTCTGGCGTAAACCAACAGCCGTTTTGCACTGTGCGCTGTGCTCTGGCGTAAACCAACAGCCGTTTTGCACTGTGCACTATGCTTTTGAGTAAACCAACAGTTGTTTTGCACTGTACACTATGCTTTTGCGTAAACCAGCAGTCGTTTTACACTGTGCACTATGCTTTTAAGTAAACCAACAGTCGTTTTGCATTGTGCACTATGCTTTTGCCTAAACCAACAGTCGTTTTGCACTGTGCGCTGTGCTCTGGCGTAAACCAACAGCCGTTTTACACTGTGCGCTGTGCTCTGGCATAAACCAACAGCCGTTTTGCACTGTGCACTATGCTTTTGAATAAACCAACAGTCGTTTTGCATTGTGCACTTTGCTTTTGCCTAAACCAACAGTCGTTTTGCACTGTGCGCTGTGCTCTGGCGTAAATCAACAGCCGTTTTGCACTGTGCGCTGTGCTCTGGCATAAACGAACAGCCGTTTTGCACTGTGCACTATGCTTTTGAGTAAACCAACAGTCGTTTTGCATTGTGCACTATGCTTTTGCCTAAACCAACAGTCGTTTTGCACTGTGCGCTGTGCTCTGGCGTAAACCAACAGCCGTTTTGCACTGTGCGCTGTGCTCTGGCATAAACGAACAGCCGTTTTGCACTGTGCACTATGCTTTTGAGTAAACCAACAGTCGTTTTGCACTGTGCGCTGTGCTCTGGCGTAAACCAACAGCCGTTTTGCACTGTGCGCTGTGCTCTGGCGTAAACCAACAGTCGTTTTGCACCGTGCACTATGCTTTTGAGTAAACCAACAGTCGTTTTGCATTGTGCACTATGCTTTTGCCTAAACCAACAGTCGTTTTGCACTGTGCGCTGTGCTCTGGCGTAAACCAACAGCCGTTTTGCACTGCTTATGCACTGTTATGCTTTTGAGTAAACCAACAGTCGTTTTGCATTGTGCACTATGCTTTTGAGTAAGCCAACAGTCGTTTTGCACTGTGCACTATGCTTTTGCCTAAACCAACAGCCGTTTTGCACTGTGCGCTGTGCTCTGGCGTAAACCAACAGCCGTTTTGCACTGTGCGCTGTGCTCTGGCATAAACGAACAGCCGTTTTGCACTGTGCACTATGCTTTTGAGTAAACCAACAGTCGTTTTGCACTGTGCGCTGTGCTCTGGCGTAAACCAACAGCCGTTTTGCACTGTGCGCTATGCTTTGGCGTAAACCAACAGTCGTTTTGCGCCGTGCACTATGCTTTTGAGTAAACCAACAGTCGTTTTGCATTGTGCACTATGCTTTTGCCTAAACCAACAGTCGTTTTGCACTGTGCGCTGTGCTCTGGCGTAAACCAACAGCCGTTTTGCACTGCTTATGCACTGTTATGCTTTTGAGTAAACCAACAGTCGTTTTGCATTGTGCACTATGCTTTTGAGTAAGCCAACAGTCGTTTTGCACTGTGCACTATGCTTTTGCCTAAACCAACAGCCGTTTTGCACTGTGCGCTGTGCTCTGGCGTAAACCAACAGCCGTTTTGGCGTGTGCGCTGTGCTCTGGCATAAACGAACAGCCGTTTTGCACTGTGCACTATGCTTTTGAGTAAACCAACAGCCGTTTTGCACTGTGCGCTGTGCTCTGGCATAAACGAACAGCCGTTTTGCACTGTGCACTATGCTTTTGAGTAAACCAACAGTCGTTTTGCACTGTGCGCTGTGCTCTGGCGTAAACCAACAGCCGTTTTGCACTGTGCGCTGTGCTCTGGCGTAAACCAACAGCCGTTTTGCACTGTCCACTATGCTTTTGAGTAAACCAACAGTTGTTTTGCACTGTACACTATGCTTTTGCGTAAACCAGCAGTCGTTTTACACTGTGCACTATGCTTTTAAGTAAACCAACAGTCGTTTTGCATTGTGCACTATGCTTTTGCCTAAACCAACAGTCGTTTTGCACTGTGCGCTGTGCTCTGGCGTAAACCAACAGCCGTTTTACACTGTGCGCTGTGCTCTGGCATAAACCAACAGCCGTTTTGCACTGTGCACTATGCTTTTGAATAAACCAACAGTCGTTTTGCATTGTGCACTTTGCTTTTGCCTAAACCAACAGTCGTTTTGCACTGTGCGCTGTGCTCTGGCGTAAATCAACAGCCGTTTTGCACTGTGCGCTGTGCTCTGGCATAAACGAACAGCCGTTTTGCACTGTGCACTATGCTTTTGAGTAAACCAACAGTCGTTTTGCATTGTGCACTATGCTTTTGCCTAAACCAACAGTCGTTTTGCACTGTGCGCTGTGCTCTGGCGTAAACCAGCAGCCGTTTTGCACTGTGCGCTGTGCTCTGGCATAAACGAACAGCCGTTTTGCACTGTGCACTATGCTTTTGAGTAAACCAACAGTCGTTTTGCACTGTGCGCTGTGCTCTGGCGTAAACCAACAGCCGTTTTGCACTGTGCGCTGTGCTCTGGCGTAAACCAACAGCCGTTTTGCACTGTGCGCTGTGCTCTGGCATAAACGAACAGCCGTTTTGCACTGTGCACTATGCTTTTGAGTAAACCAACAGTCGTTTTGCACTGTGCGCTGTGCTCTGGCGTAAACCAACAGCCGTTTTGCACTGTGCGCTGTGCTCTGGCGTAAACCAACAGCCGTTTTGCACTGTGCGCTGTGCTCTGGCATAAACCAACAGCCGTTTTGCACTGTGCACTATGCTTTTGAGTTAACCAACAGTCGTTTTGCATTGTGCACTATGGTTTTGCCTAAACCAACAGTCGTTTTGCACTGTGCGCTGTGCTCTGGCGTAAATCAACAGCCGTTTTGCACTGTGCGCTGTGCTCTGGCATAAACGAACAGCCGTTTTGCACTGTGCACTATGCTTTTGAGTAAACCAACAGTCGTTTTGCACTGTGCGCTGTGCTCTGGCGTAAACCAACAGCCGTTTTGCACTGTGCGCTGTGCTCTGGCGTAAACCAACAGCCGTTTTGCACTGTGCACTATGCTTTTGAGTAAACCAACAGTCGTTTTGCATTGTGCACTATGGTTTTGCCTAAACCAACAGTCGTTTTGCACTGTGCGCTGTGCTCTGGCGTAAATCAACAGCCGTTTTGCACTGTGCGCTGTGCTCTGGCATAAACGAACAGCCGTTTTGCACTGTGCACTATGCTTTTGAGTAAACCAACAGTCGTTTTGCATTGTGCACTATGGTTTTGCCTAAACCAACAGTCGTTTTGCACTGTGCGCTGTGCTCTGGCATAAACGAACAGCCGTTTTGCACTGTGCACTATGCTTTTGAGTAAACCAAAAGTCGTTTTGCACTGTGCGCTGTGCTCTGGCGTAAATCAACAGCCGTTTTGCACTGTGCGCTGTGCTCTGGCATAAACGAACAGCCGTTTTGCACTGTGCACTATGCTTTTGAGTAAACCAACAGTCGTTTTGCATTGTGCACTATGGTTTTGCCTAAACCAACAGTCGTTTTGCACTGTGCGCTGTGCTCTGGCGTAAATCAACAGCCGTTTTGCACTGTGCGCTGTGCTCTGGCATAAACGAACAGCCGTTTTGCACTGTGCACTATGCTTTTGAGTAAACCAACAGTCGTTTTGCATTGTGCACTATGGTTTTGCCTAAACCAACAGACGTTTTGCACTGTGCGCTGTGCTCTGGCGTACACCAACAGCCGTTTTGCACTGTGCGCTGTGCTCTGGCATAAACGAACAGCCGTTTTGCACTGTGCACTATGCTTTTGAGTAAAATAACAGTCGTTTTGCACTGTGCGCTGTGCTCTGGCGTAAACCAACAGCCCTTTTGCACTGTGCTCTGTGCTCTGGCGTAAACCAACAGCCGTTTTGCACTGTGCACTATGCTTTTGAGTAAACCAACAGTCGTTTTGCATTGTGCACTATGGTTTTGCCTAAACCAACAGTCGTTTTGCACTGTGCGCTGTGCTCTGGCGTAAATCAACAGCCGTTTTGCACTGTGCGCTGTGCTCTGACATAAACGAACAGCCGTTTTGCACTGTGCACTATGCTTTTGAATAAACCAACAGTCGTTTTGCACTGTGCGCTGTGCTCTGGCGTAAACCAACAGCCGTTTTGCACTGTGCGCTGTGCTCTGGCGTAAACCAACAGCCGTTTTGCACTGTGCGCTGTGCTCTGGCATAAACCAACAGCCGTTTTGCACTGTGCACTATGCTTTTGAGTAAACCAAAAGTCGTTTTGCACTGTGCGCTGTGCTCTGGCGTAAATCAACAGCCGTTTTGCACTGTGCGCTGTGCTCTGGCATAAACGAACAGCCGTTTTGCACTGTGCACTATGCTTTTGAGTAAACCAACAGTCGTTTTGCATTGTGCACTATGGTTTTGCCTAAACCAACAGTCGTTTTGCACTGTGCGCTGTGCTCTGGCGTAAATCAACAGCCGTTTTGCACTGTGCGCTGTGCTCTGGCATAAACGAACAGCCGTTTTGCACTGTGCACTATGCTTTTGAGTAAACCAACAGTCGTTTTGCATTGTGCACTATGGTTTTGCCTAAACCAACAGACGTTTTGCACTGTGCGCTGTGCTCTGGCGTAAACCAACAGCCGTTTTGCACTGTGCGCTGTGCTCTGGCGTAAACCAACAGCCGTTTTGCACTGTGCGCTGTGCTCTGGCATAAACCAACAGCCGTTTTGCACTGTGCACTATGCTTTTGAGTAAACCAACAGTCGTTTTGCATTGTGCACTATGGTTTTGCCTAAACCAACAGTCGTTTTGCACTGTGCGCTGTGCTCTGGCATAAACGAACAGCCGTTTTGCACTGTGCACTATGCTTTTGAGTAAACCAAAAGTCGTTTTGCACTGTGCGCTGTGCTCTGGCGTAAACAAACAGCCGTTTTGCACTGTGCGCTGTGCTCTGGCATAAACGAACAGCCGTTTTGCACTGTGCACTATGCTTTTGAGTAAACCAGCAGTCGTTTTGCACTGTGCGCTGTGCTCTGGCGTAAACCAACAGCCGTTTTGCACTGTGCGCTGTGCTCTGGCATAAACGAACAGCCGTTTTGCACTGTGCACTATGCTTTTGAGTAAACCAAAAGTCGTTTTGCACTGTGCGCTGTGCTCTGGCGTAAACCAACAGCAGTTTTGCACTGTGCGCTGTGCTCTGGCGTAAACCAACAGCCGTTTTGCACTGTGCGCTGTGCTCTGGCATAAACGAACAGCCGTTTTGCACTGTGCACTATGCTTTTGAGTAAACCAACAGTCGTTTTGCACTGTACGCTGTGCTCTGGCGTAAACCAACAGTCGTTTTGCACTGTGCAGTATCCTTTTGCGTAAACCAGCAGTCGTTTTGCACTGTGCACTATGCTTTTGAGTAAACCAACAGTCGTTTTGCATTGTGCACTATGGTTTTGCCTAAACCAACAGACGTTTTGCACTGAGCACTATGCTTTTGCGTAAACCAAAAGTCGTTTTGCACTGTGCGCTGTGCTCTGGCGTAAACCAACAGCCGTTTTGCACTGCTTATGCACTGTTATGCTTTTGAGTAAACCAACAGTCGTTTTGCATTGTGCACTATGCTTTTGAGTAAGCCAACAGTCGTTTTGCACTGTGCACTATGCTTTTGCGTAAACCAAAAGTCGTTCTTTACTGTGCGCTGTGCTCTGGCGTAAACCAACAGCCGTTTTGCACTGTGCACTATGCTTTTGAGTAAACCAACAGTCGTTTTGCATTGTGCACTATGCTTTTGCCTAAACCAACAGTCGTTTTGCACTGTGCGCTGTGCTCTGGCGTAAACCAAAAGCCGTTTTGCACTGTGCGCTGTGCTCTGGCATAAACGAACAGCCATTTTGCACTGTGCACTATGCTTTTGAGTAAACCAACAGTCGTTTTGCACTGTGCGCTGTGCTCTGGCGTAAACCAACAGCCGTTTTGCACTGTGCGCTATGCTTTGGCGTAAACCAACAGTCGTTTTGCACCGTGCACTATGCTTTTGAGTAAACCAACAGTCGTTTTGCATTGTGCACTATGCTTTTGCCTAAACCAACAGTCGTTTTGCACTGTGCGCTGTGCTCTGGCGTAAACCAACAGCCGTTTTGCACTGCTTATGCACTGTTATGCTTTTGAGTAAACCAACAGTCGTTTTGCATTGTGCAGTATGCTTTTGAGTAAGCCAACAGTCGTTTTGCACTGTGCACTATGCTTTTGCCTAAACCAACAGCCGATTTGCACTGTGCGCTGTGCTCTGGCGTAAACCAACAGCCGTTTTGCACTGTGCGCTGTGCTCTGGCATAAACGAACAGCCGTTTTGCACTGTGCACTATGCTTTTGAGTAAACCAACAGTCGTTTTGCACTGTGCGCTGTGCTCTGGCGTAAACCAACAGCCGTTTTGCACTGTGCGCTATGCTTTGGCGTAAACCAACAGTCGTTTTGCACCGTGCACTATGCTTTTGAGTAAACCAACAGTAGTTTTGCATTGTGCACTATGCTTTTGCCTAAACCAACAGTCGTTTTGCACTGTGCGCTGTGCTCTGGCGTAAACCAACAGCCGTTTTGCACTGTGCGCTATGCTTTGGCGTAAACCAATAGTCGTTTTGCACCGTGCACTATGCTTTTGAGTAAACCAACAGTCGTTTTGCATTGTGCACTAT
This sequence comes from Xylota segnis, assembly GCA_963583995.1. Taxonomy (NCBI): domain Eukaryota; kingdom Metazoa; phylum Arthropoda; class Insecta; order Diptera; family Syrphidae; genus Xylota; species Xylota segnis. Next base: position 85,173,678 of record OY757237.1, read on the forward strand.
GCTTTTGCCTAAACCAACAGTCGTTTTGCACTGTGCGCTGTGCTCTGGCGTAAACCAACAGCCGTTTTGCACTGCTTATGCACTGTTATGCTTTTGAGTAAACCAACAGTCGTTTTGCATTGTGCACTATGCTTTTGAGTAAGCCAACAGTCGTTTTGCACTGTGCACTATGCTTTTGCGTAAACCAAAAGTCGTTTTGGACTGTGCGCTGTGCTCTGGCGTAAACCAACAGCCGTTTTGCACTGTGCGCTGTGCTCTGGCATAAACCAACAGTCGTTTTGCACTGTGCGCTGTGCTCTGGCATAAACGAACAGCCGTTTTGCACTGTGCACTATGCTTTTGAGTAAACCAACAGTCGTTTTGCACTGTGCGCTGTGCTCTGGCGTAAACCAACAGCCGTTTTGCACTGTGCGCTGTGCTCTGGCATAAACGAACAGCCGTTTTGCACTGTGCACTATGCTTTTGAGTAAACCAACAGTCGTTTTGCACTGTGCGCTGTGCTCTGGCGTAAACCAACAGCCGTTTTGCACTGTGCGCTGTGCTCTGGCATAAACGAACAGACGTTTTGCACTGTGCACTATGCTTTTGAGTAAACCAACAGTCGTTTTGCATTGTGCACTATGCTTTTGCCTAAACCAATAGTCGTTTTGCACTGTGCGCTGTGCTCTGGCGTAAACCAACAGCCGTTTTGCACTGTGCGCTGTGCTCTGGCATAAACGAACAGCCGTTTTGCACTGTGCACTATGCTTTTGAGTAAACCAAAAGTCGTTTTGCACTGTGCGCTGTGCTGTGGCGTAAACCAACAGCCGTTTTGCACTGTGCGCTGTGCTCTGGCGTAAACCAACAGCCGTTTTGCACTGTGCGCTGTGCTCTGGCATAAACCAACAGCCGTTTTGCACTGTGCACTATGCTTTTGAGTAAACCAACAGTCGTTTTGCATTGTGCACTATGCTTTTGCCTAAACCAACAGTCGTTTTGCACTGTGCGCTGTGCTCTGGCGTAAACCAACAGCCGTTTTGCACTGTGCGCTGTGCTCTGGCATAAACAAACAGCCGTTTTGCACTGTGCACTATGCTTTTGAGTAAACCAACAGTCGTTTTGCATTGTGCACTATGCTTTTGCCTAAACCAATAGTCGTTTTGCACTGTGCGCTGTGCTCTGGCGTAAACCAACAGCCGTTTTGCACTGTGCGCTGTGCTCTGGCATAAACGAACAGCCGTTTTGCACTGTGCACTATGCTTTTGAGTAAACCAAAAGTCGTTTTGCACTGTGCGCTGTGCTCTGGCATAAACCAACAGCCGTTTTGCACTGTGCACTATGCTTTTGAGTAAACCAACAGTCGTTTTGCATTGTGCACAATGCTTTTGCCTAAACCAACAGTCGTTTTGCACTGTGCGCTGTGCTCTGGCGTAAACCAACAGCCGTTTTGCACTGTGCGCTGTGTTCTGGCATAAACGAACAGCTGTTTTGCACTGTGCACTATGCTTTTGAGTAAACCAACAGTCGTCTTGCACTGTGCGCTGTGCTCTGGCGTAAACCAACAGCCGTTTTGCACTGTGCGCTGTACTCTGGCGTAAACCAACAGCCGTTTTGCACTGTGCGCTGTGCTCTGGCGTAAACCAACAGCCGTTTTGCACTGTGCGCTGTGCTCTGGCATAAACGAACAGCCGTTTTGCACTGTGCACTATGCTTTTGAGTAAACCAAAAGTCGTTTTGCACTGTGCGCTGTGCTGTGGCGTAAACCAACAGCCGTTTTGCACTGTGCGCTGTGCTCTGGCGTAAACCAACAGCCGTTTTGCACTGTGCGCTGTGCTCTGGCGTAAACCAACAGCCGTTTTGCACTGTGCGCTGTGCTCTGGCATAAACCAACAGCCGTTTTGCACTGTGCACTATGCTTTTGAGTAAACCAACAGTCGTTTTGCATTGTGCACTATGCTTTTGCCTAAACCAACAGTCGTTTTGCACTGTGCGCTGTGCTCTGGCGTAAACCAACAGCCGTTTTGCACTGTGCGCTGTGTTCTGGCATAAACGAACAGCTGTTTTGCACTGTGCACTATGCTTTTGAGTAAACCAACAGTCGTCTTGCACTGTGCGCCGTGCTCTGGCGTAAACCAGCAGCCGTTTTGCACTGTGCGCTGTACTCTGGCGTAAACCAACAGCCGTTTTGCACTGTGCGCTGTGCTCTGGCATAAACGAACAGCCGTTTTGCACTGTGCACTATGCTTTTGAGTAAACCAACAGTCGTTTTGCACTGTGCGCTGTGCTCTGGCGTAAACCCACAGCCGTTTTGCACTGTGCGCTGTGCTCTGGCATAAACGAACAGCCGTTTTGCACTGTGCACTATGCTTTTGAGTAAACCAACAGTCGTTTTGCACTGCGCGCTGTGCTCTGGCGTAAACCAACAGCCGTTTTGCACTGTGCGCTGTGCTCTGGCGTAAACCAACAGCCGTTTTGCACTGTGCGCTGTCCTCTGGCATAAACGAACAGCCGTTTTGCACTGTGCACTATGCTTTTGAGTAAGCCAACAGTCGTTTTGCATTGTGCACTATGCTTTTGCTTAAACCAACAGTCGTTTTGCACTGTGCGCTGTGCTCTGGCGTAAACCAACAGCCGTTTTGCACTGTGCGCTGTGCTCTGGCGTAAACCAACAGCCGTTTTGCACTGTGCGCTGTGCTCTGGCATAAACCAACAGCCGTTTTGCACTGTGCAATATGCTTTTGAGTAAACCAACAGTCGTTTTGCATTGTGCACTATGCTTTTGCCTAAACCAACAGTCGTTTTGCACTGTGCGCTGTGCTCTGGCATAAACCAACAGTCGTTTTGCACTGTGCGCTGTGCTATGGCGTAAACCAACAGCCGTTTTCCACTGTGCGCTGTGCTCTGGCGTAAACCAACAGCCGTTTTGCACTGTGCGCTGTGCTCTGGCATAAACCAACAGCCGTTTTGCACTGTGCACTATGCTTTTGCCTAAACCAACAGTCGTTTTGCACTGTGCGCTGTGCTCTGGCATAAACCAACAGCCGTTTTGCACTGTGCGCTGTGCTCTGGCATAAACGAGCAGCCGTTTTGCACTGTGCACTATGCTTTTGAGTAAACCAACAGTCGTTTTGCACTGTGCGCTGTGCTCTGGCGTAAACCAACAGCCGTTTTGCACTGTGCGCTGTGCTCTGGCGTAAACCAACAGCCGTTTTGCACTGTGCACTATGCTTTTGAGTAAACCAACAGTCGTTTTGCACTGTGCGCTGTGCTCTGGCATAAACGAACAGCCGTTTTGCACTGTGCACTATGCTTTTGAGTAAAATAACAGTCGTTTTGCACTGTGCGCTGTGCTCTGGCGTAAACCAACAGCCGGTTGGCACTGTGCGCTGTGCTCTGGCGTAAACCAACAGCCGTTTTGCACTGTGTGCTGTGCTCTGGCATAAACCAACAGCCGTTTTGCACTGTGCACTATGCTTTTGAGTAAACCAACAGTCGTTTTGCATTGTGCACTATGCTTTTGCCTAAACCAACAGTCGTTTTGCACTGTGCGCTGTGCTCTGGCGTAAACCAACAGCCGTTTTGCACTGTGCGCTGTGCTCTGGCATAAACGAACAGCCGTTTTGCACTGTGCACTATGCTTTTGAGTAAACCAACAGTCGTTTTGCACTGTGCGCTGTGCTCTGGCGTAAACCAACAGCCGTTTTGCACTGTGCGCTGTGCTCTGGCATAAACGAACAGCCGTTTTGCACTGTGCACTATGCTTTTGAGTAAACCAACAGTCGTTTTGCATTGTGCACTGTGCTTTTGCCTAAACCAATAGTCGTTTTGCACTGTGCGCTGTGTTCTGGCGTAAACCAACAGCCGTTTTGCACAGTGCGCTGTGCTCTGGCATAAACGAACAGCCGTTTTGCACTGCGCATTATGCTTTTGAGTAAACCAACAGTCGTTTTGCATTGTGCACTATGCTTTTGCCTAAACCAACAGTCGTTTTGCACTGTGCGCTGTGCTCTGGCGTAAACCAACAGCCGTTTTGCACTGTGCGCTGTGCTCTGGCATAAACCAACAGCCGTTTTGCACTGTGCAATATGCTTTTGAGTAAACCAACAGTCGTTTTGCATTGTGCACTATGCTTTTGCCTAAACCAACAGTCGTTTTGCACTGTGCGCTGTGCTCTGGCATAAACCAACAGCCGTTTTGCACTGTGCACTATGCTTTTGAGTAAACCAACAGTCGTTTTGCATTGTGCACTGTGCTTTTGCCTAAACCAATAGTCGTTTTGCACTGTGCGCTGTGTTCTGGCGTAAACCAACAGCCGTTTTGCACTGTGCGCTGTGCTCTGGCATAAACGAACAGCCGTTTTGCACTGCGCACTATGCTTTTGGGTAAACCAACAGTCGTTTTGCATTGTGCACTATGCTTTTGCTTAAACCAACAGTCGTTTTGCACTGTGCGCTGTGCTCTGGCATAAACCAACAGCCGTTTTGCACTGTGCACTATGCTTTTGAGTAAACCAACAGTCGTTTTGCATTGTGCACTGTGCTTTTGCCTAAACCAATAGTCGTTTTGCACTGTGCGCTGTGTTCTGGCGTAAACCAACAGCCGTTTTGCACTGTGCGCTGTGCTCTGGCATAAACGAACAGCCGTTTTGCACTGCGCACTATGCTTTTGAGTAAACCAACAGTCGTTTTGCATTGTGCACTATGGTTTTGCTTAAACCAACAGTCGTTTTGCACTGTGCGCTGTGCTCTGGCGTAAACCAACAGCCGTTTTGCACTGTGCGCTGTGCTCTGGCGTAAACCAACAGCCGTTTTGCACTGTGCGCTGTGCTCTGGCATAAACCAACAGCCGTTTTGCACTGTGCAATATGCTTTTGAGTAAACCAACAGTCGTTTTGCATTGTGCACTATGCTTTTGCCTAAACCAACAGTCGTTTTGCACTGTGCGCTGTGCTGTGGCATAAACCAACAGCCGTTTTGCACTGTGCACTATGCTTTTGAGTAAACCAACAGTCGTTTTGCATTGTGCACTATGCTTTTGCCTAAACCAACAGCCGTTTTGCACTGTGCGCTGTGCTCTGGCATAAACGAACAGCCGTTATGCACTGTGCACTATGCTTTTGAGTAAACCAACAGTCGTTTTGCACTGTGCGCTGTGCTCTGGCGTAAACCAACAGCCGTTTTGCACTGTGCGCTGTGCTCTGGCGTAAACCAACAGCCGTTTTGCACTGTGCGCTGTGCTCTGGCATAAACCAACAGCCGTTTTGCACTGTGCACTATGCTTTTGAGTAAACCAACAGTCGTTTTGCATTGTGCACTATGCTTTTGCCTAAACCAACAGTCGTTTTGCACTGTGCGCTGTGCTCTGGCATAAACCAACAGCCGTTTTGCACTGTGCGCTGTGCTCTGGTATAAACGAACAGCCGTTTTGCACTGTGCACTATGCTTTTGAGTAAACCAACAGTCGTTTTGCACTGTGCGCTGTGCTCTGGCGTAAACCAACAGCCGTTTTGCACTGTGCGCTGTGCTCTGGCGTAAACCAACAGCCGTTTTGCACTGTGCACTATGCTTTTGAGTAAACCAACAGTCGTTTTGCACTGTGCGCTGTGCTCTGGCATAAACGAACAGCCGTTTTGCACTATGCACTATGCTTTTGAGTAAACCAACAGTCGTTTTGCACTGTGCGCTGTGCTCTGGCGTAAACCAACAGCCGTTTGGCACTGTGCGCTGTGCTCTGGCGTAAACCAACAGCCGTTTTGCACTGTGTGCTGTGCTCTGGCATAAACCAACAGCCGTTTTGCACTGTGCACTATGCTTTTGAGTAAACCAACAGTCGTTTTGCACTGTGCGCTGTGCTCTGGCGTAAACCAACAGCCGTTTTGCACTGTGCGCTGTGCTCTGGCGTAAACCAACAGCCGTTTTGCACTGTGCGCTGTGCTCTGGCATAAACCAACAGCCGTTTTGCACTGTGCACTATGCTTTTGAGTAAACCAACAGTCGTTTTGCATTGTGCACTATGCTTTTGCCTAAACCAACAGTCGTTTTGCACTGTGCGCTGTGCTCTGGCATAAACCAACAGCCGTTTTGCACTGTGCGCTGTGCACTGGCGTAAACCAACAGCCGTTTTGCACTGTGCACTATGCTTTTGAGTAAACCAACAGTCGTTTTGCACTGTGCGCTGTGCTCTGGCGTAAACCAACAGCCGTTTTGCACTGTGCGCTGTGCTCTGGCATAAACGAACAGCCGTTTTGCACTGTGCACTATGCTTTTGAGTAAACCAACAGTCGTTTTGCACTGTGCGCTGTGCTCTGGCGTAAACCAACAGCCGTTTTGCACTGTGCGCTGTGCTCTGGCATAAACGAACAGCCGTTTTGCACTGTGCACTATGCTTTTGAGTAAACCAACAGTCGTTTTGCATTGTGCACTGTGCTTTTGCCTAAACCAATAGTCGTTTTGCACTGTGCGCTGTGTTCTGGCGTAAACCAACAGCCGTTTTGCACTGTGCGCTGTGCTCTGGCATAAACGAACAGCCGTTTTGCACTGCGCACTATGCTTTTGAGTAAACCAACAGTCGTTTTGCATTGTGCACTATGCTTTTGCCTAAACCAACAGTCGTTTTGCACTGTGCGCTGTGCTCTGGCGTAAACCAACAGCCGTTTTGCACTGTGCGCTGTGCTCTGGCATAAACGAACAGCCGTTTTGCACTGTGCACTATGCTTTTGAGTAAACCAACAGTCGTTTTGCACTGTGCGCTGTGCTCTGGCGTAAACCCACAGCCGTTTTGCACTGTGCGCTGTGCTCTGGCATAAACGAACAGCCGTTTTGCACTGTGCACTATGCTTTTGAGTAAACCAACAGTTGTTTTACACTGTGCGCTGTGCTCTGGCGTAAACCAACAGTCGTTTTGCACTGTGCGCTGTGCTCTGGCGTAAACCAACAGCCGTTTTGCACTGTGCGCTGTGCTCTGGCATAAACCAACAGACGTTTTGCACTGTGCACTATGCTTTTGAGTAAACCAAAAGTCGTTTTGCACTGTGCGCTGTGCTGTGGCGTAAACCAACAGCCGTTTTGCACTGTGCGCTGTGCTCTGGCGTAAACCAACAGCCGTTTTGCACTGTGCGCTGTGCTCTGACGTAAACCAACAGCCGTTTTGCACTGTGCGCTGTGCTCTGGCATAAACCAACAGCCGTTTTGCACTGTGCACTATGCTTTTGAGTAAACCAACAGTCGTTTTGCATTGTGCACTATGCTTTTGCCTAAACCAACAGTCGTTTTGCACTGTGCGCTGTGCTCTGGCGTAAACCAACAGCCGTTTTGCACTGCGCGCTGTACTCTGGCGTAAACCAACAGCCGTTTTTGCACTGTGCGCTGTGCTCTGGCATAAACCAACAGCCGTTTTGCACTGTGCTCTATGCTTTTGAGTAAACCAACAGTCGTTTTGCATTGTGCACTATGCTTTTGCCTAAACCAACAGTCGTTTTGCACTGTGCGCTGTGCTCTGGCGTAAACCAACAGCCGTTTTGCACTGTGCGCTGTGTTCTGGCATAAACGAACAGCTGTTTTGCACTGTGCACTATGCTTTTGAGTAAACCAACAGTCGTCTTGCACTGTGCGCTGTGCTCTGGCGTAAACCAACAGCCGTTTTGCACTGTGCGCTGTGCTCTGGCGTAAACCAACAGCCGTTTTGCACTGTGCGCTGTGTTCTGGCATAAACGAACAGCTGTTTTGCACTGTGCACTATGCTTTTGAGTAAACCAACAGTCGTCTTGCACTGTGCGCTGTGCTCTGGCGTAAACCAACAGCCGTTTTGCACTGTGCGCTGTGCTCTGGCGTAAACCAACAGCCGTTTTGCACTGTGCGCTGTGCTCTGGCATAAACGAACAGCCGTTTTGCACTGTGCACTATGCTTTTGAGTAAACCAACAGTCGATTTGCACTGTGCGCTGTGCTCTGGCGTAAACCAACAGCCGTTTTGCACTGTGCGCTGTGTTCTGGCATAAACGAACAGCTGTTTTGCACTGTGCACTATGCTTTTGAGTAAACCAACAGTCGTCTTGCACTGTGCGCTGTGCTCTGGCGTAAACCAACAGCCGTTTTGCACTGTGCGCTGTGCTCTGGCGTAAACCAACAGCCGTTTTGCACTGTGCGCTGTGCTCTGGCATAAACGAACAGCCGTTTTGCACTGTGCACTATGCTTTTGAGTAAACCAACAGTCGTTTTGCATTGTGCACTGTGCTTTTGCCTAAACCAATAGTCGTTTTGCACTGTGCGCTGTGCTCTGGCGTAAACCAACAGCCGTTTTGCACTGTGCGCTGTGCTCTGGCGTAAACCAACAGCCGTTTTGCACTGTGCGCTGTGCTCTGGCATAAACGAACAGCCGTTTTGCACTGTGCACTATGCTTTTGAGTAAACCAACAGTCGTTTTGCACTGTGCGCTGTGCTCTGGCGTAAACCAACAGCCGTTTTGCACTGTGCGCTGTGCTCTGGCATAAACCAACAGCCGTTTTGCACTGTGCAATATGCTTTTGAGTAAACCAACAGTCGTTTTGCATTGTGCACTATGCTTTTGCCTAAACCAACAGTCGTTTTGCACTGTGCGCTGTGCTCTGGCATAAACCAACAGCCGTTTTGCACTGTGCACTATGCTTTTGAGTAAACCAACAGTCGTTTTGCATTGTGCACTATGCTTTTGCCTAAACCAACAGCCGTTTTGCACTGTGCGCTGTGCTCTGGCATAAACGAACAGCCGTTATGCACTGTGCACTATGCTTTTGAGTAAACCAACAGTCGTTTTGCACTGTGCGCTGTGCTCTGGCGTAAACCAACAGCCGTTTTGCACTGTGCGCTGTGCTCTGGCATAAACCAACAGCCGTTTTGCACTGTGCACTATGCTTTTGAGTAAACCAACAGTCGTTTTGCATTGTGCACTATGCTTTTGCCTAAACCAACAGTCGTTTTGCACTGTGCGCTGTGCTCTGGCATAAACCAACAGCCGTTTTGCACTGTGCGCTGTGCTCTGGCATAAACGAACAGCCGTTTTGCACTGTGCACTATGCTTTTGAGTAAACCAACCGTCGTTTTGCACTGTGCGCTGTGCTCTGGCGTAAACCAACAGCCGTTTTGCACTGTGCGCTGTGCTCTGGCGTAAACCAACAGCCGTTTTGCACTGTGCACTATGCTTTTGAGTAAACCAACAGTCGTTTTGCACTGTGCGCTGTGCTCTGGCATAAACGAACAGCCGTTTTGCACTGTGCACTATGCTTTTGAGTAAACCAACAGTCGTTTTGCACTGTGCGCTGTGCTCTGGCGTAAACCAACAGCCGTTTTGCACTGTGCGCTGTGCTCTGGCGTAAACCAACAGCCGTTTTGCACTGTGTGCTGTGCTCTGGCATAAACCAACAGCCGTTTTGCACTGAGTTTTGAGTAAACCAACAGTCGTTTTGCATTGTGCACTATGCTTTTGCCTAAACCAACAGTCGTTTTGCACTGTGCGCTGTGCTCTGGCGTAAACCAACAGCCGTTTTGCACTGTGCGCTGTGCTCTGGCATAAACGAACAGCCGTTTTGCACTGTGCACTATGCTTTTGAGTAAACCAACAGTCGTTTTGCACTGTGCGCTGTGCTCTGGCGTAAACCAACAGCCGTTTTGCACTGTGCGCTGTGCTCTGGCATAAACGAACAGCCGTTTTGCACTGTGCACTATGCTTTTGAGTAAACCAACAGTCGTTTTGCATTGTGCACTGTGCTTTTGCCTAAACCAATAGTCGTTTTGCACTGTGCGCTGTGTTCTGGCGTAAACGAACAGCCGTTTTGCACTGTGCACTATGCTTTTGAGTAAACCAACAGTCGTTTTGCACTGTGCGCTGTGCTCTGGCGTAAACCAACAGCCGTTTTGCACTGTGCGCTGTGCTCTGGCGTAAACCAACAGCCGTTTTGCACTGTGCACTATGCTTTTGAGTAAACCAACAGTCGTTTTGCACTGTGCGCTGTGCTCTGGCATAAACGAACAGCCGTTTTGCACTGTGCACTATGCTTTTGAGTAAACCAACAGTCGTTTTGCACTGTGCGCTGTGCTCTGGCGTAAACCAACAGCCGTTTTGCACTGTGCGCTGTGCTCTGGCGTAAACCAACAGCCGTTTTGCACTGTGTGCTGTGCTCTGGCATAAACCAACAGCCGTTTTGCACTGAGTTTTGAATAAACCAACAGTCGTTTTGCATTGTGCACTATGCTTTTGCCTAAACCAACAGTCGTTTTGCACTGTGCGCTGTGCTCTGGCGTAAACCAACAGCCGTTTTGCACTGTGCGCTGTGCTCTGGCATAAACGAACAGCCGTTTTGCACTGTGCACTATGCTTTTGAGTAAACCAACAGTCGTTTTGCACTGTGCGCTGTGCTCTGGCGTAAACCAACAGCCGTTTTGCACTGTGCGCTGTGCTCTGGCATAAACGAACAGCCGTTTTGCACTGTGCACTATGCTTTTGAGTAAACCAACAGTCGTTTTGCATTGTGCACTGTGCTTTTGCCTAAACCGATAGTCGTTTTGCACTGTGCGCTGTGTTCTGGCGTAAACGAACAGCCGTTTTGCACTGTGCACTATGCTTTTGAGTAAACCAACAGTCGTTTTGCACTGTGCGCTGTGCTCTGGCGTAAACCAACACCCGTTTTGCACTGTGCGCTGTGCTCTGGCATAAACGAACAGCCGTTTTGCACTGTGCACTATGCTTTTGAGTAAACCAAAAGTCGTTTTGCACTGTGCGCTGTGCTGTGGCGTAAACCAACAGCCGTTTTGCACTGTGCACTGTGCTCTGGCGTAAACCAACAGCCGTTTTGCACTGTGCGCTGTGCTCTGGCATAAACCAACAGCCGTTTTGCACTGTGCACTATGCTTTTGAGTAAACCAACAGTCGTTTTGCATTGTTCACTATGCTTTTGCCTAAACCAACAGTAGTTTTGCACTGTGCGCTGTGCTCTGGCGTAAACCAACAGCCGTTTTGCACTGTGCGCTGTGCTCTGGCATAAACGAACAGCCGTTTTGCACTGTGCACTATGCTTTTGAGTAAACCAACAGTCGTTTTGCACTGTGCGCTGTGCTCTGGCGTAAACCCACAGCCGTTTTGCACTGTGCGCTGTGCTCTGGCATAAACGAACAGCCGTTTTGCACTGTGCACTATGCTTTTGAGTAAACCAACAGTCGTTTTACACTGTGCGCTGTGCTCTGGCGTAAACCAACAGTCGTTTTGCACTGTGCGCTGTGCTCTGGCGTAAACCAACAGCCGTTTTGCACTGTGCGCTGTGCTCTGGCATAAACCAACAGACGTTTTGCACTGTGCACTATGCTTTTGAGTAAACCAAAAGTCGTTTTGCACTGTGCGCTGTGCTGTGGCGTAAACCAACAGCCGTTTTGCACTGTGCGCTGTGCTCTGGCGTAAACCAACAGCCGTTTTGCACTGTGCGCTGTGCTCTGGCGTAAACCAACAGCCGTTTTGCACTGTGCGCTGTGCTCTGGCATAAACCAACAGCCGTTTTGCACTGTGCACTATGCTTTTGAGTAAACCAACAGTCGTTTTGCATTGTGCACTATGCTTTTGCCTAAACCAACAGTCGTTTTGCACTGTGCGCTGTGCTCTGGCATAAACCAACATCCGTTTTGCACTGTGCACTATGCTTTTGAGTAAACCAACAGTCGTTTTGCATTGTGCACTATGCTTTTGCCTAAACCAACAGCCGTTTTGCACTGTGCGCTGTGCTCTGGCATAAACGAACAGCCGTTTTGCACTGTGCACTATGCTTTTGAGTAAACCAACAGTCGTTTTGCACTGTGCGCTGTGCTCTGGCGTAAACCAACAGCCGTTTTGCACTGCGCGCTGTGCTCTGGCGTAAACCAACAGCCGTTTTTGCACTGTGCGCTGTGCTCTGGCATAAACCAACAGCCGTTTTGCATTGTGCTCTATGCTTTTGAGTAAACCAACAGTCGTTTTGCATTGTGCACTATGCTTTTGCCTAAACCAACAGTCGTTTTGCACTGTGCGCTGTGCTCTGGCGTAAACCAACAGCCGTTTTGCACTGTGCGCTGTGCTCTGGCATAAACGAACAGCCGTTTTGCACTGTGCACTATGCTTTTGAGTAAACCAACAGTCGTTTTGCACTGTGCGCTGTGCTCTGGCGTAAACCAACAGCCGTTTTGCACTGTGCGCTGTGCTCTGGCATAAACGAACAGCCGTTTTGCACTGTGCACTATGCTTTTGAGTAAACCAACAGTCGTTTTGCATTGTGCACTGTGCTTTTGCCTAAACCAATAGTCGTTTTGCACTGTGCGCTGTGTTCTGGCGTAAACGAACAGCCGTTTTGCACTGTGCACTATGCTTTTGAGTAAACCAACAGTCGTTTTGCACTGTGAGCTGTGCTCTGGCGTAAACCAACAGCCGTTTTGCACTGTGCGCTGTGCTCTGGCGTAAACCAACAGCCGTTTTGCACTGTGCACTATGCTTTTGAGTAAACCAACAGTCGTTTTGCACTGTGCGCTGTGCTCTGGCATAAACGAACAGCCGTTTTGCACTGTGCACTATGCTTTTGAGTAAACCAACAGTCGTTTTGCACTGTGCGCTGTGCTCTGGCGTAAACCAACAGCCGTTTTGCACTGTGCGCTGTGCTCTGGCGTAAACCAACAGCCGTTTTGCACTGTGTGCTGTGCTCTGGCATAAACCAACAGCCGTTTTGCACTGAGTTTTGAATAAACCAACAGTCGTTTTGCATTGTGCACTATGCTTTTGCCTAAACCAACAGTCGTTTTGCACTGTGCGCTGTGCTCTGGCGTAAACCAACAGCCGTTTTGCACTGTGCGCTGTGCTCTGGCATAAACGAACAGCCGTTTTGCACTGTGCACTATGCTTTTGAGTAAACCAACAGTCGTTTTGCACTGTGCGCTGTGCTCTGGCGTAAACCAACAGCCGTTTTGCACTGTGCGCTGTGCTCTGGCATAAACGAACAGCCGTTTTGCACTGTGCACTATGCTTTTGAGTAAACCAACAGTCGTTTTGCATTGTGCACTGTGCTTTTGCCTAAACCAATAGTCGTTTTGCACTGTGCGCTGTGTTCTGGCGTAAACGAACAGCCGTTTTGCACTGTGCACTATGCTTTTGAGTAAACCAACAGTCGTTTTGCACTGTGCGCTGTGCTCTGGCGTAAACCAACACCCGTTTTGCACTGTGCGCTGTGCTCTGGCATAAACGAACAGCCGTTTTGCACTGTGCACTATGCTTTTGAGTAAACCAAAAGTCGTTTTGCACTGTGCGCTGTGCTGTGGCGTAAACCAACAGCCGTTTTGCACTGTGCACTGTGCTCTGGCGTAAACCAACAGCCGTTTTGCACTGTGCGCTGTGCTCTGGCATAAACCAACAGCCGTTTTGCACTGTGCACTATTCTTTTGAGTAAACCAACAGTCGTTTTGCATTGTTCACTATGCTTTTGCCTAAACCAACAGTAGTTTTGCACTGTGCGCTGTGCTCTGGCGTAAACCAACAGCCGTTTTGCACTGTGCGCTGTGCTCTGGCATAAACGAACAGCCGTTTTGCACTGTGCACTATGCTTTTGAGTAAACCAACAGTCGTTTTGCACTGTGCGCTGTGCTCTGGCGTAAACCCACAGCCGTTTTGCACTGTGCGCTGTGCTCTGGCATAAACGAACAGCCGTTTTGCACTGTGCACTATGCTTTTGAGTAAACCAACAGTCGTTTTACACTGTGCGCTGTGCTCTGGCGTAAACCAACAGTCGTTTTGCACTGTGCGCTGTGCTCTGGCGTAAACCAACAGCCGTTTTGCACTGTGCGCTGTGCTCTGGCATAAACCAACAGACGTTTTGCACTGTGCACTATGCTTTTGAGTAAACCAAAAGTCGTTTTGCCCTGTGCGCTGTGCTGTGGCGTAAACCAACAGCCGTTTTGCACTGTGCGCTGTGCTCTGGCGTAAACCAACAGCCGTTTTGCACTGTGCGCTGTGCTCTGGCGTAAACCAACAGCCGTTTTGCACTGTGCGCTGTGCTCTGGCATAAACCAACAGCCGTTTTGCACTGTGCACTATGCTTTTGAGTAAACCAACAGTCGTTTTGCATTGTGCACTATGCTTTTGCCTAAACCAACAGTCGTTTTGCACTGTGCGCTGTGCTCTGGCATAAACCAACAGCCGTTTTGCACTGTGCACTATGCTTTTGAGTAAACCAACAGTCGTTTTGCATTGTGCACTATGCTTTTGCCTAAACCAACAGCCGTTTTGCACTGTGCGCTGTGCTCTGGCATAAACGAACAGCCGTTTTGCACTGTGCACTATGCTTTTGAGTAAACCAACAGTCGTTTTGCACTGTGCGCTGTGCTCTGGCGTAAACCAACAGCCGTTTTGCACTGCGCGCTGTGCTCTGGCGTAAACCAACAGCCGTTTTTGCACTGTGCGCTGTGCTCTGGCATAAACCAACAGCCGTTTTGCATTGTGCTCTATGCTTTTGAGTAAACCAACAGTCGTTTTGCATTGTGCACTATGCTTTTGCCTAAACCAACAGTCGTTTTGCACTGTGCGCTGTGCTCTGGCGTAAACCAACAGCCGTTTTGCACTGTGCGCTGTGCTCTGGCATAAACGAACAGCCGTTTTGCACTGTGCACTATGCTTTTGAGTAAACCAACAGTCGTTTTGCACTGTGCGCTGTGCTCTGGCGTAAACCAACAGCCGTTTTGCACTGTGCGCTGTGCTCTGGCGTAAACCAACAGCCGTTTTGCACTGTGCACTATGCTTTTGAGTAAACCAACAGTCGTTTTGCACTGTGCGCTGTGCTCTGGCGTAAACCAACAGCCGTTTTGCACTGTGCGCTGTGCTCTGGCATAAACGAACAGCCGTTTTGCACTGTGCACTATGCTTTTGAGTAAACCAACAGTCGTTTTGCACTGTGCGCTGTGCTCTGGCGTAAACCAACAGCCGTTTTTGCACTGTGCGCTGTGCTCTGGCGTAAACCAACAGCCGTTTTGCACTGTGCGCTGTGCTCTGGCATAAACGAACAGCCGTTTTGCACTGTGCACTATGCTTTTGAGTAAACCAACAGTCGTTTTGCACTGTGCACTATGCTTTTGAGTAAACCAACAGTCGTTTTGCACTGCGCGCTGTGCTCTGGCGTAAACCAACAGCCGTTTTTGCACTGTGCGCTGTGCTCTGGCGTAAACCAACAGCCGTTTTGCACTGTGCACTATGCTTTTGAGTAAACCAACAGTCGTTTTGCACTGTGCACTATGCTTTTGAGTAAACCAACAGTCGTTTTGCACTGTGCGCTGTGCTCTGGCGTAAACCAACAGCCGTTTTGCACTGTGCACTATGCTTTTGAGTAAACCAGCAGTCGTTTTGCACTGTGCACTATGCTTTTGAGTAAACCAACAGTCGTTTTGCACTGTGCGCTGTGCTCTGACGTAAACCAACAGCCGTTTTGCACTGTGCGCTGTGCTCTGGCATAAACCAACACCCGTTTTGCACTGTGCACTATGCTTTTGAGTAAACCAACAGTCGTTTTGCATTGTGCACTATGCTTTTGCCTAAACCAACAGTCGTTTTGCACTGTGCGCTGTGCTCTGGCGTAAACCAACAGTCGTTTTGCACTGCGCGCTATGCTTTGGCGTAAACCAACAGTCGTTTTGCACCGTGCACTATTCTTTTGAGTAAACCAACAGTCGTTTTGCATTGTGCACTATGCTTTTGCTTAAACCAACAGTCGTTTTGCACTGTGCGCTGTACTCTGGCGTAAACCAACAGCCGTTTTGCACTGTGCTCTGTGCTCTGGCGTAAACCAACAGCCGTTTTGCACTGTGCACTATGCTTTTGAGTAAACCAACAGTTGTTTTGCACTGTACACTATGCTTTTGCGTAAACCAGCAGTCGTTTTACACTGTGCACTATGCTTTTAAGTAAACCAACAGTCGTTTTGCTTTGTGCTCTATGCTTTTGCCTAAACCAACAGTCGTTTTGCACTGTGCGCTGTGCTCTGGCGTAAACCAACAGCCGTTTTGCACTGTGCGCTGTGCTCTGGCGTAAACCAACAGCCGTTTTGCACTGTGCGCTGTGCTCTGGCATAGACCAACAGCCGTTTTGCACTGTGCACTATGCTTTTGAGTAAACCAACAGTCGTTTTGCATTGTGCACTATGCTTTTGCCTAAACCAACAGTCGTTTTGCACTGTGCGCTGTGCTCTGGCATAAACCAACAGCCGTTTTGCACTGTGCGCTGTGCTCTGGCATAAACGAACAGCCGTTTTGCACTGTGCACTATGCTTTTGAGTAAACCAACAGTCGTTTTGCACTGTGCGCTGTGCTCTGGCGTAAACCAACAGCCGTTTTGCACTGTGCGCTGTGCTCTGGCGTAAACCAACAGCCGTTTTGCACTGTGCGCTGTGCTCTGGCATAAACCAACAGCCGTTTTGCACTGTGCACTATGCTTTTGAGTAAACCAACAGTCGTTTTGCACTGTGTACTGTGCTCTGGCATAGACCAACAGCCGTTTTGCACTGTGCACTATGCTTTTGAGTAAACCAACAGCCGTTTTGCATTGTGCTCTATGCTTTTGCCTAAACCAACAGTCGTTTTGCACTGTGCGCTGTGCTCTGGCGTAAACCAACAGCCGTTTTGCACTGTGCGCTGTGCTCTGGCATAGACCAACAGCCGTTTTGCACTGTGCACTATGCTTTTGAGTAAACCAACAGCCGTTTTGCATTGTGCTCTATGCTTTTGCCTAAACCAACAGTCGTTTTGCACTGTGTACTGTGCTCTGGCATAGACCAACAGCCGTTTTGCACTGTGCACTATGCTTTTAAGTAAACCAACAGTCGTTTTGCATTGTGCTCTATGCTTTTGCCTAAACCAACAGTCGTTTTGCACTGTGCGCTGTGCTCTGGCGTAAACCAACAGCCGTTTTGCACTGTGCGCTGTGCTCTGGCGTAAACCAACAGCCGTTTTGCACTGTGCGCTGTGCTCTGGCATAGACCAACAGCCGTTTTGCACTGTGCACTATGCTTTTGAGTAAACCAACAGCCGTTTTGCACTGTGCGCTGTGCTCTGGCGTAAACCAACAGCCGTTTTGCACTGTGCGCTGTGCTCTGGCATAGACCAACAGCCGTTTTGCACTGTGCACTATGCTTTTGAGTAAACCAACAGTCGTTTTGCATTGTGCACTATGCTTTTGCCTAAACCAACAGTCGTTTTGCACTGTGCGCTGTGCTCTGGCGTAAACCAACAGCCGTTTTGTACTGTGCGCTGTGCTCTGGCATAAACGAACAGCCGTTTTGCACTGTGCACTATGCTTTTGAGTAAACCAACAGTCGTTTTGCACTGTGCGCTGTGCTCTGGCGTAAACCAACAGCCGTTTTGCACTGCGCACTATGCTTTTGAGTAAACCAACAGTCGTTTTGCATTGTGCACTATGTTTTTGCCTAAACCAACAGTCGTTTTGCACTGTGCGCTGTGCTCTGGCGTAAACCAACAGCCGTTTTGCACTGTGCGCTGTGCTCTGGCATAAACGAACAGCCGTTTTGCACTGTGCACTATGCTTTTGAGTAAACCAACAGTCGTTTTGCACTGTGCGCTGTGCTCTGGCGTAAACCCACAGCCGTTTTGCACTGTGCGCTGTGCTCTGGCATAAACGAACAGCCGTTTTGCACTGTGCACTATGCTTTTGAGTAAACCAACAGTCGTTTTGCACTGTGCGCTGTGCTCTGGCGTAAACCAACAGCCGTTTTGCACTGTGCGCTCTGCTCTGGCGTAAACCAACAGCCGTTTTGCACTGTGCGCTGTGCTCTGGCATAAACGAACAGCCGTTTTGCACTGTGCACTATGCTTTTGAGTAAGCCAACAGTCGTTTTGCACTGTGCACTATGCTTTTGCGTAAACCAAAAGTCGTTTTGCACTGGGCGCTGTGCTCTGGCGTAAACCAACAGCCGTTTTGCACTGTGCGCTGTGCTTTTGAGTAAACCAACAGTCGTTTTGCATTGTGCACTATGCTTTTGCCTAAACCAATAGTCGTTTTGCACTGTGCGCTGTGCTCTGGCGTAAACCAACAGCCCTTTTGCACTGTGCTCTGTGCTCTGGCGTAAACCAACAGCCGTTTTGCACTGTGCACTATGCTTTTGAGTAAACCAACAGTCGTTTTGCACTGTGCGCTATGCTTTGGCGTAAACCAACAGTCGTTTTGCACCGTGCACTATGCTTTTGGGTAAACCAACAGTCGTTTTGCATTGTGCACTATGCTTTTGCCTAAACCAACAGTCGTTTTGCACTGTGCGCTGTGCTCTGGCGTAAACCAACAGCCGTTTTGCACTGTGCGCTGTGCTCTGGCGTAAACCAACAGTCGTTTTGCACTGTGCGCTATGCTTTGGCGTAAACCAACAGTCGTTTTGCACCGTGCACTATGCTTTTGAGTAAACCAACAGTCGTTTTGCATTGTGCACTATGCTTTTGCCTAAACCAAAAGTCGTTTTGCACTGTGCGCTGTGCTCTGGCGTAAACCAACAGCCGTTTTGCACTGTGCGCTGTGCTCTGGCGTAAACCAACAGCCGTTTTGCACTGTGCGCTATGCTTTTGAGTAAACCAACAATTGTTTTGCACTGTACACTATGCTTTTGCGTAAACCAGCAGTCGTTTTACACTGTGCACTATGCTTTTAAGTAAACTGTGCGCTGTGCTCTGGCGTAAACCAACAGCCGTTTTGCACTGTGCGCTGTGCTCTGGCGTAAACCAACAGCCGTTTTGCACTGTGCACTATGCTTTTGAGTAAACCAACAATTGTTTTGCACTGTACACTATGCTTTTGCGTAAACCAGCAGTCGTTTTACACTGTGCACTATGCTTTTGAGTAAACCAACAGTCGTTTTGCACTGTGCGCTGTGCTCTGGCGTAAACCAACAGCCGTTTTGCACTGTGCGCTGTGCTCTGGCGTAAACCAACAGCCGTTTTGCACTGTGCGCTGTGCTCTGGCATAAACCAACAGCCGTTTTGCACTGTGCACTATGCTTTTGAGTAAACCAACAGTCGTTTTGCACTGTGTGCTGTGCTCTGGCGTAAACCAACAGCCGTTTTGCACTGTGCGCTGTGCTCTGGCATAAACCAACAGCCGTTTTGCACTGCGCACTATGCTTTTGAGTAAACCAACAGTCGTTTTGCATTGTGCACTATGCTTTTGCCTAAACCAACAGTCGTTTTGCACTGTGCGCTGTGCTCTGGCGTAAACCAACAGCCGTTTTGCACTGTGCGCTGTGCTCTGGCATAAACGAACAGCCGTTTTGCACTGTGCACTATGCTTTTGAGTAAACCAACAGTCGTTTTGCACTGTGCGCTGTGCTCTGGCGTAAACCCACAGCCGTTTTGCACTGTGCGCTGTGCTCTGGCATAAACGAACAGCCGTTTTGCACTGTGCACTATGCTTTTGAGTAAACCAACAGTCGTTTTGCACTGTGCGCTGTGCTCTGGCGTAAACCAACAGCCGTTTTGCACTGTGCGCTGTGCTCTGGCGTAAACCAACAGCCGTTTTGCACTGTGCGCTGTGCTCTGGCATAAACCAACAGCCGTTTTGCACTGTGCACTATGCTTTTGAGTAAACCAACAGTCGTTTTGCACTGTGTGCTGTGCTCTGGCGTAAACCAACAGCCGTTTTGCACTGTGCGCTGTGCTCTGGCATAAACCAACAGCCGTTTTGCACTGTGCACTATGCTTTTGAGTAAACCAACAGTCGTTTTGCACTGTGTGCTGTGCTCTGGCGTAAACCAACAGCCGTTTTGCACTGTGCGCTGTGCTCTGGCATAAACCAACAGCCGTTTTGCACTGCGCACTATGCTTTTGAGTAAACCAACAGTCGTTTTGCATTGTGCACTATGCTTTTGCCTAAACCAACAGTCGTTTTGCACTGTGCGCTGTGCTCTGGCGTAAACCAACAGCCGTTTTGCACTGTGCGCTGTGCTCTGGCATAAACGAACAGCCGTTTTGCACTGTGCACTATGCTTTTGAGTAAACCAACAGTCGTTTTGCACTGTGCGCTGTGCTCTGGCGTAAACCCACAGCCGTTTTGCACTGTGCGCTGTGCTCTGGCATAAACGAACAGCCGTTTTGCACTGTGCACTATGCTTTTGAGTAAACCAACAGTCGTTTTGCACTGTGCGCTGTGCTCTGGCGTAAACCAACAGCCGTTTTGCACTGTGCGCTGTGCTCTGGCGTAAACCAACAGCCGTTTTGCACTGTGCGCTGTGCTCTGGCATAAACGAAGAGCCGTTTTGCACTGTGCACTATGCTTTTGAGTAAGCCAACAGTCGTTTTGCACTGTGCACTATGCTTTTGCGTAAACCAAAAGTCGTTTTGCACTGTGCGCTGTGCTCTGGCGTAAACCAACAGCCGTTTTGCACTGTGCGCTGTGCTTTTGAGTAAACCAACAATCGTTTTGCATTGTGCACTATGCTTTTGCCTAAACCAATAGTCGTTTTGCACTGTGCGCTGTGCTCTGGCGTAAACCAACAGCCCTTTTGCACTGTGCTCTGTGCTCTGGCGTAAACCAACAGCCGTTTTGCACTGTGCACTATGCTTTTGAGTAAACCAACAGTCGTTTTGCACTGTGCGCTATGCTTTGGCGTAAACCAACAGTCGTTTTGCACCGTGCACTATGCTTTTGAGTAAACCAAGAGTCGTTTTGCATTGTGCACTATGCTTTTGCCTAAACCAACAGTCGTTTTGCACTGTGCGCTGTGCTCTGGCGTAAACCAACAGCCGTTTTGCACTGTGCGCTGTGCTCTGGCGTAAACCAACAGCCGTTTTGCACTGTGCACTATGCTTTTGAGTAAACCAACAATTGTTTTGCACTGTACACTATGCTTTTGCGTAAACCAGCAGTCGTTTTACACTGTGCACTATGTTTTTAAGTAAACCAACAGTCGTTTTGCATTGTGCACTATGCTTTTGCCTAAACCAACAGTCGTTTTGCACTGTGCGCTGTGCTCTGGCGTAAACCAACAGCCGTTTTGCACTGTGCGCTGTGCTCTGGCGTAAACCAACAGCCGTTTTGCACTGTGCACTATGCTTTTGAGTAAACCAACAATTGTTTTGCACTGTACACTATGCTTTTGCGTAAACCAGCAGTCGTTTTACACTGTGCACTATGCTTTTAAGTAAACCAACAGTCGTTTTGCATTGTGCGCTGTGCTCTGGGGTAAACCAACAGCCGTTTTGCACTGTGCGCTGTGCCCTGGCATAAACCAACAGCCGTTTTGCACTGTGCACTATGCTTTTGAGTAAACCAAAAGTCGTTTTGCACTGTGCGCTGTGCTGTGGCGTAAACCAACAGCCGTTTTGCACTGTGCGCTGTGCTCTGGCGTAAACCAACAGCCGTTTTGCACTTTGCGCTGTGCTCTGGCATAAACCAACAGCCGTTTTGCACTGTGCACTATGCTTTTGAGTAAACCAACAGTCGTTTTGCATTGTGCACTATGCTTTTGCCTAAACCAACAGTCGTTTTGCACTGTGCGCTGTGCTCTGGCGTAAACCAACAGCCGTTTTGCACTGTGCGCTGTGCTCTGGCATAAACGAACAGCCGTTTTGCATTGTGCACTATGCTTTTGAGTAAACCAACAGTCGTTTTGCACTGTGCGCTGTGCTCTTGCGTAAACCCACAGCCGTTTTGCACTGTGCGCTGTGCTCTGGCATAAACGAACAGCCGTTTTGCACTGTGCACTATGCTTTTGCGTAAACCAAAAGTCGTTTTGCGCTGTGCTCTGGCGTAAACCAGCAGCCGTTTTGCACTGTGCGCTGTGCTCTGGCGTAAACCAACAGCCGTTCTGCACTGTGCGCTGTGCTCTGGCATAAACCAACAGCCGTTTTGCACTGTGCACTATGCTTTTGAGTAAACCAACAGTCGTTTTGCATTGTGCACTATGCTTTTGCCTAAACCAATAGTCGTTTTGCACTGTGCGCTGTGCTCTGGCGTAAACCAACAGCCCTTTTGCACTGTGCTCTGGCGTAAACCAACAGCCGTTTTGCACTGTGCACTATGCTTTTGAGTAAACCAACAGTCGTTTTGCATTGTGCACTATGCTTTTGCCTAAACCAACAGTCGTTTTGCACTGTGCGCTGTGCTCTGGCGTAAACCAACAGCCGTTTTGCACTGTGCGCTGTGCTCTGGCGTAAACCAACAGCCGTTTTGCACCGTGCACTATGCTTTTGAGTAAACCAACAGTTGTTTTGCACTGTACACTATGCTTTTGCGTAAACCAGCAGTCGTTGTACACTGTGCACTATGCTTTTAAGTAAACCAACAGTCGTTTTGCATTGTGCACTATGCTTTTGCCTAAACCAACAGTCGTTTTGCAGCGCTGTGCTCTGGCGTAAACCAACAGCCGTTTTGCACTGTGCGCTGTGCTCTGGCGTAAACCAACAGCCGTTTTGCACTGTGCGCTGTGCTCTGGCATAAACGAACAGCCGTTTTGCACTGGCAACTATGCTTGTGAGTAAACCAACAGTCGTTTTGCATTGTGCACTATGCTTTTGCCTAAACCAACAGTCGTTTTGCACTGTGCGCTGTGCTCTGGCGTAAACCAACAGTCGTTTTGCACTGTGCGCTATGCTTTGGCGTAAACCAACAGTCGTTTTGCACTGTGCAGTATCCTTTTGCGTAAACCAGCAGTCGTTTTGCACTGTGCACTATGCTTTTGAGTAAGCCAACAGTCGTTTTGCACTGTGCACTATGCTTTTGCGTAAACCAAAAGTCGTTTTGCACTGTGCGCTGTGCTCTGGCGTAAACCAACAGCCGTTTTGCACTGTGCGCTGTGCTCTGGCGTAAACCAACAGCCGTTTTGCACTGTGCGCTGTGCTCTGGCATAAACCAACAGCCGTTTTGCACTGTACACTATGCTTTTGAGTAAACCAACAGTCGTTTTGCATTGTGCACTATGCTTTTGAGTAAGCCAACAGTCGTTTTGCACTGTGCACTATGCTTTTGCGTAAACCAAAAGTCGTTTTGCACTGGGCGCTGTGCTCTGGCGTAAACCAACAGCCGTTTTGCACTGTGCGCTGTGCTCTGGCGTAAACCAACAGCCGTTTTGCACTGTGCGCTGTGCTCTGGCATAAACCAACAGCCGTTTTGCACTGTACACTATGCTTTTGAGTAAACCAACAGTCGTTTTGCATTGTGCACTATGCTTTTGAGTAAGCCAACAGTCGTTTTGCACTGTGCACTATGCTTTTGCGTAAACCAAAAGTCGTTTTGCACTGGGCGCTGTGCTCTGGCGTAAACCAACAGCCGTTTTGCACTGTGCGCTGTGCTCTGGCATAAACGAACAGCCGTTTTGCAGTGTGCACTATGCTTTTGAGTAAACCAACAGTCGTTTTGCACTGTGCGCTGTGCTCTGGCGTAAACCAACAGCCGTTTTGCACTGTGCTCTGGCATAAACCAACAGCCGTTTTGCACTGTGCACTATGCTTTTGAGTAAACCAACAGTCGTTTTGCATTGTGCACTATGCTTTTGCCTAAACCAACAGTCGTTTTGCACTGTGCGCTGTGCTCTGGCGTAAACCAACAGCCGTTTTGCACTGTGCGCTGTGCTCTGGCATAAACGAACAGCCGTTTTGCACTGTGCACTATGCTTTTGAGTAAACCAACAGTCGTTTTGCATTGTGCACTATGCTTTTGCCTAAACCAACAGTCGTTTTGCACTGTGCGCTGTGCTCTGGCGTAAACCAACAGTCGTTTTGCACTGTGCGCTGTGCTCTGGCGTAAACCAACAGTCGTTTTGCACTGTGCGCTATGCTTTGGCGTAAACCAACAGTCGTTTTGCATTGTGCACTATGCTTTTGCCTAAACCAACAGTCGTTTTGCACTGTGCGCTGTGCTCTGGCGTAAACCAACAGCCGTTTTGCACTGTGCGCTGTGCTCTGGCGTAAACCAACAGTCGTTTTGCACTGTGCGCTGTGCTCTGGCGTAAACCAACAGCCGTTTTGCACTGTGCGCTGTGCTCTGGCATAAACGAACAGCTGTTTTGCACTGTGCACTATGCTTTTGAGTAAACCAACAGTCGTCTTGCACTGTGCGCTGTGCTCTGGCGTAAACCAACAGCCGTTTTGCACTGTGCGCTGTGCTCTGGCGTAAACCAACAGCCGTTTTGCACTGTGCGCTCTGCTCTGGCATAAACGAACAGCCGTTTTGCACTGGCAACTATGCTTGTGAGTAAACCAACAGTCGTTTTGCATTGTGCACTATGCTTTTGCCTAAACCAACAGTCGTTTTGCACTGTGCGCTGTGCTCTGGCGTAAACCAACAGTCGTTTTGCACTGTGCGCTATGCTTTGGCGTAAACCAACAGTCGTTTTGCACTGTGCAGTATCCTTTTGCGTAAACCAGCAGTCGTTTTGCACTGTGCACTATGCTTTTGAGTAAGCCAACAGTCGTTTTGCACTGTGCACTATGCTTTTGCGTAAACCAAAAGTCGTTTTGCACTGTGCGCTGTGCTCTGGCGTAAACCAACAGCCGTTTTGCACTGTGCGCTGTGCTCTGGCGTAAACCAACAGCCGTTTTGCACTGTGCGCTGTGCTCTGGCATAAACCAACAGCCGTTTTGCACTGTACACTATGCTTTTGAGTAAACCAACAGTCGTTTTGCACTGTGCGCTGTGCTCTGGCGTAAACCAACAGCCGTTTTGCACTGTGCACTATGCTTTTGAGTAAACCAACAGTCGTCTTGCACTGTGCGCTGTGCTCTGGCGTAAACCAACAGCCGTTTTGCACTGTGCGCTGTGCTCTGGCGTAAACCAACAGCCGTTTTGCACTGTGCGCTGTGCTCTGGCATAAACGAACAGCCGTTTTGCACTGGCAACTATGCTTGTGAGTAAACCAACAGTCGTTTTGCATTGTGCACTATGCTTTTGCCTAAACCAACAGTCGTTTTGCACTGTGCGCTGTGCTCTGGCGTAAACCAACAGTCGTTTTGCACTGTGCGCTATGCTTTGGCGTAAACCAACAGTCGTTTTGCACTGTGCAGTATCCTTTTGCGTAAACCAGCAGTCGTTTTGCACTGTGCACTATGCTTTTGAGTAAGCCAACAGTCGTTTTGCACTGTGCACTATGCTTTTGCGTAAACCAAAAGTCGTTTTGCACTGTGCGCTGTGCTCTGGCGTAAACCAACAGCCGTTTTGCACTGTGCGCTGTGCTCTGGCGTAAACCAACAGCCGTTTTGCACTGTGCGCTGTGCTCTGGCATAAACCAACAGCCGTTTTGCACTGTACACTATGCTTTTGAGTAAACCAACAGTCGTTTTGCACTGTGCGCTGTGCTCTGGCGTAAACCAACAGCCGTTTTGCACTGTGCGCTGTGCTCTGGCATAAACGAACAGCCGTTTTGCACTGTGCACTATGCTTTTGAGTAAACCAACAGTCGTTTTGCACTGTGCGCTGTGCTCTGGCGTAAACCAACAGCCGTTTTGCACTGTGCGCTGTGCTCTGGCGTAAGCCAACAGCCGTTTTGCACTGTGCTCTGGCGTAAACCAACAGCCGTTTTGCACTGTGCACTATGCTTTTGAGTAAACCAACAGTCGTTTTGCATTGTGCACTATGCTTTTGCCTAAACCAACAGTCGTTTTGCACTGTGCGCTGTGCTCTGGCGTAAACCAACAGTCGTTTTGCACTGTGCGCTATGCTTTGGCGTAAACCAACAGTCGTTTTGCACTGTGCAGTATCCTTTTGCGTAAACCAGCAGTCGTTTTGCACTGTGCACTATGCTTTTGAGTAAGCCAACAGTCGTTTTGCACTGTGCACTATGCTTTTGCGTAAACCAAAAGTCGTTTTGCACTGTGCGCTGTGCTCTGGCGTAAACCAACAGCCGTTTTGCACTGTGCGCTGTGCTCTGGCGTAAACCAACAGCCGTTTTGCACTGTGCGCTGTGCTCTGGCATAAACCAACAGCCGTTTTGCACTGTACACTATGCTTTTGAGTAAACCAACAGTCGTTTTGCACTGTGCGCTGTGCTCTGGCGTAAACCAACAGCCGTTTTGCACTGTGCACTATGCTTTTGAGTGAACCAACAGTCGTCTTGCACTGTGCGCTGTGCTCTGGCGTAAACCAACAGCCGTTTTGCACTGTGCGCTGTGCTCTGGCGTAAACCAACAGCCGTTTTGCACTGTGCGCTGTGCTCTGGCATAAACGAACAGCCGTTTTGCACTGGCAACTATGCTTGTGAGTAAACCAACAGTCGTTTTGCATTGTGCACTATGCTTTTGCCAACCAACAGTCGTTTTGCACTGTGCGCTATGCTTTGGCGTAAACCAACAGTCGTTTTGCACTGTGCAGTATCCTTTTGCGTAAACCAGCAGTCGTTTTGCACTGTGCACTATGCTTTTGAGTAAGCCAACAGTCGTTTTGCACTGTGCACTATGCTTTTGCGTAAACCAAAAGTCGTTTTGCACTGTGCGCTGTGCTCTGGCGTAAACCAACAGCCGTTTTGCACTGTGCGCTGTGCTCTGGCGTAAACCAACAGCCGTTTTGCACTGTGCGCTGTGCTCTGGCATAAACCAACAGCCGTTTTGCACTGTACACTATGCTTTTGAGTAAACCAACAGTCGTTTTGCACTGTGCGCTGTTCTCTGGCGTAAACCAACAGCCGTTTTGCACTGTGCGCTGTGCTCTGGCATAAACGAACAGCCGTTTTGCACTGTGCACTATGCTTTTGAGTAAACCAACAGTCGTTTTGCACTGTGCGCTGTGCTCTGGCGTAAACCAACAGCCGTTTTGCACTGTGCGCTGTGCTCTGGCGTAAGCCAACAGCCGTTTTGCACTGTGCTCTGGCGTAAACCAACAGCCGTTTTGCACTGTGCACTATGCTTTTGAGTAAACCAACAGTCGTTTTGCATTGTGCACTATGCTTTTGCCTAAACCAACAGTCGTTTTGCACTGTGCGCTGTGCTCTGGCGTAAACCAACAGCCGTTTTGCACTGTGCGCTGTGCTCTGGCGTAAACCAACAGCCGTTTTGCACCGTGCACTATGCTTTTGAGTAAACCAACAGTTGTTTTGCACTGTACACTATGCTTTTGCGTAAACCAGCAGTCGTTGTACACTGTGCACTATGATTTTAAGTAAACCAACAGTCGTTTTGCATTGTGCACTATGCTTTTGCCTAAACCAACAGTCGTTTTGCAGCGCTGTGCTCTGGCGTAAACCAACAGCCGTTTTGCACTGTGCGCTATGCTTTTGAGTAAACCAAAAGTTGTTTTGCACTGTGCACTATGATTTTGCGTAAACCAGCAGTCGTTTTGCACTGTGCGCTGTGCTCTGGCGTAAACCAACAGTCGTTTTGCACTGTGCGCTATGCTTTGGCGTAAACCAACAGTCGTTTTGCACTGTGCACTATGCTTTTAAGTAAACCAACAGTCGTTTTGCATTGTGCACTATGCTTTTGCCTAAACCAACAGTCGTTTTGCACTGTGCGCTGTGCTCTGGCGTAAACCAACAGCCGTTTTGCACTGTGCGCTGTGCTCTGGCGTAAACCAACAGCCGTTTTGCACTGTGCGCTGTGCTCTGGCATAAACGAACAGCCGTTTTGCACTGTGCACTATGCTTTTGAGTAAACCAACAGCCGTTTTGCACTGTACACTATGCTTTTGAGTAAACCAACAGTCGTTTTGCACTGTGCGCTGTGCTCTGGCGTAAACCAACAGCCGTTTTGCACTGTGCGCTGTGCTCTGGCATAAACGAACAGCCGTTTTGCACTGTGCACTATGCTTTTGAGTAAACCAACAGTCGTTTTGCACTGTGCGCTGTGCTCTGGCGTAAACCAACAGCCGTTTTGCACTGTGCGCTGTGCTCTGGCGTAAACCAACAGCCGTTTTGCACTGTGCTCTGGCGTAAACCAACAGCCGTTTTGCACTGTGCACTATGCTTTTGAGTAAACCAACAGTCGTTTTGCATTGTGCACTATGCTTTTGCCTAAACCAACAGTCGTTTTGCACTGTGCGCTGTGCTCTGGCGTAAACCAACAGCCGTTTTGCACTGTGCGCTGTGCTCTGGCGTAAACCAACAGCCGTTTTGCACCGTGCACTATGCTTTTGAGTAAACCAACAGTTGTTTTGCACTGTACACTATGCTTTTGCGTAAACCAGCAGTCGTTGTACACTGTGCACTATGATTTTAAGTAAACCAACAGTCGTTTTGCATTGTGCACTATGCTTTTGCCTAAACCAACAGTCGTTTTGCAGCGCTGTGCTCTGGCGTAAACCAACAGCCGTTTTGCACTGTGCGCTATGCTTTTGAGTAAACCAAAAGTTGTTTTGCACTGTGCACTATGATTTTGCGTAAACCAGCAGTCGTTTTGCACTGTGCGCTGTGCTCTGGCGTAAACCAACAGCCGTTTTGCACTGTGCTCTGTGCTCTGGCATAAACCAACAGCCGTTTTGCACTGTACACTATGCTTTTGCGTAAACCAGCAGTCGTTTTACACTGTGCACAATGCTTTTAAGTAAACCAACAGTCGTTTTGCATTGTGCACTATGCTTTTGCCTAAACCAACAGTCGTTTTGCACTGTGCGCTGTGCTCTGGCGTAAACCAACAGCCGTTTTGCACTGTGCGCTGTGCTCTGGCGTAAACCAACAGCCGTTTTGCACTGTGCGCTGTGCTCTGGCATAAACGAACAGCCGTTTTGCACTGTGCACTATGCTTTTGAGTAAACCAACAGTCGTTTTGCACTGTGCGCTGTGCTCTGGCGTAAACCAACAGCCGTTTTGCACTGTGCGCTGTGCTGTGGCGTAAACCAACAGCCGTTTTGCACTGTGCGCTGTGCTCTGGCATAAACCAACAGCCGTTTTGCACTGTGCACTATGCTTTTGAGTAAACCAACAGTCGTTTTGCATTGTGCACTATGCTTTTGCCTAAACCAACAGTCGTTTTGCACTGTGCGCTGTGCTCTGGCGTAAACCAACAGCCGTTTTGCACTGTGCTCTGGCATAAACGAACAGCCGTTTTGCACTGTGCACTATGCTTTTGAGTAAACCAACAGTCGTTTTACACTGTGCACTATGCTTTTAAGTAAACCAACAGTCGTTTTGCATTGTGCACTATGCTTTTGCCTAAACCAACAGTCGTTTTGCATTGTGCGCTGTGCTCTGGCGTAAACCAACAGCCGCTTTGCACTGTGCGCTGTGCTCTGGCGTAAACCAACAGCCGTTTTGCACTGTGCGCTGTGCTCTGGCATAAACAAACAGCCGTTTTGCACTGTGCACTATGCTTTTGAGTAAACCAACAGTCGTTTTGCACTGTGCGCTGTGCTCTGGCGTAAACCAACAGCCGTTTTGCACTGTGCGCTGTGCTCTGGCGTAAACCAACAGCCGTTTTGCACTGTGCGCTGTGCTCTGGCATAAACCAACAGCCGTTTTGCACTGTGCACTATGCTTTTGAGTAAACCAACAGTCGTTTTGCATTGTGCACTATGCTTTTGCCTAAACCAACAGTCGTTTTGCACTGTGCGCTGTGCTCTGGCGTAAACCAACAGCCGTTTTGCACTGTGCGCTGTGCTCTGGCATAAACGAACAGCCGTTTTGCACTGTGCACTATGCTTTTAAGTAAACCAACAGTCGTTTTGCATTGTGCACTATGCTTTTGCCTAAACCAACAGTCGTTTTGCACTGTGCGCTGTACTCTGGCGTAAACCAGCAGCCGTTTTGCACTGTGCGCTGTGCTCTGGCATAAACGAACAGCCGTTTTGCAGTGTGCACTATGCTTTTGAGTAAACCAACAGTCGTTTTGCACTGTGCGCTGTGCTCTGGCGTAAACCAACAGCCGTTTTGCACTGTGCGCTGTGCTCTGGCATAAACCAACAGCCGTTTTGCACTGTGCACTATGCTTTTGAGTAAACCAACAGTCGTTTTGCATTGTGCACTATGCTTTTGCCTAAACCAACAGTCGTTTTGCACTGTGCGCTGTGCTCTGGCGTAAACCAACAGCCGTTTTGCACTGTGCGCTGTGCTCTGGCATAAACGAACAGCCGTTTTGCACTGTGCACTATGCTTTTGAGTAAACCAACAGTCGTTTTGCATTGTGCACTATGCTTTTGCCTAAACCAACAGTCGTTTTGCACTGTGCGCTGTGCTCTGGCGTAAACCAACAGTCGTTTTGCACTGTGCGCTGTGCTCTGGCGTAAACCAACAGTCGTTTTGCATTGTGCACTATGCTTTTGCCTAAACCAACAGTCGTTTTGCACTGTGCGCTGTGCTCTGGCGTAAACCAACAGCCGTTTTGCACTGTGCGCTGTGCTCTGGCGTAAACCAACAGTCGTTTTGCACTGTGCGCTGTGCTCTGGCGTAAACCAACAGCCGTTTTGCACTGTGCGCTGTGCTCTGGCATAAACGAACAGCCGTTTTGCACTGTGCACTATGCTTTTGAGTAAACCAACAGTCGTTTTGCATTGTGCACTATGCTTTTGCCTAAACCAACAGTCGTTTTGCACTGTGCGCTGTGCTCTGGCGTAAACCAACAGCCCTTTTGGACTGTGCTCTGTGCTCTGGCGTAAACCAACAGCCGTTTTGCACTGTGCGCTGTGCTCTGGCATAAACGAACAGCCGTTTTGCACTGTGCACTATGCTTTTGAGTAAACCAACAGTCGTTTTGCACTGTGCGCTGTGCTCTGGCGTAAACCAACAGCCGTTTTGCACTGTGCGCTGTGCTCTGGCGTAAACCAACAGCCGTTTTGCACTGTGCACTATGCTTTTGAGTAAACCAACAGTCGTTTTGCATTGTGCACTATGCTTTTGCCTAAACCAACAGTCGTTTTGCACTGTGCGCTGTGCTCTGGCGTAAACCAACAGCCGTTTTGCACTGTGCGCTGTGCTCTGGCGTAAACCAACAGTCGTTTTGCACTGTGCGCTATGCTTTCTCGTAAACCAACAGTCGTTTTGCATTGTGCACTATGCTTTTGCCTAAACCAACAGTCGTTTTGCACTGTGCGCTGTGCTCTGGCGTAAACCAACAGCCGTTTTGCACTGTGCGCTGTGCTCTGGCGTAAACCAACAGTCGTTTTGCATTGTGCACTATGCTTTTGCCTAAACCAACAGTCGTTTTGCAGCGCTGTGCTCTGGCGTAAACCAACAGCCGTTTTGCACTGTGCGCTATGCTTTTGAGTAAACCAAAAGTTGTTTTGCACTGTGCACTATGATTTTGCGTAAACCAGCAGTCGTTTTGCACTGTGCGCTGTGCTCTGGCGTAAACCAACAGCCGTTTTGCACTGTGCTCTGTGCTCTGGCATAAACCAACAGCCGTTTTGCACTGTACACTATGCTTTTGCGTAAACCAGCAGTCGTTTATCACTGTGCACTATGCTTTTAAGTAAACCAACAGTCGTTTTGCATTGTGCACTATGCTTTTGCCTAAACCAACAGTCGTTTTGCACTGTGCGCTGTGCTCTGGCGTAAACCAACAGCCGTTTTGTACTGTGCGCTGTGCTCTGGCGTAAACCAACAGCCGTTTTGCACTGTGCGCTGTGCTCTGGCATAAACGAACAGCCGTTTTGCACTGTGCACTATGCTTTTGAGTAAACCAACAGTCGTTTTGCACTGTGCGCTGTGCTCTGGCGTAAACCAACAGTCGTTTTGCACAGTGCGCTGTGCTCTGGCGTAAACCAACAGCCGTTTTGCACTGTGCGCTGTGCTCTGGCATAAACCAACAGCCGTTTTGCACTGTGCACTATGCTTTTGAGTAAACCAACAGTCGTTTTGCATTGTGCACTATGCTTTTGCCTAAACCAACAGTCGTTTTGCACTGTGCGCTGTGCTCTGGCGTAAACCAACAGCCGTTTTGCACTGTGCTCTGGCATAAACGAACAGCCGTTTTGCACTGTGCACTATGCTTTTGAGTAAACCAACAGTCGTTTTACACTGTGCACTATGCTTTTAAGTAAACCAACAGTCGTTTTGCATTGTGCACTATGCTTTTGCCTAAACCAACAGTCGTTTTGCACTGTGCGCTGTGCTCTGGCGTAAACCAACAGCCGTTTTGCACTGTGCGCTGTGCTCTGGCGTAAACCAACAGCCGTTTTGCACTGTGCGCTGTGCTCTGGCATAAACGAACAGCCGTTTTGCACTGTGCACTATGCTTTTGAGTAAACCAACAGTCGTTTTGCACTGTGCGCTGTGCTCTGGCGTAAACCAACAGCCGTTTTGCACTGTGCGCTGTGCTCTGGCGTAAACCAACAGCCGTTTTGCACTGTGCGCTGTGCTCTGGCATAAACCAACAGCCGTTTTGCACTGTGCACTATGCTTTTGAGTAAACCAACAGTCGTTTTGCATTGTGCACTATGCTTTTGCCTAAACCAACAGTCGTTTTGCACTGTGCGCTGTGCTCTGGCGTAAACCAACAGCCGTTTTGCACTGTGCGCTGTGCTCTGGCATAAACGAACAGCCGTTTTGCACTGTGCACTATGCTTTTGAGTAAACCAACAGTCGTTTTGCATTGTGCACTATGCTTTTGCCTAAACCAACAGTCGTTTTGCACTGTGCGCTGTACTCTGGCGTAAACCAGCAGCCGTTTTGCACTGTGCGCTGTGCTCTGGCATAAACGAACAGCCGTTTTGCAGTGTGCAATATGCTTTTGAGTAAACCAACAGTCGTTTTGCACTGTGCGCTGTGCTCTGGCGTAAACCAACAGCCGTTTTGCACTGTGCGCTGTGCTCTGGCATAAACCAACAGCCGTTTTGCACTGTGCACTATGCTTTTGAGTAAACCAACAGTCGTTTTGCATTGTGCACTATGCTTTTGCCTAAACCAACAGTCGTTTTGCACTGTGCGCTGTGCTCTGGCGTAAACCAACAGCCGTTTTGCACTGTGCGCTGTGCTCTGGCATAAACGAACAGCCGTTTTGCACTGTGCGCTGTGCTCTGGCGTAAACCAACAGCCGTTTTGCACTGTGCGCTATGCTCTGGCGTAAACCAACAGCCGTTTTGCACTGTGCGCTGTGCTCTGGCATAAACGAACAGCCGTTTTGCAGTGTGCACTATGCTTTTGCCTAAACCAACAGTCGTTTTGCACTGTGCGCTGTGCTCTGGCGTAAACCAACAGTCGTTTTGCACTGTGCGCTGTGCTCTGGCGTAAACCAACAGTCGTTTTGCACTGTGCGCTATGCTTTGGCGTAAACCAACAGTCGTTTTGCATTGTGCACTATGCTTTTGCCTAAACCAACAGTCGTTTTGCACTGTGCGCTGTGCTCTGGCGTAAACCAACAGCCGTTTTGCACTGTGCGCTGTGCTCTGGCGTAAACCAACAGTCGTTTTGCACTGTGCGCTGTGCTCTGGCGTAAACCAACAGCCGTTTTGCACTGTACGCTGTGCTCTGGCATAAACGAACAGCTGTTTTGCACTGTGCACAATGCTTTTGAGTAAACCAACAGTCGTCTTGCACTGTGCGCTGTGCTCTGGCGTAAACCAACAGCCGTTTTGCACTGTGCGCTATGCTCTGGCGTAAACCAACAGCCGTTTTGCACTGTGCGCTGTGCTCTGGCATAAACGAACAGCCGTTTTGCACTGGCAACTATGCTTGTGAGTAAACCAACAGTCGTTTTGCATTGTGCACTATGCTTTTGCCTAAACCAACAGTCGTTTTGCACTGTGCGCTGTGCTCTGGCGTAAACCAACAGTCGTTTTGCACTGTGCGCTATGCTTTGGCGTAAACCAACAGTCGTTTTGCACTGTGCAGTATCCTTTTGCGTAAACCAGCAGTCGTTTTGCACTGTGCACTATGCTTTTGAGTAAGCCAACAGTCGTTTTGCACTGTGCACTATGCTTTTGCGTAAACCAAAAGTCGTTTTGCACTGTGCGCTGTGCTCTGGCGTAAACCAACAGCCGTTTTGCACTGTGCGCTGTGCTCTGGCGTAAACCAACAGCCGTTTTGCACTGTGCGCTGTGCTCTGGCATAAACCAACAGCCGTTTTGCACTGTACACTATGCTTTTGAGTAAACCAACAGTCGTTTTGCATTGTGCACTATGCTTTTGAGTAAGCCAACAGTCGTTTTGCACTGTGCACTATGCTTTTGCGTAAACCAAAAGTCGTTTTGCACTGGGCGCTGTGCTCTGGCGTAAACCAACAGCCGTTTTGCACTGTGCGCTGTGCTCTGGCGTAAACCAACAGCCGTTTTGCACTGTGCGCTGTGCTCTGGCATAAACGAACAGCCGTTTTGCACTGTGCACTATGCTTGTGAGTAAACCAACAGTCGTTTTGCACTGTGCGCTGTGCTCTGGCGTAAACCAACAGCCGTTTTGCACTGTGCGCTGTGCTCTGGCATAAACGAACAGCCGTTTTGCACTGTGCACTATGCTTTTGAGTAAACCAACAGTCGTTTTGCACTGTGCGCTGTGCTCTGGCGTAAACCAACAGTCGTTTTGCACTGTGCGCTATGCTTTGGCGTAAACCAACAGTCGTTTTGCACTGTGCAGTATCCTTTTGCGTAAACCAGCAGTCGTTTTGCACTGTGCACTATGCTTTTGAGTAAGCCAACAGTCGTTTTGCACTGTGCACTATGCTTTTGCGTAAACTAAAAGTCGTTTTGCACTGTGCGCTGTGCTCTGGCGTAAACCAACAGCCGTTTTGCACTGTGCGCTGTGCTCTGGCGTAAACCAACAGCCGTTTTGCACTGTGCGCTGTGCTCTGGCATAAACCAACAGCCGTTTTGCACTGTACACTATGCTTTTGAGTAAACCAACAGTCGTTTTTCATTGTGCACTATGCTTTTGAGTAAGCCAACAGTCGTTTTGCACTGTGCACTATGCTTTTGCGTAAACCAAAAGTCGTTTTGCACTGGGCGCTGTGCTCTGGCGTAAACCAACAGCCGTTTTGCACTGTGCGCTGTGCTCTGGCATAAACCAACAGCCGTTTTGCACTGTGCACTATGCTTTTGAGTAAACCAACAGTCGTTTTGCATTGTGCACTATGCTTTTGCCTAAACCAACAGTCGTTTTGCACTGTGCGCTGTGCTCTGGCGTAAACCAACAGTCGTTTTGCACTTTGCGCTATGCTTTGGCGTAAACCAGCAATCGTTTTGCATTGTGCACTATGCTTTTGCCTAAACCAACAGTCGTTTTGCACTGTGCGCTGTGCTCTGGCGTAAACCAACAGCCGTTTTGCACTGTGCGCTGTGCTCTGGCGTAAACCAACAGCCGTTTTGCACTGTGCGCTGTGCTCTGGCGTAAACCAAAAGCCGTTTTGCACTGTGCACTATGCTTTTGAGTAAACCAACAGTTGTTTTGCACTGTACACTATGCTTTTGCGTAAACCAGCAGTCGTTTTACACTGTGCACTATGCTTTTAAGTAAACCAACAGTCGTTTTGCATTGTGCACTATGCTTTTGCCTAAACCAACAGTCGTTTTGCACTGGGCGCTGTGCTCTGGCGTAAACCAACAGCCGTTTTGCACTGTGCGCTGTGCTCTGGCGTAAACCAACAGCAGTTTTGCACTGTGCGCTGTGCTCTGGCATAAACCAACTGCCGTTTTGCACTGTGCACTATGCTTTTGAGTAAACCAACAGTCGTTTTGCATTGTGCACTATGCTTTTGCCTAAACCAACAGTCGTTTTGCACTGTGCGCTGTGCTCTGGCGTAAACCAACAGCCGTTTTGCACTGTGCGCTGTGCTCTGGCATAAACGAACAGCCGTTTTGCACTGTGCACTATGCTTTTGAGTAAACCAACAGTCGTTTTGCACTGTGCGCTGTGCTCTGGCGTAAACCAACATCCGTTTTGCACTGTGCGCTGTGCTCTGGCGTAAACCAACAGCCGTTTTGCACTGTGCGCTGTGCTCTGGCATAAACCAACAGCCATTTTGCACTGTGCACTATGCTTTTGAGTAAACCAACAGTCGTTTTGCATTGTGCACTATGCTTTTGCCTAAACCAACAGTCGTTTTGCACTGTGCGTTGTGCTCTGGCGTAAACCAACAGCCGTTTTGCACTGTGCGCTGTGCTCTGGCATAAACGAACAGCCGTTTTGCACTGTGCACTATGCTTTTGAGTAAACCAACAGTCGTTTTGCATTGTGCACTATGCTTTTGCCTAAACCAACAGTCGTTTTGCACTGTGCGCTGTGCTCTGGCATAAACGAACAGCCGTTTTGCACTGTGCGCTGTGCTCTGGCGTAAACCAACAGTCGTTTTGCACTGTGCGCTATGCTTTGGCGTAAACCAACAGTCGTTTTGCACTGTGCAG
This sequence comes from Xylota segnis, assembly GCA_963583995.1. Taxonomy (NCBI): domain Eukaryota; kingdom Metazoa; phylum Arthropoda; class Insecta; order Diptera; family Syrphidae; genus Xylota; species Xylota segnis. Next base: position 85,209,857 of record OY757237.1, read on the forward strand.
TATCCTTTTGCGTAAACCAGCAGTCGTTTTGCACTGTGCACTATGCTTTTGAGTAAGCCAACAGTCGTTTTGCACTGTGCACTATGCTTTTGCGTAAACCAAAGTCGTTTTGCACTGTGCGCTGTGCTCTGGCGTAAACCAACAGCCGTTTTGCACTGTGCGCTGTGCTCTGGCGTAAACCAACAGCCGTTTTGCACCGTGCCCTGTGCTCTGGCATAAACCAACAGCCGTTTTGCACTGTACACTATGCTTTTGAGTAAACCAACAGTCGTTTTGCATTGTGCACTATGCTTTTGAGTAAGCCAACAGTCGTTTTGCACTGTGCACTATGCTTTTGCGTAAACCAAAAGTCGTTTTGCACTGTGCGCTGTGCTCTGGCGTAAACCAACAGCCGTTTTGCACTGTGCGCTGTGCTCTGGCGTAAACCAACAGCCGTTTTGCACTGTGCGCTGTGCTCTGGCATAAACGAACAGCCGTTTTGCACTGTGCACTATGCTTTTGAGTAAACCAACAGTCGTTTTGCACTGTGCGCTGTGCTCTGGCGTAAACCAACAGCCGTTTTGCACTGTGCGCTGTGCTCTGGCGTAAACCAACAGCCGTTTTGCACTGTGCGCTGTGCTCTGGCGTAAACCAACAGTCGTTTTGCACTGTGCGCTGTGCTCTGGCGTAAACCAACAGTCGTTTTGCACTGTGCGCTATGCTTTGGCGTAAACCAACAGTCGTTTTGCATTGTGCACTATGCTTTTGCCTAAACCAACAGTCGTTTTGCACTGTGCGCTGTGCTCTGGCGTAAACCAACAGCCGTTTTGCACTGTGCGCTGTGCTCTGGCGTAAACCAACAGTCGTTTTGCGCTGTGCGCTGTGCTCTGGCGTAAACCAACAGCCGTTTTGCACTGTGCGCTGTGCTCTGGCATAAACGAACAGCTGTTTTGCACTGTGCTCTATGCTTTTGCTTAAACCAACAGTCGTTTTGCACTGTGCGCTGTGCTCTGGCGTAAACCAACAGCCGTTTTGCACTGTGCGCTGTGCTCTGGCGTAAACCAATAGCCGTTTTGCACTGTGCGCTGTGCTCTGGCATAAACGAACAGCCGTTTTGCACTGTGCACTATGCTTTTGAGTAAACCAACAGCCGTTTTGCACTGTGCTCTGGCGTAAACCAACAGCCGTTTTGCACTGTGCGCTGTGCTCTGGCATAGACCAACAGCCGTTTTGCACTGTGCACTATTCTTTTGAGTAAACCAACAGTCGTTTTGCATTATGCACTATGCTTTTGCCTAAACCAACAGTCGTTTTGCACTGTGCGTTGTGCTCTGGCGTAAACCAACAGCCGTTTTGCACTGTGCGCTGTGCTCTGGCATAAACGAACAGCCGTTTTGCACTGTGCACTATGCTTTTGAGTAAACCAACAGTCGTTTTGCATTGTGCACTATGCTTTTGCCTAAACCAACAGTCGTTTTGCACTGTGCGCTGTGCTCTGGCGTAAACCAACAGTCGTTTTGCACTGTGCGCTGTGCTCTGGCGTAAACCAACAGTCGTTTTGCACTGTGCGCTATGCTTTGGCGTAAACCAACAGTCGTTTTGCATTGTGCACTATGCTTTTGCCTAAACCAACAGTCGTTTTGCACTGTGCGCTGTGCTCTGGCGTAAACCAACAGCCGTTTTGCACTGTGCGCTGTGCTCTGGCGTAAACCAACAGTCGTTTTGCGCTGTGCGCTGTGCTCTGGCGTAAACCAACAGCCGTTTTGCACTGTGCGCTGTGCTCTGGCATAAACGAACAGCTGTTTTGCACTGTGCACTATGCTTTTGAGTAAACCAACAGTCGTCTTGCACTGTGCGCTGTGCTCTGGCGTAAACCAACAGCCGTTTTGCACTGTGCGCTGTGCTCTGGCGTAAACCAACAGCCGTTTTGCACTGTGCGCTGTGCTCTGGCATAAACGAACAGCTGTTTTGCACTGTGCACTATGCTTTTGAGTAAACCAACAGTCGTCTTGCACTGTGCGCTGTGCTCTGGCGTAAACCAACAGCCGTTTTGCACTGTGCGCTGTGCTCTTTCGTAAACCAACAGCCGTTTTGCACTGTGCGCTGTGCTCTGGCATAAACGAACAGCCGTTTTGCATTGTGCACTATGCTTTTGAGTAAACCAACAGTCGTTTTGCACTGTGCGCTGTGCTCTGGCGTAAACCAACAGTCGTTTTGCACTGTGCGCTATGCTTTGGCGTAAACCAACAGTCGTTTTGCACTGTGCAGTATCCTTTTGCGTAAACCAGCAGTCGTTTTGCACTGTGCACTATGCTTTTGAGTAACCCAACAGTCGTTTTGCACTGTGCACTATGCTTTTGCGTAAACCAAAAGTCGTTTTGCACTGTGCGCTGTGCTCTGGCGTAAACCAACAGCCGTTTTGCACTGTGCGCTGTGCTCTGGCGTAAACCAACAGCCGTTTTGCACTGTGCACTGTGCACTGTGCTCTGGCATAAATCAACAGCCGTTTTGCACTGTACACTATGCTTTTGAGTAAACCAACAGTCGTTTTGCATTGTGCACTATGCTTTTGAGTAAGCCAACAGTCGTTTTGCACTGTGCACTATGCTTTTGCGTAAACCAAAAGTCGTTTTGCACTGGGCGCTGTGCTCTGGCGTAAACCAACAGCCGTTTTGCACTGTGCGCTGTGCTCTGGCATAAACCAACAGCCGTTTTGCACTGTGCACTATGCTTTTGAGTAAACCAACAGTCGTTTTGCATTGTGCACTATGCTTTTGCCTAAACCAACAGTCGTTTTGCACTGTGCGCTGTGCTCTGGCGTAAACCAACAGTCGTTTTGCACTGCGCGCTATGCTTTGCCGTAAACCAGCAGTCGTTTTGCATTGTGCACTATGCTTTTGAGTAAGCCAACAGTCGTTTTGCATTGTGCACTATGCTTTTGCCTAAACCAACAGCCGTTTTGCACTGTGCACTATGCTTTTGAGTAAACCAACAGTTGTTTTGCACTGTACACTATGCTTTTGCGTAAACCAGCAGTCGTTTTACACTGTGCACTATGCTTTTAAGTAAACCAACAGTCGTTTTGCATTGTGCACTATGCTTTTGCCTAAACCAACAGTCGTTTTGCACTGGGCGCTGTGCTCTGGCGTAAACCAACAGCCGTTTTGCACTGTGCGCTGTGCTCTGGCGTAAACCAACAGCCGTTTTGCACTGTGCGCTGTGCTCTGGCATAAACCAACTGCCGTTTTGCACTGTGCACTATGCTTTTGAGTAAACCAACAGTTGTTTTGCACTGTACACTATGCTTTTGCGTAAACCAGCAGTCGTTTTACACTGTGCAGTATGCTTTTAAGTAAACCAACAGTCGTTTTGCATTGTGCTCTATGCTTTTGCCTAAACCAACAGTCGTTTTGCACTGTGCGCTGTGCTCTGGCGTAAACCAACAGCCGTTTTGCACTGTGCTCTGGCGTAAACCAACAGCCGTTTTGCACTGTGCGCTGTGCTCTGGCATAGACCAACAGCCGTTTTGCACTGTGCACTATTCTTTTGAGTAAACCAACAGTCGTTTTGCATTGTGCACTATGCTTTTGCCTAAACCAACAGTCGTTTTGCACTGTGCGCTGTGCTCTGGCGTAAACCAACAGCCGTTTTGCACTGTGCGCTGTGCTCTGGCATAAACGAACAGCCGTTTTGCACTGTGCACTATGCTTTTGAGTAAACCAACAGTCGTTTTGCATTGTGCACTATGCTTTTGCCTAAACCAACAGTCGTTTTGCACTGTGCGCTGTGCTCTGGCGTAAACCAACAGTCGTTTTGCACTGTGCGCTATGCTTTGGCGTAAACCAACAGTCGTTTTGCATTGTGCACTATGCTTTTGCCTAAACCAACAGTCGTTTTGCACTGTGCGCTGTGCTCTGGCGTAAACCAACAGCCGTTTTGCACTGTGCGCTGTGCTCTGGCGTAAACCAACAGTCGTTTTGCGCTGTGCGCTGTGCTCTGGCGTAAACCAACAGCCGTTTTGCACTGTGCGCTGTGCTCTGGCATAAACGAACAGCTGTTTTGCACTGTGCACTATGCTTTTGAGTAAACCAACAGTCGTCTTGCACTGTGCGCTGTGCTCTGGCGTAAACCAACAGCCGTTTTGCACTGTGCGCTGTGCTCTGGCGTAAACCAACAGCCGTTTTGCACTGTGCGCTGTGCTCTGGCATAAACGAACAGCCGTTTTGCACTGTGCACTATGCTTTTGAGTAAACCAACAGTCGTTTTGCACTGTGCGCTGTGCTCTGGCGTAAACCAACAGCCGTTTTGCACTGTGCGCTGTGCTCTGGCATAAACGAACAGCCGTTTTGCACTGTGCACTATGCTTTTGAGTAAACCAACAGTCGTTTTGCACTGTGCGCTGTGCTCTGGCGTAAACCAACAGTCGTTTTGCACTGTGCGCTATGCTTTGGCGTAAACCAACAGTCGTTTTGCACTGTGCAGTATCCTTTTGCGTAAACCAGCAGTCGTTTTGCACTGTGCACTATGCTTTTGCGTAAACCAAAAGTCGTTTTGCACTGTGCGCTGTGCTCTGGCGTAAACCAACAGCCGTTTTGCACTGTGCGCTGTGCTCTGGCGTAAACCAACAGCCGTTTTGCACTGTGCACTGTGCTCTGGCATAAATCAACAGCCGTTTTGCACTGTACACTATGCTTTTGAGTAAACCAACAGTCGTTTTGCATTGTGCACTATGCTTTTGAGTAAGCCAACAGTCGTTTTGCACTGTGCACTATGCTTTTGCGTAAACCAAAAGTCGTTTTGCACTGGGCGCTGTGCTCTGGCGTAAACCAACAGCCGTTTTGCACTGTGCGCTGTGCTCTGGCATAAACCAACAGCCGTTTTGCACTGTGCACTATGCTTTTGAGTAAACCAACAGTCGTTTTGCATTGTGCACTATGCTTTTGCCTAAACCAACAGTCGTTTTGCACTGTGCGCTGTGCTCTGGCGTAAACCAACAGTCGTTTTGCACTGCGCGCTATGCTTTGGCGTAAACCAGCAGTCGTTTTGCATTGTGCACTATGCTTTTGCCTAAACCAACAGTCGTTTTGCACTGTGCGCTGTGCTCTGGCGTAAACCAACAGCCGTTTTGCACTGTGCGCTGTGCTCTGGCGTAAACCAACAGCCGTTTTGCACTGTGCACTATGCTTTTGAGTAAACCAACAGTTGTTTTGCACTGTACACTATGCTTTTGCGTAAACCAGCAGTCGTTTTACACTGTGCACTATGCTTTTAAGTAAACCAACAGTCGTTTTGCATTGTGCACTATGCTTTTGCCTAAACCAACAGTCGTTTTGCACTGGGCGCTGTGCTCTGGCGTAAACCAACAGCCGTTTTGCACTGTGCGCTGTGCTCTGGCGTAAACCAACAGCCGTTTTGCACTGTGCGCTGTGCTCTGGCATAAACCAACTGCCGTTTTGCACTGTGCACTATGCTTTTGAGTAAACCAACAGTCGTTTTGCATTGTGCACTATGCTTTTGCCTAAACCAACAGTCGTTTTGCACTGTGCGCTGTGCTCTGGCGTAAACCAACAGCCGTTTTGCACTGTGCGCTGTGCTCTGGCATGCACGAACAGCCGTTTTGCACTGTGCACTATGCTTTTGAGTAAACCAACAGTCGTTTTGCACTGTGCGCTGTGCTCTGGCGTAAACCAACAGCCGTTTTGCACTGTGCGCTGTGCTCTGGCGTAAACCAACAGCCATTTTGCACTGTGCACTACGCTTTTGAGTAAACCAACAGTCGTTTTGCATTGTGCACTATGCTTTTGCCTAAACCAACAGTCGTTTTGCACTGTGCGCTGTGCTCTGGCGTAAACCAACAGCCGTTTTGCACTGTGCGCTGTGCTCTGGCATAAACGAACAGCCTTTTTGCACTGTGCACTATGCTTTTGAGTAAACCAACAGTCGTTTTGCACTGTGCGCTGTGCTCTGGCGTAAACCAACAGCCGTTTTGCACTGTGCGCTGTGCTCTGGCGTAAACCAACAGCCGTTTTGCACTGTGCGCTGTGCTCTGGCGTAAACCAACAGCCGTTTTGCACTGTGCGCTGTGCTCTGGCATAAACGAACAGCCTTTTTGCACTGTGCACTATGCTTTTGAGTAAACCAACAGTCGTTTTGCACTGTGCGCTGTGCTCTGGCGTAAACCAACAGTCGTTTTGCACTGTGCGCTATGCTTTGGCGTAAACCAACAGTCGTTTTGCACTGTGCAGTATCCTTTTGCGTAAACCAGCAGTCGTTTTGCACTGTGCACTATGCTTTTGAGTAAACCAACAGTCGTTTCGCATTGTGCACTATGCTTTTGAGTAAGCCAACAGTCGTTTTGCATTGTGCACTATGCTTTTGCCTAAACCAACAGTCGTTTTGCACTGTGCGCTGTGCTCTGGCATAAACCAACAGCCGTTTTGCACTGTGCACTATGCTTTTGAGTAAACCAACAGTCGTTTTGCATTGTGCACTATGCTTTTGCCTAAACCAACAGTCGTTTTGCACTGTGCGCTGTGCTCTGGCGTAAACCAACAGCCGTTTTGCACTGTGCGCTGTGCTCTGGCATAAACGAACAGCCGTTTTGCACTGTGCGCTGTGCTCTGGCGTAAACCAACAGTCGTTTTGCACTGTGCGCTATGCTTTGGCGTAAACCAACAGTCGTTTTGCACTGTGCGCTGTGCTCTGGCGTAAACCAACAGCCGTTTTGCACTGTGCGCTGTGCTCTGGCATAAACGAACAGCCGTTTTGCACTGTGCGCTGTGCTCTGGCGTAAACCAACAGTCGTTTTGCACTGTGCGCTATGCTTTGGCGTAAACCAACAGTCGTTTTGCACTGTGCAGTATCCTTTTGCGTAAACCAGCAGTCGTTTTGCACTGTGCACTATGCTTTTGAGTAAGCCAACAGTCGTTTTGCACTGTGCACTATGCTTTTGCGTAAACCAAAAGTCGTTTTGCACTGTGCGCTGTGCTCTGGCGTAAACCAACAGCCGTTTTGCACTGTGCGCTGTGCTCTGGCGTAAACCAACAGCCGTTTTGCACCGTGCGCTGTGCTCTGGCATAAACCAACAGCCGTTTTGCACTGTACACTATGCTTTTGTGTAAACCAACAGTCGTTTTGCATTGTGCACTATGCTTTTGAGTAAGCCAACAGTCGTTTTGCACTGTGCACTATGCTTTTGCGTAAACCAAAAGTCGTTTTGCACTGTGCACTATGCTTTTGAGTAAGCCAACAGTCGTTTTGCATTGTGCATTATGCTTTTGCCTAAACCAACAGTCGTTTTGCACTGTGCGCTGTGCTCTGGCATAAACCAACAGCCGTTTTGCACTGTGCACTATGCTTTTGAGTAAACCAACAGTCGTTTTGCATTGTGCACTATGCTTTGGCGTAAACCAACAGTCGTTTTGCACTGTGCGCTGTGCTCTGGCGTAAACCAACAGCCGTTTTGCACTGTGCGCTGTGCTCTGGCATAAACGAACAGCCGTTTTGCACTGTGCGCTGTGCTCTGGCGTAAACCAACAGTCGTTTTGCATTGTGCACTATGCTTTTGCCTAAACCAACAGTCGTTTTGCACTGTGCGCTGTGCTCTGGCGTAAACCAACAGTCGTTTTGCACTGTGCGCTGTGCTCTGGCATAAACGAACAGCCGTTTTGCACTGTGCACTATGCTTTTGAGTAAACCAACAGTCGTTTTGCACTGTGCGCTGTGCTCTGGCGTAAACCAACAGCCGTTTTGCACTGTGCGCTGTGCTCTGGCGTAAACCAACAGCCGTTTTGCACTGTGCGCTGTGCTCTGGCGTAAACCAACAGCCGTTTTGCACTGTGCGCTGTGCTCTGGCGTAAACCAACAGCCGTTTTGCACTGTGCGCTGTGCTCTGGCATAAACGAACAGCCGTTTTGCACTGTGCACTATGCTTTTGAGTAAACCAACAGTCGTTTTGCACTGTGCAGTATCCTTTTGCGTAAACCAGCAGTCGTTTTGCACTGTGCACTATGCTTTTGAGTAAACCAACAGTCGTTTTGCATTGTGCACTATGCTTTTGAGTAAGCCAACAGTCGTTTTGCATTGTGCACTATGCTTTTGTCTAAACCAACAGTCGTTTTGCACTGTGCCCTGTGCTCTGGCATAAACCAACAGCCGTTTTGCACTGTGCACTATGCTTTTGAGCAAACCAACAGTCGTTTTGCATTGTGCACTATGCTTTTGCCTAAACCAACAGTCGTTTTGCACTGTGCGCTGTGCTCTGGCGTAAACCAACAGCCGTTTTGACTGTGCGCTGTGCTCTGGCATAAACGAACAGCCGTTTTGCACTGTGCGCTGTGCTCTGGCGTAAACCAACAGTCGTTTTGCACTGTGTGCTGTGCTCTGGCGTAAACCCACAGCCGTTTTGCACTGTGCGCTGTGCTCTGGCATAAACGAACAGCCGTTTTGCACTGTGCACTATGCTTTTGAGTAAACCAACAGTCGTTTTGCACTGTGCGCTGTGCTCTGGCGTAAACCAACAACCGTTTTGCACTGTGCGCTGTGCTCTGGCGTAAACCAACAGCCGTTTTGCACTGTGCGCTGTGCTCTGGCATAAACCAACAGCCATTTTGCACTGTGCACTATGCTTTTGAGTAAACCAACAGTCGTTTTGCATTGTGCACTATGCTTTTGCCTAAACCAACAGTCGTTTTGCACTGTGCGCTGTGCTCTGGCGTAAACCAACAGCCGTTTTGCACTGTGCGCTGTGCTCTGGCATAAACGAACAGCCGTTTTGCACTGTGCGCTGTGCTCTGGCGTAAACCAGCAGTCGTTTTACACTGTGCACTATGCTTTTAAGTAAACCAAAAGTCGTTTTGCACTGTGCGCTGTGCTGTGGCGTAAACGAACAGCCCTTTTGCACTGTGCGCTGTGCTCTGGCATAAACCAACAGCCGTTTTGCACTGTGCACTATGCTTTTGAGTAAACCAACAGTCGTTTTGCATTGTGCACTATGCTTTTGCCTAAACCAACAGTCGTTTTGCACTGTGCGCTGTGCTCTGGCGTAAACCAACAGCCGTTTTGCACTGTGCGTTGTGCTCTGGCATAAACGAACAGCCGTTTTGCATTGTGCACTATGCTTTTGAGTAAACCAACAGTCGTTTTGCACTGTGCGCTGTGCTCTTGCGTAAACCCACAGCCGTTTTGCACTGTGCGCTGTGCTCTGGCATAAACGAACAGCCGTTTTGCACTGTGCACTATGCTTTTGAGTAAACCAACAGTCGTTTTGCACTGTGCGCTGTGCTCTGGCGTAAACCAACCGCCGTTTTGCACTGTGCGCTGTGCTCTGGCGTAAACCAACAGCCGTTTTGCACTGTGCGCTGTGCTCTGGCATAAACGAACAGCCGTTTTGCACTGTGCACTATGCTTTTGAGTAAGCCAACAGTCGTTTTGCACTGTGCACTATGCTTTTGCGTAAACCAAAAGTCGTTTTGCACTGTGCGCTGTGCTCTGGCGTAAACCAACAGCCGTTTTGCACTGTGCGCTGTGCTCTGGCGTAAACCAACAGCCGTTTTGCACTGTGCGCTGTGCTCTGGCATAAACCAACAGCCGTTTTGCACTGTGCACTATGCTTTTGAGTAAACCAACAGTCGTTTTGCATTGTGCACTATGCTTTTGCCTAAACCAACAGTCGTTTTGTACTGTGCGCTGTGCTCTGGCGTAAACCAACAGCCGTTTTGCACTGTGCGCTGTGCTCTGGCGTAAACCAACAGCCGTTTTGCACTGTGCACTATGCTTTTGAGTAAACCAACAGTTGTTTTGCACTGTACACTATGCTTTTGCGTAAACCAGCAGTCGTTTTGCACTGTGCGCTGTGCTCTGGCGTAAACCAACAACCGTTTTGCACTGTGCTCTGTGCTCTGGCATAAACCAACAGCCGTTTTGCACTGTACACTATGCTTTTGCGTAAACCAGCAGTCGTTTTACACTGTGCACTATGCTTTTAAGTAAACCAACAGTCGTTTTGCATTGTGCACTATGCTTTTGCCTAAACCAACAGTCGTTTTGCACTGTGCGCTGTGCTCTGGCGTAAACCAACAGCCGTTTTGCACTGTGCGCTGTGCTCTGGCGTAAACCAACAGCCGTTTTGCACTGTGCGCTGTGCTCTGGCATAAACGAACAGCCGTTTTGCACTGTGCACTATGCTTTTGAGTAAACCAACAGTCGTTTTGCACTGTGCGCTGTGCTCTGGCGTAAACCAATAGCCGTTTTGCACTGTGCGCTGTGCTCTGGCGTAAACCAACAGCCGTTTTGCACTGTGCGCTGTGCTCTGGCATAAACCAACAGCCGTTTTGCAGTGTGCACTATGCTTTTGAGTAAACCAACAGTCGTTTTGCACTGTGCGCTGTGCTCTGTCGTAAACCAACAGCCGTTTTGCACTGTGCGCTGTGCTCTGGCATAAACCAACAGCCGTTTTGCACTGTGCACTATGCTTTTGAGTAAACCAACAGTCGTTTTGCATTGTGCACTATGCTTTTGCCTAAACCAACGGTCGTTTTGCACTGTGCGCTGTGCTTTGGCGTAAACCAACAGCCGTTTTGCACTGTGCGCTGTGCTCTAGCATAAACGAACAGCCGTTTTGCACTGTGCACTATGCTTTTGAGTAAACCAACAGCCGTTTTGCATTGTGCACTATGCTTTTGCCTAAACCAACAGTCGTTTTGCACTGTGCGCTGTGCTCTGGCGTAAACCAACAGCCGTTTTGCACTGTGCGCTGTGCTCTGGCGTAAACCAACAGTCGTTTTGCACTGTGCGCTGTGCTCTGGCGTAAACCAACAGTCGTTTTGCACTGTGCGCTATGCTTTGTCGTAAACCAACAGTCGTTTTGCATTGTGCACTATGCTTTTGCCTAAACCAACAGTCGTTTTGCACTGTGCGCTGTGCTCTGGCGTTAACCAACAGCCGTTTTGCACTGTGCGCTGTGCTCTGGCGTAAACCAACAGTCGTTTTGCACTGTGCGCTGTGCTCTGGCGTAAACCAACAGCCGTTTTGCACTGTGCGCTGTGCTCTGGCATAAACGAACAGCTGTTTTGCACTGTGCACTATGCTTTTGAGTAAACCAACAGTCGTCTTGCACTGTGCGCTGTGCTCTGGCGTAAACCAACAGCCGTTTTGCACTGTGCGCTGTGCTCCAGCGTAAACCAACAACGTTTTGCACTGTGCACTATGCTTTTGAGTAAACCAAAAGTCGTTTTGCACTGTGCGCTGTGCTGTGGCGTAAACCAACAGCCGTTTTGCACTGTGCGCTGTGCTCTGGCGTAAACCAACAGCCCTTTTGCACTGTGCGCTGTGCTCTGGCATAAACCAACAGCCGTTTTGCACTGTGCACTATGCTTTTGAGTAAACCAACAGTCGTTTTGCATTGTGCACTATGCTTTTGCCTAAACCAACAGTCGTTTTGCACTGTGCGCTGTGCTCTGGCGTAAACCAACAGCCGTTTTGCACTGTGCGCTGTGCTCTGGCATAAACGAACAGCCGTTTTGCATTGTGCACTATGCTTTTGAGTAAACCAACAGTCGTTTTGCACTGTGCGCTGTGCTCTTGCGTAAACCCACAGCCGTTTTGCACTGTGCGCTGTGCTCTGGCATAAACGAACACCCGTTTTGCACTGTGCACCATGCTTTTGAGTAAACCAACAGTCGTTTTGCACTGTGCGCTGTGCTCTGGCGTTAACCAACAGCCGTTTTGCACTGTGCGCTGTGCTCTGGCATAAACGAACAGCCGTTTTGCACTGTGCACTATGCTTTTGAGTAAACCAACAGTCGTTTTGCATTGTGCACTATGCTTTTGCCTAAACCAACAGTCGTTTTGCACTGTGCGCTGTGCTCTGGCGTAAACCAACAGCCGTTTTGCACTGTGCGCTGTGCTCTGGCATAAACGAACAGCTGTTTTGCACTGTGCACTATGCTTTTGAGTAAACCAACAGTCGTCTTGCACTGTGCGCTGTGCTCTGGCGTAAACCAACAGCCGTTTTGCACTGTGCGCTGTGCTCCGGCGTAAACCAACAGCCGTTTTGCACTGTGCGCTGTGCTCTGGCATAAACGAACAGCCGTTTTGCACTGTGCACTATGCTTTTGAGTAAACCAACAGTCGTTTTGCATTGTGCACTATGCTTTTGCCTAAACCAACAGTCGTTTTGCACTGTGCGCTGTGATCTGGCGTAAACCAACAGCTGTTTTGCACTGTGCGCTGTGCTCTGGCATAAACGAACAGCCGTTTTGCACTGTGCGCTATGCTTTTGAGTAAACCAACAGTCGTTTTGCATTGTGCACTATGCTTTTGCCTAAACCAACAGTCGTTTTGCACTGTGCGCTGTGCTCTGGCGTAAACCAACAGCCGTTTTGCACTGTGCGCTGTGCTCTGGCATAAACGAACAGCCGTTTTGCACTGTGCGCTGTGCTCTGGCGTAAACCAACAGCCGTTTTGCACTGTGCGCTGTGCTCTGGCATAAACGAACAGCCGTTTTGCACTGTGCGCTGTGCTCTGGCGTAAACCAGCAGTCGTTTTACACTGTGCACTATGCTTTTAAGTAAACCAAAAGTCGTTTTGCACTGTGCGCTGTGCTGTGGCGTAAACGAACAGCCGTTTTGCACTGTGCACTATGCTTTTGAGTAAACCAAAAGTCGTTTTGCACTGTGCGCTGTGCTCTGGCGTAAACCAACAGCCGTTTTGCACTGTGCGCTGTGCTCTGGCGTAAACCAACAGCCCTTTTGCACTGTGCGCTGTGCTCTGGCATAAACCAACAGCCGTTTTGCACTGTGCACTATGCTTTTGAGTAAACCAACAGTCGTTTTGCATTGTGCACTATGCTTTTGCCTAAACCAACAGTCGTTTTGCACTGTGCGCTGTGCTCTGGCGTAAACCAACAGCCGTTTTGCACTGTGCGCTGTGCTCTGGCATAAACGAACAGCCGTTTTGCATTGTGCACTATGCTTTTGAGTAAACCAACAGTCGTTTTGCACTGTGCGCTGTGCTCTTGCGTAAACCCACAGCCGTTTTGCACTGTGCGCTGTGCTCTGGCATAAACGAACAGCCGTTTTGCACTGTGCACTATGCTTTTGAGTAAACCAACAGTCGTTTTGCACTGTGCGCTGTGCTCTGGCGTAAACCAACCGCCGTTTTGCACTGTGCGCTGTGCTCTGGCGTAAACCAACAGCCGTTTTGCACTGTGCGCTGTGCTCTGGCATAAACGAACAGCCGTTTTGCACTGTGCACTATGCTTTTGAGTAAGCCAACAGTCGTTTTGCACTGTGCACTATGCTTTTGCGTAAACCAAAAGTCGTTTTGCACTGTGCGCTGTGCTCTGGCGTAAACCAACAGCCGTTTTGCACTGTGCGCTGTGCTCTGGCGTAAACCAACAGCCGTTTTGCACTGTGCGCTGTGCTCTGGCATAAACCAACAGCCGTTTTGCACTGTGCACTATGATTTTGAGTAAACCAACAGTCGTTTTGCATTGTGCACTATGCTTTTGCGTAAACCAATAGTCGTTTTGCACTGTGCGCTGTGCTCTGGCGTAAACCAACAGCCCTTTTGCACTGTGCTCTGTGCTCTGGCGTAAACCAACAGTCGTTTTGCACCGTGCACTATGCTTTTGAGTAAACCAACAGTTGTTTTGCACTGTACACTATGCTTTTGCGTAAACCAGCAGTCGCTTTACACTGTGCACTATGCTTTTAAGTAAACCAACAGTCGTTTTGCATTGTGCACTATGCTTTTGCCTAAACCAACAGTCGTTTTGCACTGTGCGCTGTGCTCTGGCGTAAACCAACAGCCGTTTTGCACTGTGCGCTGTGCTCTGGCGTAAACCAACAGCCGTTTTGCACTGTGCACTATGCTTTTGAGTAAACCAACAGTTGTTTTGCACTGTACACTATGCTTTTGCGTAAACCAGCAGTCGTTTTGCACTGTGCGCTGTGCTCTGGCGTAAACCAACAACCGTTTTGCACTGTGCTCTGTGCTCTGGCATAAACCAACAGCCGGTTTGCACTGTACACTATGCTTTTGCGTAAACCAGCAGTCGTTTTACACTGTGCACTATGCTTTTAAGTAAACCAACAGTCGTTTTGCATTGTGCACTATGCTTTTGCCTAAACCAACAGTCGTTTTGCACTGTGCGCTGTGCTCTGGCGTAAACCAACAGCCGTTTTGCACTGTGCGCTGTGCTCTGGCGTAAACCAACAGCCGTTTTGCACTGTGCACTATGCTTTTGAGTAAACCAACAGTCGTTTTGCACTGTGCGCTGTGCTCTTGCGTAAACCCACAGCCGTTTTGCACTGTGCGCTGTGCTCTGGCATAAACGAACAGCCGTTTTGCACTGTGCACTATGCTTTTGAGTAAACCAACAGTCGTTTTGCATTGTGCACTATGCTTTTGCCTAAACCAATAGTCGTTTTGCACTGTACACTATGCTTTTGCGTAAACCAGCAGTCGTTTTACACTGTGCACTATGCTTTTAAGTAAACCAACAGTCGTTTTGCATTGTGCACTATGCTTTTGCCTAAACCAACAGTCGTTTTGCACTGTGCGCTGTGCTCTGGCGTAAACCAACAGCCGTTTTGCACTGTGCGCTGTGCTCTGGCGTAAACCAACAGCCGTTTTGCACTGTGCACTATGCTTTTGAGTAAACCAACAGTTGTTTTGCACTGTACACTATGCTTTTGCGTAAACCAGCAGTCGTTTTGCACTGTGCGCTGTGCTCTGGCGTAAACCAACAGCCGTTTTGCACTGTGCGCTGTGCTCTGGCGTAAACCAACAGCCGTTTTGCACTGTGCGCTGTGCTCTGGCATAAACCAACAGCCGTTTTGCACTGTGCACTATGATTTTGAGTAAACCAACAGTCGTTTTGCATTGTGCACTATGCTTTTGCGTAAACCAATAGTCGTTTTGCACTGTGCGCTGTGCTCTGGCGTAAACCAACAGCCGTTTTGCACTGTGCGCTGTGCTCTGGCATAAACGAACAGCCGTTTTGCATTGTGCACTATGCTTTTGAGTAAACCAACAGTCGTTTTGCACTGTGCGCTGTGCTCTTGCGTAAACCCACAGCCGTTTTGCACTGTGCGCTGTGCTCTGGCATAAACGAACAGCCGTTTTGCACTGTGCACTATGCTTTTGAGTAAACCAACAGTCGTTTTGCATTGTGCACTATGCTTTTGCCTAAACCAATAGTCGTTTTGCACTGTGCGCTGTGCTCTGGCGTAAACCAACAGCCCTTTTGCACTGTGCTCTGTGCTCTGGCGTAAACCAACAGCCGTCTTACACTGTGCACTATGCTTTTAAGTAAACCAACAGTCGTTTTGCATTGTGCACTATGCTTTTGCCTAAACCAACAGTCGTTTTGCACTGTGCGCTGTGCTCTGGCGTAAACCAACAGCCGTTTTGCACTGTGCGCTGTGCTCTGGCGTAAACCAACAGCCGTTTTGCACTGTGCACTATGCTTTTGAGTAAACCAACAGTCGTTTTGCATTGTGCACTATGCTTTTGCCTAAACCAATAGTCGTTTTGCACTGTGCGCTGTGCTCTGGCGTAAACCAACAGCCCTTTTGCACTGTGCTCTGTGCTCTGGCGTAAACCAACAGCCGTTTTGCACTGTGCACTATGCTTTTGAGTAAACCAACAGTTGTTTTGCACTGTACACTATGCTTTTGCGTAAACCAGCAGTCGTTTTGCACTGTGCGCTGTGCTCTGGCGTAAACCAACAGCCGTTTTGCACTGTGCGCTGTGCTCTGGCGTAAACCAACAGCCGTTTTGTACTGTGCGCTGTGCTCTGGCATAAACCAACAGCCGTTTTGCACTGTGCACTATGCTTTTGCCTAAACCAACAGCCGTTTTGCACTGTGCGCTGTGCTCCGGCGTAAACCAACAGCCGTTTTGCACTGTGCGCTGTGCTCTGGCATAAACGAACAGCCGTTTTGCACTGTGCACTATGCTTTTGAGTAAACCAACAGTCGTTTTGCATTGTGCACTATGCTTTTGCCTAAACCAACAGTCGTTTTGCACTGTGCGCTGTGCTCTGGCGTAAACCAACAGCCGTTTTGCACTGTGCGCTGTGCTCTGGCATAAACGAACAGCCGTTTTGCACTGTGCACCATGCTTTTGAGTAAACCAACAGTCGTTTTGCACTGTGCGCTGTGCTCTGGCGTAAACCAACAGCCGGTTTGCACTGTGCGCTGTGCTCTGGCGTAAACCAACAGCCGTTTTGTACTGTGCGCTGTGCTCTGGCGTAAACCAACAGTCGTTTTGCACTGTGCGCTATGCTTTGTCGTAAACCAACAGTCGTTTTGCATTGTGCACTATGCTTTTGCCTAAACCAACAGTCGTTTTGCACTGTGCGCTGTGCTCTGGCGTTAACCAACAGCCGTTTTGCACTGTGCGCTGTGCTCTGGCATAAACGAACAGCCGTTTTGCACTGTGCACTATGCTTTTGAGTAAACCAACAGTCGTTTTGCATTGTGCACTATGCTTTTGCCTAAACCAACAGTCGTTTTGCACTGTGCGCTGTGCTCTGGCGTAAACCAACAGCCGTTTTGCACTGTGCGCTGTGCTCTGGCATAAACGAACAGCTGTTTTGCACTGTGCACTATGCTTTTGAGTAAACCAACAGTCGTCTTGCACTGTGCGCTGTGCTCTGGCGTAAACCAACAGCCGTTTTGCACTGTGCGCTGTGCTCCGGCGTAAACCAACAGCCGTTTTGCACTGTGCGCTGTGCTCTGGCATAAACGAACAGCCGTTTTGCACTGTGCACTATGCTTTTGAGTAAACCAACAGTCGTTTTGCATTGTGCACTATGCTTTTGCCTAAACCAACAGTCGTTTTGCACTGTGCGCTGTGCTCTGGCGTAAACCAACAGCTGTTTTGCACTGTGCGCTGTGCTCTGGCATAAACGAACAGCCGTTTTGCACTGTGCGCTATGCTTTTGAGTAAACCAACAGTCGTTTTGCATTGTGCACTATGCTTTTGCCTAAACCAACAGTCGTTTTGCACTGTGCGCTGTGCTCTGGCGTAAACCAACAGCCGTTTTGCACTGTGCGCTGTGCTCTGGCATAAACGAACAGCCGTTTTGCACTGTGCGCTGTGCTCTGGCGTAAACCAACAGCCGTTTTGCACTGTGCGCTGTGCTCTGGCATAAACGAACAGCCGTTTTGCACTGTGCGCTGTGCTCTGGCGTAAACCAGCAGTCGTTTTACACTGTGCACTATGCTTTTAAGTAAACCAAAAGTCGTTTTGCACTGTGCGCTGTGCTGTGGCGTAAACGAACAGCCGTTTTGCACTGTGCACTATGCTTTTGAGTAAACCAAAAGTCGTTTTGCACTGTGCGCTGTGCTCTGGCGTAAACCAACAGCCGTTTTGCACTGTGCGCTGTGCTCTGGCGTAAACCAACAGCCCTTTTGCACTGTGCGCTGTGCTCTGGCATAAACCAACAGCCGTTTTGCACTGTGCACTATGCTTTTGAGTAAACCAACAGTCGTTTTGCATTGTGCACTATGCTTTTGCCTAAACCAACAGTCGTTTTGCACTGTGCGCTGTGCTCTGGCGTAAACCAACAGCCGTTTTGCACTGTGCGCTGTGCTCTGGCATAAACGAACAGCCGTTTTGCATTGTGCACTATGCTTTTGAGTAAACCAACAGTCGTTTTGCACTGTGCGCTGTGCTCTTGCGTAAACCCACAGCCGTTTTGCACTGTGCGCTGTGCTCTGGCATAAACGAACAGCCGTTTTGCACTGTGCACTATGCTTTTGAGTAAACCAACAGTCGTTTTGCACTGTGCGCTGTGCTCTGGCGTAAACCAACCGCCGTTTTGCACTGTGCGCTGTGCTCTGGCGTAAACCAACAGCCGTTTTGCACTGTGCGCTGTGCTCTGGCATAAACGAACAGCCGTTTTGCACTGTGCACTATGCTTTTGAGTAAGCCAACAGTCGTTTTGCACTGTGCACTATGCTTTTGCGTAAACCAAAAGTCGTTTTGCACTGTGCGCTGTGCTCTGGCGTAAGCCAACAGCCGTTTTGCACTGTGCGCTGTGCTCTGGCGTAAACCAACAGCCGTTTTGCACTGTGCGCTGTGCTCTAGCATAAACCAACAGCCGTTTTGCACTGTGCACTATGATTTTGAGTAAACCAACAGTCGTTTTGCATTGTGCACTATGCTTTTGCGTAAACCAATAGTCGTTTTGCACTGTGCGCTGTGCTCTGGCGTAAACCAACAGCCCTTTTGCACTGTGCTCTGTGCTCTGGCGTAAACCAACAGTCGTTTTGCACCGTGCACTATGCTTTTGAGTAAACCAACAGTTGTTTTGCACTGTACACTATGCTTTTGCGTAAACCAGCAGTCGTTTTACACTGTGCACTATGCTTTTAAGTAAACCAACAGTCGTTTTGCATTGTGCACTATGCTTTTGCCTAAACCAACAGTCGTTTTGCACTGTGCGCTGTGCTCTGGCGTAAACCAACAGCCGTTTTGCACTGTGCGCTGTGCTCTGGCGTAAACCAACAGCCGTTTTGCACTGTGCACTATGCTTTTGAGTAAACCAACAGTTGTTTTGCACTGTACACTATGCTTTTGCGTAAACCAGCAGTCGTTTTGCACTGTGCGCTGTGCTCTGGCGTAAACCAACAACCGTTTTGCACTGTGCTCTGTGCTCTGGCATAAACCAACAGCCGGTTTGCACTGTACACTATGCTTTTGCGTAAACCAGCAGTCGTTTTACACTGTGCACTATGCTTTTAAGTAAACCAACAGTCGTTTTGCATTGTGCACTATGCTTTTGCCTAAACCAACAGTCGTTTTGCACTGTGCGCTGTGCTCTGGCGTAAACCAACAGCCGTTTTGCACTGTGCGCTGTGCTCTGGCGTAAACCAACAGCCGTTTTGCACTGTGCGCTGTGCTCTGGCATAAACGAACAGCCGTTTTGCACTGTGCACTATGCTTTTGAGTAAACCAACAGTCGTTTTGCACTGTGCGCTGTGCTCTGGCGTAAACCAACAACCGTTTTGCACTGTGCTCTGTGCTCTGGCATAAACCAACAGCCGGTTTGCACTGTACACTATGCTTTTGCGTAAACCAGCAGTCGTTTTACACTGTGCACTATGCTTTTAAGTAAACCAACAGTCGTTTTGCATTGTGCACTATGCTTTTGCCTAAACCAACAGTCGTTTTGCACTGTGCGCTGTGCTCTGGCGTAAACCAACAGCCGTTTTGCACTGTGCGCTGTGCTCTGGCGTAAACCAACAGCCGTTTTGCACTGTGCACTATGCTTTTGAGTAAACCAACAGTCGTTTTGCACTGTGCGCTGTGCTCTTGCGTAAACCCACAGCCGTTTTGCACTGTGCGCTGTGCTCTGGCATAAACGAACAGCCGTTTTGCACTGTGCACTATGCTTTTGAGTAAACCAACAGTCGTTTTGCATTGTGCACTATGCTTTTGCCTAAACCAATAGTCGTTTTGCACTGTACACTATGCTTTTGCGTAAACCAGCAGTCGTTTTACACTGTGCACTATGCTTTTAAGTAAACCAACAGTCGTTTTGCATTGTGCACTATGCTTTTGCCTAAACCAACAGTCGTTTTGCACTGTGCGCTGTGCTCTGGCGTAAACCAACAGCCGTTTTGCACTGTGCGCTGTGCTCTGGCGTAAACCAACAGCCGTTTTGCACTGTGCACTATGCTTTTGAGTAAACCAACAGTTGTTTTGCACTGTACACTATGCTTTTGCGTAAACCAGCAGTCGTTTTGCACTGTGCGCTGTGCTCTGGCGTAAACCAACAGCCGTTTTGCACTGTGCGCTGTGCTCTGGCGTAAACCAACAGCCGTTTTGCACTGTGCGCTGTGCTCTGGCATAAACCAACAGCCGTTTTGCACTGTGCACTATGATTTTGAGTAAACCAACAGTCGTTTTGCATTGTGCACTATGCTTTTGCGTAAACCAATAGTCGTTTTGCACTGTGCGCTGTGCTCTGGCGTAAACCAACAGCCGTTTTGCACTGTGCGCTGTGCTCTGGCATAAACGAACAGCCGTTTTGCATTGTGCACTATGCTTTTGAGTAAACCAACAGTCGTTTTGCACTGTGCGCTGTGCTCTTGCGTAAACCCACAGCCGTTTTGCACTGTGCGCTGTGCTCTGGCATAAACGAACAGCCGTTTTGCACTGTGCACTATGCTTTTGAGTAAACCAACAGTCGTTTTGCATTGTGCACTATGCTTTTGCCTAAACCAATAGTCGTTTTGCACTGTGCGCTGTGCTCTGGCGTAAACCAACAGCCCTTTTGCACTGTGCTCTGTGCTCTGGCGTAAACCAACAGCCGTCTTACACTGTGCACTATGCTTTTAAGTAAACCAACAGTCGTTTTGCATTGTGCACTATGCTTTTGCCTAAACCAACAGTCGTTTTGCACTGTGCGCTGTGCTCTGGCGTAAACCAACAGCCGTTTTGCACTGTGCGCTGTGCTCTGGCGTAAACCAACAGCCGTTTTGCACTGTGCACTATGCTTTTGAGTAAACCAACAGTCGTTTTGCATTGTGCACTATGCTTTTGCCTAAACCAATAGTCGTTTTGCACTGTGCGCTGTGCTCTGGCGTAAACCAACAGCCCTTTTGCACTGTGCTCTGTGCTCTGGCGTAAACCAACAGCCGTTTTGCACTGTGCACTATGCTTTTGAGTAAACCAACAGTTGTTTTGCACTGTACACTATGCTTTTGCGTAAACCAGCAGTCGTTTTGCACTGTGCGCTGTGCTCTGGCGTAAACCAACAGCCGTTTTGCACTGTGCGCTGTGCTCTGGCGTAAACCAACAGCCGTTTTGTACTGTGCGCTGTGCTCTGGCATAAACCAACAGCCGTTTTGCACTGTGCACTATGCTTTTGCCTAAACCAACAGCCGTTTTGCACTGTGCGCTGTGCTCCGGCGTAAACCAACAGCCGTTTTGCACTGTGCGCTGTGCTCTGGCATAAACGAACAGCCGTTTTGCACTGTGCACTATGCTTTTGAGTAAACCAACAGTCGTTTTGCATTGTGCACTATGCTTTTGCCTAAACCAACAGTCGTTTTGCACTGTGCGCTGTGCTCTGGCGTAAACCAACAGCCGTTTTGCACTGTGCGCTGTGCTCTGGCATAAACGAACAGCCGTTTTGCACTGTGCACCATGCTTTTGAGTAAACCAACAGTCGTTTTGCACTGTGCGCTGTGCTCTGGCGTAAACCAACAGCCGGTTTGCACTGTGCGCTGTGCTCTGGCGTAAACCAACAGCCGTTTTGTACTGTGCGCTGTGCTCTGGCGTAAACCAACAGTCGTTTTGCACTGTGCGCTATGCTTTGTCGTAAACCAACAGTCGTTTTGCATTGTGCACTATGCTTTTGCCTAAACCAACAGTCGTTTTGCACTGTGCGCTGTGCTCTGGCGTTAACCAACAGCCGTTTTGCACTGTGCGCTGTGCTCTGGCATAAACGAACAGCCGTTTTGCACTGTGCACTATGCTTTTGAGTAAACCAACAGTCGTTTTGCATTGTGCACTATGCTTTTGCCTAAACCAACAGTCGTTTTGCACTGTGCGCTGTGCTCTGGCGTAAACCAACAGCCGTTTTGCACTGTGCGCTGTGCTCTGGCATAAACGAACAGCTGTTTTGCACTGTGCACTATGCTTTTGAGTAAACCAACAGTCGTCTTGCACTGTGCGCTGTGCTCTGGCGTAAACCAACAGCCGTTTTGCACTGTGCGCTGTGCTCCGGCGTAAACCAACAGCCGTTTTGCACTGTGCGCTGTGCTCTGGCATAAACGAACAGCCGTTTTGCACTGTGCACTATGCTTTTGAGTAAACCAACAGTCGTTTTGCATTGTGCACTATGCTTTTGCCTAAACCAACAGTCGTTTTGCACTGTGCGCTGTGCTCTGGCGTAAACCAACAGCTGTTTTGCACTGTGCGCTGTGCTCTGGCATAAACGAACAGCCGTTTTGCACTGTGCGCTATGCTTTTGAGTAAACCAACAGTCGTTTTGCATTGTGCACTATGCTTTTGCCTAAACCAACAGTCGTTTTGCACTGTGCGCTGTGCTCTGGCGTAAACCAACAGCCGTTTTGCACTGTGCGCTGTGCTCTGGCATAAACGAACAGCCGTTTTGCACTGTGCGCTGTGCTCTGGCGTAAACCAACAGCCGTTTTGCACTGTGCGCTGTGCTCTGGCATAAACGAACAGCCGTTTTGCACTGTGCGCTGTGCTCTGGCGTAAACCAGCAGTCGTTTTACACTGTGCACTATGCTTTTAAGTAAACCAAAAGTCGTTTTGCACTGTGCGCTGTGCTGTGGCGTAAACGAACAGCCGTTTTGCACTGTGCACTATGCTTTTGAGTAAACCAAAAGTCGTTTTGCACTGTGCGCTGTGCTCTGGCGTAAACCAACAGCCGTTTTGCACTGTGCGCTGTGCTCTGGCGTAAACCAACAGCCCTTTTGCACTGTGCGCTGTGCTCTGGCATAAACC
This sequence comes from Xylota segnis, assembly GCA_963583995.1. NCBI lineage: Eukaryota > Metazoa > Arthropoda > Insecta > Diptera > Syrphidae > Xylota > Xylota segnis. The sequence goes on from OY757237.1 coordinate 85,232,333, forward strand.
AACAGCCGTTTTGCACTGTGCACTATGCTTTTGAGTAAACCAACAGTCGTTTTGCATTGTGCACTATGCTTTTGCCTAAACCAACAGTCGTTTTGCACTGTGCGCTGTGCTCTGGCGTAAACCAACAGCCGTTTTGCACTGTGCGCTGTGCTCTGGCATAAACGAACAGCCGTTTTGCATTGTGCACTATGCTTTTGAGTAAACCAACAGTCGTTTTGCACTGTGCGCTGTGCTCTTGCGTAAACCCACAGCCGTTTTGCACTGTGCGCTGTGCTCTGGCATAAACGAACAGCCGTTTTGCACTGTGCACTATGCTTTTGAGTAAACCAACAGTCGTTTTGCACTGTGCGCTGTGCTCTGGCGTAAACCAACCGCCGTTTTGCACTGTGCGCTGTGCTCTGGCGTAAACCAACAGCCGTTTTGCACTGTGCGCTGTGCTCTGGCATAAACGAACAGCCGTTTTGCACTGTGCACTATGCTTTTGAGTAACCCAACAGTCGTTTTGCACTGTGCACTATGCTTTTGCGTAAACCAAAAGTCGTTTTGCACTGTGCGCTGTGCTCTGGCGTAAGCCAACAGCCGTTTTGCACTGTGCGCTGTGCTCTGGCGTAAACCAACAGCCGTTTTGCACTGTGCGCTGTGCTCTAGCATAAACCAACAGCCGTTTTGCACTGTGCACTATGATTTTGAGTAAACCAACAGTCGTTTTGCATTGTGCACTATGCTTTTGCGTAAACCAATAGTCGTTTTGCACTGTGCGCTGTGCTCTGGCGTAAACCAACAGCCCTTTTGCACTGTGCTCTGTGCTCTGGCGTAAACCAACAGTCGTTTTGCACCGTGCACTATGCTTTTGAGTAAACCAACAGTTGTTTTGCACTGTACACTATGCTTTTGCGTAAACCAGCAGTCGTTTTACACTGTGCACTATGCTTTTAAGTAAACCAACAGTCGTTTTGCATTGTGCACTATGCTTTTGCCTAAACCAACAGTCGTTTTGCACTGTGCGCTGTGCTCTGGCGTAAACCAACAGCCGTTTTGCACTGTGCGCTGTGCTCTGGCGTAAACCAACAGCCGTTTTGCACTGTGCACTATGCTTTTGAGTAAACCAACAGTTGTTTTGCACTGTACACTATGCTTTTGCGTAAACCAGCAGTCGTTTTGCACTGTGCGCTGTGCTCTGGCGTAAACCAACAACCGTTTTGCACTGTGCTCTGTGCTCTGGCATAAACCAACAGCCGGTTTGCACTGTACACTATGCTTTTGCGTAAACCAGCAGTCGTTTTACACTGTGCACTATGCTTTTAAGTAAACCAACAGTCGTTTTGCATTGTGCACTATGCTTTTGCCTAAACCAACAGTCGTTTTGCACTGTGCGCTGTGCTCTGGCGTAAACCAACAGCCGTTTTGCACTGTGCGCTGTGCTCTGGCGTAAACCAACAGCCGTTTTGCACTGTGCGCTGTGCTCTGGCATAAACGAACAGCCGTTTTGCACTGTGCACTATGCTTTTGAGTAAACCAACAGTCGTTTTGCACTGTGCGCTGTGCTCTGGCGTAAACCAATAGCCGTTTTGCACTGTGCGCTGTGCTCTGGCGTAAACCAACAGCCGTTTTGCACTGTGCGCTGTGCTCTGGCATAAACCAACAGCCGTTTTGCAGTGTGCACTATGCTTTTGAGTAAACCAACAGTCGTTTTGCACTGTGCGCTGTGCTCTGTCGTAAACCAACAGCCGTTTTGCACTGTGCGCTGTGCTCTGGCATAAACCAACAGCCGTTTTGCACTGTGCACTATGCTTTTGAGTAAACCAACAGTCGTTTTGCATTGTGCACTATGCTTTTGCCTAAACCAGCAGTCGTTTTGCACTGTGCGCTGTGCTTTGGCGTAAACCAACAGCCGTTTTGCACTGTGCGCTGTGCTCTAGCATAAACGAACAGCCGTTTTGCACTGTGCACTATGCTTTTGAGTAAACCAACAGTCGTTTTGCATTGTGCACTATGCTTTTGCCTAAACCAACAGTCGTTTTGCACTGTGCGCTGTGCTCTGGCGTAAACCAACAGCCGTTTTGCACTGTGCGCTGTGCTCTGGCGTAAACCAACAGTCGTTTTGCACTGTGCGCTGTGCTCTGGCGTAAACCAACAGTCGTTTTGCACTGTGCGCTATGCTTTGTCGTAAACCAACAGTCGTTTTGCATTGTGCACTATGCTCTTGCCTAAACCAACAGTCGTTTTGCACTGTGCGCTGTGCTCTGGCGTAAACCAACAGTCGTTTTGCACTGTGCGCTGTGCTCTGGCGTAAACCAACAGCCGTTTTGCACTGTGCGCTGTGCTCTGGCATAAACGAAAAGCTGTTTTGCACTGTGCACTATGCTTTTGAGTAAACCAACAGTCGTCTTGCACTGTGCGCTGTGCTCTGGCGTAAACCAACAGCCGTTTTGCACTGTGCGCTGTGCTCCGGCGTAAACCAACAGCCGTTTTGCACTGTGCGCTGTGCTCTGGCATAAACGAACAGCCGTTTTGCACTGTGCACTATGCTTTTGAGTAAACCGACAGTCGATTTGCACTGTGCGCTGTGCTCTGGCGTAAACCAACAGCCGTTTTGCACTGTGCGCTGTGCTTTTGCCTAAACCAACAGTCGTTTTGCACTGTGCGCTGTGCTCTGGCGTAAACCAACAGCCGTTTTGCACTGTGCACTATGCTTTTGAGTAAACCAACAGTCGTTTTGCATTGTGCACTATGCTTTTGCCTAAACCAACAGTCGTTTTGCACTGTGCGCTGTGCTCTGGCGTAAACCAACAGCCGTTTTGCACTGTGCGCTGTGCTCTGGCATAAACGAACAGCCGTTTTGCACTGTGCGCTGTGCTCTGGCGTAAACCAACAGCCGTTTTGCACTGTGCGCTGTGCTCTGGCATAAACGAACAGCCGTTTTGCACTGTGCGCTGTGCTCTGGCGTAAACCAGCAGTCGTTTTACACTGTGCACTATGCTTTTAAGTAAACCAAAAGTCGTTTTGCACTGTGCGCTGTGCTGTGGCGTAAACGAACAGCCGTTTTGCACTGTGCACTATGCTTTTGAGTAAACCAAAAGTCGTTTTGCACTGTGCGCTGTGCTCTGGCGTAAACCAACAGCCGTTTTGCACTGTGCGCTGTGCTCTGGCGTAAACCAACAGCCCTTTTGCACTGTGCGCTGTGCTCTGGCGTAAACCAACAGCCGTTTTGCACTGTGCACTATGCTTTTGAGTAAACCAACAGTCGTTTTGCATTGTGCACTATGCTTTTGCCTAAACCAACAGTCGTTTTGCACTGTGCGCTGTGCTCTGGCGTAAACCAACAGCCGTTTTGCACTGTGCGCTGTGCTCTGGCATAAACGAACAGCCGTTTTGCATTGTGCACTATGCTTTTGAGTAAACCAACAGTCGTTTTGCACTGTGCGCTGTGCTCTTGCGTAAACCCACAGCCGTTTTGCACTGTGCGCTGTGCTCTGGCATAAACGACCAGCCGTTTTGCACTGTGCACTATGCTTTTGAGTAAACCAACAGTCGTTTTGCACTGTGCGCTGTGCTCTGGCGTAAACCAACCGCCGTTTTGCACTGTGCGCTGTGCTCTGGCGTAAACCAACAGCCGTTTTGCACTGTGCGCTGTGCTCTGGCATAAACGAACAGCCGTTTTGCACTGTGCACTATGCTTTTGAGTAAGCCAACAGTCGTTTTGCACTGTGCACTATGCTTTTGCGTAAACCAAAAGTCGTTTTGCACTGTGCGCTGTGCTCTGGCGTAAACCAACAGCCGTTTTGCACTGTGCGCTGTGCTCTGGCGTAAACCAACAGCCGTTTTGCACTGTGCGCTGTGCTCTGGCATAAACCAACAGCCGTTTTGCACTGTGCACTATGCTTTTGAGTAAACCAACAGTCGTTTTGCATTGTGCACTATGCTTTTGCGTAAACCAATAGTCGTTTTGCACTGTGCGCTGTGCTCTGGCGTAAACCAACAGCCCTTTTGCACTGTGCTCTGTGCTCTGGCGTAAACCAACAGTCGTTTTGCACCGTGCACTATGCTTTTGAGTAAACCAACAGTTGTTTTGCACTGTACACTATGCTTTTGCGTAAACCAGCAGTCGTTTTACACTGTGCACTATGCTTTTAAGTAAACCAACAGTCGTTTTGCATTGTGCACTATGCTTTTGCCTAAACCAACAGTCGTTTTGCACTGTGCGCTGTGCTCTGGCGTAAACCAACAGCCGTTTTGCACTGTGCGCTGTGCTCTGGCGTAAACCAACAGCCGTTTTGCACTGTGCACTATGCTTTTGAGTAAACCAACAGTTGTTTTGCACTGTACACTATGCTTTTGCGTAAACCAGCAGTCGTTTTGCACTGTGCGCTGTGCTCTGGCGTAAACCAACAACCGTTTTGCACTGTGCTCTGTGCTCTGGCATAAACCAACAGCCGGTTTGCACTGTACACTATGCTTTTGCGTAAACCAGCAGTCGTTTTACACTGTGCACTATGCTTTTAAGTAAACCAACAGTCGTTTTGCATTGTGCACTATGCTTTTGCCTAAACCAACAGTCGTTTTGCACTGTGCGCTGTGCTCTGGCGTAAACCAACAGCCGTTTTGCACTGTGCGCTGTGCTCTGGCGTAAACCAACAGCCGTTTTGCACTGTGCGCTGTGCTCTGGCATAAACGAACAGCCGTTTTGCACTGTGCACTATGCTTTTGAGTAAACCAACAGTCGTTTTGCACTGTGCGCTGTGCTCTGTCGTAAACCAACAGCCGTTTTGCACTGTGCGCTGTGCTCTGGCATAAACCAACAGCCGTTTTGCAGTGTGCACTATGCTTTTGAGTAAACCAACAGTCGTTTTGCACTGTGCGCTGTGCTCTGGCGTAAACCAACAGCCGTTTTGCACTGTGCGCTGTGCTCTGGCGTAAACCAACAGCCGTTTTGCACTGTGCGCTGTGCTCTGGCATAAACCAACAGCCGTTTTGCAGTGTGCACTATGCTTTTGAGTAAACCAACAGTCGTTTTGCACTGTGCGCTGTGCTCTGTCGTAAACCAACAGCCGTTTTGCACTGTGCGCTGTGCTCTGGCATAAATCAACAGCCGTTTTGCACTGTGCACTATGCTTTTGAGTAAACCAACAGTCGTTTTGCATTGTGCACTATGCTTTTGCCTAAACCTGTGCGCTGTGCTCTGGCGTAAACCAACAGCCGTTTTGCACTGTGCGCTGTGCTCTGGCGTAAACCAACAGCCGTTTTGCACTGTGCACTATGCTTTTGAGTAAACCAACAGTTGTTTTGCACTGTACACTATGCTTTTGCGTAAACCAGCAGTCGTTTTGCACTGTGCGCTGTGCTCTGGCGTAAACCAACAACCGTTTTGCACTGTGCTCTGTGCTCTGGCATAAACCAACAGCCGGTTTGCACTGTACACTATGCTTTTGCGTAAACCAGCAGCCGTTTTGCACTGTGCACTATGCTTTTGAATAAACCAACAGTTGTTTTGCACTGTACACTATGCTTTTGCGTAAACCAGCAGTCGTTTTGCACTGTGCGCTGTGCTCTGGCGTAAACCAACAACCGTTTTGCACTGTGCGCTGTGCTCTGGCGTAAACCAACAGCCGTTTTGCAGTGTGCACTATGCTTTTGAGTAAACCAACAGTCGTTTTGCACTGTGCGCTGTGCTCTGGCGTAAACCAACAGCCGTTTTGCACTGTGCGCTGTGCTCTGGCGTAAACCAACAGCCGTTTTGCACTGTGCGCTGTGCTCTGGCATAAACCAACAGCCGTTTTGCAGTGTGCACTATGCTTTTGAGTAAACCAACAGTCGTTTTGCACTGTGCGCTGTGCTCTGTCGTAAACCAACAGCCGTTTTGCACTGTGCGCTGTGCTCTGGCATAAACCAACAGCCGTTTTGCACTGTGCACTATGCTTTTGAGTAAACCAACAGTCGTTTTGCATTGTGCACTATGCTTTTGCCTAAACCAGCAGTCGTTTTGCACTGTGCGCTGTGCTTTGGCGTAAACCAACAGCCGTTTTGCACTGTGCGCTGTGCTCTAGCATAAACGAACAGCCGTTTTGCACTGTGCACTATGCTTTTGAGTAAACCAACAGTCGTTTTGCATTGTGTACTATGCTTTTGCCTAAACCAACAGTCGTTTTGCACTGTGCGCTGTGCTCTGGCGTAAACCAACAGCCGTTTTGCACTGTGCGCTGTGCTCTGGCGTAAACCAACAGCCGTTTTGCAGTGTGCACTATGCTTTTGAGTAAACCAACAGTCGTTTTGCACTGTGCGCTGTGCTCTGGCGTAAACCAACAGCCGTTTTGCACTGTGCGCTGTGCTCTGGCATAAACCAACAGCCGTTTTGCAGTGTGCACTATGCTTTTGAGTAAACCAACAGTCGTTTTGCACTGTGCGCTGTGCTCTGGCGTAAACCAACAGCCGTTTTGCACTGTGCGCTGTGCTCTGGCGTAAACCAACAGCCGTTTTGCACTGTGCGCTGTGCTCTGGCATAAACCAACAGCCGTTTTGCAGTGTGCACTATGCTTTTGAGTAAACCAACAGTCGTTTTGCACTGTGCGCTGTGCTCTGTCGTAAACCAACAGCCGTTTTGCACTGTGCGCTGTGCTCTGGCATAAACCAACAGCCGTTTTGCACTGTGCACTATGCTTTTGAGTAAACCAACAGTCGTTTTGCATTGTGCACTATGCTTTTGCCTAAACCAGCAGTCGTTTTGCACTGTGCGCTGTGCTTTGGCGTAAACCAACAGCCGTTTTGCACTGTGCGCTGTGCTCTAGCATAAACGAACAGCCGTTTTGCACTGTGCACTATGCTTTTGAGTAAACCAACAGTCGTTTTGCATTGTGCACTATGCTTTTGCCTAAACCAACAGTCGTTTTGCACTGTGCGCTGTGCTCTGGCGTAAACCAACAGTCGTTTTGCACTGTGCGCTGTGCTCTGGCGTAAACCAACAGTCGTTTTGCACTGTGCGCTATGCTTTGTCGTAAACCAACAGTCGTTTTGCATTGTGCACTATGCTCTTGCCTAAACCAACAGTCGTTTTGCACTGTGCGCTGTGCTCTGGCGTTAACCAACAGCCGTTTTGCACTGTGCGCTGTGCTCTGGCGTAAACCAACAGTCGTTTTGCACTGTGCGCTGTGCTCTGGCGTAAACCAACAGCCGTTTTGCACTGTGCGCTGTGCTCTGGCATAAACGAACAGCTGTTTTGCACTGTGCACTATGCTTTTGAGTAAACCAACAGTCGTCTTGCACTGTGCGCTGTGCTCTGGCGTAAACCAACAGCCGTTTTGCACTGTGCGCTGTGCTCCGGCGTAAACCAACAGCCGTTTTGCACTGTGCGCTGTGCTCTGGCATAAACGAACAGCCGTTTTGCACTGTGCACTATGCTTTTGAGTAAACCAACAGTCGTTTTGCACTGTGCGCTGTGCTCTGGCGTAAACCAACAGCCGTTTTGCACTGTGCGCTATGCTTTTGCCTAAACCAACAGTCGTTTTGCACTGTGCGCTGTGCTCTGGCGTAAACCAACAGCCGTTTTGCACTGTGCGCTGTGCTCTGGCATAAACGAACAGCCGTTTTGCACTGTGCACTATGCTTTTGAGTAAACCAACAGTCGCTTTGCACTGTGCGCTGTGCTCTGGCGTAAACCAACAGTCGTTTTGCACTGTGCGCTATGCTTTGGCGTAAACCAGCAGTCGTTTTACACTGTGCACTATGCTTTTAAGTAAACCAAAAGTCGTTTTGCACTGTGCGCTGTGCTGTGGCATAAACCAACAGCCGTTTTGCACTGTGCACTATGCTTTTGAGTAAACCAACAGTCGTTTTGCATTGTGCACTATGCTTTTGCCTAAACCAACAGTCGTTTTGCACTGTGCGCTGTGCTCTTGCGTAAACCCACAGCCGTTTTGCACTGTGCGTTGTGCTCTGGCATAAACGAACAGCCGTTTTGCATTGTGCACTATGCTTTTGAGTAAACCAACAGTCGTTTTGCACTGTGCGCTGTGCTCTTGCGTAAACCCACAGCCGTTTTGCACTGTGCGCTGTGCTCTGGCATAAACGAACAGCCGTTTTGCACTGTGCACTATGCTTTTGAGTAAACCAACAGTCGTTTTGCACTGTGCGCTGTGCTCTGGCGTAAACCAACCGCCGTTTTGCACTGTGCGCTGTGCTCTGGCGTAAACCAACAGCCGTTTTGCACTGTGCGCTGTGCTCTGGCATAAACGAACAGCCGTTTTGCACTGTGCACTATGCTTTTGAGTAAGCCAACAGTCGTTTTGCACTGTGCACTATGCTTTTGCGTAAACCAAAAGTCGTTTTGCACTGTGCGCTGTGCTCTGGCGTAAACCAACAGCCGTTTTGCACTGTGCGCTGTGCTCTGGCGTAAACCAACAGCCGTTTTGCACTGTGCGCTGTGCTCTGGCATAAACCAACAGCCGTTTTGCACTGTGCACTATGCTTTTGAGTAAACCAACAGTCGTTTTGCATTGTGCACTATGCTTTTGCCTAAACCAACAGTCGTTTTGTACTGTGCGCTGTGCTCTGGCGTAAACCAACAGCCGTTTTGCACTGTGCGCTGTGCTCTGGCGTAAACCAACAGCCGTTTTGCACTGTGCACTATGCTTTTGAGTAAACCAACAGTTGTTTTGCACTGTACACTATGCTTTTGCGTAAACCAGCAGTCGTTTTGCACTGTGCGCTGTGCTCTGGCGTAAACCAACAACCGTTTTGCACTGTGCTCTGTGCTCTGGCATAAACCAACAGCCGTTTTGCACTGTACACTATGCTTTTGCGTAAACCAGCAGTCGTTTTACACTGTGCACTATGCTTTTAAGTAAACCAACAGTCGTTTTGCATTGTGCACTATGCTTTTGCCTAAACCAACAGTCGTTTTGCACTGTGCGCTGTGCTCTGGCGTAAACCAACAGCCGTTTTGCACTGTGCGCTGTGCTCTGGCGTAAACCAACAGCCGTTTTGCACTGTGCGCTGTGCTCTGGCATAAACGAACAGCCGTTTTGCACTGTGCACTATGCTTTTGAGTAAACCAACAGTCGTTTTGCACTGTGCGCTGTGCTCTGGCGTAAACCAATAGCCGTTTTGCACTGTTCGCTGTGCTCTGGCGTAAACCAACAGCCGTTTTGCACTGTGCGCTGTGCTCTGGCATAAACCAACAGCCGTTTTGCAGTGTGCACTATGCTTTTGAGTAAACCAACAGTCGTTTTGCACTGTGCGCTGTGCTCTGTCGTAAACCAACAGCCGTTTTGCACTGTGCGCTGTGCTCTGGCATAAACCAACAGCCGTTTTGCACTGTGCACTATGCTTTTGAGTAAACCAACAGTCGTTTTGCATTGTGCACTATGCTTTTGCCTAAACCAACGGTCGTTTTGCACTGTGCGCTGTGCTTTGGCGTAAACCAACAGCCGTTTTGCACTGTGCGCTGTGCTCTAGCATAAACGAACAGCCGTTTTGCACTGTGCACTATGCTTTTGAGTAAACCAACAGTCGTTTTGCATTGTGCACTATGCTTTTGCCTAAACCAACAGTCGTTTTGCACTGTGCGCTGTGCTCTGGCGTAAACCAACAGCCGTTTTGCACTGTGCGCTGTGCTCTGGCGTAAACCAACAGTCGTTTTGCACTGTGCGCTGTGCTCTGGCGTAAACCAACAGTCGTTTTGCACTGTGCGCTATGCTTTGTCGTAAACCAACAGTCGTTTTGCATTGTGCACTATGCTTTTGCCTAAACCAACAGTCGTTTTGCACTGTGCGCTGTGCTCTGGCGTTAACCAACAGCCGTTTTGCACTGTGCGCTGTGCTCTGGCGTAAACCAACAGTCGTTTTGCACTGTGCGCTGTGCTCTGGCGTAAACCAACAGCCGTTTTGCACTGTGCGCTGTGCTCTGGCATAAACGAACAGCTGTTTTGCACTGTGCACTATGCTTTTGAGTAAACCAACAGTCGTCTTGCACTGTGCGCTGTGCTCTGGCGTAAACCAACAGCCGTTTTGCACTGTGCGCTGTGCTCCGGCGTAAACCAACAACGTTTTGCACTGTGCACTATGCTTTTGAGTAAACCAAAAGTCGTTTTGCACTGTGCGCTGTGCTGTGGCGTAAACCAACAGCCGTTTTGCACTGTGCGCTGTGCTCTGGCGTAAACCAACAGCCCTTTTGCACTGTGCGCTGTGCTCTGGCATAAACCAACAGCCGTTTTGCACTGTGCACTATGCTTTTGAGTAAACCAACAGTCGTTTTGCATTGTGCACTATGCTTTTGCCTAAACCAACAGTCGTTTTGCACTGTGCGCTGTGCTCTGGCGTAAACCAACAGCCGTTTTGCACTGTGCGCTGTGCTCTGGCATAAACGAACAGCCGTTTTGCATTGTGCACTATGCTTTTGAGTAAACCAACAGTCGTTTTGCACTGTGCGCTGTGCTCTTGCGTAAACCCACAGCCGTTTTGCACTGTGCGCTGTGCTCTGGCATAAACAGCCGTTTTGCACTGTGCACTATGCTTTTGAGTAAACCAACAGTCGTTTTGCATTGTGCACTATGCTTTTGCCTAAACCAACAGTCGTTTTGCACTGTGCGCTGTGCTCTGGCGTAAACCAACAGCCGTTTTGCACTGTGCGCTGTGCTCTGGCATAAACGAACAGCCGTTTTGCACTGTGCACTATGCTTTTGAGTAAACCAACAGTCGTTTTGCACTGTGCGCTGTGCTCTGGCGTAAACCAACAGCCGTTTTGCACTGTGCGCTGTGCTCTGGCGTAAACCAACAGCCGTTTTGCACTGTGCGCTGTGCTCTGGCATAAACGAACAGCCGTTTTGCACTGTGCACTATGCTTTTGCCTAAACCAACAGTCGTTTTGCACTGTGCGCTGTGCTCTGGCGTAAACCAACAGCCGTTTTGCACTGTGCGCTGTGCTCTGGCATAAACGAACAGCCGTTTTGCACTGTGCACTATGCTTTTGAGTAAACCAACAGTCGTTTTGCACTGTGCGCTGTGCTCTGGCGTAAACCAACAGCCGTTTTGCACTGTGCGCTGTGCTCTGGCGTAAACCAACAGCCGTTTTGCACTGTGCGCTGTGCTCTGGCATAAACGAACAGCCGTTTTGCACTGTGCACTATGCTTTTGCGTAAACCAACAGTCGTTTTGCACTGTGCGCTGTGCTCTGGCGTAAACCAACAGCCGTTTTGCACTGTGCGCTGTGCTCTGGCGTAAACCAACAGCCGTTTTGTACTGTGCGCTGTGCTCTGGCATAAACCAACAGCCGTTTTGCACTGTGCACTATGCTTTTGCCTAAACCAACAGCCGTTTTGCACTGTGCGCTGTGCTCCGGCGTAAACCAACAGCCGTTTTGCACTGTGCGCTGTGCTCTGGCATAAACGAACAGCCGTTTTGCACTGTGCACTATGCTTTTGAGTAAACCAACAGTCGTTTTGCATTGTGCACTATGCTTTTGCCTAAACCAACAGTCGTTTTGCACTGTGCGCTGTGCTCTGGCGTAAACCAACAGCCGTTTTGCACTGTGCGCTGTGCTCTGGCATAAACGAACAGCCGTTTTGCACTGTGCACCATGTTTTTGAGTAAACCAACAGTCGTTTTGCACTGTGCGCTGTGCTCTGGCGTAAACCAACAGCCGTTTTGCACTGTGCGCTGTGCTCTGGCGTAAACCAACAGCCGTTTTGTACTGTGCGCTGTGCTGTGGCGTAAACCAACAGTCGTTTTGCACTGTGCGCTATGCTTTGTCGTAAACCAACAGTCGTTTTGCATTGTGCACTATGCTTTTGCCTAAACCAACAGTCGTTTTGCACTGTGCGCTGTGCTCTGGCGTTAACCAACAGCCGTTTTGCACTGTGCACTGTGCTCTGGCGTAAACCAACAGTCGTTTTGCACTGTGCGCTGTGCTCTGGCGTAAACCAACAGCCGTTTTGCACTGTGCGCTGTGCTCTGGCATAAACGAACAGCTGTTTTGCACTGTGCACTATGCTTTTGAGTAAACCAACAGTCGTCTTGCACTGTGCGCTGTGCTCTGGCGTAAACCAACAGCCGTTTTGCACTGTGCGCTGTGCTCCGGCGTAAACCAACAGCCGTTTTGCACTGTGCGCTGTGCTCTGGCATAAACGAACAGCCGTTTTGCACTGTGCACTATGCTTTTGAGTAAACCAACAGTCGTTTTGCATTGTGCACTATGCTTTTGCCTAAACCAACAGTCGTTTTGCACTGTGCGCTGTGCTCTGGCGTAAACCAACAGCTGTTTTGCACTGTGCGCTGTGCTCTGGCATAAACGAACAGCCGTTTTGCACTGTGCACTATGCTTTTGAGTAAACCAACAGTCGTTTTGCATTGTGCACTATGCTTTTGCCTAAACCAACAGTCGTTTTGCACTGTGCGCTGTGCTCTGGCGTAAACCAACAGCCGTTTTGCACTGTGCGCTGTGCTCTGGCATAAACGAACAGCCGTTTTGCACTGTGCGCTGTGCTCTGGCGTAAACCAACAGCCGTTTTGCACTGTGCGCTGTGCTCTGGCATAAACGAACAGCCGTTTTGCACTGTGCGCTGTGCTCTGGCGTAAACCAGCAGTCGTTTTACACTGTGCACTATGCTTTTAAGTAAACCAAAAGTCGTTTTGCACTGTGCGCTGTGCTGTGGCGTAAACGAACAGCCGTTTTGCACTGTGCACTATGCTTTTGAGTAAACCAAAAGTCGTTTTGCACTGTGCGCTGTGCTCTGGCGTAAACCAACAGCCGTTTTGCACTGTGCGCTGTGCTCTGGCGTAAACCAACAGCCCTTTTGCACTGTGCGCTGTGCTCTGGCATAAACCAACAGCCGTTTTGCACTGTGCACTATGCTTTTGAGTAAACCAACAGTCGTTTTGCATTGTGCACTATGCTTTTGCCTAAACCAACAGTCGTTTTGCACTGTGCGCTGTGCTCTGGCGTAAACCAACAGCCGTTTTGCACTGTGCGCTGTGCTCTGGCATAAACGAACAGCCGTTTTGCATTGTGCACTATGCTTTTGAGTAAACCAACAGTCGTTTTGCACTGTGCGCTGTGCTCTTGCGTAAACCCACAGCCGTTTTGCACTGTGCGCTGTGCTCTGGCATAAACGAACAGCCGTTTTGCACTGTGCACTATGCTTTTGAGTAAACCAACAGTCGTTTTGCACTGTGCGCTGTGCTCTGGCGTAAACCAACCGCCGTTTTGCACTGTGCGCTGTGCTCTGGCGTAAACCAACAGCCGTTTTGCACTGTGCGCTGTGCTCTGGCATAAACGAACAGCCGTTTTGCACTGTGCACTATGCTTTTGAGTAAGCCAACAGTCGTTTTGCACTGTGCACTATGCTTTTGCGTAAACCAAAAGTCGTTTTGCACTGTGCGCTGTGCTCTGGCGTAAACCAACAGCCGTTTTGCACTGTGCGCTGTGCTCTGGCGTAAACCAACAGCCGTTTTGCACTGTGCGCTGTGCTCTGGCATAAACGAACAGCTGTTTTGCACTGTGCACTATGCTTTTGAGTAAACCAACAGTCGTCTTGCACTGTGCGCTGTGCTCTGGCGTAAACCAACAGCCGTTTTGCACTGTGCGCTGTGCTCCGGCGTAAACCAACAACGTTTTGCACTGTGCACTATGCTTTTGAGTAAACCAAAAGTCGTTTTGCACTGTGCGCTGTGCTCTGGCGTAAACCAACAGCCGTCTTGCACTGTGCGCTGTGCTCTGGCGTAAACCAACAGCCCTTTTGCACTGTGCGCTGTGCTCTGGCATAAACCAACAGCCGTTTTGCACTGTGCACTATGCTTTTGAGTAAACCAACAGTCGTTTTGCATTGTGCACTATGCTTTTGCCTAAACCAACAGTCGTTTTGCACTGTGCGCTGTGCTCTGGCGTAAACCAACAGCCGTTTTGCACTGTGCGCTGTGCTCTGGCATAAACGAACAGCCGTTTTGCATTGTGCACTATGCTTTTGAGTAAACCAACAGTCGTTTTGCACTGTGCGCTGTGCTCTTGCGTAAACCCACAGCCGTTTTGCACTGTGCGCTGTGCTCTGGCATAAACAGCCGTTTTGCACTGTGCACTATGCTTTTGAGTAAACCAACAGTCGTTTTGCATTGTGCACTATGCTTTTGCCTAAACCAACAGTCGTTTTGCACTGTGCGCTGTGCTCTGGCGTAAACCAACAGCCGTTTTGCACTGTGCGCTGTGCTCTGGCATAAACGAACAGCCGTTTTGCACTGTGCACTATGCTTTTGAGTAAACCAACAGTCGTTTTGCACTGTGCGCTGTGCTCTGGCGTAAACCAACAGCCGTTTTGCACTGTGCGCTGTGCTCTGGCGTAAACCAACAGCCGTTTTGCACTGTGCGCTGTGCTCTGGCATAAACGAACAGCCGTTTTGCACTGTGCACTATGCTTTTGCCTAAACCAACAGTCGTTTTGCACTGTGCGCTGTGCTCTGGCGTAAACCAACAGCCGTTTTGCACTGTGCGCTGTGCTCTGGCATAAACGAACAGCCGTTTTGCACTGTGCACTATGCTTTTGAGTAAACCAACAGTCGTTTTGCACTGTGCGCTGTGCTCTGGCGTAAACCAACAGCCGTTTTGCACTGTGCGCTGTGCTCTGGCGTAAACCAACAGCCGTTTTGCACTGTGCGCTGTGCTCTGGCATAAACGAACAGCCGTTTTGCACTGTGCACTATGCTTTTGCGTAAACCAACAGTCGTTTTGCACTGTGCGCTGTGCTCTGGCGTAAACCAACAGCCGTTTTGCACTGTGCGCTGTGCTCTGGCGTAAACCAACAGCCGTTTTGTACTGTGCGCTGTGCTCTGGCATAAACCAACAGCCGTTTTGCACTGTGCACTATGCTTTTGCCTAAACCAACAGCCGTTTTGCACTGTGCGCTGTGCTCCGGCGTAAACCAACAGCCGTTTTGCACTGTGCGCTGTGCTCTGGCATAAACGAACAGCCGTTTTGCACTGTGCACTATGCTTTTGAGTAAACCAACAGTCGTTTTGCATTGTGCACTATGCTTTTGCCTAAACCAACAGTCGATTTGCACTGTGCGCTGTGCTCTGGCGTAAACCAACAGCCGTTTTGCACTGTGCGCTGTGCTCTGGCATAAACGAACAGCCGTTTTGCACTGTGCACCATGCTTTTGAGTAAACCAACAGTCGTTTTGCACTGTGCGCTGTGCTCTGGCGTAAACCAACAGCCGTTTTGCACTGTGCGCTGTGCTCTGGCGTAAACCAACAGCCGTTTTGTACTGTGCGCTGTGCTCTGGCGTAAACCAACAGTCGTTTTGCACTGTGCGCTATGCTTTGTCGTAAACCAACAGTCGTTTTGCATTGTGCACTATGCTTTTGCCTAAACCAACAGTCGTTTTGCACTGTGCGCTGTGCTCTGGCGTTAACCAACAGCCGTTTTGCACTGTGCACTGTGCTCTGGCGTAAACCAACAGTCGTTTTGCACTGTGCGCTGTGCTCTGGCGTAAACCAACAGCCGTTTTGCACTGTGCGCTGTGCTCTGGCATAAACGAACAGCTGTTTTGCACTGTGCACTATGCTTTTGAGTAAACCAACAGTCGTCTTGCACTGTGCGCTGTGCTCTGGCGTAAACCAACAGCCGTTTTGCACTGTGCGCTGTGCTCCGGCGTAAACCAACAGCCGTTTTGCACTGTGCGCTGTGCTCTGGCATAAACGAACAGCCGTTTTGCACTGTGCACTATGCTTTTGAGTAAACCAACAGTCGTTTTGCATTGTGCACTATGCTTTTGCCTAAACCAACAGTCGTTTTGCACTGTGCGCTGTGCTCTGGCGTAAACCAACAGCTGTTTTGCACTGTGCGCTGTGCTCTGGCATAAACGAACAGCCGTTTTGCACTGTGCACTATGCTTTTGAGTAAACCAACAGTCGTTTTGCATTGTGCACTATGCTTTTGCCTAAACCAACAGTCGTTTTGCACTGTGCGCTGTGCTCTGGCGTAAACCAACAGCCGTTTTGCACTGTGCGCTGTGCTCTGGCATAAACGAACAGCCGTTTTGCACTGTGCGCTGTGCTCTGGCGTAAACCAACAGCCGTTTTGCACTGTGCGCTGTGCTCTGGCATAAACGAACAGCCGTTTTGCACTGTGCGCTGTGCTCTGGCGTAAACCAGCAGTCGTTTTACACTGTGCACTATGCTTTTAAGTAAACCAAAAGTCGTTTTGCACTGTGCGCTGTGCTGTGGCGTAAACGAACAGCCGTTTTGCACTGTGCACTATGCTTTTGAGTAAACCAAAAGTCGTTTTGCACTGTGCGCTGTGCTCTGGCGTAAACCAACAGCCGTTTTGCACTGTGCGCTGTGCTCTGGCGTAAACCAACAGCCCTTTTGCACTGTGCGCTGTGCTCTGGCATAAACCAACAGCCGTTTTGCACTGTGCACTATGCTTTTGAGTAAACCAACAGTCGTTTTGCATTGTGCACTATGCTTTTGCCTAAACCAACAGTCGTTTTGCACTGTGCGCTGTGCTCTGGCGTAAACCAACAGCCGTTTTGCACTGTGCGCTGTGCTCTGGCATAAACGAACAGCCGTTTTGCATTGTGCACTATGCTTTTGAGTAAACCAACAGTCGTTTTGCACTGTGCGCTGTGCTCTTGCGTAAACCCACAGCCGTTTTGCACTGTGCGCTGTGCTCTGGCATAAACGAACAGCCGTTTTGCACTGTGCACTATGCTTTTGAGTAAACCAACAGTCGTTTTGCACTGTGCGCTGTGCTCTGGCGTAAACCAACCGCCGTTTTGCACTGTGCGCTGTGCTCTGGCGTAAACCAACAGCCGTTTTGCACTGTGCGCTGTGCTCTGGCATAAACGAACAGCCGTTTTGCACTGTGCACTATGCTTTTGAGTAAGCCAACAGTCGTTTTGCACTGTGCACTATGCTTTTGCGTAAACCAAAAGTCGTTTTGCACTGTGCGCTGTGCTCTGGCGTAAACCAACAGCCGTTTTGCACTGTGCGCTGTGCTCTGGCGTAAACCAACAGCCGTTTTGCACTGTGCGCTGTGCTCTGGCATAAACCAACAGCCGTTTTGCACTGTGCACTATGCTTTTGAGTAAACCAACAGTCGTTTTGCATTGTGCACTATGCTTTTGCGTAAACCAATAGTCGTTTTGCACTGTGCGCTGTGCTCTGGCGTAAACCAACAGCCCTTTTGCACTGTGCTCTGTGCTCTGGCGTAAACCAACAGTCGTTTTGCACCGTGCACTATGCTTTTGAGTAAACCAACAGTTGTTTTGCACTGTACACTATGCTTTTGCGTAAACCAGCAGTCGTTTTACACTGTGCACTATGCTTTTAAGTAAACCAACAGTCGTTTTGCATTGTGCACTATGCTTTTGCCTAAACCAACAGTCGTTTTGCACTGTGCGCTGTGCTCTGGCGTAAACCAACAGCCGTTTTGCACTGTGCGCTGTGCTCTGGCGTAAACCAACAGCCGTTTTGCACTGTGCACTATGCTTTTGAGTAAACCAGCAGTTGTTTTGCACTGTACACTATGCTTTTGCGTAAACCAGCAGTCGTTTTGCACTGTGCGCTGTGCTCTGGCGTAAACCAACAACCGTTTTGCACTGTGCTCTGTGCTCTGGCATAAACCAACAGCCGGTTTGCACTGTACACTATGCTTTTGCGTAAACCAGCAGTCGTTTTACACTGTGCACTATGCTTTTAAGTAAACCAACAGTCGTTTTGCATTGTGCACTATGCTTTTGCCTAAACCAACAGTCGTTTTGCACTGTGCGCTGTGCTCTGGCGTAAACCAACAGCCGTTTTGCACTGTGCGCTGTGCTCTGGCGTAAACCAACAGCCGTTTTGCACTGTGCGCTGTGCTCTGGCATAAACGAACAGCCGTTTTGCACTGTGCACTATGCTTTTGCGTAAACCAACAGTCGTTTTGCACTGTGCGCTGTGCTCTGGCGTAAACCAACAGCCGTTTTGCACTGTGCGCTGTGCTCTGGCGTAAACCAACAGCCGTTTTGTACTGTGCGCTGTGCTCTGGCATAAACCAACAGCCGTTTTGCACTGTGCACTATGCTTTTGCCTAAACCAACAGCCGTTTTGCACTGTGCGCTGTGCTCCGGCGTAAACCAACAGCCGTTTTGCACTGTGCGCTGTGCTCTGGCATAAACGAACAGCCGTTTTGCACTGTGCACTATGCTTTTGAGTAAACCAACAGTCGTTTTGCATTGTGCACTATGCTTTTGCCTAAACCAACAGTCGATTTGCACTGTGCGCTGTGCTCTGGCGTAAACCAACAGCCGTTTTGCACTGTGCGCTGTGCTCTGGCATAAACGAACAGCCGTTTTGCACTGTGCACCATGCTTTTGAGTAAACCAACAGTCGTTTTGCACTGTGCGCTGTGCTCTGGCGTAAACCAACAGCCGTTTTGCACTGTGCGCTGTGCTCTGGCGTAAACCAACAGCCGTTTTGTACTGTGCGCTGTGCTCTGGCGTAAACCAACAGTCGTTTTGCACTGTGCGCTATGCTTTGTCGTAAACCAACAGTCGTTTTGCATTGTGCACTATGCTTTTGCCTAAACCAACAGTCGTTTTGCACTGTGCGCTGTGCTCTGGCGTTAACCAACAGCCGTTTTGCACTGTGCACTGTGCTCTGGCGTAAACCAACAGTCGTTTTGCACTGTGCGCTGTGCTCTGGCGTAAACCAACAGCCGTTTTGCACTGTGCGCTGTGCTCTGGCATAAACGAACAGCTGTTTTGCACTGTGCACTATGCTTTTGAGTAAACCAACAGTCGTCTTGCACTGTGCGCTGTGCTCTGGCGTAAACCAACAGCCGTTTTGCACTGTGCGCTGTGCTCCGGCGTAAACCAACAGCCGTTTTGCACTGTGCGCTGTGCTCTGGCATAAACGAACAGCCGTTTTGCACTGTGCACTATGCTTTTGAGTAAACCAACAGTCGTTTTGCATTGTGCACTATGCTTTTGCCTAAACCAACAGTCGTTTTGCACTGTGCGCTGTGCTCTGGCGTAAACCAACAGCTGTTTTGCACTGTGCGCTGTGCTCTGGCATAAACGAACAGCCGTTTTGCACTGTGCACTATGCTTTTGAGTAAACCAACAGTCGTTTTGCATTGTGCACTATGCTTTTGCCTAAACCAACAGTCGTTTTGCACTGTGCGCTGTGCTCTGGCGTAAACCAACAGCCGTTTTGCACTGTGCGCTGTGCTCTGGCATAAACGAACAGCCGTTTTGCACTGTGCGCTGTGCTCTGGCGTAAACCAACAGCCGTTTTGCACTGTGCGCTGTGCTCTGGCATAAACGAACAGCCGTTTTGCACTGTGCGCTGTGCTCTGGCGTAAACCAGCAGTCGTTTTACACTGTGCACTATGCTTTTAAGTAAACCAAAAGTCGTTTTGCACTGTGCGCTGTGCTGTGGCGTAAACGAACAGCCGTTTTGCACTGTGCACTATGCTTTTGAGTAAACCAAAAGTCGTTTTGCACTGTGCGCTGTGCTCTGGCGTAAACCAACAGCCGTTTTGCACTGTGCGCTGTGCTCTGGCGTAAACCAACAGCCCTTTTGCACTGTGCGCTGTGCTCTGGCATAAACCAACAGCCGTTTTGCACTGTGCACTATGCTTTTGAGTAAACCAACAGTCGTTTTGCATTGTGCACTATGCTTTTGCCTAAACCAACAGTCGTTTTGCACTGTGCGCTGTGCTCTGGCGTAAACCAACAGCCGTTTTGCACTGTGCGCTGTGCTCTGGCATAAACGAACAGCCGTTTTGCATTGTGCACTATGCTTTTGAGTAAACCAACAGTCGTTTTGCACTGTGCGCTGTGCTCTTGCGTAAACCCACAGCCGTTTTGCACTGTGCGCTGTGCTCTGGCATAAACGAACAGCCGTTTTGCACTGTGCACTATGCTTTTGAGTAAACCAACAGTCGTTTTGCACTGTGCGCTGTGCTCTGGCGTAAACCAACCGCCGTTTTGCACTGTGCGCTGTGCTCTGGCGTAAACCAACAGCCGTTTTGCACTGTGCGCTGTGCTCTGGCATAAACGAACAGCCGTTTTGCACTGTGCACTATGCTTTTGAGTAAGCCAACAGTCGTTTTGCACTGTGCACTATGCTTTTGCGTAAACCAAAAGTCGTTTTGCACTGTGCGCTGTGCTCTGGCGTAAACCAACAGCCGTTTTGCACTGTGCGCTGTGCTCTGGCGTAAACCAACAGCCGTTTTGCACTGTGCGCTGTGCTCTGGCATAAACCAACAGCCGTTTTGCACTGTGCACTATGCTTTTGAGTAAACCAACAGTCGTTTTGCATTGTGCACTATGCTTTTGCGTAAACCAATAGTCGTTTTGCACTGTGCGCTGTGCTCTGGCGTAAACCAACAGCCCTTTTGCACTGTGCTCTGTGCTCTGGCGTAAACCAACAGTCGTTTTGCACCGTGCACTATGCTTTTGAGTAAACCAACAGTTGTTTTGCACTGTACACTATGCTTTTGCGTAAACCAGCAGTCGTTTTACACTGTGCACTATGCTTTTAAGTAAACCAACAGTCGTTTTGCATTGTGCACTATGCTTTTGCCTAAACCAACAGTCGTTTTGCACTGTGCGCTGTGCTCTGGCGTAAACCAACAGCCGTTTTGCACTGTGCGCTGTGCTCTGGCGTAAACCAACAGCCGTTTTGCACTGTGCACTATGCTTTTGAGTAAACCAGCAGTTGTTTTGCACTGTACACTATGCTTTTGCGTAAACCAGCAGTCGTTTTGCACTGTGCGCTGTGCTCTGGCGTAAACCAACAACCGTTTTGCACTGTGCTCTGTGCTCTGGCATAAACCAACAGCCGGTTTGCACTGTACACTATGCTTTTGCGTAAACCAGCAGTCGTTTTACACTGTGCACTATGCTTTTAAGTAAACCAACAGTCGTTTTGCATTGTGCACTATGCTTTTGCCTAAACCAACAGTCGTTTTGCACTGTGCGCTGTGCTCTGGCGTAAACCAACAGCCGTTTTGCACTGTGCGCTGTGCTCTGGCGTAAACCAACAGCCGTTTTGCACTGTGCGCTGTGCTCTGGCATAAACGAACAGCCGTTTTGCACTGTGCACTATGCTTTTGAGTAAACCAACAGTCGTTTTGCACTGTGCGCTGTGCTCTGGCGTAAACCAATAGCCGTTTTGCACTGTGCGCTGTGCTCTGGCGTAAACCAACAGCCGTTTTGCACTGTGCGCTGTGCTCTGGCATAAACCAACAGCCGTTTTGCAGTGTGCACTATGCTTTTGAGTAAACCAACAGTCGTTTTGCACTGTGCGCTGTGCTCTGTCGTAAACCAACAGCCGTTTTGCACTGTGCGCTGTGCTCTGGCATAAACCAACAGCCGTTTTGCACTGTGCACTATGCTTTTGAGTAAACCAACAGTCGTTTTGCATTGTGCACTATGCTTTTGCCTAAACCAGCAGTCGTTTTGCACTGTGCGCTGTGCTTTGGCGTAAACCAACAGCCGTTTTGCACTGTGCGCTGTGCTCTAGCATAAACGAACAGCCGTTTTGCACTGTGCACTATGCTTTTGAGTAAACCAACAGTCGTTTTGCATTGTGCACTATGCTTTTGCCTAAACCAACAGTCGTTTTGCACTGTGCGCTGTGCTCTGGCGTAAACCAACAGCCGTTTTGCACTGTGCGCTGTGCTCTGGCGTAAACCAACAGTCGTTTTGCACTGTGCGCTGTGCTCTGGCGTAAACCAACAGTCGTTTTGCACTGTGCGCTATGCTTTGTCGTAAACCAACAGTCGTTTTGCATTGTGCACTATGCTCTTGCCTAAACCAACAGTCGTTTTGCACTGTGCGCTGTGCTCTGGCGTTAACCAACAGCCGTTTTGCACTGTGCGCTGTGCTCTGGCGTAAACCAACAGTCGTTTTGCACTGTGCGCTGTGCTCTGGCGTAAACCAACAGCCGTTTTGCACTGTGCGCTGTGCTCTGGCATAAACGAACAGCTGTTTTGCACTGTGCACTATGCTTTTGAGTAAACCAACAGTCGTCTTGCACTGTGCGCTGTGCTCTGGCGTAAACCAACAGCCGTTTTGCACTGTGCGCTGTGCTCCGGCGTAAACCAACAGCCGTTTTGCACTGTGCGCTGTGCTCTGGCATAAACGAACAGCCGTTTTGCACTGTGCACTATGCTTTTGAGTAAACCAACAGTCGTTTTGCACTGTGCGCTGTGCTCTGGCGTAAACCAACAGCCGTTTTGCACTGTGCGCTGTGCTCTGGCGTAAACCAACAGCCGTTTTGTACTGTGCGCTGTGCTCTGGCATAAACCAACAGCCGTTTTGCACTGTGCACTATGCTTTTGCCTAAACCAACAGTCGTTTTGCACTGTGCGCTGTGCTCTGGCGTAAACCAACAGCCGTTTTGCACTGTGCGCTGTGCTCTGGCATAAACGAACAGCCGTTTTGCACTGTGCACTATGCTTTTGAGTAAACCAACAGCCGCTTTGCACTGTGCGCTGTGCTCTGGCGTAAACCAACAGTCGTTTTGCACTGTGCGCTATGCTTTGGCGTAAACCAACAGTCGTTTTGCACTGTGCAGTATCCTTTTGCGTAAACCAGCAGTCGTTTTGCACTGTGCACTATGCTTTTGAGTAAACCAACAGTCGTTTTGCACTGTGCACTATGCTTTTGCGTAAACCAAAAGTCGTTTAGCACTGTGCGCTGTGCTCTGGCGTAAACCAACAGCCGTTTTGCACTGTGCGCTGTGCTCTGGCGTAAACCAACAGCCGTTTTGCGCTGTGCGCTGTGCTCTGGCATAAACCAACAGCCGTTTTGCACTGTACACTATGCTTTTGAGTAAACCAACAGTCGTTTTGCATTGTGCACTATGCTTTTGAGTAAGCAAACAGTCGTTTTGCACTGTGCGCTGTGCTCTGGCGTAAACCAACAGTCGTTTTGCACTGTGCGCTATGCTTTGGCGTAAACCAACAGTCGTTTTGCACTGTGCAGTATCCTTTTGCGTAAACCAGCAGTCGTTTTGCACTGTGCACTATGCTTTTGAGTAAACCAACAGTCGTTTTGCACTGTGCACTATGCTTTTGCGTAAACCAAAAGTCGTTTAGCACTGTGCGCTGTGCTCTGGCGTAAACCAACAGCCGTTTTGCACTGTGCGCTGTGCTCTGGCGTAAACCAACAGCCGTTTTGCGCTGTGCGCTGTGCTCTGGCATAAACCAACAGCCGTTTTGCACTGTGCGCTGTGCTCTGGCATAAACGAACAGCTGTTTTGCACTGTGCACTATGCTTTTGAGTAAACCAACAGTCGTCTTGCACTGTGCGCTGTGCTCTGGCGTAAACCAACAGCCGTTTTGCACTGTGCGCTGTGCTCCGGCGTAAACCAACAGTCGTTTTGCGCTGTGCGCTGTGCTCTGGCGTAAACCAACAGCCGTTTTGCACTGTGCGCTGTGCTCTGGCATAAACCAACAGCAGTTTTGCACTGTGCACTATGCTTTTGAGTAAACCAACAGTCGTTTTGCATTGTGCACTATGCTTTTGCCTAAACCAATAGTCGTTTTGCACTGTGCGCTGTGCTCTGGCGTAAACCAACAACCGTTTTGCACTGTGCTCTGTGCTCTGGCATAAACCAACAGTCGTTTTGCACTGTGCGCTATGCTTTGGCGTAAACCAGCAGTCGTTTTACACTGTGCACTATGCTTTTAAGTAAACCAACAGTCGTTTTGCATTGTGCACTATGCTTTTGCCTAAACCAACAGTCGTTTTGCACTGTGCGCTGTGCTCTGGCGTAAACCAACAGCCGTTTTGCACTGTGCGCTGTGCTCTGGCATAAACGAACAGCCGTTTTGCACTGTGCACTATGCTTTTGAGTAAACCAACAGTCGTTTTGCACTGTGCGCTGTGCTCTGGCGTAAACCAATAGCCGTTTTGCACTGTGCGCTGTGCTCTGGCGTAAACCAACAGCCGTTTTGCACTGTGCACTATGCTTTTGAGTAAACCAACAGTCGTTTTGCATTGTGCACTATGCTTTTGCCTAAACCAGCAGTCGTTTTGCACTGTGCGCTGTGCTTTGGCGTAAACCAACAGCCGTTTTGCACTGTGCGCTGTGCTCTAGCATAAACGAACAGCCGTTTTGCACTGTGCACTATGCTTTTGAGTAAACCAACAGTCGTTTTGCATTGTGCACTATGCTTTTGCCTAAACCAACAGTCGTTTTGCACTGTGCGCTGTGCTCTGGCGTAAACCAACAGCCGTTTTGCACTGTGCGCTGTGCTCTGGCGTAAACCAACAGTCGTTTTGCACTGTGCGCTGTGCTCTGGCGTAAACCAACAGTCGTTTTGCACTGTGCGCTATGCTTTGTCGTAAACCAACAGTCGTTTTGCATTGTGCACTATGCTCTTGCCTAAACCAACAGTCGTTTTGCACTGTGCGCTGTGCTCTGGCGTTAACCAACAGCCGTTTTGCACTGTGCTCTGGCGTAAACCAACAGTCGTTTTGCACTGTGCGCTGTGCTCTGGCGTAAACCAACAGCCGTTTTGCACTGTGCGCTGTGCTCTGGCATAAACGAACAGCTGTTTTGCACTGTGCACTATGCTTTTGAGTAAACCAACAGTCGTCTTGCACTGTGCGCTGTGCTCTGGCGTAAACCAACAGCCGTTTTGCACTGTGCGCTGTGCTCCGGCGTAAACCAACAGCCGTTTTGCACTGTGCGCTGTGCTCTGGCATAAACGAACAGCCGTTTTGCACTGTGCACTATGCTTTTGCCTAAACCAACAGTCGTTTTGCACTGTGCGCTGTGCTCTGGCGTAAACCAACAGCCGTTTTGCACTGTGCGCTGTGCTCTGGCATAAACGAACAGCCGTTTTGCACTGTGCACTATGCTTTTGAGTAAACCAACAGTCGCTTTGCACTGTGCGCTGTGCTCTGGCGTAAACCAACAGTCGTTTTGCACTGTGCGCTATGCTTTGGCGTAAACCAACAGTCGTTTTGCACTGTGCAGTATCCTTTTGCGTAAACCAGCAGTCGTTTTGCACTGTGCACTATGCTTTTGAGTAAACCAACAGTCGTTTTGCACTGTGCACTATGCTTTTGCGTAAACCAACAGTCGTTTTGCACTGTGCGCTATGCTCTGGCGTAAACCAACAGCCGTTTTGCACTGTGCGCTGTGCTCCGGCGTAAACCAACAGCCGTTTTGCACTGTGCGCTGTGCTCTGGCATAAACGAACAGCTGTTTTGCACTGTGCACTATGCTTTTGAGTAAACCAACAGTCGTCTTGCACTGTGCGCTGTGCTCTGGCGTAAACCAACAGCCGTTTTGCACTGTGCGCTGTGCTCCGGCGTAAACCAACAGCCGTTTTGCACTGTGCGCTGTGCTCTGGCATAAACGAACAGCCGTTTTGCACTGTGCACTATGCTTTTGAGTAAACCAACAGTCGTTTTGCACTGTGCGCTGTGCTCTGGCGTAAACCAACAGCCGTTTTGCACTGTGCGCTGTGCTCTGGCATAAACGAACAGCCGTTTTGCACTGTGCACTATGCTTTTGAGTAAACCAACAGTCGCTTTGCACTGTGCGCTGTGCTCTGGCGTAAACCAACAGTCGTTTTGCACTGTGCGCTATGCTTTGGCGTAAACCAACAGTCGTTTTGCACTGTGCAGTATCCTTTTGCGTAAACCAGCAGTCGTTTTGCACTGTGCACTATGCTTTTGAGTAAACCAACAGTCGTTTTGCACTGTGCACTATGCTTTTGCGTAAACCAAAAGTCGTTTAGCACTGTGCGCTGTGCTCTGGCGTAAACCAACAGCCGTTTTGCACTGTGCGCTGTGCTCTGGCGTAAACCAACAGTCGTTTTGCACTGTGCGCTGTGCTCCGGCGTAAACCAACAGCCGTTTTGCACTGTGCGCTGTGCTCTGGCATAAACGAACAGCCGTTTTGCACTGTGCACTATGCTTTTGAGTAAACCAACAGTCGTTTTGCACTGTGCGCTGTGCTCTGGCGTAAACCAACAGCCGTTTTGCACTGTGCGCTGTGCTCTGGCATAAACCAACAGTCGTTTTGCACTGTGCGCTGTGCTCTGGCGTAAACCAACAGTCGTTTTGCACTGTGCGCTGTGCTCTGGCGTAAACCAACAGTCGTTTTGCACTGTGCGCTATGCTTTGGCGTAAACCAACAGTCGTTTTGCACTGTGCAGTATCCTTTTGCGTAAACCAGCAGTCGTTTTGCACTGTGCACTATGCTTTTGAGTAAACCAACAGTCGTTTTGCACTGTGCACTATGCTTTTGCGTAAACCAAAAGTCGTTTAGCACTGTGCGCTGTGCTCTGGCGTAAACCAACAGCCGTTTTGCACTGTGCGCTGTGCTCTGGCGTAAACCAACAGCCGTTTTGCGCTGTGCGCTGTGCTCTGGCATAAACCAACAGCCGTTTTGCACTGTGCACTATGCTTTTGAGTAAGCAAACAGTCGTTTTGCACTGTGCGCTGTGCTCTGGCGTAAACCAACAGCCGTTTTGCACTGTGCGCTGTGCTCTGGCATAAACGAACAGCCGTTTTGCACTGTGCACTATGCTTTTGAGTAAGCCAACAGTCGTTTTGCACTGTGCGCTGTGCTCTGGCGTAAACCAACAGTCGTTTTGCACTGTGCGCTATGCTTTGGCGTAAACCAACAGTCGTTTTGCACTGTGCAGTATCCTTTTGCGTAAACCAACAGCCGTTTTGCACTGTGCGCTGTGCTCTGGCGTAAACCAACAGCCGTTTTGCGCTGTGCGCTGTGCTCTGGCATAAACCAACAGCCGTTTTGCACTGTACACTATGCTTTTGAGTAAGCCAACAGTCGTTTTGCACTGTGCACTATGCTTTTGCGTAAACCAAAAGTCGTTTTGCACTGTGCGCTGTGCTCTGGCGTAAACCAACAGCCGTTTTGCACTGTGCGCTGTGCTCTGGCGTAAACCAACAGCCGTTTTGCACTGTGCGCTGTGCTCTGGCATAAACCAACAGCCGTTTTGCACTGTACACTATGCTTTTGAGTAAACCAACAGTCGTTTTGCATTGTGCACTATGCTTTTGAGTAAGCCAACAGTCGTTTTGCACTGTGCACTATGCTTTTGCGTAAACCAAAAGTCGTTTTGCACTGGGCGCTGTGCTCTGGCGTAAACCAACAGCCGTTTTGCACTGTGCACTATGCTTTTGAGTAAACCAACAGTCGTTTTGCATTGTGCACTATGCTTTTGCCTAAACCAACAGTCGTTTTGCACTGTGCGCTGTGCTCTGGCGTAAACCAACAGTCGTTTTGCACTGCGCGCTATGCTTTGGCGTAAACCAGCAGTCGTTTTGCATTGTGCACTATGCTTTTGCCTAAACCAACAGTCGTTTTGCACTGTGCGCTGTGCTCTGGCGTAAACCAACAGCCGTTTTGCGCTGTGCGCTGTGCTCTGGCATAAACCAACAGCCGTTTTGCACTGTACACTATGCTTTTGAGTAAACCAACAGTCGTTTTGCATTGTGCACTATGCTTTTGAGTAAGCCAACAGTCGTTTTGCACTGTGCACTATGCTTTTGCGTAAACCAAAAGTCGTTTTGCACTGGGCGCTGTGCTCTGGCGTAAACCAACAGCCGTTTTGCACTGTGCACTATGCTTTTGAGTAAACCAACAGTCGTTTTGCATTGTGCACTATGCTTTTGCCTAAACCAACAGTCGTTTTGCACTGTGCGCTGTGCTCTGGCGTAAACCAACAGTCGTTTTGCACTGCGCGCTATGCTTTGGCGTAAACCAGCAGTCGTTTTGCATTGTGCACTATGCTTTTGCCTAAACCAACAGTCGTTTTGCACTGTGCGCTGTGCTCTGGCGTAAACCAACAGCCGTTTTGCACTGTGCGCTGTGCTCTGGCGTAAACCAACAGCCGTTTTGCACTGTGCGCTGTGCTCTGGCATAAACCAACAGCCATTTTGCACTGCGCGCTATGCTTTGGCGTAAACCAGCAGTCGTTTTGCATTGTGCACTATGCTTTTGCCTAAACCAACAGTCGTTTTGCACTGTGCGCTGTGCTCTGGCGTAAACCAACAGCCGTTTTGCACTGTGCGCTGTGCTCTGGCGTAAACCAACAGCCGTTTTGCACTGTGCGCTGTGCTCTGGCGTAAACCAACAGCCGTTTTGCACTGTGCGCTGTGCTCTGCCGTAAACCAACAGTCGTTTTGCACTGCGCGCTATGCTTTGGCGTAAACCAACAGCCGTTTTGCACTGTGCACTATGCTTTTGAGTAAACCAACATTCGTTTTGCACTGTGCGCTGTGCTCTGGCGTAAACCAACAGCCGTTTTGCACTGTGCGCTGTGCTCTGGCATAAACCAACAGCCATTTTGCACTGTGCACTATGCTTTTGAGTAAACCAACAGTCGTTTTGCATTGTGCACTATGCTTTTGCCCAAACCAACAGTCGTTTTGCACTGTGCGCTGTGCTCTGGCGTAAACCAACAGTCGTTTTGCACTGCGCGCTATGCTTTGGCGTAAACCAGCAGTCGTTTTGCATTGTGCACTATGCTTTTGCCTAAACCAACAGTCGTTTTGCACTGTGCGCTGTGCTCTGGCGTAAACCAACAGTCGTTTTGCACTGTGCGCTGTGCTCTGGCGTAAACCAACAGTCGTTTTGCACTGTGCGCTATGCTCTGGCGTAAACCAACAGCCGTTTTGCACTGTGCGCTGTGCTCTGGCATAAACGAACAGCCGTTTTGCACTGTGCACTATGCTTTTGAGTAAACCAACAGTCGCTTTGCACTGTGCGCTGTGCTCTGGCGTAAACCAACAGTCGTTTTGCACTGTGCGCTATGCTTTGGCGTAAACCAACAGCCGTTTTGCACTGTGCGCTGTGCTCCGGCGTAAACCAACAGCCGTTTTGCACTGTGCGCTGTGCTCTGGCATAAACGAACAGCTGTTTTGCACTGTGCACTATGCTTTTGAGTAAACCAACAGTCGTCTTGCACTGTGCGCTGTGCTCTGGCGTAAACCAACAGCCGTTTTGCACTGTGCGCTGTGCTCCGGCGTAAACCAACAGCCGTTTTGCACTGTGCGCTGTGCTCTGGCATAAACGAACAGCCGTTTTGCACTGTGCACTATGCTTTTGAGTAAACCAACAGTCGTTTTGCACTGTGCGCTGTGCTCTGGCGTAAACCAACAGCCGTTTTGCACTGTGCGCTGTGCTCTGGCATAAACGAACAGCCGTTTTGCACTGTGCACTATGCTTTTGAGTAAACCAACAGTCGCTTTGCACTGTGCGCTGTGCTCTGGCGTAAACCAACAGTCGTTTTGCACTGTGCGCTATGCTTTGGCGTAAACCAACAGTCGTTTTGCACTGTGCAGTATCCTTTTGCGTAAACCAGCAGTCGTTTTGCACTGTGCACTATGCTTTTGAGTAAACCAACAGTCGTTTTGCACTGTGCACTATGCTTTTGCGTAAACCAAAAGTCGTTTAGCACTGTGCGCTGTGCTCTGGCGTAAACCAACAGCCGTTTTGCACTGTGCGCTGTGCTCTGGCGTAAACCAACAGTCGTTTTGCACTGTGCAGTATCCTTTTGCGTAAACCAGCAGTCGTTTTGCACTGTGCACTATGCTTTTGAGTAAACCAACAGTCGTTTTGCACTGTGCACTATGCTTTTGCGTAAACCAAAAGTCGTTTAGCACTGTGCGCTGTGCTCTGGCATAAACCAACAGCCGTTTTGCACTGTGCGCTGTGCTCTGGCATAAACGAACAGCTGTTTTGCACTGTGCACTATGCTTTTGAGTAAACCAACAGTCGTCTTGCACTGTGCGCTGTGCTCTGGCGTAAACCAACAGCCGTTTTGCACTGTGCGCTGTGCTCCGGCGTAAACCAACAGCCGTTTTGCACTGTGCGCTGTGCTCTGGCATAAACGAACAGCCGTTTTGCACTGTGCACTATGCTTTTGAGTAAACCAACAGTCGTTTTGCACTGTGCGCTGTGCTCTGGCGTAAACCAACAGTCGTTTTGCACTTTGCGCTATGCTTTGGCGTAAACCAACAGTCGTTTTGCACTGTGCAGTATCCTTTTGCGTAAACCAGCAGTCGTTTTGCACTGTGCACTATGCTTTTGAGTAAACCAACAGTCGTTTTGCACTGTGCACTATGCTTTTGCGTAAACCAAAAGTCGTTTAGCACTGTGCGCTGTGCTCTGGCGTAAACCAACAGCCGTTTTGCACTGTGCGCTGTGCTCTGGCGTAAACCAACAGCCGTTTTGCGCTGTGCGCTGTGCTCTGGCATAAACCAACAGCCGTTTTGCACTGTACACTATGCTTTTGAGTAAACCAACAGTCGTTTTGCACTGTGCAGTATCCTTTTGCGTAAACCAACAGCCGTTTTGCACTGTGCGCTGTGCTCTGGCGTAAACCAACAGCCGTTTTGCACTGTGCGCTGTGCTCTGGCATAAACGAACAGCCGTTTTGCACTGTGCACTATGCTTTTGAGTAAGCCAACAGTCGTTTTGCACTGTGCGCTGTGCTCTGGCGTAAACCAACAGTCGTTTTGCACTGTGCGCTGTGCTCTGGCGTAAACCAACAGTCGTTTTGCACTGTGCGCTATGCTTTGGCGTAAACCAACAGTCGTTTTGCACTGTGCAGTATCCTTTTGCGTAAACCAGCAGTCGTTTTGCACTGTGCACTATGCTTTTGAGTAAACCAACAGTCGTTTTGCACTGTGCACTATGCTTTTGCGTAAACCAAAAGTCGTTTAGCACTGTGCGCTGTGCTCTGGCGTAAACCAACAGCCGTTTTGCACTGTGCGCTGTGCTCTGGCGTAAAACAACAGCCGTTTTGCGCTGTGCGCTGTGCTCTGGCATAAACCAACAGCCGTTTTGCACTGTGCACTATGCTTTTGAGTAAGCAAACAGTCGTTTTGCACTGTGCGCTGTGCTCTGGCGTAAACCAACAGCCGTTTTGCACTGTGCGCTGTGCTCTGGCATAAACGAACAGCCGTTTTGCACTGTGCACTATGCTTTTGAGTAAGCCAACAGTCGTTTTGCACTGTGCGCTGTGCTCTGGCGTAAACCAACAGTCGTTTTGCACTGTGCGCTATGCTTTGGCGTAAACCAACAGTCGTTTTGCACTGTGCAGTATCCTTTTGCGTAAACCAACAGCCGTTTTGCACTGTGCGCTGTGCTCTGGCGTAAACCAACAGCCGTTTTGCGCTGTGCGCTGTGCTCTGGCATAAACCAACAGCCGTTTTGCACTGTACACTATGCTTTTGAGTAAGCCAACAGTCGTTTTGCACTGTGCACTATGCTTTTGCGTAAACCAAAATTCGTTTTGCACTGTGCGCTGTGCTCTGGCGTAAACCAACAGCCGTTTTGCACTGTGCGCTGTGCTCTGGCGTAAACCAACAGCCGTTTTGCACTGTGCGCTGTGCTCTGGCATAAACCAACAGCCGTTTTGCACTGTACACTATGCTTTTGAGTAAACCAACAGTCGTTTTGCATTGTGCACTATGCTTTTGAGTAAGCCAACAGTCGTTTTGCACTGTGCACTATGCTTTTGCGTAAACCAAAAGTCGTTTTGCACTGGGCGCTGTGCTCTGGCGTAAACCAACAGCCGTTTTGCACTGTGCACTATGCTTTTGAGTAAACCAACAGTCGTTTTGCATTGTGCACTATGCTTTTGCCTAAACCAACAGTCGTTTTGCACTGTGCGCTGTGCTCTGGCGTAAACCAACAGTCGTTTTGCACTGCGCGCTATGCTTTGGCGTAAACCAGCAGTCGTTTTGCATTGTGCACTATGCTTTTGCCTAAACCAACAGTCGTTTTGCACTGTGCGCTGTGCTCTGGCGTAAACCAACAGCCGTTTTGCACTGTGCGCTGTGCTCTGGCATAAACCAACAGCCGTTTTGCACTGTACACTATGCTTTTGAGTAAACCAACAGTCGTTTTGCATTGTGCACTATGCTTTTGAGTAAGCCAACAGTCGTTTTGCACTGTGCACTATGCTTTTGCGTAAACCAAAAGTCGTTTTGCACTGGGCGCTGTGCTCTGGCGTAAACCAACAGCCGTTTTGCACTGTGCACTATGCTTTTGAGTAAACCAACAGTCGTTTTGCATTGTGCACTATGCTTTTGCCTAAACCAACAGTCGTTTTGCACTGTGCGCTGTGCTCTGGCGTAAACCAACAGTCGTTTTGCACTGCGCGCTATGCTTTGGCGTAAACCAGCAGTCGTTTTGCATTGTGCACTATGCTTTTGCCTAAACCAACAGTCGTTTTGCACTGTGCGCTGTGCTCTGGCGTAAACCAACAGCCGTTTTGCACTGTGCGCTGTGCTCTGGCGTAAACCAACAGCCGTTTTGCACTGTGCGCTGTGCTCTGGCATAAACCAACAGCCATTTTGCACTGCGCGCTATGCTTTGGCGTAAACCAGCAGTCGTTTTGCATTGTGCACTATGCTTTTGCCTAAACCAACAGTCGTTTTGCACTGTGCGCTGTGCTCTGGCGTAAACCAACAGCCGTTTTGCACTGTGCGCTGTGCTCTGGCGTAAACCAACAGCCGTTTTGCACTGTGCGCTGTGCTCTGCCGTAAACCAACAGTCGTTTTGCACTGCGCGCTATGCTTTGGCGTAAACCAACAGCCGTTTTGCACTGTGCACTATGCTTTTGAGTAAACCAACATTCGTTTTGCACTGTGCGCTGTGCTCTGGCGTAAACCAACAGCCGTTTTGCACTGTGCGCTGTGCTCTGGCATAAACCAACAGCCATTTTGCACTGTGCACTATGCTTTTGAGTAAACCAACAGTCGTTTTGCATTGTGCACTATGCTTTTGCCTAAACCAACAGTCGTTTTGCACTGTGCGCTGTGCTCTGGCGTAAACCAACAGCCGTTTTGCACTGTGCGCTGTGCTCTGGCATAAACGAACAGCCGTTTTGCACTGTGCACTATGCTTTTGAGTAAACCAACAGTCGTTTTGCACTGTGCGCTGTGCTCTGGCGTAAACCAACAGCCGTTTTGCACTGTGCGCTGTGCTCTGGCGTAAACCAACAGCCGTTTTGCACTGTGCGCTGTGCTCTGGCATAAACGAACAGCCGTTTTGCACTGTGCACTATGCTTTTGAGTAAACCAACAGTTCGACGAGCTGTCATTGAAGTGAACGGTTGGTTTTCTGCGAGTGCTCTAGTATTTATCGAGAAATCCTGTTTAAAAAAATTGCAACCACAACAAAAGTTTAAATAAAATACAACAAAGATAGTGACTTTTAATCATTCATTGGAAAATTTAGTGGAAAAGTGTTTCCTACAATCTCTGTACAAGTTTTAATTTCACCTAAAATAACAGCAGCACTTTCCTGTACTTTCGCCTGTCACTACGTATTTTCACCGTTTCTCCAAGTATACGCAGTAAGTACCTATCATGAATCTGTGCGACCATTGCAAAGAAAATTTGCCACTTGCGGGCGACTTTGTTGTCTGCCCTCTATGCTCCCGAAAATTACACTTCGATTGCACCACAGTCACTGAAAGGTCCTGGAGATCGATGGGTTCCAAAAAAAATACCTGGAAGTGCCAGTTCTGCCGAAACATCAGCGAAAATGTAGGCACTCTTTTGGAATCACGCCCATTGACACCTGATGTCCAAACGAACAAGAGAAATCGGTCAGAAATCGCTAGCCCACAACAAGAAAACACCGACAAACCGAAAGAAAATGTAGGAGAAGCAAAAACAAATGAAATACTTTTCGAGCTGAAAAACATGAAAACTGAAATGAAAAGCATAGGAGACTTCTGCAACTTCGTTTCACAAAAATTCGACGATATAAACAAAAACATCGAAAAAAACAATTCCATAATGGACACACTCATGAACGAAATTCAAAAACTAAAAGATGCACATCGCGAAAAAGATGAAATCATCTCACAAATGCAAACACAAATCAATAAACTAGAACAACAACAACTAAAAAACACAATAGAAATAAAAAATATTCCACAAACAAACAACGAAAATTTAACTGAAATTGTACAAGCCATAGGAAGCACAATAAAACAGGAAGTAACAAACGCGGATATAGCCGATATCTACCGCACAAGAACAAAAAACACAAACCGATCCACAATAGTCGCCACTTTCACCAGTAATTTTACAAAAACAAACTTCTTAAAGAAGGCCCGTGAAAATCGTCCACTGATGATCGCCAAAATCAACCAAAACATAAACAACAGTGCAAAATTGATCGAGCCTAATAACAACAACAACAACATTGTCTTTATTAATAATATGTTGACAAGCTTGAACAGACAATTACTGTGGCAAGCAAAGAAGACGGCAAGGGAGGAAGGGTGGAGATTTGTGTGGGAGAGCGCGGGAAAGGTATTCGCGAGAAGAGAGGAAAATGCAGAAGCTTTGTTTATACAGTCGATGACTGATATAAATAAAATCAAACGTCATTAAATGTGCAAATGTACATATATGTATGTGATCGAATTGTTTTGTTTTTGTGATGATGGATATGAATGAAAATATCAATACAGAAGAAGATCTGTTTGACTTAAATTGCATGGAGTTTTTGGATTTCAATCAAACGAAAAATGAATTGAAGAAATTGAATTTTACTTGTTTGTGTCTAAATATAAGATCGATGAGAAAAAATTGGGATGTTTTTTGTGCAAATGTTAGTCCGATTCTGAATGATGTCGATATAATTGTGTTAGTGGAGATAAATTTAAAAAAAGAAGAAAATAGTTTGTACTGTCTAGATGGTTTCTGTTCTGAATTTACTAATAGAGACAAAAGAAAAGGTGGAGGTATCGCTATGTACATTAAAAATGATATAAACTACGAAAGGTTGAATATTATGACTGCAGCCTATGAAAACTTAACAGTGAAAATTAAGTCAACTAAAAAAGAGAAAATAGTCTGCGGAATTTATAGACCACCGAAATACAATGAAAATGCATTTATCGAGGAGTTCTCGACAATTACAAATAAAAAAAGGGCAAATGATGATATAATCATATTGGGTGATGTAAACATAAATACCCAAGATAGCACAAAAAATTACGTCCTTAGCTATCAGGAAATGCTGGCTTCGAATGGACTACGTAATGTCATTAAAGGAGCCACGAGAATTGATCTAAACTTAGGGAGCTGTACATTGATCGATCACATACTCGTTAACCTATCAAATCTGAAAATATTTTCGGCAATAGTTCAAAGTAATATATCAGATCATTATAGCACCCTTTTTGGTACCTATGATTCATGCACAATAAAAAGTGACCAAGTATCGCGATCATACATCAAAACGAGAAAAGTAAATGAGCTGATCCGAGCTACCGACTGGACAACTATTACAACAGAAACGGACATAAACACTCTTTTTGACTCACTAGCCCAAAAAATGGATGAAATATACAAAAACTCGACAGTATCCTGTAAAAAAAATACTCGAAAAAATGCAGAATGGATTACAAGGGACATCATCGAGATCTGTAAGGAAAGGGATCGTCTGTATCGAAGGTGGAAAAATAATCGAAACAACACAACATATCAAAATGAATACAAAAGATTACGCAACCAAGTCAACAGAAAAGTATGCAGAAGTCGGGAAGAATACTACAGAAGAAAGTTCGAACAAGTAAAATGTGATCCAAAGAAAACGTGGGCACTTATCAATGAGCTATTAGGTCGAAAAAAGCCGTCGCTAGATGAAACCATTATAAAAAACTTTTCACCTAATACGAATGTTGTTGGGTTGACCGACGCATTCGCAAACTCATTTTCACAGCAAGCTGCATCAATAATCCACGTGTGTAGCAGAACAACATCTAGCCACAAGAATACATTTCTACGGGATACAATTTACTTGGAAGATACGGACTGTGAAGAAGTAACAAGGCTTATAGCTCGCTTAAATATCAATAAGGCACCCGGGGCAGATGGTATCAGAGCTATAGATATACAATCAAATTCTGACATCTTTGCACCCGTAATTTCGAATCTTATAAATATGAGTTTTAACACCTCCACGGTGCCAAAAAAGCTCAAAGAGGCACTTGTTAGACCTATCTACAAGGGAGGAGCCAAACATGAGATAGCAAACTATCGTCCGATTGCAATATTGCCAGCGATAGAAAAGATCTTTGAGCAAATAATTGCAGATCGCATGTGGAAATTTATTGATAAGCATAAGCTAATAA
Organism: Xylota segnis; assembly: GCA_963583995.1. NCBI lineage: Eukaryota > Metazoa > Arthropoda > Insecta > Diptera > Syrphidae > Xylota > Xylota segnis. Next base: position 85,268,462 of record OY757237.1, read on the forward strand.
GCAAAAAACAGTACGGTTTTCAAAAGGGAAAAAGTACTAACCAACTTCTCGGTGATTTTGCGAATCTAATCAACACCAGCCTTAACAAAAGCCATCATGTGCTAGTGCTTTTCCTAGATTTTAGCAAAGCATTCGATACCTTAGACCACCACAAACTCATAGAGGCAATACAGCGAATGGGCATTAGAGGAAAACTATTGGACTGGTTGAAGGATTATCTTGAAAATAGGACATTTCGTGTGGGAATCACAGGCTATCGCAGTGAGTCCAACACAGTGCAGTACGGAGTCCCACAAGGCTCTAAACTTGGCCCTCTACTGTTCATTATGTACACCAACGAACTCTTAAAATCCCTAAAGATGAGCTATCCATTCGCGTATGCAGATGATACGGCGATTGTTGTCTGTCACAAATCGATCGAAGAAGCGACCAAGATGATGCAGGCAGAATTCAACGAGGTTGGGAAATGGTGCCACGATAATGGACTTGTTATAAACGCAGCAAAAACAAAAATATTACATATTCGTAGCCCACAGTACCCGAAGTCCCACATAAACATCAAAACACTCAATTGTGCCGACCCAAGTAACTGCCAGATCATAGATGTCGTGGATACGTATAAATATCTAGGTATCACGATAGACAGCCATTTTCTATGGGAACCTCACATAAACGATCTCCGCAAAAAGCTGAAAGGATCCCTCTTTGCATTGGCATGTCTGAAGAATAAGTCGTCTTACTGTGTCCAAAAACAAGTGTATCACGCACTTATTGAATCAAGGCTAAGATACGGCATACTTGCGTGGGGAGGTGCAGCAGATACACACATCGCCAAACTTCAACACATCCAAGATAGGGCGATCAAATTGCTGACGACAAGAGACAGAGCAGATGGCAGCGTGCGCGTTCTCACAGTGAAGAAAATATTTAATATGACAGCAGCGTTGGAGTACTACGACGATGAACGGTTCCGAACCCCAATCAGCCACAACCTTAACACCAGAAGACGAGCAGAGGGGTTGTACCATCTTCCACCCTTCAACAACATATATGGCAAGCGTCAGTTGATGTACACCGTACCAAACATCCTAAATACACTTCCTAATGCATTGAGAAACGTAAATAACATTCATGAGAGAAAAAATAAACTAAAGCAATATTTTTTAGAAACTATAACTTAAACTTCATATATACATCCTTTTCTTTTCGTTAATACATTTAATTATTCTCAAACTTAAAAATACCTAAAATGAATTTAAAAAAAAAAACAAAAAAAAAAAAAAAAAGCTTTCACAAGTAGCACTTAATTTCAATTAATAGAAATTTTAATGACAGTACTATTATTGCATTCGAGATATAACCTCCTGCAGATAAGCCCTGTGGCTTCGCAGGTAAAAATAATGTAATAAATTGATGAAAAATTGATGTTTTGCACTGTGCGCTGTGCTCTGGCGTAAACCAACAGTCGTTTTGCACTGTGCGCTATGCTTTGGCGTAAACCAACAGTCGTTTTGCACTGTGCAGTATCCTTTTGCGTAAACCAGCAGTCGTTTTGCACTGTGCACTATGCTTTCGAGTAAACCAACAGTCGTTTTGCATTGTGCACTATGCTTTTGAGTAAGCCAACAGTCGTTTTGCATTGTGCACTATGCTTTTGCCTAAACCAACAGTCGTTTTGCACTGTGCGCTGTGCTCTGGCATAAACCAACAGCCGTTTTGCACTGTGCACTATGCTTTTGAATAAACCAACAGTCGTTTTGCATTGTGCACTATGCTTTTGCCCAAACCAACAGTCGTTTTGCATTGTGCGCTGTGCTCTGGCGTAAACCAACAGCCGTTTTGCTCTGTGCGCTGTGCTCTGGCGTAAACCAACAGCCGTTTTGCACTGTGCGCTGTGCTCTGGCATAAACCAACAGCCGTTTTGCACTGTGCACTATGCTTTTGAGTAAACCAACAGTCGTTTTGCATTGTGCACTATGCTTTTGCCCAAACCAACAGTCGTTTTGCATTGTGCGCTGTGCTCTGGCGTAAACCAACAGCCGTTTTGCTCTGTGCGCTGTGCTCTGGCGTAAACCAACAGCCGTTTTGCACTGTGCGCTGTGCTCTGGCATAAACCAACAGCCGTTTTGCACTGTGCACTATGCTTTTGAGTAAACCAAAAGTCGTTTTGCACTGTACGCTGTGCTCTGGCGTAAACCAACAGCCGTTTTGCACTGTGCGCTGTGCTCTGGCATAAACCAACAGCCGTTTTGCACTGTGCACTATGCTTTTGAGTAAACCAACAGTCGTTTTGCATTGTGCACTATGCTTTTGCCTAAACCAACAGTCGTTTTGCACTGTGCGCTGTGCTCTGGCGTAAACCCACAGCCGTTTTGCACTGTGCGCTGTGCTCTGGCATAAACGAACAGCCGTTTTGCACTGTGCACTATGCTTTTGAGTAAACCAACAGTCGTTTTGCACTGTGCGCTGTGCTCTGGCGTAAACCAACAGCAGTTTTGCACTGTGCGTTGTGCTCTGGCGTAAACCAACAGCCGTTTTGCACTGTGTGCTGTGCTCTGGCGTAAACCCACAGCCGTTTTGCACTGTGCGCTGTGCTCTGGCATAAACGAACAGCCGTTTTGCACTGTGCGCTGTGCTTTTGAGTAAACCAACAGTCGTTTTGCATTGTGCACTATGCTTTTGCCTAAACCAATAGTCGTTTTGCACTGTGCGCTGTGCTCTGGCGTAAACCAACAGCCCTTTTGCACTGTGCGCTGTGCTCTGGCGTAAACCAACAGCCGTTTTGCACTGTGCCCTATGCTTTTGAGTAAACCAACAGTCGTTTTGCACTGTGCGCTGTGCTCTGGCGTAAACCAACAGCCGTTTTGCACTGTGCGCTGTGCTTTTGAGTAAACCAACAGTCGTTTTGCATTGTGCACTATGCTTTTGCCTAAACCAATAGTCGTTTTGCACTGTGCGCTGTGCTCTGGCGTAAACCAACAGCCCTTTTGCACTGTGCGCTGTGCTCTGGCGTAAACCAACAGCCGTTTTGCAGTGTGCACTATGCTTTTGAGTAAACCAACAGTCGTTTTGCACTGTGCGCTGTGCTCTGGCGTAAACCCACAGCCGTTTTGCACTGTGCGCTGTGCTCTGGCATAAACGAACAGCCGTTTTGCACTGTGCACTATGCTTTTGCGTAAACCAAAAGTCGTTTTGCACTGTGCGCTGTGCTCTGGCGTAAACCAACAGCCGTTTTGCACTGTGCGCTGTGCTTTTGAGTAAACCAACAGTCGTTTTGCATTGTGCACTATGCTTTTGCCTAAACCAATAGTCGTTTTGCACTGTGCGCTGTGTTCTGGCGTAAACCAACAGCCCTTTTGCACTGTGCTCTGTGCTCTGGCGTAAACCAACAGCCGTTTTGCACTGTGCACTATGCTTTTGAGTAAACCAACAGTCGTTTTGCACTGTGCGCTATGCTTTGGCGTAAACCAACAGTCGTTTTGCACCGTGCACTATGCTTTTGAGTAAACCAACAGTCGTTTTGCATTGTGCACTATGCTTTTGCCTAAACCAACAGTCGTTTTGCATTGTGCGCTGTGCTCTGGCGTAAACCAACAGCCGTTTTGCTCTGTGCGCTGTGCTCTGGCGTAAACCAACAGCCGTTTTGCACTGTGCACTATGCTTTTGAGTAAACCAACAGTCGTTTTGCACTGTGCGCTATGCTTTGGCGTAAACCAACAGTCGTTTTGCACCGTGCACTATGCTTTTGAGTAAACCAACAGTCGTTTTGCATTGTGCACTATGCTTTTGCCTAAACCAACAGTCGTTTTGCATTGTGCGCTGTGCTCTGGCGTAAACCAACAGCCGTTTTGCTCTGTGCGCTGTGCTCTGGCGTAAACCAACAGCCGTTTTGCACTGTGCGCTGTGCTCTGGCATAAACCAACAGCCGTTTTGCACTGTGCACTATGCTTTTGAGTAAACCAAAAGTCGTTTTGCACTGTACGCTGTGCTCTGGCGTAAACCAACAGCCGTTTTGCACTGTGCGCTGTGCTCTGGCATAAACCAACAGCCGTTTTGCACTGTGCACTATGCTTTTGAGTAAACCAACAGTCGTTTTGCATTGTGCACTATGCTTTTGCCTAAACCAACAGTCGTTTTGCACTGTGCGCTGTGCTCTGGCGTAAACCCACAGCCGTTTTGCACTGTGCGCTGTGCTCTGGCATAAACGAACAGCCGTTTTGCACTGTGCACTATGCTTTTGAGTAAACCAACAGTCGTTTTGCACTGTGCGCTGTGCTCTGGCGTAAACCAACAGCAGTTTTGCACTGTGCGTTGTGCTCTGGCGTAAACCAACAGCCGTTTTGCACTGTGTGCTGTGCTCTGGCGTAAACCCACAGCCGTTTTGCACTGTGCGCTGTGCTCTGGCATAAACGAACAGCCGTTTTGCACTGTGCGCTATGCTTTTGAGTAAACCAACAGTCGTTTTGCATTGTGCACTATGCTTTTGCCTAAACCAATAGTCGTTTTGCACTGTGCGCTGTGCTCTGGCGTAAACCAACAGCCCTTTTGCACTGTGCGCTGTGCTCTGGCGTAAATCAACAGCCGTTTTGCACTGTGCACTATGCTTTTGAGTAAACCAACAGTCGTTTTGCACTGTGCGCTGTGCTCTGGCGTAAACCAACAGCCGTTTTGCACTGTGCGCTGTGCTTTTGAGTAAACCAACAGTCGTTTTGCATTGTGCACTATGCTTTTGCCTAAACCAATAGTCGTTTTGCACTGTGCGCTGTGCTCTGGCGTAAACCAACAGCCCTTTTGCACTGTGCGCTGTGCTCTGGCGTAAACCAACAGCCGTTTTGCAGTGTGCACTATGCTTTTGAGTAAACCAACAGTCGTTTTGCACTGTGCGCTGTGCTCTGGCGTAAACCCACAGCCGTTTTGCACTGTGCGCTGTGCTCTGGCATAAACGAACAGCCGTTTTGCACTGTGCACTATGCTTTTGCGTAAACCAAAAGTCGTTTTGCACTGTGCGCTGTGCTCTGGCGTAAACCAACAGCCGTTTTGCACTGTGCGCTGTGCTTTTGAGTAAACCAACAGTCGTTTTGCATTGTGCACTATGCTTTTGCCTAAACCAATAGTCGTTTTGCACTGTGCGCTGTGTTCTGGCGTAAACCAACAGCCCTTTTGCACTGTGCTCTGTGCTCTGGCGTAAACCAACAGCCGTTTTGCACTGTGCACTATGCTTTTGAGTAAACCAACAGTCGTTTTGCACTGTGCGCTATGCTTTGGCGTAAACCAACAGTCGTTTTGCACCGTGCACTATGCTTTTGAGTAAACCAACAGTCGTTTTGCATTGTGCACTATGCTTTTGCCTAAACCAACAGTCGTTTTGCACTGTGCGCTGTGCTCTGGCGTAAACCAACAGCCGTTTTGCACTGTGCGCTGTGCTCTGGCGTAAACCAACAGCCGTTTTGCACTGTGCACTATGCTTTTGAGTAAACCAACAATTGTTTTGCACTGTACACTATGCTTTTGCGTAAACCAGCAGTCGTTTTACACTGTGCACTATGCTTTTAAGTAAACCAACAGTCGTTTTGCATTGTGCACTATGCTTTTGCCTAAACCAACAGTCGTTTTGCACTGTGCGCTGTGCTCTGGCGTAAACCAACAACCGTTTTGCACTGTGCGTTGTGCTCTGGCCTAAACCAACAGCCGTTTTGCACTGTGCACTATGCTTTTGAGTAAACCAAAAGTCGTTTTGCACTGTGCGCTGTGCTGTGGCGTAAACGAACAGCCGTTTTGCACTGTGCACTATGCTTTTGAGTAAACCAAAAGTCGTTTTGCACTGTGCGCTGTGCTGTGGCGTAAACCAACAGCCGATTTGCACTGTGCGCTGTGCTCTGGCGTAAACCAACAGCCGTTTTGCACTGTGCGCTGTGCTCTGGCATAAACCAACAGCCGTTTTGCACTGTGCACTATTCTTTTGAGTAAACCAACAGTCGTTTTGCATTGTGCACTATGCTTTTGCCTAAACCAACAGTCGTTTTGCACTGTGCGCTGTGCTCTGGCGTAAACCAACAGCCGTTTTGCACTGTGCGCTGTGCTCTGGCATAAACGAACAGCCGTTTTGCATTGTGCACTATGCTTTTGAGTAAACCAACAGTCGTTTTGCACTGTGCGCTGTGCTCTGGCGTAAACCCACAGCCGTTTTGCACTGTGCGCTGTGCTCTGGCATAAACGAACAGCCGTTTTGCACTGTGCACTATGCTTTTGAGTAAACCAACAGTCGTTTTGCACTGTGCGCTGTGCTCTGGCGTAAACCAACAGCCGTTTTGCACTGTGCGCTGTGCTCTGGCGTAAACCAACAGCCGTTTTGCACTGTGCTCTGGCATAAACGAACAGCCGTTTTGCACTGTGCACTATGCTTTTGAGTAAGCCAACAGTCGTTTTGCACTGTGCACTATGCTTTTGCGTAAACCAAAAGTCGTTTTGCACTGTGCGCTGTGCTCTGGCGTAAACCAACAGCCGTTTTGCACTGTGCGCTGTGCTCTGGCGGCAACCAACAGCCGTTTTGCACTGTGCGCTGTGCTCTGGCATAAACCAACAGCAGTTTTGCACTGTGCACTATGCTTTTGAGTAAACCAACAGTCGTTTTGCATTGTGCACTATGCTTTTGCCTAAACCAATAGTCGTTTTGCACTGTGCGCTGTGCTCTGGCGTAAACCAACAGCCCTTTTGCACTGTGCTCTGTGCTCTGGCGTAAACCAACAGTCGTTTTGCACTGTGCGCTATGCTTTGGCGTAAACCAACAGTCGTTTTGCACTGTGCAGTATCCTTTTGCGTAAACCAGCAGTCGTTTTGCACTGTGCACTATGCTTTTGAGTAAGCCAACAGTCGTTTTGCACTGTGCACTATGCTTTTGCGTAAACCAAAAGTCGTTTTGCATTGTGCACTATGCTTTTGAGTAAACCAACAGTCGTTTTGCACTGTGCGCTGTGCTCTGGCGTAAACCAACAGCCGTTTTGCACTGTGCGCTGTGCTCTGGCGTAAACCAATAGCCGTTTTGCACTGTGCGCTGTGCTCTGGCATAAACCAACAGCCGTTTTGCACTGTGCACTATGCTTTTGAGTAAACCAACAGTCGTTTTGCACTGTGCACTATGCTTTTGCGTAAACCAAAAGTCGTTTGGCATTGTACACTATGCTTTTGCCTAAACCAACAGTCGTTTTGCACTGTGCGCTGTGCTCTGGCGGAAACCAACACCCCTTTTGCACTGTGCGCTGTGCTCTGGCGCAAACCAACAGCCGTTTTGCACTGTGCACTATGCTTTTGAGTAAGCCAACAGTCGTTTTGCACTGTGCACTATGCTTTTGAGTAAGCCAACAGCCGTTTTGCATTGTGCACTATGCTTTTGAGTAAACCAACAGTCGTTTTGCACTGTGCGCTGTGCTCTGGCGTAAACCAACAGCCGTTTTGCACTGTGCACTATGCTTTTGAGTAAACCAACAGTCGTTTTGCACTGTGCACTATGCTTTTGCGTAAACCAAAAGTCGTTTGGCATTGTACACTATGCTTTTGCCTAAACCAACAGTCGTTTTGCACTGTGCGCTGTGCTCTGGCGTAAACCAACAGCCCTTTTGCACTGTGCGCTGTGCTCTGGCGCAAACCAACAGCCGTTTTGCACTGTGCACTATGCTTTTGAGTAAGCCAACAGTCGTTTTGCACTGTGCACTATGCTTTTGAGTAAGCCAACAGCCGTTTTGCATTGTGCACTATGCTTTTGAGTAAACCAACAGTCGTTTTGCACTGTGCGCTGTGCTCTGGCGTAAACCAACAGCCGTTTTGCACTGTGCGCTGTGCTCTGGCATAAACCAACAGCCGTTTTGCACTGTGCGCTATGCTTTTGAGTAAACCAACAGTCGTTTTGCACTGTGCGCTATGCTTTGGCGTAAACCAACAGCCGTTTTGCACTGTGCGCTGTGCTCTGGCATGAACCAACAGCCGTTTTGCACTGTGCACTATGCTTTTGAGTAAGCCAACAGCCGTTTTGCATTGTGCACTATGCTTTTGAGAAAACCAACAGTCGTTTTGCACTGTGCGCTGTGCTCTGGCGTAAACCAACAGCCGTTTTGCACTGTGCGCTGTGCTCTGGCATAAACCAACAGCCGTTTTGCTTTGTGCGCTATGCTTTTGAGTAAACCAACAGTCGTTTTGCACTGTGCGCTATGCTTTGGCGTAAACCAACAGCCGTTTTGCACTGTGCAGTATCCTTTTGCGTAAACCAGCAGTCGTTTTGCACTGTGCACTATGCTTTTGAGTAAGCCAACAGTCGTTTTGCACTGTGCACTATGCTTTTGAGTAAACCAACAGTCGTTTTGCACTGTGCGCTGTGCTCTGGCGTAAACCAACAGCCGTTTTGCACTGTGCGCTGTGCTCTGGCGGCAACCAACAGCCGTTTTGCACTGTGCGCTGTGCTCTGGCATAAACCAACAGCCGTTTTGCACTGTGCACTATGCTTTTGAGTAAACCAACAGTCGTTTTGCATTGTGCACTATGCTTTTGCCTAAACCAATAGTCGTTTTGCACTGTGCGCTGTGCTCTGGCGTAAACCAACAGCCCTTTTGCACTGTGCTCTGTGCTCTGGCGTAAACCAACAGTCGTTTTGCACTGTGCGCTATGCTTTGGCGTAAACCAACAGTCGTTTTGCACTGTGCAGTATCCTTTTGCGTAAACCAGCAGTCGTTTTGCACTGTGCACTATGCTTTTGAGTAAGCCAACAGTCGTTTTGCACTGTGCACTATGCTTTTGAGTAAGCCAACAGCCGTTTTGCATTGTGCACTATGCTTTTGAGTAAACCAACAGTCGTTTTGCACTGTGCGCTGTGCTCTGGCGTAAACCAACAGCCGTTTTGCACTGTGCGCTGTGCTCTGGCGTAAACCAAAAGTCGTTTTGCATTGTGCACTATGCTTTTGAGTAAACCAACAGTCGTTTTGCACTGTGCGCTGTGCTCTGGCGTAAACCAACAGCCGTTTTGCACTCTGCGCTGTGCTCTGGCGTAAACCAATAGCCGTTTTGCACTGTGCGCTGTGCTCTGGCATAAACCAACAGCCGTTTTGCACTGTGCACTATGCTTTTGAGTAAACCAACAGTCGTTTTGCACTGTGCACTATGCTTTTGCGTAAACCAAAAGTCGTTTGGCATTGTACACTATGCTTTTGCCTAAACCAACAGTCGTTTTGCACTGTGCGCTGTGCTCTGGCGAAAACCAACAGCCCTTTTGCACTGTGCGCTGTGCTCTGGCGCAAACCAACAGCCGTTTTGCACTGTGCACTATGCTTTTGAGTAAGCCAACAGCCGTTTTGCATTGTGCACTATGCTTTTGAGTAAACCAACAGTCGTTTTGCACTGTGCGCTGTGCTCTGGCGTAAACCACAGCCGTTTTGCACTGTGCTCTGGCATAAACCAACAGCCGTTTTGCACTGTGCGCTATGCTTTTGAGTAAACCAACAGTCGTTTTGCATTGTGCACTATGCTTTTGAGTAAACCAACAGTCGTTTTGCACTGTGCACTATGCTTTTGTGTAAGCCAACAGTCGTTTTGCACTGTGCACTATGCTTTTGAGTAAGCCAACAGCCGTTTTGCATTGTGCACTATGCTTTTGAGTAAACCAACAGTCGTTTTGCACTGTGCGCTGTGCTCTGGCGTAAACCAACAGCCGTTTTGCACTGTGCTCTGGCATAAACCAACAGCCGTTTTGCACTGTGCGCTATGCTTTTGAGTAAACCAACAGTCGTTTTGCATTGTGCACTATGCTTTTGAGTAAACCAACAGTCGTTTTGCACTGTGCGCTGTGCTCTGGCGTAAACCAACAGCCGTTTTGCACTGTGCGCTGTGCTCTGGCATAAACCAACAGCCGTTTTGCACTGTGCGCTATGCTTTTGAGTAAACCAACAGTCGTTTTGCACTGTGCGCTATGCTTTGGCGTAAACCAACAGCCGTTTTGCACTGTGCGCTGTGCTCTGGCATAAACCAACAGCCGTTTTGCACTGTGCACTATGCTTTTGAGCAAGCCAACAGCCGTTTTGCATTGTGCACTATGCTTTTGAGAAAACCAACAGTCGTTTTGCACTGTGCGCTGTGCTCTGGCGTAAACCAACAGCCGTTTTGCACTGTGCGCTGTGCTCTGGCATAAACCAACAGCCGTTTTGCTTTGTGCGCTATGCTTTTGAGTAAACCAACAGTCGTTTTGCACTGTGCGCTATGCTTTGGCGTAAACCAACAGCCGTTTTGCACTGTGCAGTATCCTTTTGCGTAAACCAGCAGTCGTTTTGCACTGTGCACTATGCTTTTGAGTAAGCCAACAGTCGTTTTGCACTGTGCACTATGCTTTTGAGTAAACCAACAGTCGTTTTGCACTGTGCGCTGTGCTCTGGCGTAAACCAACAGCCGTTTTGCACTGTGCGCTGTGCTCTGGCGTAAACCAACAGCCGTTTTGCACTGTGCGCTGTGCTCTGGCATAAACCAACTGCCGTTTTGCACTGTGCACTATGCTTTTGAGTAAACCAACAGTCGTTTTGCATTGTGCACTATGCTTTTGCCTAAACCAACAGTCGTTTTGCACTGTGCGCTGTGCTCTGGCGTAAACCAACAGCCGTTTTGCACTGTGCGCTGTGCTCTGGCATAAACGAACAGCCGTTTTGCACTGTGCACTATGCTTTTGAGTAAACCAACTGTCGTTTTGCACTGTGCGCTGTGCTCTGGCGTAAACCAACAGCCATTTTGCACTGTGCACTATGCTTTTGAGTAAACCAACAGTCGTTTTGCATTGTGCACTATGCTTTTGCCTAAACCAACAGTCGTTTTGCACTGTGCGCTGTGCTCTGGCGTAAACCAACAGCCGTTTTGCACTGTGCGCTGTGCTCTGGCATAAACGATCAGCCGTTTTGCACTGTGCACTATGCTTTTGAGTAAACCAACAGTCGTTTTGCACTGTGCGCTGTGCTCTGGCGTAAACCAACAGCCGTTGTGCACTGTGCGCTGTGCTCTGGCGTAAACCAACAGCCGTTTTGCACTGTGCGCTGTGCTCTGGCGTAAACCAACAGCCGTTTTGCACTGTGCGCTGTGCTCTGGCATAAACGAACAGCCGTTTTGCACTGTGCACTATGCTTTTGAGTAAACCAACAGTCGTTTTGCACTGTGCGCTGTGCTCTGGCGTAAACCCACAGCCGTTTTGCACTGTGCGCTGTGCTCTGGCATAAACGAACAGCCGTTTTGCACTGTGCACTATGCTTTTGAGTAAACCAACAGTCGTTTTGCACTGTGCGCTGTGCTCTGGCGTAAACCAACAGCCGTTTTGCACTGTGCGCTGTGCTCTGGCGTAAACCAACAGCCGTTTTGCACTGTGCGCTGTGCTCTGGCATAAACGAACAGCCGTTTTGCACTGTGCACTATGCTTTTGAGTAAGCCAACAGTCGTTTTGCATTGTGCACTATGCTTTTGCCTAAACCAACAGCCGTTTTGCACTGTGCGCTGTGCTCTGGCATAAACGAACAGCCGTTTTGCACTGTGCACTATGCTTTTGCCTAAACCAATAATCGTTTTGCACTGTGCGCTGTGCTCTGGCGTAAACCAACAGCCTTTTTGCACTGTGCGCTGTGCTCTGGCGTAAACCAACAGCCGTTTTGCACTGTGCACTATGCTTTTGAGTAAACCAACAGTCGTTTTGCACTGTGCGCTGTGCTCTGGCGTAAACCCACAGCCGTTTTGCACTGTGCGCTGTGCTCTGGCATAAACGAACAGCCGTTTTGCACTGTGCACTATGCTTTTGCGTAAACCAAAAGTCGTTTTGCACTGTGCGCTGTGCTCTGGCGTAAACCAACAGCCGTTTTGCACTGTGCGCTGTGCTTTTGAGTAAACCAACAGTCGTTTTGCATTGTGCACTATGCTTTTGCCTAAACCAATAGTCGTTTTGCACTGTGCGCTGTGCTCTGGCGTAAACCAACAGCCCTTTTGCACTGTGCTCTGTGCTCTGGCGTAAACCAACAGCCGTTTTGCATTGTGCACTATGCTTTTGAGTAAACCAACAGTCGTTTTGCACTGTGCGCTATGCTTTGGCGTAAACCAACAGTCGTTTTGCACCGTGCACTATGCTTTTGAGTAAACCAACAGTCTTTTTGCATTGTGCACTATGCTTTTGCCTAAACCAACAGTCGTTTTGCACTGTGCGCTGTGCTCTGGCGTAAACCAACAGCCGTTTTGCACTGTGCGCTGTGCTCTGGCGTAAACCAACAGCCGTTTTGCACTGTGCACTATGCTTTTGAGTAAACCAACAATTGTTTTGCACTGTACACCATGCTTTTGCGTAAACCAGCAGTCGTTTTACACTGTGCACTATGCTTTTAAGTAAACCAACAGTCGTTTTGCATTGTGCACTATGCTTTTGCCTAAACCAACAGTCGTTTTGCACTGTGCGCTGTGCTCTGGCGTAAACCAACAGCCGTTTTGCACTGTGCGCTGTGCTCTGGCGTAAACCAACAGCCGTTTTGCACTGTGCGCTGTGCTCTGGCATAAACCAACAGCCGTTTTGCACTGTACACTATGCTTTTGCGTAAACCAGCAGTCGTTTTACACTGTGCACTATGCTTGTAAGTAAACCAACAGTCGTTTTGCATTTTGCGCTGTGCTCTGGCGTAAACCAACAGCCGTTTTGCACTGTGCGCTGTGCTCTGGCATAAACCAACAGCCGTTTTGCACTGTGCACTATGCTTTTGAGTAAACCAACAGTCGTTTTGCATTGTGCACTATGCTTTTGCCTAAACCAACAGTCGTTTTGCACTGTGCGCTGTGCTCTGGCGTAAACCAACAGCCGTTTTGCACTGTGCGCTGTGCTCTGGCATAAACGAACAGCCGTTTTGCATTGTGCACTATGCTTTTGAGTAAACCAACAGTCGTTTTGCACTGTGCGCTGTGCTCTGGCGTAAACCCACAGCCGTTTTGCACTGTGCGCTGTGCTCTGGCATAAACGAACAGCCGTTTTGCACTGTGCACTATGCTTTTGAGTAAACCAACAGTCGTTTTGCACTGTGCGCTGTGCTCTGGCGTAAACCAACAGCCGTTTTGCACTGTGCGCTGTGCTCTGGCATAAACGAACAGCCGGTTTGCACTGTGCACTATGCTTTTGAGTAAGCCAACAGTCGTTTTGCACTGTGCAGTATGCTTTTGCGTTAACCAAAAGTCGTTTTGCACTGTGCGCTGTGCTCTGGCGTAAACCCACAGCCGTTTTGCACTGTGCGCTGTGCTCTGGCATAAACGAACAGCCGTTTTGCACTGTACACTATGCTTTTGAGTAAACCAACAGTCGTTTTGCATTGTGCACTATGCTTTTGCCTAAACCAATAGTCGTTTTGCACTGTGCGCTGTGCTCTGGCGTAAACCAACAGCCCTTTTGCACAGTGCTCTGTGCTCTGGCGTAAACCAACAGTCGTTTTGCACTGTGCGCTATGCTTTGGCGTAAACCAACAGTCGTTTTGCACTGTGCAGTATCCTTTTGCGTAAACCAGCAGTCGTTTTGCACTGTGCACTATGCTTTTGAGTAAGCCAACAGTCGTTTTGCACTGTGCACTATGCTTTTGCGTAAACCAAAAGTCGTTTTGCATTGTGCACTATGCTTTTGAGTAAACCAACAGTCGTTTTGCACTGTGCGCTGTGCTCTGGCGTAAACCAACAGCCCTTTTGCACTGTGCGCCTTGGTGTGGCGTAAACCAATAGCCGTTTTGCACTGTGCGCTGTGCTCTGGCATAAACCAACAGCCGTTTTGCACTGTGCACTATGCTTTTGAGTAAACCAACAGTCGTTTTGCACTGTGCACTATGCTTTTGCGTAAACCAAAAGTCGTTTGGCATTGTACACTATGCTTTTGCCTAAACCAACAGTCGTTTTGCACTGTGCGCTGTGCTCTGGCGTAAACCAACAGCCCTTTTGCACTGTGCGCTGTGCTCCGGCGTAAACCAACAGCCGTTTTGCACTGTGCACTATGCTTTTGAGTAAGCCAACAGTCGTTTTGCACTGTGCACTATGCTTTTGAGTAAGCCAACAGCCGTTTTGCAGTGTGCACTATGCTTTTGAGTAAACCAACAGTCGTTTTGCACTGTGCGCTGTGCTCTGGCGTAAACCAACAGCCGTTTTGCACTGTGCGCTGTGCTCTGGCATAAACCAACAGCCGTTTTGCACTGTGCGCTATGCTTTTGAGTAAACCAACAGTCGTTTTGCACTGTGCGCTATGCTTTGGCGTAAACCAACAGCCGTTTTGCACTGTGCGCTGTGCTCTGGCATAAACCAACAGCCGTTTTGCACTGTGCACTATGCTTTTGAGTAAGCCAACAGCCGTTTTGCATTGTGCACTATGCTTTTGAGTAAACCAACAGTCGTTTTGCACTGTGCGCTGTGCTCTGGCGTAAACCAACAGCCGTTTTGCATTGTGCGCTGTGCTCTGGCATAAACCAACAGCCGTTTTGCACTGTGCGCTATGCTTTTGAGTAAACCAACAGTCGTTTTGCACTGTGCGCTATGCTTTGGCGTAAACCAACAGCCGTTTTGCACTGTGCAGTATCCTTTTGCGTAAACCAGCAGTCGTTTTGCACTGTGCACTATGCTTTTGAGTAAGCCAACAGTCGTCTTGCACTGTGCACTATGCTTTTGAGTAAACCAACAGTCGTTTTGCACTGTGCGCTGTGCTCTGGCGTAAACCAACAGCCGTTTTGCACTGTGCGCTGTGCTCTGGCGTAAACCAACAGCCGTTTTGCACTGTGCGCTGTGCTCTGGCATAAACCAACTGCCGTTTTGCACTGTGCACTATGCTTTTGAGTAAACCAACAGTCGTTTTGCATTGTGCACTATGCTTTTGCCTAAACCAACAGTCGTTTTGCACTGTGCGCTGTGCTCTGGCGTAAACCAACAGCCGTTTTGCACTGTGCGCTGTGCTCTGGCATAAACGAACAGCCGTTTTGCACTGTGCACTATGCTTTTGAGTAAACCAACAGTCGTTTTGCACTGTGCTCTGGCGTAAACCAACAGCCGTTTTGCACTGTGCGCTGTGCTCTGGCGTAAACCAACAGCCGTTTTGCACTGTGCGCTGTGCTCTGGCATAAACCAACAGCCATTTTGCACTGTGCACTATGCTTTTGAGTAAACCAACAGTCGTTTTGCACTGTGCGCTGTGCTCTGGCGTAAACCAACAGTCGTTTTGCACTGTGCGCTATGCTTTGGCGTAAACCAACAGTCGTTTTGCACTGTGCAGTATCCTTTTGCGTAAACCAGCAGTCGTTTTGCACTGTGCACTATGCTTTTGAGTAAACCAACAGTCGTTTTGCATTGTGCACTATGCTTTTGAGTAAGCCAACAGTCGTTTTGCATTGTGCACTATGCTTTTGCCTAAACCAACAGTCGTTTTGCACTGTGCGCTGTGCTCTGGCATAAACCAACAGCCGTTTTGCACTGTGCACTATGCTTTTGAGTAAACCAACAGTCGTTTTGCATTGTGCACTATGCTTTTGCCTAAACCAACAGTCGTTTTGCACTGTGCGCTGTGCTCTGGCGTAAACCAACAGCCGTTTTGCACTGTGCGCTGTGCTCTGGCGTAAACCAACAGCCGTTTTGCACTGTGCGCTGTGCTCTGGCATAAACGAACAGCCGTTTTGCACTGTGCACTATGCTTTTGAGTAAACCAACAGTCGTTTTGCACTGTGCGCTGTGCTCTGGCGTAAACCAACAGTCGTTTTGCACTGTGCGCTATGCTTTGGCGTAAACCAACAGTCGTTTTGCACTGTGCAGTATCCTTTTGCGTAAACCAGCAGTCGTTTTGCACTGTGCACTATGCTTTTGAGTAAACCAACAGTCGTTTTGCATTGTGCACTATGCTTTTGAGTAAGCCAACAGTCGTTTTGCATTGTGCACTATGCTTTTGCCTAAACCAACAGTCGTTTTGCACTGTGCGCTGTGCTCTGGCATAAACCAACAGCCGTTTTGCACTGTGCACTATGCTTTTGAGTAAACCAACAGTCGTTTTGCATTGTGCACTATGCTTTTGCCCAAACCAACAGTCGTTTTGCACTGTGCGCTGTGCTCTGGCGTAAACCAACAGCCGTTTTGCACTGTGCGCTGTGCTCTGGCATAAACGAACAGCCGTTTTGCACTGTGCACTATGCTTTTGAGTAAACCAAAAGTCGTTTTGCACTGTGCGCTGTGCTCTGGCATAAACGAACAGCCGTTTTGCACTGTGCGCTATGCTTTTGAGTAAACCAACAGTCGTTTTGCATTGTGCACTATGCTTTTGCCTAAACCAACAGTCGTTTTGCACTGTGCGCTGTGCTCTGGCGTAAACCAACAGCCGTTTTGCACTGTGCGCTGTGCTCTGGCGTAAACCAATAGCCGTTTTGCACTGTGCGCTGTGCTCTGGCATAAACCAACAGCCGTTTTGCACTGTGCACTATGCTTTTGAGTAAACCAACAGTCGTTTTGCATTGTGCACTATGCTTTTGCCTAAACCAACAGTCGTTTTGCACTGTGCGCTGTGCTCTGGCGTAAACCAACAGCCGTTTTGCACTGTGCGCTGTGCTCTGGCATAAACGAACAGCCGTTTTGCACTGTGCACTATGCTTTTGAGTAAACCAACAGTCGTTTTGCACTGTGCGCTGTGCTCTGGCGTAAACCAACAGCCGTTTTGCACTGTGCGCTGTGCTTTTGAGTAAACCAACAGTCGTTTTGCATTGTGCACTATGCTTTTGCCTAAACCAATAGTCGTTTTGCACTGTGCGCTGTGCTCTGGCGTAAACCAACAGCCGTTTTGCACTGTGCGCTGTGCTCTGGCGTAAACCAATAGCCGTTTTGCACTGTGCGCTGTGCTCTGGCATAAACCAACAGCCGTTTTGCACTGTGCACTATGCTTTTGAGTAAACCAACAGTCGTTTTGCATTGTGCACTATGCTTTTGCCTAAACCAACAGTCGTTTTGCACTGTGCGCTGTGCTCTGGCGTAAACCAACAGCCGTTTTGCACTGTGCGCTGTGCTCTGGCATAAACGAACAGCCGTTTTGCACTGTGCACTATGCTTTTGAGTAAACCAACAGTCGTTTTGCACTGTGCGCTGTGCTCTGGCGTAAACCAACAGCCGTTTTGCACTGTGCGCTGTGCTTTTGAGTAAACCAACAGTCGTTTTGCATTGTGCACTATGCTTTTGCCTAAACCAATAGTCGTTTTGCACTGTGCGCTGTGCTCTGGCATAAACGAACAGCCGTTTTGCACTGTGCACTATGCTTTTGAGTAAACCAACAGTCGTTTTGCACTGTGCGCTGTGCTCTGGCGTAAACCAACAGCCGTTTTGCACTGTGCGCTGTGCTTTTGAGTAAACCAACAGTCGTTTTGCATTGTGCACTATGCTTTTGCCTAAACCAATAGTCGTTTTGCACTGTGCGCTGTGCTCTGGCGTAAACCAACAGCCCTTTTGCACTGTGCGCTGTGCTCTGGCGTAAACCAACAGCCGTTTTGCAGTGTGCACTATGCTTTTGAGTAAACCAACAGTCGTTTTGCACTGTGCGCTGTGCTCTGGCGTAAACCCACAGCCGTTTTGCACTGTGCGCTGTGCTCTGGCATAAACGAACAGCCGTTTTGCACTGTGCGCTATGCTTTTGAGTAAACCAATAGTCGTTTTGCACTGTGCGCTGTGCTCTGGCGTAAACCAACAGCCCTTTTGCACTGTGCGCTGTGCTCTGGCGTAAACCAACAGCCGTTTTGCACTGTGCCCTATGCTTTTGAGTAAACCAACAGTCGTTTTGCACTGTGCGCTGTGCTCTGGCGTAAACCAACAGCCGTTTTGCACTGTGCGCTGTGCTTTTGAGTAAACCAACAGTCGTTTTGCATTGTGCACTATGCTTTTGCCTAAACCAATAGTCGTTTTGCACTGTGCGCTGTGCTCTGGCGTAAACCAACAGCCCTTTTGCACTGTGCGCTGTGCTCTGGCGTAAACCAACAGCCGTTTTGCAGTGTGCACTATGCTTTTGAGTAAACCAACAGTCGTTTTGCACTGTGCGCTGTGCTCTGGCGTAAACCCACAGCCGTTTTGCACTGTGCGCTGTGCTCTGGCATAAACGAACAGCCGTTTTGCACTGTGCGCTATGCTTTTGAGTAAACCAACAGTCGTTTTGCACTGTGCGCTGTGCTCTGGCGTAAACCAACAGCCGTTTTGCACTGTGCGCTGTGCTCTGGCGTAAACCAACAGCCGTTTTGCACTGTGCACTATGCTTTTGAGTAAACCAACAGTCGTTTTGCACTGTGCGCTGTGCTCTGGCGTAAACCCACAGCCGTTTTGCACTGTGCGCTGTGCTCTGGCATAAACGAACAGCCGTTTTGCACTGTGCGCTATGCTTTTGAGTAAACCAACAGTCGTTTTGCACTGTGCGCTGTGCTCTGGCGTAAACCAACAGCCGTTTTGCACTGTGCGCTGTGCTCTGGCGTAAACCAACAGCCGTTTTGCACTGTGCGCTGTGCTCTGGCATAAACGAACAGCCGTTTTGCACTGTGCGCTATGCTTTTGAGTAAACCAACAGTCGTTTTGCACTGTGCGCTGTGCTCTGGCGTAAACCAACAGCCGTTTTGCACTGTGCGCTGTGCTCTGGCGTAAACCAACAGCCGTTTTGCACTGTGCGCTGTGCTCTGGCATAAACGAACAGCCGTTTTGCACTGTGCACTATGCTTTTGAGTAAGCCAACAGTCGTTTTGTACTGTGCACTATGCTTTTGCGTAAACCAACAGCCGTTTTGCACTGTGCGCTGTGCTTTTGAGTAAACCAACAGTCGTTTTGCATTGTGCACTATGCTTTTGCCTAAACCAATAGTCGTTTTGCACTGTGCGCTGTGCTCTGGCGTAAACCAACAGCCCTTTTGCACTGTGCTCTGTGCTCTGGCGTAAACCAACAGCCGTTTTGCACTCTGCACTATGCTTTTGAGTAAACCAACAGTCGTTTTGCACTGTGCGCTATGCTTTGGCGTAAACCAACAGTCGTTTTGCACCGTGCACTATGCTTTTGAGTAAACCAACAGTCGTTGTGCATTGTGCACTATGCTTTTGCCTAAACCAACAGTCGTTTTGCACTGTGCGCTGTGCTCTGGCGTAAACCAACAGCCGTTTTGCACTGTGCGCTGTGCTCTGGCGTAAACCAACAGCCGTTTTGCACTGTGCACTATGCTTTTGAGTAAACCAACAATTGTTTTGCACTGTACACTATGCTTTTGCGTTAACCAGCAGTCGTCTTACACTGTGCACTATGCTTTTAAGTAAACCAACAGTCGTTTTGCATTGTGCACTATGCTTTTGCCTAAACCAACAGTCGTTTTGCACTGTGCGCTGTGCTCTGGCGTAAACCAACAGCCGTTTTGCACTGTGCGCTGTGCTCTGGCGTAAACCAACAGCCGTTTTGCACTGTGCGCTGTGCTCTGGCATAAACCAACAGCCGTTTTGCACTGTACACTATGCTTTTGCGTAAACCAGCAGTCGTTTTACACTGTGCACTATGCTTTTAAGTAAACCAACAGTCGTTTTGCATTGTGCGCTGTGCTCTGGCGTAAACCAACAGCCGTTTTGCACTGTGCGCTGTGCTCTGGCATAAACCAACAGCCGTTTTGCACTGTGCACTATGCTTTTGAGTAAACCAAAAGTCGTTTTGCACTGTGCGCTGTGCTGTGGCGTAAACGAACAGCCGTTTTGCACTGTGCGCTATGCTTTTGAGTAAACCAACAGTCGTTTTGCATTGTGCACTATGCTTTTGCCTAAACCAACAGTCGTTTTGCACTGTGCGCTGTGCTCTGGCGTAAACCAACAGCCGTTTTGCACTGTGCGCTGTGCTCTGGCGTAAAACCACAGCCGTTTTGCACTGTGCGCTGTGCTCTGGCATAAACGAACAGCCGTTTTGCACTGTGCGCTATGCTTTTGAGTAAACCAACAGTCGTTTTGCACTGTGCGCTGTGCTCTGGCGTAAACCAACAGCCGTTTTGCACTGTGCGCTGTGCTCTGGCGTAAACCAACAGCCGTTTTGCACTGTGCGCTGTGCTCTGGCATAAACGAACAGCCGTTTTGCACTGTGCACTATGCTTTTGAGTAAGCCAACAGTCGTTTTGTACTGTGCACTATGCTTTTGCGTAAACCAAAAGTCGTTTTGCACTGTGCGCTGTGCTCTGGCGTAAACCAACAGCCGTTTTGCACTGTGCGCTGTGCTTTTGAGTAAACCAACAGTCGTTTTGCATTGTGCACTATGCTTTTGCCTAAACCAATAGTCGTTTTGCACTGTGCGCTGTGCTCTGGCGTAAACCAACAGCCCTTTTGCACTGTCCTCTGTGCTCTGGCGTAAACCAACAGCCGTTTTGCACTGTGCACTATGCTTTTGAGTAAACCAACAGTCGTTTTGCACTGTGCGCTATGCTTTGGCGTAAACCAACAGTCGTTTTGCACCGTGCACTATGCTTTTGAGTAAACCAACAGTCGTTGTGCATTGTGCACTATGCTTTTGAGTAAACCAACAGTCGTTTTGCATTGTGCACTATGCTTTTGCCTAAACCAACAGTCGTTTTGCACTGTGCGCTGTGCTCTGGCGTAAACCAACAGCCGTTTTGCACTGTGCGCTGTGCTCTGGCATAAACGAACAGCCGTTTTGCACTGTGCACTATGCTTTTGAGTAAACCAACAGTCGTTTTGCACTGTGCGCTGTGCTCTGGCGTAAACCCACAGCCGTTTTGCACTGTGCGCTGTGCTCTGGCATAAACGAACAGCCGTTTTGCACTGTGCGCTATGCTTTTGAGTAAACCAACAGTCGTTTTGCATTGTGCGCTGTGCTCTGGCGTAAACCAACAGCCGTTTTGCACTGTGCGCTGTGCTCTGGCATAAACCAACAGCCGTTTTGCACTGTGCACTATGCTTTTGAGTAAACCAAAAGTCGTTTTGCACTGTGCGCTGTGCTGTGGCGTAAACGAACAGCCGTTTTGCACTGTGCGCTATGCTTTTGAGTAAACCAACAGTCGTTTTGCATTGTGCACTATGCTTTTGCCTAAACCAACAGTCGTTTTGCACTGTGCGCTGTGCTCTGGCGTAAACCAACAGCCGTTTTGCACTGTGCGCTGTGCTCTGGCGTAAACCAACAGCCGTTTTGCACTGTGCGCTGTGCTCTGGCATAAACCAACAGCCGTTTTGCACTGTACACTATGCTTTTGCGTAAACCAGCAGTCGTTTTACACTGTGCACTATGCTTTTAAGTAAACCAACAGTCGTTTTGCATTGTGCGCTGTGCTCTGGCGTAAACCAACAGCCGTTTTGCACTGTGCGCTGTGCTCTGGCATAAACCAACAGCCGTTTTGCACTGTGCACTATGCTTTTGAGTAAACCAAAAGTCGTTTTGCACTGTGCGCTGTGCTGTGGCGTAAACGAACAGCCGTTTTGCACTGTGCACTATGCTTTTGAGTAAACCAAAAGTCGTTTTGCACTGTGCGCTGTGCTGTGGCGTAAACCAACAGCCGTTTTGCACTGTGCGCTGTGCTCTGGCGTAAACCAACAGCCGTTTTGCACTGTGCGCTGTGCTCTGGCATAAACCAACAGCCGTTTTGCACTGTGCACTATGCTTTTGAGTAAACCAACAGTCGTTTTGCATTGTGCACTATGCTTTTGCCTAAACCAACAGTCGTTTTGCACTGTGCGCTGTGCTCTGGCATAAACGAACAGCCGTTTTGCACTGTGCACTATGCTTTTGAGTAAGCCAACAGTCGTTTTGCACTGTGCACTATGCTTTTGCGTAAACCAAAAGTCGTTTTGCACTGTGCGCTGTGCTCTGGCGTAAACCAACAGCCGTTTTGCACTGTGCGCTGTGCTCTGGCATAAACCAACAGCCGTTTTGCACTGTGCACTATGCTTTTGAGTAAACCAACAGTCGTTTTGCATTGTGCACTATGCTTTTGCCTAAACCAATAGTCGTTTTGCACTGTGCGCTGTGCTCTGGCGTAAACCAACAGCCCTTTTGCACTGTGCTCTGTGCTCTGGCGTAAACCAACAGTCGTTTTGCACTGTGCGCTATGCTTTGGCGTAAACCAACAGTCGTTTTGCACTGTGCAGTATCCTTTTGCGTAAACCAGCAGTCGTTTTGCACTGTGCACTATGCTTTTGAGTAAGCCAACAGTCGTTTTGCACTGTGCACTATGCGTTTGCGTAAACCAAAAGTCGTTTTGCATTGTGCACTATGCTTTTGAGTAAACCAACAGTCGTTTTGCACTGTGCGCTGTGCTCTGGCGTAAACCAACAGCCGTTTTGCACTGTGCGCTGTGCTCTGACGTAAACCAATAGCCGTTTTGCACTGTGCGCTGTGCTCTGGCATAAACCAACAGCCGTTTTGCACTGTGCACTATGATTTTGAGTAAACCAACAGTCGTTTTGCACTGTGCACTATGCTTTTGCGTAAACCAAAAGTCGTTTGGCATTGTACACTATGCTTTTGCCTAAACCAACAGTCGTTTTGCACTGTGCGCTGTGCTCTGGCGTAAACCAACAGCCGTTTTGCACTGTGCACTATGCTTTTGAGTAAGCCAACAGTCGTTTTGCACTGTGCACTATGCTTTTGCGTAAACCAAAAGTCGTTTTGCATTTTGCACTATGCTTTTGAGTAAACCAACAGTCGTTTTGCACTGTGCGCTGTGCTCTGGCGTAAACCAACAGCCGTTTTGCACTGTGCGCTGTGCTCTGGCATAAACCAACAGCCGTTTTGCTCTGTGCGCTATGCTTTTGAGTAAACCAACAGTCGTTTTGCACTGTGCGCTATGCTTTGGCGTAAAGCAACAGCCGTTTTGCACTGTGCAGTATCCTTTTGCGTAAACCAGCAGTCGTTTTGCACTGTGCACTATGCTTTTGAGTAAGCCAACAGTCGTTTTGCACTGTGCACTATGCTTTTGCGTAAACCAAAAGTCGTTTTGCACTGTGCGCTGTGCTCTGGCGTAAACCAACAGCCGTTTTGCACTGTGCGCTGTGCTCTGGCGTAAACCAACAGCCGTTTTGCACTGTGCACTATGCTTTTGAGTAAACCAACAGTCGTTTTGCATTGTGCACTATGCTTTTGCCTAAACCAATAGTCGTTTTGCAATGTGCGCTGTGCTCTGGCGTAAACCAACAGCCCTTTTGCACTGTGCTCTGTGCTCTGGCGTAAACCAACAGCCGTTTTGCACTGTGCACTATGCTTTTGAGTAAACCAACAGTCGTTTTGCACTGTGCGCTGTGCTCTGGCGTAAACCAACAGTCGTTTTGCACTGCGCGCTATGCTTTGGCGTAAACCAACAGTCGTTTTGCACCGTGCACTATGCTTTTGAGTAAACCAACAGTCGTTTTGCATTGTGCACTATGCTTTTGCCTAAACCAACAGTCGTTTTGCACTGTGCGCTGTGCTCTGGCGTAAACCAACAGCCGTTTTGCACTGTGCGCTGTGCTCTGGCGTAAACCAACAGCCGTTTTGCACTGTGCACTATGCTTTTGAGTAAACCAACAGTTGTTTTGCACTGTACACTATGCTTTTAAGTAAACCAACAGTCGTTTTGCATTGTGCACTATGCTTTTGCCTAAACCAACAGTCGTTTTGCACTGTGCGCTGTGCTCTGGCGTAAACCAACAGCCGTTTTGCACTGTGCGCTGTGCTCTGGCGTAAACCAACAGCCGTTTTGCACTGTGCGCTGTGCTCTGGCATAAACGAACAGCCGTTTTGCACTGTGCACTATGCTTTTGAGTAAACCAACAGTCGTTTTGCACTGTGCGCTGTGCTCTGGCGTAAACCAACAGTCGTTTTGCATTGTGCACTATGCTTTTGGTTTTTGCATATGCTTTTGAGTAAACCAACAGTCGTTTTGCACTGTGCACTATGTTTTTAAGTAAACCAAAAGTCGTTTTGCATTGCGCACTATGCTTTTGCGTAAACCAACAGCCGTTTTGCACTGTGGAGTATGCTTTGGCGTAAACCAAAAGTCGTTTTGCATTGTGCACTATGCTTTTGCGTAAACCAACAGGCGTTTTGCACTGTGGAGTATGCTTTTGCATAAACCAAAAGTCGTTTTGCTATTTGCGCTGTGCTTTGGCGTAAACCAACAGCCGTTTTGCACTGTGGAGTATGCTTTTGCGTAAACCAACAGTGGTTTTGCATTGTCCACTATGCTTTTGCGTAAACCAAAAGTCGTTCTGCACTTTGCGCTGTGCTTTTGCTAAACCAACAGTTATTTTGCACTGTGCGCTGTGCTCTGGCGTAAACCAACAGCCGTTTTGCACTGTGCACTATGCTTTTGAGTAAACCAACAGTGTTTTTTGCACTGTGGACTATGCTTTTGAGTAAACCAACAGTCGTTTTGCACTGTGGACTATGCTTTTGAGTAAACCAAACGTCGTTTTGCATTGTGCACTATGCTTTTGCGTAAACCAACAGCCGTTTTGCACTGTGGAGTATGCTTTTGCGTAAACCAACAGTCGTTTTGCACTGTGCGCTGTGCTCTGGCGTAAACCAACAGCCGTTTTGCACTGTGCACTATGCTTTTGAGTAAACCAACAGCCGTTTTGCACTGTGCACTATGCTTTTGCGTAAACCAGCAGTCGTTTTACACTGTGCACTATGCTTTTGAGTAAACCAACAGTGGTTTTTGCACTGTGGACTATGCTTTTGAGTAAACCAACAGTCGTTTTGCACTGTGCGCTGTGCTCTGGCGTAAACCAACAGTCGTTTTGCACTGCGCGCTATGCTTTGGCGTAAACCAGCAGTCGTTTTGCATTGTGCACTATGCTTTTGCCTAAACCAACAGTCGTTTTGCACTGTGCGCTGTGCTCTGGCGTAAACCAACAGCCGTTTTGCACTGTGCGCTGTGCTCTGGCGTAAACCAACAGCCGTTTTGCACTGTGCACTATGCTTTTGAGTAAACCAACATTCGTTTTGCACTGTGCGCTGTGCTCTGGCCTAAACCAACAGCCGTTTTGCACTGTGCGCTGTGCTCTGGCGTAAACCAACAGCCGTTTTGCACTGTGCGCTGTGCTCTGGCATAAACGAACAGCCGTTTTGCACTGTGCACTATGCTTTTGAGTAAACCAACAGTCGTTTTGCAGTGTGCGCTGTGCGCTGTGGTCTGGCGTAAACCAACAGTCGTTTTGCACTGTGCGCTATGCTTTGGCGTAAACCAACAGTCGTTTTGCACTGTGCAGTATCCTTTTGCGTAAACCAGCAGTCGTTTTGCACTGTGCACTATGCTTTTGAGTAAGCCAACAGTCGTTTTGCACTGTGCACTATGCTTTTGCCTAAACCAAAAGTCGTTTTGCATTGTGCACTATGCTTTTGAGTAAACCAACAGTCGTTTTGCACTGTGCGCTGTGCTCTGGCATAAACCAACAGCCGTTTTGCACTGTGCACTATGCTTTTGAGTAAACCAACAGTTGTTTTGCACTGTACACTATGCTTTTGCGTAAAACAGCAGTCGTTTTACACTGTGCACTATGCTTTTAAGTAAACCAACAGTCGTTTTGCATTGTGCACTATGATTTTGCCTAAACCAACAGTCGTTTTGCACTGTGCGCTGTGCTCTGGCGTAAACCAACAGCCGTTTTGCACTGTGCGCTGTGCTCTGGCATAAACGAACAGCCGTTTTGCACTGTGCACTATGCTTTTGAGTAAACCAACAGTCGTTTTGCACTGTGCGCTGTGCTCTGGCGTAAACCAACAGTCGTTTTGCACTGTGCGCTATGCTCTGGCGTAAACCAACAGTCGTTTTGCACTGTGCAGTATCCTTTTGCGTAAACCAGCAGTCGTTTTGCACTGTGCACTATGCTTTTGAGTAAGCCAACAGTCGTTTTGCACTGTGCACTATGCTTTTGCGTAAACCAAAAGTCGTTTTGCATTGTGCACAATGCTTTTGAGTAAACCAACTGTCGTTTTGCACTGTGCGCTGTGCTCTGGCGTAAACCAACAGCCGTTTTGCACTGTGCGCTGTGCTCTGGCATAAACCAACAGCCGTTTTGCACTGTGCACTATGCTTTTGAGTAAACCAACAGTCGTTTTGCATTGTGCACTATGCTTTTGCCTACACCAACAGTCGTTTTGCACTGTGCGCTGTGCTCTGGCGTAAACCAACAGCCCTTTTGCACTGTGCGCTGTGCTCTGGCGTAAACCAACAGCCGTTTTGCACTGTGCGCTGTGCTCTGGCATAAACCAACAGCCCTTTTGCACTGTGCGCTGTGCTCTGGCGTAAACCAACAGCCGTTTTGCACTGTGCACTATGCTTTTGATTAAACCAACAATCGTTTTGCACTGTGCGCTGTGCTCTGGCGTAAACCAACAGTCGTTTTGCAATGCGCGCTATGCTTTTGCCTAAACCAACAGTCGTTTTGCACTGTGCGCTGTGCTCTGGCGTAAACCAACAGCCGTTTTGCACTGTGCGCTGTGCTC
The DNA here is from genome assembly GCA_963583995.1 of Xylota segnis. Taxonomy (NCBI): domain Eukaryota; kingdom Metazoa; phylum Arthropoda; class Insecta; order Diptera; family Syrphidae; genus Xylota; species Xylota segnis. The sequence continues at coordinate 85,294,919 of OY757237.1, forward strand.
TGGCATAAACCAACAGCCGTTTTGCACTGTGCACTATGCTTTGCGTAAAACAGCAGTCGTTTTAAACGGTGCACTATGCTTTTAAGTAAACCAACAGTCGTTTTGCATTTTGCACTATGCTTTTGCCTAAACCAACAGTCGTTTTGCACTGTGCGCTGTGCTCTGGCGTAAACCAACAGCCGTTTTGCACTGTGCGCTGTGCTCTGGCATAAACCAACAGCCGTTTTGCACTGTGCACTATGCTTTTGAGTAAACCAACAGTCGTTTTGCATTGTGCACTATGCTTTTGCCTAAACCAACAGCCCTTTTGCACTGTGCTCTGTGCTCTGGCGTAAACCAACAGCCGTTTTGCACTGTGCACTATGCTTTTGAGTAAACCAACAGTCGTTTTGCACTGTGCGCTGTGCTCTGGCGTAAACCAACAGTCGTTTTGCACTGCGCGCTATGCTTTGGCGTAAACCAACAGTCGTTTTGCACCGTGCACTATGCTTTTGAGTAAACCAACAGTCGTTTTGCATTGTGCACTATGCTTTTGCCTAAACCAACAGTCGTTTTGCACTGTGCGCTGTGCTCTGGCGTAAACCAACAGCCGTTTTGCACTGTGCGCTGTGCTCTGGCATAAACCAACAGCCGTTTTGCGCTGTGCACTATGCTTTTGAGTAAACCAACAGTCGTGATGCGTTGTGCACTATGCTTTTGCCTAAACCAACAGCCCTTTTGCACTGTGCGCTGTGCTCTGGCATAAACGAACAGCCCTTTTGCACTGTGCTCTGTGCTCTGGCGTAAACCAACAGTCGTTTTGCACTGTGCAGTATCCTTTTGCGTAAACCAGCAGTCGTTTTGCACTGTGCACTATGCTTTTGAGTAAGCCAACAGTCGTTTTGAACTGTGCGCTGTGCTCTGGCATAAACGAACAGCCGTTTTGCATTGTGCACTATGCTTTTGAGTAAACCAACAGTCGTTTTGCACTGTGCGCTGTGCTCTGGCGTAAACCCACAGCCGTTTTGCACTGTGCGCTGTGCTCTGGCATAAACGAACAGCCGTTTTGCACTGTGCACTATGCTTTTGAGTAAACCAACAGTCGTTTTGCACTGTGCGCTGTGCTCTGGCGTAAACCAACAGCCGTTTTGCACTGTGCGCTGTGCTCTGGCGTAAACCAACAGCCGTTTTGCACTGTGCGCTGTGCTCTGGCATAAACGAACAGCCGTTTTGCACTGTGCACTATGCTTTTGAGTAAGCCAACAGTCGTTTTGCAATGTGCACTATGCTTTTGCGTAAACCAAAAGTCGTTTTGCACTGTGCGCTGTGCTCTGGCGTAAACCAACAGCCGTTTTGCACTGTGCGCTGTGCTCTGGCATAAACCAACAGCCGTTTTGCACTGTGCACTATGCTTTTGAGTAAACCAACAGTCGTTTTGCATTGTGCACTATGCTTTTGCCTAAACCAATAGTCGTTTTGCACTGTGCGCTGTGCTCTGGCGTAAACCAACAGCCCTTTTGCACTGTGCTCTGTGCTCTGGCGTAAACCAACAGTCGTTTTGCACTGTGCGCTATGCTTTGGCGTAAACCAACAGTCGTTTTGCACTGTGCAGTATCCTTTTGCGTAAACCACCAGTCGTTTTGCACTGTGCACTATGCTTTTGAGTAAGCCAACAGTCGTTTTGCACTGTGCACTATGCGTTTGCGTAAACCAAAAGTCGTTTTGCATTGTGCACTATGCTTTTGAGTAAACCAACAGTCGTTTTGCACTGTGCGCTGTGCTCTGGCGTAAACCAACAGCCGTTTTGCACTGTGCGCTGTGCTCTGGCGTAAACCAATAGCCGTTTTGCACTGTGCGCTGTGCTCTGGCATAAACCAACAGCCGTTTTGCACTGTGCACTATGCTTTTGAGTAAACCAACAGTCGTTTTGCACTGTGCACTATGCTTTTGCGTAAACCAAAAGTCGTTTGGCATTGTACACTATGCTTTTGCCTAAACCAACAGTCGTTTTGCACTGTGCGCTGTGCTCTGGCGTAAACCAACAGCCGTTTTGCACTGTGCACTATGCTTTTGAGTAAGCCAACAGTCGTTTTGCACTGTGCACTATGCTTTTGCGTAAACCAAAAGTCGTTTTGCATTGTGCACTATGCTTTTGAGTAAACCAACAGTCGTTTTGCACTGTGCGCTGTGCTCTGGCGTAAACCAACAGCCGTTTTGCACTGTGCGCTGTGCTCTGGCATAAACCAACAGCCGTTTTGCACTGTGCGCTATGCTTTTGAGTAAACCAACAGTCGTTTTGCACTGTGCGCTATGCTTTGGCGTAAAGCAACAGCCGTTTTGCACTGTGCAGTATCCTTTTGCGTAAACCAGCAGTCGTTTTGCACTGTGCACTATGCTTTTGAGTAAGCCAACAGTCGTTTTGCACTGTGCACTATGCTTTTGCGTAAACCAAAAGTCGTTTTGCACTGTGCGCTGTGCTCTGGCGTAAACCAACAGCCGTTTTGCACTGTGCGCTGTGCTCTGGCGTAAACCAACAGCCGTTTTGCACTGTGCACTATGCTTTTGAGTAAACCAACAGTCGTTTTGCATTGTGCACTATGCTTTTGCCTAAACCAATAGTCGTTTTGCACTGTGCGCTGTGCTCTGGCGTAAACCAACAGCCGTTTTGCACTGTGCGCTGTGCTCTGGCATAAACCAACAGCCGTTTTGCACTGTGCACTATGCTTTTGAGTAAACCAACAGTCGTTTTGCATTGTGCACTATGCTTTTGCCTAAACCAATAGTCGTTTTGCACTGTGCGCTGTGCTCTGGCGTAAACCAACAGCCCTTTTGCACTGTGCTCTGTGCTCTGGCGTAAACCAACAGTCGTTTTGCACTGTGCGCTATGCTTTGGCGTAAACCAACAGTCGTTTTGCACTGTGCAGTATCCTTTTGCGTAAACCAGCAGTCGTTTTGCACTGTGCACTATGCTTTTGAGTAAGCCAACAGTCGTTTTGCACTGTGCACTATGCGTTTGCGTAAACCAAAAGTCGTTTTGCATTGTGCACTATGCTTTTGAGTAAACCAACAGTCGTTTTGCACTGTGCGCTGTGCTCTGGCGTAAACCAACAGCCGTTTTGCACTGTGCGCTGTGCTCTGGCGTAAACCAATAGCCGTTTTGCACTGTGCGCTGTGCTCTGGCATAAACCAACAGCCGTTTTGCACTGTGCACTATGCTTTTGAGTAAACCAACAGTCGTTTTGCATTGTGCACTATGCTTTTGCCTAAACCAATAGTCGTTTTGCACTGTGCGCTGTGCTCTGGCGTAAACCAACAGCCCTTTTGCACTGTGCTCTGTGCTCTGGCGTAAACCAACAGTCGTTTTGCACTGTGCGCTATGCTTTGGCGTAAACCAACAGTCGTTTTGCACTGTGCAGTATCCTTTTGCGTAAACCAGCAGTCGTTTTGCACTGTGCACTATGCTTTTGAGTAAACCAACAGTCGTTTTGCACTGTGCACTATGCTTTTGCGTAAACCAAAAGTCGTTTGGCATTGTACACTATGCTTTTGCCTAAACCAACAGTCGTTTTGCACTGTGCGCTGTGCTCTGGCGTAAACCAACAGCCGTTTTGCACTGTGCACTATGCTTTTGAGTAAGCCAACAGTCGTTTTGCACTGTGCACTATGCTTTTGCGTAAACCAAAAGTCGTTTTGCACTGTGCGCTGTGCTCTGGCGTAAACCAACAGCCGTTTTGCACTGTGCGCTGTGCTCTGGCGTAAACCAACAGCCGTTTTGCACTGTGCACTATGCTTTTGAGTAAACCAACAGTCGTTTTGCATTGTGCACTATGCTTTTGCCTAAACCAATAGTCGTTTTGCACTGTGCGCTGTGCTCTGTCGTAAACCAACAGCCCTTTTGCACTGTGCTCTGTGCTCTGGCGTAAACCAACAGCCGTTTTGCACTGTGCACTATGCTTTTGAGTAAACCAACAGTCGTTTTGCACTGTGCGCTGTGCTCTGGCGTAAACCAACAGTCGTTTTGCACTGCGCGCTATGCTTTGGCGTAAACCAACACTCGTTTTGCACCGTGCACTATGCTTTTGAGTAAACCAACAGTCGTTTTGCATTGTGCACTATGCTTTTGCCTAAACCAACAGTCGTTTTGCACTGTGCGCTGTGCTTTGGCGTAAACCAACAACCGTTTTGCACTGTGCGCTGTGCTCTGGCGTAAACCAACAACCGTTTTGCACTGTGCACTATGCTTTTGAGTAAACCAACAGTTGTTTTGCACTGTACACTATGCTTTTAACCCTCCGATCAGCGACAGTGTTGATAGCGTTAAACAAGCAACAAGGTCCTTAGGGACCTAGAGGCATTTGTGTGCAATTTTTCAAGAAAAGTACTGCATTATCATTATGCAGTTGTGCCTTGATGTTCTGTTTGTTAACTTATGGTTGTATTAAGTGGGTAAGTTCATATTGTAGAGAGAAATAAGAGCAAAAATAGAAGAAATTTAGATAATTTAAGTTATATATTATATTTATATTATAATATACATGGATATTACTGTCGATTTAATGCAGCAATACAAGTTTGGCACCGATGTAATAATTCTGAGTGTTCAGCCCAAACAGCTTTATTGCAGGTAAAGCAATACTCTCGGGTTTTCCGCTGACGCTTGTGCTCAGCACGTCAAAAGTCCAGATCCTGGTGTTGGTGTTGCTTCTACCTGAAAAGACATCCATTGTATCCACCCCAGATTTATGGGCATTGTAATCCAAAATAACCATTGGCTTTCGCTTATCGTTGGAATTATCTACATCACAAGTGTAATGCATAGTAGATAACAGCAGCACCGATTTGTTTTTCTTAGGCACATATGAGCACAGTGAAACGTTGCCTTCGTAGAAACCAAATAATGAGCCGCTAACAGGAGGCTTTCTTCAAAAACTCTCGTGGAACGAAGGTTTTGTTTGAGCGTACCGTTCCAACATAGGCAGTTTTTCGGTTCATCAATATTTTTGCCATATCCAACGTTGAGAAGAAATTGTCAGCATAAATTGTTCGGCCGGTATCAAGGTATTTTTCAGCCAATCGAAATACGACATTTTGGCCTTGATTGATCTCGCGCTCCTGATTTGGCATCTTTCCAGCATAAATTATACCCTTGAGAGGGTAGTAGGACTTCGAATCACACAACCACCATACTTTTATTCCGTACTTGGCTGGCTTAGATGGAATGTATTGTGTGAAACGCGTTCGTTCTCGATGAGGAAAAAGTTGTTCATCCACGGTAATAGAATCGTGCGGATTGTAAGCTGCTGCTAAATTAGCCTGCAACATAAGCCCCAAATCATCAATAGCAGCAGTTTTGCTGGTGAGTAATCTTTCCGGCCTTGATATTGCGTTATCAAAGCGAATGAATTTCGTAATGAACATGATTCGTAAACCGTTATTTTCCACAGTTTCTTTTCTACAATACATACAGGTCCCCATGGACCTTGTAGCTGATTACCGAACTAAATGCCTTCAAAATGAAAAAAAATCGAAAAGGAGTGCACGTATCGCTTCGGAATTAGTTTTAATCGCTCCAGCATTGCATATTTATGGAATACAGTTAGCATCAAGTTTCTAGCACACGCATAAAAGGACTTGTGAACATTCAAAAAATTAAAAAGTCCCTAGGGACCTTCTCGCTAATCGAAGGGTTAAGTAAACCAACAGTCGTTTTGCATTGTGCACTATGCTTTTGCCTAAACCAACAGTCGTTTTGCACTGTGCGCTGTGCTCTGGCGTAAACCAACAGCCGTTTTGCACTGTGCGCTGTGCTCTGGCGTAAACCAACAGCCGTTTTGCACTGTGCGCTGTGCTCTGGCATAAACGAACAGCCGTTTTGCACTGTGCACTATGCTTTTGAGTAAACCAACAGTCGTTTTGCACTGTGCGCTGTGCTCTGGCGTAAACCAACAGTCGTTTTGCATTGTGCACTATGCTTTTGGTTTTTGCATATGCTTTTGAGTAAACCAACAGTCGTTTTGCACTGTGCACTATGTTTTTAAGTAAACCAAAAGTCGTTTTGCATTGCGCACTATGCTTTTGCGTAAACCAACAGCCGTTTTGCACTGTGGAGTATGCTTTGGCGTAAACCAAAAGTCGTTTTGCATTGTGCACTATGCTTTTGCGTAAACCAACAGGCGTTTTGCACTGTGGAGTATGCTTTTGCGTAAACCTAAAGTCGTTTTGCTATTTGCGCTGTGCTTTGGCGTAAACCAACAGCCGTTTTGCACTGTGGAGTATGCTTTTGCGTAAACCAACAGTGGTTTTGCATTGTCCACTATGCTTTTGCGTAAACCAAAAGTCGTTCTGCACTTTGCGCTGTGCTTTTGCGTAAACCAACAGCCGTTTTGCACTGTGCACTATGCTTTTGAGTAAACCAACAGTGTTTTTTGCACTGTGGACTATGCTTTTGAGTAAACCAACAGTCGTTTTGCACTGTGGACTATGCTTTTGAGTAAACCAAACGTCGTTTTGCTATTTGCGCTGTGCTTTGGCGTAAACCAACAGCCGTTTTGCACTGTGGAGTATGCTTTTGCGTAAACCAACAGTGGTTTTGCATTGTCCACTATGCTTTTGCGTAAACGAAAAGTCGTTTTGCTATTTGCGCTGTGCTTTGGCGTAAACCAACAGCCGTTTTGCACTGTGGAGTATGCTTTTGCGTAAACCAACAGTGGTTTTGCATTGTCCACTATGCTTTTGCGTAAACCAAAAGTCGTTCTGCACTTTGCGCTGTGCTTTTGCGTAAACCAACAGCCGTTTTGCACTGTGCACTATGCTTTTGAGTAAACCAACAGTGTTTTTTGCACTGTGGACTATGCTTTTGAGTAAACCAACAGCCGTTTTGCACTGTGGAGTATGCTTTTGCGTAAACCAACAGTCGTTTTGCACTGTGCGCTGTGCTCTGGCGTAAACCAACAGCCGTTTTGCACTGTGCACTATGCTTTTGAGTAAACCAACAGTCGTTTTGCACTGTGCACTATGCTTTTGCGTAAACCAGCAGTCGTTTTACACTGTGCACTATGCTTTTGAGTAAACCAACAGTGGTTTTTGCACTGTGGACTATGCTTTTGAGTAAACCAACAGTCGTTTTGCATTGTGCACTATGCTTTTGCGTAAACCAAAAGTCGTTTTGCAATTTGCGCTGTGCCCTGGCGTAAACCAACAGCTGTTTTGCACTGCGCACTATGCTTTTGAGTAAACCAACCGTCGTTTTGCACTGTGCGCTGTGCTCTGGCGTAAACCAACAGTCGTTTTGCACTGCGCGCTATGCTTTGGCGTAAACCAACAGTCGTTTTGCACCGTGCACTATGCTTTTGCCTAAACCAACAGTCGTTTTGCACTGTGCGCTGTGCTCTGGCGTAAACCAACAGCCGTTTTGCACTGTGCGCTGTGCTCTGGCGTAAACCAACAGCCGTTTTGCACTGTGCACTATGCTTTTGAGTAAACCAACAGTCGTTTTGCATTGTGCACTATGCTTTTGCCTAAACCAACAGTCGTTTTGCACTGTGCGCTGTGCTCTGGCGTAAACCAACAGTCGTTTTGCACTGCGCGCTATGCTTTGGCGTAAACCAGCAGTCGTTTTGCATTGTGCACTATGCTTTTGCCTAAAAAAACAGTCGTTTTGCACTGTGCGCTGTGCTCTGGCGTAAACCAACAGCCGTTTTGCACTGTGCGCTGTGCTCTGGCATAAACCAACAGCCGTTTTGCACTGTGCACTATGCTTTTGAGTAAACCAACATTCGTTTTGCACTGTGCGCTGTGCTCTGGCGTAAACCAACAGCCGTTTTGCACTGTGCGCTGTGCTCTGGCGTAAACCAACAGCCGTTTTGCACTGTGCGCTGTGCTCTGGCATAAACGAACAGCCGTTTTGCACTGTGCACTATGCTTTTGAGTAAACCAACAGTCGTTTTGCACTGTGCGCTGTGCGCTGTGCTCTGGCGTAAACCAACAGTCGTTTTGCACTGTGCGCTATGCTTTGGCGTAAACCAACAGTCGTTTTGCACTGTGCAGTATCCTTTTGCGTAAACCAGCAGTCGTTTTGCACTGTGCACTATGCTTTTGAGTAAGCCAACAGTCGTTTTGCACTGTGCACTATGCTTTTGCCTAAACCAAAAGTCGTTTTGCATTGTGCACTATGCTTTTGAGTAAACCAACAGTCGTTTTGCACTGTGCGCTGTGCTCTGGCATAAACCAACAGCCGTTTTGCACTGTGCACTATGCTTTTGAGTAAACCAACAGTTGTTTTGCACTGTACACTATGCTTTTGCGTAAACCAGCAGTCGTTTTACACTGTGCACTATGCTTTTAAGTAAACCAACAGTCGTTTTGCATTGTGCACTATGATTTTGCCTAAACCAACAGTCGTTTTGCACTGTGCGCTGTGCTCTGGCGTAAACCAACAGCCGTTTTGCACTGTGCGCTGTGCTCTGGCATAAACGAACAGCCGTTTTGCACTGTGCACTATGCTTTTGAGTAAACCAACAGTCGTTTTGCACTGTGCGCTGTGCTCTGGCGTAAACCAACAGTCGTTTTGCACTGTGCGCTATGCTTTGGCGTAAACCACCAGTCGTTTTGCACTGTGCAGTATCCTTTTGCGTAAACCAGCAGTCGTTTTGCACTGTGCACTATGCTTTTGAGTAAGCCAACAGTCGTTTTGCACTGTGCACTATGCTTTTGCGTAAACCAAAAGTCGTTTTGCATTGTGCACTATGCTTTTGAGTAAACCAACTGTCGTTTTGCACTGTGCGCTGTGCTCTGGCGTAAACCAACAGCCGTTTTGCACTGTGCGCTGTACTCTGGCATAAACCAACAGCCGTTTTGCACTGTGCACTATGCTTTTGAGTAAACCAACAGTCGTTTTGCATTGTGCACTATGCTTTTGCCTACACCAACAGTCGTTTTGCACTGTGCGCTGTGCTCTGGCGTAAACCAACAGCCCTTTTGCACTGTGCGCTGTGCTCTGGCGTAAACCAACAGCCGTTTTGCACTGTGCGCTGTGCTCTGGCATAAACCAACAGCCGTTTTGCACTGTGCACTATGCTTTTGAGTAAACCAACAGTCGTTTTGCATTGTGCACTATGCTTTTGCCTACACCAACAGTCGTTTTGCACCGTGCGCTGTGCTCTGGCGTAAACCAACAGCCCTTTTGCACTGTGCGCTGTGCTCTGGCGTAAACCAACAGTCGTTTTGCACTGTGCACTATGCTTTTGAGTAAACCAACAGTTGTTTTGCACTGTACACTATGCTTTGCTTAAAACAGCAGTCGTTTTAAACTGTGCACTATGCTTTTAAGTAAACCAACAGTCATTTTGCATTCTGCACTATGCTTTTGCCTAAACCAACAGTCGTTTTGCACTGTGCGCTGTGCTCTGGCGTAAACCAACAGCCCTTTTGCACTGTGCGCTGTGCTCTGGCGTAAACCAACAGCCGTTTTGCACTGTGCACTATGCTTTTGATTAAACCAACAATCGTTTTGCACTGTGCGCTGTGCTCTGGCGTAAACCAACAGTCGTTTTGCAATGCGCTCTGCTTTTGCCTAAACCAACAGTCGTTTTGCACTGTGCGCTGTGCTCTGGCGTAAACCAACAGCCGTTTTGCACTGTTCGCTGTGCTCTGGCATAAACGAACAGCCGTTTTGCACTGTGCGCTGTGCTCTGGCGTAAACCAACAGCCGTTTTGCACTGTGCGCTGTGCTCTGGCATAAACCAACAGCCGTTTTGCACTGTGCACTATGCTTTTGAGTAAACCAACAGTTGTTTTGCACTGTACACTATGCTTTTGCGTAAACCAGCAGTCGTTTTACACTGTGCACTATGCTTTTAAGTAAACCAACAGTCGTTTTGCATTGTGCACTATGATTTTGCCTAAACCAACAGTCGTTTTGCACTGTGCGCTGTGCTCTGGCGTAAACCAACAGCCGTTTTGCACTGTGCGCTGTGCTCTGGCATAAACGAACAGCCGTTTTGCACTGTGCACTATGCTTTTGAGTAAACCAACAGTCGTTTTGCACTGTGCGCTGTGCTCTGGCGTAAACCAACAGTCGTTTTGCACTGTGCGCTATGCTTTGGCGTAAACCACCAGTCGTTTTGCACTGTGCAGTATCCTTTTGCGTAAACCAGCAGTCGTTTTGCACTGTGCACTATGCTTTTGAGTAAGCCAACAGTCGTTTTGCACTGTGCACTATGCTTTTGCGTAAACCAAAAGTCGTTTTGCATTGTGCACTATGCTTTTGAGTAAACCAACTGTCGTTTTGCACTGTGCGCTGTGCTCTGGCGTAAACCAACAGCCGTTTTGCACTGTGCGCTGTGCTCTGGCATAAACCAACAGCCGTTTTGCACTGTGCACTATGCTTTTGAGTAAACCAACAGTCGTTTTGCATTGTGCACTATGCTTTTGCCTACACCAACAGTCGTTTTGCACTGTGCGCTGTGCTCTGGCGTAAACCAACAGCCCTTTTGCACTGTGCGCTGTGCTCTGGCGTAAACCAACAGCCGTTTTGCACTGTGCGCTGTGCTCTGGCATAAACCAACAGCCGTTTTGCACTGTGCACTATGCTTTTGAGTAAACCAACAGTCGTTTTGCATTGTGCACTATGCTTTTGCCTACACCAACAGTCGTTTTGCACCGTGCGCTGTGCTCTGGCGTAAACCAACAGCCCTTTTGCACTGTGCGCTGTGCTCTGGCGTAAACCAACAGTCGTTTTGCACTGTGCACTATGCTTTTGAGTAAACCAACAGTTGTTTTGCACTGTACACTATGCTTTGCTTAAAACAGCAGTCGTTTTAAACTGTGCACTATGCTTTTAAGTAAACCAACAGTCGTTTTGCATTCTGCACTATGCTTTTGCCTAAACCAACAGTCGTTTTGCACTGTGCGCTGTGCTCTGGCGTAAACCAACAGCCCTTTTGCACTGTGCGCTGTGCTCTGGCGTAAACCAACAGTCGTTTTGCACTGTGCACTATGCTTTTGAGTAAACCAACAGTTGTTTTGCACTGTACACTATGCTTTGCTTAAAACAGCAGTCGTTTTAAACTGTGCACTATGCTTTTAAGTAAACCAACAGTCGTTTTGCATTCTGCACTATGCTTTTGCCTAAACCAACAGTCGTTTTGCACTGTGCGCTGTGCTCTGGCGTAAACCAACAGTCGTTTTGCAATGTGCGCTGTGCTCTGGCGTAAACCAACAGTCGTTTTGCACTGTGCGCTATGCTTTGGCGTAAACCAACAGTCGTTTTGCACTGTGCGCTGTGCTCTGGCGTAAACCAACAGTCGTTTTGCACTGTGCACTATGCTTTTGAGTAAACCAACAGTTGTTTTGCACTGTACACTACGCTTTTGCGTAAACCAGCAGTCGTTTTAAACTGTGCACTATGCTTTTAAGTAAACCAACAGTCGTTTTGCATTGTGCACTATGCTTTTGCCTAAACCAACAGTCGTTTTGCACTGTGCGCTGTGCTCTGGCGTAAACCAACAGCCGTTATGCACTGTGCGCTGTGCTCTGGCGTAAACCAATAGCCGTTTTGCACTGTGCGCTGTGCTCTGGCATAAACAAACAGCCGTTTTGCACTGTGCACTATGCTTTTGAGTAAACCAACAGTCGTTTTGCACTGTGCGCTGTGCTCTGGCGTAAACCAACAGTCTTTTTGCACTGTGCGCTATGCTTTGGCGTAAACCAACAGTCGTTTTGCACTGTGCGCTGTGCTCTGGCGTAAACCAACAGTCGTTTTGCACTGTGCACTATGCTTTTGAGTAAACCAACAGCCGTTTTGCACTGTGCACTATGCTTTTGAGTAAACCAACAGCCGTTTTGCACTGTGCACTATGCTTTTGAGTAAACCAACAGTTGTTTTGCACTGTACACTATGCTTTTGCGTAAACCAGCAGTCGTTTTAAACTGTGCGCTGTGCTCTGGCGTAAACCAACAGCCGTTTTGCACTGTGCGCTATGCTTTTGAGTAAACCAACAGTCGTTTTGCACATTGCGCTGTGCTCTGGCGTAAACCAACAGCCGTTTTGCACTGTGCGCTATGCTTTGGCGTAAACCAACAGTCGTTTTGCACTGTGCAGTATCCTTTTGCGTAAACCAGCAGTCGTTTTGCATTGTGCACTATGCTTTTGAGTAAACCAACAGTCGTTTTGCACTGTGCGCTGTGCTCTGGAGTAAACCAACAGTCGTTTTGCTCTGTGCGCTGTGCTCTGGCGTAAACCAACAGCCGTTTTGCACTGTGCGCTATGCTTTGGCGTAAACCAACAGTCGTTTTGCACTGTGCGCTGTGCTCTGGCGTAAACAAACAGCCGTTTTGCACTGTTCGCTGTGCTCTGGCATAAACGAACAGCCGTTTTGCACTGTGCACTATGCTTTTGAGTAAACCAACAGTCGTTTTGCACTGTGCGCTGTGCTCTGGCGTAAACCAACAGCCGTTTTGCACTGTGCGCTGTGCTCTGGCGTAAACCAACAGCCGTTTTGCGCTGTGCACTATGCTTTTGAGTAAACCAACAGTTGTTTTGCACTGTACACTATGCTTTTGCGTAAACCAGCAGTCGTTTTAAACTGTGCACTATGCTTTTAAGTAAACCAACAGTCGTTTTGCATTGTGCACTATGCTTTTGCCTAAACCAACAGTCGTTTTGCACTGTGCGCTGTGCTCTGTGCTCTGGCGTAAACCAACAGCCGTTTTGCACTGTGCGCTATGCTTTTGAGTAAACCAAAAGTCGTTTTGCACAGTGCGCTGTGCTCTGGCGTAAACCAACAGCCGTTTTGCACTGTGCGCTATGCTTTGGCGTAAATAAACAGTCGTTTTGCACTGTGCAGTATCCTTTTGCGTAAACCAGCAGTCGTTTTGCATTGTGCACTATGCTTTTGAGTAAACCAACAGTCGTTTTAAACTGTGCACTATGCTTTTAAGTAAACCAACAGTCGTTTTGCATTGTGCACTATGCTTTTGCCTAAACCAACAGTCGTTTTGCACTGTGCGCTGTGCTCTGGCGTAAACCAACAGCCGTTTTGCACTGTGCGCTGAGCTCTGGCGCAAACCAACAGCCGTTTTGCACTGTGCGCTGTGGTCTGGCATAAACGAACAGCCGTTTTGCACTGTGCACTATGCTTTTGAGTAAACCAACAGTCGTTTTGCACTGTGCGCTGTGCTCTGGCGTAAACCAACAGTCGTTTTGCACTGTGCGCTATGCTTTGGCGTAAACCAACAGTCGTTTTGCACTGTGCGCTGTGCTCTGGCGTAAACCAACAGTCGTTTTGCACTGTGCACTATGCTTTTGAGTAAACCAACAGTTGTTTTGCACTGTACACTACGCTTTTGCGTAAACCAGCAGTCGTTTTAAACTGTGCACTATGCTTTTAAGTAAACCAACAGTCGTTTTGCATTGTGCACTATGCTTTTGCCTAAACCAACAGTCGTTTTGCACTGTGCGCTGTGCTCTGGCGTAAACCAACAGCCCTTTTGCACTGTGCGCTGTGCTCTGGCGTAAACAAACTGCCGTTTTGCACTGTGCGCTGTGCTCTGGCATAAAGGAACAGCCGTTTTGCACTGTGCACTATGCTTTTGAGTAAACCAACAGTCGTTTTGCACTGTGCGCTGTGCTCTGGCATAAAGGAACAGCCGTTTTGCACTGTGCACTATGCTTTTGAGTAAACCAACAGTCGTTTTGCACTGTGCGCTGTGCTCTGGTGTAAACCAACAGTCGTTTTGCACTGTGCGCTGTGCTCTGGCGTAAACAAACAGCCGTTTTGCACTGTGCGCTGTGCTCTGGCATAAAGGAACAGCCGTTTTGCACTGTGCACTATGCTTTTGAGTAAACCAACAGTCGTTTTGCACTGTGCGCTGTGCTCTGGCGTAAACCAACAGTCGTTTTGCACTGTGCACTATGCTTTTGAGTAAACCAACAGTTGTTTTGCACTGTACACTATGCTTTTGCGTAAACCAACAGTCGTTTTAAACTGTGCACTATGCTTTTAAGTAAACCAACAGTCGTTTTGCATTGTGCACTATGCTTTTGCCTAAACCAACAGTCGTTTTGCACTGTGCGCTGTGCTCTGGCGTAAACCAACAGCCGTTTTGCACTGTGCGCTGTGCTCTGGCGCAAACCAACAGCCGTTTTGTACTGTGCGCTGTGGTCTGGCATAAACGAACAGCCGTTTTGCACTGTGCACTATGCTTTTGAGTAAACCAACAGTCGTTTTGCACTGTGCGCTGTGCTCTGGCGTAAACCAACAGTCGTTTTGCACTGTGCGCTATGCTTTGGCGTAAACCAACAGTCGTTTTGCACTGTGCGCTGTGCTCTGGCGTAAACCAACAGTCGTTTTGCACTGTGCACTATGCTTTTGAGTAAACCAACAGTTGTTTTGCACTGTACACTACGCTTTTGCGTAAACCAGCAGTCGTTTTTAACTGTGCACTATGCTTTTAAGTAAACCAACAGTCGTTTTGCATTGTGCACTATGCTTTTGCCTAAACCAACAGTCGTTTTGCACTGTGCGCTGTGCTCTGGCGTAAACCAACAGCCCTTTTGCACTGTGCGCTGTGCTCTGGCGTAAACCAACAGCCGTTTTGCACTGTGCACTATGCTTTTGATTAAACCAACAGTCGTTTTGCACTGTGCGCTGTGCTCTGGCGTAAACCAACAGTCGTTTTGCACTGCGCGCTATGCTTTTGCCTAAACCAACAGTCGTTTTGCACTGTGCGCTGTGCTCTGGCGTAAACCAACAGCCGTTTTGCACTGTGCGCTGTGCTCTGGCGTAAACCAACAGCCGTTTTGCGCTGTGCACTATGCTTTTGAGTAAACCAACAGTTGTTTTGCACTGTACACTATGCTTTTGCGTAAACCAGCAGTCGTTTTAAACTGTGCACTATGCTTTTAAGTAAACCAACAGTCGTTTTGCATTGTGCACTATGCTTTTGCCTAAACCAACAGTCGTTTTGCACTGTGCGGTGTGCTCTGGCGTAAACCAACAGCCGTTTTGCACTGTGCGCTATGCTTTTGAGTAAACCAACAGTCGTTTTGCACATTGCGCTGTGCTCTGGCGTAAACCAACAGCCGTTTTGCACTGTGCGCTATGCTTTGGCGTAAACCAACAGTCGTTTTGCACTGTGCAGTATCCTTTTGCGTAAACCAGCAGTCGTTTTGCATTGTGCACTATGCTTTTGAGTAAACCAACAGTCGTTTTGCACTGTGCGCTGTGCTCTGGCGTAAACCAACAGTCGTTTTGCACTGTGCGCTGTGCTCTGGCGTAAACCAACAGCCGTTTTGCACTGTGCGCTATGCTTTGGCGTAAACCAACAGTCGTTTTGCACTGTGCGCTGTGCTCTGGCGTAAACAAACAGCCGTTTTGCACTGTTCGCTGTGCTCTGGCATAAACGAACAGCCGTTTTGCACTGTGCACTATGCTTTTGAGTAAACCAACAGTCGTTTTGCACTGTGCGCTGTGCTCTGGCGTAAACCAACAGCCGTTTTGCACTGTGCGCTGTGCTCTTGCGTAAACCAACAGCCGTTTTGCGCTGTGCACTATGCTTTTGAGTAAACCAACAGTTGTTTTGCACTGTACACTATGCTTTTGCGTAAACCAGCAGTCGTTTTAAACTGTGCACTATGCTTTTAAGTAAACCAACAGTCGTTTTGCATTGTACACTATGCTTTTGCCTAAACCAACAGTCGTTTTGCACTGTGCGCTGTGCTCTGGCGTAAACCAACAGCCGTTTTGCACTGTGCGCTATGCTTTTGAGTAAACCAAAAGTCGTTTTGCACAGTGCGCTGTGCTCTGGCGTAAACCAACAGCCGTTTTGCACTGTGCGCTATGCTTTGGCGTAAATAAACAGTCGTTTTGCACTGTGCAGTATCCTTTTGCGTAAACCAGCAGTCGTTTTGCATTGTGCACTATGCTTTTGAGTAAACCAACAGTCGTTTTGCACTGTGCGCTGTGCTCTGGCGTAAACCAACAGTCGTTTTGCACTGTGCGCTGTGCTCTGGCGTAAACAAACAGCCGTTTTGCACTGTGCGCTGTGCTCTGGCATAAAGGAACAGCCGTTTTGCACTGTGCACTATGCTTTTGAGTAAACCAACAGTCGTTTTGCACTGTGCGCTGTGCTCTGGCGTAAACCAACAGTCGTTTTGCACTGTGCACTATGCTTTTGAGTAAACCAACAGTTGTTTTGCACTGTACACTATGCTTTTGCGTAAACCAACAGTCGTTTTAAACTGTGCACTATGCTTTTAAGTAAACCAACAGTCGTTTTGCATTGTGCACTATGCTTTTGCCTAAACCAACAGTCGTTTTGCACTGTGCGCTGTGCTCTGGCGTAAACCAACAGCCGTTTTGCACTGTGCGCTGTGCTCTGGCGCAAACCAACAGCCGTTTTGCACTGTGCGCTGTGGTCTGGCATAAACGAACAGCCGTTTTGCACTGTGCACTATGCTTTTGAGTAAACCAACAGTCGTTTTGCACTGTGCGCTGTGCTCTGGCGTAAACCAACAGTCGTTTTGCACTGTGCGCTATGCTTTGGCGTAAACCAACAGTCGTTTTGCACTGTGCGCTGTGCTCTGGCGTAAACCAACAGTCGTTTTGCACTGTGCACTATGCTTTTGAGTAAACCAACAGTTGTTTTGCACTGTACACTACGCTTTTGCGTAAACCAGCAGTCGTTTTAAACTGTGCACTATGCTTTTAAGTAAACCAACAGTCGTTTTGCATTGTGCACTATGCTTTTGCCTAAACCAACAGTCGTTTTGCACTGTGCGCTGTGCTCTGGCGTAAACCAACAGCCCTTTTGCACTGTGCGCTGTGCTCTGGCGTAAACCAACAGCCGTTTTGCACTGTGCACTATGCTTTTGAGTAAACCAACAGTCGTTTTGCACATTGCGCTGTTCTCTGGCGTAAACCAACAGCCGTTTTGCACTGTGCGCTATGCTTTGGCGTAAACCAACAGTCGTTTTGCACTGTGCAGTATCCTTTTGCGTAAACCAGCAGTCGTTTTGCATTGTGCACTATGCTTTTGAGTAAACCAACAGTCGTTTTGCACTGTGCGCTGTGCTCTGGCGTAAACCAACAGTCGTTTTGCAATGTGCGCTGTGCTCTGGCGTAAACCAACAGATGTTTTGCACTGTACACTATGCTTTTGCGTAAACCAACAGTCGTTTTAAACTGTGCACTATGCTTTTAAGTAAACCAACAGTCGTTTTGCATTGTGCACTATGCTTTTGCCTAAACCAACAGTCGTTTTGCACTGTGCGCTGTGCTCTGGCGTAAACCAACAGCCGTTTTGCACTGTGCGCTGTGCTCTGGCGCAAACCAACAGCCGTTTTGCACTGTGCGCTGTGGTCTGGCATAAACGAACAGCCGTTTTGCACTGTGCACTATGCTTTTGAGTAAACCAACAGTCGTTTTGCACTGTGCGCTGTGCTCTGGCGTAAACCAACAGTCGTTTTGCACTGCGCGCTATGCTTTTGCCTAAACCAACAGTCGTTTTGCACTGTGCGCTGTGCTCTGGCGTAAACCAACAGCCGTTTTGCATTGTGCGCTGTGCTCTGGCGTAAACCAACAGCCGTTTTGCGCTGTGCACTATGCTTTTGAGTAAACCAACAGTTGTTTTGCACTGTACACTATGCTTTTGCGTAAACCAGCAGTCGTTTTAAACTGTGCACTATGCTTTTAAGTGAACCAACAGTCGTTTTGCATTGTGCACTATGGTTTTGCCTAAACCAACAGTCGTTTTGCACTGTGCGCTGTGCTCTGGCGTAAACCAACAGCCGTTTTGCACTGTGCGCTATGCTTTTGAGTAAACCAACAGTCGTTTTGCACATTGCGCTGTGCTCTGGCGTAAACCAACAGCCGTTTTGCACTGTGCGCTATGCTTTGGCGTAAACCAACAGTCGTTTTGCACTGTGCGCTGTGCTCTGGCGTAAACCAACAGTCGTTTGCACTGTGCGCTGTGCTCTGGCGTAAACCAACAGCCGTTTTGCACTGTGCGCTATGCTTTGGCGTAAACCAACAGTCGTTTTGCACTGTGCGCTGTGCTCTGGCGTAAACAAACAGCCGTTTTGCACTGTTCGCTGTGCTCTGGCATAAACGAACAGCCGTTTTGCACTGTGCACTATGCTTTTGAGTAAACCAACAGTCGTTTTGCACTGTGCGCTGTGCTCTGGCGTAAACCAACAGTCGTTTTGCACTGTGCACTATGCTTTTGAGTAAACCAACAGTTGTTTTGCACTGTACACTATGCTTTTGCGTAAACCAGCAGTCGTTTTAAACTGTGCACTATTCTTTTAAGTAAACCAACAGTCGTTTTGCATTGTGCACTATGCTTTTGCCTAAACCAACAGTCGTTTTGCGTAAACAAACAGCCGTTTTGCACTGTGCGCTGTGCTCTGGCATAAACGAACAGCCGTTTTGCACTGTGCACTATGCTTTTGAGTAAACCAACAGTCGTTTTGCACTGTGCGCTGTGCTCTGGCGTAAACCAACAGTCGTTTTGCACTGTGCACTATGCTTTTGAGTAAACCAACAGTTGTTTTGCACCGTACACTATGCTTTTGCGTGAACCAGCAGTCGTTTTAAACTGTGCACTATGCTTTTAAGTAAACCAACAGTCGTTTTGCATTGTGCACTATGCTTTTGCCTAAACCAACAGTCGTTTTGCACTGTGCGCTGTGCTCTGGCGTAAACCAACAGCCGTTTGCACTGTGCGCTGTGCTCTGGCGTAAACCAACAGCCGTTTTGCACTGTGCGCTGTGCTCTGGCATAAACGAACAGTCGTTTTGCACTGTGCACTATGCTTTTGAGTAAACCAACAGTCGTTTTGCACTGTGCGCTGTGCTCCGGCGTAAACCAACAGTCGTTTTGCACTGTGCGCTATGCTTTGGCGTAAACCAACAGTCGTTTTGCACTGTGCGCTGTGCTCTGGCGTAAACCAACAGTCGTTTTGCACTGTGCACTATGCTTTTGAGTAAACCAACAGCCGTTTTGCACTGTGCACTATGCTTTTGAGTAAACCAACAGTTGTTTTGCACTGTACACTATGCTTTTGCGTAAACCAGCAGTCGTTTTAAACTGTGCACTATGCTTTTAAGTAAACCAACAGTCGTTTTGCATTGTGCACTATGCTTTTGCCTAAACCAACAGTAGTTTTGCACTGTGCGCTGTGCTCTGGCGTAAACCAACAGCCGTTTTGCACTGTGCGCTATGCTTTTGAGTAAACCAACAGTCGTTTTGCACAGTGCGCTGTGCTCTGGCGTAAACCAACAGCCGTTTTGCATTGTGCACTATGCTTTTGAGTAAACCAACAGTCGTTTTGCACTGTGCGCTGTGCTCTGGCGTAAACCAACAGTCGTTTTGCACTGTGCGCTGTGCTCTGGCGTAAACCAACAGTCGTTTTGCACATTGCGCTGTGCTCTGGCGTAAACCAACAGCCGTTTTGCACTGTGCGCTATGCTTTGGCGTAAACCAACAGTCGTTTTGCACTGTGCGCTGTGCTCTGGCGTAAACCAACAGTCGTTTGCACTGTGCGCTGTGCTCTGGCGTAAACCAACAGCCGTTTTGCACTGTGCGCTATGCTTTGGCGTAAACCAACAGTCGTTTTGCACTGTGCGCTGTGCTCTGGCGTAAACAAACAGCCGTTTTGCACTGTTCGCTGTGCTCTGGCATAAACGAACAGCCGTTTTGCACTGTGCACTATGCTTTTGAGTAAACCAACAGTCGTTTTGCACTGTGCGCTGTGCTCTGGCGTAAACCAACAGTCGTTTTGCACTGTGCACTATGCTTTTGAGTAAACCAACAGTTGTTTTGCACTGTACACTATGCTTTTGCGTAAACCAGCAGTCGTTTTAAACTGTGCACTATTCTTTTAAGTAAACCAACAGTCGTTTTGCATTGTGCACTATGCTTTTGCCTAAACCAACAGTCGTTTTGCGTAAACAAACAGCCGTTTTGCACTGTGCGCTGTGCTCTGGCATAAACGAACAGCCGTTTTGCACTGTGCACTATGCTTTTGAGTAAACCAACAGTCGTTTTGCACTGTGCGCTGTGCTCTGGCGTAAACCAACAGTCGTTTTGCACTGTGCACTATGCTTTTGAGTAAACCAACAGTTGTTTTGCACCGTACACTATGCTTTTGCGTGAACCAGCAGTCGTTTTAAACTGTGCACTATGCTTTTAAGTAAACCAACAGTCGTTTTGCATTGTGCACTATGCTTTTGCCTAAACCAACAGTCGTTTTGCACTGTGCGCTGTGCTCTGGCGTAAACCAACAGCCGTTTGCACTGTGCGCTGTGCTCTGGCGTAAACCAACAGCCGTTTTGCACTGTGCGCTGTGCTCTGGCATAAACGAACAGTCGTTTTGCACTGTGCACTATGCTTTTGAGTAAACCAACAGTCGTTTTGCACTGTGCGCTGTGCTCCGGCGTAAACCAACAGTCGTTTTGCACTGTGCGCTATGCTTTGGCGTAAACCAACAGTCGTTTTGCACTGTGCGCTGTGCTCTGGCGTAAACCAACAGTCGTTTTGCACTGTGCACTATGCTTTTGAGTAAACCAACAGCCGTTTTGCACTGTGCACTATGCTTTTGAGTAAACCAACAGTTGTTTTGCACTGTACACTATGCTTTTGCGTAAACCAGCAGTCGTTTTAAACTGTGCACTATGCTTTTAAGTAAACCAACAGTCGTTTTGCATTGTGCACTATGCTTTTGCCTAAACCAACAGTAGTTTTGCACTGTGCGCTGTGCTCTGGCGTAAACCAACAGCCGTTTTGCACTGTGCGCTATGCTTTTGAGTAAACCAACAGTCGTTTTGCACAGTGCGCTGTGCTCTGGCGTAAACCAACAGCTGTTTTGCATTGTGCACTATGCTTTTGAGTAAACCAACAGTCGTTTTGCACTGTGCGCTGTGCTCTGGCGTAAACCAACAGTCGTTTTGCACTGTGCGCTGTGCTCTGGCGTAAACCAACAGTCGTTTTGCACTGTGCGCTGTGCTTTGGCGTAAACCAACAGTCGTTTTGCACTGTGCAGTATCCTTTTGCGTAAACCAACAGTCATTTTGCACTGTGCAGTATCCTTTTGCGTAAACCAGCAGTCGTTTTGCATTGTGCTCTATGCTTTTGCCTAAACCAATAGTCGTTTTGCACTGTGCCCTGTGCTCTGGCGTAAACCAACAGTCGTTTTGCACTGTGCGCTATGCTTTGGCGTAAACCAACAGTCGTTTTGCACTGTGCGCTGTGCTCTGGCGTAAACCAACAGTCGTTTTGCACTGTGCACTATGCTTTTGAGTAAACCAACAGCCGTTTTGCATTGTGCACTATGCTTTTGAGTAAACCAACAGTTGTTTTGCACTGTACACTATGCTTTTGCGTAAACCAGCAGTCGTTTTAAACAGTGCACTATGCTTTTAAGTAAACCAACAGTCGTTTTGCATTGTGCACTATGCTTTTGCCTAAACCAACAGTCGTTTTGCACTGTGCGCTGTGCTCTGGCGTAAACCAACAGCCGTTTTGCACTGTCCGCTATGCTTTTGAGTAAACCAACAGTCGTTTTGCACAGTGCGCTGTGCTCTGGCGTAAACCAACAGCCGTTTTGCACTGTGCGCTATGCTTTGGCGTAAACCAACAATCGTTTTGCACTGTGCAGTATCCTTTTGCGTAAACCAGCAGTCGTTTTGCATTGTGCACTATGCTTTTGAGTAAACCAACAGTCGTTTTGCACTGTGCGCTGTGCTCTGGCGTAAACCAACAGTCGTTTTGCACTGTGCGCTGTGCTCTGGCGTAAACCAACTGTCGTTTTGCACTGTGCGCTGTGCTTTGGCGTAAACCAACAGTCGTTTTGCACTGTGCAGTATCCTTTTGCGTAAACCAACAGTCATTTTGCACTGTGCAGTATCCTTTTGCGTAAACCAGCAGTCGTTTTGCATTGTGCTCTATGCTTTTGTCTAAACCAATAGTCGTTTTGCACTGTGCCCTGTGCTCTGGCGTAAACCAACAGTCGTTTTGCACTGCGCGCTATGCTTTGGCGTAAACCAACAGTCG
Organism: Xylota segnis; assembly: GCA_963583995.1. NCBI lineage: Eukaryota > Metazoa > Arthropoda > Insecta > Diptera > Syrphidae > Xylota > Xylota segnis. Next base: position 85,316,950 of record OY757237.1, read on the forward strand.
TTTTGCACCGTGCACTATGCTTTTGAGTAAACCAACAGTCGTTTTGCATTGTGCACTATGCTTTTGCCTAAACCAACAGTCGTTTTGCACTGTGCACTATGCTTTTGAGTAAACCAACAGCCGTTTTGCATTGTGCACTATGCTTTTGAGTAAACCAACAGTTGTTTTGCACTGTACACTATGCTTTTGCGTAAACCAGCAGTCGTTTTAAACAGTGCACTATGCTTTTAAGTAAACCAACAGTCGTTTTGCATTGTGCACTATGCTTTTGGCTAAACCAACAGTCGTTTTGCACTGTGCGCTGTGCTCTGGCGTAAACCAACAGCCGTTTTGCACTGTCCGCTATGCTTTTGAGTAAACCAACAGTCGTTTTGCACAGTGCGCTGTGCTCTGGCGTAAACCAACAGCCGTTCTGCACTGTGCGCTGTGCTCTGGCGTAAACCAACAGCCGTTTGCACTGCGCGCTGTGCTCTGGCGTAAACCAACAGCCGTTTTGCACTGTGCACTATGCTTTTGAGTAAACCAACAGTCGTTTTGCATTGTGCACTATGCTTTTGCCTAAACCAATAGTCGTTTTGCACTGTGCGCTGTGCTCTGGCGTAAACCAACAGCCCTTTTGCACTGTGCTCTGTGCTCTGGCGTAAACCAACAGCCGTTTTGCACTGTGCACTATGCTTTTGAGTAAACCAACAGTCGTTTTGCACTGTGCACTATGCTTTTGCGTAAACCAAAAGTCGTTTTGCACTGTGCGCTGTGCTCTGGCGTAAACCAACAGCCGTTTTGCACTGTGCGCTGTGCTTTCGAGTAAACCAACAGTCGTTTTGCACAGTGCGCTGTGCTCTGGCGTAAACCAACAGCCGTTTTGCACTGTGCACTATGCTTTTGAGTAAACCAACAGTCGTTTTGCATTGTGCACTATGCTTTTGCCTAAACCAACAGTCGTTTTGCACTGTGCGCTGTGCTCTGGCGTAAACCAACAGCCGTTTTGCACTGTGCGCTATGCTTTTGAGTAAACCAACAGTCGTTTTGCACAGTGCGCTGTGCTCTGGCGTAAACCAACAGCCGTTTTGCACTGTGCACTATGCTTTTGAGTAAACCAACAGTTGTTTTGCACTGTACACTATGCTTTTGCGTAAACCAGCAGTCGTTTTACACTGTGCACTATGCTTTTAAGTAAACCAACAGTCGTTTTGCATTGTGCACTATGCTTTTGCCTAAACCAACAGTCGTTTTGCACTGTGCGCTGTGCTCTGGCGTAAACCAACAGCCGTTTTGCACTGTCCGCTATGCTTTTGAGTAAACCAACAGTCGTTTTGCACAGTGCGCTGTGCTCTGGCGTAAACCAACAGCCGTTTTGCACTGTGCGCTGTGCTCTGGCGTAAACCAACAGCCGTTTGCACTGCGCGCTGTGCTCTGGCGTAAACCAACAGCCGTTTTGCACTGTGCACTATGCTTTTGAGTAAACCAACAGTCGTTTTGCATTGTGCACTATGCTTTTGCTAAACCAATAGTCGTTTTGCATTGTGCACTATGCTTTTGAGTAAACCAACAGTCGCTTTGCACTGTGCGCTGTGCTCTGGCGTAAACCAACAGCCGTTTTGCACTGTGCGCTGTGCTCTGGCGTAAACCAAAAGCCGTTTTGCACTGTGCACTATGCTTTTGAGTAAACCAACAGTTGTTTTGCACTGTACACTATGCTTTTAAGTAAACCAACAGCCGTTTTGCATTGTGCACTATGCTTTTGCCTAAACCAACAGTCGTTTTGCACTGTGCGCTGTGCTCTGGCGTAAACCAACAGCCGTTATGCACTGTGCGCTGTGCTCTGGCGTAAACCAATAGCCGTTTTGCACTGTGCGCTGTGCTCTGGCATAAACAAACAGCCGTTTTGCACTGTGCACTATGCTTTTGAGTAAACCAACAGTCGTTTTGCACTGTGCGCTGTGCTCTGGCGTAAACCAACAGTCTTTTTGCACTGTGCGCTATGCTTTGGCGTAAACCAACAGTCGTTTTGCACTGTGCGCTGTGCTCTGGCGTAAACCAACAGTCGTTTTGCACTGTGCACTATGCTTTTGAGTAAACCAACAGCCGTTTTGCACTGTGCACTATGCTTTTGAGTAAACCAACAGCCGTTTTGCACTGTGCACTATGCTTTTGAGTAAACCAACAGTTGTTTTGCACTGTACACTATGCTTTTGCGTAAACCAGCAGTCGTTTTAAACTGTGCGCTGTGCTCTGGCGTAAACCAACAGCCGTTTTGCACTGTGCGCTGTGCTCTGGCGTAAACCAACAGTCGTTTTGCACTGTGCAGTATCCTTTTGCGTAAACCGGCAGTCGTTTTGCACTGTGCACTATGCTTTTGCGTAAACCAGCAGTCGTTTTGCACTGTGCGCTGTGCTCTGGCGTAAACCAACAGCCGTTTTGCACTGTGCGCTGTGCTTTTGAGTAAGCCAACAGTCGTTTTGCACTGTGCACTATGCTTTTGCGTAAACCAAAAGTCGTTTTGCATTGTGCACTATGCTTTTGAGTAAACCAACAGTCGTTTCGCACTGTGCACTATGCTTTTGAGTAAGCCAGCAGTCGTTTTGCACTGTGCACTATGCTTTTGAGTAAGCCAACAGTCGTTTTGCACTGTGCACTATGCTTTTGAGTAAACCAACAGCCGTTTTGCACTGTGCACTATGCTTTTGAGTAAACCAACAGTTGTTTTGCACTGTACACTATGCTTTTGCGTAAACCAGCAGTCGTTTTAAACTGTGCGCTGTGCTCTGGCGTAAACCAACAGTCGTTTTGCACAGTGCGCTGTGCTCTGGCGTAAACCAACAGCCGTTTTGCATTGTGCACTATGCTTTTGAGTAAACCAACAGTCGTTTTGCACTGTGCGCTGTGCTCTGGCGTAAACCAACAGTCGTTTTGCACTGTGCGCTGTGCTCTGGCGTAAACCAACAGTCGTTTTGCACTGTGCGCTGTGCTTTGGCGTAAACCAACAGTCGTTTTGCACTGTGCAGTATCCTTTTGCGTAAACCAACAGTCATTTTGCACTGTGCAGTATCCTTTTGCGTAAACCAGCAGTCGTTTTGCATTGTGCTCTATGCTTTTGCCTAAACCAATAGTCGTTTTGCACTGTGCCCTGTGCTCTGGCGTAAACCAACAGTCGTTTTGCACTGTGCGCTATGCTTTGGCGTAAACCAACAGTCGTTTTGCACTGTGCGCTGTGCTCTGGCGTAAACCAACAGTCGTTTTGCACTGTGCACTATGCTTTTGAGTAAACCAACAGCCGTTTTGCATTGTGCACTATGCTTTTGAGTAAACCAACAGTTGTTTTGCACTGTACACTATGCTTTTGCGTAAACCAGCAGTCGTTTTAAACAGTGCACTATGCTTTTAAGTAAACCAACAGTCGTTTTGCATTGTGCACTATGCTTTTGCCTAAACCAACAGTCGTTTTGCACTGTGCGCTGTGCTCTGGCGTAAACCAACAGCCGTTTTGCACTGTCCGCTATGCTTTTGAGTAAACCAACAGTCGTTTTGCACAGTGCGCTGTGCTCTGGCGTAAACCAACAGCCGTTTTGCACTGTGCGCTATGCTTTGGCGTAAACCAACAATCGTTTTGCACTGTGCAGTATCCTTTTGCGTAAACCAGCAGTCGTTTTGCATTGTGCACTATGCTTTTGAGTAAACCAACAGTCGTTTTGCACTGTGCGCTGTGCTCTGGCGTAAACCAACAGTCGTTTTGCACTGTGCGCTGTGCTCTGGCGTAAACCAACTGTCGTTTTGCACTGTGCGCTGTGCTTTGGCGTAAACCAACAGTCGTTTTGCACTGTGCAGTATCCTTTTGCGTAAACCAACAGTCATTTTGCACTGTGCAGTATCCTTTTGCGTAAACCAGCAGTCGTTTTGCATTGTGCTCTATGCTTTTGTCTAAACCAATAGTCGTTTTGCACTGTGCCCTGTGCTCTGGCGTAAACCAACAGTCGTTTTGCACTGCGCGCTATGCTTTGGCGTAAACCAACAGTCGTTTTGCACCGTGCACTATGCTTTTGAGTAAACCAACAGTCGTTTTGCATTGTGCACTATGCTTTTGCCTAAACCAACAGTCGTTTTGCACTGTGCACTATGCTTTTGAGTAAACCAACAGCCGTTTTGCATTGTGCACTATGCTTTTGAGTAAACCAACAGTTGTTTTGCACTGTACACTATGCTTTTGCGTAAACCAGCAGTCGTTTTAAACAGTGCACTATGCTTTTAAGTAAACCAACAGTCGTTTTGCATTGTGCACTATGCTTTTGCCTAAACCAACAGTCGTTTTGCACTGTGCGCTGTGCTCTGGCGTAAACCAACAGCCGTTTTGCACTGTCCGCTATGCTTTTGAGTAAACCAACAGTCGTTTTGCACAGTGCGCTGTGCTCTGGCGTAAACCAACAGCCGTTTTGCACTGTGCGCTGTGCTCTGGCGTAAACCAACAGCCGTTTGCACTGCGCGCTGTGCTCTGGCGTAAACCAACAGCCGTTTTGCACTGTGCACTATGCTTTTGAGTAAACCAACAGTCGTTTTGCATTGTGCACTATGCTTTTGCCTAAACCAATAGTCGTTTTGCACTGTGCGCTGTGCTCTGGCGTAAACCAACAGCCCTTTTGCACTGTGCTCTGTGCTCTGGCGTAAACCAACAGCCGTTTTGCACTGTGCACTATGCTTTTGAGTAAACCAACAGTCGTTTTGCACTGTGCACTATGCTTTTGCGTAAACCAAAAGTCGTTTTGCACTGTGCGCTGTGCTCTGGCGTAAACCAACAGCCGTTTTGCACTGTGCGCTGTGCTTTCGAGTAAACCAACAGTCGTTTTGCACAGTGCGCTGTGCTCTGGCGTAAACCAACAGCCGTTTTGCACTGTGCACTATGCTTTTGAGTAAACCAACAGTCGTTTTGCATTGTGCACTATGCTTTTGCCTAAACCAACAGTCGTTTTGCACTGTGCGCTGTGCTCTGGCGTAAACCAACAGCCGTTTTGCACTGTGCGCTATGCTTTTGAGTAAACCAACAGTCGTTTTGCACAGTGCGCTGTGCTCTGGCGTAAACCAACAGCCGTTTTGCACTGTGCACTATGCTTTTGAGTAAACCAACAGTTGTTTTGCACTGTACACTATGCTTTTGCGTAAACCAGCAGTCGTTTTACACTGTGCACTATGCTTTTAAGTAAACCAACAGTCGTTTTGCATTGTGCACTATGCTTTTGCCTAAACCAACAGTCGTTTTGCACTGTGCGCTGTGCTCTGGCGTAACCCAACAGCCGTTTTGCACTGTGCGCCGTGCTCTGGCGTAAACCAACAGCCGTTTTGCACTGTGCACTATGCTTTTGAGTAAACCAACAGTCGTTTTGCATTGTGCACTATGCTTTTGCTAAACCAATAGTCGTTTTGCATTGTGCACTATGCTTTTGAGTAAACCAACAGTCGCTTTGCACTGTGCGCTGTGCTCTGGCGTAAACCAACAGCCGTTTTGCACTGTGCGCTGTGCTCTGGCGTAAACCAAAAGCCGTTTTGCACTGTGCACTATGCTTTTGAGTAAACCAACAGTTGTTTTGCACTGTACACTATGCTTTTAACCCTTCGATTAGCGAGAAGGTCCCTAGGGACTTTTTAATTTTTTGAATGTTCACAAGTCCTTTTATGCGTGTGCTAGAAACTTGATGCTGACTGTATTCCATAAATATGCAATGCTGGAGCGATTAAAACTAATTCCGAAGCGATACGTGCACTCCTTTTCGATTTTTTTTCATTTTGAAGGCATCTAGTTCGGTAATCAGCTACAAGGTCCATGGGGACCTGTATGTATTGTAGAAAAGAAACTATGGAAATAACGGTTTACGAATCATGTTCATTACGAAATTCATTCGCTTTGATAACGCAATATCAAGGCCGGAAAGATTACTCACCAGCAAAACTGCTGCTATTGATGATTTGGGGCTTATGTTGCAGGCTAATTTAGCAGGAGCTTACAATCCGCACGATTCTATTACCGTGGATGAACAACTTTTTCCTCATCGAGAACGAACGCGTTTCACACAATACATTCCATCTAAGCCAGCCAAGTACGGAATAAAAGTATGGTGGTTGTGTGATTCGAAGTCCTACTACCCTCTCAAGGGTATAATTTATGCTGGAAAGATGCCAAATCAGGAGCGCGAGATCAATCAAGGCCAAAATGTCGTATTTCGATTGGCTGAAAAATACCTTGATACCGGCCGAACAATTTATGCTGACAATTTCTTCTCAACGTTGGATATGGCAAAAATATTGATGAACCGAAAAACTGCCTATGTTGGAACGGTACGCTCAAACAAAACCTTCGTTCCACGAGAGTTTTTGAAGAAAGCCTCCTGTTAGCGGCTCATTATTTGGTTTCTACGAAGGCAACGTTTCACTGTGCTCATATGTGCCTAAGAAAAACAAATCGGTGCTGCTGTTATCTACTATGCATTACACTTGTGATGTAGATAATTCCAACGATAAGCGAAAGCCAATGGTTATTTTGGATTACAATGCCCATAAATCTGGGGTGGATACAATGGATGTCTTTTCAGGTAGAAGCAACACCAACACCAGGATCTGGACTTTTGACGTGCTGAGCACAAGCGTCAGCGGAAAACCCGAGAGTATTGCTTTACCTGCAATAAAGCTGTTTGGGCTGAACACTCAGAATTATTACATCGGTGCCAAACTTGTATTGCTGCATTAAATCGACAGTAATATCCATGTATATTATAATATAAATATAATATATAACTTAAATTATCTAAATTTCTTCTATTTTTGCTCTTATTTCTCTCTACAATATGAACTTACCCACTTAATACAACCATAAGTTAACAAACAGAACATCAAGGCACAACTGCATAATGATAATGCAGTACTTTTCTTGAAAAATTGCACACAAATGCCTCTAGGTCCCTAAGGACCTTGTTGCTTGTTTAACGCTATCAACACTGTCGCTGATCGGAGGGTTAAGTAAACCAACAGTCGTTTTGCATTGTGCACTATGCTTTTGCCTAAACCAACAGTCGTTTTGCACTGTGCGCTGTGCTCTGGCGTAAACCAACAGCCGTTATGCACTGTGCGCTGTGCTCTGGCGTAAACCAATAGCCGTTTTGCACTGTGCGCTGTGCTCTGGCATAAACAAACAGCCGTTTTGCACTGTGCACTATGCTTTTGAGTAAACCAACAGTCGTTTTGCACTGTGCGCTGTGCTCTGGCGTAAACCAACAGTCTTTTTGCACTGTGCGCTATGCTTTGGCGTAAACCAACAGTCGTTTTGCACTGTGCGCTGTGCTCTGGCGTAAACCAACAGTCGTTTTGCACTGTGCACTATGCTTTTGAGTAAACCAACAGCCGTTTTGCACTGTGCACTATGCTTTTGAGTAAACCAACAGCCGTTTTGCACTGTGCACTATGCTTTTGAGTAAACCAACAGTTGTTTTGCACTGTACACTATGCTTTTGCGTAAACCAGCAGTCGTTTTAAACTGTGCGCTGTGCTCTGGCGTAAACCAACAGCCGTTTTGCACTGTGCGCTGTGCTCTGGCGTAAACCAACAGTCGTTTTGCACTGTGCAGTATCCTTTTGCGTAAACCGGCAGTCGTTTTGCACTGTGCACTATGCTTTTGCGTAAACCAGCAGTCGTTTTGCACTGTGCGCTGTGCTCTGGCGTAAACCAACAGCCGTTTTGCACTGTGCGCTGTGCTTTTGAGTAAGCCAACAGTCGTTTTGCACTGTGCACTATGCTTTTGCGTAAACCAAAAGTCGTTTTGCATTGTGCACTATGCTTTTGAGTAAACCAACAGTCGTTTCGCACTGTGCACTATGCTTTTGAGTAAGCCAGCAGTCGTTTTGCACTGTGCACTATGCTTTTGAGTAAGCCAACAGTCGTTTTGCACTGTGCACTATGCTTTTGAGTAAACCAACAGCCGTTTTGCACTGTGCACTATGCTTTTGAGTAAACCAACAGTTGTTTTGCACTGTACACTATGCTTTTGCGTAAACCAGCAGTCGTTTTAAACTGTGCGCTGTGCTCTGGCGTAAACCAACAGTCGTTTTGCACAGTGCGCTGTGCTCTGGCGTAAACCAACAGCCGTTTTGCATTGTGCACTATGCTTTTGAGTAAACCAACAGTCGTTTTGCACTGTGCGCTGTGCTCTGGCGTAAACCAACAGTCGTTTTGCACTGTGCGCTGTGCTCTGGCGTAAACCAACAGTCGTTTTGCACTGTGCGCTGTGCTTTGGCGTAAACCAACAGTCGTTTTGCACTGTGCAGTATCCTTTTGCGTAAACCAACAGTCATTTTGCACTGTGCAGTATCCTTTTGCGTAAACCAGCAGTCGTTTTGCATTGTGCTCTATGCTTTTGCCTAAACCAATAGTCGTTTTGCACTGTGCCCTGTGCTCTGGCGTAAACCAACAGTCGTTTTGCACTGTGCGCTATGCTTTGGCGTAAACCAACAGTCGTTTTGCACTGTGCGCTGTGCTCTGGCGTAAACCAACAGTCGTTTTGCACTGTGCACTATGCTTTTGAGTAAACCAACAGCCGTTTTGCATTGTGCACTATGCTTTTGAGTAAACCAACAGTTGTTTTGCACTGTACACTATGCTTTTGCGTAAACCAGCAGTCGTTTTAAACAGTGCACTATGCTTTTAAGTAAACCAACAGTCGTTTTGCATTGTGCACTATGCTTTTGCCTAAACCAACAGTCGTTTTGCACTGTGCGCTGTGCTCTGGCGTAAACCAACAGCCGTTTTGCACTGTCCGCTATGCTTTTGAGTAAACCAACAGTCGTTTTGCACAGTGCGCTGTGCTCTGGCGTAAACCAACAGCCGTTTTGCACTGTGCGCTATGCTTTGGCGTAAACCAACAATCGTTTTGCACTGTGCAGTATCCTTTTGCGTAAACCAGCAGTCGTTTTGCATTGTGCACTATGCTTTTGAGTAAACCAACAGTCGTTTTGCACTGTGCGCTGTGCTCTGGCGTAAACCAACAGTCGTTTTGCACTGTGCGCTGTGCTCTGGCGTAAACCAACTGTCGTTTTGCACTGTGCGCTGTGCTTTGGCGTAAACCAACAGTCGTTTTGCACTGTGCAGTATCCTTTTGCGTAAACCAACAGTCATTTTGCACTGTGCAGTATCCTTTTGCGTAAACCAGCAGTCGTTTTGCATTGTGCTCTATGCTTTTGTCTAAACCAATAGTCGTTTTGCACTGTGCCCTGTGCTCTGGCGTAAACCAACAGTCGTTTTGCACTGCGCGCTATGCTTTGGCGTAAACCAACAGTCGTTTTGCACCGTGCACTATGCTTTTGAGTAAACCAACAGTCGTTTTGCATTGTGCACTATGCTTTTGCCTAAACCAACAGTCGTTTTGCACTGTGCACTATGCTTTTGAGTAAACCAACAGCCGTTTTGCATTGTGCACTATGCTTTTGAGTAAACCAACAGTTGTTTTGCACTGTACACTATGCTTTTGCGTAAACCAGCAGTCGTTTTAAACAGTGCACTATGCTTTTAAGTAAACCAACAGTCGTTTTGCATTGTGCACTATGCTTTTGCCTAAACCAACAGTCGTTTTGCACTGTGCGCTGTGCTCTGGCGTAAACCAACAGCCGTTTTGCACTGTCCGCTATGCTTTTGAGTAAACCAACAGTCGTTTTGCACAGTGCGCTGTGCTCTGGCGTAAACCAACAGCCGTTTTGCACTGTGCGCTGTGCTCTGGCGTAAACCAACAGCCGTTTGCACTGCGCGCTGTGCTCTGGCGTAAACCAACAGCCGTTTTGCACTGTGCACTATGCTTTTGAGTAAACCAACAGTCGTTTTGCATTGTGCACTATGCTTTTGCCTAAACCAATAGTCGTTTTGCACTGTGCGCTGTGCTCTGGCGTAAACCAACAGCCCTTTTGCACTGTGCTCTGTGCTCTGGCGTAAACCAACAGCCGTTTTGCACTGTGCACTATGCTTTTGAGTAAACCAACAGTCGTTTTGCACTGTGCACTATGCTTTTGCGTAAACCAAAAGTCGTTTTGCACTGTGCGCTGTGCTCTGGCGTAAACCAACAGCCGTTTTGCACTGTGCGCTGTGCTTTCGAGTAAACCAACAGTCGTTTTGCACAGTGCGCTGTGCTCTGGCGTAAACCAACAGCCGTTTTGCACTGTGCACTATGCTTTTGAGTAAACCAACAGTCGTTTTGCATTGTGCACTATGCTTTTGCCTAAACCAACAGTCGTTTTGCACTGTGCGCTGTGCTCTGGCGTAAACCAACAGCCGTTTTGCACTGTGCGCTATGCTTTTGAGTAAACCAACAGTCGTTTTGCACAGTGCGCTGTGCTCTGGCGTAAACCAACAGCCGTTTTGCACTGTGCACTATGCTTTTGAGTAAACCAACAGTTGTTTTGCACTGTACACTATGCTTTTGCGTAAACCAGCAGTCGTTTTACACTGTGCACTATGCTTTTAAGTAAACCAACAGTCGTTTTGCATTGTGCACTATGCTTTTGCCTAAACCAACAGTCGTTTTGCACTGTGCGCTGTGCTCTGGCGTAACCCAACAGCCGTTTTGCACTGTGCGCCGTGCTCTGGCGTAAACCAACAGCCGTTTTGCACTGTGCACTATGCTTTTGAGTAAACCAACAGTCGTTTTGCATTGTGCACTATGCTTTTGCTAAACCAATAGTCGTTTTGCATTGTGCACTATGCTTTTGAGTAAACCAACAGTCGCTTTGCACTGTGCGCTGTGCTCTGGCGTAAACCAACAGCCGTTTTGCACTGTGCGCTGTGCTCTGGCGTAAACCAAAAGCCGTTTTGCACTGTGCACTATGCTTTTGAGTAAACCAACAGTTGTTTTGCACTGTACACTATGCTTTTAACCCTTCGATTAGCGAGAAGGTCCCTAGGGACTTTTTAATTTTTTGAATGTTCACAAGTCCTTTTATGCGTGTGCTAGAAACTTGATGCTGACTGTATTCCATAAATATGCAATGCTGGAGCGATTAAAACTAATTCCGAAGCGATACGTGCACTCCTTTTCGATTTTTTTTCATTTTGAAGGCATCTAGTTCGGTAATCAGCTACAAGGTCCATGGGGACCTGTATGTATTGTAGAAAAGAAACTATGGAAATAACGGTTTACGAATCATGTTCATTACGAAATTCATTCGCTTTGATAACGCAATATCAAGGCCGGAAAGATTACTCGCCAGCAAAACTGCTGCTATTGATGATTTGGGGCTTATGTTGCAGGCTAATTTAGCAGGAGCTTACAATCCGCACGATTCTATTACCGTGGATGAACAACTTTTTCCTCATCGAGAACGAACGCGTTTCACACAATACATTCCATCTAAGCCAGCCAAGTACGGAATAAAAGTATGGTGGTTGTGTGATTCGAAGTCCTACTACCCTCTCAAGGGTATAATTTATGCTGGAAAGATGCCAAATCAGGAGCGCGAGATCAATCAAGGCCAAAATGTCGTATTTCGATTGGCTGAAAAATACCTTGATACCGGCCGAACAATTTATGCTGACAATTTCTTCTCAACGTTGGATATGGCAAAAATATTGATGAACCGAAAAACTGCCTATGTTGGAACGGTACGCTCAAACAAAACCTTCGTTCCACGAGAGTTTTTGAAGAAAGCCTCCTGTTAGCGGCTCATTATTTGGTTTCTACGAAGGCAACGTTTCACTGTGCTCATATGTGCCTAAGAAAAACAAATCGGTGCTGCTGTTATCTACTATGCATTACACTTGTGATGTAGATAATTCCAACGATAAGCGAAAGCCAATGGTTATTTTGGATTACAATGCCCATAAATCTGGGGTGGATACAATGGATGTCTTTTCAGGTAGAAGCAACACCAACACCAGGATCTGGACTTTTGACGTGCTGAGCACAAGCGTCAGCGGAAAACCCGAGAGTATTGCTTTACCTGCAATAAAGCTGTTTGGGCTGAACACTCAGAATTATTACATCGGTGCCAAACTTGTATTGCTGCATTAAATCGACAGTAATATCCATGTATATTATAATATAAATATAATATATAACTTAAATTATCTAAATTTCTTCTATTTTTGCTCTTATTTCTCTCTACAATATGAACTTACCCACTTAATACAACCATAAGTTAACAAACAGAACATCAAGGCACAACTGCATAATGATAATGCAGTACTTTTCTTGAAAAATTGCACACAAATGCCTCTAGGTCCCTAAGGACCTTGTTGCTTGTTTAACGCTATCAACACTGTCGCTGATCGGAGGGTTAAGTAAACCAACAGTCGTTTTGCATTGTGCACTATGCTTTTGCCTAAACCAACAGCCCTTTTGCACTGTGCTCTGTGCTCTGGTGTAAACCAACAGCCGTTTTGCACTGTGCACTATGCTTTTGAGTCAACCAACAGTCGTTTTGCACTGTGCGCTGTGCTCTGGCGTAAACCAACAGTCGTTTTGCACTGCGCGCTATGCTTTGGCGTAAACCAACAGTCGTTTTGCACCGTGCACTATGCTTTTGAGTAAACCAACAGCCGTTTTGCATTGTGCACTATGCTTTTGCCTAAACCAACGGTCGTTTTGCACTGTGCGCTGTGCTCTGGCGTAAACCAACAGCCGTTTTGCACTGTGCGCTGTGCTCTGGCGTAAACCAACAGCCGTTTTGCACTGCGCGCTGTGCTCTGGCGTAAACCAACAGCCGTTTTGCACTGTGCACTATGCTTTTGAGTAAACCAACAGTTGTTTTGCACTGTACACTATGCTTTTGCGTAAACCAGCAGTCGTTTTACACTGTGCACTATGCTTTTAAGTAAACCAAAAGTCGTTTTGCACTGTGCGCTGTGCTCTGGCGTAAACCAACAGCCGTTTTGCACTGTGCGCTGTGCTCTGGCGTAAACCAACAGCCGTTTTGCACTGTGCGCTGTGCTCTGGCATAAACGAACAGCCGTTTTGCACTGTGCACTATGCTTTTGAGTAAACCAAAAGTCGTTTTGCACTGTGCACTATGCTTTTGAGTAAACCAAAAGTCGTTTTGCATTGTGCACTATGCTTTTGAGTAAACCAACAGTCGTTTTGCACTGTGCGCTGTGCTCTGGCATAAACCAACAGCCGTTTTGCACTGTGCACTATGCTTTTGAGTAAGCCAGCAGTCGTTTTGCACTGTGCACTATGCTTTTGAGTAAGCCAGCAGTCGTTTTGCACTGTGCACTATGCTTTTGAGTAAGCCAACAGTCGTTTTGCACTGTGCACTATGCTTTTGAGTAAACCAAAAGTCGTTTTTCATTGTGCACTATGCTTTTGAGTAAACCAACAGTCGTTTTGCACTGTGCGCTGTGCTCTGGCGTAAACCAACAGCCGTTTTGCACTGTGCGCTGTGCTTTTGAGTAAGCCAACAGTCGTTTTGCACTGTGCACTATGCTTTTGCGTAAACCAAAAGTCGTTTTGCATTGTGCACTATGCTTTTGAGTAAACCAACAGTCGTTTCGCACTGTGCGTATACCAACAGCCGTTTTGCACTGTGCGCTGTGCTCTGGCATAAACCAACAGCCGTTTTGCACTGTGCACTATGCTTTTGAGTAAACCAACAGTCGTTTTGCATTGTGCACTATGCTTTTGCCTAAACCAATAGTCGTTTTGCACTGTGCGCTGTGCTCTGGCGTAAACCAACAGCCCTTTTGCACTGTGCTCTGGCGTAAACCAACAGCCGTTTTGCACTGTGCACTATGCTTTTGAGTAAACCAACAGTCGTTTTGCACTGTGCACTATGCTTTTGCGTAAACCAAAAGTCGTTTTGCACTGTGCGCTGTGCTCTGGCGTAAAAAAACAGCCGTTTTGCACTGTGCGCTGTGCTTTTGAGTAAGCCAACAGTCGTTTTGCACTGTGCACTATGCTTTTGCGTAAACCAAAAGTCGTTTTGCATTGTGCACTATGCTTTTGAGTAAACCAACAGTCGTTTTGCACTGTGCGCTGTGCTCTGGCGTAAACCAACAGCCGTTTTGCACTGTGCGCTGTGCTCTGGCATAAACCAACAGCCGTTTTGCACTGTGCACTATGCTTTTGAGTAAACCAACAGTCGTTTTGCATTGTGCACTATGCTTTTGCCTAAACCAATAGTCGTTTTGCACTGTGCGCTGTGCTCTGGCGTAAACCAACAGTCGTTTTGCACTGTGCAGTATCCTTTTGCGTAAACCGGCAGTCGTTTTGCACTGTGCACTATGCTTTTGAGTAAGCCAACAGTCGTTTTGCACTGTGCACTATGCTTTTGAGTAAACCAAAAGTCGTTTTGCATTGTGCACTATGCTTTTGACTAAACCAACAGTCGTTTTGCACTGTGCGCTGTGCTCTGGCGTAAACCAACAGTCGTTTTGCACTGTGCGCTGTGCTCTGGCGTAAACCAACAGTCGTTTTGCACTGTGCGCTATGGTTTGGCGTAAACCAACAGTCGTTTTGCACTGTGCAGTATCCTTTTGCGTAAACCAGCAGTCGTTTTGCACTGTGCACTATGCTTTTGAGTAAGCCAACAGTCGTTTTGCACTGTGCACTATGCTTTTGCGTAAACCAAAAGTCGTTTTGCATTGTGCACTATGCTTTTGAGTAAACCAACAGTCGTTTTGCACTGCGCGCTGTGCTCTGGCGTAAACCAACAGCCGTTTTGCACTGTGCGCTGTGCTCTGGCATAAACCAACAGCCGTTTTGCACTGTGCACTATGCTTTTGAGTAAACCAACAGTCGTTTTGCACTGTGCGCTGTGCTCTGGCGTAAACCAACAGCCGTTTTGCACTGTGCGCTGTGCTCTGGCATAAACGAACAGCCGTTTTGCACTGTGCACTATGCTTTTGAGTAAACCAACAGTCGTTTTGCACTGTGCGCTATGCTTTTGAGTAAGCCAACAGTCGTTTTGCACTGTGCACTATGCTTTTGAGTAAACCAACAGTCGTTTTGCATTGTGCACTATGCTTTTGCCTAAACCAATAGTCGTTTTGCACTGTGCGCTGTGCTCTGGCGTAAACCAACAGCCCTTTTGCACTGTGCTCTGGCGTAAACCAACAGCCGTTTTGCACTGTGCACTATGCTTTTGAGTAAACCAACAGTCGTTTTGCACTGTGCACTATGCTTTTGCGTAAACCAAAAGTCGTTTTGCACTGTGCGCTGTGCTCTGGCGTAAAAAAACAGCCGTTTTGCACTGTGCGCTGTGCTTTTGAGTAAGCCAACAGTCGTTTTGCACTGTGCACTATGCTTTTGCGTAAACCAAAAGTCGTTTTGCATTGTGCACTATGCTTTTGAGTAAACCAACAGTCGTTTTGCACTGTGCGCTGTGCTCTGGCGTAAACCAACAGCCGTTTTGCACTGTGCGCTGTGCTCTGGCATAAACCAACAGCCGTTTTGCACTGTGCACTATGCTTTTGAGTAAACCAACAGTCGTTTTGCATTGTGCACTATGCTTTTGCCTAAACCAATAGTCGTTTTGCACTGTGCGCTGTGCTCTGGCGTAAACCAACAGTCGTTTTGCACTGTGCAGTATCCTTTTGCGTAAACCGGCAGTCGTTTTGCACTGTGCACTATGCTTTTGAGTAAGCCAACAGTCGTTTTGCACTGTGCACTATGCTTTTGAGTAAACCAAAAGTCGTTTTGCATTGTGCACTATGCTTTTGACTAAACCAACAGTCGTTTTGCACTGTGCGCTGTGCTCTGGCGTAAACCAACAGTCGTTTTGCACTGTGCGCTGTGCTCTGGCGTAAACCAACAGTCGTTTTGCACTGTGCGCTATGGTTTGGCGTAAACCAACAGTCGTTTTGCACTGTGCAGTATCCTTTTGCGTAAACCAGCAGTCGTTTTGCACTGTGCACTATGCTTTTGAGTAAGCCAACAGTCGTTTTGCACTGTGCACTATGCTTTTGCGTAAACCAAAAGTCGTTTTGCATTGTGCACTATGCTTTTGAGTAAACCAACAGTCGTTTTGCACTGCGCGCTGTGCTCTGGCGTAAACCAACAGCCGTTTTGCACTGTGCGCTGTGCTCTGGCATAAACCAACAGCCGTTTTGCACTGTGCACTATGCTTTTGAGTAAACCAACAGTCGTTTTGCACTGTGCGCTGTGCTCTGGCGTAAACCAACAGCCGTTTTGCACTGTGCGCTGTGCTCTGGCATAAACGAACAGCCGTTTTGCACTGTGCACTATGCTTTTGAGTAAACCAACAGTCGTTTTGCACTGTGCGCTGTGCTCTGGCGTAAACCAACAGTCGTTTTGCACTGTGCGCTATGCTTTGGCGTAAACCAACAGTCGTTTTGCACTGTGCAGTATCCTTTTGCGTAAACCAGCAGTCGTTTTGCACTGTGCACTATGCTTTTGGGTAAGCCAACAGTCGTTTTGCGCTGTGCACTATGCTTTTGCGTAAACCTAAAGTCGTTTTGCATTGTGCACTATGCTTTTGAGTAAACCAACAGTCGTTTTGCTCTGTGCGCTGTGCTCTGGCGTAAACCAACAGCCGTTTTGCACTGTGCGCTGTGCTCTGGCGTAAACCAACAGCCGTTTTGCACTGTGCGCTGTGCTCTGGCATAAACCAACAGCCGTTTTGCACTGTGCACTATGCTGTTGAGTAAACCAACAGTCGTTTTGCACTGTGCGCTGTGCTCTGGCGTAAACCAACAGCCGTTTTGCACTGTGCGCTATGCTTTGGCGTAAACCAACAGTCGTTTTGCACTGTGCAGTATCCTTTTGCGTAAACCAGCAGTCGTTTTGCACTGTGCACTATGCTTTTGAGTAAGCCAACAGTCGTTTTGCACTGTGCACTATGCTTTTGCGTAGACCTAAAGACGTTTTGCATTGTGCACTATGCTTTTGAGTAAACCAACAGTCGTTTTGCACTGTGCGCTGTGCTCTGGCGTAAACCAATAGCCGTTTTGCACTGTGCGCTGTGCTCTGGCGTAAACCAACAGCCGTTTTGCACTGTGCGCTGTGCTCTGGCGTAAACCAACAGCCGTTTTGCACTGTGCGCTGTGCTCTGGCATAAACGAACAGCCGTTTTGCACTGTGCACTATGCTTTTGGGTAAACCAACAGTCGTTTTGCACTGTGCGCTGTGCTCTGGGGTAAACCAACAGCCGTTTTGCACTGTGCACTATGCTTTTGGGTAAACCAACAGTCGTTTTGCACTGTGCGCTGTGCTCTGGCGTAAACCAACAGCCCTTTTGCACTGTGCGCTGTGCTCTGGCGTAAACCAACAGCCGTTTTGCACTGTGCACTATGCTTTTGAGTAAACCAACAGTCGTTTTGCACTGTGCAGTATCCTTTTGCGTAAACCAACAGTCGTTTTGCACTGTGCGCTGTGCTCTGGCATAAACCAACAGCCGTTTTGCACTGTGCACTATGCTTTTGAGTAAACCAACAGTCGTTTTGCATTGTGCACTATGCTTTTGCCTAAACCAATAGTCGTTTTGCACTGTGCGCTGTGCTCTGGCGTAAACCAACAGTCGTTTTGCACTGTGCAGTATCCTTTTGCGTAAACCGGCAGTCGTTTTGCACTGTGCACTATGCTTTTGAGTAAGCCAACAGTCGTTTTGCACTGTGCACTATGCTTTTGAGTAAACCAAAAGTCGTTTTGCATTGTGCACTATGCTTTTGACTAAACCAACAGTCGTTTTGCACTGTGCGCTGTGCTCTGGCGTAAACCAACAGTCGTTTTGCACTGTGCGCTGTGCTCTGGCGTAAACCAACAGTCGTTTTGCACTGTGCGCTATGGTTTGGCGTAAACCAACAGTCGTTTTGCACTGTGCAGTATCCTTTTGCGTAAACCAGCAGTCGTTTTGCACTGTGCACTATGCTTTTGAGTAAGCCAACAGTCGTTTTGCACTGTGCACTATGCTTTTGCGTAAACCAAAAGTCGTTTTGCATTGTGCACTATGCTTTTGAGTAAACCAACAGTCGTTTTGCACTGCGCGCTGTGCTCTGGCGTAAACCAACAGCCGTTTTGCACTGTGCGCTGTGCTCTGGCATAAACCAACAGCCGTTTTGCACTGTGCACTATGCTTTTGAGTAAACCAACAGTCGTTTTGCACTGTGCGCTGTGCTCTGGCGTAAACCAACAGCCGTTTTGCACTGTGCGCTGTGCTCTGGCATAAACGAACAGCCGTTTTGCACTGTGCACTATGCTTTTGAGTAAACCAACAGTCGTTTTGCACTGTGCGCTGTGCTCTGGCGTAAACCAACAGTCGTTTTGCACTGTGCGCTATGCTTTGGCGTAAACCAACAGTCGTTTTGCACTGTGCAGTATCCTTTTGCGTAAACCAGCAGTCGTTTTGCACTGTGCACTATGCTTTTGGGTAAGCCAACAGTCGTTTTGCACTGTGCACTATGCTTTTGCGTAAACCTAAAGTCGTTTTGCATTGTGCACTATGCTTTTGAGTAAACCAACAGTCGTTTTGCACTGTGCGCTGTGCTCTGGCGTAAACCAACAGCCGTTTTGCACTGTGCGCTGTGCTCTGGCGTAAACCAACAGCCGTTTTGCACTGTGCGCTGTGCTCTGGCATAAACCAACAGCCGTTTTGCACTGTGCACTATGCTGTTGAGTAAACCAACAGTCGTTTTGCACTGTGCGCTGTGCTCTGGCGTAAACCAACAGCCGTTTTGCACTGTGCGCTATGCTTTGGCGTAAACCAACAGTCGTTTTGCACTGTGCAGTATCCTTTTGCGTAAACCAGCAGTCGTTTTGCACTGTGCACTATGCTTTTGAGTAAGCCAACAGTCGTTTTGCACTGTGCACTATGCTTTTGCGTAGACCTAAAGACGTTTTGCATTGTGCACTATGCTTTTGAGTAAACCAACAGTCGTTTTGCACTGTGCGCTGTGCTCTGGCGTAAACCAATAGCCGTTTTGCACTGTGCGCTGTGCTCTGGCGTAAACCAACAGCCGTTTTGCACTGTGCGCTGTGCTCTGGCATAAACGAACAGCCGTTTTGCACTGTGCACTATGCTTTTGGGTAAACCAACAGTCGTTTTGCACTGTGCGCTGTGCTCTGGGGTAAACCAACAGCCGTTTTGCACTGTGCACTATGCTTTTGGGTAAACCAACAGTCGTTTTGCACTGTGCGCTGTGCTCTGGCGTAAACCAACAGCCCTTTTGCACTGTGCGCTGTGCTCTGGCGTAAACCAACAGCCGTTTTGCACTGTGCACTATGCTTTTGAGTAAACCAACAGTCGTTTTGCACTGTGCTCTGGCGTAAACCAACAGCCGTTTTGCACTGTGCACTATGCTTTTGGGGAAACCAACAGTCGTTTTGCACTGTGCGCTGTGCTCTGGCGTAAACCAACAGCCGTTTTGCACTGTGCACTATGCTGTTGAGTAAACCAACAGTCGTTTTGCACTGTGCGCTGTGCTCTGGCGTAAACCAACAGCCGTTTTGCACTGTGCGCTGTGCTCTGGCATAAACGAACAGCCGTTTTGCACTGTGCACTATGCTTTTGAGTAAACCAACAGTCGTTTTGCACTGTGCGCTGTGCTCTGGCGTAAACCAACAGCCGTTTTGCACTGTGCGCTGTGCTCTGGCATAAACGAACAGCCGTTTTGCACTGTGCACTATGCTTTTGAGTAAACCAACAGTCGTTTTGCACTGTGCGCTGTGCTCTGGCGTAAACCAACAGCCGTTTTGCACTGTGCACTATGCTGTTGAGTAAACCAACAGTCGTTTTGCACTGTGCGCTGTGCTCTGGCGTAAACCAACAGCCGTTTTGCACTGTGCACTATGCTGTTGAGTAAACCAACAGTCGTTTTGCATTGTGCACAATGCTTTTGCCTAAACCAACAGTCGTTTTGCGCTGTGCGCTGTGCTCTGGCGTAAACCAACAGCCGTTTTGCACTGTGCACTATGCTGTTGAGTAAACCAACAGTCGTTTTGCACTGTGCGCTGTGCTCTGGCGTAAACCAACAGCCGTTTTGCACTGTGCGCTGTGCTCTGGCATAAACGAACAGCCGTTTTGCACTGTGCACTATGCTTTTGAGTAAACCAACAGTCGTTTTGCACTGTGCGCTGTGCTCTGGCGTAAACCAACAGTCGTTTTGCACTGTGCGCTATGCTTTGGCGTAAACCAACAGTCGTTTTGCACTGTGCACTATGCTTTTGGGTAAGCCAACAGTCGTTTTGCACTGTGCACTATGCTTTTGCGTAAACCTAAAGTCGTTTTGCATTGTGCACTATGCTTTTGAGTAAACCAACAGTCGTTTTGCACTGTGCGCTGTGCTCTGGCGTAAACCAACAGCCGTTTTGCACTGTGCGCTGTGCTCTGGCGTAAACCAACAGCCGTTTTGCACTGTGCGCTGTGCTCTGGCATAAACGAACAGCCGTTTTGCACTGCGCACTATGCTTTTGAGTAAACCAACAGTCGTTTTGCACTGTGCGCTGTGCTCTGGCGTAAACCAACAGTCGTTTTGCACTGTGCGCTATGCTTTGGCGTAAACCAACAGTCGTTTTGCACTGTGCAGTATCCTTTTGCGTAAACCAGCAGTCGTTTTGCACTGTGCACTATGCTTTTGAGTAAGCCAACAGTCGTTTTGCACTGTGCACTATGCTTTTGCGTAAACCTAAAGTCGTTTTGCATAGTGCACTATGCTTGTGAGTAAACCAACAGTCGTTTTGCACTGTGCGCTGTGCTCTGGCGTAAACCAACAGCCGTTTTGCACTGTGCGCTGTGCTCTGGCGTAAACCAACAGCCGTTTTGCACTGTGCGCTGTGCTCTTTCATAAACCAACAGCCGTTTTGCACTGTGCACTATGCTTTTGAGTAAACCAACAGTCGTTTTGCACTGTGCGCTGTGCTCTGGCATAAACCAACAGCCGTTTTGCACCGTGCGCTGTGCTCTGGCGTAAACCAACAGCCGTTCTGCACTGTGCGCTGTGCTCCGGCGTAAACCAACAGCCCTTTTGCACTGTGCGCTGTGCTCTGGCGTAAACCAACAGCCGTTTTGCACTGTGCACTATGCTTTTGAGTAAACCAACAGTCGTTTTGCACTGTGTACTATGCTTTTGAGTAAACCAACAGTCGTTTTGCGCTGTGCTCTGGCATAAACCAACAGCCGTTTTGCACTGTGCACTATGCTTTTGAGTAAACCAAAAGTCGTTTTGCATTGTGCACTATGCTTTTGAGTAAACCAACAGTCGTTTTGCACTGTGCTCTGTGCTCTGGCGTAAACCAACAGCCCTTTTGCACTGTGCGCTGTGCTCTGGCGTAAACCAACAGCCGTTTTGCACTGTGCACTATGCTTTTGAGTAAACCAACAGTCGTTTTGCACTGTGTACTATGCTTTTGAGTAAACCTACAGTCGTTTTGCACTGTGCGCTGTGCTCTGGCGTAAACCAACAGCCGTTTTGCACTGTGCACTATGCTTTTGGGTAAACCAACAGTCGTTTTGCACTGTGCGCTGTGCTCTGGCGTAAACCAACAGCCGTTTTGCACTGTGCGCTGTGCTCTGGCGTAAACCAACAGCCGTTTTGCACTGTGCGCTGTGCTCTGGCATAAACGAACAGCCGTTTTGCACTGTGCACTATGCTTTTGAGTAAACCAACAGTCGTTTTGCACTGTGCGCTGTGCTCTGGCGTAAACCAACAGCCGTTTTGCACTGTGCACTATGCTTTTGGGTAAACCAACAGTCGTTTTGCACTGTGCGCTGTGCTCTGGCGTAAACCAACAGCCCTTTTGCACTGTGCGCTGTGCTCTGGCGTAAACCAACAGCCGTTTTGCACTGTGCACTATGCTTTTGAGTAAACCAACAGTCGTTTTGCACTGTGTACTATGCTTTTGAGTAAGCCAACAGTCGTTTTACACTGTGCACTATGCTTTTGCGTAAACCAAAAGTCGTTTTGCACTGTGCGCTGTGCTCTGGCGTAAACCAACAGCCCTTTTGCACTGTGCGCTGTGCTCTGGCGTAAACCAACAGCCGTTTTGCACTGTGCACTATGCTTTTGAGTAAACCAACAGTCGTTTTGCACTGTGTACTATGCTTTTGAGTAAGCCAACAGTCGTTTTGCACTGTGCACTATGCTTTTGCGTAAACCAAAAGTCGTTTTGCATTGTGCACTATGCTTTTGCGTAAACCAAAAGTCGTTTTGCATTGTGCACTATGCTTTTGAGTAAACCAACAGTCGTTTTGCGCTGTGCTCTGGCATAAACCAACAGCCGTTTTGCACTGTGCACTATGCTTTTGAGTAAACCAAAAGTCGTTTTGCATTGTGCACTATGCTTTTGAGTAAACCAACAGTCGTTTTGCACTGTGCTCTGGCGTAAACCAACAGCCGTTTTGCACTGTGCACTATGCTTTTGGGTAAACCAACAGTCGTTTTGCACTGTGCGCTGTGCTCTGGCGTAAACCAACAGCCCTTTTGCACTGTGCGCTGTGCTCTGGCGTAAACCAACAGCCGTTTTGCACTGTGCACTATGCTTTTGAGTAAACCAACAGTCGTTTTGCACTGTGTACTATGCTTTTGAGTAAACCTACAGTCGTTTTGCACTGTGCGCTGTGCTCTGGCGTAAACCAACAGCCGTTTTGCACTGTGCACTATGCTTTTGGGTAAACCAACAGTCGTTTTGCACTGTGCGCTGTGCTCTGGCGTAAACCAACAGCCCTTTTGCACTGTGCGCTGTGCTCTGGCGTAAACCAACAGCCGTTTTGCACTGTGCACTATGCTTTTGAGTAAACCAACAGTCGTTTTGCACTGTGCACTATGCTTTTGAGTAAACCAACAGTCGTTTTGCACTGTGCGCTGTGCTCTGGCGTAAACCAACAGTCGTTTTGCACTGTGCGCTATGCTTTGGCGTAAACCAACAGTCGTTTTGCACTGTGCGCTGTGCTCTGGCGTAAACCAACAGCCGTTTTGCACTGTGCGCTGTGCTCTGGCGTAAACCAACAGCCGTTTTGCACTGTGCGCTGTGCTCTGGCGTAAACCAACAGCCGTTTTGCACTGTGCGCTGTGCTCTGGCATAAACGAACAGCCGTTTCGCACTGTGCACTATGCTTTTGAGTAAACCAACAGTCGTTTTGCACTGTGCGCTGTGCTCTGGCGTAAACCAACAGTCGTTTTGCACTGTGCGCTGTGCTCTGGCGTAAACCAACAGCCGTTTTGCACTGTGCGCTGTGCTCTGGCGTAAACCAACAGCCGTTTTGCACTGTGCGCTGTGCTCTGGCATAAACGAACAGCCGTTTTGCACTGTGCACTATGCTTTTGAGTAAACCAACAGTCGTTTTGCACTGTGCGCTGTGCTCTGGCGTAAACCAACAGTCGTTTTGCACTGTGCACTATGCTTTTGAGTAAACCAACAGTTGTTTTGCACTGTACACTATGCTTTTGCGTAAACCAGCAGTCGTTTTACACTGTGCACTATGCTTTTAAGTAAACCAACAGTCGTTTTGCATTGTGCACTATGCTTTTGCCTAAACCAACAGTCGTTTTGCACTGTGCGCTGTGCTCTGGCGTAACCCAACAGCCGTTTTGCACTGTGCGCCGTGCTCTGGCGTAAACCAACAGCCGTTTTGCACTGTGCACTATGCTTTTGAGTAAACCAACAGTCGTTTTGCATTGTGCACTATGCTTTTGCTAAACCAATAGTCGTTTTGCATTGTGCACTATGCTTTTGAGTAAACCAACAGTCGCTTTGCACTGTGCGCTGTGCTCTGGCGTAAACCAACAGCCGTTTTGCACTGTGCGCTGTGCTCTGGCGTAAACCAAAAGCCGTTTTGCACTGTGCACTATGCTTTTGAGTAAACCAACAGTTGTATTGCACTGTACACTATGCTTTTAAGTAAACCAACAGTCGTTTTGCATTGTGCACTATGCTTTTGCCTAAACCAACAGTCGTTTTGCACTGTGCTCTGTGCTCTGGTGTAAACCAACAGCCGTTTTGCACTGTGCACTATGCTTTTGAGTCAACCAACAGTCGTTTTGCACTGTGCGCTGTGCTCTGGCGTAAACCAACAGTCGTTTTGCACTGCGCGCTATGCTTTGGCGTAAACCAACAGTCGTTTTGCACCGTGCACTATGCTTTTGAGTAAACCAACAGCCGTTTTGCATTGTGCACTATGCTTTTGCCTAAACCAACAGTCGTTTTGCACTGTGCGCTGTGCTCTGGCGTAAACCAACAGCCGTTTTGCACTGTGCGCTGTGCTCTGGCGTAAACCAACAGCCGTTTTGCACTGCGCGCTGTGCTCTGGCGTAAACCAACAGCCGTTTTGCACTGTGCACTATGCTTTTGAGTAAACCAACAGTTGTTTTGCACTGTACACTATGCTTTTGCGTAAACCAGCAGTCGTTTTACACTGTGCACTATGCTTTTAAGTAAACCAACAGTCGTTTTGCACTGTGCGCTGTGCTCTGGCGTAAACCAACAGCCGTTTTGCACTGTGCGCTGTGCTCTGGCGTAAACCAACAGCCGTTTTGCACTGTGCGCTGTGCTCTGGCATAAACGAACAGCCGTTTTGCACTGTGCACTATGCTTTTGAGTAAACCAAAAGTCGTTTTGCATTGTGCACTATGCTTTTGAGTAAACCAACAGTCGTTTTGCACTGTGCGCTGTGCTCTGGCATAAACCAACAGCCGTTTTGCACTGTGCACTATGCTTTTGAGTAAGCCAGCAGTCGTTTTGCACTGTGCACTATGCTTTTGAGTAAGCCAGCAGTCGTTTTGCACTGTGCACTATGCTTTTGAGTAAGCCAACAGTCGTTTTGCACTGTGCACTATGCTTTTGAGTAAACCAAAAGTCGTTTTTCATTGTGCACTATGCTTTTGAGTAAACCAACAGTCGTTTTGCACTGTGCGCTGTGCTCTGGCGTAAACCAACAGCCGTTTTGCACTGTGCGCTGTGCTTTTGAGTAAGCCAACAGTCGTTTTGCACTGTGCACTATGCTTTTGCGTAAACCAAAAGTCGTTTTGCATTGTGCACTATGCTTTTGAGTAAACCAACAGTCGTTTCGCACTGTGCGTATACCAACAGCCGTTTTGCACTGTGCGCTGTGCTCTGGCGTAAACCAACAGCCGTTTTGCACTGTGCACTATGCTTTTGAGTAAACCAACAGTCGTTTTGCATTGTGCACTATGCTTTTGCCTAAACCAATAGTCATTTTGCACTGTGCGCTGTGCTCTGGCGTAAACCAACAGCCCTTTTGCACTGTGCTCTGGCGTAAACCAACAGCCGTTTTGCACTGTGCACTATGCTTTTGAGTAAACCAACAGTCGTTTTGCACTGTGCACTATGCTTTTGCGTAAACCAAAAGTCGTTTTGCACTGTGCGCTGTGCTCTGGCGTAAAAAAACAGCCGTTTTGCACTGTGCGCTGTGCTTTTGAGTAAGCCAACAGTCGTTTTGCACTGTGCACTATGCTTTTGCGTAAACCAAAAGTCGTTTTGCATTGTGCACTATGCTTTTGAGTAAACCAACAGTCGTTTTGCACTGTGCGCTGTGCTCTGGCGTAAACCAACAGCCGTTTTGCACTGTGCGCTGTGCTCTGGCATAAACCAACAGCCGTTTTGCACTGTGCACTATGCTTTTGAGTAAACCAACAGTCGTTTTGCATTGTGAACTATGCTTTTGCCTAAACCAATAGTCGTTTTGCACTGTGCGCTGTGCTCTGGCGTAAACCAACAGTCGTTTTGCACTGTGCAGTATCCTTTTGCGTAAACCGGCAGTCGTTTTGCACTGTGCACTATGCTTTTGAGTAAGCCAACAGTCGTTTTGCACTGTGCACTATGCTTTTGAGTAAACCAAAAGTCGTTTTGCATTGTGCACTATGCTTTTGACTAAACCAACAGTCGTTTTGCACTGTGCGCTGTGCTCTGGCGTAAACCAACAGTCGTTTTGCACTGTGCGCTGTGCTCTGGCGTAAACCAACAGTCGTTTTGCACTGTGCGCTATGGTTTGGCGTAAACCAACAGTCGTTTTGCACTGTGCAGTATCCTTTTGCGTAAACCAGCAGTCGTTTTGCACTGTGCACTATGCTTTTGAGTAAGCCAACAGTCGTTTTGCACTGTGCACTATGCTTTTGCGTAAACCAAAAGTCGTTTTGCATTGTGCACTATGCTTTTGAGTAAACCAACAGTCGTTTTGCACTGCGCGCTGTGCTCTGGCGTAAACCAACAGCCGTTTTGCACTGTGCACTGTGCTCTGGCATAAACCAACAGCCGTTTTGCACTGTGCACTATGCTTTTGAGTAAACCAACAGTCGTTTTGCACTGTGCGCTGTGCTCTGGCGTAAAATAAAAAACGGTTTTGCACTGTGCGCTGTGCTCTGGCATAAACGAACAGCCGTTTTGCACTGTGCACTATGCTTTTGAGTAAACCAACAGTCGTTTTGCACTGTGCGCTGTGCTCTGGCGTAAACCAACAGTCGTTTTGCACTGTGCGCTATGCTTTGGCGTAAACCAACAGTCGTTTTGCACTGTGCAGTATCCTTTTGCGTAAACCAGCAGTCGTTTTGCACTGTGCACTATGCTGTTGAGTAAACCAACAGTCGTTTTGCACTGTGCGCTGTGCTCTGGCGTAAACCAACAGCCGTTTTGCACTGTGCGCTATGCTTTGGCGTAAACCAACAGTCGTTTTGCACTGTGCAGTATCCTTTTGCGTAAACCAGCAGTCGTTTTGCACTATGCACTATGCTTTTGAGTAAGCCAACAGTCGTTTTGCACTGTGCGCTGTGCTCTGGGGTAAACCAACAGCCGTTTTGCACTGTGCACTATGCTTTTGGGTAAACCAACAGTCGTTTTGCACTGTGCGCTGTGCTCTGGCGTAAACCAACAGCCCTTTTGCACTGTGCGCTGTGCTCTGGCGTAAACCAACAGCCGTTTTGCACTGTGCACTATGCTTTTGAGTAAACCAACAGTCGTTTTGCACTGTGCTCTGGCGTAAACCAACAGCCGTTTTGCACTGTGCACTATGCTTTTGGGGAAACCAACAGTCGTTTTGCACTGTGCGCTGTGCTCTGGCGTAAACCAACAGCCGTTTTGCACTGTGCACTATGCTGTTGAGTAAACCAACAGTCGTTTTGCACTGTGCGCTGTGCTCTGGCGTAAACCAACAGCCGTTTTGCACTGTGCGCTGTGCTCTGGCATAAACGAACAGCCGTTTTGCACTGTGCACTATGCTTTTGAGTAAACCAACAGTCGTTTTGCACTGTGCGCTGTGCTCTGGCGTAAACCAACAGCCGTTTTGCACTGTGCGCTGTGCTCTGGCATAAACGAACAGCCGTTTTGCACTGTGCACTATGCTTTTGAGTAAACCAACAGTCGTTTTGCACTGTGCGCTGTGCTCTGGCGTAAACCAACAGCCGTTTTGCACTGTGCACTATGCTGTTGAGTAAACCAACAGTCGTTTTGCACTGTGCGCTGTGCTCTGGCGTAAACCAACAGCCGATTTGCACTGTGCACTATGCTGTTGAGTAAACCAACAGTCGTTTTGCATTGTGCACAATGCTTTTGCCTAAACCAACAGTCGTTTTGCACTGTGCGCTGTGCTCTGGCGTAAACCAACAGCCGTTTTGCACTGTGCACTATGCTGTTGAGTAAACCAACAGTCGTTTTGCACTGTGCGCTGTGCTCTGGCGTAAACCAACAGCCGTTCTGCACTGTGCGCTGTGCTCTGGCATAAACGAACAGCCGTTTTGCACTGTGCACTATGCTTTTGAGTAAACCAACAGTCGTTTTGCACTGTGCGCTGTGCTCTGGCGTAAACCAACAGTCGTTTTGCACTGTGCGCTATGCTTTGGCGTAAATAAACAGTCGTTTTGCACTGTGCAGTATCCTTTTGCGTAAACCAGCAGTCGTTTTGCACTGTGCACTATGCTTTTGGGTAAGCCAACAGTCGTTTTGCACTGTGCACTATGCTTTTGCGTAAACCTAAAGTCGTTTTGCATTGTGCACTATGCTTTTGAGTAAACCAACAGTCGTTTTGCACTGTGCGCTGTGCTCTGGCGTAAACCAACAGCCGTTTTGCACTGTGCGCTGTGCTCTGGCGTAAACCAACAGCCGTTTTGCACTGTGCGCTGTGCTCTGGCATAAACGAACAGCCGTTTTGCACTGCGCACTATGCTTTTGAGTAAACCAACAGTCGTTTTGCACTGTGCGCTGTGCTCTGGCGTAAACCAACAGTCGTTTTGCACTGTGCGCTATGCTTTGGCGTAAACCAACAGTCGTTTTGCACTGTGCAGTATCCTTTTGCGTAAACCAGCAGTCGTTTTGCACTGTGCACTATGCTTTTGAGTAAGCCAACAGTCGTTTTGCACTGTGCACTATGCTTTTGCGTAAACCTAAAGTCGTTTTGCATAGTGCACTATGCTTGTGAGTAAACCAACAGTCGTTTTGCACTGTGCGCTGTGCTCTGGCGTAAACCAACAGCCGTTTTGCACTGTGCGCTGTGCTCTGGCGTAAACCAACAGCCGTTTTGCACTGTGCGCTGTGCTCTGGCATAAACCAACAGCCGTTTTGCACTGTGCACTATGCTTTTGAGTAAACCAACAGTCGTTTTGCACTGTGCGCTGTGCTCTGGCATAAACCAACAGCCGTTTTGCACCGTGCGCTGTGCTCTGGCGTAAACCAACAGCCGTTCTGCACTGTGCGCTGTGCTCCGGCGTAAACCAACAGCCGTTTTGCACTGTGCGCTGTGCTCTGGCATAAACGAACAGCCGTTTTGCACTGTGCACTATGCTTTTGAGTAAACCAACAGTCGTTTTGCACTGTGCGCTGTGCTCTGGCGTAAACCAACAGCCGTTTTGCACTGTGCACTATGCTTTTGGGTAAACCAACAGTCGTTTTGCACTGTGCGCTGTGCTCTGGCGTAAACCAACAGCCCTTTTGCACTGTGCGCTGTGCTCTGGCGTAAACCAACAGCCGTTTTGCACTGTGCACTATGCTTTTGAGTAAACCAACAGTCGTTTTGCACTGTGTACTATGCTTTTGAGTAAGCCAACAGTCGTTTTGCACTGTGCACTATGCTTTTGCGTAAACCAAAAGTCGTTTTGCACTGTGCGCTGTGCTCTGGCGTAAACCAACAGCCCTTTTGCACTGTGCGCTGTGCTCTGGCGTAAACCAACAGCCGTTTTGCACTGTGCACTATGCTTTTGAGTAAACCAACAGTCGTTTTGCACTGTGTACTATGCTTTTGAGTAAGCCAACAGTCGTTTTGCACTGTGCACTATGCTTTTGCGTAAACCAAAAGTCGTTTTGCATTGTGCACTATGCTTTTGCGTAAACCAAAAGTCGTTTTGCATTGTGCACTATGCTTTTGAGTAAACCAACAGTCGTTTTGCGCTGTGCTCTGGCATAAACCAACAGCCGTTTTGCACTGTGCACTATGCTTTTGAGTAAACCAAAAGTCGTTTTGCATTGTGCACTATGCTTTTGAGTAAACCAACAGTCGTTTTGCACTGTGCTCTGGCGTAAACCAACAGCCGTTTTGCACTGTGCACTATGCTTTTGGGTAAACCAACAGTCGTTTTGCACTGTGCGCTGTGCTCTGGCGTAAACCAACAGCCCTTTTGCACTGTGCGCTGTGCTCTGGCGTAAACCAACAGCCGTTTTGCACTGTGCACTATGCTTTTGAGTAAACCAACAGTCGTTTTGCACTGTGTACTATGCTTTTGAGTAAACCTACAGTCGTTTTGCACTGTGCGCTGTGCTCTGGCGTAAACCAACAGCCGTTTTGCACTGTGCACTATGCTTTTGGGTAAACCAACAGTCGTTTTGCACTGTGCGCTGTGCTCTGGCGTAAACCAACAGCCGTTTTGCACTGTGCGCTGTGCTCTGGCGTAAACCAGCAGCCGTTTTGCACTGTGCGCTGTGCTCTGGCATAAACGAACAGCCGTTTTGCACTGTGCACTATGCTTTTGAGTAAACCAACAGTCGTTTTGCACTGTGCGCTGTGCTCTGGCGTAAACCAACAGTCGTTTTGCACTGTGCGCTATGCTTTGGCGTAAACCAACAGTCGTTTTGCACTGTGCAGTATCCTTTTGCGTAAACCAGCAGTCGTTTTGCACTGTGCACTATGCTTTTGAGTAAGCCAACAGTCGTTTTGCACTGTGCGCTGTGCTCTGGCGTAAACCAACAGCCGTTTTGCACTGTGCGCTGTGCTCTGGCGTAAACCAACAGCCGTTTTGCACTGTGCGCTGTGCTCTGGCGTAAACCAACGGCCGTTTTGCACTGTGCGCTGTGCTCTGGCATAAACGAACAGCCGTTTTGCACTGTGCACTATGCTTTTGAGTAAACCAACAGTCGTTTTGCACTGTGCGCTGTGCTCTGGCGTAAACCAACAGTCGTTTTGCACTGTGCGCTATGCTTTGGCGTAAACCAACAGCCCTTTTGCACTGTGCGCTGTGCTCTGGCGGAAACCAACAGCCGTTTTGCACTGTGCACTATGCTTTTGAGTAAACCAACAGTCGTTTTGCACTGTGCTCTGGCGTAAACCAACAGCCGTTTTGCACTGTGCACTATGCTTTTGGGTAAACCAACAGTCGTTTTGCACTGTGCGCTGTGCTCTGGCGTAAACCAACAGCCCTTTTTCACTGTGCGCTGTGCTCTGGCGTAAACCAACAGCCGTTTTGCACTGTGCACTATGCTTTTGAGTAAACCAACAGTCGTTTTGCACTGTGTACTATGCTTTTGAGTAAACCAACAGTCGTTTTGCACTGTGCGCTGTGCTCTGGCGTAAACCAACAGCCGTTTTGCACTGTGCACTATGCTTTTGGGTAAACCAACAGTCGTTTTGCACTGTGCGCTGTGCTCTGGCGTAAACCAACAGCCGTTTTGCACTGTGCGCTGTGCTCTGGCGTAAACCAACAGCCGTTTTGCACTGTGCGCTGTGCTCTGGCATAAACGAACAGCCGTTTTGCACTGTGCACTATGCTTTTGAGTAAACCAACAGTCGTTTTGCACTGTGCGCTGTGCTCTGGCGTAAACCAACAGTCGTTTTGCACTGTGCGCTATGCTTTGGCGTAAACCAACAGCCCTTTTGCACTGTGCGCTGTGCTCTGGCGTAAACCAACAGCCGTTTTGCATTGTGCACTATGCTTTTGAGTAAACCAACAGTCGTTTTGCACTGTGCTCTGGCGTAAACCAACAGCCGTTTTGCACTGTGCGCTGTGCTCTGGCATAAACCAACAGCCGTTTTGCACTGTGCACTATGCTTTTGAGTAAACCAACAGTCGTTTTGCATTGTGCACTATGCTTTTGCCTAAACCAACAGTCGTTTTGCACTGTGCGCTGTGCTCTGGCGTAAACCAACAGCCCTTTTGCACTGTGCGCTGTGCTCTGGCGTAAACGAACAGCCGTTTTGCACTGTGCACTATGCTTTTAAGTAAACCAACAGTAGTTTTGCACTGTGCGCTGTGCTCTGGCGTAAACCAACAGTCGTTTTGCACTGCGCGCTATGCTTTGGCGTAAACCAGCAGTCGTTTTGCACCGTGCACTATGCTTTTGCCTAAACCAACAGTCGTTTTGCACTGCGCGCTGTGCTCTGGCGTAAACCGACAGCCGTTTTGCACTGTGCGCTGTGCTCTGACGTAAACCAACAGCCGTTTTGCACTGTGCACTATTCTTTTGAATAAACCAACAGTTGTTTTGCACTGTACACTATGCTTTTGCGTAAACCAGCAGTCGTTTTACACTGTGCGCCATGCTTTTAAGTAAACCAACAGTCGTTTTGCATTGTGCACTATGCTTTTGCCTAAACCAACAGTCGTTTGGCACTGTGCGCTGTGCTCTGTGCTCTGGCGTAAACCAACAGCCGTTTTTCACTGTGCACTATGCTTTTGAGTAAACCAACAGTCGTTTTGCATTGTGCACTATGCTTTTGCCTAAACCAATAGTCGTTTTGCACTGTGCGCTGTGCTCTGGCGTAAACCAACAGCCCTTTTGCACTGTGCTCTGGCGTAAACCAACAGCCGTTTTGCACTGTGCACTATGCTTTTGAGTCAACCAACAGTCGTTTTGCACTGTGCGCTGTGCTCTGGCGTAAACCAACAGTCGTTTCGCACTGCGCGCTATGCTTTGGCGTAAACCAACAGTCGTTTTGCACCGTGCACTATGCTTTTGAGTAAATAAACAGTCGTTTTGCATTGTGCACTATGCTTTTGCCTAAACCAACAGTCGTTTTGCACTGTGCGCTGTGCTCTGGCGTAAACCAACAGCCGTTTTGCACTGTGCGCTGTGCTCTGGCGTATACCAACAGCCGTTTTGCGCTGTGCGCTGTGCTCTGGCGTAAACCAACAGCCGTTTTGCACTGTGCACTATGCTTTTGAGTAAACCAACAGTCGTTTTGCATTGTACACTATGCTTTTGCCTAAACCAATAGTCGTTTTGCACTGTGCGCTGTGCTCTGGCGTAAACCAACAGCCCTTTTGCACTGTGCTCTGTGCTCTGGCGTAAACCAACAGCCGTTTTGCACTGTGCACTATGCTTTTGAGAAAACCAACAGTCGTTCTGCACTGTGCACTATGCTTTTGCGTAAACCAAAAGTCGTTTTGCACTGTGCGCTGTGCTCTGGCGTAAACCAACAGCCGTTTTGCACTGTGCGCTGTGCTCTGGCATAAACCAACAGCCGTTTTGCACTGTGCACTATGCTTTTGAGTAAACCAACAGTCGTTTTGCATTGTGCACTATGCTTTTGCCTAAACCAACAGTCGTTTTGCACTGTGCGCTGTGCTCTGGCGTAAACCAACAGCCCTTTTGCACTGTGCGCTGTGCTCTGGCGTAAACCAACAGCCGTTTTGCACTGTGCACTATGCTTTTGAGTAAACCAACAGTCGTTTTGCACTGTGCGCTGTGCTCTGGCGTAAACCAACAGTCGTTTTGCATTGCGCGCTATGCTTTGGCGTAAACCAGCAGTCGTTTTGCACCTTGCACTATGCTTTTGCCTAAACCAACAGTCGTTTTGCACTGTGCGCTGTGCTCTGGCGTAAACCAACAGCCCTTTTGCACTGTGCTCCGTGCTCTGGCGTAAACCAACAGCCGTTTTGCACTGTGCACTATGCTTTTGAGTCAACCAACAGTCGTTTTGCACTGTGCGCTGTGCTCTGGCGTAAACCAACAGTCGTTTTGCACTGCGCGCTATGCTTTGGCGTAAACCAACAGTCGTTTTGCACCGTGCACTATGCTTTTGAGTAAACCAACAGTCGTTTTGCATTGTGCACTATGCTTTTGCCTAAACCAACAGTCGTTTTGCACTGTGCGCTGTGCTCTGGCGTAAACCAACAGCCGTTTTGCACTGTGCGCAGTGCTCTGGCGTATACCAACAGTCGTTTTGCACTGTGCGCTGTGCTCTGGCGTAAACCAACAGTCGTTTTGCACTGTGCGCTGTGCTCTGGCGTAAACCAACAGCCGTTTTGCACTGTGCACTATGCTTTTGAGTAAACCAACAGTCGTTTTGTACTGTGCACTATGCTTTTGCGTAAACCAAAAGTCGTTTTGCAGTGTGCGCTGTGCTCTGGCGTAAACCAACAGTCGTTTTGCACTGCGCGCTATGCTTTGGCGTAAACCAGCAGTCGTTTTGCACCGTGCACTACGCTTTTGCCTAAACCAACAGTCGTTTTGCACTGTGCACTATGCTTTTGCCTAAACCAATAGTCGTTTTGCACTGTGCTCTGTGCTCTGGCGTAAACCAACAGCCGTTTTGCACTGTGCACTATGCTTTTGAGTAAACCAACAGTCGTTTTGCACTGTGCACTATGCTTTTGCGTAAACCAAAAGTCGTTTTGCACTGTGCGCTGTGCTCTGGCGTAAACCAACAGTCGTTTTGCACTGCGCGCTATGCTTTGGCGTAAACCAGCAGTCGTTTTGCACCGTGCACTACGCTTTTGCCTAAACCAACAGTCGTTTTGCACTGTGCGCTGTGCTCTGGCGTAAACCAACAGCCGTTTTGCACTGTGCGCTGTGCTCTGGCGTAAACCAACAGCCGTTTTGCACTGTGCACTATGCTTTTGAGTAAACCAACAGTCGTTTTGCATTGTGCACTATGCTTTTGCCTAAACCAACAGTCGTTTTGCACTGTGCGCTGTGCTCTGGCGTAAACCAACAGCCGTTTTGCACTGTGCGCTGTGCTCTGGCATAAACGAACAGCCGTTTTGCATTGTGCACTATGCTTTTGCCTAAACCAATAGTCGTTTTGCACTGTGCTCTGTGCTCTGGCATAAACCAACAGCCGTTTTGCACTGTGCACTATGCTTTTGAGTAAACCAACAGTCGTTTTGCACTGTGCACTATGCTTTGGCGTAAATAAACAGTCGTTTTGCACTGTGCAGTATCCTTTTGCGTAAACCAGCAGTCGTTTTGCACTGTGCACTATGCTTTTGGGTAAGCCAACAGTCGTTTTGCACTGTGCACTATGCTTTTGCGTAAACCTAAAGTCGTTTTGCATTGTGCACTATGCTTTTGAGTAAACCAACAGTCGTTTTGCACTGTGCGCTGTGCTCTGGCGTAAACCAACAGCCGTTTTGCACTGTGCGCTGTGCTCTGGCGTAAACCAACAGTCGTTTTGCACTGTGCGCTATGCTTTGGCGTAAATAAACAGTCGTTTTGCACTGTGCAGTATCCTTTTGCGTAAACCAGCAGTCGTTTTGCACTGTGCACTATGCTTTTGGGTAAGCCAACAGTCGTTTTGCACTGTGCACTATGCTTTTGCGTAAACCTAAAGTCGTTTTGCATTGTGCACTATGCTTTTGAGTAAACCAACAGTCGTTTTGCACTGTGCGCTGTGCTCTGGCGTAAACCAACAGCCGTTTTGCACTGTGCGCTGTGCTCTGGCGTAAACCAACAGCCGTTTTGCACTGTGCGCTGTGCTCTGGCATAAACGAACAGCCGTTTTGCACTGCGCACTATGCTTTTGAGTAAACCAACAGTCGTTTTGCACTGTGCGCTGTGCTCTGGCGTAAACCAACAGTCGTTTTGCACTGTGCGCTATGCTTTGGCGTAAACCAACAGTCGTTTTGCACTGTGCAGTATCCTTTTGCGTAAACCAGCAGTCGTTTTGCACTGTGCACTATGCTTTTGAGTAAGCCAACAGTCGTTTTGCACTGTGCACTATGCTTTTGCGTAAACCTAAAGTCGTTTTGCATAGTGCACTATGCTTGTGAGTAAACCAACAGTCGTTTTGCACTGTGCGCTGTGCTCTGGCGTAAACCAACAGCCGTTTTGCACTGTGCGCTGTGCTCTGGCGTAAACCAACAGCCGTTTTGCACTGTGCGCTGTGCTCTGGCATAAACCAACAGCCGTTTTGCACTGTGCACTATGCTTTTGAGTAAACCAACAGTCGTTTTGCACTGTGCGCTGTGCTCTGGCATAAACCAACAGCCGTTTTGCACCGTGCGCTGTGCTCTGGCGTAAACCAACAGCCGTTCTGCACTGTGCGCTGTGCTCCGGCGTAAACCAACAGCCGTTTTGCACTGTGCGCTGTGCTCTGGCATAAACGAACAGCCGTTTTGCACTGTGCACTATGCTTTTGAGTAAACCAACAGTCGTTTTGCACTGTGCGCTGTGCTCTGGCGTAAACCAACAGCCGTTTTGCACTGTGCACTATGCTTTTGGGTAAACCAACAGTCGTTTTGCACTGTGCGCTGTGCTCTGGCGTAAACCAACAGCCCTTTTGCACTGTGCGCTGTGCTCTGGCGTAAACCAACAGCCGTTTTGCACTGTGCACTATGCTTTTGAGTAAACCAACAGTCGTTTTGCACTGTGTACTATGCTTTTGAGTAAGCCAACAGTCGTTTTGCACTGTGCACTATGCTTTTGCGTAAACCAAAAGTCGTTTTGCACTGTGCGCTGTGCTCTGGCGTAAACCAACAGCCCTTTTGCACTGTGCGCTGTGCTCTGGCGTAAACCAACAGCCGTTTTGCACTGTGCACTATGCTTTTGAGTAAACCAACAGTCGTTTTGCACTGTGTACTATGCTTTTGAGTAAGCCAACAGTCGTTTTGCACTGTGCACTATGCTTTTGCGTAAACCAAAAGTCGTTTTGCATTGTGCACTATGCTTTTGCGTAAACCAAAAGTCGTTTTGCATTGTGCACTATGCTTTTGAGTAAACCAACAGTCGTTTTGCGCTGTGCTCTGGCATAAACCAACAGCCGTTTTGCACTGTGCACTATGCTTTTGAGTAAACCAAAAGTCGTTTTGCATTGTGCACTATGCTTTTGAGTAAACCAACAGTCGTTTTGCACTGTGCTCTGGCGTAAACCAACAGCCGTTTTGCACTGTGCACTATGCTTTTGGGTAAACCAACAGTCGTTTTGCACTGTGCGCTGTGCTCTGGCGTAAACCAACAGCCCTTTTGCACTGTGCGCTGTGCTCTGGCGTAAACCAACAGCCGTTTTGCACTGTGCACTATGCTTTTGAGTAAACCAACAGTCGTTTTGCACTGTGTACTATGCTTTTGAGTAAACCTACAGTCGTTTTGCACTGTGCGCTGTGCTCTGGCGTAAACCAACAGCCGTTTTGCACTGTGCACTATGCTTTTGGGTAAACCAACAGTCGTTTTGCACTGTGCGCTGTGCTCTGGCGTAAACCAACAGCCGTTTTGCACTGTGCGCTGTGCTCTGGCGTAAACCAGCAGCCGTTTTGCACTGTGCGCTGTGCTCTGGCATAAACGAACAGCCGTTTTGCACTGTGCACTATGCTTTTGAGTAAACCAACAGTCGTTTTGCACTGTGCGCTGTGCTCTGGCGTAAACCAACAGTCGTTTTGCACTGTGCGCTATGCTTTGGCGTAAACCAACAGTCGTTTTGCACTGTGCAGTATCCTTTTGCGTAAACCAGCAGTCGTTTTGCACTGTGCACTATGCTTTTGAGTAAGCCAACAGTCGTTTTGCACTGTGCGCTGTGCTCTGGCGTAAACCAACAGCCGTTTTGCACTGTGCGCTGTGCTCTGGCGTAAACCAACAGCCGTTTTGCACTGTGCGCTGTGCTCTGGCGTAAACCAACGGCCGTTTTGCACTGTGCGCTGTGCTCTGGCATAAACGAACAGCCGTTTTGCACTGTGCACTATGCTTTTGAGTAAACCAACAGTCGTTTTGCACTGTGCGCTGTGCTCTGGCGTAAACCAACAGTCGTTTTGCACTGTGCGCTATGCTTTGGCGTAAACCAACAGCCCTTTTGCACTGTGCGCTGTGCTCTGGCGGAAACCAACAGCCGTTTTGCACTGTGCACTATGCTTTTGAGTAAACCAACAGTCGTTTTGCACTGTGCTCTGGCGTAAACCAACAGCCGTTTTGCACTGTGCACTATGCTTTTGGGTAAACCAACAGTCGTTTTGCACTGTGCGCTGTGCTCTGGCGTAAACCAACAGCCCTTTTTCACTGTGCGCTGTGCTCTGGCGTAAACCAACAGCCGTTTTGCACTGTGCACTATGCTTTTGAGTAAACCAACAGTCGTTTTGCACTGTGTACTATGCTTTTGAGTAAACCAACAGTCGTTTTGCACTGTGCGCTGTGCTCTGGCGTAAACCAACAGCCGTTTTGCACTGTGCACTATGCTTTTGGGTAAACCAACAGTCGTTTTGCACTGTGCGCTGTGCTCTGGCGTAAACCAACAGCCGTTTTGCACTGTGCGCTGTGCTCTGGCGTAAACCAACAGCCGTTTTGCACTGTGCGCTGTGCTCTGGCATAAACGAACAGCCGTTTTGCACTGTGCACTATGCTTTTGAGTAAACCAACAGTCGTTTTGCACTGTGCGCTGTGCTCTGGCGTAAACCAACAGTCGTTTTGCACTGTGCGCTATGCTTTGGCGTAAACCAACAGCCCTTTTGCACTGTGCGCTGTGCTCTGGCGTAAACCAACAGCCGTTTTGCATTGTGCACTATGCTTTTGAGTAAACCAACAGTCGTTTTGCACTGTGCTCTGGCGTAAACCAACAGCCGTTTTGCACTGTGCGCTGTGCTCTGGCATAAACCAACAGCCGTTTTGCACTGTGCACTATGCTTTTGAGTAAACCAACAGTCGTTTTGCATTGTGCACTATGCTTTTGCCTAAACCAACAGTCGTTTTGCACTGTGCGCTGTGCTCTGGCGTAAACCAACAGCCCTTTTGCACTGTGCGCTGTGCTCTGGCGTAAACGAACAGCCGTTTTGCACTGTGCACTATGCTTTTAAGTAAACCAACAGTAGTTTTGCACTGTGCGCTGTGCTCTGGCGTAAACCAACAGTCGTTTTGCACTGCGCGCTATGCTTTGGCGTAAACCAGCAGTCGTTTTGCACCGTGCACTATGCTTTTGCCTAAACCAACAGTCGTTTTGCACTGTGCGCTGTGCTCTGGCGTAAACCGACAGCCGTTTTGCACTGTGCGCTGTGCTCTGACGTAAACCAACAGCCGTTTTGCACTGTGCACTATTCTTTTGAATAAACCAACAGTTGTTTTGCACTGTACACTATGCTTTTGCGTAAACCAGCAGTCGTTTTACACTGTGCGCCATGCTTTTAAGTAAACCAACAGTCGTTTTGCATTGTGCACTATGCTTTTGCCTAAACCAACAGTCGTTTGGCACTGTGCGCTGTGCTCTGTGCTCTGGCGTAAACCAACAGCCGTTTTTCACTGTGCACTATGCTTTTGAGTAAACCAACAGTCGTTTTGCATTGTGCACTATGCTTTTGCCTAAACCAATAGTCGTTTTGCACTGTGCGCTGTGCTCTGGCGTAAACCAACAGCCCTTTTGCACTGTGCTCTGGCGTAAACCAACAGCCGTTTTGCACTGTGCACTATGCTTTTGAGTCAACCAACAGTCGTTTTGCACTGTGCGCTGTGCTCTGGCGTAAACCAACAGTCGTTTCGCACTGCGCGCTATGCTTTGGCGTAAACCAACAGTCGTTTTGCACCGTGCACTATGCTTTTGAGTAAATAAACAGTCGTTTTGCATTGTGCACTATGCTTTTGCCTAAACCAACAGTCGTTTTGCACTGTGCGCTGTGCTCTGGCGTAAACCAACAGCCGTTTTGCACTGTGCGCTGTGCTCTGGCGTATACCAACAGCCGTTTTGCGCTGTGCGCTGTGCTCTGGCGTAAACCAACAGCCGTTTTGCACTGTGCACTATGCTTTTGAGTAAACCAACAGTCGTTTTGCATTGTACACTATGCTTTTGCCTAAACCAATAGTCGTTTTGCACTGTGCGCTGTGCTCTGGCGTAAACCAACAGCCCTTTTGCACTGTGCTCTGTGCTCTGGCGTAAACCAACAGCCGTTTTGCACTGTGCACTATGCTTTTGAGAAAACCAACAGTCGTTCTGCACTGTGCACTATGCTTTTGCGTAAACCAAAAGTCGTTTTGCACTGTGCGCTGTGCTCTGGCGTAAACCAACAGCCGTTTTGCACTGTGCGCTGTGCTCTGGCATAAACCAACAGCCGTTTTGCACTGTGCACTATGCTTTTGAGTAAACCAACAGTCGTTTTGCATTGTGCACTATGCTTTTGCCTAAACCAACAGTCGTTTTGCACTGTGCGCTGTGCTCTGGCGTAAACCAACAGCCCTTTTGCACTGTGCGCTGTGCTCTGGCGTAAACCAACAGCCGTTTTGCACTGTGCACTATGCTTTTGAGTAAACCAACAGTCGTTTTGCACTGTGCGCTGTGCTCTGGCGTAAACCAACAGTCGTTTTGCATTGCGCGCTATGCTTTGGCGTAAACCAGCAGTCGTTTTGCACCTTGCACTATGCTTTTGCCTAAACCAACAGTCGTTTTGCACTGTGCGCTGTGCTCTGGCGTAAACCAACAGCCCTTTTGCACTGTGCTCCGTGCTCTGGCGTAAACCAACAGCCGTTTTGCACTGTGCACTATGCTTTTGAGTCAACCAACAGTCGTTTTGCACTGTGCGCTGTGCTCTGGCGTAAACCAACAGTCGTTTTGCACTGCGCGCTATGCTTTGGCGTAAACCAACAGTCGTTTTGCACCGTGCACTATGCTTTTGAGTAAACCAACAGTCGTTTTGCATTGTGCACTATGCTTTTGCCTAAACCAACAGTCGTTTTGCACTGTGCGCTGTGCTCTGGCGTAAACCAACAGCCGTTTTGCACTGTGCGCAGTGCTCTGGCGTATACCAACAGTCGTTTTGCACTGTGCGCTGTGCTCTGGCGTAAACCAACAGTCGTTTTGCACTGTGCGCTGTGCTCTGGCGTAAACCAACAGCCGTTTTGCACTGTGCACTATGCTTTTGAGTAAACCAACAGTCGTTTTGTACTGTGCACTATGCTTTTGCGTAAACCAAAAGTCGTTTTGCAGTGTGCGCTGTGCTCTGGCGTAAACCAACAGTCGTTTTGCACTGCGCGCTATGCTTTGGCGTAAACCAGCAGTCGTTTTGCACCGTGCACTACGCTTTTGCCTAAACCAACAGTCGTTTTGCACTGTGCACTATGCTTTTGCCTAAACCAATAGTCGTTTTGCACTGTGCTCTGTGCTCTGGCGTAAACCAACAGCCGTTTTGCACTGTGCACTATGCTTTTGAGTAAACCAACAGTCGTTTTGCACTGTGCACTATGCTTTTGCGTAAACCAAAAGTCGTTTTGCACTGTGCGCTGTGCTCTGGCGTAAACCAACAGTCGTTTTGCACTGCGCGCTATGCTTTGGCGTAAACCAGCAGTCGTTTTGCACCGTGCACTACGCTTTTGCCTAAACCAACAGTCGTTTTGCACTGTGCGCTGTGCTCTGGCGTAAACCAACAGCCGTTTTGCACTGTGCGCTGTGCTCTGGCGTAAACCAACAGCCGTTTTGCACTGTGCACTATGCTTTTGAGTAAACCAACAGTCGTTTTGCATTGTGCACTATGCTTTTGCCTAAACCAACAGTCGTTTTGCACTGTGCGCTGTGCTCTGGCGTAAACCAACAGCCGTTTTGCACTGTGCGCTGTGCTCTGGCATAAACGAACAGCCGTTTTGCATTGTGCACTATGCTTTTGCCTAAACCAATAGTCGTTTTGCACTGTGCTCTGTGCTCTGGCATAAACCAACAGCCGTTTTGCACTGTGCACTATGCTTTTGAGTAAACCAACAGTCGTTTTGCACTGTGCACTATGCTTTTGCGTAAACCAAAAGTCGTTTTGCACTGTGCGCTGTGCTCTGGCGTAAACCAACAGTCGTTTTGCACTGCGCGCTGTGCTCTGGCGTAAACCAACAGCCGTTTTGCACTGTGCGCTGTGCTCTGGCGTAAACCAACAGCCGTTTTGCACTGTGCACTATGCTTTTGAGTAAACCAACAGTCGTTTTGCACCTTGCACTATGCTTTTGCCTAAACCAACAGTCGTTTTGCACTGTGCGCTGTGCTCTGGCGTAAACCAACAGCCCTTTTGCACTGTGCTCCGTGCTCTGGCGTAAACCAACAGCCGTTTTGCACTGTGCACTATGCTTTTGAGTCAACCAACAGTCGTTTTGCACTGTGCGCTGTGCTCTGGCGTAAACCAACAGTCGTTTTGCACTGCGCGCTATGCTTTGGCGTAAACCAACAGTCGTTTTGCACCGTGCACTATGCTTTTGAGTAAACCAACAGTCGTTTTGCATTGTGCACTATGCTTTTGCCTAAACCAACAGTCGTTTTGCACTGTGCGCTGTGCTCTGGCGTAAACCAACAGCCGTTTTGCACTGTGCGCAGTGCTCTGGCGTATACCAACAGTCGTTTTGCACTGTGCGCTGTGCTCTGGCGTAAACCAACAGTCGTTTTGCACTGTGCGCTGTGCTCTGGCGTAAACCAACAGCCGTTTTGCACTGTGCACTATGCTTTTGAGTAAACCAACAGTCGTTTTGTACTGTGCACTATGCTTTTGCGTAAACCAAAAGTCGTTTTGCAGTGTGCGCTGTGCTCTGGCGTAAACCAACAGTCGTTTTGCACTGCGCGCTATGCTTTGGCGTAAACCAGCAGTCGTTTTGCACCGTGCACTACGCTTTTGCCTAAACCAACAGTCGTTTTGCACTGTGCACTATGCTTTTGCCTAAACCAATAGTCGTTTTGCACTGTGCTCTGTGCTCTGGCGTAAACCAACAGCCGTTTTGCACTGTGCACTATGCTTTTGAGTAAACCAACAGTCGTTTTGCACTGTGCACTATGCTTTTGCGTAAACCAAAAGTCGTTTTGCACTGTGCGCTGTGCTCTGGCGTAAACCAACAGTCGTTTTGCACTGCGCGCTATGCTTTGGCGTACACCAGCAGTCGTTTTGCACCGTGCACTACGCTTTTGCCTAAACCAACAGTCGTTTTGCACTGTGCGCTGTGCTCTGGCGTAAACCAACAGCCGTTTTGCACTGTGCGCTGTGCTCTGGCGTAAACCAACAGCCGTTTTGCACTGTGCACTATGCTTTTGAGTAAACCAACAGTCGTTTTGCATTGTGCACTATGCTTTTGCCTAAACCAACAGTCGTTTTGCACTGTGCGCTGTGCTCTGGCGTAAACCAACAGCCGTTTTGCACTGTGCGCTGTGCTCTGGCATAAACGAACAGCCGTTTTGCATTGTGCACTATGCTTTTGCCTAAACCAATAGTCGTTTTGCACTGTGCTCTGTGCTCTGGCATAAACCAACAGCCGTTTTGCACTGTGCACTATGCTTTTGAGTAAACCAACAGTCGTTTTGCACTGTGCACTATGCTTTTGCGTAAACCAAAAGTCGTTTTGCACTGTGCGCTGTGCTCTGGCGTAAACCAACAGTCGTTTTGCACTGCGCGCTGTGCTCTGGCGTAAACCAACAGCCGTTTTGCACTGTGCGCTGTGCTCTGGCGTAAACCAACAGCCGTTTTGCACTGTGCACTATGCTTTTGAGTA
Organism: Xylota segnis; assembly: GCA_963583995.1. NCBI lineage: Eukaryota > Metazoa > Arthropoda > Insecta > Diptera > Syrphidae > Xylota > Xylota segnis. The sequence goes on from OY757237.1 coordinate 85,359,695, forward strand.
AACCAACAGTCGTTTTGCATTGTGCACTATGCTTTTGCCTAAACCAACAGTCGTTTTGCACTGTGCGCTGTGCTCTGGCGTAAACCAACAGCCCTTTTGCACTGTGCGCTGTGCTCTGGCGTAAACCAACAGCCGTTTTGCACTGTGCACTATGCTTTTGAGTAAACCAACAGTCGTTTTGCACTGTGCGCTGTGCTCTGGCGTAAACCAACAGTCGTTTTGCACTGCGCGCTATGCTTTGGCGTAAACCAGCAGTCGTTTTGCACCGTGCACTATGCTTTTGCCTAAACCAACAGTCGTTTTGCACTGTGCGCTGTGCTCTGGCGTAAACCAACAGCCCTTTTGCACTGTGCTCTGTGCTCTGGCGTAAACCAACAGCCGTTTTGCACTGTGCACTATGCTTTTGAGTCAACCAACAGTCGTTTTGCACTGTGCGCTGTGCTCTGGCGTAAACCAACAGTCGTTTTGCACTGCGCGCTATGCTTTGGCGTAAACCAACAGTCGTTTTGCACCGTGCACTATGCTTTTGAGTAAACCAACAGTCGTTTTGCATTGTGCACTATGCTTTTGCCTAAACCAACAGTCGTTTTGCACTGTGCGCTGTGCTCTGGCGTAAACCAACAGCCGTTTTGCACTGTGCGCAGTGCTCTGGCGTATACCAACAGCCGTTTTGCACTGTGCGCTGTGCTCTGGCGTAAACCAACAGCCGTTTTGCACTGTGCACTATGCTTTTGAGTAAACCAACAGTCGTTTTGCATTGTGCACTATGCTTTTGCCTAAACCAATAGTCGTTTTGCACTGTGCGCTGTGCTCTGGCGTAAACCAAAAGTCGTTTTGCACTGTGCGCTGTGCTCTGGCGTAAACCAACAGCCGTTTTGCACTGTGCGCTGTGCTCTGGCATAAACCAACAGCCGTTTAGCACTGTGCACTATGCTTTTGAGTAAACCAACAGTCGTTTTGCATTGTGCACTATGCTTTTGCCTAAACCAACAGTCGTTTTGCACTGTGCGCTGTGCTCTGGCGTAAACCAACAGCCCTTTTGCACTGCGCGCTATGCTTTGGCGTAAACCAGCAGTCGTTTTGCACCGTGCACTACGCTTTTGCCTAAACCAACAGTCGTTTTGCACTGTGCGCTGTGCTCTGGCGTAAACCAACAGCCGTTTTGCACTGTGCGCTGTGCTCTGGCGTAAACCAACAGCCGTTTTGCACTGTGCACTATGCTTTTGAATAAACCAACAGTTGTTTTGCACTGTACACTATGCTTTTGCGTAAACCAGCAGTCGTTTTACACTGTGCACTATGCTTTTAAGTAAACCAACAGTCGTTTTGCATTGTGCACTATGCTTTTGCCTAAACCAACAGTCGTTTTGCACTGTGCGCTGTGCTCTGGCGTAAACCAACAGCCGTTTTGCACTGTGCGCTGTGCTCTGGCGTAAACCAACAGCCGTTTTGCACTGTGCACTATGCTTTTGAGTAAACCAACAGTCGTTTTGCATTGTGCACTATGCTTTTGCCTAAGCCAATAGTCGTTTTGCACTGTGCGCTGTGCTCTGGCGTAAACCAACAGCCCTTTTGCACTGTGCTCTGTACCCTGGCGTAAACCAACAGCCGTTTTGCACTGTGCACTATGCTTTTGAGTCAACCAACAATCGTTTTGCACTGTGCGCTGTGCTCTGGCGTAAACCAACAGTCGTTTTGCACTGCGCGCTATGCTTTGGCGTAAACCAACAGTCGTTTTGCACCGTGCACTATGCTTTTGAGTAAACCAACAGTCGTTTTGCATTGTGCACTATGCTTTTGCCTAAACCAACAGTCGTTTTGCACTGTGCGCTGTGCTCTGGCGTAAACCAACAGCCGTTTTGCACTGTGCGCTGTGCTCTGGCGTATACCAACAGCCGTTTTGCACTGTGCGCTGTGCTCTGGCGTAAACCAACAGCCGTTTTGCACTGTGCACTATGCTTTTGAGTAAACCAACAGTCGTTTTGCATTGTGCACTATGCTTTTGCCTAAACCAATAGTCGTTTTGCACTGTGCGCTATGCTCTGGCGTAAACCAACAGCCCTTTTGCACTGTGCTCTGTGCTCTGGCGTAAACCAACTGCCGTTTTGCACTGTGCACTATGCTTTTGAGTAAACCAACAGTCGTTTTGCACTGTGCACTATGCTTTTGCGTAAACCAAAAGTCGTTTTGCACTGTGCGCTGTGCTCTGGCGTAAACCAACAGCCGTTTTGCACTGTGCGCTGTGCTTTTGAGTAAGCCAACAGTCGTTTTGCACTGTGCACTATGCTTTTGCGTAAACCAAAAGTCGTTTTGCATTGTGCACTATGCTTTTGAGTAAACCAACAGTCGCTTTGCACTGTGCGCTGTGCTCTGGCGTAAACCAACAGTCGTTTTGCACTGTGCGCTGTGCTCTGGCGTAAACCAACAGTCGTTTTGCACTGTGCAGTATCCTTTTGCGTAAACCAGCAGTCGTTTTGCACTGTGCACTATGCTTTTGAGTAAGCCAACAGTCGTTTTGCACTGTGCACTATGCTTTTGCGTAAACCAAAAGTCGTTTTGCATTGTGCACTATGCTTTTGAGTAAACCAACAGTCGTTTTGCACTGTGCGCTGTGCTCTGGCGTAAACCAACAGCCGTTTTGCACTGTGCGCTGTGCTCTGGCATAAACGAACAGCTGTTTTGCACTGTGCACTATGCTGTTGAGTAAACCAACAGTCGTTTTGCATTGTGCACAATGCTTTTGCCTAAACCAACAGTCGTTTTGCACTGTGCGCTGTGCTCTGGCGTAAACCAACAGCCGTTTTGCACTGTGCGCTGTGCTCTGGCATAAACGAACAGCTGTTTTGAACTGTGCACTATGCTGTTGAGTAAACCAACAGTCGTTTTGCACTGTGCGCTGTGCTCTGGCGTAAACCAACAGCAGTTTTGCACTGTGCACTATGCTTTTGAGTAAACCAACAGTCGTTTTGCACTGTGCGCTGTGCTCTGGCGTAAACCAACAGTCGTTTTGCACTGCGCGCTATGCTTTGGCGTAAACCAGCAGTCGTTTTGCACCGTGCACTACGCTTTTGATTAAACCAACAGTCGTTTTGCACTGTGCGCTGTGCTCTAGCGTAAACCAACAGCCGTTTTGCACTGTGCGCTGTGCTCTGGCGTAAACCAACAGCCGTTTTGCACTGTGCACTATGCTTTTGAATAAACCAACAGTTGTTTTGCACTGTACACTATGCTTTTGCGTAAACCAGCAGTCGTTTTACACTGTGCACTATGCTTTTAAGTAAACCAACAGTCGTTTTGCATTGTGCACTATGCTTTTGCCTAAACCAACAGTCGTTTTGCACCGTGCGCTGTGCTCTGGCGTAAACCAACAGCCGTTTTGCACTGTGCGCTGTGCTCTGGCGTAAACCAACAGCCGTTTTGCACTGTGCACTATGCTTTTGAGTAAACCAACAGTCGTTTTGCATTGTGCACTATGCTTTTGCCTAAGCCAATAGTCGTTTTGCACTGTGCGCTGTGCTCTGGCGTAAACCAACAGCCCTTTTGCACTGTGCTCTGTGCTCTGGCGTAAACCAACAGTCGTTTTGCACTGCGCGCTATGCTTTGGCGTAAACCAACCGTCGTTTTGCACCGTGCACTATGCTTTTGAGTAAACCAACAGTCGTTTTGCATTGTGCGCTATGCTTTTGCCTAAACCAACAGTCGTTTTGCACTGTGCGCTGTGCTCTGGCGTAAACCAACAGCCGTTTTGCACTGTGCGCTGTGCTCTGGCGTATACCAACAGCCGTTTTGCACTGTGCGCTGTGCTCTGGCGTAAACCAACAGCCGTTTTGCACTGTGCGCTATGCTTTTGAGTAAACCAACAGTCGTTTTGCATTGTGCACTATGCTTTTGCCTAAACCAATAGTCGTTTTGCACTGTGCGCTATGCTCTGGCGTAAACCAACAGCCCTTTTGCACTGTGCTCTGTGCTCTGGCGTAAACCAACTGCCGTTTTGCACTGTGCACTATGCTTTTGAGTAAACCAACAGTCGTTTTGCACTGTGCACTATGCTTTTGAGTAAGCCAACAGTCGTTTTGCACTGTGCACTATGCTTTTGCGTAAACCAAAAGTCGTTTTGCATTGTGCGCTGTGCTCTGGCGTAAACCAACAGCCCTTTTGCACTGTGCGCTGTGCTCTGGCGTAAACCAACAGCCGTTTTGCACTGTGCGCTGTGCTTTTGAGTAAGCCAACAGTCGTTTTGCACTGTGCACTATGCTTTTGCGTAAACCAACAGCCGTTTTGCATTGTGCACTATGCTTTTGAGTAAACCAACAGTCGTTTTGCACTGTGCGCTGTGCTCTGGCGTAAACCAACAGCCGTTTTGCACTGTGCGCTGTGCTCTGGCATAAACCAACAGCCGTTTTGCACTGTGCACTATGCTTTTGAGTAAACCAACAGTCATTTTGCATTGTGCACTATGCTTTTGCCTAAACCAATAGTCGTTTTGCACTGTGCGCTGTGCTCTGGCGTAAACCAACAGTCGTTTTGCACTGTGCAGTATCCTTTTGCGTAAACCAGCAGTCGTTTTGCACTGTGCACTATGCTTTTGAGTAAGCCAACAGTCGTTTTGCACTGTGCACTATGCTTTTGCGTAAACCAAAAGTCGTTTTGCATTGTGCACTATGCTTTTGAGTAAACCAACAGTCGTTTTGCACTGTGCGCTGTGCTCTGGCGTAAACCAACAGCCGTTTTGCATGGTGCACTGTGCTCTGGCATAAACCAACAGCCGTTTTGCACTGTGCATTATGCTTTTGAGTAAACCAACAGTCGTTTTGCATTGTGCACAATGCTTTTGCCTAAACCAACAGTCGTTTTGCACTGTGCGCTGTGCTCTGGCGTAAACCAACAGCCGTTTTGCACTGTGCGCTGTGCTCTGGCATAAACGAACAGCTGTTTTGCACTATGCACTATGCTGTTGAGTAAACCAACAGTCGTTTTGCACTGTGCGCTGTGCTCTGGCGTAAACCAACAGCCGTTTTGCACTGTGCGCTGTGCTCTGGCGTAAACCAACAGCCGTTTTGCACTGTGCACTATGCTTTTGAGTAAACCAACAGTCGTTTTGCACCGTGCACTATGCTTTTGCCTAAACCAACAGTCGTTTTGCACTGTGCGCTGTGCTCTGGCGTAAACCAACAGCCGTTTTGCACTGTGCACTATGCTTTTGAATAAACCAACAGTTGTTTTGCACTGTACACTATGCTTTTGCGTAAACCAGCAGTCGTTTTACACTGTGCACTATGCTTTTAAGTAAACCAACAGTCGTTTTGCACTGTGCGCTGTGCTCTGGCGTAAACCAACAGCCGTTTTGCACTGTGCGCTGTGCTCTGGCGTAAACCAACAGCCGTTTTGCACTGTGCACTATGCTTTTGAGTAAACCAACAGTCGTTTTGCATTGTGCACTATGCTTTTGCCTAAACCAATGGTCGTTTTGCACTGTGCGCTGTGCTCTGGCGTAAACCAACAGCCCTTTTGCACTGTGCTCTGTGCTCTGGCGTAAACCAACTGCCGTTTTGCACTGTGCACTATGCTTTTGAGTCAACCAACAGTCATTTTGCACTGTGCGCTGTGCTCTGGCGTAAACCAACAGTCGTTTTGCACTGCGCGCTATGCTTTGGCGTAAACCAACAGTCGTTTTGCACCGTGCACTATGCTTTTGAGTAAACCAACAGTCGTTTTGCATTGTGCACTATGCGTTTGCCTAAACCAACTGTCGTTTTGCACTGTGCGCTGTGCTCTGGCGTAAACCAACAGCCGTTTTGCAATGTGCGCTGTGCTCTGGCGTATACCAACAGCCGTTTTGCACTGTGCGCTGTGCTCTGGCGTAAACCAACAGCCGTTTTGCACTGTGCACTATGCTTTTGAGTAAACCAACAGTCGTTTTGCATTGTGCACTATGCTTTTGCCTAAACCAATAGTCGTTTTGCACTGTGCGCTGTGCTTTTGAGTAAGCCAACAGTCGTTTTGCACTGTGCACTATGCTTTTGAGTAAACCAAAAGTCGTTTTGCACTGTGCACTATGCTTTTGAGTAAACCAAAAGTCGTTTTGCATTGTTCACTATGCTTTTGAGTAAACCAACAGTCGTTTTGCACTGTGCACTGTGCTCTGGCGTAAACCAACAGCCCTTTTGCACTGTGCTCTGTGCTCTGGCGTAAACCAACAGCCGTTTTGCACTGTGCACTATGCTTTTGAGTCAACCAACAGTCGTTTTGCACTGTGCGCTGTGCTCTGGCGTAAACCAACAGTCGTTTTGCACTGTGCACTATGCTTTTGAGTAAACCAACAGTCGTTTTGCACTGTGCGCTGTGCTCTGGCGTAAACCAACAGTCGTTTTGCACTGTGCGCTGTGCTCTGGCGTAAACCAACAGTCGTTTTGCACTGTGCGCTGTGCTCTGGCGTATACCAACAGCCGTTTTGCACTGCGCGCTATGCTTTGGCGTAAACCAACAGTCGTTTTGCACCGTGCACTATGCTTTTGAGTAAACCAACAGTCGTTTTGCACTGTGCGCTGTGCTCTGGCGTAAACCAACAGCCGTTTTGCACGGTGCACTGTGCTCTGGCATAAACCAACAGCCGTTTTGCACTGTGCATTATGCTTTTGAGTCAACCAACAGTCGTTTTGCACTGTGCGCTGTGCTCTGGCGTAAACCAACAGTCGTTTTGCACTGTGCACTATGCTTTTGAGTAAACCAACAGTCGTTTTGCACTGTGCGCTGTGCTCTGGCGTAAACCAACAGTCGTTTTGCACTGTGCGCTGTGCTCTGGCGTAAACCAACAGCCCTTTTGCACTGTGCTCTGTGCTCTGGCGTAAACCAACAGCCGTTTTGCACTGTGCACTATGCTTTTGAGTCAACCAACAGTCGTTTTGCACTGTGCGCTGTGCTCTGGCGTAAACCAACAGTCGTTTTGCACTGTGCACTATGCGTTTGCCTAAACCAACTGTCGTTTTGCACTGTGCGCTGTGCTCTGGCGTAAACCAACAGCCGTTTTGCAATGTGCGCTGTGCTCTGGCGTATACCAACAGCCGTTTTGCACTGTGCGCTGTGCTCTGGCGTAAACCAACAGCCGTTTTGCACTGTGCACTATGCTTTTGAGTAAACCAACAGTCGTTTTGCATTGTGCACTATGCTTTTGCCTAAACCAATAGTCGTTTTGCACTGTGCGCTGTGCTTTTGAGTAAGCCAACAGTCGTTTTGCACTGTGCACTATGCTTTTGAGTAAACCAACAGTCGTTTTGCACTGTGCGCTGTGCTCTGGCGTAAACCAACAGCCGTTTTGCACTGTGCACTATGCTTTTGCCTAAACCAACAGTCGTTTTGCACTGTGCGCTGTGCTCTGGCGTAAACCAACAGCCGTTTTGCACTGTGCACTATGCTTTTGAATAAACCAACAGTTGTTTTGCACTGTACACTATGCTTTTGCGTAAACCAGCAGTCGTTTTACACTGTGCACTATGCTTTTAAGTAAACCAACAGTCGTTTTGCACTGTGCGCTGTGCTCTGGCGTAAACCAACAGCCGTTTTGCACTGTGCGCTGTGCTCTGGCGTAAACCAACAGCCGTTTTGCACTGTGCACTATGCTTTTGAGTAAACCAACAGTCGTTTTGCATTGTGCACTATGCTTTTGCCTAAGCCAATAGTCGTTTTGCACTGTGCGCTGTGCTCTGGCGTAAACCAACAGCCCTTTTGCACTGTGCTCTGTGCTCTGGCGTAAACCAACAGTCGTTTTGCACTGCGCGCTATGCTTTGGCGTAAACCAACCGTCGTTTTGCACCGTGCACTATGCTTTTGAGTAAACCAACAGTCGTTTTGCATTGTGCGCTATGCTTTTGCCTAAACCAACAGTCGTTTTGCACTGTGCGCTGTGCTCTGGCGTAAACCAACAGCCGTTTTGCACTGTGCGCTGTGCTCTGGCGTATACCAACAGCCGTTTTGCACTGTGCGCTGTGCTCTGGCGTAAACCAACAGCCGTTTTGCACTGTGCGCTATGCTTTTGAGTAAACCAACAGTCGTTTTGCATTGTGCACTATGCTTTTGCCTAAACCAATAGTCGTTTTGCACTGTGCGCTATGCTCTGGCGTAAACCAACAGCCCTTTTGCACTGTGCTCTGTGCTCTGGCGTAAACCAACTGCCGTTTTGCACTGTGCACTATGCTTTTGAGTAAACCAACAGTCGTTTTGCACTGTGCACTATGCTTTTGAGTAAGCCAACAGTCGTTTTGCACTGTGCACTATGCTTTTGCGTAAACCAAAAGTCGTTTTGCATTGTGCGCTGTGCTCTGGCGTAAACCAACAGCCCTTTTGCACTGTGCGCTGTGCTCTGGCGTAAACCAACAGCCGTTTTGCACTGTGCGCTGTGCTTTTGAGTAAGCCAACAGTCGTTTTGCACTGTGCACTATGCTTTTGCGTAAACCAACAGCCGTTTTGCATTGTGCACTGTGCTTTTGAGTAAACCAACAGTCGTTTTGCACTGTGCGCTGTGCTCTGGCGTAAACCAACAGCCGTTTTGCACTGTGCGCTGTGCTCTGGCATAAACCAACAGCCGTTTTGCACTGTGCACTATGCTTTTGAGTAAACCAACAGTCGTTTTGCATTGTGCACTATGCTTTTGCCTAAACCAATAGTCGTTTTGCACTGTGCGCTGTGCTCTGGCGTAAACCAACAGCCGTTTTGCACTGTGCAGTATCCTTTTGCGTAAACCAGCAGTCGTTTTGCACTGTGCACTATGCTTTTGAGTAAGCCAACAGTCGTTTTGCACTGTGCACTATGCTTTTGCGTAAACCAAAAGTCGTTTTGCATTGTGCACTATGCTTTTGAGTAAACCAACAGTCGTTTTGCACTGTGCGCTGTGCTCTGGCGTAAACCAACAGCCGTTTTGCACGGTGCACTGTGCTCTGGCATAAACCAACAGCCGTTTTGCACTGTGCATTATGCTTTTGAGTAAACCAACAGTCGTTTTGCATTGTGCACAATGCTTTTGCCTAAACCAACAGTCGTTTTGCACTGTGCGCTGTGCTCTGGCGTAAACCAACAGCCGTTTTGCACTGTGCGCTGTGCTCTGGCATAAACGAACAGCTGTTTTGCACTATGCACTATGCTGTTGAGTAAACCAACAGTCGTTTTGCACTGTGCGCTGTGCTCTGGCGTAAACCAACAGCCGTTTTGCACTGTGCGCTGTGCTCTGGCGTAAACCAACAGCCGTTTTGCACTGTGCACTATGCTTTTGAGTAAACCAACAGTCGTTTTGCACCGTGCACTATGCTTTTGCCTAAACCAACAGTCGTTTTGCACTGTGCGCTGTGCTCTGGCGTAAACCAACAGCCGTTTTGCACTGTGCACTATGCTTTTGAATAAACCAACAGTTGTTTTGCACTGTACACTATGCTTTTGCGTAAACCAGCAGTCGTTTTACACTGTGCACTATGCTTTTAAGTAAACCAACAGTCGTTTTGCACTGTGCGCTGTGCTCTGGCGTAAACCAACAGCCGTTTTGCACTGTGCGCTGTGCTCTGGCGTAAACCAACAGCCGTTTTGCACTGTGCACTATGCTTTTGAGTAAACCAACAGTCGTTTTGCATTGTGCACTATGCTTTTGCCTAAACCAATGGTCGTTTTGCACTGTGCGCTGTGCTCTGGCGTAAACCAACAGCCCTTTTGCACTGTGCTCTGTGCTCTGGCGTAAACCAACTGCCGTTTTGCACTGTGCACTATGCTTTTGAGTCAACCAACAGTCGTTTTGCACTGTGCGCTGTGCTCTGGCGTAAACCAACAGTCGTTTTGCACTGCGCGCTATGCTTTGGCGTAAACCAACAGTCGTTTTGCACCGTGCACTATGCTTTTGAGTAAACCAACAGTCGTTTTGCATTGTGCACTATGCGTTTGCCTAAACCAACTGTCGTTTTGCACTGTGCGCTGTGCTCTGGCGTAAACCAACAGCCGTTTTGCAATGTGCGCTGTGCTCTGGCGTATACCAACAGCCGTTTTGCACTGTGCGCTGTGCTCTGGCGTAAACCAACAGCCGTTTTGCACTGTGCACTATGCTTTTGAGTAAACCAACAGTCGTTTTGCATTGTGCACTATGCTTTTGCCTAAACCAATAGTCGTTTTGCACTGTGCGCTGTGCTTTTGAGTAAGCCAACAGTCGTTTTGCACTGTGCACTATGCTTTTGAGTAAACCAAAAGTCGTTTTGCACTGTGCACTATGCTTTTGAGTAAACCAAAAGTCGTTTTGCATTGTGCACTATGCTTTTGAGTAAACCAACAGTCGTTTTGCACTGTGCGCTGTGCTCTGGCGTAAACCAACAGCCCTTTTGCACTGTGCTCTGTGCTCTGGCGTAAACCAACAGCCGTTTTGCACTGTGCACTATGCTTTTGAGTCAACCAACAGTCGTTTTGCACTGTGCGCTGTGCTCTGGCGTAAACCAACAGTCGTTTTGCACTGTGCACTATGCTTTTGAGTAAACCAACAGTCGTTTTGCACTGTGCGCTGTGCTCTGGCGTAAACCAACAGTCGTTTTGCACTGTGCGCTGTGCTCTGGCGTAAACCAACAGCCCTTTTGCACTGTGCTCTGTGCTCTGGCGTAAACCAACAGCCGTTTTGTACTGTGCACTATGCTTTTGAGTCAACCAACAGTCGTTTTGCACTGTGCGCTGTGCTCTGGCGTATACCAACAGCCGTTTTGCACTGTGCGCTGTGCTCTGGCGTAAACCAACAGTCGTTTTGCACTGTGCACTATGCTTTTGAGTAAACCAAAAGTCGTTTTGCATTGTGCACTATGCTTTTGAGTAAACCAACAGTCGTTTTACACTGTGCGCTGTGCTCTGGCGTAAACCAACAGTCGTTTTGCACTGTGCGCTATGGTTTGGCGTAAACCAACAGTCGTTTTGCACTGTGCACTATGCTTTTGAGTAAGCCAACAGTCGTTTTGCACTGTGCACTATGCTTTTGAGTAAACCAAAAGTCGTTTTGCACTGTGCACTATGCTTTTGAGTAAACCAAAAGTCGTTTTGCATTGTGCACTATGCTTTTGAGTAAACCAACAGTCGTTTTGCACTGTGCGCTGTGCTCTGGCGTAAACCAACAGCCCTTTTGCACTGTGCTATGTGCTCTGGCGTAAACCAACAGCCGTTTTGCACTGTGCACTATGCTTTTGAGTCAACCAACAGTCGTTTTGCACTGTGCGCTGTGCTCTGGCGTAAACCAACAGCCGTTTTGCACTGCGCGCTATGCTTTGGCGTAAACCAACAGTCGTTTTGCACCGTGCACTATGCTTTTGAGTAAACCAACAGTCGTTTTGCATTGTGCACTATGCTTTTGCTTAAACCAACAGTCGTTTTGCACTGTGCGCAGTGCTCTGGCGTAAACCAACAGCCGTTTTGCACTGTGCGCTGTGCTCTGGCGTATACCAACAGCCGTTTTGCACTGTGCGCTGTGCTCTGGCGTAAACCAACAGCCGTTTTGCACTGTGCACTATGCTTTTGAGTAAACCAACAGTCGTTTTGCATTGTGCACTATGCTTTTGCCTAAACCAATAGTCGTTTTGCACTGTGCGCTGTGCTCTGGCGTAAACCAACAGCCCTTTTGCACTGTGCTCTGTGCTCTGGCGTAAACCAACTGCCGTTTTGCACTGTGCACTATGCTTTTGAGTAAACCAACAGTCGTTTTGCACTGTGCACTATGCTTTTGCGTAAACCAAAAGTCGTTTTGCTCTGTGCGCTGTGCTCTGGCGTAAACCAACAGCCGTTTTGCACTGTGCGCTGTGCTTTTGAGTAAGCCAACAGTCGTTTTGCACTGTGCACTATGCTTTTGCGTAAACCAAAAGTCGTTTTGCATTGTGCACTATGCTTTTGAGTAAACCAACAGTCGTTTTGCACTATGCGCTGTGCTCTGGCGTAAACCAACAGCCGTTTTGCACTGTGCGCTGTGATCTGGCATAAACCAACAGCCGTTTTGCACTGTGCACTATGCTTTTGAGTAAACCAACAGTCGTTTTGCATTGTGCACTATGCTTTTGCCTAAACCAATAGTCGTTTTGCACTGTGCGCTGTGCTCTGGCGTAAACCAACAGTCGTTTTGCACTGTGCAGTATCCTTTTGCGTAAACCAGCAGTCGTTTTGCACTGTGCACTATGCTTTTGAGTAAGCCAACAGTCGTTTTGCACTGTTCACTATGCTTTTGCGTAAACCAAAAGTCGTTTTGCATTGTGCACTATGCTTTTGAGTAAACCAACAGTCGTTTTGCACTGTGCGCTGTGCTCTGGCGTAAACCAACAGCCGTTTTGCACTGTGCGCTCTGCTCTGGCATAAACCAACAGCCGTTTTGCACTGTGCACTATGCTTTTGAGTCAACCAACAGTCGTTTTGCATTGTGCACAATGCTTTTGCCTAAACCAACAGTCGCTTTGCACTGTGCGCTGTGCTCTGGCGTAAACCAACAGCCGTTTTGCACTGTGCGCTGTGCTCTGGCATAAACGAACAGCTGTTTTGCACTGTGCACTATGCTGTTGAGTAAACCAACAGTCGTTTTGCACTGTGCGCTGTGCTGTGGCGTAAACCAACAGCCGTTTTGCACTGTGCGCTGTGCTCTGGCGTAAACCAACAGCCGTTTTGCACTGTGCACTATGCTTTTGAGTAAACCAACAGTCGTTTTGCACCGTGCGCTATGCTTTTGCCTAAACCAACAGTCGTTTTGCACTGTGCGCTGTGCTCTGGCGTAAACCAACAGCCGTTTTGCACTGTGCGCTGTGCGCTGTGCTCTGGCGTAAACCAACAGCCGTTTTGCACTGTGCGCTATGCTTTTGAATAAACCAACAGTTGTTTTGCACTGTACACTATGCTTTTGCGTAAACCAGCAGTCGTTTTACACTGTGCACTATGCTTTTAAGTAAACCAACAGTCGTTTTGCATTGTGCACTATGCTTTTGCCTAAACCAACAGTCGTTTTGCACTGTGCGCTGTGCTCTGGCGTAAACCAACAGCCGTTTTGCACTGTGCGCTGTGCTCTGGCGTAAACCAACAGCCGTTTTGCACTGTGCACTATGCTTTTGAGTAAACCAACAGTCGTTTTGCATTGTGCACTATGCTTTTGCCTAAACCAATAGTCGTTTTGCACTGTGCGCTGTGCTCTGGCGTAAACCAACAGCCCTTTTGCACTGTGCTCTGTGCTCTGGCGTAAACCAACAGCCGTTTTGCACTGTGCACTATGCTTTTGAGTCAACCAACAGTCGTTTTGCACTGTGCGCTGTGCTCTGGCGTAAACCAACAGTCGTTTTGCACTGCGCGCTATGCTTTGGCGTAAACCAACAGTCGTTTTGCACCGTGCACTATGCTTTTGAGTAAACCAATAGTCGTTTTGCATTGTGCACTATGCTTTTGCCTAAACCAACAGTCGTTTTGCACTGTGCGCTGTGCTCTGGCGTAAACCAACAGCCGTTTTGCACTGTGCGCTGTGCTCTGGCGTATACCAACAGCCGTTTTGCAGTGTGCGCTGTGCTCTGGCGTAAACCAACAGCCGTTTTGCACTGTGCAATATGCTTTTGAGTAAACCAACAGTCGTTTTGCATTGTGCACTATGCTTTTGCCTAAACCAATAGTCGTTTTGCACTGTGCGCTGTGCTCTGGCGTAAACCAACAGCCCTTTTGGACTGTGCTCTGTGCTCTGGCGTAAACCAACAGCCGTTTTGCACTGTGCACTATGCTTTTGAGTAAACCAACAGTCGTTTTGCACTGTGCACTATGCTTTTGCGTAAACCAAAAGTCGTTTTGCACTGTGCGCTGTGCTCTGGCGTAAACCAACAGCCGTTTTGCACTGTGCGCTGTGCTTTTGAGTAAGCCAACAGTCGTTTTGCACTGTGCACTATGCTTTTGCGTAAACCAAAAGTCGTTTTGCATTGTGTACTATGCTTTTGAGTAAACCAACAGTCGTTTTGCACTGTGCGCTGTGCTCTGGCGTAAACCAACAGCCGTTTTGCACTGTGCGCTGTGCTCTGGCATAAACCAACAGCCGTTTTGCACTGTGCACTATGCTTTTGAGTAAACCAACAGTCGTTTTGCATTGTGCACTATGCTTTTGCCTAAACCAATAGTCGTTTTGCACTGTGCGCTGTGCTCTGGCGTAAACCAACAGTCGTTTTGCACTGTGCAGTATCCTTTTGCGTAAACCAGCAGTCGTTTTGCACTGTGCACTATGCTTTTGAGTAAGCCAACAGTCGTTTTGCACTGTGCACTATGCTTTTGAGTAAGCCAACAGTCGTTTTGCACTGTGCACTATGCTTTTGCGTAAACCAAAAGTCGTTTTGCATTGTGTACTATGCTTTTGAGTAAACCAACAGTCGTTTTGCACTGTGCGCTGTGCTCTGGCGTAAACCAACAGTCGTTTTGCACTGTGCGCTGTGCTCTGGCGTAAACCAACAGCCGTTTTGCACTGTGCGCTGTGCTTTTGAGTAAGCCAACAGTCGTTTTGCACTGTGCACTATGCTTTTGCGTAAACCAAAAGTCGTTTTGCATTGTGTACTATGCTTTTGAGTAAACCAACAGTCGTTTTGCACTGTGCGCTGTGCTCTGGCGTAAACCAACAGCCGTTTTGCACTGTGCGCTGTGCTCTGGCATAAACCAACAGCCGTTTTGCACTGTGCACTATGCTTTTGAGTAAACCAACAGTCGTTTTGCATTGTGCACAATGCTTTTGCCTAAACCAACAGTCGTTTTGCACTGTGCGCTGTGCTCTGGAGTAAACCAACAGCCGTTTTGCACTGTGCGCTGTGCTCTGGCATAAACGAACAGCTGTTTTGCACTGTGCACTATGCTGTTGAGTAAACCAACAGTCGTTTTGCACTGTGCACTGTGCTCTGGCGTAAACCAACAGCCCTTTTGGACTGTGCTCTGTGCTCTGGCGTAAACCAACAGCCGTTTTGCACTGTGCACTATGCTTTTGAGTAAGCCAACAGTCGTTTTGCACTGTGCACTATGCTTTTGCGTAAACCAAAAGTCGTTTTGCATTGTGTACTATGCTTTTGAGTAAACCAACAGTCGTTTTGCACTGTGCGCTGTGCTCTGGCGTAAACCAACAGCCGTTTTGCACTGTGCGCTGTGCTCTGGCATAAACCAACAGCCGTTTTGCACTGTGCACTATGCTTTTGAGTAAACCAACAGTCGTTTTGCATTGTGCACAATGCTTTTGCCTAAACCAACAGTCGTTTTGCACTGTGCGCTGTGCTCTGGCGTAAACCAACAGCCGTTTTGCACTGTGCGCTGTGCTCTGGCGTATACCAACAGCCGTTTTGCACTGTGCGCTGTGCTCTGGCGTAAACCAACAGCCGTTTTGCACTGTGCACTATGCTTTTGAGTAAACCAACAGTCGTTTTGCATTGTGCACTATGCTTTTGCCTAAACCAATAGTAGTTTTGCACTGTGCGCTGTGCTTTTGAGTAAGCCAACAGTCGTTTTGCACTGTGCACTATGCTTTTGAGTAAACCAAAAGTCGTTTTGCACTGTGCACTATGCTTTTGAGTAAACCAAACGTCGTTTTGCATTGTGCACTATGCTTTTGAGTAAACCAACAGTCGTTTTGCACTGTGCGCTGTGCTCTGGCGTAAACCAACAGCCCTTTTGCACTGTGCTCTGTGCTCTGGCGTAAACCAACAGCCGTTTTGCACTGTGCACTATGCTTTTGAGTCAACCAACAGTCGTTTTGCACTGTGCGCTGTGCTCTGGCGTAAACCAACAGTCGTTTTGCACTGTGCACTATGCTTTTGAGTAAACCAACAGTCGTTTTGCACTGTGCGCTGTGCTCTGGCGTAAACCAACAGTCGTTTTGCACTGTGCGCTGTGCTCTGGCGTAAACCAACAGCCCTTTTGCACTGTGCTCTGTGCTCTGGCGTAAACCAACAGCCGTTTTGCACTGTGCACTATGCTTTTGAGTCAACCAACAGTCGTTTTGCACTGTGCGCTGTGCTCTGGCGTAAACCAACAGTCGTTTTGCACTGTGCACTATGCTTTGGAGTAAACCAACAGTCGTTTTGCACTGTGCGCTGTGCTCTGGCGTAAACCAACAGTCGTTTTGCACTGTGCACTATGCTTTTGAGTAAACCAACAGTCGTTTTGCACTGTGCGCTGTGCTCTGGCGTAAACCAACAGTCGTTTTGCACTGTGCGCTGTGCTCTGGCGTAAACCAACAGCCCTTTTGCACTGTGCTCTGGCGTAAACCAACAGCCGTTTTGCACTGTGCACTATGCTTTTGAGTCAACCAACAGTCGTTTTGCACTGTGCGCTGTGCTCTTGCGTAAACCAACAGTCGTTTTGCACTGTGCACTATGCTTTTGAGTAAACCAACAGTCGTTTTGCACTGTGCGCTGTGCTCTGGCGTAAACCAACAGTCGTTTTGCACTGTGCGCTGTGCTCTGGCGTAAACCAACAGCCCTTTTGCACTGTGCTCTGTGCTCTGGCGTAAACCAACAGCCGTTTTGCACTGTGCACTATGCTTTTGAGTCAACCAACAGTCGTTTTGCACTGTGCGCTGTGCTCTGGCGTATACCAACAGCCGTTTTGCACTGTGCGCTGTGCTCTGGCGTAAACCAACAGTCGTTTTGCACTGTGCACTATGCTTTTGAGTAAACCAAAAGTCGTTTTGCATTGTGCACTATGCTTTTGAGTAAACCAACAGTCGTTTTGCACTGTGCGCTGTGCTCTGGCGTAAACCAACAGTCGTTTTGCTCTGTGCGCTGTGCTCTGGCGTAAACCAACAGTCGTTTTGCACTATGCGCTATGGTTTGGCGTAAACCAACAGTCGTTTTGCACTGTGCACTATGCTTTTGAGTAAGCCAACAGTCGTTTTGCACTGTGCACTATGCTTTTGAGTAAACCAAAAGTCGTTTTGCACTGTGCACTATGCTTTTGAGTAAACCAAAAGTCGTTTTGCATTGTGCACTATGCTTTTGAGTAAACCAACAGTCGTTTTGCACTGTGCGCTGTGCTCTGGCGTAAACCAACAGCCCTTTTGCACTGTGCTCTGTGCTCTGGCGTAAACCAACAGCCGTTTTGCACTGTGCACTATGCTTTTGAGTCAACCAACAGTCGTTTTGCACTGTGCGCTGTGCTCTGGCGTAAACCAACAGCCGTTTTGCACTGCGCGCTATGCTTTGGCGTAAACCAACAGTCGTTTTGCACCGTGCACTATGCTTTTGAGTAAACCAACAGTCGTTTTGCATTGTGCACTATGCTTTTGCCTAAACCAACAGTCGTTTTGTACTGTGCGCAGTGCTCTGGCGTAAACCAACAGCCGTTTTGCACTGTGCGCTGTGCTCTGGCGTATACCAACAGCCGTTTTGCACTGTGCGCTGTGCTCTGGCGTAAACCAACAGCCGTTTTGCACTGTGCACTATGCTTTTGAGTAAACCAACAGTCGTTTTGCATTGTGCACTATGCTTTTGCCTAAACCAATAGTCGTTTTGCACTATGCGCTGTGCTCTGGCGTAAACCAACAGCCCTTTTGCACTGTGCTCTGTGCTCTGGCGTAAACCAACTGCCGTTTTGCACTGTGCACTATGCTTTTGAGTAAACCAACAGTCGTTTTGCACTGTGCACTATGCTTTTGCGTAAACCAAAAGTCGTTTTGCACTGTGCGCTGTACTCTGGCGTAAACCAACAGCCGTTTTGCACTGTGCGCTGTGCTTTTGAGTAAGCCAACAGTCGTTTTGCACTGTGCACTATGCTTTTGCGTAAACCAAAAGTCGTTTTGCATTGTGCACTATGCTTTTGAGTAAACCAACAGTCGTTTTGCACTATGCGCTGTGCTCTGGCGTAAACCAACAGCCGTTTTGCACTGTGCGCTGTGCTCTGGCATAAACCAACAGCCGTTTTGCACTGTGCACTATGCTTTTGAGTAAACCAACAGTCGTTTTGCATTGTGCACTATGCTTTTGCCTAAACCAATAGTCGTTTTGCACTGTGCGCTGTGCTCTGGCGTAAACCAACAGTCGTTTTGCACTGTGCAGTATCCTTTTGCGTAAACCAGCAGTCGTTTTGCACTGTGCACTATGCTTTTGAGTAAGCCAACAGTCGTTTTGCACTGTGCACTATGCTTTTGCGTAAACCAAAAGTCGTTTTGCATTGTGCACTATGCTTTTGAGTAAACCAACAGTCGTTTTGCACTGTGCGCTGTGCTCTGGCGTAAACCAACAGCCGTTTTGCACTGTGCGCTCTGCTCTGGCATAAACCAACAGCCGTTTTGCACTGTGCACTATGCTTTTGAGTAAACCAGCAGTCGTTTTGCATTGTGCACAATGCTTTTGCCTAAACCAACAGTCGCTTTGCACTGTGCGCTGTGCTCTGGCGTAAACCAACAGCCGTTTTGCACTGTGCGCTGTGCTCTGGCATAAACGAACAGCTGTTTTGCACTGTGCACTATGCTGTTGAGTAAACCAACAGTCGTTTTGCACTGTGCGCTGTGCTCTGGCGTAAACCAACAGCCGTTTTGCACTGTGCGCTGTGCTCTGGCGTAAACCAACAGCCGTTTTGCACTGTGCACTATGCTTTTGAGTAAACCAAAAGTCGTTTTGCATTGTGCACTATGCTTTTGAGTAAACCAACAGTCGTTTTGCACTGTGCGCTGTGCTCTGGCGTAAACCAACAGCCGTTTTGCACTGTGCGCTGTGCTCTGGCGTAAACCAACAGCCGTTTTGCACTGTGCACTATGCTTTTGAGTAAACCAACAGTCGTTTTGCACCGTGCACTATGCTTTTGCCTAAACCAACAGTCGTTTTGCACTGTGCGCTGTGCTCTGGCGTAAACCAACAGCCGTTTTGCACTGTGCGCTGTGCTCTGGCGTAAACCAACAGCCGTTTTGCACTGTGCACTATGCTTTTGAGTAAACCAACAGTAGTTTTGCTCCGTGCACTATGCTTTTGCCTAAACCAACAGTCGTTTTGCACTGTGCGCTGTGCTCTGGCATAAACCAACAGCCGTTTTGCACTGTGCGCTGTGCTCTGGCGTAAACCAACAGCCGTTTTGCACTGTGCACTATGCTTTTGAGTAAACCAACAGTCGTTTTGCATTGTGCACTATGCTTTTGCCTAAACCAATAGTCGTTTTGCACTGTGCGCTGTGCTCTGGCGTAAACCAACAGCCCTTTTGCACTGTGCTCTGTGCTCTGGCGTAAACCAACAGCCGTTTTGCACTGTGCACTATGCTTTTGAGTCAACCAACAGTCGTTTTGCACTGTGCGCTGTGCTCTGGCGTAAACCAACAGTCGTTTTGCACTGCGCGCTATGCTTTGGCGTAAACCAACAGTCGTTTTGCACCGTGCACTATGCTTTTGAGTAAACCAATAGTCGTTTTGCATTGTGCACTATGCTTTTGCCTAAACCAACAGTCGTTTTGCACTGTGCGCTGTGCTCTGGCGTAAACCAACAGCCGTTTTGCACTGTGCGCTGTGCTCTGGCGTATACCAACAGCCGTTTTGCACTGTGCGCTGTGCTCTGGCGTAAACCAACAGCCGTTTTGCACTGTGCAATATGCTTTTGAGTAAACCAACAGTCGTTTTGCATTGTGCACTATGCTTTTGCCTAAACCAATAGTCGTTTTGCACTGTGCGCTGTGCTCTGGCGTAAACCAACAGCCCTTTTGGACTGTGCTCTGTGCTCTGGCGTAAACCAACAGCCGTTTTGCACTGTGCACTATGCTTTTGAGTAAACCAACAGTCGTTTTGCACTGTGCACTATGCTTTTGCGTAAACCAAAAGTCGTTTTGCACTGTGCGCTGTGCTCTGGCGTAAACCAACAGCCGTTTTGCACTGTGCGCTGTGCTTTTGAGTAAGCCAACAGTCGTTTTGCACTGTGCACTATGCTTTTGCGTAAACCAAAAGTCGTTTTGCATTGTGTACTATGCTTTTGAGTAAACCAACAGTCGTTTTGCACTGTGCGCTGTGCTCTGGCGTAAACCAACAGCCGTTTTGCACTGTGCGCTGTGCTCTGGCATAAACCAACAGCCGTTTTGCACTGTGCACTATGCTTTTGAGTAAACCAACAGTCGTTTTGCATTGTGCACTATGCTTTTGCCTAAACCAATAGTCGTTTTGCACTGTGCGCTGTGCTCTGGCGTAAACCAACAGTCGTTTTGCACTGTGCAGTATCCTTTTGCGTAAACCAGCAGTCGTTTTGCACTGTGCACTATGCTTTTGAGTAAGCCAACAGTCGTTTTGCACTGTGCACTATGCTTTTGAGTAAGCCAACAGTCGTTTTGCACTGTGCACTATGCTTTTGCGTAAACCAAAAGTCGTTTTGCATTGTGTACTATGCTTTTGAGTAAACCAACAGTCGTTTTGCACTGTGCGCTGTGCTCTGGCGTAAACCAACAGTCGTTTTGCACTGTGCGCTGTGCTATGGCGTAAACCAACAGCCGTTTTGCACTGTGCGCTGTGCTTTTGAGTAAGCCAACAGTCGTTTTGCACTGTGCACTATGCTTTTGCGTAAACCAAAAGTCGTTTTGCATTGTGTACTATGCTTTTGAGTAAACCAACAGTCGTTTTGCACTGTGCGCTGTGCTCTGGCGTAAACCAACAGCCGTTTTGCACTGTGCGCTGTGCTCTGGCATAAACCAACAGCCGTTTTGCACTGTGCACTATGCTTTTGAGTAAACCAACAGTCGTTTTGCATTGTGCACAATGCTTTTGCCTAAACCAACAGTCGTTTTGCACTGTGCGCTGTGCTCTGGCGTAAACCAACAGCCGTTTTGCACTGTGCGCTGTGCTCTGGCATAAACGAGCAGCTGTTTTGCACTGTGCACTATGCTGTTGAGTAAACCAACAGTCGTTTTGCACTGTGCGCTGTGCTCTGGCGTAAACCAACAGCCGTTTTGCACTGTGCGCTGTGCTCTGGCATAAACGAACAGCCGTTTTGCACTGTGCACTATGCTTTTGAGTAAACCAACAGTCGTTTTGCACTGTGCGCTGTGCTCTGGCGTAAACCAACAGTCGTTTTGCACTGTGCGCTATGCTTTGGCGTAAACCAACAGTCGTTTTGCACTGTGCAGTATCCTTTTGCGTAAACCAGCAGTCGTTTTGCACTGTGCACTATGCTTTTGAGTAAGCCAACAGTCGCTTTGCACTGTGCACTATGCTTTTGCGTAAACCTAAAGTCGTTTTGCATTGTGCACTATGCTTTTGAGTAAACCAACAGTCGTTTTGCACCGTGCGCTGTGCTCTGGCGTAAACCAACAGCCGTTTTGCATTGTGCGCTGTGCTTTTGAGTAAGCCAACAGTCGTTTTGCACTGTGCACTATGCTTTTGCGTAAACCAAAAGTCGTTTTGCATTGTGTACTATGCTTTTGAGTAAACCAACAGTCGTTTTGCACTGTGCGCTGTGCTCTGGCGTAAACCAACAGTCGTTTTGCACTGTGCGCTGTGCTCTGGCGTAAACCAACAGTCGTTTTGCACTGTGCGCTATGGTTTGGCGTAAACCAACAGTCGTTTTGCACTGTGCAGTATCCTTTTGCGTAAACCAGCAGTCGTTTTGCACTGTGCACTATGCTTTTGAGTAAGCCAACAGTCGTTTTGCACTGTGCACTATGCTTTTGCGTAAACCAAAAGTCGTTTTGCATTGTGCACTATGCTTTTGAGTAAACCAACAGTCGTTTTGCACTGTGCGCTGTGCCCTGGCGTAAACCAACAGCCGTTTTGCACTTTGCGCTGTGCTCTGGCATAAACCAACAGCCGTTTTGCACTGTGCACTATGCTTTTGAGTAAACCAACAGTCGTTTTGCATTGTGCACAATGCTTTTGCCTAAACCAACAGTCGTTTTGCACTGTGCGCTGTGCTCTGGCGTAAACCAACAGCCGTTTTGCACTGTGCGCTGTGCTCTGGCATAAACGAACAGCTGTTTTGCACTGTGCACTATGCTGTTGAGTAAACCAACAGTCGTTTTGCACTGTGCGCTGTGCTCTGGCGTAAACCAACAGCCGTTTTGCACTGTGCGCTGTGCTCTGGCGTAAACCAACAGCCGTTTTGCACTGTGCACTATGCTTTTGAGTAAACCAACAGTCGTTTTGCACTGTGCACTATGCTTTTGCGTAAACCTAAAGTCGTTTTGCATTGTGCACTATGCTTTTGAGTAAACCAACAGTCGTTTTGCACTGTGCGCTGTGCTCTGGCGTAAACCAACAGTCGTTTTGCACTGTGCGCTATGCTTTGGCGTAAACCAACAGTCGTTTTGCACTGTGCAGTATCCTTTTGCGTAAACCAGCAGTCGTTTTGCACTGTGCATTATGCTTTTGAGTAAGCCAACAGTCGTTTTGCACTGTGCACTATGCTTTTGCGTAAACCTAAAGTCGTTTTGCATTGTGCACTATGCTTTTGAGTAAACCAACAGTCGGTTTGCACTGTGCGCTGTGCTCTGGCGTAAACCAACAGCCGTTTTGCACTGTGCGCTGTGCTCTGGCGTAAACCAACAGCCGATTTGCACTGTGCGCTGTGCTCTGGCATAAACGAACAGCCGTTTTGCACTATGCACTATGCTTTTGAGTAAACCAACAGTCGTTTTGCGCTGTGCGCTGTGCTCTGGCGTAAACCAACAGCCGTTTTGCACTGTGCACTATGCTTTTGAGTAAACCAACAGTCGTTTTGCACTGTGCACTATGCTTTTGCGTAAACCAAAAGTCGTTTTGCACTGTGCGCTGTGCTCTGGCGTAAACCAACAGTCGTTTTGCACTGTGCGCTGTGCTCTGGCGTAAACCAACAGCCGTTTTGCACTGTGCACTATGCTTTTGGGTAAACCAACAGTCGTTTTGCACTGTGCGCTGTGCTCTGGCGTAAACCAACAGCCCTTTTGCACTGTGCGCTGTGCTCTGGCGTAAACCAACAGCCGTTTTGCACTGTGCACTATGCTTTTGAGTAAACCAACAGTCGTTTTGCACTGTGTACTATGCTCTTGAGTAAGCCAACAGTCGTTTTGCACTGTGCACTATGCTTTTGCGTAAACCAAAAGTCGTTTTGCATTGTGCACTATGCTTTTGAGTAAACCAACAGTCGTTTTGCACTGTGCGCTCTGCTCTGGCGTAAACCAACAGCCGTTTTGCACTGTGCGCTGTGCTCTGGCATAAACCAACAGCCGTTTTGCACTGTGCACTATGCTTTTGAGTAAACCAACAGTCGTTTTGCATTGTGCACTATGCTTTTGCCTAAACCAACAGTCGTTTTGCACTGTGCGCTGTGCTCTGGCGTAAACCAACAGCCCTTTTGCACTGTGCGCTGTGCTCTGGCGTAAACCAACAGCCGTTTTGCACTGTGCACTATGCTTTTGAGTAAACCAACAGTCGTTTTGCACTGTGCTCTGGCGTAAACCAACAGTCGTTTTGCACTGCGCGCTATGCTTTGGCGTAAACCAGCAGTCGTTTTGCACCGTGCACTATGCTTTTGCCTAAACCAACAGTCGTTTTGCACTGTGCGCTGTGCTCTGGCATAAACCAACAGCCGTTTTGCACTGTGCGCTGTGCTCTGGCGTAAACCAACAGCCGTTTTGCACTGTGCGCTGTGCTCTGGAATAAACGAACAGCCGTTTTGCACTGTGCACTATGCTTTTGAGTAAACCAACAGTCGTTTTGCACTGTGCGCTGTGCTCTGGCGTAAACCAACAGTCGTTTTGCATTGTGCACTATGCTTTTGCCTAAACCAACAGTCGTTTTGCACTGTGCGCTGTGCTCTGGCGTAAACCAACAGCCGTTTTGCACTGTGCGCTGTGCTCTGGCGTAAACCAACAGCCGTTTTGCACTGTGCACTATGCTTTTGAGTAAACCAACAGTTGTTTTGCACTGTACACTATGCTTTTGCGTAAACCAGCAGTCGTTTTACACTGTGCACTATGCTTTTAAGTAAACCAACAGTCGTTTTGCATTGTGCACTATGCTTTTGCCTAAACCAACAGTCGTTTTGCACTGTTCGCTGTGCTCTGGCGTAAACCAACAGCCGTTTTGCACTGTGCGCTGTGCTCTGGCGTAAACCAACAGCCGTTTTGCACTGTGCACTATGCTTTTGAGTAAACCAACAGTCGTTTTGCACTGTGTACTATGCTCTTGAGTAAGCCAACAGTCGTTTTGCACTGTGCACTATGCTTTTGCGTAAACCAAAAGTCGTTTTGCATTGTGCACTATGCTTTTGAGTAAACCAACAGTCGTTTTGTACTGTGCGCTCTGCTCTGGCGTAAACCAACAGCCGTTTTGCACTGTTCGCTGTGCTCTGGCATAAACCAACAGCCGTTTTGCACTGTGCACTATGCTTTTGAGTAAACCAACAGTCGTTTTGCATTGTGCACTATGCTTTTGCCTAAACCAACAGTCGTTTTGCACTGTGCGCTGTGCTCTGGCGTAAACCAACAGCCCTTTTGCACTGTGCGCTGTGCTCTGGCGTAAACCAACAGCCGTTTTGCACTGTGCACTATGCTTTTGCCTAAACCAACAGTCGTTTTGCACTGTGCGCTGTGCTCTGGCGTAAACCAACAGCCGTTTTGCACTGTGCACTATGCTTTTGAGTAAACCAACAGTTGTTTTGCACTGTACACTATGCTTTTGCGTAAACCAGCAGTCGTTTTACACTGTGCACTATGCTTTTAAGTAAACCAACAGTCGTTTTGCATTGTGCACTATGCTTTTGCCTAAACCAACAGTCGTTTTGCACTGTGCGCTGTGCTCTGGCGTAAACCAACAGCCGTTTTGCACTGTGCGCTGTGCTCTGGCGTAAACCAACAGCCGTTTTGCACTGTGCACTATGCTTTTGAGTAAACCAACAGTTGTTTTGCACTGTACACTATGCTTTTGCGTAAACCAGCAGTCGTTTTACACTGTGCACTATGCTTTTAAGTAAACCAACAGTCGTTTTGCATTGTGCACTATGCTTTTGCCTAAACCAACAGTCGTTTTGCACTGTGCGCTGTGCTCTGGCGTAAACCAACAGCCGTTTTGCACTGTGCGCTGTGCTCTGGCATAAACGAACAGCCGTTTTGCACTGTGCACTATGCTTTTGAGTAAACCAACAGTCGTTTTGCACTGTGCGCTGTGCTCTGGCGTAAACCAACAGTCGTTTTGCATGGTGCACTATGCTTTTGCCTAAACCAACAGTCGTTTTGCACTGTGCGCTGTGCTCTGGCGTAAACCAACAGCCGTTTTGCACTGTGCGCTGTGCTCTGGCGTAAACCAACAGCCGTTTTGCACTGTGCACTATGCTTTTGAGTAAACCAACAGTTGTTTTGCACTGTACACTATGCTTTTGCGTAAACCAGCAGTCGTTTTACACTGTGCACTATGCTTTTAAGTAAACCAACAGTCGTTTTGCATTGTGCACTATGCTTTTGCCTAAACCAACAGTCGTTTTGCACTGTGCGCTGTGCTCTGGCGTAAACCAACAGCCGTTTTGCACTGTGCGCTGTGCTCTGGCATAAACGAACAGCCGTTTTGCACTGTGCACTATGCTTTTGAGTAAACCAACAGTCGTTTTGCACTGTGCGCTGTGCTCTGGCGTAAACCAACAGTCGTTTTGCATTGTGCACTATGCTTTTGCCTAAACCAACAGTCGTTTTGCACTGTGCGCTGTGCTCTGGCGTAAACCAACAGCCGTTTTGCACTGTGCGCTGTGCTCTGGCGTAAACCAACAGCCGTTTTGCACTGTGCACTATGCTTTTGAGTAAACCAACAGTTGTTTTGCACTGTACACTATGCTTTTGCGTAAACCAGCAGTCGTTTTACACTGTGCACTATGCTTTTAAGTAAACCAACAGTCGTTTTGCATTGTGCACTATGCTTTTGCCTAAACCAACAGTCGTTTTGCACTGTGCGCTGTGCTCTGGCGTAAACCAACAGCCGTTTTGCACTGTGCGCTGTGCTCTGGCGTAAACCAACAGCCGTTTTGCACTGTGCACTATGCTTTTGAGTAAACCAACAGTTGTTTTGCACTGTACACTATGCTTTTGCGTAAACCAGCAGTCGTTTTACACTGTGCACTATGCTTTTAAGTAAACCAACAGTCGTTTTGCATTGTGCACTATGCTTTTGCCTAAACCAACAGTCGTTTTGCACTGTGCGCTGTGCTCTGGCGTAAACCAACAGCCGTTTTGCACTGTGCGCTGTGCTCTGGCATAAACGAACAGCCGTTTTGCACTGTGCACTATGCTTTTGAGTAAACCAACAGTCGTTTTGCACTGTTCGCTGTGCTCTGGCGTAAACCAACAGCCGTTTTGCACTGTGCGCTGTGCTCTGGCGTAAACCAACAGCCGTTTTGCACTGTGCACTATGCTTTTGAGTAAACCAACAGTCGTTTTGCACTGTGTACTATGCTCTTGAGTAAGCCAACAGTCGTTTTGCACTGTGCACTATGCTTTTGCGTAAACCAAAAGTCGTTTTGCATTGTGCACTATGCTTTTGAGTAAACCAACAGTCGTTTTGCACTGTGCGCTCTGCTCTGGCGTAAACCAACAGCCGTTTTGCACTGTGCGCTGTGCTCTGGCATAAACCAACAGCCGTTTTGCACTGTGCACTATGCGTTTGAGTAAACCAACAGTCGTTTTGCATTGTGCACTATGCTTTTGCCTAAACCAACAGTCGTTTTGCACTGTGCGCTGTGCTCTGGCGTAAACCAACAGCCCTTTTGCACTGTGCGCTGTGCTCTGGCGTAAACCAACAGCCGTTTTGCACTGTGCACTATGCTTTTGAGTAAACCAACAGTCGTTTTGCACTGTGCTCTGGCGTAAACCAACAGTCGTTTTGCACTGCGCGCTATGCTTTGGCGTAAACCAGCAGTCGTTTTGCACCGTGCACTATGCTTTTGCCTAAACCAACAGTCGTTTTGCACTGTGCGCTGTGCTCTGGCGTAAACCAACAGCCGTTTTGCACTGTGCGCTGTGCTCTGGCGTAAACCAACAGCCGTTTTGCACTGTGCACTATGCTTTTGAGTAAACCAACAGTTGTTTTGCACTGTACACTATGCTTTTGCGTAAACCAGCAGTCGTTTTACACTGTGCACTATGCTTTTAAGTAAACCAACAGTCGTTTTGCATTGTGCACTATGCTTTTGCCTAAACCAACAGTCGTTTTGCACTGTGCGCTGTGCTCTGGCGTAAACCAACAGCCGTTTTGCACTGTGCACTATGCTTTTGAGTAAACCAACAGTTGTTTTGCACTGTACACTATGCTTTTGCGTAAACCAGCAGTCGTTTTACACTGTGCACTATGCTTTTAAGTAAACCAACAGTCGTTTTGCATTGTGCACTATGCTTTTGCCTAAACCAACAGCCGTTTTGCACTGTGCACTATGCTTTTGAGTAAACCAACAGTCGTTTTGCACTGTGCGCTGTGCTCTGGCGTAAACCAGCAGTCGTTTTGCACTGCGCGCTATGCTTTGGCGTAAACCAACAGTCGTTTTGCACCGTGCACTATGCTTTTGAGTAAACCAACAGTCGCTTTGCATTGTGCGCTGTGCTCTGGCGTAAACCAACAGCCGTTTTGCACTGTGCGCTGTGCTCTGGCGTAAACCAACAGCCGTTTTGCACTGTGCGCTGTGCTCTGGCGTAAACCAACAGCCGTTTTGCACTGTGCACTATGCTTTTGAGTAAACCAACAGTTGTTTTGCACTGTACACTATGCTCTTGCGTAAACCAGCAGTCGTTTTACACTGTGCACTATGCTTTTAAGTAAAATAACAGTCGTTTTGCATTGTGCACTATGCTTTTGCCTAAACCAACAGTCGTTTTGCAGTGTGCGCTGTGCTCTGGCATAAACCAACAGCCGTTTTGCACTGTGCGCTGTGCTCTGGCGTAAACCAACAGCCGTTTTGCACTGTGCGCTGTGCTCTGGCATAAACGAACAGCCGTTTTGCACTGTGCACTATGCTTTTGAGTAAACCAACAGTCGTTTTGCACTGTGCGCTGTGCTCTGGCGTAAACCAACAGTCGTTTTGCATTGTGCACTATGCTTTTGCCTAAACCAACAGTCGTTTTGCACTGTGCGCTGTGCTCTGGCGTAAACCAACAGCCGTTTTGCACTGTGCGCTGTGCTCTGGCGTAAACCAACAGCCGTTTTGCACTGTGCACTATGCTTTTGAGTAAACCAACAGTTGTTTTGCACTGTACACTATGCTTTTGCGTAAACCAGCAGTCGTTTTACACTGTGCACTATGCTTTTAAGTAAACCAACAGTCGTTTTGCATTGTGCACTATGCTTTTGCCTAAACCAACAGTCGTTTTGCACTGTTCGCTGTGCTCTGGCGTAAACCAACAGCCGTTTTGCACTGTGCGCTGTGCTCTGGCGTAAACCAACAGCCGTTTTGCACTGTGCACTATGCTTTTGAGTAAACCAACAGTTGTTTTGCACTGTACACTATGCTTTTGCGTAAACCAGCAGTCGTTTTGCAGTGTGCACTATGCTTTTGAGTAAAGCAACAGCCGTTTTGCACTGTGCGCTGTGCTCTGGCGTAAACCAACAGCCGTTTTGCACTGTGCGCTGTGCTCTGGCATAAACGAACAGCCGTTTTGCACTGTGCACTATGCTTTTGAGTAAACCAACAGTCGTTTTGCACTGTGCGCTGTGCTCTGGCGTAAACCAACAGTCGTTTTGCACTGTGCGCTATGCTTTGGCGTAAACCAACAGTCGTTTTGCACTGTGCACTATGCTTTTGAGTAAGCCAACAGTCGTTTTGCACTGTGCACTATGCTTTTGCATAAACCAAAAGTCGTTTTGCATTGTGCACTATGCTTTTGAGTAAACCAACAGTCGTTTTGCACTGTGCACTATGCTTTTGAGTAAACCAACAGTTGTTTTGCACTGTACACTATGCTTTTGCGTAAACCAGCAGTCGTTTTACACTGTGCACTATGCTTTTAAGTAAACCAACAGTCGTTTTGCATTGTGCACTATGCTTTTGCCTAAACCAACAGTCGTTTTGCACTGTGCGCTGTGCTCTGGCGTAAACCAACAGCCGTTTTGCACTGTGCGCTGTGCTCTGGCGTAAACCAACAGCCGTTTTGCACTGTGCGCTGTGCTCTGGCATAAACCAACAGCCGTTTTGCACTGTGCACTATGCTTTTGAGTAAACCAACAGTCGTTTTGCATTGTGCACTATGCTTTTGCCTAAACCAACAGTCGTTTTGCACTGTACACTATGCTTTTGCGTAAACCAGCAGTCGTTTTACACTGTGCACTATGCTTTTAAGTAAACCAACAGTCGTTTTGCACTGTGCGCTGTGCTATGGCGTAAACCAACAGTCGTTTTGCACTGCGCGCTATGCTTTGGCGTAAACCAACAGTCGTTTTGCACTGTGCAGTATCCTTTTGCGTAAACCAGCAGTCGTTTTGCACTGTGCACTATGCTTTTGAGTAAGCCAACAGTCGTTTTGCACTGTGCACTATGCTTTTGCATAAACCAAAAGTCGTTTTGCATTGTGCACTATGCTTTTGAGTAAACCAACAGTCGTTTTGCACTGTGCGCTGTGCTCTGGCGTAAACCAACAGCCGTTTTGCACTGTGCGCTGTGCTCTGGCGTAAACCAACAGCCGTTTTGCACTGTGCGCTGTGCTCTGGCATAAACCAACAGCCGTTTTGCACTGTGCACTATGCTTTTGAGTAAACCAACAGTCGTTTTGCATTGTGCGCTGTGCTCTGGCGTAAACCAACAGCCGTTTTGCACTGTGCGCTGTGCTCTGGCGTAAACCAACAGCCGTTTTGCACTGTGCACTATGCTTTTGAGTAAACCAACAGTTGTTTTGCACTGTACACTATGCTTTTGCGTAAACCAGCAGTCGTTTTAAACTGTGCACTATGCTTTTAAGTAAACCAACAGTCGTTTTGCATTGTGCACTATGCTTTTGAGTAAACCAACAGTAGTTTTGCACTGTGCACTATGCTTTTGAGTAAACCAACAGTTGTTTTGCACTGTACACTATGCTTTTGCGTAAACCAGCAGTCGTTTTACACTGTGCACTATGCTTTTAAGTAAACCAACAGTCGTTTTGCACTGTGCACTATGCTTTTGCATAAACCAAAAGTCGTTTTGCATTGTGCACTATGCTTTTGAGTAAACCAACAGTCGTTTTGCACTGTGCGCTGTGCTCTGGCGTAAACCAACAGCCGTTTTGCACTGTGCGCTGTGCTCTGGCATAAACCAACAGCCGTTTTGCACTGTGCACTATGCTTTTGAGTAAACCAACAGTCGTTTTGCATTGTGCACTATGCTTTTGCCTAAACCAACAGTCGTTTTGCACTGTACACTATGCTTTTGCGTAAACCAGCAGTCGTTTTACACTGTGCACTATGCTTTTAAGTAAACCAACAGTCGTTTTACATTGTGCACTATGCTTTTGCCTAAACCAACAGTCGTTTTGCACTGTGCGCTGTGCTCTGGCGTAAACCAACAGCCGTTTTGCACTGTGCGCTGTGCTCTGGCGTAAACCAACAGCCGTTTTGCACTGTGCGCTGTGCTCTGGCATAAACGAACAGCCGGTTTGCACTGTGCACTATGCTTTTGAGTAAACCAACAGTCGTTTTGCACTGTGCGCTGTGCTATGGCGTAAACCAACAGTCGTTTTGCACTGCGCGCTATGCTTTGGCGTAAACCAACAGTCGTTTTGCACTGTGCGGTATCCTTTTGCGTAAACCAGCAGTCGTTTTGCACTGTGCACTATGCTCTTGAGTAAGCCAACAGTCGTTTTGCACTGTGCACTATGCTTTTGCATAAACCAAAAGTCGTTTTGCATTGTGCACTATGCTTTTGAGTAAACCAACAGTCGTTTTGCACTGTGCGCTGTGCTCTGGCGTAAACCAACAGCCGTTTTGCACTGTGCGCTGTGCTCTGGCGTAAACCAACAGCCGTTTTGCACTGTGCGCTGTGCTCTGGCATAAACGAACAGCCGTTTTGCACTGTGCACTATGCTTTTGAGTAAACCAACAGTCGTTTTGCACTGTGCGCTGTGCTATGGCGTAAACCAACAGTCGTTTTGCACTGCGCGCTATGCTTTGGCGTAAACCAACAATCGTTTTGCACTGTGCAGTATCCTTTTGCGTAAACCAGCAGTCGTTTTGCACTGTGCACTATGCTTTTGAGTAAGCCAACAGTCGTTTTGCACTGTGCACTATGCTTTTGCATAAACCAAAAGTCGTTTTGCATTGTGCACTATGCTTTTGAGTAAACCAACAGTCGTTTTGCACTGTGCGCTGTGCTCTGGCGTAAACCAACAGCCGTTTTGCACTGTGCGCTGTGCTCTGGCGTAAACCAACAGCCGTTTTGCACTGTGCGCTGTGCTCTGGCATAAAAGAACAGCCGTTTTGCACTGTGCACTATGCTTTTGAGTAAACCAACAGTTGTTTTGCACTGTACACTATGCTTTTGCGTAAACCAGCAGTCGTTTTAAACTGTGCACTATGCTTTTAAGTAAACCAACAGTCGTTTTGCATTGTGCACTATGCTTTTGAGTAAACCAACAGTTGTTTTGCACTGTGCACTATGCTTTTGAGTAAACCAACAGTTGTTTTGCACTGTACACTATGCTTTTGCGTAAACCAGCAGTCGTTTTACACTGTGCACTATGCTTTTAAGTAAACCAACAGTCGTTTTGCACTGTGCGCTGTGCTCTGGCGTAAACCAACAGCCCTTTTGCACTGTGCGCTGTGCTCTGGCGTAAACCAACAGCCGTTTTGCACTGTGCACTATGCTTTTGAGTAAACCAACAGTCGTTTTGCACTGTGCGCTGTGCTCTGGCGTAAACCAGCAGTCGTTTTGCACTGCGCGCTATGCTTTGGCGTAAACCAACAGTCGTTTTGCACCGTGCACTATGCTTTTGAGTAAACCAACAGTCGCTTTGCATTGTGCGCTGTGCTCTGGCGTAAACCAACAGCCGTTTTGCACTGTGCGCTGTGCTCTGGCGTAAACCAACAGCCGTTTTGCACTGTGCACTATGCTTTTGAGTAAACCAACAGTTGTTTTGCACTGTACACTATGCTTTTGCGTAAACCAGCAGTCGTTTTAAACTGTGCACTATGCTTTTAAGTAAACCAACAGTCGTTTTGCATTGTGCACTATGCTTTTGAGTAAACCAACAGTTGTGTTGCACTGTGCACTATGCTTTTGAGTAAACCAACAGTTGTTTTGCACTGTACACTATGCTTTTGCGTAAACCAGCAGTCGTTTTACACTGTGCACTATGCTTTTAAGTAAACCAACAGTCGTTTTGCACTGTGCACTATGCTTTTGCATAAACCAAAAGTCGTTTTGCATTGTGCACTATGCTTTTGAGTAAACCAACAGTCGTTTTGCACTGTGCGCTGTGCTCTGGCGTAAACCAACAGCCGTTTTGCACTGTGCGCTGTGCTCTGGCGTAAACCAACAGCCGTTTTGCACTGTGCGCTGTGCTCTGGCATAAACCAACAGCCGTTTTGCACTGTGCACTATGCTTTTGAGTAAACCAACAGTCGTTTTGCATTGTGCACTATGCTATTGCCTAAACCAACAGTCGTTTTGCACTGTGCGCTGTGCTCTGGCGTAAACCAACAGCCCTTTTGCACTGTGCGCTGTGCTCTAGCGTAAACCAACAGCCGTTTTCCACTGTGCACTATGCTTTTGAGTAAACCAGCAGTCGTTTTGCACTGTGCGCTGTGCTCTGGCGTAAACCAACAGTCGTTTTGCACTGCGAGCTATGCTTTGGCGTAAACCAACAGTCGTTTTGCACCGTGCACTATGCTTTTGAGTAAACCAACAGTCGCTTTGCATTGTGCGCTGTGCTCTGGCGTAAACCAACAGCCGTTTTGCACTGTGCGCTGTGCTCTGGCGTAAACCAACAGCCGTTTTGCACTGTGCACTATGCTTTTGAGTAAACCAACAGTTGTTTTGCACTGTACACTATGCTTTTGCGTAAACCAGCAGTCGTTTTAAACTGTGCACTATGCTTTTAAGTAAACCAACAGTCGTTTTGCATTGTGCACTATGCTTTTGAGTAAACCAACAGTTTTTTTGCACTGTGCACTATGCTTTTGAGTAAACCAACAGTTGTTTTGCACTGTACACTATGCTTTTGAGTAAACCAGCAGTCGTTTTACACTGTGCACTATGCTTTTAAGTAAACCAACAGTCGTTTTGCTTTGTGCACTATGCTTTTGCCTAAACCAACAGTCGTTTTGCACTGTGCGCTGTGCTCTGGCGTAAACCAACAGCCGTTTTGCACTGTGCGCTGTGCTCTGGCGTAAACCAACAGCCGTTTTGCACTGTGCGCTGTGCTCTGGCATAAACGAACAGCCGTTTTGCACTGTGCACTATGCTTTTGAGTAAACCAACAGTCGTTTTGCACTGTGCGCTGTGCTCTGGCGTAAACCAACAGTCGTTTTGCACTGCGCGCTATGCTTTGGCGTAAACCAACAGTCGTTTTGCACTGTGCAGTATCCTTTTGCGTAAACCAGCAGTCGTTTTGCACTGTGCGCTATGCTTTTGAGTAAGCCAACAGTCGTTTTGCACTGTGCACTATGCTTTTGCATAAACCAAAAGTCGTTTTGCATTGTGCACTATGCTTTTGAGTAAACCAACAGTCGTTTTGCACTGTGCGCTGTGCTCTGGCGTAAACCAACAGCCGTTTTGCACTGTGCGCTGTGCTCTGGCGTAAACCAACAGCCGTTTTGCACTGTGCGCTGTGCTCTGGCATAAACCAACAGCCGTTTTGCACTGTGCACTATGCTTTTGAGTAAACCAACAGTCGTTTTGCATTGTGCACTATGCTTTTGCCTAAACCAACAGTCGTTTTGCACTGTGCGCTGTGCTCTTGCGTAAACCAACAGCCCTTTTGCACTGTGCGCTGTGCTCTGCCGTAAACCAACAGCCGTTTTGCACTGTGCACTATGCTTTTGAGTAAACCAACAGTCGTTTTGCACTGTGCGCTGTGCTCTGGCGTAAGCCAACAGTCGTTTTGCACTGCGCGCTATGCTTTGGCGTAAACCAACAGTCGTTTTGCACCGTGCACTATGCTTTTGAGTAAACCAACAGTCGCTTTGCATTGTGCGCTGTGCTCTGGCGTAAACCAACAGCCGTTTTGCACTGTGCACTATGCTTTTGAGTAAACCAACAGTTGTTTTGCACTGTACACTATGCTTTTGCGTAAACCAGCAGTCGTTTTAAACTGTGCACTATGCTTTTAAGTAAACCAACAGTCGTTTTGCACTGTGCGCTGTGCTCTTGCGTAAACCAACAGCCCTTTTGCACTGTGCGCTGTGCTCTGCCGTAAACCAACAGCCGTTTTGCACTGTGCACTATGCTTTTGAGTAAACCAACAGTCGTTTTGCACTGTGCGCTGTGCTCTGGCGTAAGCCAACAGTCGTTTTGCACTGTGCGCTGTGCTCTGGCGTAAACCAACAGACGTTTTGCACTGTGCACTATGCTTTTGAGTAAACCAACAGTTGTTTTGCACTGTACACTATGCTTTTGCGTAAACCAGCAGTCGTTTTAAACTGTGCACTATGCTTTTAAGTAAACCAACAGTCGTTTTGCATTGTGCACTATGCTTTTGAGTAAACCAACAGTTGTTTTGCACTGTGCACTATGCTTTTGAGTAAACCAACAGTTGTTTTGCACTGTACACTATGCTTTTGCGTAAACCAACAGTCGTTTTACACTGTGCACTATGCTTTTAAGTAAACCAACAGTCGTTTTGCATTGTGCACTATGCTTTTGCGTAAACCAACAGTCGTTTTGCACTGTGCGCTGTGCTCTGGCGTAAACCAACAGCCGTTTTGCACTGTGCACTATGCTTTTGAGTAAGCCAACAGTCGTTTTGCACTGTGCGCTGTGCTCTGGCGTAAACCAACAGCCGTTTTGCACTGTGCGCTGTGCTCTGGCGTAAACCAACAGCCGTTTTGCACTGTGCGCTGTGCTCTGGCGTAAACCAACAGCCGTTTTGCACTGTGCGCTGTGCTCTGGCGTAAACCAACAGCCGTTTTGCACTGTGCGCTGTGCTCTGGCATAAACCAACAGCCGTTTTGCACTGTGCACTATGCTTTTGAGTAAACCAACAGTCGTTTTGCATTGTGCACTATGCTTTTGCCTAAACCAACAGTCGTTTTGCACTGTGCGCTGTGCTCTTGCGTAAACCAACAGCCCTTTTGCACTGTGCGCTGTGCTCTGCCGTAAACCAACAGCCGTTTTGCACTGTGCACTATGCTTTTGAGTAAACCAACAGTCGTTTTGCACTGTGCGCTGTGCTCTGGCGTAAGCCAACAGTCGTTTTGCACTGCGCGCTATGCTTTGGCGTAAACCAACAGTCGTTTTGCACCGTGCACTATGCTTTTGAGTAAACCAACAGTCGCTTTGCATTGTGCGCTGTGCTCTGGCGTAAACCAACAGCCGTTTTGCACTATGCACTATGCTTTTGAGTAAACCAACAGTTGTTTTGCACTGTACACTATGCTTTTGCGTAAACCAGCAGTCGTTTTAAACTGTGCACTATGCTTTTAAGTAAACCAACAGTCGTTTTGCACTGTGCGCTGTGCTCTTGCGTAAACCAACAGCCCTTTTGCACTGTGCGCTGTGCTCTGCCGTAAACCAACAGCCGTTTTGCACTGTGCACTATGCTTTTGAGTAAACCAACAGTCGTTTTGCACTGTGCGCTGTGCTCTGGCGTAAGCCAACAGTCGTTTTGCACTGTGCGCTGTGCTCTGGCGTAAACCAACAGCCGTTTTGCACTGTGCACTATGCTTTTGAGTAAACCAACAGTTGTTTTGCACTGTACACTATGCTTTTGCGTAAACCAGCAGTCGTTTTAAACTGTGCACTATGCTTTTAAGTAAACCAACAGTCGTTTTGCATTGTGCACTATGCTGTTGAGTAAACCAACAGTTGTTTTGCACTGTGCACTATGCTTTTGAGTAAACCAACAGTTGTTTTGCACTGTACACTATGCTTTTGCGTAAACCAACAGTCGTTTTACACTGTGCACTATGCTTTTAAGTAAACCAACAGTCGTTTTGCATTGTGCACTATGCTTTTGCGTAAACCAACAGTCGTTTTGCACTGTGCGCTGTGCTCTGGCGTAAACCAACAGCCGTTTTGCACTGTGCACTATGCTTTTGAGTAAGCCAACAGTCGTTTTGCACTGTGCGCTGTGCTCTGGCGTAAACCAACAGCCGTTTTGCACTGTGCGCTGTGCTCTGGCGTAAACCAACAGCCGTTTTGCACTGTGCACTATGCTTTTGAGTAAACCAACAGTTGTTTTGCACTGTACACTATGCTTTTGCGTAAACCAGCAGTCGTTTTACACTGTGCACTATGCTTTTAAGTAAACCAACAGTCGTTTTGCATTGTGCACTATGCTTTTGCCTAAACCAACAGTCGTTTTGCACTGTGCGCTGTGCTCTGGCGTAAACCAACAGCCGTTTTGCACTGTGCGCTGTGCTCTGGCGTAAACCAACAGCCGTTTTGCACTGTGCGCTGTGCTCTGGCATAAACGAACAGCCGTTTTGCACTGTGCACTATGCTTTTGAGTAAACCAACAGTCGTTTTGCACTGTGCGCTGTGCTCTGGCGTAAACCAACAGTCGTTTTGCATTGTGCACTATGCTTTTGCCTAAACCAACAGTCGTTTTGCACTGTGCGCTGTGCTCTGGCGTAAACCAACAGCCGTTTTGCACTGTGCGCTGTGCTCTGGCGTAAACCAACAGCCGTTTTGCACTGTGCACTATGCTTTTGAGTAAACCAACAGTTGTTTTGCACTGTACACTATGCTTTTGCGTAAACCAGCAGTCGTTTTACACTGTGCACTATGCTTTTAAGTAAACCAACAGTCGTTTTGCACTGTGAGCTGTGCTCTGGCGTAAACCAACAGTCGTTTTGCACTGTGCGCTATGCTTTGGCGTAAACCAACAGTCGTTTTGCACTGTGCAGTATCCTTTTGCGTAAACCAGCAGTCGTTTTGCACTGTGCACTATGCTTTTGAGTAAGCCAACAGTCGTTTTGCACTGTGCACTATGCTTTTGCATAAACCAAAAGTCGTTTTGCATTGTGCACTATGCTTTTGAGTAAACCAACAGTCGTTTTGCACTGTGCGCTGTGCTCTGGCGTAAACCAACAGCCGTTTTGCACTGTGCGCTGTGCTCTGGCGTAAACCAACAGCCGTTTTGCACTGTGCGCTGTGCTCTGGCATAAACCAACAGCCGTTTTGCACTGTGCACTGTGCTCTGGCGTAAACCAACAGCCCTTTTGCACTGTGCGCTGTGCTCTGGCGTAAACCAACAGCCGTTTTGCACTGTGCACTATGCTTTTGAGTAAACCAAAAGTCGTTTTGCACTGTGCGCTGTGCTCTGGCGTAAACCAACAGCCGTTTTGCACTGTGCGCTGTGCTCTGGCATAAACCAACAGTCGTTTTGCATGGTGCACTATGCTTTTGCCTAAACCAACAGTCGTTTTGCACTGTGCGCTGTGCTCTGGCGTAAACCAACAGCCGTTTTGCACTGTGCGCTGTGCTCTGGCGTAAACCAACAGTCGTTTTGCACTGCGCGCTATGCTTTGGCGTAAACCAACAGCCGTTTTGCACTGTGAGCTGTGCTCTGGCATAAACCAACAGCCGTTTTGCACTGTGCACTATGCTTTTGAGTAAACCAGCAGTCGTTTTACACTGTGCACTATGCTTTTAAGTAAACCAACAGTCGTTTTGCATTGTGCACTATGCTTTTGCCTAAACCAACAGTCGTTTTGCACTGTGCGCTGTGCTCTGGGGTAAACCAACAGCCCTTTTGCACTGTGCGCTGTGCTCTGGCGTAAACCAACAACCGTTTTGCACTGTGCACTATGCTTTTGAGTAAACCAACAGTCGTTTTGCACTGTGCGCTGTGCTCTGGCGTAAACCAACAGTCGTTTTGCACTGCGCGCTATGCTTTGGCGTAAACCAACAGTCGTTTTGCACCGTGCACTATGCTTTTGAGTAAACCAACAGTCGCTTTGCATTGTGCGCTGTGCTCTGGCGTAAACCAACAGCCGTTTTGCACTGTGCGCTGTGCTCTGGCGTAAACCAACAGCCGTTTTGCACTGTGCACTATGCTTTTGAGTAAACCAACAGTTGTTTTGCACTGTACACTATGCTTTTGCGTAAACCAGCAGTCGTTTTAAACTGTGCACTATGCTTTTAAGTAAACCAACAGTCGTTTTGCATTGTGCACTATGCTTTTGAGTAAACCAACAGTTGTTTTGCACTGTACACTATGCTTTTGCGTAAACCAGCAGTCGTTTTACACTGTGCACTATGCTTTTAAGTAAACCAACAGTCGTTTTGCATTGTGCACTATGCTTTTGCCTAAACCAACAGTCGTTTTGCACTGTGCGCTGTGCTCTGGCGTAAACCAACAGCCGTTTTGCACTGTGCGCTGTGCTCTGGCGTAAACCAACAGCCGTTTTGCACTGTGCGCTGTGCTCTGGCATAAACGAACAGCCGTTTTGCACTGTGCACTATGCTTTTGAGTAAACCAACAGTCGTTTTGCACTGTGCGCTGTGCTCTGGCGTAAACCAACAGTCGTTTTGCATGGTGCACTATGCTTTTGCCTAAACCAACAGTCGTTTTGCACTGTGCGCTGTGCTCTGGCGTAAACCAACAGCCGTTTTGCACTGTGCGCTGTGCTCTGGCGTAAACCAACAGTCGTTTTGCACTGCGCGCTATGCTTTGGCGTAAACCAACAGTCGTTTTGCACTGTGCGCTGTGCTCTGGCGTAAACCAACAGCCCTTTTGCACTGTGCGCTGTGCTCTGGCGTAAACCAACAGCCGTTTTGCAGTGTGCACTATGCTTTTGAGTAAACCAACAGTCGTTTTGCACTGTGCGCTGTGCTCTGGCGTAAACCCACAGCCGTTTTGCACTGTGCGCTGTGCTCTGGCATAAACGAACAGCCGTTTTGCACTGTGCACTATGCTTTTGCGTAAACCAAAAGTCGTTTTGCACTGTGCGCTGTGCTCTGGCGTAAACCAACAGCCGTTTTGCACTGTGCGCTGTGCTTTTGAGTAAACCAACAGTCGTTTTGCATTGTGCACTATGCTTTTGCCTAAACCAATAGTCGTTTTGCACTGTGCGCTGTGCTCTGGCGTAAGCCAACAGTCGTTTTGCACTGTGCGCTGTGCTCTGGCGTAAACCAACAGCCGTTTTGCACTGTGCACTATGCTTTTGAGTAAACCAACAGTTGTTTTGCACTGTACACTATGCTTTTGCGTAAACCAGCAGTCGTTTTAAACTGTGCACTATGCTTTTAAGTAAACCAACAGTCGTTTTGCATTGTGCACTATGCTTTTGAGTAAACCAACAGTTGTTTTGCACTGTGCACTATGCTTTTGAGTAAACCAACAGTTGTTTTGCACTGTACACTATGCTTTTGCGTAAACCAACAGTCGTTTTACACTGTGCACTATGCTTTTAAGTAAACCAACAGTCGTTTTGCATTGTGCACTATGCTTTTGCGTAAACCAACAGTCGTTTTGCACTGTGCGCTGTGCTCTGGCGTAAACCAACAGCCGTTTTGCACTGTGCACTATGCTTTTGAGTAAGCCAACAGTCGTTTTGCACTGTGCGCTGTGCTCTGGCGTAAACCAACAGCCGTTTTGCACTGTGCGCTGTGCTCTGGCGTAAACCAACAGCCGTTTTGCACTGTGCACTATGCTTTTGAGTAAACCAACAGTTGTTTTGCACTGTACACTATGCTTTTGCGTAAACCAGCAGTCGTTTTACACTGTGCACTATGCTTTTAAGTAAACCAACAGTCGTTTTGCATTGTGCACTATGCTTTTGCCTAAACCAACAGTCGTTTTGCACTGTGCGCTGTGCTCTGGCGTAAACCAACAGCCGTTTTGCACTGTGCGCTGTGCTCTGGCGTAAACCAACAGCCGTTTTGCACTGTGCGCTGTGCTCTGGCATAAACGAACAGCCGTTTTGCACTGTGCACTATGCTTTTGAGTAAACCAACAGTCGTTTTGCACTGTGCGCTGTGCTCTGGCGTAAACCAACAGTCGTTTTGCATTGTGCACTATGCTTTTGCCTAAACCAACAGTCGTTTTGCACTGTGCGCTGTGCTCTGGCGTAAACCAACAGCCGTTTTGCACTGTGCGCTGTGCTCTGGCGTAAACCAACAGCCGTTTTGCACTGTGCACTATGCTTTTGAGTAAACCAACAGTTGTTTTGCACTGTACACTATGCTTTTGCGTAAACCAGCAGTCGTTTTACACTGTGCACTATGCTTTTAAGTAAACCAACAGTCGTTTTGCACTGTGAGCTGTGCTCTGGCGTAAACCAACAGTCGTTTTGCACTGTGCGCTATGCTTTGGCGTAAACCAACAGTCGTTTTGCACTGTGCAGTATCCTTTTGCGTAAACCAGCAGTCGTTTTGCACTGTGCACTATGCTTTTGAGTAAGCCAACAGTCGTTTTGCACTGTGCACTATGCTTTTGCATAAACCAAAAGTCGTTTTGCATTGTGCACTATGCTTTTGAGTAAACCAACAGTCGTTTTGCACTGTGCGCTGTGCTCTGGCGTAAACCAACAGCCGTTTTGCACTGTGCGCTGTGCTCTGGCGTAAACCAACAGCCGTTTTGCACTGTGCGCTGTGCTCTGGCATAAACCAACAGCCGTTTTGCACTGTGCACTGTGCTCTGGCGTAAACCAACAGCCCTTTTGCACTGTGCGCTGTGCTCTGGCGTAAACCAACAGCCGTTTTGCACTGTGCACTATGCTTTTGAGTAAACCAAAAGTCGTTTTGCACTGTGCGCTGTGCTCTGGCGTAAACCAACAGCCGTTTTGCACTGTGCGCTGTGCTCTGGCATAAACCAACAGTCGTTTTGCATGGTGCACTATGCTTTTGCCTAAACCAACAGTCGTTTTGCACTGTGCGCTGTGCTCTGGCGTAAACCAACAGCCGTTTTGCACTGTGCGCTGTGCTCTGGCGTAAACCAACAGTCGTTTTGCACTGCGCGCTATGCTTTGGCGTAAACCAACAGCCGTTTTGCACTGTGAGCTGTGCTCTGGCATAAACCAACAGCCGTTTTGCACTGTGCACTATGCTTTTGAGTAAACCAGCAGTCGTTTTACACTGTGCACTATGCTTTTAAGTAAACCAACAGTCGTTTTGCATTGTGCACTATGCTTTTGCCTAAACCAACAGTCGTTTTGCACTGTGCGCTGTGCTCTGGGGTAAACCAACAGCCCTTTTGCACTGTGCGCTGTGCTCTGGCGTAAACCAACAGCCGTTTTGCACTGTGCACTATGCTTTTGAGTAAACCAACAGTCGTTTTGCACTGTGCGCTGTGCTCTGGCGTAAACCAACAGTCGTTTTGCACTGCGCGCTATGCTTTGGCGTAAACCAACAGTCGTTTTGCACCGTGCACTATGCTTTTGAGTAAACCAACAGTCGCTTTGCATTGTGCGCTGTGCTCTGGCGTAAACCAACAGCCGTTTTGCACTGTGCGCTGTGCTCTGGCGTAAACCAACAGCCGTTTTGCACTGTGCACTATGCTTTTGAGTAAACCAACAGTTGTTTTGCACTGTACACTATGCTTTTGCGTAAACCAGCAGTCGTTTTAAACTGTGCACTATGCTTTTAAGTAAACCAACAGTCGTTTTGCATTGTGCACTATGCTTTTGAGTAAACCAACAGTTGTTTTGCACTGTACACTATGCTTTTGCGTAAACCAGCAGTCGTTTTACACTGTGCACTATGCTTTTAAGTAAACCAACAGTCGTTTTGCATTGTGCACTATGCTTTTGCCTAAACCAACAGTCGTTTTGCACTGTGCGCTGTGCTCTGGCGTAAACCAACAGCCGTTTTGCACTGTGCGCTGTGCTCTGGCGTAAACCAACAGCCGTTTTGCACTGTGCGCTGTGCTCTGGCATAAACGAACAGCCGTTTTGCACTGTGCACTATGCTTTTGAGTAAACCAACAGTCGTTTTGCACTGTGCGCTGTGCTCTGGCGTAAACCAACAGTCGTTTTGCATGGTGCACTATGCTTTTGCCTAAACCAACAGTCGTTTTGCACTGTGCGCTGTGCTCTGGCGTAAACCAACAGCCGTTTTGCACTGTGCGCTGTGCTCTGGCGTAAACCAACAGTCGTTTTGCACTGCGCGCTATGCTTTGGCGTAAACCAACAGTCGTTTTGCACTGTGCGCTGTGCTCTGGCGTAAACCAACAGCCCTTTTGCACTGTGCGCGGTGCTCTGGCGTAAACCAACAGCCGTTTTGCACTGTGAACTATGCTTTTGAGTAAACCAACAGTCGTTTTGCACTGTGCACTATGCTTTTGAGTAAGCCAACAGTCGTTTTGCACTGTGCACTATGCTTTTGCGTAAACCAAAAGTCGTTTTGCACTGTGCGCTGTGCTCTGGCGTAAACCAACAGCCGTTTTGCACTGTGCGCTGTGCTTTTGAGTAAACCAACAGTCGTTTTGCATTGTGCACTATGCTTTTGCCTAAACCAGTAGTCGTTTTGCACTATGCGCTGTGCTCTGGCGTAAACCAACAGCCGTTTTGCACTGTGCGCTGTGCTCTGGCGTAAACCAACAGCCGTTTTGCACTGTGCGCTGTGCTCTGGCATAAACCAACAGCCGTTTTGCACTGTGCACTGTGCTCTGGCGTAAACCAACAGCCCTTTTGCACTGTGCGCTGTGCTCTGGCGTAAACCAACAGCCGTTTTGCACTGTGCACTATGCTTTTGAGTAAGCCAACAGTCGTTTTGCACTGTGCGCTGTGCTCTGGCGTAAACCAACAGCCGTTTTGCACTGTGCGCTGTGCTCTGGCGTAAACCAACAGCCGTTTTGCACTGTGCGCTGTGCTCTGGCATAAACGAACAGC
The DNA here is from genome assembly GCA_963583995.1 of Xylota segnis. NCBI lineage: Eukaryota > Metazoa > Arthropoda > Insecta > Diptera > Syrphidae > Xylota > Xylota segnis. The sequence continues at coordinate 85,402,536 of OY757237.1, forward strand.
CGTTTTGCACTGTGCACTATGCTTTTGAGTAAACCAACAGTCGTTTTGCACTGTGCGCTGTGCTCTGGCGTAAACCAACAGCCGTTTTGCACTGTGCGCTGTGCTCTGGCGTAAACCAACAGCCGTTTTGCACTGTGCACTATGCTTTTGAGTAAACCAACAGTTGTTTTGCACTGTACACTATGCTTTTGCGTAAACCAGCAGTCGTTTTACACTGTGCACTATGCTTTTAAGTAAACCAACAGTCGTTTTGCATTGTGCACTATGCTTTTGCCTAAACCAACAGTCGTTTTGCACTGTGCGCTGTGATCTGGCGTAAACCAACAGCCGTTTTGCACTGTGCGCTGTGCTCTGGCGTAAACCAACAGCCGTTTTGCACTGTGCACTATGCTTTTGAGTAAACCAACAGTTGTTTTGCACTGTACACTATGCTTTTGCGTAAACCAGCAGTCGTTTTACACTGTGCACTATGCTTTTAAGTAAACCAACAGTCGTTTTGCATTGTGCACTATGCTTTTGCCTAAACCAACAGTCGTTTTGCACTGTGCGCTGTGCTCTGGCGTAAACCAACAGCCGTTTTGCACTGTGCGCTGTGCTCTGGCGTAAACCAACAGCCGTTTTGCACTGTGCGGTGTGCTCTGGCATAAACGAACAGCCGTTTTGCACTGTGCACTATGCTTTTGAGTAAACCAACAGTCGTTTTGCACTGTGCGCTGTGCTCTGGCGTAAACCAACAGTCGTTTTGCATTGTGCACTATGCTTTTGCCTAAACCAACAGTCGTTTTGCACTGTGCGCTGTGCTCTGGCGTAAACCAACAGCCGTTTTGCACTGTGCGCTGTGCTCTGGCGTAAACCAACAGCCGTTTTGCACTGTGCACTATGCTTTTGAGTAAACCAACAGTTGTTTTGCACTGTACACTATGCTTTTGCGTAAACCAGCAGTCGTTTTACACTGTGCACTATGCTTTTAAGTAAACCAACAGTCGTTTTGCACTGTGCGCTGTGCTCTGGCGTAAACCAACAGTCGTTTTGCACTGTGCGCTATGCTTTGGCGTAAACCAACAGTCGTTTTGCACTGTGCAGTATCCTTTTGCGTAAACCAGCAGTCGTTTTGCACTGTGCACTATGCTTTTGAGTAAGCCAACAGTCGTTTTGCACTGTGCACTATGCTTTTGCATAAACCAAAAGTCGTTTTGCATTGTGCACTATGCTTTTGAGTAAACCAACAGTCGTTTTGCACTGTGCGCTGTGCTCTGGCGTAAACCAACAGCCGTTTTGCACTGTGCGCTGTGCTCTGGCGTAAACCAACAGCCGTTTTGCACTGTGCGCTGTGCTCTGGCATAAACCAACAGCCGTTTTGCACTGTGCACTGTGCTCTGGCGTAAACTAACAGCCCTTTTGCACTGTGCGCTGTGCTCTGGCGTAAACCAACAGCCGTTTTGCACTGTGCACTATGCTTTTGAGTAAACCAACAGTCGTTTTGCACTGTGCGCTGTGCTCTGGCGTAAACCAACAGCCGTTTTGCACTGTGCACTATGCTTTTGAGTAAACCAGCAGTCGTTTTACACGGTGCACTATGCTTTTAAGTAAACCAACAGTCGTTTTGCATTGTGCACTATGCTTTTGCCTAAACCAACAGTCGTTTTGCACTGTGCGCTGTGCTCTGGGGTAAACCAACAGCCCTTTTGCACTGTGCGCTGTGCTCTGGCGTAAACCAACAGCCGTTTTGCACTGTGCACTATGCTTTTGAGTAAACCAACAGTCGTTTTGCACTGTGCGCTGTGCTCTGGCGTAAACCAACAGTCGTTTTGCACTGCGCGCTATGCTTTGGCGTAAACCAACAGTCGTTTTGCACCGTGCACTATGCTTTTGAGTAAACCAACAGTCGCTTTGCATTGTGCGCTGTGCTCTGGCGTAAACCAACAGCCGTTTTGCACTGTGCGCTGTGCTCTGGCGTAAACCAACAGCCGTTTTGCACTGTGCACTATGCTTTTGAGTAAACCAACAGTTGTTTTGCACTGTACACTATGCTTTTGCGTAAACCAGCAGTCGTTTTAAACTGTGCACTATGCTTTTAAGTAAACCAACAGTCGTTTTGCATTGTGCACTATGCTTTTGAGTAAACCAACAGTTGTTTTGCACTGTACACTATGCTTTTGCGTAAACCAGCAGTCGTTTTACACTGTGCACTATGCTTTTAAGTAAACCAACAGTCGTTTTGCATTGTGCACTATGCTTTTGCCTAAACCAACAGTCGTTTTGCACTGTGCGCTGTGCTCTGGCGTAAACCAACAGCCGTTTTGCACTGTGCGCTGTGCTCTGGCGTAAACCAACAGCCGTTTTGCACTGTGCGCTGTGCTCTGGCATAAACGAACAGCCGTTTTGCACTGTGCACTATGCTTTTGAGTAAACCAACAGTCGTTTTGCACTGTGCGCTGTGCTCTGGCGTAAACCAACAGTCGTTTTGCATGGTGCACTATGCTTTTGCCTAAACCAACAGTCGTTTTGCACTGTGCGCTGTGCTCTGGCGTAAACCAACAGCCGTTTTGCACTGTGCGCTGTGCTCTGGCGTAAACCAACAGTCGTTTTGCACTGCGCGCTATGCTTTGGCGTAAACCAACAGTCGTTTTGCACTGTGCGCTGTGCTCTGGCGTAAACCAACAGCCCTTTTGCACTGTGCGCGGTGCTCTGGCGTAAACCAACAGCCGTTTTGCACTGTGAACTATGCTTTTGAGTAAACCAACAGTCGTTTTGCACTGTGCACTATGCTTTTGAGTAAGCCAACAGTCGTTTTGCACTGTGCACTATGCTTTTGCGTAAACCAAAAGTCGTTTTGCACTGTGCGCTGTGCTCTGGCGTAAACCAACAGCCGTTTTGCACTGTGCGCTGTGCTTTTGAGTAAACCAACAGTCGTTTTGCATTGTGCACTATGCTTTTGCCTAAACCAGTAGTCGTTTTGCACTATGCGCTGTGCTCTGGCGTAAACCAACAGCCGTTTTGCACTGTGCGCTGTGCTCTGGCGTAAACCAACAGCCGTTTTGCACTGTGCGCTGTGCTCTGGCATAAACCAACAGCCGTTTTGCACTGTGCACTGTGCTCTGGCGTAAACCAACAGCCCTTTTGCACTGTGCGCTGTGCTCTGGCGTAAACCAACAGCCGTTTTGCACTGTGCACTATGCTTTTGAGTAAGCCAACAGTCGTTTTGCACTGTGCGCTGTGCTCTGGCGTAAACCAACAGCCGTTTTGCACTGTGCGCTGTGCTCTGGCGTAAACCAACAGCCGTTTTGCACTGTGCGCTGTGCTCTGGCATAAACGAACAGCCGTTTTGCACTGTGCACTATGCTTTTGAGTAAACCAACAGTCGTTTTGCACTGTGCGCTGTGCTCTGGCGTAAACCAACAGCCGTTTTGCACTGTGCGCTGTGCTCTGGCGTAAACCAACAGCCGTTTTGCACTGTGCACTATGCTTTTGAGTAAACCAACAGTTGTTTTGCACTGTACACTATGCTTTTGCGTAAACCAGCAGTCGTTTTACACTGTGCACTATGCTTTTAAGTAAACCAACAGTCGTTTTGCATTGTGCACTATGCTTTTGCCTAAACCAACAGTCGTTTTGCACTGTGCGCTGTGATCTGGCGTAAACCAACAGCCGTTTTGCACTGTGCGCTGTGCTCTGGCGTAAACCAACAGCCGTTTTGCACTGTGCACTATGCTTTTGAGTAAACCAACAGTTGTTTTGCACTGTACACTATGCTTTTGCGTAAACCAGCAGTCGTTTTACACTGTGCACTATGCTTTTAAGTAAACCAACAGTCGTTTTGCATTGTGCACTATGCTTTTGCCTAAACCAACAGTCGTTTTGCACTGTGCGCTGTGCTCTGGCGTAAACCAACAGCCGTTTTGCACTGTGCGCTGTGCTCTGGCGTAAACCAACAGCCGTTTTGCACTGTGCGGTGTGCTCTGGCATAAACGAACAGCCGTTTTGCACTGTGCACTATGCTTTTGAGTAAACCAACAGTCGTTTTGCACTGTGCGCTGTGCTCTGGCGTAAACCAACAGTCGTTTTGCATTGTGCACTATGCTTTTGCCTAAACCAACAGTCGTTTTGCACTGTGCGCTGTGCTCTGGCGTAAACCAACAGCCGTTTTGCACTGTGCGCTGTGCTCTGGCGTAAACCAACAGCCGTTTTGCACTGTGCACTATGCTTTTGAGTAAACCAACAGTTGTTTTGCACTGTACACTATGCTTTTGCGTAAACCAGCAGTCGTTTTACACTGTGCACTATGCTTTTAAGTAAACCAACAGTCGTTTTGCACTGTGCGCTGTGCTCTGGCGTAAACCAACAGTCGTTTTGCACTGTGCGCTATGCTTTGGCGTAAACCAACAGTCGTTTTGCACTGTGCAGTATCCTTTTGCGTAAACCAGCAGTCGTTTTGCACTGTGCACTATGCTTTTGAGTAAGCCAACAGTCGTTTTGCACTGTGCACTATGCTTTTGCATAAACCAAAAGTCGTTTTGCATTGTGCACTATGCTTTTGAGTAAACCAACAGTCGTTTTGCACTGTGCGCTGTGCTCTGGCGTAAACCAACAGCCGTTTTGCACTGTGCGCTGTGCTCTGGCGTAAACCAACAGCCGTTTTGCACTGTGCGCTGTGCTCTGGCATAAACCAACAGCCGTTTTGCACTGTGCACTGTGCTCTGGCGTAAACCAACAGCCCTTTTGCACTGTGCGCTGTGCTCTGGCGTAAACCAACAGCCGTTTTGCACTGTGCACTATGCTTTTGAGTAAACCAACAGTCGTTTTGCACTGTGCGCTGTGCTCTGGCGTAAACCAACAGCCGTTTTGCACTGTGCGCTGTGCTCTGGCATAAACCAACAGTCGTTTTGCATGGTGCACTATGCTTTTGCCTAAACCAACAGTCGTTTTGCACTGTGCGCTGTGCTCTGGCGTAAACCAACAGCCGTTTTGCACTGTGCGCTGTGCTCTGGCGTAAACCAACAGTCGTTTTGCACTGCGCGCTATGCTTTGGCGTAAACCAACAGCCGTTTTGCACTGTGCGCTGTGCTCTGGCATAAACCAACAGCCGTTTTGCACTGTGCACTATGCTTTTGAGTAAACCAGCAGTCGTTTTACACTGTGCACTATGCTTTTAAGTAAACCAACAGTCGTTTTGCATTGTGCACTATGCTTTTGCCTAAACCAACAGTCGTTTTGCACTGTGCGCTGTGCTCTGGCGTAAACCACCAGCCCTTTTGCACTGTGCGCTGTGCTCTGGCGTAAACCAACAGCCGTTTTGCACTGTGCACTATGCTTTTGAGTAAACCAACAGTCGTTTTGCACTGTGCGCTGTGCTCTGGCGTAAACCAACAGCCGTTTTGCACTGTGCGCTGTGCTCTGGCGTAAACCAACAGCCGTTTTGCACTGTGCACTATGCTTTTGAGTAAACCAACAGTTGTTTTGCACTGTACACTATGCTTTTGCGTAAACCAGCAGTCGTTTTACACTGTGCACTATGCTTTTAAGTAAACCAACAGTCGTTTTGCACTGTGCGCTGTGCTCTGGCGTAAACCAACAGTCGTTTTGCACTGTGCGCTATGCTTTGGCGTAAACCAACAGTCGTTTTGCACTGTGCAGTATCCTTTTGCGTAAACCAGCAGTCGTTTTGCACTGTGCACTATGCTTTTGAGTAAGCCAACAGTCGTTTTGCACTGTGCACTATGCTTTTGCATAAACCAAAAGTCGTTTTGCATTGTGCACTATGCTTTTGAGTAAACCAACAGTCGTTTTGCACTGTGCGCTGTGCTCTGGCGTAAACCAACAGCCGTTTTGCACTGTGCGCTGTGCTCTGGCGTAAACCAACAGCCGTTTTGCACTGTGCGCTGTGCTCTGGCATAAACCAACAGCCGTTTTGCACTGTGCACTGTGCTCTGGCGTAAACTAACAGCCCTTTTGCACTGTGCGCTGTGCTCTGGCGTAAACCAACAGCCGTTTTGCACTGTGCACTATGCTTTTGAGTAAACCAACAGTCGTTTTGCACTGTGCGCTGTGCTCTGGCGTAAACCAACAGCCGTTTTGCACTGTGCACTATGCTTTTGAGTAAACCAGCAGTCGTTTTACACGGTGCACTATGCTTTTAAGTAAACCAACAGTCGTTTTGCATTGTGCACTATGCTTTTGCCTAAACCAACAGTCGTTTTGCACTGTGCGCTGTGCTCTGGGGTAAACCAACAGCCCTTTTGCACTGTGCGCTGTGCTCTGGCGTAAACCAACAGCCGTTTTGCACTGTGCACTATGCTTTTGAGTAAACCAACAGTCGTTTTGCACTGTGCGCTGTGCTCTGGCGTAAACCAACAGTCGTTTTGCACTGCGCGCTATGCTTTGGCGTAAACCAACAGTCGTTTTGCACCGTGCACTATGCTTTTGAGTAAACCAACAGTCGCTTTGCATTGTGCGCTGTGCTCTGGCGTAAACCAACAGCCGTTTTGCACTGTGCGCTGTGCTCTGGCGTAAACCAACAGCCGTTTTGCACTGTGCACTATGCTTTTGAGTAAACCAACAGTTGTTTTGCACTGTACACTATGCTTTTGCGTAAACCAGCAGTCGTTTTAAACTGTGCACTATGCTTTTAAGTAAACCAACAGTCGTTTTGCATTGTGCACTATGCTTTTGAGTAAACCAACAGTTGTTTTGCACTGTACACTATGCTTTTGCGTAAACCAGCAGTCGTTTTACACTGTGCACTATGCTTTTAAGTAAACCAACAGTCGTTTTGCATTGTGCACTATGCTTTTGCCTAAACCAACAGTCGTTTTGCACTGTGCGCTGTGCTCTGGCGTAAACCAACAGCCGTTTTGCACTGTGCGCTGTGCTCTGGCGTAAACCAACAGCCGTTTTGCACTGTGCGCTGTGCTCTGGCATAAACGAACAGCCGTTTTGCACTGTGCACTATGCTTTTGAGTAAACCAACAGTCGTTTTGCACTGTGCGCTGTGCTCTGGCGTAAACCAACAGTCGTTTTGCATGGTGCACTATGCTTTTGCCTAAACCAACAGTCGTTTTGCACTGTGCGCTGTGCTCTGGCGTAAACCAACAGCCGTTTTGCACTGTGCGCTGTGCTCTGGCGTAAACCAACAGTCGTTTTGCACTGCGCGCTATGCTTTGGCGTAAACCAACAGTCGTTTTGCACTGTGCGCTGTGCTCTGGCGTAAACCAACAGCCCTTTTGCACTGTGCGCGGTGCTCTGGCGTAAACCAACAGCCGTTTTGCACTGTGAACTATGCTTTTGAGTAAACCAACAGTCGTTTTGCACTGTGCACTATGCTTTTGAGTAAGCCAACAGTCGTTTTGCACTGTGCACTATGCTTTTGCGTAAACCAAAAGTCGTTTTGCACTGTGCGCTGTGCTCTGGCGTAAACCAACAGCCGTTTTGCACTGTGCGCTGTGCTTTTGAGTAAACCAACAGTCGTTTTGCATTGTGCACTATGCTTTTGCCTAAACCAGTAGTCGTTTTGCACTATGCGCTGTGCTCTGGCGTAAACCAACAGCCGTTTTGCACTGTGCGCTGTGCTCTGGCGTAAACCAACAGCCGTTTTGCACTGTGCGCTGTGCTCTGGCATAAACCAACAGCCGTTTTGCACTGTGCACTGTGCTCTGGCGTAAACCAACAGCCCTTTTGCACTGTGCGCTGTGCTCTGGCGTAAACCAACAGCCGTTTTGCACTGTGCACTATGCTTTTGAGTAAGCCAACAGTCGTTTTGCACTGTGCGCTGTGCTCTGGCGTAAACCAACAGCCGTTTTGCACTGTGCGCTGTGCTCTGGCGTAAACCAACAGCCGTTTTGCACTGTGCGCTGTGCTCTGGCATAAACGAACAGCCGTTTTGCACTGTGCACTATGCTTTTGAGTAAACCAACAGTCGTTTTGCACTGTGCGCTGTGCTCTGGCGTAAACCAACAGCCGTTTTGCACTGTGCGCTGTGCTCTGGCGTAAACCAACAGCCGTTTTGCACTGTGCACTATGCTTTTGAGTAAACCAACAGTTGTTTTGCACTGTACACTATGCTTTTGCGTAAACCAGCAGTCGTTTTACACTGTGCACTATGCTTTTAAGTAAACCAACAGTCGTTTTGCATTGTGCACTATGCTTTTGCCTAAACCAACAGTCGTTTTGCACTGTGCGCTGTGATCTGGCGTAAACCAACAGCCGTTTTGCACTGTGCGCTGTGCTCTGGCGTAAACCAACAGCCGTTTTGCACTGTGCACTATGCTTTTGAGTAAACCAACAGTTGTTTTGCACTGTACACTATGCTTTTGCGTAAACCAGCAGTCGTTTTACACTGTGCACTATGCTTTTAAGTAAACCAACAGTCGTTTTGCATTGTGCACTATGCTTTTGCCTAAACCAACAGTCGTTTTGCACTGTGCGCTGTGCTCTGGCGTAAACCAACAGCCGTTTTGCACTGTGCGCTGTGCTCTGGCGTAAACCAACAGCCGTTTTGCACTGTGCGGTGTGCTCTGGCATAAACGAACAGCCGTTTTGCACTGTGCACTATGCTTTTGAGTAAACCAACAGTCGTTTTGCACTGTGCGCTGTGCTCTGGCGTAAACCAACAGTCGTTTTGCATTGTGCACTATGCTTTTGCCTAAACCAACAGTCGTTTTGCACTGTGCGCTGTGCTCTGGCGTAAACCAACAGCCGTTTTGCACTGTGCGCTGTGCTCTGGCGTAAACCAACAGCCGTTTTGCACTGTGCACTATGCTTTTGAGTAAACCAACAGTTGTTTTGCACTGTACACTATGCTTTTGCGTAAACCAGCAGTCGTTTTACACTGTGCACTATGCTTTTAAGTAAACCAACAGTCGTTTTGCACTGTGCGCTGTGCTCTGGCGTAAACCAACAGTCGTTTTGCACTGTGCGCTATGCTTTGGCGTAAACCAACAGTCGTTTTGCACTGTGCAGTATCCTTTTGCGTAAACCAGCAGTCGTTTTGCACTGTGCACTATGCTTTTGAGTAAGCCAACAGTCGTTTTGCACTGTGCACTATGCTTTTGCATAAACCAAAAGTCGTTTTGCATTGTGCACTATGCTTTTGAGTAAACCAACAGTCGTTTTGCACTGTGCGCTGTGCTCTGGCGTAAACCAACAGCCGTTTTGCACTGTGCGCTGTGCTCTGGCGTAAACCAACAGCCGTTTTGCACTGTGCGCTGTGCTCTGGCATAAACCAACAGCCGTTTTGCACTGTGCACTGTGCTCTGGCGTAAACCAACAGCCCTTTTGCACTGTGCGCTGTGCTCTGGCGTAAACCAACAGCCGTTTTGCACTGTGCACTATGCTTTTGAGTAAACCAACAGTCGTTTTGCACTGTGCGCTGTGCTCTGGCGTAAACCAACAGCCGTTTTGCACTGTGCGCTGTGCTCTGGCATAAACCAACAGTCGTTTTGCATGGTGCACTATGCTTTTGCCTAAACCAACAGTCGTTTTGCACTGTGCGCTGTGCTCTGGCGTAAACCAACAGCCGTTTTGCACTGTGCGCTGTGCTCTGGCGTAAACCAACAGTCGTTTTGCACTGCGCGCTATGCTTTGGCGTAAACCAACAGCCGTTTTGCACTGTGCGCTGTGCTCTGGCATAAACCAACAGCCGTTTTGCATGGTGCACTATGCTTTTGCCTAAACCAACAGTCGTTTTGCACTGTGCGCTGTGCTCTGGCGTAAACCAACAGCCGTTTTGCACTGTGCGCTGTGCTCTGGCATAAACCAACAGTCGTTTTGCATGGTGCACTATGCTTTTGCCTAAACCAACAGTCGTTTTGCACTGTGCGCTGTGCTCTGGCGTAAACCAACAGCCGTTTTGCACTGTGCGCTGTGCTCTGGCGTAAACCAACAGTCGTTTTGCACTGCGCGCTATGCTTTGGCGTAAACCAACAGTCGTTTTGCACTGCGCGCTATGCTTTTGAGTAAACCAGCAGTCGTTTTACACTGTGCACTATGCTTTTAAGTAAACCAACAGTCGTTTTGCATTGTGCACTATGCTTTTGCCTAAACCAACAGTCGTTTTGCACTGTGCGCTGTGCTCTGGCGTAAACCACCAGCCCTTTTGCACTGTGCGCTGTGCTCTGGCGTAAACCAACAGCCATTTTGCACTGTGCACTATGCTTTTGAGTAAACCAACAGTCGTTTTGCACTGTGCGCTGTGCTCTGGCGTAAACCAACAGTCGTTTTGCACTGCGCGCTATGCTTTGGCGTAAACCAACAGTCGTTTTGCACCGTGCACTATGCTTTTGAGTAAACCAACAGTCGCTTTGCATTGTGCGCTGTGCTCTGGCGTAAACCAACAGCCGTTTTGCACTGTGCGCTGTGCTCTGGCGTAAACCAACAGCCGTTTTGCACTGTGCACTATGCTTTTGAGTAAACCAACAGTTGTTTTGCACTGTACACTATGCTTTTGCGGAAACCAGCAGTCGTTTTAAACTGTGCACTATGCTTTTAAGTAAACCAACCGTCGTTTTGCATTGTGCACTATGCTTTTGAGTAAACCAACAGTTGTTTTGCACTGTACACTATGCTTTTGCGTAAACCAGCAGTCGTTTTACACTGTGCACTATGCTTTTAAGTAAACCAACAGTCGTTTTGCATTGTGCACTATGCTTTTGCCTAAACCAACAGTCGTTTTGCACTGTGCGCTGTGCTCTGGCGTAAACCAACAGCCGTTTTGCACTGTGCGCTGTGCTCTGGCGTAAACCAACAGCCGTTTTGCACTGTGCGCTGTGCTCTGGCATAAACGAACAGCCGTTTTGCACTGTGCACTATGCTTTTGAGTAAACCAACAGTCGTTTTGCACTGTGCGCTGTGCTCTGGCGTAAACCAACAGTCGTTTTGCATGGTGCACTATGCTTTTGCCTAAACCAACAGTCGTTTTGCACTGTGCGCTGTGCTCTGGCGTAAACCAACAGCCGTTTTGCACTGTGCGCTGTGCTCTGGCGTAAACCAACAGTCGTTTTGCACTGCGCGCTATGCTTTGGCGTAAACCAACAGTCGTTTTGCACTGTGCGCTGTGCTCTGGCGTAAACCAACAGCCCTTTTACACTGTGCGCGGTGCTCTGGCGTAAACCAACAGCCGTTTTGCACTGTGCACTATGCTTTTGAGTAAACCAACAGTCGTTTTGCACTGTGCACTATGCTTTTGAGTAAGCCAACAGTCGTTTTGCACTGTGCACTATGCTTTTGCGTGAACCAAAAGTCGTTTTGCACTGTGCGCTGTGCTCTGGCGTAAACCAACAGCCGTTTTGCACTGTGCGCTGTGCTTTTGAGTAAACCAACAGTCGTTTTGCATTGTGCACTATGCTTTTGCCTAAACCAGTAGTCGTTTTGCACTATGCGCTGTGCTCTGGCGTAAACCAACAGCCGTTTTGCACTGTGCGCTGTGCTCTGGCGTAAACCAACAGCCGTTTTGCACTGTGCGCTGTGCTCTGGCATAAACCAACAGCCGTTTTGCACTGTGCACTGTGCTCTGGCGTAAACCAACAGCCCTTTTGCACTGTGCGCTGTGCTCTGGCGTAAACCAACAGCCGTTTTGCACTGTGCACTATGCTTTTGAGTAAGCCAACAGTCGTTTTGCACTGTGCGCTGTGCTCTGGCGTAAACCAACAGCCGTTTTGCACTGTGCGCTGTGCTCTGGCGTAAACCAACAGCCGTTTTGCACTGTGCGCTGTGCTCTGGCATAAACGAACAGCCGTTTTGCACTGTGCACTATGCTTTTGAGTAAACCAACAGTCGTTTTGCACTGTGCGCTCTGCTCTGGCGTAAACCAACAGCCGTTTTGCACTGTGCGCTGTGCTCTGGCGTAAACCAACAGCCGTTTTGCACTGTGCACTATGCTTTTGAGTAAACCAACAGTTGTTTTGCACTGTACACTATGCTTTTGCGTAAACCAGCAGTCGTTTTACACTGTGCACTATGCTTTTAAGTAAACCAACAGTCGTTTTGCATTGTGCACTATGCTTTTGCCTAAACCAACAGTCGTTTTGCACTGTGCGCTGTGATCTGGCGTAAACCAACAGCCGTTTTGCACTGTGCGCTGTGCTCTGGCGTAAACCAACAGCCGTTTTGCACTGTGCGCTGTGCTCTGGCATAAACGAACAGCCGTTTTGCACTGTGCACTATGCTTTTGAGTAAACCAACAGTCGTTTTGCACTGTGCGCTGTGCTCTGGCGTAAACCAACAGTCGTTTTGCATTGTGCACTATGCTTTTGCCTAAACCAACAGTCGTTTTGCACTGTGCGCTGTGCTCTGGCGTAAACCAACAGCCGTTTTGCACTGTGCGCTGTGCTCTGGCGTAAACCAACAGCCGTTTTGCACTGTGCACTATGCTTTTGAGTAAACCAACAGTTGTTTTGCACTGTACACTATGCTTTTGCGTAAACCAGCAGTCGTTTTACACTGTGCACTATGCTTTTAAGTAAACCAACAGTCGTTTTGCATTGTGCACTATGCTTTTGCCTAAACCAACAGTCGTTTTGCACTGTGCGCTGTGCTCTGGCGTAAACCAACAGCCGTTTTGCACTGTGCGCTGTGCTCTGGCGTAAACCAACAGCCGTTTTGCACTGTGCGCTATGCTTTGGCGTAAACCAACAGTCGTTTTGCACTGTGCAGTATCCTTTTGCGTAAACCAGCAGTCGTTTTGCACTGTGCACTATGCTTTTGAGTAAGCCAACAGTCGTTTTGCACTGTGCACTATGCTTTTGCATAAACCAAAAGTCGTTTTGCATTGTGCACTATGCTTTTGTGTAAACCAACAGTCGTTTTGCACTGTGAGCTGTGCTCTGGCGTAAACCGACAGTCGTTTTGCACTGTGCGCTATGCTTTGGCGTAAACCAACAGTCGTTTTGCACTGTGCAGTATCCTTTTGCGTAAACCAGCAGTCGTTTTGCACTGTGCACTATGCTTTTGAGTAAGCCAACAGTCGTTTTGCACTGTGCACTATGCTTTTGCATAAACCAAAAGTCGTTTTGCATTGTGCACTATGCTTTTGAGTAAACCAACAGTCGTTTTGCACTGTGCGCTGTGCTCTGGCGTAAACCAACAGCCGTTTTGCACTGTGCGCTGTGCTCTGGCGTAAACCAACAGCCGTTTTGCACTGTGCGCTGTGCTCTGGCATAAACCAACAGCCGTTTTGCACTGTGCACTGTGCTCTGGCGTAAACCAACAGCCCTTTTGCACTGTGCGCTGTGCTCTGGCGTAAACCAACAGCCGTTTTGCACTGTGCACTATGCTTTTGAGTAAACCAACAGTCGTTTTGCACTGTGCGCTGTGCTCTGGCGTAAACCAACAGCCGTTTTGCACTGTGCGCTGTGCTCTGGCATAAACCAACAGTCGTTTTGCATGGTGCACTATGCTTTTGCCTAAACCAACAGTCGTTTTGCACTGTGCGCTGTGCTCTGGCGTAAACCAACAGCCGTCTTTCACTGTGCGCTGTGCTCTGGCGTAAACCAACAGTCGTTTTGCACTGCGCGCTATGCTTTGGCGTAAACCAACAGCCGTTTTGCACTGTGCGCTGTGCTCTGGCATAAACCAACAGCCGTTTTGCACTGTGCACTATGCTTTTGAGTAAACCAGCAGTCGTTTTACACTGTGCACTATGCTTTTAAGTAAACCAACAGTCGTTTTGCATTGTGCACTACGCTTTTGCCTAAACGAACAGTCGTTTTGCACTGTGCGCTGTGCTCTGGCGTAAACCAACAGCCCTTTTGCACTGTGCGCTTTGCTCTGGCGAAAACCAACAGCCGTTTTGCACTGTGCACTATGCTTTTGAGTAAACCAACAGTCGTTTTGCACTGTGCGCTGTGCTCTGGCGTAAACCAACAGTCGTTTTGCACTGCGCGCTATGCTCTGGCGTAAACCAACAGCCGTTTTGCACTGTGCACTATGCTTTTGAGTAAACCAACAGTCGTTTTGCACTGTGCACTATGCTTTTGAGTAAGCCAACAGTCGTTTTGCACTGTGCGCTGTGCTCTGGCGTAAACCAGCAGTCGCTTTACACTGTGCACTATGCTTTTAAGTAAACCAACAGTCGTTTTGCATTGTGCACTATGCTTTTGCCTAAACCAATAGTCGTTTTGCACTATGCGCTGTGCTCTGGCGTAAACCAACAGCCGTTTTGCACTGTGCGCTGTGCTCTGGCGTAAACCAACAGCCATTTTGCACTGTGCGCTGTGCTCTGGCATAAACCAACAGCCGTTTTGCACTGTGCACTGTGCTCTGGCGTAAACCAACAGCCCTTTTGCACTGTGCGGTGTGCTCTGGCGTAAACCAACAGCCGTTTTGCACTGTGCACTATGCTTTTGAGTAAGCCAACAGTCGTTTTGCACTGTGCACTATGCTTTTGAGTAAACCAACAGTCGTTTTGCACTGTGCACTATGCTTTTGAGTAAGCCAACAGTCGTTTTGCACTGTGCACTATGCTTTTGCGTAAACCAAAAGTCGTTTTGCACTGTGCGCTGTGCTCTGGCGTAAACCAACAGCCGTTTTGCACTGTGCGCTGTGCTTTTGAGTAAACCAACAGTCGTTTTGCATTGTGCACTATGCTTTTGCCTAAACCAATAATCGTTTTGCACTATGCGCTGTGCTCTGGCGTAAACCAACAGCCGTTTTGCACTGTGCGCTGTGCTCTGGCGTAAACCAACAGCCGTTTTGCACTGCGCGCTGTGCTCTGGCATAAACCAACAGCCGTTTTGCACTGTGCACTGTGCTCTGGCGTAAACCAACAGCCCTTTTGCACTGTGCGCTGTGCTCTGGCGTAAACCAACAGCCGTTTTGCACTGTGCACTATGCTTTTGAGTAAGCCAACAGTCGTTTTGCACTGTGCGCTGTGCTCTGGCGTAAACCAACAGCCGTTTTGCACTGTGCGCTGTGCTCTGGCGTAAACCAACAGCCGTTTTGCACTGTGCGCTGTACTCTGGCATAAACGAACAGCCGTTTTGCACTGTGCACTATGCTTTTGAGTAAACCAACAGTCGTTTTGCACTGTGCGCTGTGCTCTGGCGTAAACCAACAGCCGTTTTGCACTGTGCGCTGTGCTCTGGCGTAAACCAACAGCCGTTTTGCACTGTGCACTATGCTTTTGAGTAAACCAACAGTTGTTTTGCACTGTACACTATGCTTTTGCGTAAACCAGCAGTCGTTTTACACTGTGCACTATGCTTTTAAGTAAACCAACAGTCGTTTTGCATTGTGCACTATGCTTTTGCCTAAACCAACAGTCGTTTTGCACTGTGCGCTGTGCTCTGGCGTAAACCAACAGCCGTTTTGCACTGTGCGCTGTGCTCTGGCATAAACGAACAGTCGTTTTGCACTGTGCACTATGCTTTTGAGTAAACCAACAGTCGTTTTGCACTGTGCGCTGTGCTCTGGCGTAAACCAACAGTCGTTTTGCATTGTGCACTATGCTTTTGCCTAAACCAACAGTCGTTTTGCACTGTGCGCTGTGCTCTGGCGTAAACCAACAGCCGTTTTGCACTGTGCGCTGTGCTCTGGCGTAAACCAACAGCCGTTTTGCACTGTGCACTATGCTTTTGAGTAAACCAACAGTTGTTTTGCACTGTACACTATGCTTTTGCGTAAACCAGCAGTCGTTTTACACTGTGCACTATGCTTTTAAGTAAACCAACAGTCGTTTTGCATTGTGCACTATGCTTTTGCCTAAACCAACAGTCGTTTTGCACTGTGCGCTGTGCTCTGGCGTAAACCAACAGCCGTTTTGCACTGTGCGCTGTGCTCTGGCGTAAACCAACAGCCGTTTTGCACTGTGCGCTCTGCTCTGGCATAAACGAACAGCCGTTTTGCACTGTGCACTATGCTTTTGAGTAAACCAACAGTCGTTTTGCGCTGTGCGCTATGCTTTGGCGTAAACCAACAGTCGTTTTGCACTGTGCAGTATCCTTTTGCGTAAACCAGCAGTCGTTTTGCACTGTGCACTATGCTTTTGCATAAACCAAAAGTCGTTCTGCATTGTGCACTATGCTTTTGAGTAAACCAACAGTCGTTTTGCATTGTGCGCTGTGCTCTGGCGTAAACCAACAGCCGTTTTGCACTGTGCGCTGTGCTCTGGCATAAACCAACAGTCGTTTTGCATGGTGCACTATGCTTTTGCCTAAACCAACAGTCGTTTTGCACTGTGCGCTGTGCTTTGGCGTAAACCAACAGCCGTTTTGCACTGTGCGCTGTGCTCTGGCGTAAACCAACAGTCGTTTTGCACTGCGCGCTATGCTTTGGCGTAAACCAACAGCCGTTTTGCACTGTGCGCTGTGCTCTGGCATAAACCAACAGCCGTTTTGCACTGTGCACTATGCTTTTGAGTAAACCAGCAGTCGTTTTACACTGTGCACTATGCTTTTAAGTAAACCAACAGTCGTTTTGCTTTGTGCACTATGCTTTTGCCTAAACCAACAGACGTTTTGCACTGTGCGCTGTGCTCTGGCGTAAACCAACAGCCCTTTTGCACTGTGCGCTGTGCTCTGGCGTAAACCAACAGCCGGTTTGCACTGTGCACTATGCTTTTGAGTAAACCAACAGTCGTTTTGCACTGTGCGCTGTGCTCTGGCGTAAACCAACAGTCGTTTTGCACTGCGCGCTATGCTTTGGCGTAAACCAACAGTCGTTTTGCACCGTGCACTATGCTTTTGAGTAAACCAACAGTCGCTTTGCATTGTGCGCTGTGCTCTGGCGTAAACCAACAGCCGTTTTGCACTGTGCGCTGTGCTCTGGCGTAAACCAACAGCCGTTTTGCACTGTGCACTATGCTTTTGAGTAAACCAACAGTTGTTTTGCACTGTACACTATGCTTTTGCGTAAACCAGCAGTCGTTTTAAACTGTGCACTATGCTTTTAAGTAAACCAACAGTCGTTTTGCATTGTGCACTATGCTTTTGAGTAAACCAACAGTTGTTTTGCACTGTACACTATGCTTTTGCGTAAACCAGCAGTCGTTTTACACTGTGCACTATGCTTTTAAGTAAACCAACAGTCGTTTTGCATTGTGCACTATGCTTTTGCCTAAACCAACAGTCGTTTTGCACTGTGCGCTGTGCTCTGGCGTAAACCAACAGCCGTTTTGCACTGTGCGCTGTGCTCTGGCGTAAACCAACAGCCGTTTTGCACTGTGCGCTGTGCTCTGGCATAAGCGAACAGCCGTTTTGCACTATGCTTTTGAGTAAACCCAAAGTCGTTTTGCACTGTGCGCTGTGCTCTGGCGTAAACCAACAGTCGTTTTGCATGGTGCACTATGCTTTTGCCTAAACCAACAGTCGTTTTGCACTGTGCGCTGTGCTCTGGCGTAAACCAACAGCCGTTTTGCACTGTGCGCTGTGCTCTGGCGTAAACCAACAGTCGTTTTGCACTGCGCGCTATGCTTTGGCGTAAACCAACAGTCGTTTTGCACTGTGCGCTGTGCTCTGGCGTAAACCAACAGCCCTTTTGCACTGTGCGCTGTGCTCTGGCGTAAACCAACAGCCGTTTTGCACTGTGCACTATGCTTTTGAGTAAACCAACAGTCGTTTTGCACTGTGCACTATGCTTTTGAGTAAGCCAACAGTCGTTTTGCACTGTGCACTATGCTTTTAAGTAAACCAACAGTCGTTTTGCATTGTGCACTATGCTTTTGCCTAAACCAACAGTCGTTTTGCACTGTGCGCTGTGCTCTGGCGTAAACCAACAGCCGTTTTGCACTGTGCGCTGTGCTCTGGCGTAAACCAACAGCCGTTTTGCACTGTGCGCTGTGCTCTGGCATAAACCAACCGTCGTTTTGCATGGTGCACTATGCTTTTGCCTAAACCAACAGTCGTTTTGCACTGCGCGCTATGCTTTGGCGTAAACCAACAGTCGTTTTGCACTGTGCGCTGTGCTCTGGCGTAAACCAACAGCCCTTTTGCACTGTGCGCTGTGCTCTGGCGTAAACCAACAGCCGTTTTGCACTGTGCGCTGTGCTCTGGCGTAAACCAACAGTCGTTTTGCACTGTGCACTATGCTTTTGAGTAAGCCAACAGTCGTTTTGCACTGTGCACTATGCTTTTGCGTAAACCAACAGTCGTTTTGCACTGTGCGCTGTGCTCTGGCGTAAACCAACAGCCCTTTTGCACTGTGCGCTGTGCTCTGGCGTAAACCTACAGCCGTTTTGCACTGTGCGCTGTGCTCTGGCGTAAACCAACAGCCGTTTTGCACTGTGCGCTGTGCTCTGGCGTAAACCAACAGCCGTTTTGCACTGTGCGCTGTGCTCTGGCATAAACCAACAGTCGTTTTGCATGGTGCACTATGCTTTTGCCTAAACCAACAGTCGTTTTGCACTGTGCGCTGTGCTCTGGCGTAAACCAACAGCCCTTTTGCACTGTGCGCTGTGCTCTGGCGTAAACCAACAGCCGTTTTGCACTGTGCGCTGTGCTCTGGCGTAAACCAACAGCCGTTTTGCACTGTGCGCTGTGCTCTGGCGTAAACCAACAGCCGTTTTGCACTGTGCGCTGTGCTCTGGCGTAAACCAACAGTCGTTTTGCACTGCGCGCTATGTTTTGGCGTAAACCAACAGCCGTTTTGCACTGTGCGCTGTGCTCTGGCATAAACCAACAGCCGTTTTGCACTGTGCACTATGCTTTTGAGTAAACCAACAGTCGTTTTGCATTGTGCACTATGCTTTTGCCTAAACCAACAGTCGTTTTGCACTGTGCGCTGTGCTCTGGCGTAAACCAGCAGCCCTTTTGCACTGTGCGCTGTGCTCTGGCGTAAACCAACAGCCGTTTTGCACTGTGCGCTGTGCTCTGGCGTAAACCAACAGCCGTTTTGCACTGTGCACTATGCTTTTGAGTAAACCAACAGTTGTTTTGCACTGTACACTATGCTTTTGCGTAAACCAGCAGTCGTTTTAAACTGTGCACTATGCTTTTAAGTAAACCAACAGTCGTTTTGCATTGTGCACTATGCTTTTGAGTAAACCAGCAGTTGTTTTGCACTGTACACTATGCTTTTGCGTAAACCAGCAGTCGTTTTACACTGTGCACTATGCTTTTAAGTAAACCAACAGTCGTTTTGCATTGTGCACTATGCTTTTGCCTAAACCAACAGTCGTTTTGCACTGTGCGCTGTGCTCTGGCGTAAACCAACAGCCGTTTTGCACTGTGCGCTGTGCTCTGGCGTAAACCAACAGCCGTTTTGCACTGTGCGCTGTGCTCTGGCATAAACGAACAGCCGTTTTGCACTGTGCACTATGCTTTTGAGTAAACCAACAGTCGTTTTGCACTGTGCGCTGTGCTCTGGCGTAAACCAACAGTCGTTTTGCATGGTGCACTATGCTTTTGCCTAAACCAACAGTCGTTTTGCACTGTGCGCTGTGCTCTGGCGTAAACCAACAGCCGTTTTGCACTGTGCGCTGTGCTCTGGCGTAAACCAACAGTCGTTTTGCACTGCGCGCTATGCTTTGGCGTAAACCAACAGTCGTTTTGCACTGTGCGCTGTGCTCTGGCGTAAACCAACAGCCCTTTTGCACTGTGCGCGGTGCTCTGGCGTAAACCAACAGCCGTTTTGCACTGTGCACTATGCTTTTGAGTAAACCAACAGTCGTTTTGCACTGTGCACTATGCTTTTGAGTAAGCCAACAGTCGTTTTGCACTGTGCACTATGCTTTTGCGTAAACCAAAAGTCGTTTTGCACTGTGCGCTGTGCTCTGGCGTAAACCAACAGCCGTTTTGCACTGTGCGCTGTGCTTTTGAGTAAACCAACAGTCGTTTTGCATTGTGCACTATGCTTTTGCCTAAACCAGTAGTCGTTTTGCACTATGCGCTGTGCTCTGGCGTAAACCAACAGCCGTTTTGCACTGTGCGCTGTGCTTTGGTGTAAACCAACAGTCGTTTTGCACTGTGCAGTATCCTTTTGCGTAAACCAACAGTCGTTTTGCATTGTGCACTATGCTTTTGCCTAAACCAATAGTCGTTTTGCACTATGCGCTGTGCTCTGGCGTAAACCGACAGTCGTTTTGCACTGTGCGCTATGCTTTGGCGTAAACCAACAGTCGTTTTGCACTGTGCAGCATCCTTTTGCGTAAACCAGCAGTCGTTTTGCACTGTGCACTATGCTTTTGCATAAACCAAAAGTCGTTCTGCATTGTGCACTATGCTTTTGAGTAAACCAACAGTCGTTTTGCACTGTGCGCTGTGCTCTGGCGTAAACCAACAGCCGTTTTGCACTGTGCGCTGTGCTCTGGCGTAAACCAACAGCCGTTTTGCACTGTGCGCTGTGCTCTGGCATAAACCAACAGCCGTTTTGCACTGTGCACTGTGCTCTGCCGTAAACCAACAGCCCTTTTGCACTGTGCGCTGTGCTCTGGCGTAAACCAACAGCCGTTTTGCACTGTGCACTATGCTTTTGAGTAAACCAACAGTCGTTTTGCACTGTGCGCTGTGCTCTGGCGTAAACCAACAGCCGTTTTGCACTGTGCGCTGTGCTCTGGCATAAACCAACAGTCGTTTTGCATGGTGCACTATGCTTTTGCCTAAACCAACAGTCGTTTTGCACTGTGCGCTGTGCTCTGGCGTAAACCAACAGCCGTTTTGCACTGTGCGCTGTGCTCTGGCGTAAACCAACAGTCGTTTTGCACTGCGCGCTATGCTTTGGCGTAAACCAACAGCCGTTTTGCACTGTGCGCTGTGCTCTGGCATAAACCAACAGCCGTTTTGCACTGTGCACTATGCTTTTGAGTAAACCAGCAGTCGTTTTACACTGTGCACTATGCTTTTAAGTAAACCAACAGTCGTTTTGCTTTATGCACTATGCTTTTGCCTAAACCAACAGTCGTTTTGCACTGTGCGCTGTGCTCTGGCGTAAACCAACAGCCCTTTTGCACTGTGCGCTGTGCTCTGGCGTAAACCAACAGCCGGTTTGCACTGTGCACTATGCTTTTGAGTAAACCAACAGTCGTTTTGCACTGTGCGCTGTGCTCTGGCGTAAACCAACAGTCGTTTTGCACTGCGCGCTATGCTTTGGCGTAAACCAACAGTCGTTTTGCACCGTGCACTATGCTTTTGAGTAAACCAACAGTCGCTTTGCATTGTGCGCTGTGCTCTGGCGTAAACCAACAGCCGTTTTGCACTGTGCGCTGTGCTCTGGCGTAAACCAACAGCCGTTTTGCACTGTGCACTATGCTTTTGAGTAAACATACAGCTGTTTTGCACTGTACACTATGCTTTTGCGTAAACCAGCAGTCGTTTTAAACTGTGCACTATGCTTTTAAGTAAACCAACAGTCGTTTTGCATTGTGCACTATGCTTTTGAGTAAACCAACAGTTGTTTTGCACTGTACACTATGCTTTTGCGTAAACCAGCAGTCGTTTTACACTGTGCACTATGCTTTTAAGTAAACCAACAGTCGTTTTGCATTGTGCACTATGCTTTTGCCTAAACCAACAGTCGTTTTGCACTGTGCGCTGTGCTCTGGCGTAAACCAACAGCCGTTTTGCACTGTGCGCTGTGCTCTGGCGTAAACCAACAGCCGTTTTGCACTGTGCGCTGTGCTCTGGCATAAGCGAACAGCCGTTTTGCACTATGCTTTTGAGTAAACCCACAGTCGTTTTGCACTGTGCGCTGTGCTCTGGCGTAAACCAACAGTCGTTTTGCATGGTGCACTATGCTTTTGCCTAAACCAACAGTCGTTTTGCACTGTGCGCTGTGCTCTGGCGTAAACCAACAGCCGTTTTGCACTGTGCGCTGTGCTCTGGCGTAAACCAACAGTCGTTTTGCACTGCGCGCTATGCTTTGGCGTAAACCAACAGTCGTTTTGCACTGTGCGCTGTGCTCTGGCGTAAACCAACAGCCATTTTGCACTGTGCGCTGTGCTCTGGCGTAAACCAACAGCCGTTTTGCACTGTGCACTATGCTTTTGAGTAAACCAACAGTCGTTTTGCACTGTGCACTATGCTTTTGAGTAAGCCAACAGTCGTTTTGCACTGTGCACTATGCTTTTGCGTAAACCAAAAGTCGTTTTGCACTGTGCGCTGTGTTCTGGCGTAAACCAACAGCCGTTTTGCACTGTGCGCTGTGCTCTGGCGTAAACCAACAGCCGTTTTGCACTGTGCGCTGTGCTCTGGCATAAACCAACAGTCGTTTTGCATGGTGCACTATGCTTTTGCCTAAACCAACAGTCGTTTTGCACTGTGCGCTGTGCTCTGGCGTAAACCAACAGCCGTTTTGCACTGTGCGCTGTGCTCTGGCGTAAACCAACAGTCGTTTTGCACTGCGCGCTATGTTTTGGCGTAAACCAACAGCCGTTTTGCACTGTGCGCTGTGCTCTGGCATAAACCAACAGCCGTTTTGCACTGTGCACTATGCTTTTGAGTAAACCAACAGTTGTTTTGCACTGTACACTATGCTTTTGCGTAAACCAGCAGTCGTTTTAAACTGTGCACTATGCTTTTAAGTAAACCAACAGTCGTTTTGCTTTATGCACTATGCTTTTGCCTAAACCAACAGTCGTTTTGCACTGTGCGCTGTGCTCTGGCGTAAACCAGCAGCCCTTTTGCACTGTGCGCTGTGCTCTGGCGTAAACCAACAGCCGTTTTGCACTGTGCGCTGTGCTCTGGCGTAAACCAACAGCCGTTTTGCACTGTGCACTATGCTTTTGAGTAAACCAACAGTTGTTTTGCACTGTACACTATGCTTTTGCGTAAACCAGCAGTCGTTTTAAACTGTGCACTATGCTTTTAAGTAAACCAACAGTCGTTTTGCATTGTGCACTATGCTTTTGAGTAAACCAGCAGTTGTTTTGCACTGTACACTATGCTTTTGCGTAAACCAGCAGTCGTTTTACACTGTGCACTATGCTTTTAAGTAAACCAACAGTCGTTTTGCATTGTGCACTATGCTTTTGCCTAAACCAACAGTCGTTTTGCACTGTGCGCTGTGCTCTGGCGTAAACCAACAGCCGTTTTGCACTGTGCGCTGTGCTCTGGCGTAAACCAACAGCCGTTTTGTACTGTGCGCTGTGCTCTGGCATAAACGAACAGCCGTTTTGCACTGTGCACTATGCTTTTGAGTAAACCAAAAGTCGTTTTGCACTGTGCGCTGTGCTCTGGCGTAAACCAACAGTCGTTTTGCATGGTGCACTATGCTTTTGCCTAAACCAACAGCCGTTTTGCACTGTGCGCTGTGCTCTGGCATAAACGAACAGACGTTTTGCACTGTGCACTATGCTTTTGAGTAAACCAACAGCCGTTTTGCACTGTGCGCTGTGCTCTGGCGTAAACCAACAGTCGTTTTGCACTGCGCGCTATGCTTTGGCGTAAACCAACAGTCGTTTTGCACTGTGCGCTGTGCTCTGGCGTAAACCAACAGTCGTTTTGCGCTGCGCGCTATGCTTTGGCGTAAACCAACAGTCGTTATGCACTGTGCGCTGTGCTCTGGCGTAAACCAACAGCCCTTTTGCACTGTGCGCTGTGCTCTGGCGTAAACCAACAGCCGTTTTGCACTGTGCACTATGCTTTTGAGTAAACCAACAGTCGCTTTGCACTGTGCACTATGCTTTTGAGTAAGTCAACAGTCGTTTTGCACTGTGCACTATGCTTTTGCGGAAACCAAAAGTCGTTTTGCACTGTGCGCTGTGCTCTGGCGTACACCAACAGCCGTTTTGCACTATGCGCTGTGCTCTGGCGTAAACCAACAGCCGTTTTGCACTGTGCGCTGTGCTCTGGCGTAAACCAACAGCCGTTTTGCACTGTGCGCTGTGCTCTGGCATAAACCAACAGCCGTTTTGCACTGTGCGCTGTGCTCTGGCGTAAACCAACAGCCCTTTTGCACTGTGCGCTGTGCTCTGGCGTAAACCAACAGCCGTTTTGCACTGTGCACTATGCTTTTGAGTAAGCCAACAGTCGTTTTGCACTGTGCGCTGTGCTCTGGCGTAAACCAACAGCCGTTTTGCACTGTGCGCTGTGCTCTGGCGTAAACCAACAGCCGTTTTGCACTGTGCGCTGTGCTCTGGCATAAACGAACAGCCGTTTTGCACTGTGCACTATGCTTTTGAGTAAACCAACAGTCGTTTTGCACTGTGCGCTGTGCTCTGGCGTAAACCAACAGCCGTTTTGCACTGTGCGCTGTGCTCTGGCGTAAACCAACAGCCCTTTTGCACTGTGCACTATGCTTTTGAGTAAACCAACAGTTGTTTTGCACTGTACACTATGCTTTTGCGTAAACCAGCAGTCGTTTTACACTGTGCACTATGCTTTTAAGTAAACCAACAGTCGTTTTGCATTGTGCACTATGCTTTTGCCTAAACCAACAGTCGTTTTGCACTGTGCGCTGTGCTCTGGCGTAAACGAACAGCCGTTTTGCACTGTGCACTATGCTTTTGAGTAAACCAACAGTCGTTTTGCACTGTGCGCTGTGCTCTGGCGTAAACCAACAGTCGTTTTGCACTGTGCAGTATCCTTTTGCGTAAACCAGCAGTCGTTTTGCACTGTGCACTATGCTTTTGAGTAAGCCAACAGTCGTTTTGCACTGTGCACTATGCTTTTGAGTAAACCAACAGTCGTTTTGCACTGTGCGCTGTGCTCTGGCGTAAACCAACAGTCGTTTTGCATTGTGCGCTATGCTTTGGCGTAAACCAACAGTTGTTTTGCACTGTACACTATGCTTTTGCGTAAACCAGCAGTCGTTTTACACTGTGCACTATACTTTTAAGTAAACCAACAGTCGTTTTGCATCGTGCACTATGCTTTTGCCTAAACCAACAGTCGTTTTGCACTGTGCGCTGTGCTCTGGCGTAAACCAACAGCCGTTTTGCACTGTGCGCTGTGCTCTGGCGTAAACCAACAGCCGTTTTGCACTGTGCGCTGTGCTCTGGCATAAACCAACAGCCGTTTTGCACTGTGCACTGTGCTCTGGCGTAAACCAACAGCCCTTTTGCACTGTGCGCTGTGCTCTGGCGTAAACCAACAGCCGTTTTGCACTGTGCACTATGCTTTTGAGTAAACCAACAGTCGTTTTGCACTGTGCGCTGTGCTCTGGCGTAAACCAACAGCCGTTTTGCACTGTGCGCTGTGCTCTGGCATAAACCAACAGTCGTTTTGCATGGTGCACTATGCTTTTGCCTA
Source organism: Xylota segnis (assembly GCA_963583995.1). Classification (NCBI taxonomy): domain Eukaryota; kingdom Metazoa; phylum Arthropoda; class Insecta; order Diptera; family Syrphidae; genus Xylota; species Xylota segnis. The sequence goes on from OY757237.1 coordinate 85,427,645, forward strand.
AACCAACAGTCGTTTTGCACTGTGCGCTGTGCTCTGGCGTAAACCAACAGCCGTTTTGCACTGTGCGCTGTGCTCTGGCGTAAACCAACAGTCGTTTTGCACTGCGCGCAATGCTTTGGCGTAAACCAACAGCCTTTTTGCACTGTGCGCTGTGCTCTGGCATAAACCAACAGCCGTTTTGCACTGTGCACTATGCTTTTGACTAAACCAGCAGTCGTTTTACACTGTGCACTATGCTTTTAAGTAAACCAACAGTCGTTTTGCATTGTGCGCTGTGCTCTGGCGTAAACCAACAGTCGTTTTGCACTGCGCGCTATGCTTTGGCGTAAACCAACAGTCGTTTTGCACCGTGCACTATGCTTTTGAGTAAACCAGCAGTCGCTTTGCATTGTGCGCTGTGCTCTGGCGTAAACCAACAGCCGTTTTGCACTGTGCGCTGTGCTCTGGCGTAAACCAACAGCCGTTTTGCACTGTGCAGTATGCTTTTGAGTAAACCAACAGTTGTTTTGCACTGTACACTATGCTTTTGCGTAAACCAGCAGTCGTTTTACACTGTGCACTATGCTTTTAAGTAAACCAACAGTCGTTTTGCATTGTGCACTATGCTTTTGCCTAAACCAACAGTCGTTTTGCACTGTGCGCTGTGCTCTGGCGTAAACCAACAGCCGTTTTGCACTGTGCGCTGTGCTCTGGCGTAAACCAACAGCCGTTTTGCACTGTGCGCTGTGCTCTGGCATAAACGAACAGTCGTTTTGCACTGTGCGCTGTGCTCTGGCGTAAACCAACAGCCCTTTTGCACTGTGCACTATGCTTTTGAGTAAACCAACAGTCGTTTTGCACTGTGCGCTGTGCTCTGGCGTAAACCAACAGTCGTTTTGCATGGTGCACTATGCTTTTGCCTAAACCAACAGTCGTTTTGCACTGTGCGCTGTGCTCTGGCGTAAACCAACAGTCGTTTTGCACTGTGCGCTGTGCTCTGGCGTAAACCAACAGCCCTTTTGCACTGTGCGCTGTGCTCTGGCGTAAACCAACAGCCGTTTTGCACTGTGCACTATGCTTTTGAGTAAGCCAACAGTCGTTTTGCACTGTGCGCTGTGCTCTGGCGTAAACCAGCAGCCCTTTTGCACTGTGCGCTGTGCTCTGGCGTAAACCAACAGCCGTTTTGCACTGTGCGCTGTGCTCTGGCGTAAACCAACAGCCGTTTTGCACTGTGCGCTGTGCTCTGGCGTAAACCAACAGTCGTTTTGCACTGTGCGCTGTGCTCTGGCGTAAACCAACAGCCCTTTTGCACTGTGCGCTGTGCTCTGGCGTAAACCAACAGCCGTTTTGCACTGTGCACTATGCTTTTGCCTAAACCAACAGTCGTTTTGCACTGTGCGCTGTGCTCTGGCGTAAACCAGCAGCCCTTTTGCACTGTGCGCTGTGCTCTGGCGTAAACCAACAGCCGTTTTGCACTGTGCGCTGTGCTCTGGCGTAAACCAACAGCCGTTTTGCACTGTGCACTATGCTTTTGAGTAAACCAACAGTTGTTTTGCACTGTACACTATGCTTTTGCGTAAACCAGCAGTCGTTTTAAACTGTGCACTATGCTTTTAAGTAAACCAACAGTCGTTTTGCATTGTGCACTATGCTTTTGAGTAAACCAACAGTTGTTTTGCACTGTACACTATGCTTTTGCGTAAACCAGCAGTCGTTTTACACTGTGCACTATGCTTTTAAGTAAACCAACAGTCGTTTTGCATTGTGCACTATGCTTTTGCCTAAACCAACAGTCGTTTTGCACTGTGCGCTGTGCTCTGGCGTAAACCAACAGCCGTTTTGCACTGTGCGCTGTGCTCTGGCGTAAACCAACAGCCGTTTTGCACTGTGCGCTGTGCTCTGGCATAAACGAACAGCCGTTTTGCACTGTGCACTATGCTTTTGAGTAAACCAACAGCCGTTTTGCACTGTGCGCTGTGCTCTGGCGTAAACCAACAGTCGTTTTGCACTGCGCGCTATGCTTTGGCGTAAACCAACAGTCGTTTTGCACTGTGCGCTGTGCTCTGGCGTAAACCAACAGTCGTTTTGCGCTGCGCGCTATGCTTTGGCGTAAACCAACAGTCGTTATGCACTGTGCGCTGTGCTCTGGCGTAAACCAACAGCCCTTTTGCACTGTGCGCTGTGCTCTGGCGTAAACCAACAGCCGTTTTGCACTGTGCACTATGCTTTTGAGTAAACCAACAGTCGCTTTGCACTGTGCACTATGCTTTTGAGTAAGTCAACAGTCGTTTTGCACTGTGCACTATGCTTTTGCGTAAACCAAAAGTCGTTTTGCACTGTGCGCTGTGCTCTGGCGTACACGAACAGCCGTTTTGCACTATGCGCTGTGCTCTGGCGTAAACCAAAAGCCGTTTTGCACTGTGCGCTGTGCTCTGGCGTAAACCAACAGCCGTTTTGCACTGTGCGCTGTACTCTGGCATAAACCAACAGCCGTTTTGCACTGTGCGCTGTGCTCTGGCGTAAACCAACAGCCCTTTTGCACTGTGCGCTGTGCTCTGGCGTAAACCAACAGCCGTTTTGCACTGTGCACTATGCTTTTGAGTAAGCCAACAGTCGTTTTGCACTGTGCGCTGTGCTCTGGCGTAAACCAACAGCCGTTTTGCACTGTGCGCTGTGCTCTGGCGTAAACCAACAGCCGTTTTGCACTGTGCGCTGTGCTCTGGCATAAACGAACAGCCGTTTTGCACTGTGCACTATGCTTTTGAGTAAACCAACAGTCGTTTTGCACTGTGCGCTGTGCTCTGGCGTAAACCAACAGCCGTTTTGCACTGTGCGCTGTGCTCTGGCGTAAACCAACAGCCCTTTTGCACTGTGCACTATGCTTTTGAGTAAACCAACAGTTGTTTTGCACTGTACACTATGCTTTTGCGTAAACCAGCAGTCGTTTTACACTGTGCACTATGCTTTTAAGTAAACCAACAGTCGTTTTGCATTGTGCACTATGCTTTTGCCTAAACCAACAGTCGTTTTGCACTGTGCGCTGTGCTCTGGCGTAAACGAACAGCCGTTTTGCACTGTGCACTATGCTTTTGAGTAAACCAACAGTCGTTTTGCACTGTGCGCTGTGCTCTGGCGTAAACCAACAGTCGTTTTGCACTGTGCGCTATGCTTTGGCGTAAACCAACAGTCGTTTTGCACTGTGCAGTATGCTTTTGAGTAAGCCAACAGTCGTTTTGCACTGTGCACTATGCTTTTGAGTAAACCAACAGTCGTTTTGCACTGTACACTATGCTTTTGCGTAAACCAGCAGTCGTTTTACACTGTGCACTATGCTTTTAAGTAAACCAACAGTCGTTTTGCATTGTGCACTATGCATTTGCCTAAACCAACAGTCGTTTTGCACTGTGCGCTGTGCTCTGGCGTAAACGAACAGCCGTTTTGCACTGTGCACTATGCTTTTGAGTAAACCAACAGTCGTTTTGCACTGTGCGCTGTGCTCTGGCGTAAACCAACAGTCGTTTTGCACTGTGCGCTATGCTTTGGCTTAAACCAGCAGTCGTTTTGCACTGTGCACTATGCTTTTCAGTAAGCCAACAGTCGTTTTGCACTGTGCACTATGCTTTTGAGTAAACCAACAGTCGTTTTGCACTGTGCGCTGTGCTCTGGCGTAAACCAACAGTCGTTTTGCACTGTGCGCTATGCTTTGGCGTAAACCAACAGTTGTTTTGCACTGTACACTATGCTTTTGCGTAAACCAGCAGTCGTTTTACACTGTGCACTATGCTTTTAAGTAAACCAACAGTCGTTTTGCATTGTGCACTATGCTTTTGCCTAAACCAACAGTCGTTTTGCACTGTGCGCTGTGCTCTGGCGTAAACCAACAGCCGTTTTGCACTGTGCGCTGTGCTCTGGCGTAAACCAACAGCCGTTTTGCACTGTGCGCTGTGCTCTGGCGTAAACCAACAGCCGTTTTGCACTGTGCGCTGTGCTCTGGCATAAACCAACAGCCGTTTTGCACTGTGCGCTGTGCTCTGGCATAAACCAACAGCCGTTTTGCACTGTGCACTGTGCTCTGGCGTAAACCAACAGCCCTTTTGCACTGTGCGCTGTGCTCTGGCGTAAACCAACAGCCGTTTTGCACTGTGCACTATGCTTTTGAGTAAACCAACAGTCGTTTTGCACTGTGCGCTGTGCTCTGGCGTAAACCAACAGCCGTTTTGCACTGTGCGCTGTGCTCTGGCATAAACCAACAGTCGTTTTGCATGGTGCACTATGCTTTTGCCTAAACCAACAGTCGTTTTGCACTGTGCGCTGTGCTCTGGCGTAAACCAACAGTCGTTTTGCACTGCGCGCTATGCTTTGGCGTAAACCAACAGCCTTTTTGCACTGTGCGCTGTGCTCTGGCATAAACCAACAGCCGTTTTGCACTGTGCACTATGCTTTTGACTAAACCAGCAGTCGTTTTACACTGTGCACTATGCTTTTAAGTAAACCAACAGTCGTTTTGCATTGTGCACTATGCTTTTGCCTAAACCAACAGTCGTTTTGCACTGTGCGCTGTGCTCTGGCGTAAACCAACAGCCTTTTTGCACTGTGCGCTGTGCTCTGGCATAAACCAACAGCCGTTTTGCACTGTGCACTATGCTTTTGACTAAACCAGCAGTCGTTTTACACTGTGCACTATGCTTTTAAGTAAACCAACAGTCGTTTTGCATTGTGCACTATGCTTTTGCCTAAACCAACAGTCGTTTTGCACTGTGCGCTGTGCTCTGGCGTAAACCAACAGCCCTTTTGCACTGTGCGCTGTGCTCTGGCGTAAACCAACAGCCGTTTTGCACCGTGCACTATGCTTTTGAGTAAACCAGCAGTCGTTTTGCACTGTGCGCTGTGCTCTGGCATAAACCAACAGCCGTTTTGCACTGTGCACTATGCTTTTGAGTAAACCAACAGTCGTTTTGCACTGTGCACTGTGCTCTGGCGTAAACCAACAGCCCTTTTGCACTGTGCGCTGTGCTCTGGCGTAAACCAACAGCCGTTTTGCACTGTGCACTATGCTTTTGAGTAAACCAACAGTCGTTTTGCACTGTGCGCTGTGCTCTGGCGTAAACCAACAGCCGTTTTGCACTGTGCGCTGTGCTCTGGCGTAAACCAACAGTCGTTTTGCACTGCGCGCTATGCTTTGGCGTAAACCAACAGCCTTTTTGCACTGTGCGCTGTGCTCTGGCATAAACCAACAGCCGTTTTGCACTGTGCACTATGCTTTTGACTAAACCAGCAGTCGTTTTACACTGTGCGCTATGCTTTTAAGTAAACCAACAGTCGTTTTGCATTGTGCACTATGCTTTTGCCTAAACCAACAGTCGTTTTGCACTGTGCGCTGTGCTCTGGCGTAAACCAACAGCCTTTTTGCACTGTGCGCTGTGCTCTGGCATAAACCAACAGCCGTTTTGCACTGTGCACTATGCTTTTGACTAAACCAGCAGTCGTTTTACACTGTGCACTATGCTTTTAAGTAAACCAACAGTCGTTTTGCATTGTGCACTATGCTTTTGCCTAAACCAACAGTCGTTTTGCACTGTGCGCTGTGCTCTGGCGTAAACCAACAGCCCTTTTGCACTGTGCGCTGTGCTCTGGCGTAAACCAACAGCCGTTTTGCACTGTGCGCTGTGCTCTGGCATAAACCAACAGTCGTTTTGCATGGTGCACTATGCTTTTGCCTAAACCAACAGTCGTTTTGCACTGTGCGCTGTGCTCTGGCGTAAACCAACAGCCGTTTTGCACTGTGCGCTGTGCTCTGGCATAAACCAACAGTCGTTTTGCATGGTGCACTATGCTTTTGCCTAAAACAACAGTCGTTTTGCACTGTGCGCTGTGCTCTGGCGTAAACCAACAGCCGTTTTGCACTGTGCGCTGTGCTCTGGCGTAAACCAACAGTCGTTTTGCACTGCGCGCTATGCTTTGGCGTAAACCAACAGCCTTTTTGCACTGTGCGCTGTGCTCTGGCATAAACCAACAGCCGTTTTGCACTGTGCACTATACTTTTGACTAAACCAGCAGTCGTTTTACACTGTGCACTATGCTTTTAAGTAAACCAACAGTCGTTTTGCATTGTGCACTATGCTTTTGCCTAAACCAACAGTCGTTTTGCACTGCGCGCTATGCTTTGGCGTAAACCAACAGCCTTTTTGCACTGTGCGCTGTGCTCTGGCATAAACCAACAGCCGTTTTGCACTGTGCACTATGCTTTTGACTAAACCAGCAGTCGTTTTACACTGTGCACTATGCTTTTAAGTAAACCAACAGTCGTTTTGCATTGTGCACTATGCTTTTGCCTAAACCAACAGTCGTTTTGCACTGTGCGCTGTGCTCTGGCGTAAACCAACAGCCCTTTTGCACTGTGCGCTGTGCTCTGGCGTAAACCAACAGCCGTTTTGCACCGTGCACTATGCTTTTGAGTAAACCAGCAGTCGCTTTGCATTGTGCGCTGTGCTCTGGCGTAAACCAACAGCCGTTTTGCACTGTGCGCTGTGCTCTGGCGTAAACCAACAGCCGTTTTGCACTGTGCACTATGCTTTTGAGTAAACCAACAGCCGTTTTGCACTGTGCGCTGTGTTTGCAGTTGTTTTGCACATTACACTATGCTTTTGCGTAAACCAGCAGTCGTTTTAAACTGTGCACTATGCTTTTAAGTAAACCAACAGTGGTTTTGCATTGTGCACTATGCTTTTGAGTAAACCAACAGTTGTTTTGCACTGTACACTATGCTTTTGCGTAAACCAGCAGTCGTTTTACACTGTGCACTATGCTTTTAAGTAAACCAACAGTCGTTTTGCATTGTGCACTATGCTTTTGCCTAAACCAACAGTCGTTTTGCACTGTGCGCTGTGCTCTGGCGTAAACCAACAGCCGTTTTGCACTGTGCGCTGTGCTCTGGCGTAAACCAACAGCCGTTTTGCACTGTGCGCTGTGCTCTGGCATAAACGAACAGTCGTTTTGCACTGTGCGCTGTGCTCTGGCGTAAACCAACAGTCGTTTTGCACTGTGCGCTGTGCTCTGGCGTAAACCAACAGTCGTTTTGCACTGTGCACTATGCTTTTGCGTAAACCAAAAGTCGTTTTGCACTGTGCGCTGTGCTCTGGGGTAAACCAACAGCCGTTTTGCACTGTGCGCTGTGCTCTGGCATAAGCGAACAGCCGTTTTGCACTATGCTTTTGAGTAAACCAACAGTCGTTTTGCACTGTGCGCTGTGCTCTGGCGTAAACCAACAGTCGTTTTGCATGGTGCACTATGCTTTTGCCTAAACCAACAGTCGTTTTGCACTGTGCTCTGGCGTAAACCAACAGCCGTTTTGCACTGTGCACTATGCTTTTGAGTAAACCAACAGTCGTTTTGCACTGTGCACTATGCTTTTGAGTAAGCCAACAGTCGTTTTGCACTGTGCACTATGCTTTTGCGTAAACCAAAAGTCGTTTTGCACTGTGCGCTGTGCTCTGGCGTAAACCAACAGCCGTTTTGCACTGTGCGCTGTGCTCTGGCGTAAACCAACAGCCGTTTTGCACTGTGCGCTGTGCTCTGGCATAAACCAACAGTCGTTTTGCATGGTGCACTATGCTTTTGCCTAAACCAACAGTCGTTTTGCACTGTGCGCTGTGCTCTGGCGTAAACCAACAGCCGTTTTGCACTGTGCGCTGTGCTCTGGCGTAAACCAACAGTCGTTTTGCACTGCGCGCTATGCTTTGGCGTAAACCAACAGCCGTTTTGCACTGTGCGCTGTGCTCTGGCATAAACCAACAGCCGTTTTGCACTGTGCACTATGCTTTTGAGTAAACCAACAGTCGTTTTGCATTGTGCACTATGCTTTTGCCTAAACCAACAGTCGTTTTGCACTGTGCGCTGTGCTCTGGCGTAAACCAGCAGCCCTTTTGCACTGTGCGCTGTGCTCTGGCGTAAACCAACAGCCGTTTTGCACTGTGCGCTGTGCTCTGACGTAAACCAACAGCCGTTTTGCACTGTGCACTATGCTTTTGAGTAAACCAACAGTTGTTTTGCACTGTACACTATGCTTTTGCGTAAACCAGCAGTCGTTTTAAACTGTGCACTATGCTTTTAAGTAAACCAACAGTCGTTTTGCATTGTGCACTATGCTTTTGAGTAAACCAACAGTTGTTTTGCACTGTACACTATGCTTTTGCGTAAACCAGCAGTCGTTTTACACTGTGCACTATGCTTTTAAGTAAACCAACAGTCGTTTTGCATTGTGCACTATGCTTTTGCCTAAACCAACAGTCGTTTTGCACTGTGCGCTGTGCTCTGGCGTAAACCAACAGCCCTTTTGCACTGTGCGCTGTGCTCTGGCGTAAACCAACAGCCGTTTTGCACTGTGCGCTGTGCTCTGGCATAAACGAACAGCCGTTTTGCACTGTGCACTATGCTTTTGAGTAAACCAACAGTCGTTTTGCACTGTGCGCTGTGCTCTGGCGTAAACCAACAGTCGTTTTGCATGGTGCACTATGCTTTTGCCTAAACCAACAGCCGTTTTGCACTGTGCGCTGTGCTCTGGCATAAACGAACAGCCGTTTTGCACTGTGCACTATGCTTTTGAGTAAACCAACAGCCGTTTTGCACTGTGCACTGTGCTCTGGCGTAAACCAACAGTCGTTTTGCACTGCGCGCTATGCTTTGGCGTAAACCAACAGTCGTTTTGCACTGTGCGCTGTGCTCTGGCGTAAACCAACAGTCGTTTTGCGCTGCGCGCTATGCTTTGGCGTAAACCAACAGTCGTTATGCACTGTGCGCTGTGCTCTGGCGTAAACCAACAGCCCTTTTGCACTGTGCGCTGTGCTCTGGCGTAAACCAACAGCCGTTTTGCACTGTGCACTATGCTTTTGAGTAAACCAACAGTCGCTTTGCACTGTGCACTATGCTTTTGAGTAAGTCAACAGTCATTTTGCACTGTGCACTATGCTTTTGCGTAAACCAAAAGTCGTTTTGCACTATGCGCTGTGCTCTGGCGTAAACCAACAGCCGTTTTGCACTGTGCGCTGTGCTCTGGCGTAAACCAACAGCCGTTTTGCACTGTGCGCTGTGCTCTGGCATAAACCAACAGCCGTTTTGCACTGTGCGCTGTGCTCTGGCGTAAACCAACAGCCCTTTTGCACTGTGCGCTGTGCTCTGGCGTAAACCAACAGCCGTTTTGCACTGTGCACTATGCTTTTGAGTAAGCCAACAGTCGTTTTGCACTGTGCGCTGTGCTCTGGCGTAAACCAACAGCCGTTTTGCACTGTGCGCTGTGCTCTGGCGTAAACCAACAGCCGTTTTGCACTGTGCGCTGTGCTCTGGCATAAACGAACAGCCGTTTTGCACTGTGCACTATGCTTTTGAGTAAACCAACAGTCGTTTTGCACTGTGCGCTGTGCTCTGGCGTAAACCAACAGCCGTTTTGCACTGTGCGCTGTGCTCTGGCGTAAACCAACAGCCCTTTTGCACTGTGCACTATGCTTTTGAGTAAACCAACAGTTGTTTTGCACTGTACACTATGCTTTTGCGTAAACCAGCAGTCGTTTTACACTGTGCACTATGCTTTTAAGTAAACCAACAGTCGTTTTGCATTGTGCACTATGCTTTTGCCTAAACCAACAGTCGTTTTGCACTGTGCGCTGTGCTCTGGCGTAAACGAACAGCCGTTTTGCACTGTGCACTATGCTTTTGAGTAAACCAACAGTCGTTTTGCACTGTGCGCTGTGCTCTGGCGTAAACCAACAGTCGTTTTGCACTGTGCGCTATGCTTTGGCGTAAACCAACAGTCGTTTTGCACTGTGCAGTATCCTTTTGCGTAAACCAACAGCCCTTTTGCACTGTGCGCTTTGCTCTGGCGTAAACCAACAGCCGTTTTGCACTGTGCACTATGCTTTTGAGTAAGCCAACAGTCGTTTTGCACTGTGCGCTGTGCTCTGGCGTAAACCAACAGCCGTTTTGCACTGTGCGCTGTGCTCTGGCGTAAACCAACAGCCGTTTTGCACTGTGCGCTGTGCTCTGGCATAAACGAACAGCCGTTTTGCACTGTGCACTATGCTTTTGAGTAAACCAACAGTCGTTTTGCACTGTGCGCTGTGCTCTGGCGTAAACCAACAGCCGTTTTGCACTGTGCGCTGTGCTCTGGCGTAAACCAACAGCCCTTTTGCACTGTGCACTATGCTTTTGAGTAGACCAACAGTTGTTTTGCACTGTACACTATGCTTTTGCGTAAACCAGCAGTCGTTTTACACTGTGCACTATGCTTTTAAGTAAACCAACAGTCGTTTTGCATTGTGCACTATGCTTTTGCCTAAACCAACAGTCGTTTTGCACTGTGCGCTGTGCTCTGGCGTAAACGAACAGCCGTTTTGCACTGTGCACTATGCTTTTGAGTAAACCAACAGTCGTTTTGCACTGTGCGCTGTGCTCTGGCGTAAACCAACAGTCGTTTTGCACTGTGCGCTATGCTTTGGCGTAAACCAACAGTCGTTTTGCACTGTGCAGTATCCTTTTGCGTAAACCAGCAGTCGTTTTGCACTGTGCACTATGCTTTTGAGTAAGCCAACAGTCGTTTTGCACTGTGCACTATGCTTTTGAGTAAACCAACAGTCGTTTTGCACTGTGCGCTGTGCTCTGGCGTAAACCAACAGTCGTTTTGCACTGTGCGCTATGCTTTGGCGTAAACCAACAGTTGTTTTGCACTGTACACTATGCTTTTGCGTAAACCAGCAGTCGTTTTACACTGTGCACTATGCTTTTAAGTAAACCAACAGTCGTTTTGCATTGTGCACTATGCTTTTGCCTAAACCAACAGTCGTTTTGCACTGTGCGCTGTGCTCTGGCGTAAACCAACAGCCGTTTTGCACTGTGCGCTGTGCTCTGGCGTAAACCAACAGCCGTTTTGCACTGTGCGCTGTGCTCTGGCGTAAACCAACAGCCGTTTTGCACTGTGCGCTGTGCTCTGGCATAAACCAACAGCCGTTTTGCACTGTGCACTGTGCTCTGGCGTAAACCAACAGCCCTTTTGCACTGTGCGCTGTGCTCTGGCGTAAACCAACAGCCGTTTTGCACTGTGCACTATGCTTTTGAGTAAACCAACAGTCGTTTTGCACTGTGCGCTGTGCTCTGGCGTAAACCAACAGCCGTTTTGCACTGTGCGCTGTGCTCTGGCATAAACCAACAGTCGTTTTGCATGGTGCACTATGCTTTTGCCTAAACCAACAGTCGTTTTGCACTGTGCGCTGTGCTCTGGCGTAAACCAACAGCCGTTTTGCACTGTGCGCTGTGCTCTGGCGTAAACCAACAGTCGTTTTGCACTGCGCGCTATGCTTTGGCGTAAACCAACAGCCTTTTTGCACTGTGCGCTGTGCTCTGGCATAAACCAACAGCCGTTTTGCACTGTGCACTATGCTTTTGACTAAACCAGCAGTCGTTTTACACTGTGCACTATGCTTTTAAGTAAACCAACAGTCGTTTTGCATTGTGCACTATGCTTTTGCCTAAACCAACAGTCGTTTTGCACTGTGCGCTGTGCTCTGGCGTAAACCAACAGCCCTTTTGCACTGTGCGCTGTGCTCTGGCGTAAACCAACAGCCGTTTTGCACTGTGCACTATGCTTTTGAGTAAACCAACAGTCGTTTTGCACTGTGCGCTGTGCTCTGGCGTAAACCAACAGCCGTTTTGCACTGTGCGCTGTGCTCTGGCATAAACCAACAGTCGTTTTGCATGGTGCACTATGCTTTTGCCTAAACCAACAGTCGTTTTGCACTGTGCGCTGTGCTCTGGCGTAAACCAACAGCCGTTTTGCACTGTGCGCTGTGCTCTGGCGTAAACCAACAGTCGTTTTGCACTGCGCGCTATGCTTTGGCGTAAACCAACAGCCTTTTTGCACTGTGCGCTGTGCTCTGGCATAAACCAACAGCCGTTTTGCACTGTGCACTATGCTTTTGACTAAACCAGCAGTCGTTTTACACTGTGCACTATGCTTTTAAGTAAACCAACAGTCGTTTTGCATTGTGCACTATGCTTTTGCCTAAACCAACAGTCGTTTTGCACTGTGCGCTGTGCTCTGGCGTAAACCAACAGCCCTTTTGCACTGTGCGCTGTGCTCTGGCGTAAACCAACAGCCGTTTTGCACTGTGCACTATGCTTTTGAGTAAACCAACAGTCGTTTTGCACTGTGCGCTGTGCTCTGGCGTAAACCAACAGTCGTTTTGCACTGCGCGCTATGCTTTGGCGTAAACCAACAGTCGTTTTGCACCGTGCACTATGCTTTTGAGTAAACCAGCAGTCGCTTTGCATTGTGCGCTGTGCTCTGGCGTAAACCAACAGCCGTTTTGCACTGTGCGCTGTGCTCTGGCGTAAACCAACAGCCGTTTTGCACTGTGCACTATGCTTTTGAGTAAACCAACAGTTGTTTTGCACATTACACTATGCTTTTGCGTAAACCAGCAGTCGTTTTAAACTGTGCACTATGCTTTTAAGTAAACCAACAGTGGTTTTGCATTGTGCACTATGCTTTTGAGTAAACCAACAGTTGTTTTGCACTGTACACTATGCTTTTGCGTAAACCAGCAGTCGTTTTACACTGTGCACTATGCTTTTAAGTAAACCAACAGTCGTTTTGCATTGTGCACTATGCTTTTGCCTAAACCAACAGTCGTTTTGCACTGTGCGCTGTGCTCTGGCGTAAACCAACAGCCGTTTTGCACTGTGCGCTGTGCTCTGGCGTAAACCAACAGCCGTTTTGCACTGTGCGCTGTGCTCTGGCATAAACGAACAGTCGTTTTGCACTGTGCGCTGTGCTCTGGCGTAAACCAACAGTCGTTTTGCACTGTGCGCTGTGCTCTGGCGTAAACCAACAGTCGTTTTGCACTGTGCACTATGCTTTTGCGTAAACCAAAAGTCGTTTTGCACTGTGCGCTGTGCTCTGGCGTAAACCAACAGCCGTTTTGCACTGTGCGCTGTGCTCTGGCATAAGCGAACAGCCGTTTTGCACTATGCTTTTGAGTAAACCAACAGTCGTTTTGCACTGTGCGCTGTGCTCTGGCGTAAACCAACAGTCGTTTTGCATGGTGCACTATGCTTTTGCCTAAACCAACAGTCGTTTTGCACTGTGCGCTGTGCTCTGGCGTAAACCAACAGCCGTTTTGCACTGTGCGCTGTGCTCTGGCGTAAACCAACAGTCGTTTTGCACTGCGCGCTATGCTTTGGCGTAAACCAACAGTCGTTTTGCACTGTGCGCTGTGCTCTGGCGTAAACCAACAGCCCTTTTGCACTGTGCGCTGTGCTCTGGCGTAAACCAACAGCCGTTTTGCACTGTGCACTATGCTTTTGAGTAAACCAACAGTCGTTTTGCACTGTGCACTATGCTTTTGAGTAAGCCAACAGTCGTTTTGCACTGTGCACTATGCTTTTGCGTAAACCAAAAGTCGTTTTGCACTGTGCGCTGTGCTCTGGCGTAAACCAACAGCCGTTTTGCACTGTGCGCTGTGCTCTGGCGTAAACCAACAGCCGTTTTGCACTGTGCGCTGTGCTCTGGCATAAACCAACAGTCGTTTTGCATGGTGCACTATGCTTTTGCCTAAACCAACAGTCGTTTTGCACTGTGCGCTGTGCTCTGGCGTAAACCAACAGCCGTTTTGCACTGTGCGCTGTGCTCTGGCGTAAACCAACAGTCGTTTTGCACTGCGCGCTATGCTTTGGCGTAAACCAACAGCCGTTTTGCACTGTGCGCTGTGCTCTGGCATAAACCAACAGCCGTTTTGCACTGTGCACTATGCTTTTGAGTAAACCAACAGTCGTTTTGCATTGTGCACTATGCTTTTGCCTAAACCAACAGTCGTTTTGCACTGTGCGCTGTGCTCTGGCGTAAACCAGCAGCCCTTTTGCACTGTGCGCTGTGCTCTGGCGTAAACCAACAGCCGTTTTGCACTGTGCGCTGTGCTCTGGCGTAAACCAACAGCCGTTTTGCACTGTGCACTATGCTTTTGAGTAAACCAACAGTTGTTTTGCACTGTACACTATGCTTTTGCGTAAACCAGCAGTCGTTTTAAACTGTGCACTATGCTTTTAAGTAAACCAACAGTCGTTTTGCATTGTGCACTATGCTTTTGAGTAAACCAACAGTTGTTTTGCACTGTACACTATGCTTTTGCGTAAACCAGCAGTCGTTTTACACTGTGCACTATGCTTTTAAGTAAACCAACAGTCGTTTTGCATTGTGCACTATGCTTTTGCCTAAACCAACAGTCGTTTTGCACTGTGCGCTGTGCTCTGGCGTAAACCAACAGCCGTTTTGCACTGTGCGCTGTGCTCTGGCGTAAACCAACAGCCGTTTTGCACTGTACGCTGTGCTCTGGCATAAACGAACAGCCGTTTTGCACTGTGCACTATGCTTTTGAGTAAACCAACAGTCGTTTTGCACTGTGCGCTGTGCTCTGGCGTAAACCAACAGTCGTTTTGCATGGTGCACTATGCTTTTGCCTAAACCAACAGCCGTTTTGCACTGTGCGCTGTGCTCTGGCATAAACGAACAGCCGTTTTGCACTGTGCACTATGCTTTTGAGTAAACCAACAGCCGTTTTGCACTGTGCGCTGTGCTCTGGCGTAAACCAACAGTCGTTTTGCACTGTGCACTATGCTTTTGAGTAAACCAACAGTCGTTTTGCACTGTGCGCTGTGCTCTGGCGTAAACCAACAGTCGTTTTGCACTGTGTGCTATGCTTTGGCGTAAACCAACAGTTGTTTTGCACTGTACACTATGCTTTTGCGTAAACCAGCAGTCGTTTTACACTGTGCACTATGCTTTTAAGTAAACCAACAGTCGTTTTGCATTGTGCACTATGCTTTTGCCTAAACCAACAGTCGTTTTGCACTGTGCGCTGTGCTCTGGCGTAAACCAACAGCCGTTTTGCACTGTGCGCTGTGCTCTGGCGTAAACCAACAGCCGTTTTGCACTGTGCGCTGTGCTCTGGCGTAAACCAACAGCCGTTTTGCACTGTGCGCTGTGCTCTGGCATAAACCAACAGCCGTTTTGCACTGTGCACTGTGCTCTGGCGTAAACCAACAGCCCTTTTGCACTGTGCGCTGTGCTCTGGCGTAAACCAACAGCCGTTTTGCACTGTGCACTATGCTTTTGAGTAAACCAACAGTCGTTTTGCACTGTGCGCTGTGCTCTGGCGTAAACCAACAGCCGTTTTGCACTGTGCGCTGTGCTCTGGCATAAACCAACAGTCGTTTTGCATGGTGCACTATGCTTTTGCCTAAACCAACAGTCGTTTTGCAGTGTGCGCTGTGCTCTGGCGTAAACCAACAGCCGTTTTGCACTGTGCGCTGTGCTCTGGCGTAAACCAACAGTCGTTTTGCACTGCGCGCTATGCTTTGGCGTAAACCAACAGCCTTTTTGCACTGTGCGCTGTGCTCTGGCATAAACCAACAGCCGTTTTGCACTGTGCACTATGCTTTTGACTAAACCAGCAGTCGTTTTACACTGTGCACTATGCTTTTAAGTAAACCAACAGTCGTTTTGCATTGTGCACTATGCTTTTGCCTAAACCAACAGTCGTTTTGCACTGTGCGCTGTGCTCTGGCGTAAACCAACAGCCCTTTTGCACTGTGCGCTGTGCTCTGGCGTAAACCAACAGCCGTTTTGCACTGTGCACTATGCTTTTGAGTAAACCAACAGTCGTTTTGCATTGTGCGCTGTGCTCTGGCGTAAACCAACAGCCGTTTTGCACTGTGCGCTGTGCTCTGGCATAAACCAACAGTCGTTTTGCATGGTGCACTATGCTTTTGCCTAAACCAACAGTCGTTTTGCACTGTGCGCTGTGCTCTGGCGTAAACCAACAGCCGTTTTGCACTGTGCGCTGTGCTCTGGCGTAAACCAACAGTCGTTTTGCACTGCGCGCTATGCTTTGGCGTAAACCAACAGCCTTTTTGCACTGTGCGCTGTGCTCTGGCATAAACCAACAGCCGTTTTGCACTGTGCACTATGCTTTTGACTAAACCAGCAGTCGTTTTACACTGTGCACTATGCTTTTAAGTAAACCAACAGTCGTTTTGCATTGTGCACTATGCTTTTGCCTAAACCAACAGTCGTTTTGCACTGTGCGCTGTGCTCTGGCGTAAACCAACAGCCCTTTCGCACTGTGCGCTGTGCTCTGGCGTAAACCAACAGCCGTTTTGCACTGTGCACTATGCTTTTAAGTAAACCAACAGTCGTTTTGCATTGTGCACTATGCTTTTGCCTAAACCAACAGTCGTTTTGCACTGTGCGCTGTGCTCTGGCGTAAACCAACAGCCGTTTTGCACTGTGCGCTGTGCTCTGGCGTAAACCAACAGCCGTTTTGCACTGTGCGCTGTGCTCTGGCGTAAACCAACAGCCGTTTTGCACTGTGCGCTGTGCTCTGGCATAAACCAACAGCCGTTTTGCACTGTGCACTGTGCTCTGGCGTAAACCAACAGCCCTTTTGCACTGTGCGCTGTGCTCTGGCGTAAACCAACAGCCGTTTTGCACTGTGCACTATGCTTTTGAGTAAACCAACAGTCGTTTTGCACTGTGCGCTGTGCTCTGGCGTAAACCAACAGCCGTTTTGCACTGTGCGCTGTGCTCTGGCATAAACCAACAGTCGTTTTGCATGGTGCACTATGCTTTTGCCTAAACCAACAGTCGTTTTGCAGTGTGCGCTGTGCTCTGGCGTAAACCAACAGCCGTTTTGCACTGTGCGCTGTGCTCTGGCGTAAACCAACAGTCGTTTTGCACTGCGCGCTATGCTTTGGCGTAAACCAACAGCCTTTTTGCACTGTGCGCTGTGCTCTGGCATAAACCAACAGCCGTTTTGCACTGTGCACTATGCTTTTGACTAAACCAGCAGTCGTTTTACACTGTGCACTATGCTTTTAAGTAAACCAACAGTCGTTTTGCATTGTGCACTATGCTTTTGCCTAAACCAACAGTCGTTTTGCACTGTGCGCTGTGCTCTGGCGTAAACCAACAGCCCTTTTGCACTGTGCGCTGTGCTCTGGCGTAAACCAACAGCCGTTTTGCACTGTGCACTATGCTTTTGAGTAAACCAACAGTCGTTTTGCACTGTGCGCTGTGCTCTGGCGTAAACCAACAGCCGTTTTGCACTGTGCGCTGTGCTCTGGCATAAACCAACAGTCGTTTTGCATGGTGCACTATGCTTTTGCCTAAACCAACAGTCGTTTTGCACTGTGCGCTGTGCTCTGGCGTAAACCAACAGCCGTTTTGCACTGTGCGCTGTGCTCTGGCGTAAACCAACAGTCGTTTTGCACTGCGCGCTATGCTTTGGCGTAAACCAACAGCCTTTTTGCACTGTGCGCTGTGCTCTGGCATAAACCAACAGCCGTTTTGCACTGTGCACTATGCTTTTGACTAAACCAGCAGTCGTTTTACACTGTGCACTATGCTTTTAAGTAAACCAACAGTCGTTTTGCATTGTGCACTATGCTTTTGCCTAAACCAACAGTCGTTTTGCACTGTGCGCTGTGCTCTGGCGTAAACCAACAGCCCTTTCGCACTGTGCGCTGTGCTCTGGCGTAAACCAACAGCCGTTTTGCACTGTGCACTATGCTTTTAAGTAAACCAACAGTCGTTTTGCATTGTGCACTATGCTTTTGCCTAAACCAACAGTCGTTTTGCACTGTGCGCTGTGCTCTGGCGTAAACCAACAGCCGTTTTGCACTGTGCGCTGTGCTCTGGCGTAAACCAACAGCCGTTTTGCACTGTGCGCTGTGCTCTGGCGTAAACCAACAGCCGTTTTGCACTGTGCGCTGTGCTCTGGCATAAACCAACAGCCGTTTTGCACTGTGCACTGTGCTCTGGCGTAAACCAACAGCCCTTTTGCACTGTGCGCTGTGCTCTGGCGTAAACCAACAGCCGTTTTGCACTGTGCACTATGCTTTTGAGTAAACCAACAGTCGTTTTGCACTGTGCGCTGTGCTCTGGCGTAAACCAACAGCCGTTTTGCACTGTGCGCTGTGCTCTGGCATAAACCAACAGTCGTTTTGCATGGTGCACTATGCTTTTGCCTAAACCAACAGTCGTTTTGCAGTGTGCGCTGTGCTCTGGCGTAAACCAACAGCCGTTTTGCACTGTGCGCTGTGCTCTGGCGTAAACCAACAGTCGTTTTGCACTGCGCGCTATGCTTTGGCGTAAACCAACAGCCTTTTTGCACTGTGCGCTGTGCTCTGGCATAAACCAACAGCCGTTTTGCACTGTGCACTATGCTTTTGACTAAACCAGCAGTCGTTTTACACTGTGCACTATGCTTTTAAGTAAACCAACAGTCGTTTTGCATTGTGCACTATGCTTTTGCCTAAACCAACAGTCGTTTTGCACTGTGCGCTGTGCTCTGGCGTAAACCAACAGCCCTTTTGCACTGTGCGCTGTGCTCTGGCGTAAACCAACAGCCGTTTTGCACTGTGCACTATGCTTTTGAGTAAACCAACAGTCGTTTTGCACTGTGCGCTGTGCTCTGGCGTAAACCAACAGCCGTTTTGCACTGTGCGCTGTGCTCTGGCATAAACCAACAGTCGTTTTGCATGGTGCACTATGCTTTTGCCTAAACCAACAGTCGTTTTGCACTGTGCGCTGTGCTCTGGCGTAAACCAACAGCCGTTTTGCACTGTGCGCTGTGCTCTGGCGTAAACCAACAGTCGTTTTGCACTGCGCGCTATGCTTTGGCGTAAACCAACAGCCTTTTTGCACTGTGCGCTGTGCTCTGGCATAAACCAACAGCCGTTTTGCACTGTGCACTATGCTTTTGACTAAACCAGCAGTCGTTTTACACTGTGCACTATGCTTTTAAGTAAACCAACAGTCGTTTTGCATTGTGCACTATGCTTTTGCCTAAACCAACAGTCGTTTTGCACTGTGCGCTGTGCTCTGGCGTAAACCAACAGCCCTTTCGCACTGTGCGCTGTGCTCTGGCGTAAACCAACAGCCGTTTTGCACTGTGCACTATGCTTTTGAGTAAACCAACAGTCGTTTTGCACTGTGCGCTGTGCTCTGGCGTAAACCAACAGTCGTTTTGCACTGCGCGCTATGCTTTGGCGTAAACCAACAGTCGTTTTGCACTGTGCGCTGTGCTCTGGCGTAAACCAACAGCCCTTTTGCACTGTGCGCTGTGCTCTGGCGTAAACCAACAGCCGTTTTGCACTGTGCACTATGCTTTTGAGTAAACCAACAGTCGTTTTGCACTGTGCGCTGTGCTCTGGCGTAAACCAACAGCCGTTTTGCACTGTGCGCTGTGCTCTGGCGTAAACCAACAGCCGTTTTGCACTGTGCGCTGTGCTCTGGCATAAACCAACAGTCGTTTTGCATGGTGCACTATGCTTTTGCCTAAACCAACAGTCGTTTTGCACTGTGCGCTGTGCTCTGGCGTAAACCAACAGCCGTTTTGCACTGTGCGCTGTGCTCTGGCGTAAACCAACAGTCGTTTTGCACTGCGCGCTATGCTTTGGCGTAAACCAACAGCCGTTTTGCACTGTGCGCTGTGCTCTGGCATAAACCAACAGCCGTTTTGCACTGTGCACTATGCTTTTGAGTAAACCAACAGTCGTTTTGCATTGTGCACTATGCTTTTGCCTAAACCAACAGTCGTTTTGCACTGTGCGCTGTGCTCTGGCGTAAACCAGCAGCCCTTTTGCACTGTGCGCTGTGCTCTGGCGTAAACCAACAGCCGTTTTGCACTGTGCGCTGTGCTCTGGCGTAAACCAACAGCCGTTTTGCACTGTGCACTATGCTTTTGAGTAAACCAACAGTTGTTTTGCACTGTACACTATGATTTTGCGTAAACCAGCAGTCGTTTTGCACTGTACACTATGCTTTTAAGTAAACCAACAGTCGTTTTGCATTGTGCACTATGCTTTTGAGTAAACCAACAGTTGTTTTGCACTGTACACTATGCTTTTGCGTAAACCAGCAGTCGTTTTACACTGTGCACTATGCTTTTAAGTAAACCAACAGTCGTTTTGCATTGTGCACTATGCTTTTGCCTAAACCAACAGTCGTTTTGCACTGTGCGCTGTGCTCTGGCGTAAACCAACAGCCGTTTTGCACTGCGCGCTGTGCTCTGGCGTAAACCAACAGCCGTTTTGCACTGTGCGCTGTGCTCTGGCATAAACGAACAGCCGTTTTGCACTGTGCACTATGCTTTTGAGTAAACCAACAGTCGTTTTGCACTGTGCGCTGTGCTCTGGCGTAAACCAACAGTCGTTTTGCATGGTGCACTATGCTTTTGCCTAAACCAACAGCCGTTTTGCACTGTGCGCTGTGCTCTGGCATAAACGAACAGCCGTTTTGCACTGTGCACTATGCTTTTGAGTAAACCAACAGCCGTTTTGCACTGTGCGCTGTGCTCTGGCGTAAACCAACAGTCGTTTTGCACTGCGCGCTATGCTTTGGCGTAAACCAACAGTCGTTTTGCACTGTGCGCTGTGCTCTGGCGTAAACCAACAGTCGTTTTGCGCTGCGCGCTATGCTTTGGCGTAAACCAACAGTCGTTATGCACTGTGCGCTGTGCTCTGGCGTAAACCAACAGCCCTTTTGCACTGTGCGCTGTGCTCTGGCGTAAACCAACAGCCGTTTTGCACTGTGCACTATGCTTTTGAGTAAACCAACAGTCGCTTTGCACTGTGCACTATGCTTTTGAGTAAGTCAACAGTCGTTTTGCACTGTGCACTATGCTTTTGCGTAAACCAAAAGTCGTTTTGCACTGTGCGCTGTGCTCTGGCGTACACCAACAGCCGTTTTGCACTATGCGCTGTGCTCTGGCGTAAACCAACAGCCGTGTTGCACTGTGCGCTGTGCTCTGGCGTAAACCAACAGCCGTTTTGCACTGTGCGCTGTGCTCTGGCATAAACCAACAGCCGTTTTGCACTGTGCGCTGTGCTCTGGCGTAAACCAACAGCCCTTTTGCACCGTGCGCTGTGCTCTGGCGTAAACCAACAGCCGTTTTGCACTGTGCACTATGCTTTTGAGTAAGCCAACAGTCGTTTTGCACTGTGCGCTGTGCTCTGGCGTAAACCAACAGCCGTTTTGCACTGTGCGCTGTGCTCTGGCGTAAACCAACAGCCGTTTTGCACTGTGCGCTGTGCTCTGGCATAAACGAACAGCCGTTTTGCACTGTGCACTATGCTTTTGAGTAAACCAACAGTCGTTTTGCACTGTGCGCTGTGCTCTGGCGTAAACCAACAGCCGTTTTGCACTGTGCGCTGTGCTCTGGCGTAAACCAACAGCCCTTTTGCACTGTGCACTATGCTTTTGAGTAAACCAACAGTTGTTTTGCACTGTACACTATGCTTTTGCGTAAACCAGCAGTCGTTTTAAACTGTGCACTATGCTTTTAAGTAAACCAACAGTCGTTTTGCATTGTGCACTATGCTTTTGCCTAAACCAACAGTCGTTTTGCACTGTGCGCTGTGCTCTGGCGTAAACGAACAGCCGTTTTGCACTGTGCACTATGCTTTTGAGTAAACCAACAGTCGTTTTGCACTGTGCGCTGTGCTCTGGCGGTTTACGTCGTTTTGCACTGTGCGCTATGCTTTGGCATAAACCAACAGTCGTTTTGCACTGTGCAGTATCCTTTTGCGTAAACCAGCAGTCGTTTTGCACTGTGCACTATGCTTTTGAGTAAGCCAACAGTCGTTTTGCACTGTGCACTATGCTTTTGAGTAAACCAACAGTCGTTTTGCACTGTGCGCTGTGCTCTGGCGTAAACCAACAGTCGTTTTGCACTGTGCGCTATGCTTTGGCGTAAACCAACAGTTGTTTTGCACTGTACACTATGCTTTTGCGTAAACCAGCAGTCGTTTTACACTGTGCACTATGCTTTTAAGTAAACCAACAGTCGTTTTGCATTGTGCACTATGCTCTTGCCTAAACCAACAGTCGTTTTGCACTGTGCGCTGTGCTCTGGCGTAAACCAACAGCCGTTTTGCACTGTGCGCTGTGCTCTGGCGTAAACCAACAGCCGTTTTGCACTGTGCACTGTGCTCTGGCGTAAACCAACAGCCCTTTTGCACTGTGCGCTGTGCTCTGGCGTAAACCAACAGCCGTTTTGCACTGTGCACTATGCTTTTGAGTAAACCAACAGTCGTTTTGCACTGTGCGCTGTGCTCTGGCATAAACCAACAGTCGTTTTGCATGGTGCACTATGCTTTTGCCTAAACCAACAGTCGTTTTGCACTGTGCGCTGTGCTCTGGCGTAAACCAACAGCCGTTTTGCACTGTGCGCTGTGCTCTGGCGTAAACCAACAGTCGTTTTGCACTGCGCGCTATGCTTTGGCGTAAACCAACAGCCTTTTTGCACTGTGCGCTGTGCTCTGGCATAAACCAACAGCCGTTTTGCACTGTGCACTATGCTTTTGACTAAACCAGCAGTCGTTTTACACTGTGCACTATGCTTTTAAGTAAACCAACAGTCGTTTTGCATTGTGCACTATGCTTTTGCCTAAACCAACAGTCGTTTTGCACTGTGCGCTGTGCTCTGGCGTAAACCAACAGCCCTTTTGCACTGTGCGCTGTGCTTTTGAGTAAACCAACAGTCGTTTTGCACTGTGCGCTGTGCTCTGGCGTAAACCAACAGTCGTTTTGCACTGCGCGCTATGCTTTGGCGTAAACCAACAGTCGTTTTGCACCGTGCACTATGCTTTTGAGTAAACCAGCAGTCGCTTTGCATTGTGCGCTGTGCTCTGGCGTAAACCAACAGCCGTTTTGCACTGTGCGCTGTGCTCTGGCGTAAACCAACAGCCGTTTTGCACTGTGCACTGTGCTCTGGCGTAAACCAACAGCCCTTTTGCACTGTGCGCTGTGCTCTGGCGTAAACCAACAGCCGTTTTGCACTGTGCACTATGCTTTTGAGTAAACCAACAGTCGTTTTGCACTGTGCGCTGTGCTCTGGCGTAAACCAACAGTCGTTTTGCACTGCGCGCTATGCTTTGGCGTAAACCAACAGTCGTTTTGCACCGTGCACTATGCTTTTGAGTAAACCAGCAGTCGCTTTGCATTGTGCGCTGTGCTCTGGCGTAAACCAACAGCCGTTTTGCACTGTGCGCTGTGCTCTGGCGTAAACCAACAGCCGTTTTGCACTGTGCACTATGCTTTTGAGTAAACCAACAGTTGTTTTGCACATTACACTATGCTTTTGCGTAAACCAGCAGTCGTTTTAAACTGTGCACTATGCTTTTAAGTAAACCAACAGTGGTTTTGCATTGTGCACTATGCTTTTGAGTAAACCAACAGTTGTTTTGCACTGTACACTATGCTTTTGCGTAAAGCAGCAGTCGTTTTACACTGTGCACTATGCTTTTAAGTAAACCAACAGTCGTTTTGCATTGTGCACTATGCTTTTGCCTAAACCAACAGTCGTTTTGCACTGTGCGCTGTGCTCTGGCGTAAACCAACAGCCGTTTTGCACTGTGCGCTGTGCTCTGGCGTAAACCAACAGCCGTTTTGCACTGTGCGCTGTGCTCTGGCATAAACGAACAGTCGTTTTGCACTGTGCGCTGTGCTCTGGCGTAAACCAACAGCCCTTTTGCACTGTGCACTATGCTTCTGAGTAAACCAACAGTCGTTTTGCACTGTGCGCTGTGCTCTGGCGTAAACCAACAGTCGTTTTGCATGGTGCACTATGCTTTTGCCTAAACCAACAGTCGTTTTGCACTGTGCGCTGTGCTCTGGCGTAAACCAACAGCCGTTTTGCACTGTGCGCTGTGCTCTGGCGTAAACCAACAGTCGTTTTGCACTGCGCGCTATGCTTTGGTGTAAACCAACAGTCGTTTTGCACTGTGCGCTGTGCTCTGGCGTAAACCAACAGCCCTTTTGCACTGTGCGCTGTGCTCTGGCGTAAACCAACAGCCGTTTTGCACTGTGCACTATGCTTTTGAGTAAACCAACAGTCGTTTTGCACTGTGCACTATGCTTTTGAGTAAGCCAACAGTCGTTTTGCACTGTGCACTATGCTTTTGCGTAAACCAAAAGTCGTTTTGCACTGTGCGCTGTGCTCTGGCGTAAACCAACAGCCGTTTTGCACTGTGCGCTGTGCTCTGGCGTAAACCAACAGCCGTTTTGCACTGTGCGCTGTGCTCTGGCATAAACCAACAGTCGTTTTGCATGGTGCACTATGCTTTTGCCTAAACCAACAGTCGTTTTGCACTGTGCGCTGTGCTCTGGCGTAAACCAACAGCCGTTTTGCACTGTGCGCTGTGCTCTGGCGTAAACCAACAGTCGTTTTGCACTGCGCGCTATGCTTTGGCGTAAACCAACAGCCGTTTTGCACTGTGCGCTGTGCTCTGGCATAAACCAACAGCCGTTTTGCACTGTGCACTATGCTTTTGAGTAAACCAACAGTCGTTTTGCATTGTGCACTATGCTTTTGCCTAAACCAACAGTCGTTTTGCACTGTGCGCTGTCCTCTGTCGTAAACCAGCAGCCCTTTTGCACTGTGCGCTGTGCTCTGGCGTAAACCAACAGCCGTTTTGCACTGTGCGCTGTGCTCTGGCGTAAACCAACAGCCGTTTTGCACTGTGCACTATGCTTTTGAGTAAAATAACAGTTGTTTTGCACTGTACACTATGCTTTTGCGTAAACCAGCAGTTGTTTTAAACTGTGCACTATGCTTTTAAGTACACCAACAGTCGTTTTGCATTGTGCACTATGCTTTTGAGTAAACCAACAGTTGTTTTGCACTGTACACTATGCTTTTGCGTAAACCAGCAGTCGTTTTACACTGTGCACTATGCTTTTAAGTAAACCAACAGTCGTTTTGCATTGTGCACTATGCTTTTGCCTAAACCAACAGTCGTTTTGCACTGTGCGCTGTGCTCTGGCGTAAACCAACAGCCGTTTTGCACTGTGCGCTGTGCTCTGGCATAAACGAACAGCCGTTTTGCACTGTGCACTATGCTTTTGAGTAAACCAACAGTCGTTTTGCACTGTGCGCTGTGCTCTGGCGTAAACCAACAGTCGTTTTGCATTGTGCACTATGCTTTTGAGTAAACCAACAGTTGTTTTGCACTGTACACTATGCTTTTGCGTAAACCAGCAGTCGTTTTACACTGTGCACTATGCTTTTAAGTAAACCAACAGTCGTTTTGCATTGTGCACTATGCTTTTGCCTAAACCAACAGTCGTTTTGCACTGTGCGCTGTGCTCTGGCGTAAACCAACAGCCGTTTTGCACTGTGCGCTGTGCTCTGGCGTAAACCAACAGTCGTTTTGCACTGTGCGCTGTGCTCTGGCATAAACGAACAGCCGTTTTGCACTGTGCACTATGCTTTTGAGTAAACCAACAGTCGTTTTGCACTGTGCGCTGTGCTCTGGCGTAAACCAACAGCCGTTTTGCACTGTGCGCTGTGCTCTGGCATAAACCAACAGCCGTTTTGCACTGTGCACTATGCTTTTGAGTAAACCAACAGTCGTTTTGCATTGTGCACTATGCTTTTGCCTAAACCAACAGTCGTTTTGCACTGTGCGCTGTCCTCTGTCGTAAACCAGCAGCCCTTTTGCACTGTGCGCTGTGCTCTGGCGTAAACCAACAGCCGTTTTGCACTGTGCGCTGTGCTCTGGCGTAAACCAACAGCCGTTTTGCACTGTGCACTAAGCTTTTGAGTAAACCAACAGTCGTTTTGCACTGTGCACTATGCTTTTGAGTAAGCCAACAGTCGTTTTGCACTGTGCACTATGCTTTTGCGTAAACCAACAGTCGTTTTGCATTGTGCACTATGCTTTTGAGTAAACCAACAGTTGTTTTGCACTGTACACTATGCTTTTGCGTAAACCAGCAGTCGTTTTACACTGTGCACTATGCTTTTAAGTAAACCAACAGTCGTTTTGCATTGTGCACTATGCTTTTGCCTAAACCAACAGTCGTTTTGCACTGTGCGCTGTGCTCTGGCGTAAACCAACAGCCGTTTTGCACTGTGCACTAAGCTTTTGAGTAAACCAACAGTCGTTTTGCACTGTGCACTATGCTTTTGAGTAAGCCAACAGTCGTTTTGCACTGTGCACTATGCTTTTGCGTAAACCAAAAGTCGTTTTGCACTGTGCGCTGTGCTCTGGCGTAAACCAACAGCCGTTTTGCACTGTGCGCTGTGCTCTGGCGTAAACCAACAGCCGTTTTGCACTGTGCACTATGCTTTTGAGTAAACCAACAGTCGTTTTGCATTGTGCACTATGCTTTTGCCTAAACCAACAGCCGTTTTGCACTGTGCGCTGTGCTCTGGCGTAAACCAACAGCCCTTTTGCACTGTGCGCTGTGCTCTGGCGTAAACCAACAGCCGTTTCGCACTGTGCACTATGCTTTTGAGTAAACCAACAGTCGTTTTGCACTGTGCGCTGTGCTCTGGCGTAAACCAACAGTCGTTTTGCACTGCGCGCTATGCTTTGGCGTAAACCAACAGTTGTTTTGAACCGTGCACTATGCTTTTGAGTAAACCAACAGTCGCTTTGCATTGTGCGCTGTGCTCTGGCGTAAACCAACAGCCGTTTTGCACTGTGCGCTGTGCTCTGGCGTAAACCAATAGCCGTTTTGCACTGTGCACTATGCTTTTGAGTAAACCAACAGTTGTTTTGCACTGTACACTATGCTTTTGCGTAAACCAGCAGTCGTTTTAAACTGTGCACTATGCTTTTAAGTAAACCAACAGTCGTTTTGCATTGTGCACTATGCTTTTGAGTAAACCAACAGTTGTTTTGCACTGTGCACTATGCTTTTGAGTAAACCAACAGTTGTTTTGCACTGTACACTATGCTTTTGCGTAAACCAGCAGTCGTTTTACACTGTGCACTATGCTTTTAAGTAAACCAACAGTCGTTTTGCACTGTGCGCTGTGCTCTGGCGTAAACCAACAGTCGTTTTGCATGGTGCACTATGCTTTTGCCTAAACCAACAGTCGTTTTGCACTGTGCGCTGTGCTCTGGCGTAAACCAACAGCCGTTTTGCACTGTGCGCTGTGCTCTGGCATAAACGAACAGTCGTTTTGCACTGTGCGCTGTGCTCTGGCGTAAACCAACAGCCCTTTTGCACAGTGCACTATGCTTTTGAGTAAACCAACAGTCGTTTTGCACTGTGCGCTGTGCTCTGGCGTAAACCAACAGTCGTTTTGCATGGTGCACTATGCTTTTGCCTAAACCAACAGTCGTTTTGCACTGTGCGCTGTGCTCTGGCGTAAACCAACAGCCGTTTTGCACTGTGCGCTGTGCTCTGGCGTAAACCAACAGTCGTTTTGCACTGCGCGCTATGCTTTGGTGTAAACCAACAGTCGTTTTGCACTGTGCGCTGTGCTCTGGCGTAAACCAACAGCCCTTTTGCACTGTGCGCTGTGCTCTGGCGTAAACCAACAGCCGTTTTGCACTGTGCACTATGCTTTTGAGTAAACCAACAGTCGTTTTGCACTGTGCACTATGCTTTTGAGTAAGCCAACAGTCGTTTTGCACTGTGCACTATGCTTTTGCGTAAACCAAAAGTCGTTTTGCACTGTGCGCTGTGCTCTGGCGTAAACCAACAGCCGTTTTGCACTGTGCGCTGTGCTCTGGCGTAAACCAACAGCCGTTTTGCACTGTGCGCTGTGCTCTGGCATAAACCAACAGTCGTTTTGCATGGTGCACTATGCTTTTGCCTAAACCAACAGTCGTTTTGCACTGTGCGCTGTGCTCTGGCGTAAACCAACAGCCGTTTTGCACTGTGCGCTGTGCTCTGGCGTAAACCAACAGTCGTTTTGCACTGCGCGCTATGCTTTGGCGTAAACCAACAGCCGTTTTGCACTGTGCGCTGTGCTCTGGCATAAACCAACAGCCGTTTTGCACTGTGCACTATGCTTTTGAGTAAACCAACAGTCGTTTTGCATTGTGCACTATGCTTTTGCCTAAACCAACAGTCGTTTTGCACTGTGCGCTGTCCTCTGTCGTAAACCAGCAGCCCTTTTGCACTGTGCGCTGTGCTCTGGCGTAAACCAACAGCCGTTTTGCACTGTGCGCTGTGCTCTGGCGTAAACCAACAGCCGTTTTGCACTGTGCACTATGCTTTTGAGTAAAATAACAGTTGTTTTGCACTGTACACTATGCTTTTGCGTAAACCAGCAGTTGTTTTAAACTGTGCACTATGCTTTTAAGTACACCAACAGTCGTTTTGCATTGTGCACTATGCTTTTGAGTAAACCAACAGTTGTTTTGCACTGTACACTATGCTTTTGCGTAAACCAGCAGTCGTTTTACACTGTGCACTATGCTTTTAAGTAAACCAACAGTCGTTTTGCATTGTGCACTATGCTTTTGCCTAAACCAACAGTCGTTTTGCACTGTGCGCTGTGCTCTGGCGTAAACCAACAGCCGTTTTGCACTGTGCGCTGTGCTCTGGCATAAACGAACAGCCGTTTTGCACTGTGCACTATGCTTTTGAGTAAACCAACAGTCGTTTTGCACTGTGCGCTGTGCTCTGGCGTAAACCAACAGTCGTTTTGCATTGTGCACTATGCTTTTGAGTAAACCAACAGTTGTTTTGCACTGTACACTATGCTTTTGCGTAAACCAGCAGTCGTTTTACACTGTGCACTATGCTTTTAAGTAAACCAACAGTCGTTTTGCATTGTGCACTATGCTTTTGCCTAAACCAACAGTCGTTTTGCACTGTGCGCTCTGCTCTGGCGTAAACCAACAGCCGTTTTGCACTGTGCGCTGTGCTCTGGCGTAAACCAACAGCCGTTTTGCACTGTGCGCTGTGCTCTGGCATAAACGAACAGCCGTTTTGCACTGTGCACTATGCTTTTGAGTAAACCAACAGTCGTTTTGCACTGTGCGCTGTGCTCTGGCGTAAACCAACAGCCGTTTTGCACTGTGCGCTGTGCTCTGGCATAAACCAACAGCCGTTTTGCACTGTGCACTATGCTTTTGAGTAAACCAACAGTCGTTTTGCATTGTGCACTATGCTTTTGCCTAAACCAACAGTCGTTTTGCACTGTGCGCTGTCCTCTGTCGTAAACCAGCAGCCCTTTTGCACTGTGCGCTGTGCTCTGGCGTAAACCAACAGCCGTTTTGCACTGTGCGCTGTGCTCTGGCGTAAACCAACAGCCGTTTTGCACTGTGCACTAAGCTTTTGAGTAAACCAACAGTCGTTTTGCACTGTGCACTATGCTTTTGAGTAAGCCAACAGTCGTTTTGCACTGTGCACTATGCTTTTGCGTAAACCAACAGTCGTTTTGCATTGTGCACTATGCTTTTGAGTAAACCAACAGTTGTTTTGCACTGTACACTATGCTTTTGCGTAAACCAGCAGTCGTTTTACACTGTGCACTATGCTTTTAAGTAAACCAACAGTCGTTTTGCATTGTGCACTATGCTTTTGCCTAAACCAACAGTCGTTTTGCACTGTGCGCTGTGCTCTGGCGTAAACCAACAGCCGTTTTGCACTGTGCACTAAGCTTTTGAGTAAACCAACAGTCGTTTTGCACTGTGCACTATGCTTTTGAGTAAGCCAACAGTCGTTTTGCACTGTGCACTATGCTTTTGAGTAAGCCAACAGTCGTTTTGCACTGTGCACTATGCTTTTGCGTAAACCAAAAGTCGTTTTGCACTGTGCGCTGTGCTCTGGCGTAAACCAACAGCCGTTTTGCACTGTGCGCTGTGCTCTGGCGTAAACCAACAGCCGTTTTGCACTGTGCACTATGCTTTTGAGTAAACCAACAGTCGTTTTGCATTGTGCACTATGCTTTTGCCTAAACCAACAGCCGTTTTGCACTGTGCGCTGTGCTCTGGCGTAAACCAACAGCCCTTTTGCACTGTGCGCTGTGCTCTGGCGTAAACCAACAGCCGTTTCGCACTGTGCACTATGCTTTTGAGTAAACCAACAGTCGTTTTGCACTGTGCGCTGTGCTCTGGCGTAAACCAACAGTCGTTTTGCACTGCGCGCTATGCTTTGGCGTAAACCAACAGTTGTTTTGAACCGTGCACTATGCTTTTGAGTAAACCAACAGTCGCTTTGCATTGTGCGCTGTGCTCTGGCGTAAACCAACAGCCGTTTTGCACTGTGCGCTGTGCTCTGGCGTAAACCAATAGCCGTTTTGCACTGTGCACTATGCTTTTGAGTAAACCAACAGTTGTTTTGCACTGTACACTATGCTTTTGCGTAAACCAGCAGTCGTTTTAAACTGTGCACTATGCTTTTAAGTAAACCAACAGTCGTTTTGCATTGTGCACTATGCTTTTGAGTAAACCAACAGTTGTTTTGCACTGTGCACTATGCTTTTGAGTAAACCAACAGTTGTTTTGCACTGTACACTATGCTTTTGCGTAAACCAGCAGTCGTTTTACACTGTGCACTATGCTTTTAAGTAAACCAACAGTCGTTTTGCATTGTGCACTATGCTTTTGCCTAAACCAACAGTCGTTTTGCACTGTGCGCTGTGCTCTGACGTAAACCAACAGCCGTTTTGCACTGTGCGCTGTGCTCTGGCATAAACAAGCAGCCGTTTTGCACTGTGCACTATGCTTTTGAGTAAACCAACAGTCGTTTTGCATTGTGCACTATGCTTTTGCCTAAACCAACAGTCGTTTTGCACTGTGCGCTGTGCTCTGGCGTAAACCAACAGCCGTTTTGCACTGTGCGCTATGCTTTTGAGTAAACCAACAGCCGTTTTGCACCGTGCACTATGCTTTTGCCTAAACCAACAGTCGTTTTGCACTGTGCGCTGTGCTCTGGCGTAAACCAACAGTCGTTTTGCACTGCGCGCTATGCTTTGGCGTAAACCAACAGTCGTTTTGCACCGTGCACTATGCTTTTGCCTAAACCAACAGTCGTTTTGCACTGTGCGCTGTGCTCTGGCGTAAACCAACAGCCGTTTTGCACTGTGCGCTGTGCTCTTGCGTAAACCAACAGCCGTTTTGCACTGTGCACTATGCTTTTGAGTAAACCAACAGTTGTTTTGCACTGTACACTATGCTTTTGCGTAAACCAACAGTCGTTTTACACTGTGCACTATGCTTTTAAGTAAACCAACAGTCGTTTTGCATTGTGCACTATGCTTTTGCCTAAACCAACAGTCGTTTTGCACTGTGCGCTGTGCTCTGGCGTAAACCAACAGCAATTTTGCGCTGTGCGCTGTGCTCTGGCGTAAACCAACAGCCGTTTTGCACTGTGCGCTGTGCTCTGGCATAAACGAACAGCCGTTTTGCACTGTGCTTTATGCTTTTGAGTAAACCAACAGTCGTTTTGCACTGTGCGCTGTGCTCTGGCGTAAACCAACAGTCGTTTTGCATTGTGCACTATGCTATTGCCTAAACCAACAATCGTTTTGCACTGTGCGCTGTGCTCTGGCGTAAACCAACAGCCGTTTTGCACTGTGCGCTGTGCTCTGGCGTAAACCAACAGCCGTTTTGCACTGTGCACTATGCTTTTGAGTAAACCAACAGTTGTTTTGCACTGTGCGCTGTGCTCTGGCGTAAACCAACAGCCGTTTTGCACTGTGCGCTGTGCTCTGGCGTAAACCAACAGCCGTTTTGCACTGTGCACTATGCTTTTGAGTAAACCAACAGTTGTTTTGCACTGTACACTATGCTTTTGCGTAAACCAGCAGTCGTTTTACACTGTGCTCTATGCTTTTAAGTAAACCAACAGTCGTTTTGCATTGTGCACTATGCTTTTGCCTAAACCAACAGTCGTTTTGCACTGTGCGCTGTGCTCTGGCGTAAACCAACAGCCGTTTTGCACTGTGCGCTGTGCTCTGGCGTAAACCAACAGCCGTTTTGCACTGTGCGCTGTGCTCTGGCATAAACGAACAGCCGTTTTGCACTGTGCACTATGCTTTTGAGTAAACCAACAGTCGTTTTGCACTGTGCGCTGTGCTCTGGCGTAAACCAACAGTCGTTTTGCACTGTGCGCTGTGCTCTGGCGTAAACCAACAGCCGTTTTGCACTGTGCACTATGCTTTTGAGTAAACCAACAGTCGTTTTGCACTGTGCGCTGTGCTCTGGCGTAAACCAACAGTCGTTTTGCACTGCGCGCTATGCTTTGGCGTAAACCAACAGGAGTTTTGCACTGTGCGCTATTCTGTGGCGTAAACCAACAGCCGTTTTGCACTCTGCACTATGCTTTGGCGTAAACGAATAGTTATTTTGCACTGTGCGCTATGCTGTGGAGTAAAACTACAGTAGTTTTACACTGTGCGCTATGCTGTGGCGTAAGCCTACTGTTGTCTTGCACTGTGCACTATGCTTTGGCGTAAACCTACAGTCGTTTTGCACTGTGCACTATGTTTTGGCGTAAACCTACAGTCGTTTTGCACTGTGCGCTATGCTGTGGCGTAAACCAACAGGAGTTTTGCACTGTGCGCTATTCTGTGGCGTAAACCAACAGCCGTGTTGCACTCTGCACTATGCTTTGGCGTAAACGAATAGTTATTTTGCACTGTGCGCTATGCTGTGGAGTAAACCTACAGTAGCTTTACACTGTGCGCTACGCTGTGTCGTAAGCCTACTGTCGTCTTGCAGTGTGCACTATGCTTTGGCGTACACCTACAGTCATTTTGCACTATGCAATATGCTGTGGCGTAAACCAACTGCCGTTTTGCACTGTGTCGTATTCTGTGGCGTAAACCAACAGCCATTTTGCACTGTGCGCTATGCTGTGGAGTAAACCTACCGTCGTTTTGCACTGTGTCGTATTCTGTGGCGTGAACCAACAGCCATTTTGCACTGTGCGCTATGCTGTGGCGTAAACCTACAGTCGTTTTGCACTGTGCACTATGTTTTGGCGTAAACCTACAGTCGTTTTGCACTGTGCGCTATGCTGTGGCGTAAACCAACATGAGCTTTGCACTGTGCGCTATTCTGTGGCGTAAACCAACAGCCGTTTTGCACTGTGCACTATGCTTTGGCGTAAACGAATAGTTATTTTGCACTGTGCGCTATGCTGTGGAGTAAACCTACACTAGTTTTACACTGTGCGCTATGCTGTGGAGTAAACCTACAGTGTTTTTGCACTGTGCACTATGCTTTGGCGTAAACCTACAGTCGTTTTGCACTGTGCGCTATGCTGTGGCGTAAACCAACAGCCGTTTTGCACTGTGCCGTATTATGTGGCGTAAACCAACAGCCACTTTGCACAGTGCACTATGCTTTGGCGTAAACCGACAGCCGTTTTGCACTATGCACTATGCTGTGGCATAAACCAGCAGCCGTTTGGCATTGTGTCGTAAACCAACAGCCATTTTGCACTGTGAGCTATGCTGTGGCGTAAACCTACAGTCGTTTTGCACTGTGCACTATGTTTTGGCGTAAACCTACAGTCGTTTTGCACTGTGCGCTATGCTGTGGCGTAAACCAACATGAGCTTTGCATTGTGCGCTATTCTGTGGCGTAAACCAACAGCCGTTTTGCACTGTGCACTATGCTTTGGCGTAAACGAATAGTTATTTTGCACTGTGCGCTATGCTGTGGAGTAAACCTACAGTAGTTTTACACTGTGCGCTATGCTGTGGCGTAAACCTACAGTCGTTTTGCACTGTGCACTATGTTTTGGCGTAAACCTACAGTCGTTTTGCACTGTGCGCTATGCTGTGGCGTAAACCAACATGAGCTTTGCACTGTGCGCTATTCTGTGGCGTAAACCAACAGCCGTTTTGCACTGTGCACTATGCTTTGGCGTAAACGAATAGTTATTTTGCACTGTGCGCTATGCTGTGGAGTAAACCTACAGTAGTTTTACACTGTGCGCTATGCTGTGGCGTAAACCTACAGTCGTTTTGCACTGTGCACTATGTTTTGGCGTAAACCTACAGTCGTTTTGCACTGTGCGCTATGCTGTGGCGTAAACCAACATGAGCTTTGCACTGTGCGCTATTCTGTGGCGTAAACCAACAGCCGTTTTGCACTGTGCACTATGCTTTGGCGTAAACGAATAGTTATTTTGCACTGTGCGCTATGCTTTTGAGTAAACCAACAGTTGTTTTGCACTGTACACTATGCTTTTGCGTAAACCAGCAGTCGTTTTACACTGTGCACTATGCTTTTGAGTAAACCAACAGTCGTTTTGCATTGTGCACTATGCTTTTGCCTAAACCAACAGTCGTTTTGCACTGTGCGCTGTGCTCTGGCGTAAACCAACAGCCGTTTTGCACTGTGCGCTGTGCTCTGGCGTAAACCAACAGTCGTTTTGCACTGTGCGCTGTGCTCTGGCGTAAACCAACAGCCGTTTTGCACTGTGCGCTGTGCTCTGGCGTAAACCAACAGCCGTTTTGCACTGTGCACTATGCTTTTGAGTAAACCAACAGTCGTTTTGCACTGTGCGCTGTGCTCTGGCGTAAACCAACAGTCGTTTTGCACTGCGCGCTATGCTTTGGCGTAAACCAACAGTCGTTTTGCACCGTGCACTATGCTTTTGCCTAAACCAACAGTCGTTTTGCACTGTGCGCTGTGCTCTGGCGTAAACCAACAGCCGTTTTGCACTGTGCGCTGTGCTCTGGCGTAAACCAACAGCCGTTTTGCACTGTGCACTATGCTTTTGAGTAAACCAACAGTTGTTTTGCACTGTACACTATGCTTTTGCGTAAACCAACAGTCGTTTTACACTGTGCACTATGCTTTTAAGTAAACCAACAGTCGTTTTGCATTGTGCACTATGCTTTTGCCTAAACCAACAGTCGTTTTGCACTGTGCGCTGTGCTCTGGCGTAAACCAACAGCAATTTTGCACTGTGCGCTGTGCTCTGGCGTAAACCAACAGCCGTTTTGCACTGTGCGCTGTGCTCTGGCATAAACGAACAGCCGTTTTGCACTGTGCACTATGCTTTTGAGTAAACCAACAGTCGTTTTGCACTGTGCGCTGTGCTCTGGCGTAAACCAACAGTTGTTTTGCATTGTGCACTATGCTTTTGCCTAAACCAACAGTCGTTTTGCACTGTGCGCTGTGCTCTGGAGTAAACCAACAGCCGTTTTGCACTGTGCGCTGTGCTCTGGCGTAAACCAACAGCCGTTTTGCACTGTGCACTATGCTTTTGAGTAAACCAACAGTTGTTTTGCACTGTGCGCTGTGCTCTGGCGTAAACCAACAGCCGTTTTGCACTGTGCGCTGTGCTCTGGCGTAAACCAACAGCCGTTTTGCACTGTGCACTATGCTTTTGAGTAAACCAACAGTTGTTTTGCACTGTACACTATGCTTTTGCGTAAACCAGCAGTCGTTTTACACTGTGCTCTATGCTTTTAAGTAAACCAACAGTCGTTTTGCATTGTGCACTATGCTTTTGCCTAAACCAACAGTCGTTTTGCACTGTGCGCTGTGCTCTGGCGTAAACCAACAGCCGTTTTGCACTGTGCGCTGTGCTCTGGCATAAACGAACAGCCGTTTTGCACTGTGCACTATGCTTTTGAGTAAACCAACAGTCGTTTTGCACTGTGCGCTGTGCTCTGGCGTAAACCAACAGTCGTTTTGCACTGTGCGCTATGCTTTGGCGTAAACCAACAGTCGTTTTGCACTGTGCAGTATCCTTTTGCGTAAACCAGCAGTCGTTTTGCACTGTGCACTATGCTTTTGAGTAAGCCAACAGTCGTTTTGCACTGTGCACTATGCTTTTGCATAAACCAAAAGTCGTTTTGCATTGTGCACTATGCTTTTGAGTAAACCAACAGTCGTTTTGCACTGTGCGCTGTGCTCTGGCGTAAACCAACAGCCGTTTTGCACTGTGCGCTGTGCTCTGGCATAAACCAACAGCCGTTTTGCACTGTGCACTATGCTTTTGAGTAAACCAACAGTCGTTTTGCATTGTGCACTATGCTTTTGCCTAAACCAACAGTGGTTTTGCACTGTGCGCTGTGCTCTGGCGTAAACCAACAGCCCTTTTGCACTGTGCGCTGTGCTCTGGCGTAAACCAACAGCCGTTTTGCACTGTGCGCTATGCTTTTGAGTAAACCAACAGTCGTTTTGCACTGCGCGCTATGCTTTTGCCTAAACCAACAGTCGTTTTGCACTGTGCGCTGTGCTCTGGCGTAAACCAACAGCCGTTTTGCACTGTGCACTATGCTTTTGAGTAAACCAACAGTTGTTTTGCACTGTACACTATGCTTTTGCGTAAACCAGCAGTCGTTTTAAACTGTGCACTATGCTTTTAAGTAAACCAACAGTCGTTTTGCATTGTGCACTATGCTTTTGCCTAAACCAACAGTCGTTTTGCACTGTGCGCTGTGCCCTGGCGTAAACCAACAGCCGTTTTGCACTGTGCGCTATGCTTTTGAGTAAACCAACAGTCGTTTTGCACCGTGCACTATGCTTTTGCCTAAACCAACAGTCGTTTTGCACTGTGCGCTGTGCTCTGGCGTAAACCAACAGCCGTTTTGCACTGTGCGCTGTGCTCTGGCGTAAACCAACAGCCGTTTTGCACTGTGCACTATGCTTTTGAGTAAACCAACAGTTGTTTTGCACTGTACACTATGCTTTTGCGTAAACCAGCAGTCGTTTTACACTGTGCACTATGCTTTTAAGTAAACCAACAGTCGTTTTGCATTGTGCACTATGCTTTTGCCTAAACCAACAGTCGTTTTGCACTGTGCGTTGTGCTCTGGCGTAAACCAACAGCCGTTTTGCACTGTGCGCTATGCTTTTGAGTAAACCAACAGTCGTTTTGCACCGTGCACTATGCTTTTGCCTACACCAACAGTCGTTTTGCACTGTGCGCTGTGCTCTGGCGTAAACCAACAGCCGTTTTGCACTGTGCGCTGTGCTCTGGCGTAAACCAACAGCCGTTTTGCACTGTGCACTATGCTTTTGAGTAAACCAACAGTTGTTTTGCACTGTACACTATGCTTTTGCGTAAACCAGCAGTCGTTTTACACTGTGCACAATGCTTTTAAGTAAACCAACAGTCGTTTTGCATTGTGCACTATGCTTTTGCCTAAACCAACAGTCGTTTTGCACTGTGCGCTGTGCTCTGGCGTAAACCAACAGCCCTTTTGCACTATGCGCTGTGCTCTGGCGTAAACCAACAGCCGTTTTGCACTGTGCGCTATGCTTTGGCGTAAACCAACAGTCGTTTTGCACTGTGCAGTATCCTTTTGCGTAAACCAGCAGTCGTTTTGCATTGTGCACTATGCTTTTAAGTAAACCAACAGTCGTTTTGCATTGTGCACTATGCTTTTGCCTAAACCAACAGTCGTTTTGCACTGTGCGCTGTGCTCTGGCGTAAACCAACAGCCGTTTTGCACTGTGCGCTGTGCTCTGGCGTAAACCAACAGCCGTTTTGCACTGTGCAGTATCCTTTTGCGTAAACCAGCAGTCGTTTTGCATTGTGCACTATGCTTTTAAGTAAACCAACAGTCGTTTTGCATTGTGCACTATGCTTTTGCCTAAACCAACAGTCGTTTTGCACTGTGTGCTGTGCTCTGGCGTAAACCAACAGCCGTTTTGCACTGTGCGCTGTGCTCTGGCGTAAACCAACAGCCGTTTTGCACTGTGC
This sequence comes from Xylota segnis, assembly GCA_963583995.1. Lineage (NCBI taxonomy): Eukaryota > Metazoa > Arthropoda > Insecta > Diptera > Syrphidae > Xylota > Xylota segnis. Next base: position 85,465,095 of record OY757237.1, read on the forward strand.
GCTGTGCTCTGGCATAAACCAACAGCCGTTTTGCACTGTGCACTATGCTTTTGAGTAAACCAACAGTCGTTTTGCATTGTGCACTATGCTTTTGCCTAAACCAACAGTCGTTTTGCACTGTGCGCTGTGCTCTGGCGTAAACCAACAGCCGTTTTGCACTGTGCGCTGTGCTCTGGCGTAAACCAACAGCCGTTTTGCACTGTGCGCTGTGCTCTGGCATAAACGAACAGCCCTTTTGCACTGTGCGCTGTGCTCTGGCGTAAACCAACAGCCGTTTTGCACTGTGCACTATGCTTTTGAGTAAACCAACAGTCGTTTTGCACTGTGCGCTGTGCTCTGGCGTAAACCAACAGTCGTTTTACACTGCGCGCTATGCTTTGGCGTAAACCAACAGTCGTTTTGCACCGTGCACTATGCTTTTGAGTAAACCAACAGCCGCTTTGCATTGTGCGCTGTGCTCTGGCGTAAACCAACAGCCGTTTTGCACTGTGCGCTGTGTTTTGGCGTAAACCAACAGCCGTTTTGCACTGTGCACTATGCTTTTGAGTAAACCAACAGTTGTTTTGCACTGTACACTATGCTTTTGCGTAAACCAGCAGTCGTTTTAAACTGTGCACTATGCTTTTAAGTAAACCAACAGTCGTTTTGCATTGTGCACTATGCTTTTGAGTAAACCAACAGTTGTTTTGCACTGTGCACTATGCTTTTGAGTAAACCAACAGTCGTTTTGCATTGTGCACTATGCTTTTGCCTAAACCAACAGTCGTTTTGCACTGTGCGCTGTGCTCTGGCGTAAACCAACAGCCGTTTTGCACTGTGCGCTGTGCTCTGGCATAAACGAACAGCCCTTTTGCACTGTGCGCTGTGCTCTGGCGTAAACCAACAGCCGTTTTGCACTGTGCACTATGAGTTTGAGTAAACCAACAGTCGTTTTGCACTGTGCGCTGTGCTCTGGCGTAAACCAACAGCCGTTTTGCACTGTGCGCTGTGCTCTGGCGTAAACCAACAGCCGTTTTGCACTGTGCGCTGTGCTCTGGCATAAACGAACAGCCCTTTTGCACTGTGCGCTGTGCTCTGGCGTAAACCAACAGCCGTTTTGCACTGTGCACTATGCTTTTGAGTAAACCAACAGTCGTTTTGCACTGTGCGCTGTGCTCTGGCGTAAACCAACAGTCGTTTTACACTGCGCGCTATGCTTTGGCGTAAACCAACAGTCGTTTTGCACCGTGCACTATGCTTTTGAGTAAACCAACAGCCGCTTTGCATTGTGCGCTGTGCTCTGGCGTAAACCAACAGCCCTTTTGCACTGTGCGCTGTGCTCTGGCGTAAACCAACAGCCGTTTTGCACTGTGCACTATGCTTTTGAGTAAACCAACAGTCGTTTTGCACTGTGCGCTGTGCTCTGGCGTAAACCAACAGTCGTTTTGCACTGCGCCCTATGCTCTGGCGTAAACCAACAGCCCTTTTGCACTGTGCGCTGTGCTCTGGCATAAACCAACATCAGTTTTGCACTGTGCGCTATTCTGTGGCGTAAACCTACAGCCATTTTGCACTGTGCACTATACTGCGGCGTAAACCTACAGTCATTTTGCACTGTGCGCTATGCTGTGGAGTAAACCTACAGTCGCTTTGCACTGTATCGTATTCTGTGGCGTAAACCAACAGCCATTTTGCACTGTGCACTATGCTGTGGCGTAAACCTACAGTCGTTTTGCACTGTGCGCTATGCTGTGGCGTAAACCTACAGTCGTTTTGCACTGTGTCGTATTCTGTGGCGTGAACCAACAGCCATTTTGCACTGTGCACTATGCTGTGGCGTAAACCTACAGTCGTTTTGCACTGTGCACTATGTTTTGGCGTAAACCTACAGTCGTTTTGCACTGTGCGCTATGCTGTGGCATAAACCAACATGAGTTTTGCACTGTGCGCTATTCTGTGGCGTAAACCTACAGCCATTTTGCACTGTGCACTATACTGTGGCGTAAACCTACAGTCATTTTGCACTGTGCGCTATGCTGTGGAGTAAACCTACAGTCGTTTTGCACTGTGTCGTATTCTGTGGCGTAAACCAACAGCCATTTTGCACTGTGCACTATGCTGTGGCGTAAACCTACAGTCGTTTTGCACTGTGCACTGTGTTTTGGCGTAAACCTACAGTCGTTTTGCACTGTGCGCTATGCTGTGGCGTAAACCAACAGCCGTTTTGCACTGTGCACTATGCTTTGGCGCAAACGAACAGTTATTTTGCACTGTGCCGTATTCTGTGGCGTAAACCTACAGCCATTTTGCACTGTGCACTATACTGCGGCGTAAACCTACAGTCATTTTGCACTGTGCGCTATGCTGTGGAGTAAACCTACAGTCGTTTTGCACTGTATCGTATTCTGTGGCGTAAACCAACAGCCATTTTTCACTGTGCACTATGCTGTGGCGTAAACCTACAGTCGTTTTGCACTGTGCACTGTGTTTTGGCGTAAACCTACAGTCGTTTTGCACTGTGCGCTATGCTGTGGCGTAAACCAACAGCCGTTTTGCACTGTGCACTATGCTTTGGCGCAAACGAACAGTTATTTTGCACTGTGCCGTATTCTGTGGCGTAAACCTAGAGCCATTTTGCACTGTGCACTATACTGCGGCGTAAACCTACAGTCATTTTGCACTGTGCACTATGCTTTGGCGCAAACGAACAGTTATTTTGCACTGTGCGCTATTCTGTGGCGTAAACCTACAGCCATTTTGCACTGTGCACTATACTGCGGCGTAAACCTACAGTCATTTTGCACTGTGCGCTATGCTGTCTAGTAAACCTACAGTCGTTTTGCACTGTATCGTATTCTGTGGCGTAAACCAACAGCCATTTTGCACTGTGCACTATGCTGTGGCGTAAACCTACAGTCGTTTGGCACTGTGCGCTATGCTGTGGCGTAAACCTACAGTCGTTTTGCACTGTGTCGTATTCTGTGGCGTGAACCAACAGCCATTTTGCACTGTGCACTATGCTGTGGCGTAAACCTACAGTCGTTTTGCACTGTGCACTATGTTTTGGCGTAAACCTACAGTCGTTTTGCACTGTGCGCTATGCTGTGGCATAAACCAACATGAGTTTTGCACTGTGCGCTATTCTGTGGCGTAAACCTACAGGCATTTTGCACTGTGCACTATACTGCGGCGTAAACCTACAGTCATTTTGCACTGTGCGCTATGCTGTGGAGTAAACCTACAGTCGTTTTGCACTGTGTCGTATTCTGTGGCGCAAACCAACAGCCATTTTGCACTGTGCACTATGCTGTGGCGTAAACCTACAGTCGTTTTGCACTGTGCACTGTGTTTTGGCGTAAACCTACAGTCGTTTTGCACTGTGCGCTATGCTGTTGCGTAAACCAACAGCCATTTTGCACTGTGCACTATACTGCGGCGTAAACCTACAGTCATTTTGCACTGTGCTCTATGCTGTGGAGTAAACCTACAGTCGTTTTGCACTGTGTCGTATTCTGTGGCGTAAACCAACAGCCATTTTGCACTGTGCACTATGCTTTGGCGTAAACGAATAGTTATTTTGCACTGTGCGCTATGCTGTGGAGTAAAACTACAGTAGTTTTACACTGTGCGCTATGCTGTGGCGTAAGCCTACTGTTGTCTTGCACTGTGCACTATGCTTTGGCGTAAACCTACAGTTGTTTTGCACTGTACACAATGCTTTGGCGTAAACGAACAGTTATTTTGCACTGTGCCGTATTCTGTGGCGTAAACCTACAGCCATTTTGCACTGTGCACTATACTGCGGCGTAAACCTACAGTCGTTTTGCACTGTGCACTATGTTTTGGCGTAAACCTACAGTCGTTTTGCACTGTGCGCTATTCTGTGGCGTAAACCAACAGCCGTTTTGCACTCTGCACTATGCTTTGGCGTAAACGAATAGTTATTTTGCACTGTGCGCTATGCTGTGGAGTAAACCTACAGTAGCTTTACACTGTGCGCTACGCTGTGTCGTAAGCCTACTGCCGTCTTGCAGTGTGCACTATGCTTTGGCGTACACCTACAGTCGTTTTGCACTATGCAATATGCTGTGGCGTAAACCAACTGCCGTTTTGCACTGTGTCGTATTCTGTGGCGTAAACCAACAGCCATTTTGCACTGTGCGCTATGCTGTGGAGTAAACCTACCGTCGTTTTGCACTGTGTCGTATTCTGTGGCGTGAACCAACAGCCATTTTGCACTGTGCGCTATGCTGTGGCGTAAACCTACAGTCGTTTTGCACTGTGCACTATGTTTTGGCGTAAACCTACAGTCGTTTTGCACTGTGCGCTATGCTGTGGCGTAAACCAACATGAGCTTTGCACTGTGCGCTATTCTGTGGCGTAAACCAACAGCCGTTTTGCACTGTGCACTATGCTTTGGCGTAAACGAATAGTTATTTTGCACTGTGCGCTATGCTGTGGAGTAAACCTACAGTAGTTTTACACTGTGCGCTATGCTGTGGAGTAAACCTACAGCGTTTTTGCACTGTGCACTATGCTTTGGCGTAAACCTACAGTCGTTTTGCACTGTGCGTTATGCTGTGGCGTAAACCAACAGGAGTTTTGCACTGTGCGCTATGCTGTGGCGTAAACCAACAGCCGTTTTGCTCTGTGCCGTACTATGTGGCGTAAACCAACAGCCACTTTGCACAGTGCACTATGCTTTGGCGTAAACCGACAGCCGTTTTGCACTATGCACTATGCTGTGGCATAAACCAGCAGCCGTTTGGCATTGTGCCGTAAACCAACAGCCATTTTGCACTGTGAGCTATGTTGGGGCGTAAACCTACAGTAGTTTTACACTGCGCGCTATGCTGTGGCATAAACCAACATCAGTTTTGCACTGTGCGCTATTCTGTGGCGTAAACCTACAGTCATTTTGCACTGTGCGCTATGCTGTGGAGTAAACCTACAGTCGTTTTGCACTGTGTCGTATTCTGTGGCGTAAACCAACAGCCATTTTGCACTGTGCACTATGCTGTGGCGTAAACCTACAGTCGTTTTGCACTGTGCACTGTGTTTTGGCGTAAACCTACAGTCGTTTTGCACTGTGCGCTATGCTGTGGCGTAAACCAACAGCCGTTTTGCACTGTGCACTATGCTTTGGCGCAAACGAACAGTTATTTTGCACTGTGCCGTATTCTGTGCTCTGGCGTAAACCAACAGTCGTTTTGCAGTGTGCGCTGTGCTCTGGCGTAAACCAACAGCCGTTTTGCACTGTGCGCTGTGCTCTGGCGTAAACCAACAGCCGTTTTGCACTGTGCGCTGTGCTCTGGCATAAACCAACAGCCGTTTTGCACTGTGCACTATGCTTTTGAGTAAACCAACAGTCGTTTTGCACTGTGCACTATGCTTTTGCATAAACCAAAAGTCGTTTTGCATTGTGCACTATGCTTTTGAGTAAACCAACAGTCGTTTTGCACTGTGCGCTGTGCTCTGGCGTACACCAACAGCCCTTTTGCACTGTGCGCTGTGCTCTGGCGTAAACCAACAGCCGTTTTGCACTATACTGCGGCGTAAACCTACAGTCGTTTTGCACTGTGCACTATGTTTTGGCGTAAACCTACAGTCGTTTTGCACTGTGCGCTATGCTGTGGCGTAAACCTACAGTCGTTTTGCACTGTGTCGTATTCTGTGGCGTGAACCAACAGCCATTTTGCACTGTGCACTATGCTGTGGCGTAAACCTACAGTCGTTTTGCACTGTGCACTATGTTTTGGCGTAAACCTACAGTCGTTTTGCACTGTGCGCTATGCTGTGGCATAAACCAACATCAGTTTTGCACTGTGCGCTATTCTGTGGCGTAAACCTACAGCCATTTTGCACTGTGCACTATACTGCGGCGTAAACCTACAGTCATTTTGCACTGTGCGCTATGCTGTGGAGTAAACCTACAGTCGCTTTGCACTGTATCGTATTCTGTGGCGTAAACCAACAGCCATTTTGCACTGTGCACTATGCTGTGGCGTAAACCTACAGTCGTTTTGCACTGTGCGCTATGCTGTGGCGTAAACCTACAGTCGTTTTGCACTGTGTCGTATTCTGTGGCGTGAACCAACAGCCATTTTGCACTGTGCACTATGCTGTGGCGTAAACCTACAGTCGTTTTGCACTGTGCACTATGTTTTGGCGTAAACCTACAGTCGTTTTGCACTGTGCGCTATGCTGTGGCATAAACCAACATGAGTTTTGCACTGTGCGCTATTCTGTGGCGTAAACCTACAGCCATTTTGCACTGTGCACTATACTGTGGCGTAAACCTACAGTCATTTTGCACTGTGCGCTATGCTGTGGAGTAAACCTACAGTCGTTTTGCACTGTGTCGTATTCTGTGGCGTAAACCAACAGCCATTTTGCACTGTGCACTATGCTGTGGCGTAAACCTACAGTCGTTTTGCACTGTGCACTGTGTTTTGGCGTAAACCTACAGTCGTTTTGCACTGTGCGCTATGCTGTGGCGTAAACCAACAGCCGTTTTGCACTGTGCACTATGCTTTGGCGCAAACGAACAGTTATTTTGCACTGTGCCGTATTCTGTGGCGTAAACCTACAGCCATTTTGCACTGTGCACTATACTGCGGCGTAAACCTACAGTCATTTTGCACTGTGCGCTATGCTGTGGAGTAAACCTACAGTCGTTTTGCACTGTATCGTATTCTGTGGCGTAAACCAACAGCCATTTTTCACTGTGCACTATGCTGTGGCGTAAACCTACAGTCGTTTTGCACTGTGCACTGTGTTTTGGCGTAAACCTACAGTCGTTTTGCACTGTGCGCTATGCTGTGGCGTAAACCAACAGCCGTTTTGCACTGTGCACTATACTGCGGCGTAAACCTACAGTCATTTTGCACTGTGCGCTATGCTGTGGAGTAAACCTACAGTCGTTTTGCACTGTATCGTATTCTGTGGCGTAAACCAACAGCCATTTTGCACTGTGCACTATGCTGTGGCGTAAACCTACAGTCGTTTGGCACTGTGCGCTATGCTGTGGCGTAAACCTACAGTCGTTTTGCACTGTGTCGTATTCTGTGGCGTGAACCAACAGCCATTTTGCACTGTGCACTATGCTGTGGCGTAAACCTACAGTCATTTTGCACTGTGCACTATGCTTTGGCGCAAACGAACAGTTATTTTGCACTGTGCGCTATTCTGTGGCGTAAACCTACAGCCATTTTGCACTGTGCACTATACTGCGGCGTAAACCTACAGTCATTTTGCACTGTGCGCTATGCTGTGGAGTAAACCTACAGTCGTTTTGCACTGTATCGTATTCTGTGGCGTAAACCAACAGCCATTTTGCACTGTGCACTATGCTGTGGCGTAAACCTACAGTCGTTTGGCACTGTGCGCTATGCTGTGGCGTAAACCTACAGTCGTTTTGCACTGTGTCGTATTCTGTGGCGTGAACCAACAGCCATTTTGCACTGTGCACTATGCTGTGGCGTAAACCTACAGTCGTTTTGCACTGTGCACTATGTTTTGGCGTAAACCTACAGTCGTTTTGCACTGTGCGCTATGCTGTGGCATAAACCAACATGAGTTTTGCACTGTGCGCTATTCTGTGGCGTAAACCTACAGGCATTTTGCACTGTGCACTATACTGCGGCGTAAACCTACAGTCATTTTGCACTGTGCGCTATGCTGTGGAGTAAACCTACAGTCGTTTTGCACTGTGTCGTATTCTGTGGCGCAAACCAACAGCCATTTTGCACTGTGCACTATGCTGTGGCGTAAACCTACAGTCGTTTTGCACTGTGCACTGTGTTTTGGCGTAAACCTACAGTCGTTTTGCACTGTGCGCTATGCTGTTGCGTAAACCAACAGCCATTTTGCACTGTGCACTATACTGCGGCGTAAACCTACAGTCATTTTGCACTGTGCTCTATGTTTTGGCGTAAACCTACAGTTGTTTTGCACTGTACACAATGCTTTGGCGTAAACGAACAGTTATTTTGCACTGTGCCGTATTCTGTGGCGTAAACCTACAGCCATTTTGCACTGTGCACTATACTGCGGCGTAAACCTACAGTCGTTTTGCACTGTGCACTATGTTTTGGCGTAAACCTACAGTCGTTTTGCACTGTGCGCTATGCTGTGGCGTAAACCAACAGGAGTTTTGCACTGTGCGCTATTCTGTGGCGTAAACCAACAGCCGTTTTGCACTCTGCGCTATGCTTTGGCGTAAACGAATAGTTATTTTGCACTGTGCGCTATGCTGTGGAGTAAACCTACAGTAGCTTTACACTGTGCGCTACGCTGTGTCGTAAGCCTACTGCCGTCTTGCAGTGTGCACTATGCTTTGGCGTACACCTACAGTCGTTTTGCACTATGCAATATGCTGTGGCGTAAACCAACTGCCGTTTTGCACTGTGTCGTATTCTGTGGCGTAAACCAACAGCCATTTTGCACTGTGCGCTATGCTGTGGAGTAAACCTACCGTCGTTTTGCACTGTGTCGTATTCTGTGGCGTGAACCAACAGCCATTTTGCACTGTGCGCTATGCTGTGGCGTAAACCTACAGTCGTTTTGCACTGTGCACTATGTTTTGGCGTAAACCTACAGTCGTTTTGCACTGTGCGCTATGCTGTGGCGTAAACCAACATGAGCTTTGCACTGTGCGCTATTCTGTGGCGTAAACCAACAGCCGTTTTGCACTGTGCACTATGCTTTGGCGTAAACGAATAGTTATTTTGCACTGTGCGCTATGCTGTGGAGTAAACCTACAGTAGTTTTACACTGTGCGCTATGCTGTGGAGTAAACCTACAGCGTTTTTGCACTGTGCACTATGCTTTGGCGTAAACCTACAGTCGTTTTGCACTGTGCGTTATGCTGTGGCGTAAACCAACAGGAGTTTTGCACTGTGCGCTATGCTGTGGCGTAAACCAACAGCCGTTTTGCTCTGTGCCGTACTATGTGGCGTAAACCAACAGCCACTTTGCACAGTGCACTATGCTTTGGCGTAAACCGACAGCCGTTTTGCACTATGCACTATGCTGTGGCATAAACCAGCAGCCGTTTGGCATTGTGCCGTAAACCAACAGCCATTTTGCACTGTGAGCTATGTTGGGGCGTAAACCTACAGTAGTTTTACACTGCGCGCTATGCGGTGGCGTAAACCAACATGAGTTTTGCACTGTGCGCTATGCTGTGGCGTAAACCTACAGTCGTTTTGCACTGTGCACTATGTATTGGCGTAAACTTACAGTCGTTTTGCACTGTGTCGTATTCTGTGGCGTAAACCAACAGCCATTTTGCACTGTGCACTATGCTTTGGCGTAAAAGAATAGTTATTTTGCACTGTGCGCTATACTGTGGAGTAAACCTACAGTCGTTTTGCACTGTGCGCTATACTGTGGCGTAAGCCAACAGCAGTGTTGCACTGTGTGCTATGCTGTGGCGTAAACCTACAGTCGTTTCGCACTGTGCACTATGCTGTGGCGTAGACTTACAGTCGTCTTGCATTGTCCGCTATGCTGTGGCGTAAACCAACAGCAGTTTTGCACTGTGCACTATGCTGTGGCGTAAACGAACAGGAGTTTTGCACTGTGCCGTATTCTGTGGCGTAAACCTACAGCCATTTTGCACTGTGCACTATACTGTGGCGTAAACCTACAGTCATTTTGCACTGTGCGCTATGCTGTGGCGTAAACGAACAGGAGTTTTGCACTGTGCCGTATTCTGTGGCGTAAACCTACAGCCATTTTGCACTGTGCACTATACTGTGGCGTAAACCAACAGCCGTTTTGCACTGTGCACTATGCTTTTGCCTAAACCAACAGTCGTTTTGCACTGTGCGCTGTGCCCTGGCGTAAACCAACAGCCGTATTGCACTGTGCGCTATGCTTTTGAGTAAACCAACAGTCGTTTTGCACCGTGCACTATGCTGTGGCGTAGACTTACAGTCGTCTTGCATTGTCCGCTATGCTGTGGCGTAAGCCAACAGCAGTGTTGCACTGTGTGCTATGCTGTGGCGTAAACCTACAGTCGTTTCGCACTGTGCACTATGCTGTGGCGTAGACTTACAGTCGTCTTGCATTGTCCGCTATGCTGTGGCGTAAGCCAACAGCAGTGTTGCACTGTGTGCTATGCTGTGGCGTAAACCTACAGTCGTTTCGCACTGTGCACTATGCTGTGGCGTAGACTTACAGTCGTCTTGCATTGTCCGCTATGCTGTGGCGTAAACCAACAGCAGTTTTGCATTGTGCACTATGCTGTGGCGTAAACGAACAGGAGTTTTGCACTGTGCCGTATTCTGTGGCGTAAACCTACAGCCATTTTGCATTGTGCACTATACTGTGGCGTAAACCTACAGCCATTTTGCACTGTGCACTATACTGTGGCGTAAACCTACAGTCATTTTGCACTGTGCGCTATGCTGTGGCGTAAACGAACAGGAGTTTTGCACTGTGCCGTATTCTGTGGCGTAAACCTACAGCCATTTTGCACTGTGCACTATGCTGTGGCGTAAACGAACAGGAGTTTTGCACTGTGCCGTATTCTGTGGCGTAAACCTACAGCCATTTTGCACTGTGCACTATACTGTGGCGTAAACCTACAGTCATTTTGCACTGTGCGCTATGCTGTGGAGTAAACCTACAGTCGTTTTGCACTGTGCACTATGCTTTGGCGTAAACGAGCAGCTACTTTGCACTGTGCCGTATTCTGTGGCGTAAACCTACAGCCATTTTGCACTGTGCACTATACTGCGGCGTAAACCTACAGTCATTTTGCACTGTGCGCTATGCTGTGGAGTAAACCTACAGTCGTTTTGCACTGTGTCGTATTCTGTGGCGTAAACCAACAGCCATTTTGCACTGTCCACTATGCTGTGGCGTAAACCTACAGTCGTTTTGCACTGTGCACTGTGTTTTGGCGTAAACCTACAGTCGTTTTGCACTGTGCGCTATGCTGTAAACCAACAGGAGTTTTGCACTGTGCGCTATGCTGTGGCGTAAACCAACAGCCGTTTTGCACTGTGCACTATGCTTTGGCGCAAACGAACAGTTATTTTGCACTGTGCCGTATTCTGTGGCGTAAACCTACAGATATTTTGCACTGTGCACTATACTGCGGCGTAAACCTACAGTCATTTTGCACTGTGCTCTATGCTGTGGAGTAAACCTACAGTCGTTTTGCACTGTGTCGTATTCTGTGGCGTAAACCAACAGCCATTTTGCACTGTGCACTATGCTTTGGCGTAAACGAATAGTTATTTTGCACTGTGCGCTATGCTGTGGAGTAAAACTACAGTAGTTTTACACTGTGCGCTATGCTGTGGCGTAAGCCTACAGTTGTCTTGCCGTGTGCACTATGCTTTGGCGTAAACCTACAGTTGTTTTGCACTGTACACTATGCTTTGGCGTAAACGAACAGTTATTTTGCACTGTGCCGTATTCTGTGGCGTAAACCTACAGCCATTTTGCACTGTGCACTATACTGCGGCGTAAACCTACAGTCGTTTTGCACTGTGCACTATGTTTTGGCGTAAACCTACAGTCGTTTTGCACTGTGCGCTATGCTGTGGCGTAAACCAACAGGAGTTTTGCACTGTGCGCTATTCTGTGGCGTAAACCAACAGCCGTTTTGCACTCTGCACTATGCTTTGGCATACACGAATAGTTATTTTGCACTGTGCGCTATGTTGTGGAGTAAACCTACAGTAGCTTTACACTGTGCGCTATGCTGTGTCGTAAGCCTACTGTCGTCTTGCAGTGTGCACTATGCTTTGGCGTACACCTACAGTCGTTTTGCACTATGCAATATGCTGTGGCGTAAACCAACTGCCGTTTTGCACTGTGTCGTATTCTGTGGCGTAAACCAACAGCCATTTTGCACTGTGCGCTATGCTGTGGAGTAAACCTACCGTCGTTTTGCACTGTGTCGTATTCTGTGGCGTGAACCAACAGCCATTTTGCACTGTGCACTATGCAGTGGCGTAAACCTACAGTCGTTTTGCACTGTGCACTATGTTTTGGCGTAAACCTACAGTCGTTTTGCACTGTGCGCTATGCTGTGGCGTAAACCAACATGAGTTTTGCACTGTGCGCTATTCTGTGGCGTAAACCAACAGCCGTTTTGCACTGTGCACTATGCTTTGGCGTAAACGAATAGTTATTTTGCACTGTGCGCTATGCTGTGGAGTAAACCTACAGTAGTTTTACACTGTGCGCTATGCTGTGGCGTAAGCCTACAGTCGTTTTGCACTGTGCATTATGCTTTGGCGTAAACGAACAGTTCTTTTGCACTGTGCGCTATGCTCTGGAGTAAACCTACAGTGTTTTTGCACTGTGCACTATGCTATGGCGTAAACCTACAGTCGTTTTGCACTGTGCGCTATGCTGTGGCGTAAACCAACAGGAGTTTTGCACTGTGCGCTATGCTGTGGCGTAAACCAACAGCCGTTTTGCACTGTGCCGTATTATGTGGCGTAAACCAACAGCCACTTTGCACAGTGCACTATGCTTTGGCGTAAACCGACAGCCGTTTTGCACTATGCACTATGCTGTGGCATAAACCAGCAGCCGTTTGGCATTGTGCCGTAAACCAACAGCCATTTTGCACTGTGAGCTATGTTGGGGCGTAAACCTACAGTAGTTTTACACTGCGCGCTATGCTGTGGCGTAAACCAACATGAGATTTGCACTGTGCGCTATGCTGTGGCGTAAACCTACAGTCGTTTTGCACTGTGCACTATGTTTTGGCGTAAACCTACAGTCGTTTTGCACTGTCTCGTATTCTGTGGCGTAAACCAACAGCCATTTTGCACTGTGCACTATGCTGTGGCGTAAACCTACAGACGTTTTGCACTATGCAATATGCTGTGGCGTAAAATAACAGGAGTTTTGTACTGTGCGCTATGCTGTGGCGCAAACCAACAGCGGTTTTGCACTGTGTCGTATTCTGTGGCGTAAACCAACAGCCATTTTGCACTGTGCACTATGCTTTGGCATACACGAATAGTTATTTTGCACTGTGCGCTATGTTGTGGAGTAAACCTACAGTAGCTTTACACTGTGCGCTATGCTGTGTCGTAAGCCTACTGTCGTCTTGCAGTGTGCACTATGCTTTGGCGTACACCTACAGTCGTTTTGCACTATGCAATATGCTGTGGCGTAAACCAACTGCCGTTTTGCACTGTGTCGTATTCTGTGGCGTAAACCAACAGCCATTTTGCACTGTGCGCTATGCTGTGGAGTAAACCTACCGTCGTTTTGCACTGTGTCGTATTCTGTGGCGTGAACCAACAGCCATTTTGCACTGTGCACTATGCAGTGGCGTAAACCTACAGTCGTTTTGCACTGTGCACTATGTTTTGGCGTAAACCTACAGTCGTTTTGCACTGTGCGCTATGCTGTGGCGTAAACCAACATGAGTTTTGCACTGTGCGCTATTCTGTGGCGTAAACCAACAGCCGTTTTGCACTGTGCACTATGCTTTGGCGTAAACGAATAGTTATTTTGCACTGTGCGCTATGCTGTGGAGTAAACCTACAGTAGTTTTACACTGTGCGCTATGCTGTGGCGTAAGCCTACAGTCGTTTTGCACTGTGCATTATGCTTTGGCGTAAACGAACAGTTCTTTTGCACTGTGCGCTATGCTCTGGAGTAAACCTACAGTGTTTTTGCACTGTGCACTATGCTATGGCGTAAACCTACAGTCGTTTTGCACTGTGCGCTATGCTGTGGCGTAAACCAACAGGAGTTTTGCACTGTGCGCTATGCTGTGGCGTAAACCAACAGCCGTTTTGCACTGTGCCGTATTATGTGGCGTAAACCAACAGCCACTTTGCACAGTGCACTATGCTTTGGCGTAAACCGACAGCCGTTTTGCACTATGCACTATGCTGTGGCATAAACCAGCAGCCGTTTGGCATTGTGCCGTAAACCAACAGCCATTTTGCACTGTGAGCTATGTTGGGGCGTAAACCTACAGTAGTTTTACACTGCGCGCTATGCTGTGGCGTAAACCAACATGAGATTTGCACTGTGCGCTATGCTGTGGCGTAAACCTACAGTCGTTTTGCACTGTGCACTATGTTTTGGCGTAAACCTACAGTCGTTTTGCACTGTCTCGTATTCTGTGGCGTAAACCAACAGCCATTTTGCACTGTGCACTATGCTGTGGCGTAAACCTACAGACGTTTTGCACTATGCAATATGCTGTGGCGTAAAATAACAGGAGTTTTGTACTGTGCGCTATGCTGTGGCGCAAACCAACAGCGGTTTTGCACTGTGTCGTATTCTGTGGCGTAAACCAACAGCCATTTTGCACTGTGCACTATGCTGTGGCGTAAACCTACAGTCGTTTTGCACTGTGCACTATGCTTTGGCGTAAACCTACAGTCGTCTTCCACTGTGCACTATGCTGTGGCGTAAACCAACAGGAGTTTTGCACTGTGCGCTATGCTGTGCCGTAAACCAACAGCCGTTTTGCACTGTGCCGTATTCTGTGGCGTAAACCAACAGCCATTTTGCACTGTGCACTATGCTGTGGCGTAAACCTACAGTCGTTTTGCACTGTGCACTATGCTTTGGCGTAAACCTACAGTCGTTATGCACTGTGCGCTATGCTTTGGCGTTAACCAACAGTCGTTTTGCACTGTACACTATGCTTTTGAGTAAACCAACAGTCGTTTTGCATTGTGCACTATGCTTTTGCGTAAACCTACAGTAGTTTTGCACTGTGCGCTATGCTGTGGCGTAAACCAACAGGAGTTTTGCACTGTGCGCTATTCTGTGGCGTAAACCAACAGCCGTTTTGCACAGTGCACTATGCTTTGGTGTAAACGAATAGTTATTTTGCACTGTGCGCTATGCTGTGGAGTAAACCTACAGTAGTTTTACACTGTGCGCTATGCTGTGGCGTAAGCCTACTGTCGTCTTGCAGTGTGCACTATGCTTTGGCGTAAACCTACAGTTGTTTTGCACTGTGCGCTATGCTGTGGAGTAAACCTACAGTCGTTTTGCGCTGTGCACTATGCTTTGGCGTAAACGAACAGTTCTTTTGCACTGTGCGTTATGCTGTGGAGTAAACCTACAGTGTTTTTGCACTGTGCACTATGCTTTGGCGTAAACCTACAGTCATTTTGCACTGTGCGCTATGCTGTGGAGTAAACCTACAGTCGTTTTGCACTGTGCACTATGCTTTGGCGTAAACGAACAGTTCCTTTGCACTGTGCGCTATGCTGTGGAGTAAACCTACAGTGTTTTTGCACTGTGCACTATGCTTTGGCGTAAACCTACAGTCGTTTTGCACTGTGCGCTATGCTGTGGCGTAAACCAACAGGAGTTTTGCACTGTGCGCTATGCTGTGGCGTAAACCAACAACCGTTTTGCACTGTGCCGTATTATGTGGCGTAAACCAACAGCCACTTTGCACTGTGCACTATGCTGTGGCGTAAACCTACAGCCGTTTTGCGCTATGCACTATGCTGTGGCGTAAACCAGCAGCCGTTTTGCATTGTGCCGTAAACCAACAGCCATTTTCCACTGTGAGCTATGTTGGGGCGTAAACCTACAGTAGTTTTACACTGTGCGCTATGCTGTGGCGTAAACCAACATGAGTTTTGCACTGTCCGCTATGCTGTGGCGTAAACCAACAGCCGTTTTGCACTGTGCCGTATTCTGTGGCGTAAACCAACAGCCATTTTGCACTGTACGCTATGCTGTGGCGTAAACCTACGGTCGTTTTGCACTGTGCACTATGCTTTGGCGTAAACCTACAGTCGTTTTGCACTGTGCACTATGCTGTGGCGTAAACCTACAGTCGTTTTGCACTATGCAATATGCTGTGGCGTAAACCAACAGCCATTTTGAACTGTGCACTATGCTTTTGAGTAAACCAACAATCGTTTTGCACTGTGCACTATGCTGTGGCGTAAACCTACAGTCGTTTTGCACTATGCAATATGCTGTGGCGTAAACCAGGAGCCATTTTGAACTGTGCACTATGCTTTTGAGTAAACCAACAGTCGTTTTGCATTGTGCACTTTGCTTTTGCGTAAACCAACAGTCGTTTTGCACTGTGCGCTGTGCTCTGGCGTAAACCAACAGCCGTTTTGCATTGTGCACTATGCTTTTGCGTAAACCAACAGTCGTTTTGCACTGTGCGCTATGCTGTGGCGTAAACCAACAGGCGTTTTGCACTGTGTCGTATTCTGTGGCGAAAACCAACAGCCATTTTGCACTGTGCACTATGCTGTGGCGTAAACCTACAGTCGTTTTGCAGTGTGCACTATGCTTTGGCGTAAACCTACAGTCGTCTTGCACTGTGCACTATGCTGTGGCGTAAACCAACAGTCGTTTTGCACTGCGCGCTATGCTTTGGCGTAAACCTACAGTCGTTATGCACTGTGCGCTATGCTTTGGCGTAAACCAACAGGAGTTTTGCACTGTGCGCTATGCTGTGGCGTAAACCAACAGCCGTTTTGCACTGTGCCGTATTCTGTGGCGTAAACCAACAGCCATTTTGCACTGTGCACTATGCTGTGGCGTAAACCTACAGTCGTTTTGCACTGTGCACTATGCTTTGGCGTAAACCTACAGTCGTCTTGCACTGTGCACTATGCTGTGGCGTAAACCAACAGTCGTTTTGCACTGTGCGCTATGCTGTGGCGTAAACCAACAGGAGTTTTGCACTGTGCGCTATGCTGTGGCGTAAACCAACAACCGTTTTGCACTGTGCCGTATTATGTGGCGTAAACCAACAGCCATTTTGCACTGTGCACTATGCTGTGGCGTAAACCTACAGTCGTTTTGCACTGTGCACTATGCTTTGGCGTAAACCTACAGTCGTTATGCACTGTGCGCTATGCTTTGGCGTAAACCAACAGGAGTTTTGCACTGTGCGCTATGCTGTGGCGTAAACCAACAGCCGTTTTGCACTGTGCCGTATTCTGTGGCGTAAACCAACAGCCATTTTGCACTGTGCACTATGCTGTGGCGTAAACCTACAGTCGTTTTGCACTGTACACTATGCTTTTGAGTAAACCGACAGCCGTTTTGCACTATGCACTATGCTGTGGCGTAAACCAGCAGCCGTTTTGCATTGTGCCGTAAACCAACAGCCATTTTCCACTGTGAGCTATGTTGGGGCGTAAACCTACAGTAGTTTTACACTGTGCGCTATGCTGTGGCGTAAACCAACATGAGTTTTGCACTGTGCGCTATGCTGTGGCGTAAACCAACAGCCGTTTTGCACTGTGCCGTATTCTGTGGCGTAAACCAACAGACATTTTGCACTGTACACTATGCTGTGGAGTAAACCTACAGTAGCTTTACACTGTGCACTATGCTTTGGCGTAAACGAACAGTTCCTTTGCACTGTGCGCTATGCTGTGGAGTAAACCTACAGTGTTTTTGCACTGTGCACTATGCTTTGGCGTAAACCTACAGTCGTTTTGCACTGTGCGCTATGCTGTGGCGTAAACCAACAGGAGTTTTGCACTGTGCGCTATGCTGTGGCGTAAACCAACAACCGTTTTGCACTGTGCCGTATTATGTGGCGTAAACCAACAGCCACTTTGCACTGTGCACTATGCTGTGGCGTAAACCTACAGCCGTTTTGCGCTATGCACTATGCTGTGGCGTAAACCAGCAGCCGTTTTGCATTGTGCCGTAAACCAACAGCCATTTTCCACTGTGAGCTATGTTGGGGCGTAAACCTACAGTAGTTTTACACTGTGCGCTATGCTGTGGCGTAAACCAACATGAGTTTTGCACTGTCCGCTATGCTGTGGCGTAAACCAACAGCCGTTTTGCACTGTGCCGTATTCTGTGGCGTAAACCAACAGCCATTTTGCACTGTACGCTATGCTGTGGCGTAAACCTACGGTCGTTTTGCACTGTGCACTATGCTTTGGCGTAAACCTACAGTCGTTTTGCACTGTGCACTATGCTGTGGCGTAAACCTACAGTCGTTTTGCACTATGCAATATGCTGTGGCGTAAACCAACAGCCATTTTGAACTGTGCACTATGCTTTTGAGTAAACCAACAATCGTTTTGCACTGTGCACTATGCTGTGGCGTAAACCTACAGTCGTTTTGCACTATGCAATATGCTGTGGCGTAAACCAGGAGCCATTTTGAACTGTGCACTATGCTTTTGAGTAAACCAACAGTCGTTTTGCATTGTGCACTTTGCTTTTGCGTAAACCAACAGTCGTTTTGCACTGTGCGCTGTGCTCTGGCGTAAACCAACAGCCGTTTTGCATTGTGCACTATGCTTTTGCGTAAACCAACAGTCGTTTTGCACTGTGCGCTATGCTGTGGCGTAAACCAACAGGCGTTTTGCACTGTGTCGTATTCTGTGGCGAAAACCAACAGCCATTTTGCACTGTGCACTATGCTGTGGCGTAAACCTACAGTCGTTTTGCAGTGTGCACTATGCTTTGGCGTAAACCTACAGTCGTCTTGCACTGTGCACTATGCTGTGGCGTAAACCAACAGGAGTTTTGCACTGTGCGCTATGCTGTGGCGTAAACCAACAGCCTTTTGCACTGTGCCGTATTCTGTGGCGTAAACCAACAGCCATTTTGCACTGTGCACTATGCTGTGGCGTAAACCTACAGTCGTTTTGCACTGTGCACTATGCCTTGGCGTAAACCTACAGTCGTTATGCACTGTGCGCTATGCTTTGGCGTAAACCAACAGGAGTTTTGCACTGTGCGCTATGCTGTGGCGTAAACCAACAGCCGTTTTGCACTCTGCCGTATTCTGTGGCGTAAACCAACAGCCATTTTGCACTGTGCACTATGCTGTGGCGTAAACCTACAGTCGTTTTGCACTGTACACTATGCTTTTGAGTAAACCGACAGCCGTTTTGCACTATGCACTATGCTGTGGCGTAAACCAGCAGCCGTTTTGCATTGTGCCGTAAACCAACAGCCATTTTCCACTGTGAGCTATGTTGGGGCGTAAACCTACAGTAGTTTTACACTGTGCGCTATGCTGTGGCGTAAACCAACATGAGTTTTGCACTGTGCGCTATGCTGTGGCGTAAACCAACAGCCGTTTTGCACTGTGCCGTATTCTGTGGCGTAAACCAACAGACATTTTGCACTGTACACTATGCTGTGGAGTAAACCTACAGTAGCTTTACACTGTGCGCTATGCTGTGTCGTAAGCCTAATGTCGTCTTGCAGTGTGCACTATGCTTTGGCGTACACCTACAGTCGTTTTGCACTATGCAATATGCTGTGGCGTAAACCAACTGCCGTTTTGCACTGTGTCGTATTCTGTGGCGTAAACCAACAGCCATTTTGCACTGTGCGCTATGCTGTGGAGTAAACCTACAGTCGTTTTGCACTGTGTCGTATTCTGTGGCGTGAACCAACAGCCATTTTGCACTGTGCACTATGCTGTGGCGTAAACCTACAGTCGTTTTGCACTGTGCACTATGTTTTGGCGTAAACCTACAGTCGTTTTGCACTGTGCGCTATGCTGTGGCATAAACCAACATGAGTTTTGCACTGTGCGCTATTCTGTGGCGTAAACCAACAGCCGTTTTGCACTGTGCACTATGCTTTGGCGTAAACGAATAGTTATTTTGCACTGTGCGCTATGGTGTGGAGTAAACCTACAGTAGTTTTACACTGTGCGCTATGCTGTGGCGTAAGCCTACAGTCGTTTTGCACTGTGCATTATGCTTTGGCGTAAACGAACAGTTCTTTTGCACTGTGCGCTATGCTGTGGAGTAAACCTACAGTGTTTTTGCACTGTGCACTATGCTTTGGCGTAAACCTACAGTCGTTTTGCGCTATGCTGTGGCGTAAACCAACAGGAGTTTTGCTCTGTGCGCTATGCTGTGGCGTAAACCAACAGCCGTTTTGCACTGTGCCGTATTATGTGGCGTAAACCAACAGCCACTTTGCACAGTGCACTATGCTTTGGCGTAAACCGACAGCCGTTTTGCACTATGCACTATGCTGTGGCATAAACCAGCAGCCGTTTGGCATTGTGCCGTAAACCAACAGCCATTTTGCACTGTGAGCTATGTTGGGGCGTAAACCTACAGTAGTTTTACTATGCTGTGGCGTAAACCAACAGGAGTTTTGCACTGTGCGCTATTCTGTGGCGTAAACCAACAGCCGTTTTGCACAGTGCACTATGCTTTGGCGTAAACGAATAGTTATTTTGCACTGTGCGCTATGCTGTGGAGTAAACCTACAGTAGTTTTACACTGTGCGCTATGCTGTGGCGTAAGCCTACTGTCGTCTTGCAGTGTGCACTATGCTTTGGCGTAAACCTACAGTTGTTTTGCACTGTGCGCTATGCTGTGGCATAAATCAACAGGAATTTTGCACTGTACACTATGCTTTGGCGTAAACGAACAGTTATTTTGCACTGTGCCGTATTCTGTGGCGTAAACCTATAGCCATTTTGCACTGTGCACTATACTGTGGCGTAAACCAACAGCCATTTTGCACTGTGCACTATGCTGTGGCGTAAACCTACAGTCGTTTTGCACTATGCAATATGCTGTGGCGTAAACCAACAGGAGTTTTGTACTGTGCACTATGCTGTGGCGTAAACCTACAGTCGTTTTGCACTGTGCACTATGCTTTGGCGTAAACCTACAGTCGTCTTCCACTGTGCACTATGCTGTGGCGTAAACCAACAGGAGTTTTGCACTGTGCGCTATGCTGTGGCGTAAACCAACAGCCGTTTTGCACTGTGCCGTATTCTGTGGCGTAAACCAACAGCCATTTTGCACTGTGCACTATGCTGTGGCGTAAACCAACAGTCGTTTTGCACTGTGCACTATGCTTTGGCGTAAACCTACAGTCGTTATGCACTGTGCGCTATGCTGTGGCATAAATCAACAGGAATTTTGCACTGTACACTATGCTTTGGCGTAAACGAACAGTTATTTTGCACTGTGCCGTATTCTGTGGCGTAAACCTATAGCCATTTTGCACTGTGCACTATACTGTGGCGTAAACCAACAGCCATTTTGCACTGTGCACTATGCTGTGGCGTAAACCTACAGTCGTTTTGCACTATGCAATATGCTGTGGCGTAAACCAACAGGAGTTTTGTACTGTGCACTATGCTGTGGCGTAAACCTACAGTCGTTTTGCACTGTGCACTATGCTTTGGCGTAAACCTACAGTCGTCTTCCAATGTGCACTATGCTGTGGCGTAAACTAACAGGAGTTTTGCACTGTGCGCTATGCTGTGGCGTAAACCAACAGCCGTTTTGCACTGTGCCGTATTCTGTGGCGTAAACCAACAGCCATTTTGCACTGTGCACTATGCTGTGGCGTAAACCTACAGCCGTTTTGCGCTATGCACTATGCTGTGGCGTAAACCAGCAGCCGTTTTGCATTGTGCCGTAAACCAACAGCCATTTTCCACTGTGAGTTATGTTGGGGCGTAAACCTACAGTAGTTTTACACTGTGCGCTATGCTGTGGCGTAAACCAACATGAGTTTTGCACTGTCCGCTATGCTGTGGCGTAAACCAACAGCCGTTTTGCACTGTGCCGTATTCTGTGGCGTAAACCAACAGCCATTTTGCACTGTACGCTATGCTGTGGCGTAAACCTACGGTCGTTTTGCACTGTGCACTATGCTTTGGCGTAAACCTACAGTCGTTTTGCACTGTGCACTATGCTGTGGCGTAAACCTACAGTCGTTTTGCACTATGCAATATTCTGTGGCGTAAACCAACAGCCATTTTGAACTGTGCACTATGCTTTTGAGTAAACCAACAATCGTTTTGCACTGTGCACTATGCTGTGGCGTAAACCTACAGTCGTTTCGCACTATGCAATATGCTGTGGCGTAAACCAGGAGCCATTTTGAACTGTGCACTATGCTTTTGAGTAAACCAACAGTCGTTTTGCATTGTGCACTTTGCTTTTGAGTAAACCAACAGTCGTTTTGCACTGTGCGCTGTGCTCTGGCGTAAACCAACAGCCGTTTTGCATTGTGCACTATGCTTTTGCGTAAACCAACAGTCGTTTTGCACTGTGCGCTATGCTGTGGCGTAAACTAACAGCCGTTTTGCACTGTGTCGTATTCTGTGGCGAAAACCAACAGCCATTTTGCACTGTGCACTATGCTGTGGCGTAAACCTACAGTCGTTTTGCAGTGTGCACTATGCTTTGGCGTAAACCTACAGTCGTCTTGCACTGTGCACTATGCTGTGGCGTAAACCAACAGGAGTTTTGCACTGTGCGCTATGCTGTGGCGTAAACCAACAGCCTTTTGCACTGTGCCGTATTCTGTGGCGTAAACCAACAGCCATTTTGCACTGTGCACTATGCTGTGGCGTAAACCTACAGTCGTTTTGCACTGTGCACTATGCTTTGGCGTAAACCTACAGTCGTTATGCACTGTGCGCTATGCTTTGGCGTAAACCAACAGGAGTTTTGCACTGTGCGCTATGCTGTGGCGTAAACCAACAGCCGTTTTGCACTGTGCCGTATTCTGTGGCGTAAACCAACAGCCATTTTGCACTGTGCACTATGCTGTGGCGTAAACCTACAGTCGTTTTGCACTGTACACTATGCTTTTGAGTAAACCGACAGCCGTTTTGCACTATGCACTATGCTGTGGCGTAAACCAGCAGCCGTTTTGCATTGTGCCGTAAACCAACAGCCATTTTCCACTGTGAGCTATGTTGGGGCGTAAACCTACAGTAGTTTTACACTGTGCGCTATGCTGTGGCGTAAACCAACATGAGTTTTGCACTGTGCGCTATGCTGTGGCGTAAACCAACAGCCGTTTTGCACTGTGCCGTATTCTGTGGCGTAAACCAACAGACATTTTGCACTGTACACTATGCTGTGGCGTAAACCTACAGTGGTTTTGCACTCTGCACTATGCTTTGGCGTAAACGAATAGTTATTTTGCACTGTGCGCTATGCTGTGGAGTAAACCTACAGTAGCGTGCGCTATGCTGTGTCGTAAGCCTAATGCCGTCTTGCAGTGTGCACTATGCTTTGGCGTACACCTACAGTCGTTTTGCACTATGCAATATGCTGTGGCGTAAACCAACTGCCGTCTTGCACTGTGTCGTATTCTGTGGCGTAAACCAACAGCCATTTTGCACTGTGCGCTATGCTGTGGAGTAAACCTACAGTCGTTTTGCACTGTGTCGTATTCTGTGGCGTGAACCAACAGCCATTTTGCACTGTGCACTATGCTGTGGCGTAAACCTACAGTCGTTTTGCACTGTGCACTATGTTTTGGCGTAAACCTACAGTCGTTTTGCACTGTGCGCTATGCTGTGGCGTAAACCAACATGAGTTTTGCACTGTGCGCTATTCTGTGGCGTAAACCAACAGCCGTTTTGCACTGTGCACTATGCTTTGGCGTAAACGAATAGTTATTTTGCACTGTGCGCTATGCTGTGGAGTAAACCTACAGTAGTTTTACACTGTGCGCTATGCTGTGGCGTAAGCCTACAGTCGTTTTGCACTGTGCATTATGCTTTGGCGTAAACGAATAGTTCTTTCGCACTGTGCGCTATGCTGTGGAGTAAACCTACAGTGTTTTTGCACTGTGCACTATGCTTTGGCGTAAACCTACAGTCGTTTTGCACTGTGCGCTATGCTGTGGCGTAAACCAACAGGAGTTTTGCACTGTGCGCTATGCTGTGGCGTAAACCAACAGCCGTTTTGCACTGTGCCGTATTATGTGGCGTAAACCAACAGCCACTTTGCACAGTGCACTATGCTTTGGCGTAAACCGACAGCCGTTTTGCACTATGCACTATGCTGTGGCATAAACCAGCAGCCGTTTGGCATTGTGCCGTAAACCAACAGCCATTTTGCACTGTGAGCTATGTTGGGGCGTAAACCTACAGTAGTTTTACTATGCTGTGGCGTAAACCAACAGGAGTTTTGCACTGTGCGCTATTCTGTGGCGTAAACCAACAGCCGTTTTGCACAGTGCACTATGCTTTGGCGTAAACGAATAGTTATTTTGCACTGTGCGCTATGCTGTGGAGTAAACCTACAGTAGTTTTACACTGTGCGCTATGCTGTGGCGTAAGCCTACTGTCGTCTTGCAGTGTGCACTATGCTTTGGCGTAAACCTACAGTTGTTTTGCACTGTGCGCTATGCTGTGGCATAAATCAACAGGAATTTTGCACTGTGCACTATGCTGTGGCGTAAACCTACAGTCGTTTTGCACTATGCAATATTCTGTGGCGTAAACCAACAGCCATTTTGAACTGTGCACTATGCTTTTGAGTAAACCAACAATCGTTTTGCACTGTGCACTATGCTGTGGCGTAAACCTACAGTCGTTTCGCACTATGCAATATGCTGTGGCGTAAACCAGGAGCCATTTTGAACTGTGCACTATGCTTTTGAGTAAACCAACAGTCGTTTTGCATTGTGCACTTTGCTTTTGAGTAAACCAACAGTCGTTTTGCACTGTGCGCTGTGCTCTGGCGTAAACCAACAGCCGTTTTGCATTGTGCACTATGCTTTTGCGTAAACCAACAGTCGTTTTGCACTGTGCGCTATGCTGTGGCGTAAACTAACAGCCGTTTTGCACTGTGTCGTATTCTGTGGCGAAAACCAACAGCCATTTTGCACTGTGCACTATGCTGTGGCGTAAACCTACAGTCGTTTTGCAGTGTGCACTATGCTTTGGCGTAAACCTACAGTCGTCTTGCACTGTGCACTATGCTGTGGCGTAAACCAACAGGAGTTTTGCACTGTGCGCTATGCTGTGGCGTAAACCAACAGCCTTTTGCACTGTGCCGTATTCTGTGGCGTAAACCAACAGCCATTTTGCACTGTGCACTATGCTGTGGCGTAAACCTACAGTCGTTTTGCACTGTGCACTATGCTTTGGCGTAAACCTACAGTCGTTATGCACTGTGCGCTATGCTTTGGCGTAAACCAACAGGAGTTTTGCACTGTGCGCTATGCTGTGGCGTAAACCAACAGCCGTTTTGCACTGTGCCGTATTCTGTGGCGTAAACCAACAGCCATTTTGCACTGTGCACTATGCTGTGGCGTAAACCTACAGTCGTTTTGCACTGTACACTATGCTTTTGAGTAAACCGACAGCCGTTTTGCACTATGCACTATGCTGTGGCGTAAACCAGCAGCCGTTTTGCATTGTGCCGTAAACCAACAGCCATTTTCCACTGTGAGCTATGTTGGGGCGTAAACCTACAGTAGTTTTACACTGTGCGCTATGCTGTGGCGTAAACCAACATGAGTTTTGCACTGTGCGCTATGCTGTGGCGTAAACCAACAGCCGTTTTGCACTGTGCCGTATTCTGTGGCGTAAACCAACAGACATTTTGCACTGTACACTATGCTGTGGCGTAAACCTACAGTGGTTTTGCACTCTGCACTATGCTTTGGCGTAAACGAATAGTTATTTTGCACTGTGCGCTATGCTGTGGAGTAAACCTACAGTAGCGTGCGCTATGCTGTGTCGTAAGCCTAATGCCGTCTTGCAGTGTGCACTATGCTTTGGCGTACACCTACAGTCGTTTTGCACTATGCAATATGCTGTGGCGTAAACCAACTGCCGTCTTGCACTGTGTCGTATTCTGTGGCGTAAACCAACAGCCATTTTGCACTGTGCGCTATGCTGTGGAGTAAACCTACAGTCGTTTTGCACTGTGTCGTATTCTGTGGCGTGAACCAACAGCCATTTTGCACTGTGCACTATGCTGTGGCGTAAACCTACAGTCGTTTTGCACTGTGCACTATGTTTTGGCGTAAACCTACAGTCGTTTTGCACTGTGCGCTATGCTGTGGCGTAAACCAACATGAGTTTTGCACTGTGCGCTATTCTGTGGCGTAAACCAACAGCCGTTTTGCACTGTGCACTATGCTTTGGCGTAAACGAATAGTTATTTTGCACTGTGCGCTATGCTGTGGAGTAAACCTACAGTAGTTTTACACTGTGCGCTATGCTGTGGCGTAAGCCTACAGTCGTTTTGCACTGTGCATTATGCTTTGGCGTAAACGAATAGTTCTTTCGCACTGTGCGCTATGCTGTGGAGTAAACCTACAGTGTTTTTGCACTGTGCACTATGCTTTGGCGTAAACCTACAGTCGTTTTGCACTGTGCGCTATGCTGTGGCGTAAACCAACAGGAGTTTTGCACTGTGCGCTATGCTGTGGCGTAAACCAACAGCCGTTTTGCACTGTGCCGTATTATGTGGCGTAAACCAACAGCCACTTTGCACAGTGCACTATGCTTTGGCGTAAACCGACAGCCGTTTTGCACTATGCACTATGCTGTGGCATAAACCAGCAGCCGTTTGGCATTGTGCCGTAAACCAACAGCCATTTTGCACTGTGAGCTATGTTGGGGCGTAAACCTACAGTAGTTTTACTATGCTGTGGCGTAAACCAACAGGAGTTTTGCACTGTGCGCTATTCTGTGGCGTAAACCAACAGCCGTTTTGCACAGTGCACTATGCTTTGGCGTAAACGAATAGTTATTTTGCACTGTGCGCTATGCTGTGGAGTAAACCTACAGTAGTTTTACACTGTGCGCTATGCTGTGGCGTAAGCCTACTGTCGTCTTGCAGTGTGCACTATGCTTTGGCGTAAACCTACAGTTGTTTTGCACTGTGCGCTATGCTGTGGCATAAATCAACAGGAATTTTGCACTGTACACTATGCTTTGGCGTAAACGAACAGTTATTTTGCACTGTGCCGTATTCTGTGGCGTAAACCTATAGCCATTTTGCACTGTGCACTATACTGTGGCGTAAACCAACAGCCATTTTGCACTGTGCGCTATGCTGTGGAGTAAACCTACAGTTGTTTTGCACTGTGCACTATGCTTTGGCGTAAACGAACAGTTCTTTTGCACTGTGCGTTATGCTGTGGAGTAAACCTACAGTGTTTTTGCACTGTGCACTATGCTTTGGCGTAAACCTACAGTCATTTTGCACTGTGCGCTATGCTGTGGAGTAAACCTACAGTCGTTTTGCACTGTGCACTATGCTGTGGCGTAAACCTACAGTCGTTTTGCAGTGTGCACTATGCTTTGGCGTAAACCTACAGTCGTCTTGCACTGTGCACTATGCTGTGGCGTAAACCAACAGGAGTTTTGCACTGTGCGCTATGCTGTGGCGTAAACCAACAGCCTTTTGCACTGTGCCGTATTCTGTGGCGTAAACCAACAGCCATTTTGCACTGTGCACTATGCTGTGGCGTAAACCTACAGTCGTTTTGCACTGTGCACTATGCTTTGGCGTAAACCTACAGTCGTTATGCACTGTGCGCTATGCTTTGGCGTAAACCAACAGGAGTTTTGCACTGTGCGCTATGCTGTGGCGTAAACCAACAGCCGTTTTGCACTGTGCCGTATTCTGTGGCGTAAACCAACAGCCATTTTGCACTGTGCACTATGCTGTGGCGTAAACCTACAGTCGTTTTGCACTGTACACTATGCTTTTGAGTAAACCGACAGCCGTTTTGCACTATGCACTATGCTGTGGCGTAAACCAGCAGCCGTTTTGCATTGTGCCGTAAACCAACAGCCATTTTCCACTGTGAGCTATGTTGGGGCGTAAACCTACAGTAGTTTTACACTGTGCGCTATGCTGTGGCGTAAACCAACATGAGTTTTGCACTGTGCGCTATGCTGTGGCGTAAACCAACAGCCGTTTTGCACTGTGCCGTATTCTGTGGCGTAAACCAACAGACATTTTGCACTGTACACTATGCTGTGGCGTAAACCTACAGTGGTTTTGCACTCTGCACTATGCTTTGGCGTAAACGAATAGTTATTTTGCACTGTGCGCTATGCTGTGGAGTAAACCTACAGTAGCTTTACACTGTGCGCTATGCTGTGTCGTAAGCCTAATGTCGTCTTGCAGTGTGCACTATGCTTTGGCGTACACCTACAGTCGTTTTGCACTATGCAATATGCTGTGGCGTAAACCAACTGCCGTTTTGCAATGTGTCGTATTCTGTGGCGTAAACCAACAGCCATTTTGCACTGTGCGCTATGCTGTGGAGTAAACCTACAGTCGTTTTGCACTGTGTCGTATTCTGTGGCGTGAACCAACAGCCATTTTGCACTGTGCACTATGCTGTGGCGTAAACCTACAGTCGTTTTGCACTGTGCACTATGTTTTGGCGTAAACCTACAGTCGTTTTGCACTGTGCGCTATGCTGTGGCGTAAACCAACATGAGTTTTGCACTGTGCGCTATTCTGTGGCGTAAACCAGCAGCCGTTTTGCACTGTGTACTATGCTTTGGCGTAAACGAATAGTTATTTTGCACTGTGCGCTATGCTGTGGAGTAAACCTACAGTAGTTTTACACTGTGCGCTATGCTGTGACGTAAGCCTACAGTCGTTTTGCACTGTGCATTATGCTTTGGCGTAAACGAACAGTTCTTTTGCACTATGCGCTATGCTGTGGAGTAAACCTACAGTGTTTTTGCACTGTGCACTATGCTTTGGCGTAAACCTACAGTCGTTTTGCACTGTGCGCTATGCTGTGGCGTAAACCAACAGGAGTTTTGCACTGTGCGCTATGCTGTGGCGTAAACCAACAGCCGTTTTGCACTGTGCCGTATTATGTGGCGTAAACCAACAGCCACTTTGCACAGTGCACTATGCTTTGGCGTAAACCGACAGCCGTTTTGCACTATGCTGTGGCATAAACCAGCAGCCGTTTGGCATTGTGCCGTAAACCAACAGCCATTTTGCACTGTGAGCTATGTTGGGGCGTAAACCTACAGTAGTTTTACTATGCTGTGGCGTAAACCAACAGGAGTTTTGCACTGTGCGCTATTCTGTGGCGTAAACCAACAGCCGTTTTGCACAGTGCACTATGCTTTGGCGTAAACGAATAGTTATTTTGCACTGTGCGCTATGCTGTGGAGTAAACCTACAGTAGTTTTACACTGTGCGCTATGCTGTGGCGTAAGCCTACTGTCGTCTTGCAGTGTGCACTATGCTTTGGCGTAAACCTACAGTTGTTTTGCACTGTGCGCTATGCTGTGGCATAAATCAACAGGAATTTTGCACTGTACACTATGCTTTGGCGTAAACGAACAGTTATTTTGCACTGTGCCGTATTCTGTGGCGTAAACCTATAGCCATTTTGCACTGTGCACTATACTGTGGCGTAAACCAACAGCCATTTTGCACTCTGCACTATGCTGTGGCGTAAACCTACAGTCGTTTTGCACTATGCAATATGCTGTGGCGTAAACCAACAGGAGTTTTGTACTGTGCACTATGCTGTGGCGTAAACCTACAGTCGTTTTGCACTGTGCACTATGCTTTGGCGTAAACCTACAGTCGTCTTCCACTGTGCACTATGCTGTGGCGTAAACCAACAGGAGTTTTGCACTGTGCGCTATGCTGTGCCGTAAACCAACAGCCGTTTTGCACTGTGCCGTATTCTGTGGCGTAAACCAACAGCCATTTTGCACTGTGCACTATGCTGTGGCGTAAACCTACAGTCGTTTTGCACTGTGCACTATGCTTTGGCGTAAACGTACAGTCGTTATGCACTGTGCGCTATGCTTTGGCGTTAACCGACAGTCGTTTTGCACTGTACACTATGCTTTTGAGTAAACCAACAGTCGTTTTGCATTGTGCACTATGCTTTTGCGTAAACCTACAGTAGTTTTGCACTGTGCGCTATGCTGTGGCGTAAACCAACAGGAGTTTTGCACTGTGCGCTATTCTGTGGCGTAAACCAACAGCCGTTTTGCACAGTGCACTATGCTTTGGCGTAAACGAATAGTTATTTTGCACTGTGCGCTATGCTGTGGAGTAAACCTACAGTAGTTTTACACTGTGCGCTATGCTGTGGCGTAAGCCTACTGT
Source organism: Xylota segnis (assembly GCA_963583995.1). NCBI lineage: Eukaryota > Metazoa > Arthropoda > Insecta > Diptera > Syrphidae > Xylota > Xylota segnis. The sequence goes on from OY757237.1 coordinate 85,494,905, forward strand.
CGTCTTGCAGTGTGCACTATGCTTTGGCGTAAACCTACAGTTGTTTTGCACTGTGCGCTATGCTGTGGAGTAAACCTACAGTTGTTTTGCACTGTGCACTATGCTTTGGCGTAAACGAACAGTTCTTTTGCACTGTGCGTTATGCTGTGGAGTAAACCTACAGTGTTTTTGCACTGTGCACTATGCTTTGGCGTAAACCTACAGTCATTTTGCACTGTGCGCTATGCTGTGGAGTAAACCTACAGTCGTTTTGCACTGTGCACTATGCTTTGGCGTAAACGAACAGTTCCTTTGCACTGTGCGCTATGCTGTGGAGTAAACCTACAGTGTTTTTGCACTGTGCACTATGCTTTGGTGTAAACCTACAGTCGTTTTGCACTGTGCGCTATGCTGTGGCGTAAACCAACAGGAGTTTTGCACTGTGCGCTATGCTGTGGCGTAAACCAACAACCGTTTTGCACTGTGCCGTATTATGTGGCGTAAACCAACAGCCACTTTGCACTGTGCACTATGCTGTGGCGTAAACGAATAGTTATTTTGCACTGTGCGCTATGCTGTGGAGTAAACCTACAGTAGTTTTACACTGTGCGCTATGCTGTGGCGTAAGCCTACTGTCGTCTTGCAGTGTGCACTATGCTTTGGCGTAAACCTACAGTTGTTTTGCACTGTGCGCTATGCTGTGGAGTAAACCTACAGTTGTTTTGCACTGTGCACTATGCTTTGGCGTAAACGAACAGTTCTTTTGCACTGTGCGTTATGCTGTGGAGTAAACCTACAGTGTTTTTGCACTGTGCACTATGCTTTGGCGTAAACCTACAGTCATTTTGCACTGTGCGCTATGCTGTGGAGTAAACCTACAGTCGTTTTGCACTGTGCACTATGCTTTGGCGTAAACGAACAGTTCCTTTGCACTGTGCGCTATGCTGTGGAGTAAACCTACAGTGTTTTTGCACTGTACACTATGCTTTTGAGTAAACCGACAGCCGTTTTGCACTATGCACTATGCTGTGGCGTAAACCAGCAGCCGTTTTGCATTGTGCCGTAAACCAACAGCCATTTTCCACTGTGAGCTATGTTGGGGCGTAAACCTACAGTAGTTTTACACTGTGCGCTATGCTGTGGCGTAAACCAACATGAGTTTTGCACTGTCCGCTATGCTGTGGCGTAAACCAACAGCCGTTTTGCACTGTGCCGTATTCTGTGGCGTAAACCAACAGCCATTTTGCACTGTACGCTATGCTGTGGCGTAAACCTACGGTCGTTTTGCACTATGCAATATGCTGTGGCGTAAACCAACAGCCATTTTGAACTGTGCACTATGCTTTTGAGTAAACCAACAATCGTTTTGCACTGTGCACTATGCTGTGGCGTAAACCTACAGTCGTTTTGCAATATGCAATATGCTGTGGCGTAAACCAGGAGCCATTTTGAACTGTGCACTATGCTTTTGAGTAAACCAACAGTCGTTTTGCATTGTGCACTATGCTTTTGCGTAAACCAACAGTGGTTTTGCATTGTGCACTTTGCTTTTGCGTAAACCAACAGTCGTTTTGCACTGTGCGCTGTGCTCTGGCGTAAACCAACAGCCGTTTTGCATTGTGCACTATGCTTTTGCGTAAACCGACAGCCGTTTTGCACTATGCACTATGCTGTGGCGTAAACCAGCAGCCGTTTTGCACTGTGCCGTAAACCAACAGCCATTTTCCACTGTGAGCTATGTTGGGGCGTAAACCTACAGTAGTTTTACGCTGTGCGCTATGCTGTGGCGTAAACCAACATGAGTTTTGCACTGTGCGCTATGCTGTGGCGTAAACCAACAGACATTTTGCACTGTACACTATGCTGTGGCGTAAACCTACAGTGGTTTTGCACTCTGCACTATGCTTTGGCGTAAACGAATAGTTATTTTGCACTGTGCGCTATGCTGTGGAGTAAACCTACAGTAGCTTTACACTGTGCGCTATGCTGTGTCGTAAGCCTAATGTCGTCTTGCAGTGTGCACTATGCTTTGGCGTACACCTACAGTCGTTTTGCACTATGCAATATGCTGTGGCGTAAACCAACTGCCGTTTTGCACTGTGTCGTATTCTGTGGCGTAAACCAACAGCCATTTTGCACTGTGCGCTATGCTGTGGAGTAAACCTACAGTCGTTTTGCACTGTGTCGTATTCTGTGGCGTGAACCAACAGCCATTTTGCACTGTGCACTATGCTGTGGCGTAAACCTACAGTCGTTTTGCACTGTGCACTATGTTTTGGCGTAAACCTACAGTCGTTTTGCACTGTGCGCTATGCTGTGGCGTAAACCAACATGAGTTTTGCACTGTGCGCTATTCTGTGGCGTAAACCAACAGCCGTTTTGCACTGTGCACTATGCTTTGGCGTAAACGAATAGTTATTTTGCACTGTGCGCTATGCTGTGGAGTAAACCTACAGTAGTTTTACACTGTGCGCTATGCTGTGGCGTAAGCCTACAGTCGTTTTGCACTGTGCATTATGCTTTGGCGTAAACGAACAGTTCTTTTGCACTGTGCGCTATGCTGTGGAGTAAACCTACAGTGTTTTTGCACTGTGCACTATGCTTTGGCGTAAACCTACAGTCGTTTTGCACTGTGCGCTATGCTGTGGCGTAAACCAACAGGAGTTTTGCACTGTGCGCTATGCTGTGGCGTAAACCAACAGCCGTTTTGCACTGTGCCGTATTATGTGGCGTAAACCAACAGCCACTTTGCACAGTGCACTATGCTTTGGCGTAAACCGACAGCCGTTTTGCACTATGCACTATGCTGTGGCATAAACCAGCAGCCGTTTGGCATTGTGCCGTAAACCAACAGCCATTTTGCACTGTGAGCTATGCTGTGGCGTAAACCAACAGGAGTTTTGCACTGTGCGCTATTCTGTGGCGTAAACCAACAGCCGTTTTGCACAGTGCACTATGCTTTGGCGTAAACGAATAGTTATTTTGCACTGTGCGCTATGCTGTGGAGGTAAACCTACAGTAGTTTTACACTGTGCGCTATGCTGTGGCGTAAGCCTACTGTCGTCTTGCAGTGTGCACTATGCTTTGGCGTAAACCTACAGTTGTTTTGCACTGTGCGCTATGCTGTGGCATAAATCAACAGGAATTTTGCACTGTACACTATGCTTTGGCGTAAACGAACAGTTATTTTGCACTGTGCCGTATTCTGTGGCGTAAACCTATAGCCATTTTGCACTGTGCACTATACTGCGGCGTAAACCTACAGTCATTTTGCACTGTGCGCTATGCTGTGGAGTAAACCTACAGTCGTTTTGCACTGTGCACTATGCTTTGGCGTAAACGAACAGTTCCTTTGCACTGTGCGCTATGCTGTGGAGTAAACCTACAGTGTTTTTGCACTGTGCACTATGCTTTGGCGTAAACCTACAGTCGTTTTGCACTGTGCGCTATGCTGTGGCGTAAACCAACAGGAGTTTTGCACTGTGCGCTATGCTGTGGCGTAAACCAACAGCCGTTTTGCACTGTGCCGTATTATGTGGCGTAAACCAACAGCTACTTTGCACTGTGCACTATGCTGTGGCTTAAACCTACAGCCGTTTTGCGCTATGCACTATGCTGTGGCGTAAACCAGCAGCCGTTTTGCATTGTGCCGTAAACCAACAGCCATTTTCCACTGTGAGCTATGTTGGGGCGTAAACCTACAGTAGTTTTACACTGTGCGCTATGCTGTGGCGTAAACCAACATGAGTTTTGCACTGTCCGCTATGCTGTGGCGTATACCTACAGTCGTTTTGCACTATGCAATATGCTGTGGCGTAAACCAACAGCCATTTTGAACTGTGCACTATGCTTTTGAGTAAACCAACAGTCGTTTTGCACTGTGCATTATGCTGTGGCGTAAACCTACAGTCGTTTTGCACTATGCAATATGCTGTGGCGTAAACCAACAGCCATTTTGAACTGTGCACTATGCTTTTGAGTAAACCAACAGTCGTTTTGCATTGTGCACTATGCTTTTGCGTAAACCAACAGTGGTTTTGCATTGTGCACTATGCTTTTGCGTAAACCAACAGTCGTTTTGCACTGTGCGCTGTGCTCTGGCGTAAACCAACAGCCGTTTTGCATTGTGCACTATGCTTTTGCGTAAACCAACAGTCGTTTTGCACTGTGCGCTATGCTGTGGCGTAAACCAACAGCCGTTTTGCACTGTGTCGTATTCTGTGGCGAAAACCAACAGCCATTTTGCACTGTGCGCTATGCTGTGGCGTAAACCTACAGTCGTTTTGCAGTGTGCACTTTGCTTTGGCGTAAACCTACAGTCGTCTTGCACTGTGCACTATGCTGTGGCGTAAACCAACAGGAGTTTTGCACTGTGCGCTATGCTGTGGCGTAAACCAACAGCCGTTTTGCACTGTGCCGTATTCTGTGGCGTAAACCAACAGCCATTTTGCACTGTGCACTATGCTGTGGCGTAAACCTACAGTCGTTTTGCACTGTGCACTATGCTTTGGCGTAAACCTACAGTCGTTATGCACTGTGCGCTATGCTTTGGCGTAAACCAACAGGAGTTTTGCACTGTGCGCTATGCTGTGGCGTAAACCAACAGCCGTTTTGCACTGTGCCGTATTCTGTGGCGTAAACCAACAGCCATTTTGCATTGTGCCGTAAACCAGCAGCCATTTTCCACTGTGAGCTATGTTGGGGCGTAAACCTACAGTAGTTTTACACTATGCACTATGCTGTGGCGTAAACCAGCAGCCGTTTTGCATTGTGCCGTAAACCAGCAGCCATTTTCCACTGTGAGCTATGTTGGGGCGTAAACCTACAGTAGTTTTACACTGTGCGCTATGCTGTGGCGTAAACCAACATGAGTTTTGCTCTGTGCGCTATGCTGTGGCGTAAACCAACAGCCGTTTTGCACTGTGCCGTATTCTGTGGCGTAAACCAACAGCCATTTTGCACTGTACACTATGATGTGGCGTAAACCTACGGTCGTTTTGCACTGTGCACTATGCTTTTGCGTAAACCTACAGTAGTTTTGCACTATGCGCTATGCTGTGTCGTAAACCAACAGGAGTTTTGCACTGTGCGCTATTCTGTGGCGTATTCTGTGCCGTAAACCAACAGCCATTTTGCACTGTGCACTATGCTGTGGCGTAAACCTACAGTCGTTTTGCACTGTGCACTATGCTTTGGCGTAAACCTACAGTCGTCTTGCACTGTGCACTATGCTGTGGCGTAAACCTACAGTCATCTTGCATTGTGCACTATGCTGTGGCGTAAACCTACAGTCGTTTTGCACTATGCAATATGCTGTGGCGCAAACCAACAGCCGTTTTGCACTGTGCGCTATGCTGTGGCGTAAACCAACAGCCGTTTTGCACTGTGCCGTATTCTGTGGCGTAAACCAACAGCCATTTTGCACTGTGCACTATGCTTTGGCGTAAATCTACAGTCGTCTTGCACTGTGCACTATGCTGTATCGTAAACCAACAGGAATTTTGCACTGTGCGCTATGCTGTGGTGTAAACCAACAGCCGTTTTGCACTGTGCACTATGCTGTGGCGTAAACCTACAGTAGTTTTGCACTGTGCACTATGCTTTGGCGTAAACCTACAGTCGTTTTGCACTGTGCGCTATGCTGTGGCGTAAACCAACAGCCGTTTTGCACTGTGCACTATGCTGTGGCGTAAACCTACAGTCGTTTTGCACTGTGCACTATGCTTTGGCGTAAACCTACAGTCGTTTTGCACTGTGCGCTATGCTGTGGCGTAAACCAACAGGAGTTTTGCACTGTGCGTTATGCTGTGGCGTAAACCAACAGCCGTTTTGCACTGTGCCGTATTCTGTGGCGCAAACCAACAGCCACTTTGCACTGTGCGCTATGCTGTGGCGTACACCTACAGTCGTTTAGCACTGTGCACTATGCTTTGGCGTAAACCTACAGTCGTTTTGCACTGTGCGCTATGCTGTGGCGTAAACCAACAGGAGTTTTGCACTGTGCAATATGCTGTGGCGTAAACCAACAGCCGTTTTGCACTGTGCCGTATTCTGTGGCGTAAACCAACAGTCATTTTGCACAATGCAACATGCTGTGGCGTAAACCTACAGTCGTTTTGCACTGTGTCGTATTCTGTGGCGTAAACCAACAGCCATTTTGCACTGTGCACTATGCTGTGGCGTAAACCTACAGTCGTTTTGCACTGTGCACTATGCTTTGGCGTAAACCTACAGTCGTTATGCACTGTGCGCTATGCTTTGGCGTAAACCAACAGGAGTTTTGCACTGTGCGCTATGCTGTGGCGTAAACCAACATGAGTTTTGCACTGTGCGCTATGCTGTGGCGTAAACCAACAGCCGTTTTGCACTGTGCCGTATTCTGTGGCGTAAACCAACAGCCATTTTGCACTGTACACTATGCTGTGGCGTAAACCTACAGTCGTTTTGCACTGTGCACTATGCTTTTGCGTAAACCTACAGTAGTTTTGCACTATGCGCTACGCTGTGTCGTAAACCAACAGGAGTTTTGCACTGTGCGCTATTCTGTGGCGTAAACCAACAGCCATTTTGCACTGTGCACTATGCTGTGGCGTAAACCTACAGTCGTTTTGCACTGTGCACTATGCTTTGGCGTAAACCTACAGTCGTCTTGCACTGTGCACTATGCTGTGGCGTAAACCAACAGGAGTTTTGTACTGTGCGCTATGCTGTGGCTTAAACCAACAGCCGCTTTGCACTGTGCCGTATTCTGTGGCGTAAACCAACAGTCATTTTGCACAATGCAAGATGCTGTGGCGTAAACCTACAGTCGTTTTGCACTGTGTCGTATTCTGTGGCGTAAACCAACAGCCATTTTGCACTGTGCACTATGCTGTGGCGTAAACCAACAGTCGTTTTGCACTGTGCACTATGCTTTGGCGTAAACCTACAGTCGTTTTGCACTGTGCGCTATGCTGTGGCGTAAACCAACAGTTGTTTTGCACTGTACACTATGCTTTTAAGTAAACCAACAGTCGTTTTGCACTGTGCGCTGTGCTCTGGCGTAAACCAACAGCCGTTTTGCACTGTGGAGTATGCTTTTGCGTAAACCAGCAGTGGTTTTGCATTGTCCACTATGCTTTTGCGTAAACCAACAGTCGTTTTGCACTGTGCGCTGTGCTCTGGCGTAAACCAACAGCCGTTTTGCACTGTGCGCTGTGCTCTGGCGTAAACCAACAGCCGTTTTGCTCTGTGCGCTGTGCTCTGGCATAAACGAACAGCCGTTTTGCACTGTGCACTATGCTTTTGCGTAAACCTACAGTAGTTTTGCACTATGCGCTATGCTGTGTCGTAAACCAACAGGAGTTTTGCACTGTGCGCTATTCTGTGGCGTATTCTGTGGCGTAAACCAACAGCCATTTTGCACTGTGCACTATGCTGTGGCGTAAACCTACAGTCGTTTTGCACTGTGCACTATGCTTTGGCGTAAACCTACAGTCGTCTTGCACTGTGCACTATGCTGTGGCGTAAACCAACAGGAGTTTTGCACTGTGCGCTATGCTGTGGCTTAAACCAACAGCCGTTTTGCACTGTGCCGTATTCTGTGGCGTAAACCAACAGCCATTTTGCACTGTGCACTATGCTGTATCGTAAACCTACAGTCGTTTTGCACTGTGCACTATGCTGTGGCGTAAACCAACAGGAGTTTTGCACTGTGCAATATGCTGTGGCGTAAACCAACAGCCGCTTTGCACTGTGCCGTATTCTGTGGCGTAAACCAACAGTCATTTTGCACTATGCAACATGCTGTGGCGTAAACCTACAGTCGTTTTGCACTGTGTCATATTCTGTGGCGTAAACCAACAGCCATTTTGCACTGTGCACTATGCTGTATCGTAAACCTACAGTCGTTTTGCACTGTGCACTATGCTGTGGCGTAAACCAACAGGAGTTTTGCACTGTGCAATATGCTGTGGCGTAAACCAACAGCCGCTTTGCACTGTGCCGTATTCTGTGGCGTAAACCAACAGTCATTTTGCACAATGCAACATGCTGTGGCGTAAACCTACAGTCGTTTTGCACTGTGCACTATGCTTTGGCGTAAACCTACAGTCGTTTTGCACTGTGCGCTATGCTGTGGCGTAAACCAACAGGAGTTTTGCACTGTGCGCTATGCTGTGGCGTAAACCAACAGCCGTTTTGCACTGTGCCGTATTCTGTGGCGTAAACCAACAGTCATTTTGCACAATGCAAGATGCTGTGGCGTAAACCTACAGTCGTTTTGCACTGTGTCGTATTCTGTGGCGTAAACCAACAGCCATTTTGCACTGTGCACTATGCTGTGGCGTAAACCAACAGTCGTTTTGCACTGTGCACTATGCTTTGGCGTAAACCTACAATCGTTTTGCACTGTGCGCTATGCTGTGGCGTAAACCAACAGGAGTTTTGCACTGTGCGCTATGCTGTGGCGTAAACCAACAGCCGTTTTGCATTGTGCACTTTGCTTTTGCGTAAACCAACAGTGGTTTTGCATTGTGCACTATGCTTTTGCGTAAACCAACAGTCGTTTTGCACTGTGCGCTGTGCTCTGGCGTAAACCAACAGCCGTTTTGCATTGTGCACTATGCTTTTGCGTAAACCAACAGTTGTTTTGCACTGTGCGCTATGCTGTGGCGTAAACCAACAGCCGTTTTGCACTGTGTCGTATTCTGTGGCGAAAACCAACAGCCATTTTGCACTGTGCACTATGCTGTGGCGTAAACCTACAGTCGTCTTGCACTGTGCACTATGCTGTGGCGTCAACCAACAGGAGTTTTGCACTGTGCGCTATGCTGTGGCGTAAACCAACAGCCGTTTTGCACTGTGCCGTATTCTGTGGCGTAAACCAACAGCCATTTTGCACTGTGCACTATGCTGTGGCGTAAACCTACAGTCGTTTTGCACTGTGCACTATGCTTTGGCGTAAACCTACAGTCGTTATGCACTGTGCGCTATGCTTTGGCGTAAACCAACAGTCGTTTTGCACTGTCCACTATGCTTTTGAGTAAACCAACAGTCGTTTTGCATTGTGCACTATGCTTTTGCGTAAACCTACAGTCGTTTTGCAATGTGCGCTATGCTGTGTCGTAAACCAACAGGAGTTTTGCACTGTGCGCTATTCTGTGGCGTAAACCAACAGCCGTTTTGCACTGTGCACTATGCTTTGGCGTAAACGAATAGTTATTTTGCACTGTGCGCTATGCTGTGGAGTAAACCTACATTAGTTTTACACTGTGCGCTATGCTGTGGCGTAAGCCTACTGTCGTCTTGCAGTGTGCACTATGCTTTGGCGTAAACCTACAGTTGTTTTGCACTGTGCGCTATGCTGTGGCATAAACCAACAGGAATTTTGCACTGTACACTATGCTTTGGCGTAAACGAACAGTTATTTTGCACTGTGCCGTATTCTGTGGCGTAAACCTATAGCCATTTTGCACTGTGCACTGTACTGCGGCGTAAACCTACAGTCATTTTGCACTGTGCGCTATGCTGTGGAGTAAACCTACAGTCGTTTTGCACTGTGCACTATGCTTTGGCGTAAACGAACAGTTCTTTTGCACTGTGCGCTATGCTGTGGAGTAAACCTACAGTGTTTTTGCACTGTGCACTATGCTTTGGCGTAAACCTACAGTCATTTTGCACTGTGCGCTATGCTGTGGCGTAAACCAACAGCCGTTTTGCACTGTGCCGTATTATGTGGCGTAAACCAACAGCCACTTTGCACAGTGCACTATGCTTTGGCGTAAACAAACAGTCGTTTTACACTGTTTGCTATGCTTTGGCGTAAACCGACAGCCGTTTTGCACTATGCACTATGCTGTGGCGTAAACCAGCAGCCGTTTTGCATTGTGCCGTAAACCAACATCCATTTTCCACTGTGAGCTATGTTGGGGCGTAAACCTACAGTAGTTTTACACTGTGCGCTATGCTGTGGCGTAAGCCAACATGAGTTTTGCACTATGCAATATGCTGTGGCGTAAACCAACAGCCATTTTGAACTGTGCACTATGCTTTTGAGTAAACCAACAGTCGTTTTGCATTGTGCACTATGCTTTTGCGTAAACCAACAGTGGTTTTGCATTGTGCACTATGCTTTTGCGTAAACCAACAGTTGTTTTGCACTCTGCGCTGTGCTCTGGCGTAAACCAACAGCCGTTTTGCATTGTGCACTATGCTTTTGCGTAAACCAACAGTCGTTTTGCACTGTGCACTATGCTGTGGCGTAAACCTACAGTCGTTTTGCAGTGTGCACTATGCTGTGGCGTAAACCTACAGTAGTTTTACACTGTGCGCTATGCTGTGGCGTAAGCCTACTGTCGTCTTGCAGTGTGCACTATGCTTTGGCGTAAACCTACAGTAGTTTTACTCTGTGCGCTATGCTGTGGCGTAAACCAACAGGAGTTTTGCACTGTGCGCTATGCTGTGGCGTAAACCAACAGCCGTTTTGCACTGTGCCGTCTTCTGTGGCGTAAACCAACAGCCACTTTGCACTGTGCGCTATGCTGTGGCGTAAACCTACAGTCGTCTTGCATTGTGCACTATGCTGTGGCGTAAATATACAGTCGTTTTGCACTATGCAATATGCTGTGGCGCAAACCAACAGCCGTTTTGCACTGTGTCGTATTCTGTGGCGTAAACCAACAGTCATTTTGCACTGTGCACTATGCTGTGGCGTAAACCTACAGTCGTTTTGCACTGTGCACTATGCTTTGGCGTAATCCTACAGTCGTTTTGCACTCTGCGCTATGCTGTGGCGTAAACCAACAGCCGTTTTGCACTGTGCCGTATTATGTGGCGTAAACCAACAGCCACTTCGCACAGTGCACTATGCTTTGGCGTAAACAAACAGTCGTTTTACACTGTTTGCTATGCTTTGGCGTAAACCGACAGCCGTTTTGCACTATGCACTATGCTGTGGCGTAAACCAGCAGCCGTTTTGCATTGTGCCGTAAACCAACAGCCATTTTCCACTGTGAGCTATGTTGGGGCGTAAACCTACAGCAGTTTTACACTGTGCGCTATGCTGTGGCGTAAACCAACATGAGTTTTGCACTGTGCGCTATGCTGTGGCGTAAACCTACAGCCGTTTTGCACTGTGCACTATGCTGTGGCGTAAACCTACGGTCGTTTTGCACTGTGCACTATGCTTTGGCGTAAACCTACAGTCGTTTTGCACTATGCAATATGCTGTGGCGTAAACCAACGGCCATTTTGCACTCTGCACTATGCTTTTGAGTAAACCAACAGTCGTTTTGCACTGGGCACTATGCTTTTGCGTAAACCAACAGTCGTTTTGCATTGTGCACTATGCTTTTGCGTAAACCAACAGTGGTTTTGCATTGTGCACTATGCTTTTGCGTAAACCAACAGTCGCTTTGCACTGTGCGCTGTGCTCTGGCGTAAACCAACAGCCGTTTTGCATTGTGCACTATGCTTTTGCGTAAACCAACAGTTGTTTTGCACTGTGCGCTATGCTGTGGCGTAAACCAACAGCCGTTTTGCACTGTGTCGTATTCTGTGGCGAAAACCAACAGCCATTTTGCACTGTGCACTATGCTGTGGCGTAAACCTACAGTCGTCTTGCACTGTGCACTATGCTGTGGCGTCAACCAACAGGAGTTTTGCACTGTGCGCTATGCTGTGGCGTAAACCAACAGCCGTTTTGCACTGTGCCGTATTCTGTGGCGTAAACCAACAGCCATTTTGCACTGTGCACTATGCTGTGGCGTAAACCTACAGTCGTTTTGCACTGTGCACTATGCTTTGGCGTAAACCTACAGTCGTTATGCACTGTGCGCTATGCTTTGGCGTTAACCAACAGTCGTTTTGCACTGTACACTATGCTTTTGAGTAAACCAACAGTCGTTTTGCATTGTGCACTATGCTTTTGCGTAAACCTACAGTCGTTTTGCACTGTGCGCTATGCTGTGTCGTAAACCAACAGGAGTTTTGCACTGTGCGCTATTCTGTGGCGTAAACCAACAGCCGTTTTGCACTGTGCACTATGCTTTGGCGTAAACGAATAGTTATTTTGCACTGTGCGCTATGCTGTGGAGTAAACCTACATTAGTTTTACACTGTGCGCTATACTGTGGCGTAAGCCTACTGTCGTCTTGCAGTGTGCACTATGCTTTGGCGTAAACCTACAGTTGTTTTGCACTGTGCGCTATGCTGTGGCATACACCAACAGGAATTTTGCACTGTACACTATGCTTTGGCGTAAACGAACAGTTATTTTGCACTGTGCCATATTCTGTGGCGTAAACCTATAGCCATTTTGCACTGTGCACTATACTGCGGCGTAAACCTACAGTCATTTTGCACTGTGCGCTATGCTGTGGAGTAAACCTACAGTCGTTTTGCACTGTGCACTATGCTTTGGCGTAAACGAACAGTTCTTTTGCACTGTGCGCTATGCTGTGGAGTAAACCTACAGTGTTTTTGCACTGTGCACTATGCTTTGGCGTAAACCTACAGTCATTTTGCATTGTGCGCTATGCTGTGGCGTAAACCAACAGCCGTTTTGCACTGTGCCGTATTATGTGGCGTAAACCAACAGCCACTTTGCACAGTGCACTATGCTTTGGCGTAAACAAACAGTCGTTTCACACTGTTTGCTATGCTTTGGCGTAAACCGACAGCCGTTTTGCACTATGCACTATGCTGTGGCGTAAACCAGCAGCCGTTTTGCATTGTGCCGTAAACCAACAGCCATTTTCCACTGTGAGCTATGTTGGGGCGTAAACCTACAGTAGTTTTACACTGTGCGCTATGCTGTGGCGTAAACCAACATGAGTTTTGCACTATGCAATATGCTGTGGCGTAAACCAACAGCCATTTTGAACTGTGCACTATGCTTTTGAGTAAACCAACAGTCGTTTTGCATTGTGCACTATGCTTTTGCGTAAACCAACAGTGGTTTTGCATTGTGCACTATGCTTTTGCGTAAACCAACAGTTGTTTTGCGCTCTGCGCTGTGCTCTGGCGTAAACCAACAGCCGTTATGCATTGTGCACTATGCTTTTGCGTAAACCAACAGTCGTTTTGCACTGTGCACTATGCTGTGGCGTAAACCTACAGTCGTTTTGCAGTGTGCACTATGCTTTGGCGTATACCTACAGTCGTCTTGCACTGTGCACTATGCTGTGGCGTGAACCAACAGGAATTTTGCACTGTGCGCTATGCTGTGGCGTAAACCAACAGGAGTTTTGCACTGTGCGCTATGCTGTGGCGTAAACCAACAGCCGTTTTGCACTGTGCCGTATTCTGTGGCATAAACCAACAGCCACTTTGCACTGTACACTATGCTGTGGCGTAAACCTACAGTCGTTTTGCACTGTGCACTATGCTGTGGCGTAAACCAACAGCCATTTTGCACTGTGCATTATGCTGTGGCGTAAACCTACAGTCGTTTTGCACTGTGCGCTATGCTGTGTCGTAAACCAACAGGAGTTTTGCACTGTGCGCTATTCTGTGGCGTATTCTGTTTCGTAAACCAACAGCCATTTTGCACTGTGCACTATGCTGTGGCGTAAACCTACAGTCGTTTTGCACTGTGCACTATGCTTTGGCGTAAACCTACAGTCGTCTTGCACTGTGCACTATGCTGTGGCGTAAACCAACAGCCGTTTTGCACTGTGCCGTATTCTGTGGCGTAAACCAACAGCCATTTTGCACTGTGCAATATGCTGTGGCGTAAACCAACAGGAGTTTTGCACTGTGCGCTATGCTGTGGCGTAAACCAACAGCCGTTTTGCACTGTGTCGTATTCTGTGGCGTAAACCAACAGTCATTTTGCACTGTGCACTATGCTGTGGCGTAAACCTATAGTCGTTTTGCACTGTGCACTATGCTTTGGCGTAAACCTACAGTCGTCTTGCACTGTGCAGTATGCTGTGGAGTAAACCAACAGGAGTTTTGCACTGTGCGCTATGCTGTGGTGTAAACCAACAGCCGTTTTGCACTGTGCACTATGCTGTGGCGTAAACCAACAGCCGTTTTGCACTGTGCCGTATTCTGTTACGTAAACCAACAGCCACTTTGCATAGTGCGCTATGCTGTGGCGTAAACCTACAGTCGTCTTGCATTGTGCACTATGCTGTGGCGTAAACCTACAGTCGTTTTGCACTATGCAATATGCTGTGGCGCAAACCAACAGCCGTTTTGCACTGTGCGCTATGCTGTGGCGTAAACCAACAGCCGTTTTGCACTGTGTCGTATTCTGTGGCGTAAACCAACAGCCATTTTGCACTGTGCACTATGCTGTGGCGTAAACCTACAGTCGTTTTGCACTGTGCACTATGCTTTGGCGTAAACCTACAGTCGTCTTGCACTGTGCACTATGCTGTGGCGTAAACCAACAGTAGTTTTGCACTGTGCGCTATGCTGTGGTGTAAACCAACAGCCGTTTTGCACTGTGCACTATGCTGTGGCGTAAACCTACAGTCGTTTTGCACTGTGCACTATGCTTTGGCGTAAACCTACAGTCGTTTTGCACTGTGCGCTATGCTGTGGCGTAAACCAACAGTAGTTTTGCACTGTGCACTATGCTGTGGCGTAAACCTACAGTCGTTTTGCACTGTGCACTATGCTTTGGCGTAAACCAACAGCCGTTTTGCACTGTGCCGTATTCTGTGGCGTAAACCAACAGCCACTTTGCACTGTGCGCTATTCTGTGGCGTAAACCTACAGTCGTCTTGCATTGTGCGCTATGCTGTGGTGTAAACCAACAGCCGTTTTGCACTGTGCACTATGCTGTGGCGTAAACCTACAGTCGTTTTGCACTGTGCACTATGCTTTGGCGTAAACCTACAGTCGTTTTGCACTGTGCGCTATGCTGTGGCGTAAACCAACAGTAGTTTTGCACTGTGCACTATGCTGTGGCGTAAACCTACAGTCGTTTTGCACTGTGCACTATGCTTTGGCGTAAACCAACAGCCGTTTTGCACTGTGCCGTATTCTGTGGCGTAAACCAACAGCCACTTTGCACTGTGCGCTATTCTGTGGCGTAAACCTACAATCGTCTTGCATTGTGCACTATGCTGTGGCGTAAACCTCCAGTCGTTTTGCACTATGCAATATGCTGTGGCGCAAACCAACAGCCGTTTAGCACTGTGCAATATGCTGTGGCGTAAACCAACAGCCATTTTGCACTGTACACTATGCTGTGGCGTACACCTACAGTCGTTTAGCACTGTGCACTATGCTTTGGCGTAAACCTACAGTCGTCTTGCACTGTGCACTATGCTGTGGCGTAAACCAACAGGAGTTTTGCACTGTGCGCTATGCTGTGGCGTAAACCAACAGCCGTTTTGCACTGTGCCGTATTCTGTGGCGTAAACCAACAGCCACTTTGCACTGTGCGCTATGCTGTGGCGTAAACCTACAGTCGTCTTGCATTGTGCACTATGCTGTGGCGTAAACCTACAGTCGTTTTGCACTATGCAATACGCTGTGGCGCAAACCAACAGCCGTTTTGCACTGTGCAATATGCTGTGGCGTAAACCAACAGGAGTTTTGCACTGTGCGCTATGCTGTAGCGTAAACCAACAGCCGTTTTGCACTGTGCCGTATTCTGTGGCATAAACCAACAGCCACTTTGCACTGTACACTATGCTGTGGCGTAAACCTACAGTCGTTTTGCACTGTGCACTATGCTGTGGCGTAAACCAACAGCCATTTTGCACTGTGCATTATGCTGTGGCGTAAACCTACAGTCGTTTTGCACTGTGCACTATGCTTTGGCGTAAACCTACAGTCGTTTTGCACTGTGCGCTATGCTGTGGCGTAAACCAACAGCCGTTTTGCACTGTGCACTATGCTGTGGCGTAAACCTACAGTCGTTTTGCACTGTGCACTATGCTTTGGCGTAAACCAACAGCCGTTTTGCACTGTGCCGTATTCTGTGGCGTAAACCAACAGCCACTTTGCACTGTGCGCTAGGCTGTGGCGTAAACCTACAGTCGTCTTGCATTGTGCACTATGCTGTGGCGTAAACCTACAGTCGTTTTGCACTATGCAATATGCTGTGGCGCAAACCAACAGGAGTTTTGCACTGTGCGCTATGCTGTGGCGTAAACCAACAGCCGTTTTGCACTGTGCCGTATTCTGTGGCATAAACCAACAGCCACTTTGCACTGTACACTATGCTGTGGCGTAAACCTACAGTCGTTTTGCACTGTGCACTATGCTGTGGCGTAAACCAACAGCCATTTTGCACTGTGCCGTATTCTGTGGCATAAACCAACAGCCACTTTGCACTATGCAATATGCTGTGGCGCAAACCAACAGCCGTTTAGCACTGTGCAATATGCTGTGGCGTAAACCAACAGCCATTTTGCACTGTACACTATGCTGTGGCGTACACCTACAGTCGTTTAGCACTGTGCACTATGCTTTGGCGTAAACCTACAGTCGTCTTGCACTGTGCACTATGCTGTGGCGTAAACCTGCAGTCGTTTTGCACTGTGCGCTATGCTGTGGCGTAAACCAACAGGAGTTTTGCACTGTGCGCTATGCTGTGGCGTAAACCAACAGCCGTTTTGCACTGTGCCGTATTCTGTGGCATAAACCAACAGCCACTTTGCACTGTACACTATGCTGTGGCGTAAACCTACAGTCGTTTTGCACTGTGCACTATGCTGTGGCGTAAACCAACAGCCATTTTGCACTGTGCATTATGCTGTGGCGTAAACCTACAGTCGTTTTGCACTATGCAATATGCTGTGGCGCAAACCAACAGGAGTTTTGCACTGTGCGCTATGCTGTGGCGTAAACCAACAGCCGTTTTGCACTGTGCCGTATTCTGTGGCATAAACCAACAGCCACTTTGCACTGTACACTATGCTGTGGCGTAAACCAACAGGAGTTTTGCACTGTGCGCTATGCTGTGGCGTAAACCAACAGCCGTTTTGCACTGTGCCGTATTCTGTGGCATAAACCAACAGCCACTTTGCACTATGCAATATGCTGTGGCGCAAACCAACAGCCGTTTAGCACTGTGCAATATGCTGTGGCGTAAACCAACAGCCATTTTGCACTGTACACTATGCTGTGGCGTACACCTACAGTCGTTTAGCACTGTGCACTATGCTTTGGCGTAAACCTACAGTCGTCTTGCACTGTGCACTATGCTGTGGCGTAAACCTGCAGTCGTTTTGCACTGTGCGCTATGCTGTGGCGTAAACCAACAGGAGTTTTGCACTGTGCGCTATGCTGTGGCGTAAACCAACAGCCGTTTTGCACTGTGCCGTATTCTGTGGCATAAACCAACAGCCACTTTGCACTGTACACTATGCTGTGGCGTAAACCTACAGTCGTTTTGCACTGTGCACTATGCTGTGGCGTAAACCAACAGCCATTTTGCACTGTGCATTATGCTGTGGCGTAAACCTACAGTCGTTTTGCACTGTGCACTATGCTTTGGCGTAAACCTACAGTCGTTTTGCACTGTGCGCTATACTGTGGCGTAAACCAACAGGAGTTTTGCACTGTGCGCTATGCTGTGGCGTAAACCAACAGCCATTTTGCACTGTACACTATGCTGTGGCGTAAACCTACAGTCGTTTTGCACTGTGCACTATACTGTGGCGTAAACCAACAGCCATTTTGCACTGTGCACTTTGCTGTGGCGTAAACCTACAGTCGTTTTGCACTGTGCACTATGCTTTCGCGTAAACCTACAATCGTTTTGCACTGTGCGCTATGCTGTGGCATAAACCAACAGTCATTTTGCACTGTGCACTATGCTTTGGCGTAAACCTGCAGTCGTTTTGCACTGTGCACTATGCTATGGCGTAAACCTACAGTTGTTTTGCACTGTGCGCTATGCTGTGGCGTAAACCAACTGGAGTTTTGCACTGTGCGCTATGCTGTGGCGTAAACCAACAGCCGTTTTGCACTGTGCCATATTCTGTGGCGTAAACCAACAGCCATTTTGCACTGTACACTATGCTGTGGCGTAAACCTACAGTCGTTTTGCACTGTGCTTTATGCTGTGGCGTAAACCTACAGTCGTTTTGCACTATGCAATATGCTGTGGCGCAAACCTACAGTCGTTTTGCACTGTGCACTATGCTTTGGCGTAAACCCACAGTCGTTTTGCACTGTGCGCTATGCTTTGGCGTAAACCAACTGTCGTTTTGCACTGTACACTATGCTTTTGAGTAAACCGACAGCCGTTTTGCACTATGCACTATGCTGTGGCGTAAACCAGCAGCCGTTTTGCATTGTGCCGTAAACCAACAGCCATTTTCCACTGTGAGCTATGTTGGGGCGTAAACCTACAGTAGTTTTACACTGTGCGCTATGCTGTGGCGTAAACCAACATGAGTTTTGCACTGTGCGCTATGCTGTGGCGTAAACCAACAGCCGTTTTGCACTGTGCCGTATTCTGTGGCGTAAACCAACAGCCATTTTGCACTGTACACTATGCTGTGGCGTAAACCTACGGTCGTTTTGCACTGTGCACTATGCTTTTGCGTAAACCTACAGTAGTTTTGCACTGTGCGCTATGCTGTGTCGTAAACCAACAGGAGTTTTGCACTGTGCGCTATTCTGTGGCGTATTCTGTTTCGTAAACCAACAGCCATTTTGCACTGTGCACTATGCTGTGGCGTAAACCTACAGTCGTTTTGCACTGTGCACTATGCTTTGGCGTAAACCTACAGTCGTCTTGCACTGTGCACTATGCTGTGGCGTAAACCAACAGCCGTTTTGCACTGTGCCGTATTCTGTGGCGTAAACCAACAGCCATTTTGCACTGTGTAATATGCTGTGGCGTAAACCAACAGGAGTTTTGCACTGTGCGCTATGCTGTGGCGTAAACCAACAGCCGTTTTGCACTGTGTCGTATTCTGTGGCGTAAACCAACAGTCATTTTGCACTGTGCACTATGCTGTGGCGTAAACCTACAGTCGTTTTGCACTGTGCACTATGCTTTGGCGTAAACCTACAGTCGTCTTGCACTGTGCAGTATGCTGTGGCGTAAACCAACAGGAGTTTTGCACTGTGCGCTATGCTGTGGTGTAAACCAACAGCCGTTTTGCACTGTGCACTATGCTGTGGCGTAAACCAACAGCCGTTTTGCACTGTGCCGTATTCTGTGGCGTAAACCAACAGCCACTTTGCACAGTGCGCTATGCTGTGGCGTAAACCTACAGTCGTCCTGCATTGTGCACTATGCTGTGGCGTAAACCTACAGTCGTTTTGCACTATGCAATATGCTGTGGCGCAAACCAACAGCCGTTTTGCACTGTGCGCTATGCTGTGGCGTAAACCAACAGCCGTTTTGCACTGTGTCGTATTCTGTGGCGTAAACCAACAGCCATTTTGCACTGTGCACTATGCTGTGGCGTAAACCTACAGTCGTTTTGCACAGTGCACTATGCTTTGGCGTAAACCTACAGTCGTCTTGCACTGTGCACTATGCTGTGGCGTAAACCAACAGGAGTTTTGCACTGTGCGCTATGCTGTGGTGTAAACCAACAGCCGTTTTGCACTGTGCACTATGCTGTGGCGTAAACCTACAGTCGTTTTGCACTGTGCACTATGCTTTGGCGTAAACCTACAGTCGTTTTGCACTGTGCGCTATGCTGTGACGTAAACCAACAGCCGTTTTGCACTGTGCACTATGCTGTGGCGTAAACCTACAGTCGTTTTGCACTGTGCACTATGCTTTGGCGTAAACCAACAGCCGTTTTGCACTGTGCCGTATTCTGTGGCGTAAACCAACAGCCACTTTGCACTGTGCGCTATGCTGTGGCGTAAACCTACAGTCGTCTTGCATTGTGCACTATGCTGTGGCGTAAACCTCCAGTCGTTTTGCACTATGCAATATGCTGTGGCGCAAACCAACAGCCGTTTTGCACTGTGCAATATGCTGTGGCGTAAGCCAACAGCCATTTTGCACTGTACACTATGCTGTGGCGTACACCTACAGTCGTTTAGCACTGTGCACTATGCTTTGGCGTAAACCTACAGTCGTCTTGCACTGTGCACTATGCTGTGGCGTAAACCAACAGGAGTTTTGCACTGTGCGCTATGCTGTGGCGTAAACCAACAGCCGTTTTGCACTGTGCCGTATTCTGTGGCATAAACCAACAGCCACTTTGCACTGTACACTATGCTGTGGCGTAAACCTACAGTCGTTTTGCACTGTGCACTATGCTGTGGCGTAAACCAACAGCCATTTTGCACTGTGCATTATGCTGTGGCGTAAACCTACAGTCGTTTTGCACTGTGCACAATCCTTTTCGTAAACCTACAGTCGTTTTGCACTGTGCGCTATGCTGTGGCGTAAACCAACAGCCGTTTTGCACTGTGCACTATGCTGTGGCGTAAACCTACAGTCGTTTTGCACTGTGCACTATGCTTTGGCGTAAACCAACAGCCGTTTTGCACTGTGCCGTATTCTGTGGCGTAAACCAACAGTCGTCTTGCATTGTGCACTATGCTGTGGCGTAAACCTACAGTCGTTTTGCACTATGCAATATGCTGTGGCGCAAACCATCAGCCGTTTTGCACTGTGCAATATGCTGTGGCGTAAACCAACAGGAGTTTTGCACTGTGCGCTATGCTTTGGCGTAAACCAACAGCCGTTTTGCACTGTGCCGTATTCTGTGGCGTAAACCAACAGCCACTTTGCACTGTGCGCTATGCTGTGGCGTAAACCTACAGTCGTCTTGCATTGTGCACTATGCTGTGGCGTAAACCTACAGTCGTTTTGCACTATGCAATATGCTGTGGCGCAAACCAACAGCCGTTTTGCACTGTGCAATATGCTGTGGCGTAAACCAACAGCCATTTTGCACTGTACACTATGCTGTGGCGTACACCTACAGTCGTTTAGCACTGTGCACTATGCTTTGGCGTAAACCTACAGTCGTCTTGCACTGTGCACTATGCTGTGGCGTAAACCAACAGGAGTTTTGCACTGTGCGCTATGCTGTGGCGTAAACCAACAGCCGTTTTGCACTGTGCCATATTCTGTGGCGTAAACCAACAGCCACTTTGCACTGTGCGCTATGCTGTGGCGTAAACCTACAGTCGTCTTGCATTGTGCACTATGCTGTGGCGTAAACCAACAGTCATTTTGCACTGTGCACTATGCTTTGGCGTAAACCTGCAGTCGTTTTGCACTGTGCACTACGCTATGGCGTAAACCTACAGTCGTTTTGCACTGTGCACTATGCTGTGGCGTAAACCTACAGTCGTTTTGCACTGTGCACTATGCTGTGGCGTAAACCTGCAGTCGTTTTGCACTGTGCGCTATGCTGTGGCGTAAACCAACAGGAGTTTTGCACTGTGCGCTATGCTGTGGCGTAAACCAACAGCCGTTTTGCACTGTGCCGTATTCTGTGGCATAAACCAACAGCCACTTTGCACTGTACACTATGCTGTGGCGTAAACCTACAGTCGTTTTGCACTGTGCACTATGCTGTGGCGTAAACCAACAGCCATTTTGCACTGTGCATTATGCTGTGGCGTAAACCTACAGTCGTTTTGCACTGTGCACTATGCTTTGGCGTAAACCTACAGTCGTTTTGCACTGTGCACTATGCTTTGGCGTAAACCTACAGTCGTTTTGCACTGTGCGCTATACTGTGGCGTAAACCAACAGGAGTTTTGCACTGTGCGCTATGCTGTGGCGTAAACCAACAGCCATTTTGCACTGTACACTATGCTGTGGCGTAAACCTTCAGTCGTTTTGCACTGTGCACTATGCTGTGGCGTAAACCAACAGCCATTTTGCACTGTGCACTATGCTGTGGCGTAAACCTACAGTCGTTTTGAACTGTGCACTATGCTTTGGCGTAAACCTACAGTCGTTTTGCACTGTGCGCTATGCTGTGGCATAAACCAACAGGAGTTTTGCACTGTGCGCTATGCTGTGGCGTAAACCAACAGCCGTTTTGCACTGTACACTATGCTGTGGCGTAAACCTACAGTCGTTTTGCATTGTGCACTATGCTGTTTACTAAACCAACAGCCATTTTGCACTGTGCACTATGCTGTGGCGTAAACCTACAGTCGTTTTGCACTGTGCACTATGCTTTGGCGTAAACCTACAGTTGTTTTGCACTGTGCGCTATGCTTTGGCGTAAACCTACAGTTGTTTTGCACTGTGCGCTATGCTGTGGCGTAAACCAACTGGAGTTTTGCACTGTGCGCTATGCTGTGGCGTAAACCAACAGCCATTTTGCACTGTACACTATGCTGTGGCGTAAACCTACAGTCGTTTTGCACTGTGCACTATGCTGTGGCATAAACCAACAGTCATTTTGCACTGTGCACTATGCTTTGGCGTAAACCTGCAGTCGTTTTGCACTGTGCACTATGCTATGGCGTAAACCTACAGTCGTTTTGCACTGTGCACTATGCTGTGGCGTAAACCTACAGTCGTTTTGCACTGTGCACTATGCTGTGGCGTAAACCAACAGCCATTTTGCACTGTGCACTATGCTGTGGCGTAAACCTACAGTCGTTTTGAACTGTGCACTATGCTTTGGCGTAAACCTACAGTCGTTTTGCACTGTGCGCTATGCTGTGGCATAAACCAACAGGAGTTTTGCACTGTGCGCTATGCTGTGGCGTAAACCAACAGCCGTTTTGCACTGTACACTATGCTGTGGCGTAAACCTACAGTCGTTTTGCATTGTGCACTATGCTGTTTACTAAACCAACAGCCATTTTGCACTGTGCACTATGCTGTGGCGTAAACCTACAGTCGTTTTGCACTGTGCACTATGCTTTGGCGTAAACCTACAGTTGTTTTGCACTGTGCGCTATGCTTTGGCGTAAACCTACAGTTGTTTTGCACTGTGCGCTATGCTGTGGCGTAAACCAACTGGAGTTTTGCACTGTGCGCTATGCTGTGGCGTAAACCAACAGCCATTTTGCACTGTACACTATGCTGTGGCGTAAACCTACAGTCGTTTTGCACTGTGCACTATGCTGTGGCGTAAACCTACAGTCGTTTTGCACTATGCAATATGCTGTGGCGCAAACCTACAGTCGTTTTGCACTGTGCACTATGCTATGGCGTAAACCTACAGTCGTTTTGCACTGTGCACTATGCTGTGGCGTAAACCTACAGTCGTTTTGCACTGTGCACTATGCTGTGGCGTAAACCAACAGCCATTTTGCACTGTGCGCTATGCTGTGGCGTAAACCTACAGTCGTTTTGCACTGTGCACTATGCTTTGGCGTAAACCTACAGTCGTTTTGCACTGTGCGCTATGCTGTGGCATAAACCAACAGGAGTTTTGCACTGTGCGCTATGCTGTGGCGTAAACCAACAGCCGTTTTGCACTGTACACTATGCTGTGGCGTAAACCTACAGTCGTTTTGCATTGTGCACTATGCTGTTTACTAAACCAACAGCCATTTTGCACTGTGCACTATGCTGTGGCGTAAACCTACAGTCGTTTTGCACTGTGCACTATGCTTTGGCGTAAACCTACAGTTGTTTTGCACTGTGCGCTATGCTGTGGCGTAAACCAACTGGAGTTTTGCACTGTGCGCTATGCTGTGGCGTAAACCAACAGCCGTTTTGCACTGTGCCATATTCTGTGGCGTAAACCAACAGCCATTTTGCACTGTACACTATGCTGTGGCGTAAACCTACAGTCGTTTTGCACTGTGCACTATGCTGTGGCGTAAACCTACAGTCGTTTTGCACTATGCAATATGCTGTGGCGCAAACCTACAGTCGTTTTGCACTGTGCACTATGCTGTGGCGTAAACCTACAGTCGTTTTGCACTGTGCACTATGCTTTGGCGTAAACCTACAGTCGTTTTGCAATGTGCGCTATGCTGTGGCGTAAACCAACAGGAGTTTTGCACTGTGCGCTATGCTGTGGCGTAAACCAACATCCGTTTTGCACTGTACACTATGCTGTGGCGTAAACCTACAGTCGTTTTGCACTGTGCACTATGCTGTGGACTAAACCAACAGCCATTTTGCACTGTGCACTATGCTGTGGCGTAAACCTACAGTCGTTTTGCACTGTGCACTATGCTTTGGCGTAAACCTACAGTCGTTTTGCACTGTGCACTATGCTGTGGACTAAACCAACAGCCATTTTGCACTGTGCACTATGCTGTGGCGTAAACCTACAGTCGTTTTGCACTGTGCACTATGCTTTGGCGTAAACCTACAGTCGTTTTGCACTGTGCACTATGCTGTGGACTAAACCAACAGCCATTTTGCACTGTGCACTATGCTGTGGCGTAAACCTACAGTCGTTTTGCACTGTGCACTATGCTTTGGCGTAAACCTACAGTCGTTTTGCACTGTGCACTATGCTGTGGCGTAAACCAACAGCCATTTTGCACTGTGCGCTATGCTGTGGCGTAAACCTACAGTCGTTTTGCACTGTGCGCTATGCTGTGGCGTAAACCTACAGTCGTTCTGCACTGTGCACTATGCTGTGGCGTAAACCAACAGCCATTTTGCACTGTGCACTATGCTGTGGCGTAAACCTACAGTCGTTTTGCACTGTGCGCTATGCTGTGGCGTAAACCTACAGTCGTTTTGCACTGTGCACTATGCTGTGGCGTAAACCAACAGCCATTTTGCACTGTGCACTATGCTGTGGCGTAAACCTACAGTCGTTTTGCACTGTGCGCTATGCTGTGGACTAAACCTACAGTCGTTTTGCACTGTGCACTCTGCTGTGGCGTAAACCTACAGTCGTTTTGCACTGTGCGCTATGCTTTTGCGTAAACCTACAGTCGTTTTGCACTGTGCACTATGCTTTGGCGTAAACCTACAGTCGTTTTGCACTGTGCACTATGCTGTGGCGTAAACCAACAGCCATTTTGCACTGTGCACTATGCTGTGGCGTAAACCTACAGTCGTTTTGCACTGTGCACTATGCTGTGGACTAAACCAACAGCCATTTTGCACTGTGCACTATGCTGTGGCGTAAACCTACAGTCGTTTTGCACTGTGCACTATGCTTTGGCGTAAACCTACAGTCGTTTTGCACTGTGCACTATGCTGTGGCGTAAACCAACAGCCATGTTGCACTGTACACTATGCTGTGGCGTAAACCTACAGTCGTTTTGCACTGTGCACTATGCTGTGGACTAAACCAACAGCCATTTTGCACTGTGCACTATGCTGTGGCGTAAACCTACCGTCGTTTTGCACTGTGCACTATGCTTTGGCGTAAACCTACAGTCGTTTTGCACTGTGCACTATGCTGTGGACTAAACCAACAGCCATTTTGCACTGTGCACTATGCTGTGGCGTAAACCTACAGTCGTTTTGCACTGTGCACTATGCTTTGGCGTAAACCTACAGTCGTTTTGCACTGTGCACTATGCTGTGGCGTAAACCAACAGCCATTTTGCACTGTGCACTATGCTGTGGCGTAAACCTACAGTCGTTTTGCACTGTGCACTATGCTGTGGACTAAACCAACAGCCATTTTGCACTGTGCACTATGCTGTGGAGTAAACCTACAGTCGTTTTGCACTGTGCACTATGCTTTGGCGTAAACCTACAGTCGTTTTGCACTGTGCACTATGCTGTGGCGTAAACCAACAGCCATTTTGCACTATGCTGTGGCGTAAACCTACAGTCGTTTTGCACTGTGCACTATGCTTTGGCGTAAACCTACAGTCGTTTTGCACTGTGCACTATGCTGTGGACTAAACCAACAGCCATTTTGCACTGTGCACTATGCTGTGGCGTAAACCTACAGTCGTTTTGCACTGTGCGCTATGCCGTGGCGTAAGCCAACAGGAGTTTTGCACTGTGCGCTATGCTGTGGCATAAACCAACAGTCATTTTGCACTGTGCACTATGCTGTGGCGTAAAATTACAGTCGTTTTGCACTGTGCACTATGCTTGGCGTAAACCTACAGTCGTTTTGCACTGTGCGCTATGCTGTGGCGTAAACCAGCAGCCATTTTGCACTGTGCGCTATGCTGTGGCGTAAACCAACAGCCGTTTTGCACTGTGCCGTATTCTGTGGCATAAACCAACAGCCACTTTGCACTGTACACTATGCTGTGGCGTAAACCTACAGTCGTTTTGCACTGTGCACTATGCTGTGGCCTAAACCAACAGCAATTTTGCACTGTGCACTATGCTGTGGCGTAAACCTACAGTCGTTTTGCACTGTGCACTATGCTGTGGCCTAAACCAACAGCCATTTTGCACTGTGCACTATGCTGTGGCGTAAACCTACAGTCGTTTTGCACTGTGCACTATGCTTTGGCGTAAACCTACAGTCGTTTTGCATTGTGCGCTATGCTGTGGCGTAAACCAACAGGAGTTTTGCACTGTGCGCTATGCTGTGGCATAAACCAACAGCCATTTTGCACTATACACTATGCTGTGGCGTAAACCTACAATCGTTTTGCACTGTGCACTATGCTGTGGCGTAAACCAACAGCCATTTTGCACTGTGCACTATGCTGTGGCGTAAACCTACAGTCGTTTTGCACTGTGTACTATGCTTGGCGTAAACCTACAGTCGTTTTGCACTGTGCGCTATGCTGTGGCGTAAACCAACAGGAGTTTTGCACTGTGCGCTATGCTGTGGCATAAACCAACAGTCATTTTGCACTGTGCACTATGCTTTGGCGTAAACCTGCAGTCGTTTCGCACTGTGCCCTATGCTATGGCGTAAACCTACAGTCGTTTTGCACTGTGCACTATGCTGTGGCGTAAACCTACAGTCGTTTTGCACTGTGCACTATGCTGTGGCGTAAACCAACAGCCATTTTGCACTGTGCACTATGCTGTGGCGTAAACCTACAGTCGTTTTGCACTGTGCACTATGCTTTGGCGTAAACCTACAGTCGTTTTGCACTGTGCGCTATGCTGTGGCGTAAACCAACAGGAGTTTTGCACTGTGCGCTATGCTGTGGCGTAAACCAACAGCCATTTTGCACTGTACACTATGCCGTGGCGTAAACCTACAGTCGTTTTGCACTGTGCACTATGCTGTGGCGTAAACCAACAGCCATTTTGCACTGTGCACTATGCTGTGGCGTAAACCAACAGGAGTTTTACGCTGTGCGCTATGCTGTGGCATAAACCAACAGTCATTTTGCTCTGTGCACTATGCTGTGGCGTAAACCTACAGTCGTTTTGCACTGTGCACTATGCTTTATCGTAAACCTGCAGTCGTTTTGCACTGTGCACTATGCTATGGCGTAAACCTGCAGTCATTTTGCACTGTGCACTATGCTGTGGCGTAAATCTACAGTCGTTTTGCACTGTGCACTATGCTGTGGCGTAAACCTACAGTCGTTTTGCACTGTGCACTATGCTTTGGCGTAAACCTGCAGTCGTTTTGCACTGTGCACTATGCTATGGCGTAAAATTGCAGTCGTTTTGCACTGTGCACTATGCTGTGGCGTAAACCAACAGGAGTTTTACGCTGTGCGCTATGCTGTGGCATAAACCAACAGTCATTTTGCTCTGTGCGCTATGCTGTGGCGTAAACCAGCAGCCATTTTGCACTGTGCGCTATGCTGTGGCGTAAACCAACAGCCATTTTGCACTGTACACTATGCCGTGGCGTAAACCTACAGTCGTTTTGCACTGTGCACTATAGTTTGGTGTAAACCTACAGTCGTTTTGCACTGTGCGCTATGCTGTGGCGTAAACCAACAGGAGTTTTACGCTGTGCGCTATGCTGTGGCATAAACCAACAGTCATTTTGCTCTGTGCACTATGCTGTGGCGTAAACCTACAGTCGTTTTGCACTGTGCACTATGCTTTATCGTAAACCTGCAGTCGTTTTGCACTGTGCACTATGCTATGGCGTAAACCTGCAGTCATTTTGCACTGTGCACTATGCTGTGGCGTAAATCTACAGTCGTTTTGCACTGTGCACTATGCTGTGGCGTAAACCTACAGTCGTTTTGCACTGTGCACTATGCTTTGGCGTAAACCTGCAGTCGTTTTGCACTGTGCACTATGCTATGGCGTAAACCTGCAGTCGTTTTGCACTGTGCACTATGCTGTGGCGTAAACCTTCAGTCGTTTTGCACTGTGCACTATGCTGTGGCGTAAACCAACAGCCATTTTGCACTGTGCACTATGCTGTGGCGTAAACCTACAGTCGTTTTGCACTGTGCACTATGCTTTGGCGTAAACCTACAGTCGTTTTGCACTGTGCGCTATACTGTGGCGTAAACCAACAGGAGTTTTGCACTGTGCGCTATGCTGTGACATAAACCAACAGTCATTTTGCACTGTGCCATATGCTTTGGCGTAAACCAACAGCCATTTTGCACTGTGCACTATGCTGTGGCTTAAACCTACAGTCGTTTTGCACATGCTTTGGCGTAAACCTACAGTCGTTTTGCACTGTGCGCTATGCTGTGGCGTGAACCAACAGGAGTTTTGCACTGTGCGCTATGCTGTGGCATAAACCAACAGTCATTTTGCACTGTGCACTATGCTTTGGCGTAAACCTGCAGTCGTTTTGCACTGTGCACTATGCTATGGCGTAAACCTACAGCCACTTTGCACTGTACACTATGCTGTGGCGTAAACCTACAGTCGTTTTACACTGTGCACTGTGCTTTGGCGTAAACCTACAGTCGTTTTGCACTGTGCAATATGCTTTGGCGTAAAACTACAGTCGTTTTGCGCTGTGCGCTATGCTGTGGCATAAACCAACAGCCATTTTACACTGTGCACTATGATTTGGCTTTAACCAACAGCCGTTTTGCACTGTGCCGTATTCTGTGGCATAAACCAACAACCACTTTGCACTGTACACTATGCTGTGGCGTAAACCTAAAGTCGTTTTGCACTCTGCGCTATGCTGTGGCGTAAACCAACAGGAGTTTTGCACTGTGCGCTATGCTGTGGCATAAACCAACAGTCATTTTGCACTGTGCACTATGCTTTGGCGTAAACCTGCAGTCGTTTTGCACTGTGCACTATGCTATGGCGTAAACCTACAGCCACTTTGCTCTGTACACTATGCTGTGGCGTAAACCTACAGTCGTTTTACACTGTGCACTGTGCTTTGGCGTAAACCTACAAGTCGTTTTGCACTGTGCAATATGCTTTGGCGTAAAACTACAGTCGTTTTGCGCTGTACGCTATGCTGTGGCGTAAACCAACAGCCATTTTACACTGTGCACTATGATTTGGCTTTAACCAACAGCCGTTTTGCACTGTGCACTATGCTTTTACGTAAACCAACAGCCGTTTTGCACGTCGCACTATGCCTTTGCGTAAACCGACAACCGTTTTACACTGTGCCCTATGTGGCGTAAACCGACAGCAGTTTTGCAATATGCACTATGCTGTGGCGTAAACCAACAGCAGTTTTGCACTGTGCGCTATGCTGTGGCGTAAACCAACAGCCGTTTTGCACTGTGCCGTATTCTGTGGCGTAAACCAACAGCCATTTTGCACTGTGCACTCTGCTTTGGCGTAAACAAACAGTAGTTTTGCACTGTGCACTATGCTGTGGCGTAAACCTACAGTCGTTTTGCACTGTGCGCTATGCTGTGGCGTAAACCTACAGTCGTTTTGCACTGTGCACTATGCTTGGCGTAAACCTACAGTCGTTTTGCACTGTGCACTATGCTTTGGCGTAAACCTACAGTCGTTTTGCACTGTGCACTATGCTGTGGCGTAAACCAACAGCCATTTTGCACTGTGCACTATGCTGTGGCGTAAACCTACAGTCGTTTTGCACTGTGCGCTATGCTGTGGCGTAAACCTACAGTCGTTTTGCACTGTGCACTATGCTGTGGCGTAAACCAACAGCCATTTTGCACTGTGCACTATGCTGTGGCGTAAACCTACAGTCGTTTTGCACTGTGCACTATGCTGTGGACTAAACCAACAGCCATTTTGCACTGTGCACTATGCTGTGGCGTAAACCTACAGTCGTTTTGCACTGTGCACTATGCTGTGGCGTAAACTAACAGCCATTTTGCACTGTGCACTATGCTGTGGCGTAAACTAACAGCCATTTTGCACTGTGCACTATGCTGTGGCGTAAACCTACAGTAGTTTTGCACTGTGCACTATGCTGTGGACTAAACCAACAGCCATTTTGCACTGTGCACTATGCTGTGGAGTAAACCTACAGTCGTTTTGCACTGTGCACTATGCTTTGGCGTAAACCTACAGTCGTTTTGCACTGTGCACTATGCTGTGGCGTAAACCAACAGCCATTTTGCACTGTGCACTATGCTGTGGCGTAAACCTACAGTCGTTTTGCACTGTGCACTATGCTGTGGACTAAACCAACAACCATTTTGCACTGTGCACTATGCTGTGGCGTAAACCTACAGTCGTTTTGCACTGTGCGCTATGGTGTGGCATAAACCAACAGTCATTTTGCACTGTGCACTATGCTGTGGCGTAAAATTACAGTCGTTTTGCACTGTGCACTATGCTTGGCGTAAACCTACAGTCGTTTTGCACTGTGCGCTATGCTGTGGCGTAAACCTACAGCCATTTTGCACTGTGCGCTATGCTGTGGCGTAAACCAACAGCCGTTTTGCACTGTGCCGTATTCTGTGGCATAAACCAACAGCCACTTTGCACTGTACACTATGCTGTGGCGTAAACCTACAGTCGTTTTGCACTGTGCACTATGCTGTGGCCTAAACCAACAGCCATTTTGCACTGTGCACTATGCTGTGGCGTAAACCTACAGTCGTTTTGCACTGTGCACTATGCTGTGGCCTAAACCAACAGCCATTTTGCACTGTGCACTATGCTGTGGCGTAAACCTACAGTCGTTTTGCACTGTGCACTATGCTTTGGCGTAAACCTACAGTCGTTTTGCATTGTGCGCTATGCTGTGGCGTAAACCAACAGGATTTTTGCACTGTGCGCTATGCTGTGGCATAAACCAACAGCCATTTTGCACTATACACTATGCTGTGGCGTAAACCTACAGTCGTTTTGCACTGTGCACTATGCTGTGGCGTAAACCAACAGCCATTATGCACTGTGCACTATGCTGTGGCGTAAACCTACAGTCGTTTTGCACTGTGCACTATGCTTGGCGTAAACCTACAGTCGTTTTGCACTGTGCGCTATGCTGTGGCGTAAACCAACAGGAGTTTTGCACTGTGCGCTATGCTGTGGCATAAACCAACAGTCATTTTGCACTGTGCACTATGCTTTGGCGTAAACCTGCAGTCGTTTCGCACTGTGCACTATGCTATGGCGTAAACCTACAGTCGTTTTGCACTGTGCACTATGCTGTGGCGTAAACCTACAGTCGTTTTGCACTGTGCACTATGCTGTGGCGTAAACCAACAGCCATTTTGCACTGTGCACTATGCTGTGGCGTAAACCTACAGTCGTTTTGCACTGTGCACTATGCTTTGGCGTAAACCTACAGTCGTTTTGCACTGTGCGCTATGCTGTGGCGTAAACCAACAGGAGTTTTGCACTGTGCGCTATGCTGTGGCGTAAACCAACAGCCATTTTGCACTGTGCACTATGCTGTGGCGTAAACCTACAGTCGTTTTGCACTGTGCACTATAGTTTGGCGTAAACCTACAGTCGTTTTGCACTGTGCGCTATGCTGTGGCGTAAACCAACAGGAGTTTTACGCTGTGCGCTATGCTGTGGCATAAACCAACAGTCATTTTGCTCTGTGCACTATGCTGTGGCGTAAACCTACAGTCGTTTTGCACTGTGCACTATGCTTTATCGTAAACCTGCAGTCGTTTTGCACTGTGCACTATGCTATGGCGTAAACCTGCAGTCGTTTTGCACTGTGCACTATGCTGTGGCGTAAATCTACAGTCGTTTTGCACTGTGCACTATGCTGTGGCGTAAACCTACAGTCGTTTTGCACTGTGCACTATGCTTTGGCGTAAACGTGCAGTCGTTTTGCACTGTGCACTATGCTATGGCGTAAACCTGCAGTCGTTTTGCACTGTGCACTATGCTGTGGCGTAAACCTTCAGTCGTTTTGCACTGTGCACTATGCTGTGGCGTAAACCAACAGCCATTTTGCACTGTGCACTATGCTGTGGCGTAAACCTACAGTCGTTTTGCACTGTGCACTATGCTTTATCGTAAACCTGCAGTCGTTTTGCACTGTGCACTATGCTATGGCGTAAACCTGCAGTCGTTTTGCACTGTGCACTATGCTGTGGCGTAAATCTACAGTCGTTTTGCACTGTGCACTATGCTTTGGCGTAAACCTACAGTCGTTTTGCACTGTGCGCTATACTGTGGCGTAAACCAACAGGAGTTTTGCACTGTGCGCTATGCTGTGACATAAACCAACAGTCATTTTGCACTGTGCCATATGCTTTGGCGTAAACCAACAGCCATTTTGCACTGTGCACTATGCTGTGGCTTAAACCTACAGTCGTTTTGCACATGCTTTGGCGTAAACCTACAGTCGTTTTGCACTGTGCGCTATGCTGTGGCGTGAACCAACAGGAGTTTTGCACTGTGCGCTATGCTGTGGCATAAACCAACAGTCATTTTGCACTGTGCACTATGCTTTGGCGTAAACCTGCAGTCGTTTTGCACTGTGCACTATGCTATGGCGTAAACCTACAGCCACTTTGCACTGTACACTATGCTGTGGCGTAAACCTACAGTCGTTTTACACTGTGCACTGTGCTTTGGCGTAAACCTACAGTCGTTTTGCACTGTGCAATATGCTTTGGCGTAAAACTACAGTCGTTTTGCGCTGTGCGCTATGCTGTGGCGTAAACCAACAGCCATTTTACACTGTGCACTATGATTTGGCTTTAACCAACAGCCGTTTTGCACTGTGCCGTATTCTGTGGCATAAACCAACAACCACTTTGCACTGTACACTATGCTGTGGCGTAAACCTAAAGTCGTTTTGCACTGTGCCCTATGCTTTGGCGTAAAAATACAGTCGTTTTGCACTCTGCGCTATGCTGTGGCGTAAACCAACAGGAGTTTTGCACTGTGCGCTATGCTGTGGCATAAACCAACAGTCATTTTGCACTGTGCACTATGCTTTGGCGTAAACCAACAGCCATTTTACACTGTGCACTATGATTTGGCTTTAACCAACAGCCGTTTTGCACTGTGCCGTATGCTGTGGCATAAACCAACAACCACTTTGCACTGTACACTATGCTGTGGCGTAAACCTAAAGTCGTTTTGCACTGTGCCCTATGCTTTGGCGTAAAAATACAGTCGTTTTGCACTCTGCGCTATGCTGTGGCGTAAACCAACAGGAGTTTTGCACTGTGCGCTATGCTGTGGCATAAACCTACAGTCATTTTGCACTGTGCACTATGCTTTGGCGTAAACCTGCAGTCGTTTTGCACTGTGCACTATGCTATGGCGTAAACCTACAGCCACTTTGCACTGTACACTATGCTGTGGCGTAAACCTACAGTCGTTTTACACTGTGCACTGTGCTTTGGCGTAAACCTACAAGTCGTTTTGCACTGTGCAATATGCTTTGGCGTAAAACTACAGTCGTTTTGCGCTGTGCGCTATGCTGTGGCGTAAACCAACAGCCATTTTACACTGTGCACTATGATTTGGCTTTAACCAACAGCCGTTTTGCACTGTGCATTATGCTTTTACGTAAACCAACAGCCGTTTTGCACTTCGCACTATGCCTTTGCGTAAACCGACAACCGTTTTACACTGTGCCCTATGTGGCGTAAACCGACAGCAGTTTTGCAATATGCACTATGCTGTGGCGTAAACCAACAGCAGTTTTGCACTGTGCGCTATGCTGTGGCGTAAACCTGCAGTCGTTTTGCACTGTGCACTATGCTATGGCGTAAACCTACAGCCACTTTGCACTGTACACTATGCTGTGGCGTAAACCTACAGTCGTTTTACACTGTGCACTGTGCTTTGGCGTAAACCTACAAGTCGTTTTGCACTGTGCAATATGCTTTGGCGTAAAACTACAGTCGTTTTGCGCTGTGCGCTATGCTGTGGCGTAAACCAACAGCCATTTTACACTGTGCACTATGATTTGGCTTTAACCAACAGCCGTTTTGCACTGTGCATTATGCTTTTACGTAAACCAACAGCCGTTTTGCACTTCGCACTATGCCTTTGCGTAAACCGACAATCGTTTTACACTGTGCCCTATGTGGCGTAAACCGACAGAAGTTTTGCAATATGCACTATGCTGTGGCGTAAACCAACAGCAGTTTTGCACTGTGCGCTATGCTGTGGCGTAAACCAACAGCCCTTTTGCACTGTGCCGTATTCTGTGGCGTAAACCAACAGCCATTTTGCACTGTGCAATCTACTGTGGCATAAACCTACGGTCGTCTTGCACTGTGCACTATGCTTTGGCGTAAACGAACAGTTATTTTTTTTTTTTTTTTATAAATTGCGCGCGCCAAAGGGGATATGAATATTCTTATACTGATTCAGGGCGCGGGCGTTGGGAAAAGGGGAGAGAGGAACAGAGGAGGTACCGGTGCACGTTGGCTTTGAATGTTTCAAGGTTGAAGTGATGAGGAAATACAGAGCATGGGAGATCATTCCACATACGTGTCGTTCGGCTTATAAACGAATCTCTGTATCTGACAGTACGTCCGAAATTGGGCTTGGGGGTGAACTGATGTGCATTCTTAGCTTGACGCGTATTACGGGTGAAATTTTGAAGGGGGGGAATGCAACTGGCTATTTCACTGGAGCATTTTTTATGGAAAAAGCGATAAAACAGGGAGAGACATGCTACATTTCTCCGATGTTCTAGAGGCGCTATGGAGCGTACAATGTCTCTATCACCTATAAGTTTTAACGCGCTATTTTGGACCCTGTCTAGAATGTGCAGAACGGTCTTGGGTGCACCAGACCAGATATGGGCGTTATATTCCAGTTTTGGGCGGATGAATGCCTTATAAATTGAGGCCAGATCAGATGGGGTGAAGTATTTCTTGCACCGCTTAAGGAATCCTAGACACTTTACAGCATTTTTGGCGACCTCGAATATGTGATCGTTCCATCGAAGATGGTTATTAATACACATACCGAGAGTGGCAAGTCTTTCGGTTTCCGCGATGTAAGTGCCATTCATGGATAATGGTTGGGGGTTTTGGTTTCGCTTGAGAGATAGAAGACAGCATTGCGTTTTGGAAGCATTAAATTCCACTTTGTTGGTTGAACCCCATTTGATAATGCTGTCGAGATCGGAGTTTAGTGAGTTTAACATACGCTGTCGTTCCTCTTTTACGGCCGAAGAGCAGGGACGTGAGTAAGGGAACGAATATGAAAAACTGAGGGTACTATCATCAGCGAAGGAATGGATTGTATTAGAGGTTGCAGACAAGAGATCATTTATAAAAATGAGAAAAAGAGTCGGAGACAAAACTGAGCCCTGGGGAACACCAGCATTTGTGTGGTGAATATCAGACTTGAAGCCATCCAACACAACTTGTATTGAACACCCCGAAAGATAATTTCCAATCCATTGAAGAAGCGTTTCATCGATGCCAAATGCACGCATTTTAGACAAAAGAGCTTGCTGCCAAACTCTGTCAAATGCCTTTGAAATATCGAGTGCAACCATCTTTATTTCGCCAAAGTGATGGAGAGAATGGTTCCACTTCTCGGTGAGATATGCCATCAAATCACCAGTGGACCTGTTGCTACGAAAACCATACTGCCGGTTATTAATGAGTTTTCGTGATTCAAGATATTTCATAAGCTGACGATTTATCAGCGTTTCCATGACCTTGGAAAGAAGGGACGTAAGTGCAATGGGTCGGTAATTGGTCAGAGAGGAAGAATCGCCTTTTTTAGGGATAGGCTGGACAAATGCTGTTTTCCATCTTCTCGGGAAGAGCCCAAAAGAGTAGGACCGTCTGGGCCAGCGGATTTGTGTATGTTAAGACCTTTGAGAACTCCTGCAACTGTGCGAGTGCGAAAGTCTATTTGTCCCATGGAAGATTCGACGCTCCCAAGCATAGGGACAGACAAAGCACTATCTTGCAGCGTGGAATTAGCTGCAAACTGTGCAGCAAGAAGATTAGCTTTGTCTAAGGAGCTGACAGCTGGAATGTCATTGTAAATGGGCGTTGGGATGGCAGATGAGGCAAAAAATTTAATGTTTTTTACGAATGACCAAAAATTTTTACTACCTTTGGGACACTGTAGAATTTTTTGCCTCAATTTTTGGTCGTATAGGTATTTTGCACGTTGAATATGGGCATTGCAGTCTTTTCTGGCTTGTTTAAACTTCTTTCGGTTTTCCTCAGATTTGTTGGCTTTATAATACCGAAAACTTACTTCTTTCAACCTGATTGCCTCTTTACAGCTCAAGTCGATCCATGAGTTTATCTTAGGTTTAATGCTCTTTATTCTGTTAGGAATAAAGTCATTCACACCTAAGAGAATCGTATCAGCGGCGGCATCCACGTCACTATCGAGGAAGCATAGCGACCAGTTAACCCTCCTGAAGAAGCTATTAAGGCCGTCCCAGTTGGCTTGCTCGTATTGCCATACTTTTCTTCTGGGAGTTTGTTCTTTAACTGCGTGGTCGGAGTACGAGAATTTAGCTGATATGATGTTATGGTCAGACCGGCCTAGGGGCGCTAGTACATCAATGGTGTATTTATCAGGGTGCGAAGTAAGAAACAAGTCAAGGGTGTTGGCTGAGTGACTTGCAATGTCAGGTATAGGTCAGGCTCATTTACAAGCTGGGTCAAGTTGTTTACCTCAGCGAAAAGTTCAACATACCTTCCTTCGGGTTTGCACTTTTGCACCTTTGCACTGTACACTATGCTTTATCGTAAACCAACAGTCATTTCACACCATGCACTATACTGTGGCGTAAACCTATAGTCGTTTTGCACTGTGCGCTATGCTGTGGCGTAAACCTTCAGCCGTTTTACACTGTGCACTATGATTTGGCTTAAACCAACAGCCATTTTGCACTGTGGACTATGCTTTGGCGTAAACCAACAGCCGTTTTGCACTGTGCCGTATTATGTGGCGTAAACCAACAGCCATTTTGCACAGTGCAATATGCTTCGGCGTAAAACTACAGTCGTTTTGCGCTGTGCAATGTGCTTTGGCGTAAAACTACAACCGTTTTGCGATGTGCGCTATTCTGTGGAGTAAACCCACAGTGGTTTTGCACTTTGCACTATGCCTTTGCGTAACCGACAATCGTTTTACACTGTGCACTATGCTGTGGCGTAAACCAACAGCAGTTTTGCACTGTGCGCTATGCAGTGGCGTAAACCAACAGTAATTTTCATTGTGCAATATGGTGTGGCGTAGACTTACAGTCGTCCTGCACTGTGTAATATGCTTTGGCGTAAAACTACAGTCATTTTGCGCTGTGCGCTCTGCTGTGGCGTAAACCAACAGCCGTTTTGCACTGTGCCGTATTCTGTGGCGTAAACCAACAGTCATTTTACACTATGCACTATACTGTGGCGTAAACCTATAGTCGCTTTGCACTGTGCGCTATGCTGTGGCGTAAACCTTCCGCCGTTTTACACTGTGCACTATGATTTGGCTTAAACCAACAGCCGTTTTGCACTGTGCACTATGCTTTGGCGTAAACCAACAGCCGTTTTGCACTTTGCACTATGCCTTTTCGTAACCGACAATCGTTTTACACTGTGCGCTATGCTGTGGCGTAAACCAACAGCATTTTTGCACTGTGCGCTATGCTGTGGCGTAAACCAACAGTCATTTTGCACTGTGCAATATGCTGTGGCGTAGACTTACAGTCGTCCTGCACTGTGTAATATGCTTTGGCGTAAAACTACAATCGTTTTACACTGTGAACTATGCTGTGTCGTAAACCAGCAGCAGTTTTGCACTGTGCGCTATGCTGTGGCGTAAACCAACAGCCGTTTTACACTGTGCACTATGATTTGGCTTAAACCAACAGCCGTTTTGCACTGTGCGCTATGCTGTGGCGTAAACCAACTGTCATTTTGCACTGTGTAATATGCTTTGGCGTAAAACTACAGTCGGTTTTGCACTGTGCGCTATGCTTTGTCGTAAACCAGCAGCAGTTTTGCACTGTGCGCTATGCTGTGGTGTAAACCAACAACCGTTTTGCAATGTGCCGTATTCTGTGGCGTAAACCAAAGCCATTTTACACTGTGCACTATGATTTGGCGTAAACCAGCAGCCGTTTTGCACTTTGCGCTATACCTTTGCGTAAACCAACAATCGTTTTACACTGTGCCCTATGATGTGGCGTAAACCAACAGCAGTTTTGCACTGTGCGCTATGCTGTGGCGTAAACCAACTGTCATTTTGCACTGCGTAATATGCTTTGGCGTAAAACTACAGTCGGTTTTGCACTGTGCGCTATGCTTTGTCGTAAACCAGCAGCAGTTTTGCACTGTGCGCTATGCTGTGGTGTAAACCAACAGCCGTTTTGCACTGTGCCGTATTCTGTGGCGTAAACCAAAGCCATTTTACACTGTGCACTATGATTTGGCTTAAACCAACAGCCGTTTTGCACTGTGCGCTATGCTGTGGCGTAAACCAACAGCAGTTTTGCACTGTGCGCTATGCAGTGGCGTAAACCAACAGTAATTTTCATTGTGCAATATGGTGTATCGTAGACTTACAGTCGTCCTGCACTGTGTAATATGCTTTGGCGTAAAACTACAATCGTTTTACACTGTGCCCTATGATGTGGCGTAAGCCAACAGCAGTTTTGCACTGTACGCTATGCTGTGGCGTAAACCAACAGTCATTTTGCACTGTGCAATATGATGTGGCGTAGACTTACAGTCGTCTTGCACTGTGTAATATGCTTTGGCGTAAAACTACAGTCGTTTTGCACTGTTCGCTATGCTGTGGCGTAACCCAACAGCCGTTTTGCACTGTGCCGTATTCTGTGACGTAAACCAACAGTCATTTTGCACTGTGCCGTATTCTGTGGCGTTAACCAACAGCCCTTTTACACTCTGCACTATGTTTTGGCTTAAACCAACAGCCGTTTTGCACTGTGCGCTATGCTTTGGCGTAAACGAACAGTTATTTTGCACTGTGCACTATGCTTTGTCGTAAACCAGCAGCAGTTTTGGACTGTGCGCTATGCTGTGGCGTAAACCAACAGCCGTTTTACACTGTGCTTTATGATTTGGCTTAAACCAGCAGCCGTTTTGCACTGTGCACTACGCTTTGGCGTAAACCAACAGAATTTTTGCACTGTGCGCTATGCTGTGGCGTAAACCAACAGTCATTTTGCACTGTGCAATATGCTGTGGCGTAGACTTACAGTCGTCTTGCACTGTGTAATATGCTTTGGCGTAAAACTACAGTCGTTTTGCACTGTGCGCTATGCTGTGGCGTAAACCAACAGCCGTTTTGCACTGTGCCGTATTCTGTGGCGTAAACCAACAGTCATTTTGCACTGTGCCGTATTCTGTGGCGTAAACCAACAGCCATTTTACACTCTGCACTATGATTTGCGTAAACCGACAATCGTTTTACACTGTGCCCTATGCTGTGGCATAAACCAACAGCAGTTTTGTACTGTGCGCTATGCTGTGGCGTAAACCAACAGCCGTTTTGCACTGTGCCCTATTCTGCGGCGTAAACCAACAGCAATTTTACACTCTGCACTATGCTGTGGCGTAAACCAACAGCTGTTTTGCACTGTGCCGTATTATGTGGCGTAAACCAACAGCCATTTTGCACTGTGCACTATGCTTTGGCGTAAACCTACAGTCGTTTTGCACTGTGCACTATGTTGTGGCGTAAACCAACAGTCATTTTGCACTGTGCCGTATTCTGTGGTGTAAACCAACAGCCATTTTACACTCTGCACTATGATTTGGCTTAAACCAACAGCCGTTTTGCACTATGCACTATGCTTTGGCGTAAACGAACAGTTATTTTGCACTGTGCACTATGCTTTGTCGTAAACCAGCAGCAGTTTTGCACTGTGCACTATGATTTGACTTAAACCAACAGCTGTTTTGCACTGTGCACTATGCTGTGGCTTAAACCAACAGCCGTTTTGCAATATGCACTATGCTGTGGCGTATCCCAACAGCAGTTTTGCACTGTGCGCTATGCTGTGGCGTAAACCAACAGCCGTTTTGCACTGTGCCGTATTCTGTGGCGTAAACCAACAGCCATTTTGCACTGTGCACTATGCTTTGGCGTACTCGAACAGTTATTTTGCACTGCGCACTATGCTTTATCGTAAACCAATAGTCATTTTACACAATGCACTCTACTGTGGCGTAGAAATATAGTCGTTTTGCACTGTGCGCTATGCTGTGGCGTAAACCTTCAGCCGTTTTACACTGTGCACTATGATTTGGCTTAAACCAACAGCCGTTTTGCACTGTGCACTATGCTTTGGGGTAAACCAACAGCCGTTTTGTACTTTGCACTATGCCTTTGCGTAACCGACAATCGTTTTACACTGTGCGCTATGCTGTGGCGTAAACCAACAGCATTTTTGCACTGTGCAATATGCTGTGGCGTAGACTTACAGTCGTCCTGCACTGTGTAATATGCTTTGGCGTAAAACTACAGTCGTTTTGCACTGTGCGCTATGCTTTGTCGTAAACCAGCAGCAGTTTTGCGCTGTGCTCTATGCTGTGGCGTAAACCAACAGCCGTTTTACACTGTGCACTATGATTTGGCTTAAACCAACAGCCGTTTTGCACTGTGCACTATGCTTTGGGGTAAACCAACAGCCGTTTTGTACTTTGCACTATGCCTTTGCGTAACCGACAATCGTTTTACACTGTGCGCTATGCTGTGGCGTAAACCAACAGCATTTTTGCACTGTGCAATATGCTGTGGCGTAGACTCACAGTCGTCCTGCACTGTGTAATATGCTTTGGCGTAAAACTACAGTCGTTTTGCACTGTGCGCTATGCTTTGTCGTAAACCAGCAGCAGTTTTGCGCTGTGCTCTATGCTGTGGCGTAAACCAACAGCCGTTTTACACTGTGCACTATGATTTGGCTTAAACCCACAGCCGTTTTGCGATGTGCGCTATTCTGTGGAGTAAACCCACAGTGGTTTTGCACTTTGCACTATGCCTTTGCGTAACCGACAATCGTTTTACACTGTGCACTATGCTGTGGCGTAAACCAACAGCAGTTTTGCACTGTGCGCTATGTAGTGGCGTAAACCAACAGTAATTTTCATTGTGCAATATGGTGTGGCGTAGACTTACAGTCGTCCTGCACTGTGTAATATGCTTTGGCGTAAAACTACAGTCGTTTTGCGCTGTGCGCTATGCTGTGGCGTAAACCAACAGCCGTTTTGCACTGTGCCGTATTCTGTGGCGTAAACCAACAGTCATTTTACACTATGCACTATACTGTGGCGTAAACCTATAGTCGCTTTGCACTGTGCGCTATGCTGTGGCGTAAACCTTCCGCCGTTTTACACTGTGCACTATGATTTGGCTTAAACCAACAGCCGTTTTGCACTGTGCACTATGCTTTGGCGTAAACCAACAGCCGTTTTGCACTTTGCACTATGCCTTTTCGTAACCGACAATCGTTTTGCACTGTGCGCTATGCTGTGGCGTAAACCAACAGCATTTTTGCACTGTGCGCTATGCTGTGGCGTAAACCAACAGTCATTTTGCACTGTGCACTATGCTGTGGCGTAGACTTACAGTCGTCCTGCACTGTGTAATATGCTTTGGCGTAAAACTACAATCGTTTTACACTGTGCGCTATGCTGTGGCGTAAACCAACAGCCGTTTTACACTGTGCACTATGATTTGGCTTAAACCAACAGCCGTTTTGCACTGTGCGCTATGCTGTGGCGTAAACCAACTGTCATTTTGCACTGTGTAATATGCTTTGGCGTAAAACTACAGTCGGTTTTGCACTGTGCGCTATGCTTTGTCGTAAACCAGCAGCAGTTTTGCACTGTGCGCTATGCTGTGGTGTAAACCAACAACCGTTTTGCAATGTGCCGTATTCTGTGGCGTAAACCAAAGCCATTTTACACTGTGCACTATGATTTGGCGTAAACCAGCAGCCGTTTTGCACTTTGCGCTATACCTTTGCGTAAACCAACAATCGTTTTACACTGTGCCCTATGATGTGGCGTAAACCAACAGCAGTTTTGCACTGTGCGCTATGCTGTGGCGTAAACCAACTGTCATTTTGCACTGCGTAATATGCTTTGGCGTAAAACTACAGTCGGTTTTGCACTGTGCGCTATGCTTTGTCGTAAACCAGCAGCAGTTTTGCACTGTGCGCTATGCTGTGGTGTAAACCAACAGCCGTTTTGCACTGTGCCGTATTCTGTGGCGTAAACCAAAGCCATTTTACACTGTGCACTATGATTTGGCTTAAACCAACAGCCGTTTTGCACTGTGCGCTATGCTGTGGCGTAAACCAACAGCAGTTTTGCACTGTGCGCTATGCAGTGGCGTAAACCAACAGTAATTTTCATTGTGCAATATGGTGTGGCGTAGACTAACAGTCGTCCTGCACTGTGTAATATGCTTTGGCGTAAAACTACAATCGTTTTACACTGTGCCCTATGATGTGGCGTAAACCAACAGCAGTTTTGCACTGTACGCTATGCTGTGGCGTAAACCAACAGTCATTTTGCACTGTGCAATATGATGTGGCGTAGACTTACAGTCGTCTTGCACTGTGTAATATGCTTTGGCGTAAAACTACAGTCGTTTTGCACTGTTCGCTATGCTGTGGCGTAACCCAACAGCCGTTTTGCACTGTGCCGTATTCTGTGACGTAAACCAACAGTCATTTTG
This sequence comes from Xylota segnis, assembly GCA_963583995.1. Taxonomy (NCBI): domain Eukaryota; kingdom Metazoa; phylum Arthropoda; class Insecta; order Diptera; family Syrphidae; genus Xylota; species Xylota segnis. The sequence goes on from OY757237.1 coordinate 85,537,581, forward strand.
CACTGTGCCGTATTCTGTGGCGTAAACCAACAGCCCTTTTACACTCTGCACTATGTTTTGGCTTAAACCAACAGCCGTTTTGCACTGTGCGCTATGCTTTGGCGTAAACGAACAGTTATTTTGCACTGTGCACTATGCTTTATCGTAAACCAGCAGCAGTTTTGGACTGTGCGCTATGCTGTGGCGTAAACCAACAGCCGTTTTACACTGTGCTTTATGATTTGGCTTAAACCAACAGCCGTTTTGCACTGTGCACTACGCTTTGGCGTAAACCAACAGCATTTTTGCACTGTGCGCTATGCTGTGGCGTAAACCAACAGTCATTTTGCACTGTGCAATATGGTGTGGCGTAGACTAACAGTCGTCCTGCACTGTGTAATATGCTTTGGCGTAAAACTACAATCGTTTTACACTGTGCCCTATGATGTGGCGTAAACCAACAGCAGTTTTGCACTGTACGCTATGCTGTGGCGTAAACCAACAGTCATTTTGCACTGTGCAATATGATGTGGCGTAGACTTACAGTCGTCTTGCACTGTGTAATATGCTTTGGCGTAAAACTACAGTCGTTTTGCACTGTGCACTATGCTGTGGCGTAAACCAACAGCCGTTTTGCACTGTGCCGTATTCTGTGGCGTAAACCAACAGCCATTTTGCACTGTGCACTATGCTTTGGCGTAAACCTACAGTCGTTTGGCACTGTGCACTATGTTGTGGCGTAAACCAACAGTCATTTTGCACTGTGCACTATGCTGTGGCGTAGACTTACAGTCGTCCTGCACTGTGTAATATGCTTTGGCGTAAAACTACAATCGTTTTACACTGTGAACTATGCTGTGTCGTAAACCAGCAGCAGTTTTGCACTGTGCGCTATGCTGTGGCGTAAACCAACAGCCGTTTTACACTGTGCACTATGATTTGGCTTAAACCAACAGCCGTTTTGCACTGTGCGCTATGCTGTGGCGTAAACCAACTGTCATTTTGCACTGTGTAATATGCTTTGGCGTAAAACTACAGTCGGTTTTGCACTGTGCGCTATGCTTTGTCGTAAACCAGCAGCAGTTTTGCACTGTGCGCTATGCTGTGGTGTAAACCAACAACCGTTTTGCAATGTGCCGTATTCTGTGGCGTAAACCAAAGCCATTTTACACTGTGCACTATGATTTGGCGTAAACCAGCAGCCGTTTTGCACTTTGCGCTATACCTTTGCGTAAACCAACAATCGTTTTACACTGTGCCCTATGATGTGGCGTAAACCAACAGCAGTTTTGCACTGTGCGCTATGCTGTGGCGTAAACCAACTGTCATTTTGCACTGCGTAATATGCTTTGGCGTAAAACTACAGTCGGTTTTGCACTGTGCGCTATGCTTTGTCGTAAACCAGCAGCAGTTTTGCACTGTGCGCTATGCTGTGGTGTAAACCAACAGCCGTTTTGCACTGTGCCGTATTCTGTGGCGTAAACCAAAGCCATTTTACACTGTGCACTATGATTTGGCTTAAACCAACAGCCGTTTTGCACTGTGCGCTATGCTGTGGCGTAAACCAACAGCAGTTTTGCACTGTGCGCTATGCAGTGGCGTAAACCAACAGTAATTTTCATTGTGCAATATGGTGTGGCGTAGACTAACAGTCGTCCTGCACTGTGTAATATGCTTTGGCGTAAAACTACAATCGTTTTACACTGTGCCCTATGATGTGGCGTAAACCAACAGCAGTTTTGCACTGTACGCTATGCTGTGGCGTAAACCAACAGTCATTTTGCACTGTGCAATATGATGTGGCGTAGACTTACAGTCGTCTTGCACTGTGTAATATGCTTTGGCGTAAAACTACAGTCGTTTTGCACTGTTCGCTATGCTGTGGCGTAACCCAACAGCCGTTTTGCACTGTGCCGTATTCTGTGACGTAAACCAACAGCCGTTTTGCACTGTGCCCTATTCTGCGGCGTAAACCAACAGCAATTTTACACTCTGCACTATGCTGTGGCGTAAACCAACAGCCGTTTTGCACTGTGCCGTATTATGTGGCGTAAACCAACAGCCATTTTGCACTGTGCACTATGCTTTGGCGTAAACCTACAGTCGTTTGGCACTGTGCACTATGTTGTGGCGTAAACCAACAGTCATTTTGCACTGTGCCGTATTCTGTGGCGTAAACCAACAGCCATTTTACACTCTGCACTATGATTTGGCTTAAACCAACAGCCGTTTTGCACTATGCACTATGCTTTGGCGTAAACGAACAGTTATTTTGCACTGTGCACTATGCTTTGTCGTAAACCAGCAGCAGTTTTGCACTGTGCACTATGATTTGACTTAAACCAACAGCTGTTTTGCACTGTGCACTATGCTGTGGCTTAAACCAACAGCCGTTTTGCAATATGCACTATGCTGTGGCGTATCCCAACAGCAGTTTTGCACTGTGCGCTATGCTGTGGCGTAAACCAACAGCCGTTTTGCACTGTGCCGTATTCTGTGGCGTAAACCAACAGCCATTTTGCACTGTGCACTATGCTTTGGCGTACTCGAACAGTTATTTTGCACTGCCCACTATGCTTTATCGTAAACCAATAGTCATTTTACACAATGCACTCTACTGTAGCGTAGACCTATAGTCGTTTTGCACTGTGCGCTATGCTGTGGCGTAAACCTTCAGCCGTTTTACACTGTGCACTATGATTTGGCTTAAACCAACAGCCGTTTTGCACTGTGCACTATGCTTTGGGGTAAACCAACAGCCGTTTTGTACTTTGCACTATGCCTTTGCGTAACCGACAATCGTTTTACACTGTGCGCTATGCTGTGGCGTAAACCAACAGCATTTTTGCACTGTGCAATATGCTGTGGCGTAGACTTACAGTCGTCCTGCACTGTGTAATATGCTTTGGCGTAAAACTACAGTTGTTTTGCACTGTGCGCTATGCTTTGTCGTAAACCAGCAGCAGTTTTGCGCTGTGCTCTATGCTGTGGCGTAAACCAACAGCCGTTTTACACTGTGCACTATGATTTGGCTTAAACCAACAGCCGTTTTGCACTGTGCGCTATTCTGTGGCGTAAACCAACAGTCATTTTGCACTGTGCAATATGCTGTGGCGTAGACTTACAGTCGTCTTGCACTGTGTAATATGCTTTGGCGTAAAACTACAGTCGTTTTGCACTGTGCGCTATGCTATGTCGTAAACCAGCAGCAGTTTTGCACTGTGCGCTATGCTGTGGCGTAAACCAACAGCCGTTTTGCACTGTGCCGTATTGTGTGGCGTAAACCAACAGCCATTTTACACTGTGCACTATGATTTGGCGTAAACCAACAGCCGTTTTGCACTTTGCACTATACCTTTGCGTAAACCAACAATCGTTTTACACTGTGCCCTATGATGTGGCGTAAACCAACAGCAGTTTTGCACTGTGCGCTATGCTGTGGCGTAAACCAACAGTCATTTTGCACTGTGCAATATGCTGTGGCGTAGACTTACAGTCGTCTTGCACTGTGTAACATGCTTTGGCGTAAAACTACAGTCGTTTTGCACTGTGCGCTATGCTGTGGCGTAAACCAACATCCGTTTTGCACTGTGGCGTATTATGTGGCGTAAACCAACAGCCATTTTGCAATGTGCACTGTGCTTTGGCGTAAAACTACAGTCGTTTTGCGCTGTGCGCTATGCTGTGGCGTAAACCAACAACCGTTTTGCACTGTGCCGTATTCTGTGGCGTAAACCAACAGCCATTTTACACTAAGCACTATGCTGTGGCTTAAACCAACAGTCATTTTGCACTGTGCAATATGCTGTGACGTTGAATATGGGCATTGCAGTCTTTTCTGGCTTGTTTAAACTTCTTTCGGTTTTCCTCAGATTTGTTGGCTCTATAATACCGAAAACTTACTTCTTTCAACCTGATTGCCTCTTTACAGCCTCTTTACAAGTCGAACCATGAGTTTTTCTTAGGTTTAATGCTCTATATTCTGTTAGGAATAAAGTCATTCATACCTAAGAGAATCGTGTTGGTAATCATATCAGCGGCGGCATCCACGTCACTATCGAGGAAGCATAGCGACCAGTTAAAACTCCTGAAGAAGCTATTAAGGCCGTCCCAGTTGGCTTGCTCGTATTGCCATACTTTTCTTCTGGGAGTTTGTTCTTTAACTGCGTGGTCGGAGTACGAGAATTTAGCTGATATGATGTTATGGTCAGACCGGCATAGGGGCGCTAGTACATCATTGGTGTATTTATCAGGGTGCGAAGTAAGAAACAAGTCAAGGGTGTTGGCTGAGTGACTTGCAATGTCAGGTATAGGTCAGGCTCATTTACAAGCTGGGTCAAGTTGTTTACCTCAGCGAAAAGTTCAACATAACTTCCTTCGGGTTTGCACTTTTGCACCTTTGCACTGTACACTATGCTTTATCGTAAACCAACAGTCATTTTACACCATGCACTATACAGTGGCGTAAACCTATAGTCGTTTTGCACTGTGCGCTATGCTGTGGCACTATGATTTGGCTTAAACCAACAGCCATTTTGCACTGTGCACTATGCTTTGGCGTAAGCCAACAGCCGTTTTGTACTTTGCACTATGCCTTTGCGTAAACCGACAATCGTTTTACACTGTGCCCTATGCTGTGGCGTAAACCAACAGCCGTTTTGCACTGTGCCGTATTATGTGGCGTAAACCAACAGCCATTTTGCACAGTGCAATATGCTTCGGCGTAAAACTACAGTCGTTTTGCGCTGTGCAATGTGCTTTGGCGTAAAACTACAGCCGTTTTGCGATGTGCGCTATTCTGTGGCGTAAACCCACAGTGGTTTTGCACTTTGCACTATGCCTTTGCGTAACCGACAATCGTTTTACACTGTGCGCTATGCAGTGGCGTAAACCAACAGTAATTTTCACTGTGCAATATGGTGTGGCGTAGACTTACAGTCGTCCTGCACTGTGTAATATGCTTTGGCGTAAAACTACAGTCGTTTTGCGCTGTGCGCTATGCTGTGGCGTAAACCAACAGCCGTTTTGCACTGTGCCGTATTCTGTGGCGTAAACCAACAGTCATTTTACACTATGCACTATACTGTGGCGTAAACCTATAGTCGCTTTGCACTGTGCGCTATGCTGTGGCGTAAACCTTCAGCCGTTTTACACTGTGCACTATGATTTGGCTTAAACCAACAGCCGTTTTGCACTGTGCACTATGCTTTGGCGTAAACGAACAGTTATTTTGCACTGTGCACTATGCTTTGTCGTAAACCAGCAGCAGTTTTGGACTGTGCGCTATGCTGTGGCGTAAACCAACAGCCGTTTTACACTGTGCTTTATGATTTGGCTTAAACCAACAGCCGTTTTGCACTGTGCACTACGCTTTGGCGTAAACCAACAGCATTTTTGCACTGTGCGCTATGCTGTGGCGTAAACCAACAGCCGTTTTGCACTGTGCCGTATTCTGTGGCGTAAACCAACAGTCATTTTGCACTGTGCCGTATTCTGTGGCGTAAACCAACAGCCATTTTACACTCTGCACTATGATTTGGCATAAACAAATAGCCGTTTTGCACTTTGCACTATGCCTTTGCGTAAACCGAGAATCGTTTTACACTGTGCCCTATGCTGTGGCATAAACCAACAGCAGTTTTGTACTGTGCGCTATGCTGTGGCGTAAACCAACAGCCGTTTTGCACTGTGCCCTATTCTGCGGCGTAAACCAACAGCAATTTTACACTCTGCACTATGCTGTGGCGTAAACCAACAGCCGTTTTGCACTGTGCCGTATTATGTGGCGTAAACCAACAGCCATTTTGCACTGTGCACTATGCTTTGGCGTAAACCTACAGTCGTTTGGCACTGTGCACTATGTTGTGGCGTAAACCAACAGTCATTTTGCACTGTGCCGTATTCTGTGGCGTAAACCAACAGCCATTTTACACTCTGCACTATGATTTGGCTTAAACCAACAGCCGTTTTGCACTATGCACTATGCTTTGGCGTAAACGAACAGTTATTTTGCACTGTGCACTATGCTTTGTCGTAAACCAGCAGCAGTTTTGCACTGTGCACTATGATTTGACTTAAACCAACAGCTGTTTTGCACTGTGCACTATGCTGTGGCTTAAACCAACAGCCGTTTTGCAATATGCACTATGCTGTGGCGTATCCCAACAGCAGTTTTGCACTGTGCGCTATGCTGTGGCGTAAACCAACAGCCGTTTTGCACTGTGCCGTATTCTGTGGCGTAAACCAACAGCCATTTTGCACTGTGCACTATGCTTGGCGTACTCGAACAGTTATTTTGCACTGCCCACTATGCTTTATCGTAAACCAATAGTCATTTTACACAATGCACTCTACTGTGGCGTAGACCTATAGTCGTTTTGCACTGTGCGCTATGCTGTGGCGTAAACCTTCAGCCGTTTTACACTGTGCACTATGATTTGGCTTAAACCAACAGCCGTTTTGCACTGTGCACTATGCTTTGGGGTAAACCAACAGCCGTTTTGTACTTTGCACTATGCCTTTGCGTAACCGACAATCGTTTTACACTGTGCGCTATGCTGTGGCGTAAACCAACAGCATTTTTGCACTGTGCAATATGCTGTGGCGTAGACTTACAGTCGTCCTGCACTGTGTAATATGCTTTGGCGTAAAACTACAGTCGTTTTGCACTGTGCGCTATGCTTTGTCGTAAACCAGCAGCAGTTTTGCGCTGTGCTCTATGCTGTGGCGTAAACCAACAGCCGTTTTACACTGTGCACTATGATTTGGCTTAAACCAACAGCCGTTTTGCACTGTGCGCTATTCTGTGGCGTAAACCAACAGTCATTTTGCACTGTGCAATATGCTGTGGCGTAGACTTACAGTCGTCTTGCACTGTGTAATATGCTTTGGCGTAAAACTACAGTCGTTTTGCACTGTGCGCTATGCTATGTCGTAAACCAGCAGCAGTTTTGCACTGTGCGCTATGCTGTGGCGTAAACCAACAGCCGTTTTGCACTGTGCCGTATTGTGTGGCGTAAACCAACAGCCATTTTACACTGTGCACTATGATTTGGCGTAAACCAACAGCCGTTTTGCACTTTACACTATACCTTTGCGTAAACCAACAATCGTTTTACACTGTGCCCTATGATGTGGCGTAAACCAACAGCAGTTTTGCACTGTGCCGTATTATGTGGCGTAAACCAACAGCCATTTTGCACAGTGCAATATGCTTCGGCGTAAAACTACAGTCGTTTTGCGCTGTGCAATGTGCTTTGGCGTAAAACTACAGCCGTTTTGCGATGTGCGCTATTCTGTGGCGTAAACCCACAGTGGTTTTGCACTTTGCACTATGCCTTTGCGTAACCGACAATCGTTTTACACTGTGCGCTATGCAGTGGCGTAAACCAACAGTAATTTTCACTGTGCAATATGGTGTGGCGTAGACTTACAGTCGTCCTGCACTGTGTAATATGCTTTGGCGTAAAACTACAGTCGTTTTGCGCTGTGCGCTATGCTGTGGCGTAAACCAACAGCCGTTTTGCACTGTGCCGTATTCTGTGGCGTAAACCAACAGTCATTTTACACTATGCACTATACTGTGGCGTAAACCTATAGTCGCTTTGCACTGTGCGCTATGCTGTGGCGTAAACCTTCAGCCGTTTTACACTGTGCACTATGATTTGGCTTAAACCAACAGCCGTTTTGCACTGTGCACTATGCTTTATCGTAAACCAACAGCCGTTTTGCACTTTGCACTATGCCTTTTCGTAACCGACAATCGTTTTACACTGTGCGCTATGCTGTGGCGTAAACCAACAGCATTTTTGCACTGTGCGCTATGCTGTGGCGTAAACCAACAGTCATTTTGCACTGTGCAATATGCTGTGGCGTAGACTTACAGTCGTCCTGCACTGTGTAATATGCTTTGGCGTAAAACTAAAATCGTTTTACACTGTGAACTATGCTGTGTCGTAAACCAGCAGCAGTTTTGCACAGTGCGCTATGCTGTGGTGTAAACCAACAGCCGTTTTACACTGTGCACTATGATTTGGCTTAAACCAACAGCCGTTTTGCACTGTGCGCTATGCTGTGGCGTAAACCAACTGTCATTTTGCACTGTGCAATATGCTGTGGCGTAGACTTACAGTCGTCTTGCACTGTGTAATATGCTTTGGCGTAAAACTACAGTCGGTTTTGCACTGTGCGCTATGCTTTGTCGTAAACCAGCAGCAGTTTTGCACTGTGCGCTATGCTGTGGTGTAAACCAACAGCCGTTTTACACTGTGCACTATGATTTGGCTTAAACCAACAGCCGTTTTGCACTGTGCGCTATGCTGTGGCGTAAACCAACAGCCGTTTTGCACTGTGCCGTATTCTGTGGCGTAAACCAAAGCCATTTTACACTGTGCACTATGATTTGGCGTAAACCAACAGCCGTTTTGCACTTTGCACTATACCTTTGTGTAAACCAACAATCGTTTTACACTGTGCCCTATGATGTGGCGTAAACCAACAGCAGTTTTGCACTGTACGCTATGCTGTGGCGTAAACCAACAGTCATTTTGCACTGTGCAATATGATGTGGCGTAGACTTACAGTCGTCTTGCACTGTGTAATATGCTTTGGTGTAAAACTACAGTCGTTTTGCACTGTTCGCTATGCTGTGGCGTAACCCAACAGCCGTTTTGCACTGTGCCGTATTCTGTGACGTAAACCAACAGTCATTTTGCACTGTGCGACCTAACATTCGCCAGCAGGTCAATAGCGAGAAAAATAAAATGGCATGTCTCAGACCTGTATACACACAGCGACCACTATGCCATCATTTTTGAGACAGAGGGTAAAGATCGACCCCAGCGCCGCTACCGCTATAACCTGGAGAAAGTACAAAAGCTGGGCTGGAAAACAGATAATTTAGATAATGAGATACTTGAATACGTGCTGGAAACTATGGATACACCAACGGGCGCAGCAGAACAACACGCCAAAGAAGCGACAAGGTCCCTATCCCGAGGATGTGATGCTTCCATGCCACGTAAAAGGAAAGGAAATGGCAGAAAACCTGTATATTGGTGGAGTGAGGACATCTCGAATCTGCGCGCAGATTGCCTCAGAATGCGTAGACGGCAACAGAGAGCCAGACGCAGAGACATAGGAGAGTACGAAGTCCTACGGGACCAATTCCAAACTAAAAGGAAAGAGCTCCGCAAACTGATTAAAAAGAGCAAACGAGAATCGTTTCAGGCACTGAGAGATGAACTGCAGCATAACCCATGGGGAAGTGCGTATCAAATAGTTATGAAAAAACTGAAACATGTTACTTCAGCGGCACCGACATGTCCGAACATGATGCGCTTGATCGTTAACACTCTATTTCCGGCGAAAGATGAGGTCCCGATACTCTATCAAGAAACGTCAGCGGAAGCGGAGATAATACCGCCAGTAACAACTGAGGAAATCCTAGAAGCTGCAGCAGCGTTAAAGATCAACAAGACGCCAGGAATGGACGGAATCCCGAACCTGGTCCTTAAAAAAGCGATCAAGATAAGGCCAGAGATCTTCACACAATTGTATACGACATGCTTAGTGGAAGGGGAATTCCCACTACAGTGGAAAAGACAGCGGCTAGTCCTCATCCCGAAGGGTAACAAGCCACCTGACCAGCCGTCGTCATACAGGCCGCTGTGCATGCTCGACACAATGGGAAAAATTCTAGAGAAAATTATACGAGCAAGACTCGAGAGACACACTGAAGGAGACCACGGGCTCTCCAACCAACAGAAAGAAGCGAAGCACCATACATGCTATAGAGGCAGTGTGCAACATTGCGCGTGAAGCAATCGCGGGAAGAAGATGGTTAGGAGGGACAAAGCGGTACTGTGCCGTCATAACACTCGACATAAAAAACGCTTTCAACTCAGTTAGCTGGAACTGTATAAGCAGAGCCTTATGCAACCTGCAGACACCTAACTATATAAGGAGAATAATCGCCAGCTACCTCAAAGACAGAACCCTTCACTACGACACAGAAGAAGGGCCAAAGGAATATAACATTACTGGAGGAGTTCCGCAAGGGTCAGTGCTTGGCCCAGTGTTGTGGAACATAATGTACGATGGGATCCTAAGAATACCAAAGCCGAGCGGAGTCCACATCATTGGCTACGCGGACGATATTGCAGTAGTTGTTGTGGCAAAAACGATTACCGAAACGTCAGAGAAATGTGGGCATGCCATCAGAGTTATCAGGGCCTGGCTACAGACATCAAACTTAGAACTGGCGGACCACAAAACAGAAGCAGTACTAATAAGCAGCAGAAAAAGGGTAGAATACCTCCCCATACAGGTTGGCGAGCATACCATTGAGTCGAGCCCACACATTAGATACCTGGGAATGCTGTTGGACCACAGGCTCAGTTTCAAAGAGCACCTAAGATACGCAGGTGAAAAAGCCTCCAGGGCAGTAGCGGCACTGTCGAGGATAATGGCAAATGTAGGAGGACCCAGGCAGCCAATCAGAAACCTGTTAGCAACAGTGAGCAAGTCGATGCTTATGTACGCGTCTCCCGTGTGGGCATCAGCGTCGGAAGTCAAGTCGCACATGAAATACATGAACGCATCGCACCGAGTCGCTTCGATAAGAGTATGCTGCGCTTTTAGAACTGTGTCTGCGGAAGCCATAAGCGTGATATCGGGCAGAATGCCTATTGACTTAGAAGTCAAAAAGGCAGCCAAACAACGTGGAACCGAGCCGGAACAAAGAAGAATAGCTGGCGCTGCCATCCAGGCACAGTGGCAAGACAGATGGGATACTACCACCAAGGGGAGATGGACCCACACATTAATCCCCAACATAGAGGAGTGGAACAGTAGAGGACACGGAGAGGTAAACTACTACCTAACGCAATTCCTCTCGGGGCATGGATGCTTCCGGGAGTACCTCTACAAATACAAACATGCGGATGACCCATATTGCCCGCATTGCGATGGGAAAACCCAGAATGCAGAGTATATCCTGATGGAATGCCGAGGATACTGGACGGCCAGGGATATACTCGAAATGGCAATAGGTGGACAGGTGACACCAAGAGGGCTGATAACTTTCATGCTAACGACGTCTGAAGCCTGGGAGACGGCAAATGAAGTTATCGCAATGATAATGCAGCAGCTTCGCCTGGAAGAAAGAGCAACCCGACGGTAAGAATCTGCAAACCCCGGCAAATATGTACATGGATCAACGCATACGCACACTACCAAGCAACCGAACGCCACGAACCGACCACATCCGCACACACATACTCATACACACAACCAGAGCTACGAAATGCGCATATAAGCAGTCAAACGCTCGCGACATGAACCGACATACACACCTGACACAATGGTAGATGCATGCATACATACATACGTACATTATACACGCACCGACAGACAGACATTCGTGCATTCGCACTTACACCTCCGGACACGCAGCCTAAGAGAGAAGCAGCTACGGCTGAAAACCCCCCCTGTGATGAAATGCCTAACGGCGGTACCGTGGGGAACCGGGGTTTGAGCAGAGGTGGTTTTAGTGGATTAAAGTCCCACACTCAGGCTGTCGATGCTTTCCAAAAAAAAAAAAAAAACTATGATTTGGCTTAAACCAACAGCCGTTTTGCACTGTGCACTATGCCTTGGCGTAAACCAGCAGCAGTTTTGCACTGTGCACTATGCTGTGGCGTAAACCAACAGCCGTTTTACACTGTGCACTATGATTTGGCTTAAACCAACAGCCGTTTTGCACTGTGCAATATGCTGTGGCGTAGACTTACAGTCGTCTTGCACTGTGTAATATGCTTTGGCGTAAAACTACAGTCGTTTTGCACTGTGCGCTATGCTGTGGCGTAAACCAACAGCCGTTTTGCACTGTGCCGTATTCTGTGGCGTAAACCAACAGTCATTTTGCACTGTGCCGTATTCTGTGGCGTAAACCAACAGCCATTTTACACTCTGCACTATGATTTGGCTTAAACCAACAGAAGTTTTGCACTGTGCACTATGCTTTGGCGTAAACGAACAGTTATTTTGCACTGTGCACTATGCTTTGTCGTAAACCAGCAGCAGTTTTGCACTGTGCACTATGCTGTGGCGTAAACCAACAGCCGTTTTACACTGTGCACTATGATTTGGCTTAAACCAACAGCCGTTTTACACTGTGCAATATGCTGTGGCGTAGACTTACAGTCGTCTTGCACTGTGTAATATGCTTTGGCGTAAAACTACAGTCGTTTTGCACTGTGCGCTATGCTGTGGCGTAAACCAACAGCCGTTTTGCACTGTGCCGTATTCTGTGGCGTAAACCAACAGTCATTTTGCACTGTGCCGTATTCTGTGGCGTAAACCAACAGCCATTTTACACTCTGCACTATGATTTGGCTTAAACCAACAGAAGTTTTGCACTGTGCACTATGCTTTGGCGTAAACGAACAGTTATTTTGCACTGTGCACTATGCTTTGTCGTAAACCAGCAGCAGTTTTGCACTGTGCGCTATGCTGTGGCGTAAACCAACAGCCGTTTTGCACTGTGCCGTATTCTGCGGCGTAAACCAACAGCCATTTTACACTCTGCACTATGATTTGGCATAAACCAATAGCCGTTTTGCACTTTGCACTATGCCTTTGCGTAAACCGACAATCGTTTTACACTGTGCCCTATGCTGTGGCATAAACCAACTGCAGTTTTGTACTGCGCGCTATGCTGTGTCGTAAACCACAGCCGTTTTGCGCTGTGCCGTATTCTGCGGCATAAACCAACAGCAATTTTACACTCTGCACTATGATTTAGCGTAAACCGTCGTTTTGCACTGTGCACTATGTTGCGGCGAAGACTTACAGTCGTCTTGCACTGTGCCGTATTCTGTGGCGTAAACCAACAGCAGTTTTGCACTGTGCGCTATGCTGTGGCGTAAACCAACAGCCGTTTTGCACTGTGCCGTATTCTGCGGCGTAAACCAACAGCCATTTTACACTCTGCACTATGATTTGGCATAAACCAATAGCCGTTTTGCACTTTGCACTATGCCTTTGCGTAAACCGACAATCGTTTTACACTGTGCCCTATGCTGTGGCATAAACCAACAGCAGTTTTGTACTGCGCGCTATGCTGTGTCGTAAACCACAGCCGTTTTGCGCTGTGCCGTATTCTGCGGCATAAACCAACAGCAATTTTACACTCTGCACTATGATTTAGCGTAAACAGCCGTTTTGCACTGTGCCGTATTATGTGGCGTAAACCAACAGCCATTTTGCACTGTGCACTATGCTTTGGCGTAAACCTACAGTCGTTTTGCACTGTGCACTATGTTGTGGCGTAAACCAACAGTCATTTTGCACTGTGCCGTATTCTGTGGCGTAAACCAACAGCCATTTTACACTCTGCACTATGATTTGGCGTAAAAAAACAGCCATTTTACACTCTGCACTATGATTTGGCTTAAACCAACAGCCGTTTTGCACTGTGCACTATGTTGTGGCGTAAACCAACAGTCATTTTGCACTGTGCCGTATTCTGTGGCGTAAACCAACAGCCATTTTACACTCTGCACTATGATTTGGCTTAAACCAACAGCTGTTTTGCACTGTGCACTATGCTGTGGCTTAAACCAACAGCCGTTTTGCAATATGCACTATGCGGTGGCGTAAACCAACAGCAGTTTTGTACCGTGCGCTATGCTGTGGCGTAAACCAACAGCCGTTTTGCACTGTGCCGTATTCTGTGGCGTAAACCAACAGCCATTTTGCATTGTGCACTCTGCTGTGGCGTAAACCTACAGTCGTCTTGCACTGTGCACTATGCTTTGGCGTACTCGAACCAATAGTCATTTTACACAATGCACTCTACTGTGGCGTAGACCTATAGTCGTTTGGGGTAAACCAACAGCCGTTTTGTACTTTGCACTATGCCTTTGCGTAACCGACAATCGTTTTACACTGTGCGCTATGCTGTGGCGTAAACCAACAGCATTTCTGCACTGCGCAATATGCTGTGGCGTAGACTTACAGTCGTCCTGCACTGTGTAATATGCTTTGGCGTAAAATTACAGTCGTTTTGCACTGTGCGCTATGCTTTGTCGTAAACCAGCAGCAGTTTTACGCTGTGCTCTATGCTGTGGCGTAAACCAACAGCCGTTTTACACAGTGCACTATGATTTGGTTTAAACCAACAGCCGATTTGCACTGTGCGCTATGCTGTGGCGTAAACCAGCAGTCATTTTGCACTGTGCGATATGCTGTGGCGTAGACTTACAGTCGTCTTGCACTGTGTAATATGCTTTGGCTTAAACCAACAGCCGTTTTACACTGTGCAATATGCTGTGGCGTAGACTTACAGTCGTCTTGCACTGTGTAATATGCTTTGGCGTAAAACTACAGTCGTTTTGCACTGTGCGCTATGCTGTGGCGTAAACCAACAGCCGTTTTGCACTGTGCCGTATTCTGTGGCGTAAACCAACAGTCATTTTGCACTGTGCCGTATTCTGTGGCGTAAACCAACAGCCATTTTACACTCTGCACTATGATTTGGCTTAAACCAACAGAAGTTTTGCACTGTGCACTATGCTTTGGCGTAAACGAACAGTTATTTGCACTGTGCACTATGCTTTGTCGTAAACCAGCAGCAGTTTTGCACTGTGCGCTATGCTGTGGCGTAAACCAACAGCCGTTTTGCACTGTGCCGTATTCTGCGGCGTAAACCAACAGCCATTTTACACTCTGCACTATGATTTGGCATAAACCAATAGCCGTTTTGCACTTTGCACTATGCCTTTGCGTAAACCGACAATCGTTTTACACTGTGCCCTATGCTGTGGCATAAACCAACAGCAGTTTTGTACTGCGCGCTATGCTGTGTCGTAAACCACAGCCGTTTTGCGCTGTGCCGTATTCTGCGGCATAAACCAACAGCAATTTTACACTCTGCACTATGATTTAGCGTAAACCGTCGTTTTGCACTGTGCACTATGTTGCGGCGAAGACTTACAGTCGTCTTGCACTGTGCCGTATTCTGTGGCGTAAACCAACAGCAGTTTTGCACTGTGCGCTATGCTGTGGCGTAAACCAACAGCCGTTTTGCACTGTGCCGTATTCTGCGGCGTAAACCAACAGCCATTTTACACTCTGCACTATGATTTGGCATAAACCAATAGCCGTTTTGCACTTTGCACTATGCCTTTGCGTAAACCGACAATCGTTTTACACTGTGCCCTATGCTGTGGCATAAACCAACAGCAGTTTTGTACTGCGCGCTATGCTGTGTCGTAAACCACAGCCGTTTTGCGCTGTGCCGTATTCTGCGGCATAAACCAACAGCAATTTTACACTCTGCACTATGATTTAGCGTAAACAGCCGTTTTGCACTGTGCCGTATTATGTGGCGTAAACCAACAGCCATTTTGCACTGTGCACTATGCTTTGGCGTAAACCTACAGTCGTTTTGCACTGTGCACTATGTTGTGGCGTAAACCAACAGTCATTTTGCACTGTGCCGTATTCTGTGGCGTAAACCAACAGCCATTTTACACTCTGCACTATGATTTGGCGTAAACCAACAGCCATTTTACACTCTGCACTATGATTTGGCTTAAACCAACAGCCGTTTTGCACTGTGCACTATGTTGTGGCGTAAACCAACAGTCATTTTGCACTGTGCCGTATTCTGTGGCGTAAACCAACAGCCATTTTACACTCTGCACTATGATTTGGCTTAAACCAACAGCTGTTTTGCACTGTACACTATGCTGTGGCTTAAACCAACAGCCGTTTTGCAATATGCACTATGCGGTGGCGTAAACCAACAGCAGTTTTGTACCGTGCGCTATGCTGTGGCGTAAACCAACAGCCGTTTTGCACTGTGCCGTATTCTGTGGCGTAAACCAACAGCCATTTTGCATTGTGCACTCTGCTGTGGCGTAAACCTACAGTCGTCTTGCACTGTGCACTATGCTTTGGCGTACTCGAACCAATAGTCATTTTACACAATGCACTCTACTGTGGCGTAGACCTATAGTCGTTTGGGGTAAACCAACAGCCGTTTTGTACTTTGCACTATGCCTTTGCGTAACCGACAATCGTTTTACACTGTGCGCTATGCTGTGGCGTAAACCAACAGCATTTCTGCACTGCGCAATATGCTGTGGCGTAGACTTACAGTCGTCCTGCACTGTGTAATATGCTTTGGCGTAAAATTACAGTCGTTTTGCACTGTGCGCTATGCTTTGTCGTAAACCAGCAGCAGTTTTACGCTGTGCTCTATGCTGTGGCGTAAACCAACAGCCGTTTTACACAGTGCACAATGATTTGGTTTAAACCAACAGCCGATTTGCACTGTGCGCTATGCTGTGGCGTAAACCAGCAGTCATTTTGCACTGTGCGATATGCTGTGGCGTAGACTTACAGTCGTCTTGCACTGTGTAATATGCTTTGGCGTAAAACTACAGTCGTTTTGCACTGTGCGCTATGCTATGTCGTAAACCAGCAGCAGTTTTGCACTGTGCGCTATGCTGTGGCGTAAACCAACAGCCGTTTTGCACTGTGCCGTATTGTGTGGCGTAAACCAACAGCCATTTTACACTGTGCACTATGATTTGGCGTAAACCAACAGCCGTTTTGCACTTTGCACTATACCTTTGCGTAAACCAACAATCGTTTTACACTGTGCCCTATGATGTGGCGTAAACCAATAGCAGTTTTGCACTGTGCGCTATGCTGTAGCGTAAACCAACAGCAGTTTTGCACTGTGCGCTATGCTGTGGCGTAAACCAACAGGAGTTTTGCACTGTGCGCTATGCTGTGGCATAAACCAACAGTCATTTTGCACTGTGCACTATGCTTTGGCGTAAACCAACAGCCATTTTGCTTTGTGCAATACGCTGTGGCGTAAACCTACAGTCGTTTTGCACTGTGCACTATGCTTTGGCGTAAACCTACAGTCGTTTTGCACTGTGCGCTATGCTGTGGCGTGAACCAACAGCAGTTTTGCACTGTGCGCTATGCTGTGGCGTAAACCAACAGGAGTTTTGCACTGTGCGCTATGCTGTGGCATAAACCAACAGTCATTTTGCACTGTGCACTATGCTTTGGCGTAAACCAACAGCCATTTTGCTTTGTGCAATACGCTGTGGCGTAAACCTACAGTCGTTTTGCACTGTGCACTATGCTTTGGCGTAAACCTACAGTCGTTTTGCACTGTGCGCTATGCTGTGGCGTGAACCAACAGGAGTTTTGCACTGTGCGCTATGCTGTGGCGTAAACCAACAGCCGTTTTGCACTGTGCCGTATTCTGTGGCATAAACCAACAGCCACTTTGCACTGTACACTATGCTGTGGCGTAAACCTACAGTCGTTTTGCGCTGTGCCGTATTCTGTGGCGTAAACCAACAGCCATTTTGCATTGTGCACTCTGCTGTGGCGTAAACCTACAGTCGTCTTGCACTGTGCACTATGCTTTGGCGTAAACCAACAGGAGTTTTGCACTGTGCGCTATGCTGTGGCATAAACCAACAGTCATTTTGCACTGTGCACTATGCTTTGGCGTAAACCAACAGCCATTTTGCATTGTGCAATACGCTGTGGCGTAAACCTACAGTCGTTTTGCACTGTGCACTATGCTTTGGCGTAAACCTACAGTCGTTTTGCACTGTGCGCTATGCTGTGGCGTGAACCAACAGGAGTTTTGCACTGTGCGCTATGCTGTGGCGTAAACCAACAGCCGTTTTGCACTGTGCCGTATTCTGTGGCATAAACCAACAGCCACTTTGCACTGTACACTATGCTGTGGCGTAAACCTACAGTCGTTTTGCGCTGTGCCGTATTCTGTGGCGTAAACCAACAGCCATTTTGCATTGTGCACTCTGCTGTGGCGTAAACCTACAGTCGCCTTGCACTGTGCACTATGCTTTGGCGTACTCGAACAGTTATTTTGCACTGCGCACTATGCTTTATCGTAAACCAATAGTCATTTTACACAATGCACTCTACTGTGGCGTAGACCTATAGTCATTTTGCACTGTGTGATATGCTTTGGAGTAAAACAACAGTCGTTTTGCGCTGTGCGCTATGCTGTGCCGTATTCTGTGGCATAAACCAACAGCCACTTTGGACTGTACACTATGATTTGGCGTAAACCAACAGCCGTTTTGCACTTTGCACTATGCCTTTGCGTAAACCGACAATCGTTTTACACTGTACCCTATACTGTGGCGTAAACCTACAGTCGTTTTGCACTGTGCAATATGCTTTGGCGTAAAACTACAGTCGTTTTGCGCTGTACACTATGATATGGCGTAAACCAACAGCCGTTTTGCACTTTGCACTATACCTTTGCGTAAACCAACAATCGTTTTACACTGTGCCCTATGATGTGGCGTAAACCAATAGCAGTTTTGCACTGTGGGCTTTGCTGTAGCGTAAACCTACAGTCATTTTGCACTGTGCACTATGCTGGGGCGTAAACCGACAATCGTTTTACACTGTGCCCTATGCTGTGGCGTAAACCAACAGCAGTTTTGCACTGTGCGCTATGCTGTGGCGTAAACCAACAGGAGTTTTGCACTGTGCGCTATGCTGTGGCATAAACCAACAGTCATTTTGCACTGTGCACTATGCTGGGGCGTAAACCAACAGCAGTTTTGCACTGTGCGCTATGCTGTAGCGTAAACCTACAGTCATTTTGCACTGTGCACTATGCTGGGGCGTAAACCGACAATCGTTTTACACTGTGCCCTATGCTGTGGCGTAAACCAACAGGAGTTTTGCACTGTGCGCTATGCTGTGGCATAAACCAACAGTCATTTTGCACTGTGCACTATACTTTGGCGTAAACCAACAGCCATTTTGCACTGTGCGCTATGCTGTGGCGTAAAATAACAGCCGTTTTGCACTGTGCCGTATTCTGTGGCGTAATCCAACAGCCATTTTACACTAAGCACTATGATTTGGCGTAAAACAACAGCCGTTTTGCACTTTGCACTATGCCTTTGCGTAAACCGACAATCGTTTTACACTGTACCCTATACTGTGGCGTAAACCTACAGTCGTTTTGCACTGTGCAATATGCTTTGGCGTAAACCAACAGCCGTTTTGCACTGTGCGCTATGCTGTGCCGTAAAATAACAGCCGTTTTGCACTGTGCCGTATTCTGTGGCATAAACCAACAGCCACTTTGCACTGTACACTATGCTGGGGCGTAAACCGACAATCGTTTTACACTGTGCCCTATGCTGTGGCGTAAACCAACAGCAGTTTTGCACTGTGCGCTATGCTGTGGCGTAAACCAACAGGAGTTTTGCACTGTGCGCTATGCTGTGGCATAAACCAACAGTCATTTTGCACTGTGTAATATGCTTTGGCGTAAAACAACAGTCGTTTTGCACTTTGCACTATGCCTTTGCGTAAAGCAACAATCGTTTTACACTGTGCCCTATGATGTGGCGTAAACCAACCGCAGTTTTGCACTGTGTGCTATGCTGTGGCTTAAACCAACAGTCATTTTGCACTTTGCAATATGCTGTGGCGTAGACTTACAGTCGTCTTGCCCTGTGTAATATGCTTTGGCGTAAAACAACAGTCGTTTTGCGCTGTGCGCTATGCTGTGGCGTAAACCAACAGCCGTTTTGCACTGTGCCGTATTCTGTGGCATAAACCAACAGCCACTTTGCACTGTACACTATGCTGTGGCGTAAACCTACAGTCGTTTTGCACTGTGCCGTATTCTGTGGCGTAAACCAACAGCCATTTTGCATAGTGCACTCTGCTGTGGCGTAAACCTACAGTCGTCTTTTACTGTGCACTATGCTTTGGCGTACTCGAACAGTTATTTTGCACTGCGCACTATGCTTTATCGTAAACCAATAGTCATTTTACACAATGCACTCTACTGTGGCGTAGACCTATAGTCATTTTGCACTGTGCAATATGCTGTGGCGTAGACTAACAGTCGTCTTGCACTGTGTAATATGCTTTGGCGTAAAACTACAGTCGTTTTGCAGTGTGCGCTATGCTGTAGCGTAAACCTACAGTCATTTTGCACTGTGCACTATGCTGGGGCGTAAACCGACAATCGTTTTACACTGTGCCCTATGCTGTGGCGTAAATCAACAGGAGTTTTGCACTGTGCGCTATGCTGTGGCATAAACCAACAGTCATTTTGCACTGTGCACTATACTTTGGCGTAAACCAACAGCCATTTTGCACTGTGCGCTATGCTGTGCCGTAAAATAACAGCCGTTTTGCACTGTGCCGTATTCTGTGGCATAAACCAACAGCCACTTTGCACTGTACACTATGCTGGGGCGTAAACCGACAATCGTTTTACACTGTGCCCTGTGCTTTGGCGTAAAACTACAATGGTTTTGCGCTGTGCGCTATGCTGTGGCGTAAACCAACAACCGTTTTGCACTGTGCCGTATTCTGTGGCGTAAACCAACAGCCATTTTACACTAAGCACTATGATTTGGCGTAAAACAACAGCCGTTTTGCACTTTGCACTATGCCTTTGCGTAAAGCAACAATCGTTTTACACTGTGCCCTATGATGTGGCGTAAACCAACAGCAGTTTTGCACTGTGCGCTATGCTGTGGCTTAAACCAACAGTCATTTTGCACTGTGCAATATGCTGTGGCGTAGACTTACAGTCGTCTTGCACTGTGTAATATGCTTTGGCGTAAAAAACAGTCGTTTTGCGCTGTGCGCTATGCTGTGGCGTAAACCAACAGCCGTTTTGCACTGTGCCGTATTCTGTGGCGTAAACCTACAGCCATTTCACACTGTGCACTATGATTTGGCGTAAACCAACAGCCGTTTTGCTCTTTGCACTAAGCCTTTGCTTAAACCGACAACCGTTTTACACTGTGCGCTATGCTGTGTCGTAAACCAACAGTCATTTTGCACTGTGCCGTATACTGTGGCGTAAACCAACAGCCATTTTACACTCTGCACTATGAGTTGGCGTAAACCAACAGCCGTTTTGCTCTTTGCACTAAGCCTTTGCTTAAACCGACAACCGTTTTACACTGTGCGCTATGCTGTGGCGTAAACCAACAGTCATTTTGCACTGTGCCGTATTCTGTGGCGTAAACCAACAGCCATTTTGCATTGTGCACTCTGCTGTGGCGTAAACCTACAGTCGTCTTGCACTGTGCACTATGCTTTGGCGTACTCGAACAGTTATTTTGCACTGCGCACTATGCTTTATCGTAAACCAATAGTCATTTTACACAATGCACTCTACTGTGGCGTAGACCTATAGTCCTTTTGCACTGTGCAATATGCTGTGGCGTAGACTTACAGTCGTCTTGCACGGTGTAATATGCTTTGCCGTAAAACAACAGTCATTTTGCACTGCGCAATATGCTGTGGCGTAGACTTACAGTCGTCCTGCACTGTGTAATATGCTTTGGCGTAAAACTACAGTCGTTTTGCACTGTGCGCTATGCTGTGGCGTAAACCAACAGCAGTTTTGCACTGTGCGCTATGCTGTGGCGTAAACCAACAGCCGTTTTGCACTGTGCCGTATTCTGTGGCTTAAACCAACAGCCATTTTACACTGTGCACTATGATTTGGCGTAAACCAACAGCCGTTTTGCACTTTGCACTATGCCTTTGCGTACACCGACAATCGTTTTGCACTGTGCGCTATGCTGTGGCGTAAACCTACAGTCATTTTGCACTGTGCACTATGCTGGGGCGTAAACCGACAATCGGTTTACACTGTGCCCTATGCTGTGGCGTAAACCAACAGCAGTTTTGCACTGTGCGCTATGCTGTGGCGTAAACCTACAGTCATTTTGCACTGTGCACTGTGCTTTGGCGTAAACCTACAGTCGTTTTGCACTGTGCAATATGCTTTGGCGTAAAACTACAGTCGTTTTGCGCTGTGCGCTATGCTGTGGCGTAAACCAACACCCGTTTTGCACTGTGCTGTATTCTGTGGCGCAAACCAACAGCCGTTTTGCACTGTGCCGTATTATGTGGCGTAAACCAACAGCCATTTTGCAGTGTGCACTGTGCTTTGGCGTAAAACTACAGTCGTTTTGCGCTGTGCGCTATGCTGTGGCGTAAACCTACAGTCATTTTGCACTGTGCACTGTGCTTTGTCGTAAACCGACAATTGTTTTGCACTGTGCGCTATGCTGTGGCGTAAACTTACAGTCATTTTGCACTGTGCACTGTGCTATGGCGTAAACTGACAATTGTTTTGCTCTGTGCGCTATGCTGTGGCGTAAACCTACAGCCATTTTGCACTGTGCACTGTGCTTTGGCGTAAAACTACAGTCGTTTTGCGCTGTGCGCGTGTGCTGTGGCTAAACCAACAGCCGTTTTGCACTGTGCCGTATTCTGTGGCGTAAACCAACAGCCATTTTACACTAAGCACTATGATTAGGCGTAAAACAACAGCCGTTTTGCACTTTGCACTATGCCTTTGCGTAAAGCAACAATCGTTTTACACTGTGCCCTATGATGTGGCGTAAACCAACTGCAGTTTTGCACTGTGCGCTATGCTGTGGCGTAAACCAACAGCCGTTTTGCACTGTGGCGTATTATTTGGCGTAAACCAACAGCCATTTTGCAATGTGCCCTGTGCTATGGCGTAAAACTACAATCGTTTTGCGCTGTGCGCTATGCTGTGGCGTAAACCAACAACCGTTTTGCACTGTGCCGTATTATGTGGCGTAAACCAACAGCCATTTTACACTGTGCACTATGATTTGGCGTAAACCAACAGCCGTTTTGCACTTTGCACTATGCCTTGCGTAAAGCAACAATCGTTTTACACTGTGCCCTATGATGTGGCGTAAACCAACAGCAGTTTTGCACTGTGCGCTATGCTGTGGCTTAAACCAACAGTCATTTTGCACTGTGCAATATGCTGTGGCGTAGACTTACAGTCGTCTTGCACTGTGTAATATGCTTTGGCGTAAAACAACAGTCGTTTTGCGCTGTGCGCTATGCTGTGGTGTAAACCAACAGCCGTTTTGCACTGTGCCGTATTCTGTGGCGTAAAACTACAGTCGTTTTGCACTGTGCGCTATGCTGTTGCGTAAATTAACAGCCGTTTTGCACTGTGGCGTATTATTTGGCGTAAACCAACAGCCATTTTGCAATGTGCCCGGTGCTTTGGCGTAAAACTACAATCGTTTTGCGCTGTGCACTATGCTGTGGCGTAAACCAACAACCGTTTTGCACTGTGCCGTATTATGTGGCGTAAACCAACAGCCATTTTACACTCTGCACTATGAGTTGGCGTAAACCAACAGCCGTTTTGCACTTTGCACTATGCCTTGCGTAAAGCAACAATCGTTTTACACTGTGCCCTATGATGTGGCGTAAACCAACAGCAGTTTTGCACTGTGCGCTATGCTGTGGCTTAAACCAACAGTCATTTTGCACTGTGCAATATGCTGTGGCGTAGACTTACAGTCGTCTTGCACTGTGTAATATGCTTTGGCGTAAAACAACAGTCGTTTTGCGCTGTGCGCTATGCTGTGGTGTAAACCAACAGCCGTTTTGCACTGTGCCGTATTCTGTGGCGTAAAACTACAGTCGTTTTGCACTGTGCGCTATGCTGTTGCGTAAATTAACAGCCGTTTTGCACTGTGGCGTATTATTTGGCGTAAACCAACAGCCATTTTGCAATGTGCCCGGTGCTTTGGCGTAAAACTACAATCGTTTTGTGCTGTGCGCTATGCTGTGGCGTAAACCAACAACCGTTTTGCACTGTGCCGTATTATGTGGCGTAAACCAACAGCCATTTTACACTCTGCACTTTGATTTGGCGTAAACCAACAGCCGTTTTGCACTTTGCACTATGCCTTTGCGTAAACCGACAATCGTTTTACACTGTACCCTATACTGTGGCGTAAACCTACAGTCGTTTTGCACTGTGCAATATGCTTTGGCGTAAAACAACAGTCGTTTTGCGCTGTGCGCTATGCTGTGGCCTAAACCAACAGCCGTTTTGCACTGTGCCGTATTCTGTGGCGTAAACCAACAGCAATCTTGCACTTTGCGCTATGCTGTGGCGTAAACCTACAGTCATTTTGCACTTTGCACTGTGCTTTGGCGTAAACCTACAGTCGTTTTGCACTGTGCAATATGCTTTGGCGTAAAACTACAGTCGTTTTGCGCTGTGCGCTATGCTGTGGCGTAAACCAACACCCGTTTTGCACTGTGCTGTATTCTGTGGCGCAAACCAACAGCCGTTTTGCACTGTGCCGTATTATGTGGCGTAAACCAACAGCCATTTTGCAGTGTGCACTGTGCTTTGGCGTAAAACTACAGTCGTTTTGCGCTGTGCGCTATGCTGTGGCGTAAACCAACACCCGTTTTGCACTGTGCTGTATTCTGTGGCGCAAACCAACAGCCGTTTTGCACTGTGCCGTATTATGTGGCGTAAACCAACAGCCATTTTGCAGTGTGCACTGTGCTTTGGCGTAAAACTACAGTCGTTTTGCGCTGTGCGCTATGCTGTGGCGTAAACCAACACCCGTTTTGCACTGTGCTGTATTCTGTGGCGCAAACCAACAGCCGTTTTGCACTGTGCCGTATTATGTGGCGTAAACCAACAGCCATTTTGCAGTGTGCACTGTGCTTTGGCGTAAAACTACAGTCGTTTTGCGCTGTGCGCTATGCTGTGGCGTAAACCAACACCCGTTTTGCACTGTGCTGTATTCTGTGGCGCAAACCAACAGCCGTTTTGCACTGTGCCGTATTATGTGGCGTAAACCAACAGCCATTTTGCAGTGTGCACTGTGCTTTGGCGTAAAACTACAGTCGTTTTGCGCTGTGCACTATGATTTGGCGTAAACCAACAGCCGTTTTGCACTTTGCACTATGCCTTTGCGTACACCGACAATCGTTTTGCACTGTGCGCTATGCTGTGGCGTAAACCTACAGTCATTTTGCACTGTGCACTATGCTGGGGCGTAAACCGACAATCGGTTTACACTGTGCCCTATGCTGTGGCGTAAACCAACAGCAGTTTTGCACTGTGCGCTATGCTGTGGCGTAAACCTACAGTCATTTTGCACTTTGCACTGTGCTTTGGCGTAAACCTACAGTCGTTTTGCACTGTGCAATATGCTTTGGCGTAAAACTACAGTCGTTTTGCGCTGTGCGCTATGCTGTGGCGTAAACCAACACCCGTTTTGCACTGTGCTGTATTCTGTGGCGCAAACCAACAGCCGTTTTGCACTGTGCCGTATTATGTGGCGTAAACCAACAGCCATTTTGCAGTGTGCACTGTGCTTTGGCGTAAAACTACAGTCGTTTTGCGCTGTGCACTATGATTTGGCGTAAACCAACAGCCGTTTTGCACTTTGCACTATGCCTTTGCGTACACCGACAATCGTTTTGCACTGTGCGCTATGCTGTGGCGTAAACCTACAGTCATTTTGCACTGTGCACTATGCTGGGGCGTAAACCGACAATCGGTTTACACTGTGCCCTATGCTGTGGCGTAAACCAACAGCAGTTTTGCACTGTGCGCTATGCTGTGGCGTAAACCTACAGTCATTTTGCACTTTGCACTGTGCTTTGGCGTAAACCTACAGTCGTTTTGCACTGTGCAATATGCTTTGGCGTAAAACTACAGTCGTTTTGCGCTGTGCGCTATGCTGTGGCGTAAACCAACACCCGTTTTGCACTGTGCTGTATTCTGTGGCGCAAACCAACAGCCGTTTTGCACTGTGCCGTATTATGTGGCGTAAACCAACAGCCATTTTGCAGTGTGCACTGTGCTTTGGCGTAAAACTACAGTCGTTTTGCGCTGTGCGCTATGCTGTGGCGTAGATCTACAGTCATTTTGCACTGTGCACTGTGCTTTGGCGTAAACCGACAATTGTTTTGCACTGTGCGCTATGCTGTGGCGTAAACCTACAGTCATTTTGCATTGTGCACTGTGCTATGGCGTAAACCGACAATTGTTTTGCTCTGTGCGCTATGCTGTGGCGTAAACCTACAGCCATTTTGCACTGTGTATTGTGCTTTGGCGTAAAACAACAGTCGTTTTGCGCTGTGCGCTATGCTGTGGTGTAAACCAATAGCCGTTTTGCACTGTGCCGTATTCTGTGGCGTAAACCGACAGCCACTTTACACTGTGCACTATGTTTTGGCGTAAACCAACAGCCGTTTTGCACTTTGCACTAAACCTTTGCGTACACCGACAATCGTTTTGCACTGTGCGCTATGCTGTGGCGTAAACCTACAGTCATTTTGCACTGTGCACTATGCTGGGGCGTAAACCGACAATCGTTTTACACTGTGCCCTATGCCGCGGCGTAAACCAACAGCAGTTTTGCACTGTGCGCTATGCTGCGGCGTAAACCAACAGCCGTTTTACAATGTGCACTATGATTTGGCTTAAACCAACAGCCGTTTTGCACTGTGCACTATGCTTTGGCGTAATCGAACAGTTATTTTGCACTGTGCGCTATGCCTTTGCGTAAACCGACAATCGTTTTGCACTGTGCGCTATGCTGTGGCGTAAACCTACAGTCATTTTGCACTGTGCACTGTGCTTTGGCGTAAACATACAGTCGTTTTGCACTGTGCAATATGCTTTGGCGTAAAACTACAGTCGTTTTGCGCTGTGCGCTATGCTGTGACGTAAACCAACAGCCGTTTTGCACTGTGCTGTATTCTGTGGCGTAAACCAACAGCCGTTTAGCACTGTGCCGTATTATGTGGCGTAAACCAACAGCCATTTTGCAGTGTGCACTGTGCTTTGGCGTAAAACAACAGTCGTTTTGCGCTGTGCGCTATGCTGTGGCGTAAACCTACAGTCATTTTGCACTATGCACTGTGCTTTGGCGTAAACCGACAATCGTTTTGCACTGTGCGCTATGCTTTGGCGTAAACCTACAGTCGTTTTGCTCTGTGCAATATGCTTTGGCGTAAAACTACAGTCGTTTTGCGCTGTGCGCTATGCTGTGGCGTAAACCTACAGTCATTTTGCACTATGCACTGTGCTTTGGCGTAAACCGACAATCGTTTTGCACTGTGCGCTATGCTTTGGCGTAAACCTACAGTCATTTTGCACTGTGCACTGTGCTTTGGCGTAAACCGACAATTGTTTTGCACTGTGCGCTATGCTGTGGCGTAAACCTACAGTCATTTTGCACTGTGCACTGTGCTTTGGCGTAAACCTACAGTCGTTTTGCTCTGTGCAATATGCTTTGGCGTAAAACTACAGTCGTTTTGCGCTGTGCGCTATGCTGTGGCGTAAACCAACAGCCGTTTTGCACTGTGCTGTATTCTGTGGCGTAAAACAACAGCCGTTTTGCACTGTGCCGTATTATGTGGCGTAAACCAACAGCCATTTTGCAGTGTGCACTGTACTTTGGCGTAAAACTACAGTCGCTTTGCGCTGTGCGCGTGTGCTGTGGCTAAACCAACAGCCGTTTTGCACTGTGCCGTATTCTATGGCGTAAACCAACAGCCATTTTACACTAAGCACTATGATTAGGCGTAAAACAACAGCCGTTTTGCACTTTGCACTATGCCTTTGCGTAAAGCAACAATCGTTTTACACTGTGCCCTATGATGTGGCGTAAACCAACTGCAGTTTTGCACTGTGCGCTATGCTGTGGCGTAAACCAACAGCCGTTTTGCACTGTGGCGAATTATTTGGCGTAAACCAACAGCCATTTTGCAATGTGCTTTGGCGTAAAACTACAATCGTTTTGCGCTGTGCACTATGTTGTGGCGTAAACCAACAACCGTTTTGCACTGTGCCGTATTATGTGGCGTAAACCAACAGCCATTTTACACTGTGCACTATGATTTGGCGTAAACCAACAGCCGTTTTGCACTTTGCACTATGCCTTGCGTAAAGCAACAATCGTTTTACACTGTGCCCTCTTATGTGGCGTAAACCAACAGCAGTTTTGCACTGTGCGCTATGCTGTGGCTTAAACCAACAGTCATTTTGCACTGTGCAATATGCTGTGGCGTAGACTTACAGTCGTCTTGCACTGTGTAATATGCTTTGGCGTAAAACAACAGTCGTTTTGCGCTGTGCGCTATGCTGTGGTGTAAACCAACAGCCGTTTTGCACTGTGCCGTATTCTGTGGCGTAAAACTACAGTCGTTTTGCACTGTGCGCTATGCTGTGGCGTAAACCAACAGCCGTTTTGCACTGTGGCGTATTATTTGGCGTAAGCCAACAGCCATTTTGCAATGTGCCCGGTGCTTTGGCGTAAAACTACAATCGTTTTGCGCTGTGCACTATGCTGTGGCGTAAACCAACAACCGTTTTGCACTGTGCCGTATTATGTGGCGTAAACCAACAGCCATTTTACACTGTGCACTATGATTTGGCGTAAACCAACAGCAGTTTTGCACTGTGCGCTATGCTGTGGCTTAAACCAACAGTCATTTTGCACTGTGCAATATGCTGTGGCGTAAACCAACAGCCGTTTTGCACTGTGGCGTATTATTTGGCGTAAACCAACAGCCATTTTGCAATGTGCCCTGTGCTTTGGCGTAAAACTACAATCGTTTTGCGCTGTGCACTATGCTGTGGCGTAAACCAACAACCGTTTTGCACTGTGCCGTATTATGTGGCGTAAACCAACAGCCATTTTACACTGTGCACTATGATTTGGCGTAAACCAACAGCCGTTTTGCACTTTGCACTATGCCTTGCGTAAAGCAACAATCGTTTTACACTGTGCCCTATGATGTGGCGTAAACCAACAGCAGTTTTGCACTGTGCGCTATGCTGTGGCTTAAACCAACAGTCATTTTGCACTGTGCAATATGCTGTGGCGTAGACTTACAGTCGTCTTGCACTGTTTAATATGCTTTGGCGTAAAACAACAGTCGTTTGCGCTGTGCGCTATGCTGTGGTGTAAACCAACAGCCGTTTTGCACTGTGCCGTATTCTGTGGCGTAAACCAACAGCCATTTTACACTGTGCACTTTGATTTTGCGTAAACCAACAGCCGTTTTGCTCTTTGCACTAAGCCTTTGCGTAAACCGACAATCGGTTTACACTGTGCGCTATGCCGTAGCGTAAACCAACAGCAGTTTTGCACTGTGCGCTATGCTGTGGCGTAAACCAACAGTCATTTTGCACTGTGCCGTATTATGTGGCGTAAACCAAAAGCCATTTTACACTCTGCACTATGATTTGGCGTAAACCAACAGCCGTTTTGCACTTTGCACTATGCCTTTGCGTAAACCGACAATCGTTTTACACTGTGCTCTATGCTGTGGCGTAAACCAACAGCAGTTTTGCACTGTGCACTATGCTGTGGCGTAAACCAACAGCCGATTTGTACTGTGCTGTATTCTGTGGCGTAAACCAACAGCCGTTTTGCACTTTGCACTATGCCTTTGCGTAAACCGACAATCGTTTTACACTGTGGTCTATGCTGTGGCGTAAACGAACAGCAGTTTTGCACTGTGCACTATGCTGTGGTGTAAACCAACAGCCGTTTTGCACTGTGCCGTATTCTGTGGCGTAAACCAACAACCATTTTACACTGTGCACTTTGATTTGGCGTAAACCAACAGCCGTTTTGCTCTTTGCACTAAGCCTTTGCGTAAACCGACAATCGTTTTACACTGTGCGCTATGCCGTAGCGTAAACCAACAGCAGTTTTGCACTGTGCGCTATGACGTGGCGTAAACCAACAGTCATTTTGCACTGTGCCGTATTATGTGGCGTAAACCAAAAGCCATTTTACACTCTGCACTATGATTTGGCGTAAACCAACAGCCGTTTTGCACTTTGCACTATGCCTTTGCGTAAACCGACAATCGTTTTACACTGTGCTCTATGCTGTGGCGTAGACCAACAGCAGTTTTGCACTGTGCACTATGCTGTGGCGTAAACCAACAGCCGATTTGCACTGTGCCGTATTCTGTGGCGTAAACCAACAGCCATTTTACACTGTGCACTATGATTTGGCGTAAACCAACAGCCGTTTTGCACTTTGCACTATGCCTTTGCGTACACCGGCAATCGTTTTGCACTGTGCGCTATGGTGTGGCGTAAACCTACAGTCATTTTGCACTGTGCACTATGCTGTTGCGTAAACCGACAATGGTTTTACACTGTGCCCTATGCTGTGGCGTAAACCAACAGCAGTTTTGCACTGTGCGTTATGCTGTGGCGTAAACCAACAGCCGTTTTACAATGTGCACTATGATTTGGCTTAAACCAACAGCCGTTTTGCACTGTGCACTATGCTTTGGCGTAATCGAACAGTTATTTTGCACTGTGCGCTATGCCTTTGCGTAAACCGACAATCGTTTTGCACTGTGCGCTATGATGTAGCGTAAACCTACAGTCATTTTGCACTGTGCGCTATGCTCTTGCGTAAACCAACAGTCGTTTTGCACTATGCACTATGCTGGGGCGTAAATCAGCAGCAGTTTCGCACTGTGCGCTATGCAGTGACGTAAACCAACAGTCATTTTGCACTGTGCAATATGCTGTGGCGTAGACTTACAGTCGTCCTGCACTGTGTAATATGCTTTGGCGTAAAACTACAGTCGTTTTGCACTGTGCGCTATGCTGTGGCGTAAACCAACAGCCGATTTGCACTGTGCCGTATTCTGTGGCGTAAACCAACAGCCATTTTACACTGTGCACTATGATTTGGCGTAAACCAACAGCCGTTTTGCACTTTGCACTATGCCTTTGCGTACACCGACAATAGTTTTGCACTGTGCGCTATGCTGTGGCGTAAACCTACAGTCATTTTGCACTGTGCCGTATTCTTTGGCGTAAACCAACAGCCATTTTACACTGTGCACTATGATTTGGCGTAAACCAACAGCCGTTTTGCACTTTGCACTATGCCTTTGCGTACACCGACAATAGTTTTGCACTGTGCGCTATGCTGTGGCGTAAACCAACAGCCATTTTGCACTGTACACTATGCTGTGGCGTAAACCTACAGTCGTTTTGCACTGTGCACTATGCTGTGGCGTAAACCTACAGTCGTTTTGGACTATGCAATATGCTGTGGCGCAAACCTACAGTCGTTTTGCACTGTGCGCTATGCTTATGCGTAAACCAACAGTCGTTTTGCACTATGCACTATGCAGGGGCGTAAATCAGCAGCAGTTTCGCACTGTGCGCTATGCTGTGGCGTAAACCAACAGTCATTTTCCACTGTGCAATATGCTGTGGCGTAGACTTACAGTCGTCTTGTACTGTGTAATATGCGTTGGCGTAAACCGACAATCGTTTTACACTGTGCCCTATGCTGGGGCGTAAATCAGCAGCAGTTTCGCAATGTGCGCTATGCTGTGGCGTAAACCAACAGTCATTTTGCACTGTGCAATATGCTGTGGCGTAGACTTACAGTCGTGTTGCACTGTGTGATATGCTTTGGCGTAAAACTACAGTCGTTTTGCACTGTGCGCTATGCTGTGGCGTAAACCAACGGTCATTTTGCACTGTGCAATATGCTGTGGCGTAGACTTACAGTCGTCTTGCACTGTGTAATATGCTTTGGCGTAAAACTACAGTCGTTTTGCGCTGTGCGCTATGCTGTGGCGTAAACCAACAGCCGTTTTGCACTGTGCCGTATTCTGTGGCGTAAACCAATAGCCATTTTACACTGTGCGCTATGCTTTTGCGTAAACCAACAGTCGTTTTGCACTATGCACTATGCTGGGGCGTAAATCAGCAGCAGTTTCGCACTGTGCGCTATGCTGTGGCGTAAACCAACAGTCATTTTGCACTGTGCAATATGCTGTGGCGTAAACTTACAGTCGTCTTGCACTGTGTAATATGCTTTGGCGTAAAACTACAGTCGTTTTGCGCTGTGCGCTATACTGTGGCGTAAACCAACAGCCGTTTTGCACTTG
This sequence comes from Xylota segnis, assembly GCA_963583995.1. Lineage (NCBI taxonomy): Eukaryota > Metazoa > Arthropoda > Insecta > Diptera > Syrphidae > Xylota > Xylota segnis. Next base: position 85,569,402 of record OY757237.1, read on the forward strand.
GCGCTTTGCCTTTGCGTACACCGACAATCGTTTTGCACGGTGCGCTATGCTGTTGCGTAAACCTACAGTCATTTTGCACTGTGCACTAAGCTGGGGCGTAAACCGACAATCGTTTTACACTGTGCCCTATGCTGTGGCGTAAACCAACAGCAGTTTTGCACTGTGCGCTATGCTGTGTCGTAAACCAACAGCCGTTTTGCACTGTGCCGTATTTTGTGGCGTAAACCAACAGTCGTTGTGCACTATGCACTATGCTGGGGCGTAAACCAAAAGCAGTTTCGGACTGTGCGCTATGCTGTGGCGTAAACCAACAGCCGTTTTGCACTGTGCGCTTTGCTGTGACGTAAACCAACAGCCGTTTTGCACTGTGCGCTATGCATTTGTGTAAATCAATAGCCGTTTTGCACTGTGCGCTATGCTGTGGCGTAAAAGAACAGCCGTTTAGCACTTTGCACTATGCCTTTGCGTAAACCGACAATCGTTTTGCACTGTTCGCTATGCTGTGGCGTAAACCTACAGTCATTTTGCACTGTGGGCTATGGTGTGGCGTAAAACAACAGCCGTTTTGCACTGTGCAATATGCTTTGGCGTAAAACTACGTTGTTTTGCGCTGTGCGCTATGCTGTGGCGTAAACCAACACCCGTTTTGCACTGTGCCGAATTCTGTGGCGTAAACCAACAGCCATTTTGCACTGTGCACTATACTTTGGCGTAGACAAACAGCCGTTTTGCACTGTGCGCTATGCATTTGTGTAAATCAATAGCCGTTTTGCACTGTGCGCTATGCTGTGGCGTAAAAGAACAGCCGTTTAGCACTTTGCACTATGCCTTTGCGTAAACCAACAGCCATTTTGCACTGTGCGCTATGCATTTGTGTAAGCCAACAGCCGTTTTGCGCTGTGCGCTATGCTGTGGCGTAAACCTACTGCAGTGTTGCACTGTGCGCTATGCTTTTGCGTAAACCAACAGTCGTTTTTCACTATGCACTATGCTGGGGCATAAACCAAAAGCAGTTTCGGACTGTGCGCTATACTGTGGCGTAAACCTACTGCCGTGTTGCACTGTGCGCTATGCTTTTGCGTAAACCAACAGTCGTTTTTCACTATGCACTATGCTGGGGCATAAACCAAAAGCAGTTTCGGACTGTGCGCTATACTGTGGCGTAAACCAACAGCCGTTTTGCACTGTGCGCTGTGCTGTGACGTAAACCAACAGCCGTTTTGCACTGTGCGCTATGCATTTGTGTAAACCAACAACCGTTTTGCGCTGTGCGCTATGCTGTGGCGTAAACCAACAGCCGTTTTGCACTGTGCGCTATGCTGTAGCGTAAACCAACAGCCGTTTTGCACTTTGCACTATGCCTTTGCGTAAACCGACAATCATTTTGCACTGTGCAATATGCTATGGCGTAAAACTACAGTCGTTTTGCACTGTTCGCTATGCTGTGGCGTAAACCAACAGCCGTTTTGCACTGTGCCGTATTCTGTGGCATAAACCAACAGCCATTTTGCACTGTGCGCTATGCTTTTGCGTAAACCAACATTCCTTTTGCACTATGCACTATGCTGGGGCGTAAACCAACAGCAGTTTCGCACTGTGCGCTATGCTTTTGCGTAAACCAACAGTCGTTTTGCACTATGCACTATGCTGGGGCGTAAACCAACAGCCGTTTTGCACTGTGCGCTGTGCTGTGACGTAAACCAACAGCCGTTTTTCACTGTGCGCTATGCATTTGTGTAAACCAACAGCCGTTTTTCACTGTGCACTATGCTGGTGCGTAAACCAACAGTCGTTTTGCACTATGCACTATGCTGGGGCGTAAACCAACAGTCGTTTTGCACTATGCACTATGCTGGGGCGTAAACCAACATTCCTTTTGCACTATGCACTATGCTGGGGCGTAAACCAACAGCAGTTTCGCACTGTGCGCTATGCTTTTGCGTAAACCAACAGTCGTTTTGCACTGTGCAATATGCTTTGGCGTAAAACTACGTTGTTTTGCCCTGTGCGCTATGCTGTGGCGTAAAACAACAGCCGTTTTGCACTGTGCCGTATTCTGTGGCGTAAACCAACAGCCATTTTGCACTGTGCACTATGCTTTGGCGTAGACAAACAGCCGTTTTACACTGTGCGCTATGCTTTTGTGTAAACCAACAGTCGTTTTGCACTATGCACTATGCTGGGGCGTAAAGCAAAGGCAGTTTCGGACTGTGCGCTGTGCTGTGGCGTAAACCAACAGCCGTTTTGCACTGTGCGTTATGCATTTGTGTAAACCAACAGCCGGTTTGCACTGTGCGCTATGCATTTGTGTAAACCAACACCAGTTTTGCGCTTTGCACTATGCTGTGGCGTAAACCAACAGCAGTTTCGCACTGTGCGCTATGCTGTGGCGTAAAAGAACAGCCGTTTAGCACTTTGCACTATGCCTTTGCGTAAACCGACAATCGTTTTGCACTGTTCGCTATGCTGTGGCGTAAACGTACAGTCATTTTGCACTGTGGGCTATGGTGTGGCGTAAAACAACAGCCGTTTTGCACTGTGCAATATGCTTTGGCGTAAAACTACGTTGTTTTGCGCTGTGCGCTATGCAGTGGCGTAAACCAACAGCCGTTTTGCACTGTGCCGAATTCTGTGGCGTAAACCAACAGCCATTTTGCACTGTGCACTATACTTTGGCGTAGACAAACAGCCGTTTTGCACTGTGCGCTATGCATTTGTGTAAATCAATCGCCGTTTTGCACTGTGCGCTATGCTGTGGCGTAAAAGAACAGCCGTTTAGCACTTTGCACTATGCCTTTGCGTAAACCGACAACCATTTTGCACTGTTCGCTATGCTGTGGCGTAAACCTACAGTAATTTTGCACTATGCACTGTGCTTTGGCGCAAACTTACAGTCGTTTTGCACTGTGCAATATGCTTTGGGGTAAAACTACGTTGTTTTGCGCTGTGCGCTATGCTGTGGCGTAAACCAACAGCCGTTTTGCACTGTGCCGAATTCTGTGGCGTAAACCAACAGCCATTTTGCACTGTGCACTATGCTTTGGCGTAGACAGACAGCCGTTTTGCACTGTGCGCTATGCTGTGGCGTAAACCAACAGCCGTTTAGCACTTTGCACTATGCCTTTGCGTAAACCGACAATCGTTTTGCACTGTTCATTATGCTGTGGCGTAAACCTACAGTCATTTTGCACTATGCACTATGCTGGGGCGTAAACCAACAACAGTTTCCCACTGCGCGCTATGTGGGGCGTTAACCAACAGCCGTTTTGCACTGTGGGCTATGATGTGGCGTAAACCTACAGTAATTTTGCACTATGCACTGTGCTTTGGCGCAAACCTACAGTCGTTTTGCACTGTGCAATATGCTTTGGCGTGAAACTACGTTGTTTTGCGCTGTGAGCTATGCTGTGGCGTAAACCTACAGTAATTTTGCACTATGCACTGTGCTTAGGCGCAAAATTACAGTCGCTTTGCACTGTGGAATATGCTTTGGCGTAAAACTACGTAGTTTTGCGCTGTGCGCTATGCTGTGGCGTAAACCTACAGTAATTTTGCACTATGCACTGTGCTTTGGCGCAAACCTACAGTCGTTTTGCACTGTGCAATATGCTTTGGGGTAAAACTACGTTGTTTTGCGCTGTGCGCTATGCTGTGGCGTAAACCAACAGCCGATTTGCACTGTGCCGAATTCTGTGGCGTAAACCTACAGCCATTTTGCACTGTGCACTATACTTTGGCGTAGACAAACAGCCGTTTTCCACTGTGCGCTATGCATTTGTGTAAATCAATAGCCGTTTTGCACTGTGCCGAATTCTGTGGCGTAAACCAACAGCCATTTTGCACTGTGCATTATGCTTTGGCGTAGACAAACAGCCGTTTAGCACTTTGCACTATGCCTTTGCGTAAACCGACAATCGTTTTGCACTGTTCGCTATGCTGTGGCGTAAACCTACAGCCATTTTGCACTGTGCACTATGCTTTGGCGTAAACCTACAGTCGTTTTGCACTGTGCAATATGCTTTGGCGTAAAACTATGTTGTTTAGCACTTTGCACTATGCCTTTGCGTAAACCGACAATCGTTTTGCACTGTTCGCTATGCTGTGGCGTAAACCTACAGTCATTTTGCACTGTGCCGTATTATGTGGCGTAAACCAACAGCCATTTTACACTCTGCACTATGAGTTGGCGTAAACCAACAGCCGTTTTGCACTTTGCACTATGCCTTGCGTAAAGCAACAATCGTTTTACACTGTGCCCTATGATGTGGCGTAAACCAACAGCAGTTTTGCATTGTGCGCTATGCTGTGGCTTAAACCAACAGTCATTTTGCACTGTGCAATATGCTGTGGCGTAGACTTACAGTCGTCTTGCACTGTGTAATATGCTTTGGCGTAAAACAACAGTCGTTTTGCGCTGTGCGCTATGCTGTGGTGTAAACCAACAGCCGTTTTGCACTGTGCCGTATTCTGTGGCGTAAAACTACAGTCGTTTTGCACTGTGCGCTATGCTGTGGCGTAAACCAACAGCCGTTTTGCACTGTGGCGTATTATTTGGCGTAAGCCAACAGCCATTTTGCAATGTGCCCGGTGCTTTGGCGTAAAACTACAATCGTTTTGCGCTGTGCACTATGCTGTGGCGTAAACCAACAACCGTTTTGCACTGTGCCGTATTATGTGGCGTAAACCAACAGCCATTTTACACTGTGCACTATGATTTGGCGTAAACCAACAGCAGTTTTGCACTTTGCACTATGCCTTGCGTAAAGCAACAATCGTTTTACACTGTGCCCTATGATGTGGCGTAAACCAACAGCAGTTTTGCACTGTGCGCTATGCTGTGGCTTAAACCAACAGTCATTTTGCACTGTGCAATATGCTGTGGCGTAAACCAACAGCCGTTTTGCACTGTGGCGTATTATTTGGCGTAAACCAACAGCCATTTTGCAATGTGCCCTGTGCTTTGGCGTAAAACTACAATCGTTTTGCGCTGTGCACTATGCTGTGGCGTAAACCAACAACCGTTTTGCACTGTGCCGTATTATGTGGCGTAAACCAACAGCCATTTTACACTGTGCACTATGATTTGGCGTAAACCAACAGCCGTTTTGCACTTTGCACTATGCCTTGCGTAAAGCAACAATCGTTTTACACTGTGCCCTATGATGTGGCGTAAACCAACAGCAGTTTTGCACTGTGCGCTATGCTGTGGCTTAAACCAACAGTCATTTTGCACTGTGCAATATGCTGTGGCGTAGACTTACAGTCGTCTTGCACTGTTTAATATGCTTTGGCGTAAAACAACAGTCGTTTTGCGCTGTGCGCTATGCTGTGGTGTAAACCAACAGCCGTTTTGCACTGTGCCGTATTCTGTGGCGTAAACCAACAGCCATTTTACACTGTGCACTTTGATTTGGCGTAAACCAACAGCCGTTTTGCTCTTTGCACTAAGCCTTTGCGTAAACCGACAATCGGTTTACACTGTGCGCTATGCCGTAGCGTAAACCAACAGCAGTTTTGCACTGTGCGCTATGCTGTGGCGTAAACCAACAGTCATTTTGCACTGTGCCGTATTATGTGGCGTAAACCAAAAGCCATTTTACACTCTGCACTATGATTTGGCGTAAACCAACAGCCGTTTTGCACTTTGCACTATGCCTTTGCGTAAACCGACAATCGTTTTACACTGTGCTCTATGCTGTGGCGTAAACCAACAGCAGTTTTGCACTGTGCACTATGCTGTGGCGTAAACCAACAGCCGATTTGTACTGTGCTGTATTCTGTGGCGTAAACCAACAGCCGTTTTGCACTTTGCACTATGCCTTTGCGTAAACCGACAATCGTTTTACACTGTGGTCTATGCTGTGGCGTAAACCAACAGCAGTTTTGCACTGTGCACTATGCTGTGGTGTAAACCAACAGCCGTTTTGCACTGTGCCGTATTCTGTGGCGTAAACCAACAACCATTTTACACTGTGCACTTTGATTTGGCGTAAACCAACAGCCGTTTTGCTCTTTGCACTAAGCCTTTGCGTAAACCGACAATCGTTTTACACTGTGCGCTATGCCGTAGCGTAAACCAACAGCAGTTTTGCACTGTGCGCTATGCCGTGGCGTAAACCAACAGTCATTTTGCACTGTGCCGTATTATGTGGCGTAAACCAAAAGCCATTTTACACTCTGCACTATGATTTGGCGTAAACCAACAGCCGTTTTGCACTTTGCACTATGCCTTTGCGTAAACCGACAATCGTTTTACACTGTGCTCTATGCTGTGGCGTAAACCAACAGCAGTTTTGCACTGTGCACTATGCTGTGGCGTAAACCAACAGCCGATTTGCACTGTGCCGTATTCTGTGGCGTAAACCAACACCCATTTTACACTGTGCACTATGATTTGGCGTAAACCAACAGCCGTTTTGCACTTTGCACTATGCCTTTGCGTACACCGGCAATCGTTTTGCACTGTGCGCTATGGTGTGGCGTAAACCTACAGTCATTTTGCACTGTGCACTATGCTGTTGCGTAAACCGACAATGGTTTTACACTGTGCCCTATGCTGTGGCGTAAACCAACAGCAGTTTTGCACTGTCCGTTATGCTGTGGCGTAAACCAACAGCCGTTTTACAATGTGCACTATGATTTGGCTTAAACCAACAGCCGTTTTGCACTGTGCACTATGCTTTGGCGTAATCGAACAGTTATTTTGCACTGTGCGCTATGCCTTTGCGTAAACCGACAATCGTTTTGCACTGTGCGCTATGATGTAGCGTAAACCTACAGTCATTTTGCACTGTGCACTGTGCTTTGGCGTAAACCTACAGTCGTTTTGCACTATGCAATATGCTTTGGCGTAAAACTACAGTCGTTTTGCGCTGTGCGCTATGCTGTGGCGTAAACCAACAGCCGTTTTACACTGTGCGCTATGCTTTTGCGTAAACCAACAGTCGTTTTGCACTATGCACTATGCTGGGGCGTAAATCAGCAGCAGTTTCGCACTGTGCGCTATGCAGTGGCGTAAACCAACAGTCATTTTGCACTGTGCAATATGCTGTGGCGTAGACTTACAGTCGTCCTGCACTGTGTAATATGCTTTGGCGTAAAACTACAGTCGTTTTGCACTGTGCGCTATGCTGTGGCGTAAACCAACAGCCGATTTGCACTGTGCCGTATTCTGTGGCGTAAACCAACAGCCATTTTACACTGTGCACTATGATTTGGCGTAAACCAACAGCCGTTTTGCACTTTGCACTATGCCTTTGCGTACACCGACAATAGTTTTGCACTGTGCGCTATGCTGTGGCGTAAACCTACAGTCATTTTGCACTGTGCCGTATTCTTTGGCGTAAACCAACAGCCATTTTACACTGTGCACTATGATTTGGCGTAAACCAACAGCCGTTTTGCACTTTGCACTATGCCTTTGCGTACACCGACAATAGTTTTGCACTGTGCGCTATGCTGTGGCGTAAACCAACAGCCATTTTGCACTGTACACTATGCTGTGGCGTAAACCTACAGTCGTTTTGCACTGTGCACTATGCTGTGGCGTAAACCTACAGTCGTTTTGCACTATGCAATATGCTGTGGCGCAAACCTACAGTCGTTTTGCACTGTGCGCTATGCTTATGCGTAAACCAACAGTCGGTTTGCACTATGCACTATGCAGGGGCGTAAATCAGCAGCAGTTTCGCACTGTGCGCTATGCTGTGGCGTAAACCAACAGTCATTTTCCACTGTGCAATATGCTGTGGCGTAGACTTACAGTCGTCTTGCACTGTGTAATATGCGTTGGCGTAAACCGACAATCGTTTTACACTGTGCCCTATGCTGGGGCGTAAATCAGCAGCAGTTTCGCAATGTGCGCTATGCTGTGGCGTAAACCAACAGTCATTTTGCACTGTGCAATATGCTGTGGCGTAGACTTACAGTCGTGTTGCACTGTGTAATATGCTTTGGCGTAAAACTACAGTCGTTTTGCACTGTGCGCTATGCTGTGGCGTAAACCAACGGTCATTTTGCACTGTGCAATATGCTGTGGCGTAGACTTACAGTCGTCTTGCACTGTGTAATATGCTTTGGCGTAAAACTACAGTCGTTTTGCGCTGTGCGCTATGCTGTGGAGTAAACCAACAGCCGTTTTGCACTGTGCCGTATTCTGTGGCGTAAACCAACAGCCATTTTACACTGTGCGCTATGCTTTTGCGTAAACCAACAGTCGTTTTGCACTATGCACTATGCTGGGGCGTAAATCAGCAGCAGTTTCGCACTGTGCGCTATGCTGTGGCGTAAACCAACAGTCATTTTGCACTGTGCAATATGCTGTGGCGTAGACTTGCAGTCGTCTTGCACTGTGTAATATGCTTTGGCGTAAAACTACAGTCGTTTTGCGCTGTGCGCTATGCTGTGGCGTAAACCAACAGCCGTTTTGCACTTGGCGCTTTGCCTTTGCGTACACCGACAATCGTTTTGCACGGTGCGCTATGCTGTTGCGTAAACCTACAGTCATTTTGCACTGTGCACTATGCTGGGGCGTAAACCGACAATCGTTTTACACTGTGCCCTATGCTGTGGCGTAAACCAACAGCAGTTTTGCACTGTGCGCTATGCTGTGTCGTAAACCAACAGCCGTTTTGCACTGTGCCGTATTTTGTGGCGTAAACCAACAGTCGTTGTGCACTATGCACTATGCTGGGGCGTAAACCAAAAGCAGTTTCGGACTGTGCGCTATGCTGTGGCGTAAACCAACAGCCGTTTTGCACTGTGCGCTTTGCTGTGACGTAAACCAACAGCCGTTTTGCACTGTGCGCTATGCATTTGTGTAAATCAATAGCCGTTTTGCACTGTGCGCTATGCTGTGGCGTAAAAGAACAGCCGTTTAGCACTTTGCACTATGCCTTTGCGTAAACCGACAATCGTTTTGCACTGTTCGCTATGCTGTGGCGTAAACCTACAGTCATTTTGCACTGTGGGCTATGGTGTGGCGTAAAACAACAGCCGTTTTGCACTGTGCAATATGCTTTGGCGTAAAACTACGTTGTTTTGCGCTGTGCGCTATGCTGTGGCGTAAACCAACAGCCGTTTTGCACTGTGCCGAATTCTGTGGCGTAAACCAACAGCCATTTTGCACTGTGCACTATACTTTGGCGTAGACAAACAGCCGTTTTGCACTGTGCGCTATGCATTTGTGTAAATCAATAGCCGTTTTGCACTGTGCGCTATGCTGTGGCGTAAAAGAACAGCCGTTTAGCACTTTGCACTATGCCTTTGCGTAAACCGACAACCATTTTGCACTGTGCGCTATGCATTTGTGTAAGCCAACAGCCGTTTTGCGCTGTGCGCTATGCTGTGGCGTAAACCTACTGCAGTGTTGCACTGTGCGCTATGCTTTTGCGTAAACCAACAGTCGTTTTTCACTATGCACTATGCTGGGGCATAAACCAAAAGCAGTTTCGGACTGTGCGCTATACTGTGGCGTAAACCTACTGCCGTGTTGCACTGTGCGCTATGCTTTTGCGTAAACCAACAGTCGTTTTTCACTATGCACTATGCTGGGGCATAAACCAAAAGCAGTTTCGGACTGTGCGCTATACTGTGGCGTAAACCAACAGCCGTTTTGCACTGTGCGCTGTGCTGTGACGTAAACCAACAGCCGTTTTGCACTGTGCGCTATGCATTTGTGTAAACCAACAACCGTTTTGCGCTGTGCGCTATGCTGTGGCGTAAACCAACAGCCGTTTTGCACTGTGCGCTATGCTGTAGCGTAAACCAACAGCCGTTTTGCACTTTGCACTATGCCTTTGCGTAAACCGACAATCATTTTGCACTGTGCAATATGCTATGGCGTAAAACTACAGTCGTTTTGCACTGTTCGCTATGCTGTGGCGTAAACCAACAGCCGTTTTGCACTGTGCCGTATTCTGTGGCATAAACCAACAGCCATTTTGCACTGTGCGCTATGCTTTTGCGTAAACCAACATTCCTTTTGCACTATGCACTATGCTGGGGCGTAAACCAACAGCAGTTTCGCACTGTGCGCTATGCTTTTGCGTAAACCAACAGTCGTTTTGCACTATGCACTATGCTGGGGCGTAAACCAACAGCCGTTTTGCACTGTGCGCTGTGCTGTGACGTAAACCAACAGCCGTTTTTCACTGTGCGCTATGCATTTGTGTAAACCAACAGCCGTTTTTCACTGTGCACTATGCTGGGGCGTAAACCAACAGTCGTTTTGCACTATGCACTATGCTGGGGCGTAAACCAACATTCCTTTTGCACTATGCACTATGCTGGGGCGTAAACCAACAGCAGTTTCGCACTGTGCGCTATGCTTTTGCGTAAACCAACAGTCGTTTTGCACTGTGCAATATGCTTTGGCGTAAAACTACGTTGTTTTGCCCTGTGCGCTATGCTGTGGCGTAAAACAACAGCCGTTTTGCACTGTGCCGTATTCTGTGGCGTAAACCAACAGCCATTTTGCACTGTGCACTATGCTTTGGCGTAGACAAACAGCCGTTTTACACTGTGCGCTATGCTTTTGTGTAAACCAACAGTCGTTTTGCACTATGCACTATGCTGGGGCGTAAAGCAAAGGCAGTTTCGGACTGTGCGCTGTGCTGTGGCGTAAACCAACAGCCGTTTTGCACTGTGCGTTATGCATTTGTGTAAACCAACAGCCGGTTTGCACTGTGCGCTATGCATTTGTGTAAACCAACACCAGTTTTGCGCTTTGCACTATGCTGTGGCGTAAACCAACAGCAGTTTCGCACTGTGCGCTATGCTGTGGCGTAAAAGAACAGCCGTTTAGCACTTTGCACTATGCCTTTGCGTAAACCGACAATCGTTTTGCACTGTTCGCTATGCTGTGGCGTAAACGTACAGTCATTTTGCACTGTGGGCTATGGTGTGGCGTAAACCAACAGCCGTTTTGCACTGTGCCGAATTCTGTGGCGTAAACCAACAGCCATTTTGCACTGTGCACTATACTTTGGCGTAGACAAACAGCCGTTTTGCACTGTGCGCTATGCATTTGTGTAAATCAATTGCCGTTTTGCACTGTGCGCTATGCTGTGGCGTAAAAGAACAGCCGTTTAGCACTTTGCACTATGCCTTTGCGTAAACCGACAACCATTTTGCACTGTTCGCTATGCTGTGGCGTAAACCTACAGTAATTTTGCACTATGCACTGTGCTTTGGCGCAAACTTACAGTCGTTTTGCACTGTGCAATATGCTTTGGGGTAAAACTACGTTGTTTTGCGCTGTGCGCTATGCTGTGGCGTAAACCAACAGCCGTTTTGCACTGTGCCGAATTCTGTGGCGTAAACCAACAGCCATTTTGCACTGTGCACTATGCTTTGGCGTAGACAGACAGCCGTTTTGCACTGTGCGCTATGCTGTGGCGTAAACCAACAGCCGTTTAGCACTTTGCACTATGCCTTTGCGTAAACCGACAATCGTTTTGCACTGTTCATTATGCTGTGGCGTAAACCTACAGTCATTTTGCACTATGCACTATGCTGGGGCGTAAACCAACAACAGTTTCCCACTGCGCGCTATGTGGGGCGTTAACCAACAGCCGTTTTGCACTGTGGGCTATGATGTGGCGTAAACCTACAGTAATTTTGCACTATGCACTGTGCTTTGGCGCAAACCTACAGTCGTTTTGCACTGTGCAATATGCTTTGGCGTGAAACTACGTTGTTTTGCGCTGTGAGCTATGCTGTGGCGTAAACCTACAGTAATTTTGCACTATGCACTGTGCTTAGGCGCAAAATTACAGTCGCTTTGCACTGTGGAATATGCTTTGGCGTAAAACTACGTTGTTTTGCGCTGTGCGCTATGCTGTGGCGTAAACCTACAGTAATTTTGCACTATGCACTGTGCTTTGGCGCAAACCTACAGTCGTTTTGCACTGTGCAATATGCTTTGGGGTAAAACTACGTTGTTTTGCGCTGTGCGCTATGCTGTGGCGTAAACCAACAGCCGATTTGCACTGTGCCGAATTCTGTGGCGTAAACCTACAGCCATTTTGCACTGTGCACTATACTTTGGCGTAGACAAACAGCCGTTTTCCACTGTGCGCTATGCATTTGTGTAAATCAATAGCCGTTTTGCACTGTGCCGAATTCTGTGGCGTAAACCAACAGCCATTTTGCACTGTGCATTATGCTTTGGCGTAGACAAACAGCCGTTTAGCACTTTGCACTATGCCTTTGCGTAAACCGACAATCGTTTTGCACTGTTCGCTATGCTGTGGCGTAAACCTACAGCCATTTTGCACTGTGCACTATGCTTTGGCGTAAACCTACAGTCGTTTTGCACTGTGCAATATGCTTTGGCGTAAAACTATGTTGTTTAGCACTTTGCACTATGCCTTTGCGTAAACCGACAATCGTTTTGCACTGTTCGCTATGCTGTGGCGTAAACCTACAGTCATTTTGCACTGTGCACTATGCTTTGGCGTAAACCTACAGTCGTTTTGCACTGTGCAATATGCTTTGGCGTAAAACTACGTTGTTTTGCCCTGTGCGCTATGCTGTGGCGTAAAACAACAGCCGTTTTGCACTGTGCGCTGTGCTCTGGCATAAACCAACAGCCGTTTTGCACTGTGCACTATGCTTTTGAGTAAACCAACAGTCGTTTTGCATTGTGCACTATGCTTTTGCCTAAACCAACAGTCGTTTTGCACTGTGCACTATGCATTTGTGTAAATCAATAGCCATTTTGCACTGTGCGCTATGCTGTGGCGTAAACCAACAGCCGTTTAGCACTTTGCACTATGCCTTTGCGTAAACCGACAATGGTTTTGCATTGTTCGCTATGCTGTGGCGTAAACCTACAGTCATTTTGCACTGTGGGCTCTGCTGTGGCGTAAACCAACAGCCGTATAGCACTTTGCACTATGCCTTTGCGTAAACCGACAATCATTTTGCACTGTTCGCTATGCTGTGGCGTAAACCTACAGTAATTTTGCACTGTGCACTGTGCTTTGGCGTAAACATACAGTCGTTTTGCACTGTGCAATATGCTTTGGCGTAAAACTACGTTGTTTTGCGCTGTGCGCTATTCTGTGGCGTAAACCAACAGCCGTTTTGCACTGTGCCGTATTCTGTGGCGTAAACCAACAGCCATTTTGCACTGTGCACTATGCTTTGGCGTAGACAAACAGCCGTTTTGCACTGTTGGTTATGCTGTGGCGTAAACCTACAGTCGTTTTGCACTATGCATTATGCTGGGGCGTAAACCAACAGCAGTTTCCCACAGCGTGCTATGTGTGGCGTAAACCAACAGCCGTTTTGCACTGTGATCTATACTGTGGCGTAAACCAACAGCCGTTTAGCACTTTGCACTATGCCTTTGCGTAAACCGACAATCGTTTTGCACTGTTCGCTATGCTGTGGCGTAAACCTACAGTCATTTTGCACTGTGCACTATGCTTTGGCGTAAACCTACAGTCGTTTTATACTGTGCAATATGCTTTGGCGTAAAACAAAGTTGTTTTGCGCTGTGCGCTATGCTGTGGCGTAAAACAGCAGCCGTTTTGCACTGTGCCGTATTCTGTGGCGTAAACCAACAGCCATTTTGCACTGTGCACTATGCTTTGGCGTAGACAAACAGCCGTTTTACACTGTGCGCTATGCTTTTGCGTAAACCAACAGTCGTTTTGCACTATGCACTATGCTGGGGCGTAAACCAAAGGCAGTTTCGGACTGTGCGCTGTGCTGTGACGTAAACCAACAGCCATTTTGCACTGTGCCGTATTCTGTGGCGTAAACCAACAGCAGTTTTGCACTGTGCGCTATGCATTTGTGTAAATCAATAGCCATTTTGCACTGTGCGCTATGCTGTGGCGTAAACCAACAGCCGTTTAGCACTTTGCACTATTCCTTTGCGTAAACCGACAATCGTTTTGCATTGTTCGCTATGCTGTGGCGTAAACCTACAGTCATTTTGCACTGTGGGCTATGCTGTGGCGTAAACCAACAGCCGTATAGCACTTTGCACTATGCCTTTGCGTAAACCGACAATCATTTTGCACTGTTCGCTATGCTGTGGCGTAAACCTACAGTAATTTTGCACTGTGCACTGTGCTTTGGCGTAAACATACAGTCGTTTTGCACTGTGCAATATGCTTTGGCGTAAAACTACGTTGTTTTGCGCTGTGCGCTATTCTGTGGCGTAAACCAACAGCCGTTTTGCACTGTGCCGTATTCTGTGGCGTAAACCAACAGCCATTTTGCACTGTGCACTATGCTTTGGCGTAGACAAACAGCCGTTTTGCACTGTTCGTTATGCTGTGGCGTAAACCTACAGTCGTTTTGCACTATGCATTATGCTGGGGCGTATACCAACAGCAGTTTCCCACAGCGCGCTATGTGTGGCGTAAACCAACAGCCGTTTTGCACTGTGATCTATACTGTGGCGTAAACCAACAGCCGTTTAGCACTTTGCACTATGCCTTTGCGTAAACCGACAATCGTTTTGCACTGTTCGCTATGCTGTGGCGTAAACCTACAGTCATTTTGCACTGTGCACTATGCTTTGGCGTAAACCTACAGTCGTTTTATACTGTGCAATATGCTTTGGCGTAAAACAAAGTTGTTTTGCGCTGTGCGCTATGCTGTGGCGTAAAACAGCAGCCGTTTTGCACTGTGCCGTATTCTGTGGCGTAAACCAACAGCCATTTTGCACTGTGCACTATGCTTTGGCGTAGACAAACAGCCGTTTTACACTGTGCGCTATGCTTTTGCGTAAACCAACAGTCGTTTTGCACTATGCACTATGCTGGGGCGTAAACCAAAGGCAGTTTCGGACTGTGCGCTGTGCTGTGACGTAAACCAACAGCCGTTTTGCACTGTGCGCTATGCATTTGTGTAAACCAACAGCTGTTTTGCGCTTTGCACAACGCTGTGGCGTAAACCAACAGCAGTTTCGCACTGTGCGCTATGCTGTGGCGTAAACCAACAGCCGTTAAGCACTGTGCCGTATTCTGTGAGGTAAACCAACAGCTATTTTGCACTGTGCACTATGCTTTGGCGTAGACAAACAGCCGTTTTACACTGTGCGCTATGCTTTTGCGTAAACCAACAGCCGTTTTGCAATGTGCGCTATGCATTTGTGTAAACCAACAGCCGGTTTGCACTGTGCGCTATGCATTTGTGTAAACCAACAGCTGTTTTGCGCTTTGCACTATGCTGTGGCGTAAACCAACAGCCGTTTTGCACTGTGCGCTGTGCTGTGACGTAAACCAACAGCCGTTCTGCACTGTGCGCTATGCATTTGTGTAAGCCAACAGCCGTTTTGCGCTGTGCGCTATGCTGTGGCGTAAACCTACTGCCGTGTTGCACTGTGCGCTATGCTTTTGCGTAAACCAACAGTCGTTTTTCACTATGCACTATGCTGGGGCATAAACCAAAAGCAGTTTCGGACTGTGCGCTATACTGTGGCGTAAACCAACAGCCGTTTTGCACTGTGCGCTGTGCTGTGACGTAAACCAACAGCCGTTTTGCACTGTGCGCTATGCATTTGTGTAAACCAACAACCGTTTTGCGCTGTGCGCTATGCTGTGGCGTAAACCAACAGCCGTTTTGCACTGTGAGCTATGCTGTGGCGTAAACCAACAGCCGTTTTGCACTTTGCACTATGCCTTTGCGTAAACCGACAATCATTTTGCACTGTGCAATATGCTATGGCGTAAAACTACAGTCGTTTTGCACTGTGCGCTATGCTGTGGCGTAAACCAACAGCCGTTTTGCACTGTGCCGTATTCTGTGGCATAAACCAACAGCCATTTTGCACTGTGCGCTATGCTTTTGCGTAAACCAACATTCCTTTTGCACTATGCACTATGCTGGGGCGTAAACCAACAGCAGTTTCGCACTGTGCGTTATGCTTTTGCGTAAACCAACAGTCGTTTTGCACTATGCACTATGCTGGGGCGTAAACCAACAGCCGTTTTGCACTGTGCGCTGTGCTTTGACGTAAACCAACAGCCGTTTTTCACTGTGCGCTATGCATTTGTGTAAACCAACAGCCGTTTTTCACTGTGCACTATGCTGGGGCGTAAACCAACAGTCGTTTTGCACTATGCACTATGCTGGGGCGTAAACCAACATTCCTTTTGCACTATGCACTATGCTTTTGCGTAAACCAACAGCCGTTTTACACTGTGCGCTATGCTTTTGCGTAAACCAACAGCCGGTTTGCACTGTGCGCTATGCATTTGTGTAAACCAACAGCTGTTTTGCGCTTTGCACTATGCTGTGGCGTAAACCAACAGCCGTTTTGCACTGTGCGCTGTGCTGTGACGTAAACCAACAGCCGTTCTGCACTGTGCGCTATGCATTTGTGTAAGCCAACAGCCGTTTTGCGCTGTGCGCTATGCTGTGGCGTAAACCTACTGCCGTGTTGCACTGTGCGCTATACTTTTGCGTAAACCAACAGCCGTTTCGCACTATGCTGTGGCGTAAACCAAAAGTCGTTTTGCACTGTGCACTATGCTGTGGCGTAGACTTACAGTCGTCTTGCACTGTCCGCTATGCTGTGGCGTAAACCTACAGTCGTTTTGCACTGTGCACTATGCTTTGGCGTAAACCTACAGTCGTTTTGCATTGTGCAATATGCTTTGGCGTAAAACTACAATCGTTTTGCACTGTGCGCTATGCTGTGGCGTAAACCTACAGTTGATTTGCAATGTGCGCTATGCTGTCTCGTAAACCCACAGTCGTTTTGCAATGTGCACTATGCTTTGGCGTAAACCTACATTCGTTTCGCACTGTGCACTATGCTGTGGCGTAAACCAACAGTCGTTTTGCACTGTGCACTATGCTGTGGCGTAAACACACAGTTGTTTTACACTGTGCGCTTTGCTTTTGCGTGAACCTATAGTCGTTTTCTACTGTACGCTATGATGTAGCGTAAACGAACAGCCGTTTTGCACTGTGCGCTATGCTGTGGCGTTAACCAACAGCCGTTTTGCACTGTGCGCTATGCTGTGGCGTAAACCTACAGTCGTTTTGCACTGTGCACTATGCTTTGGCGTAAACCAACAGTCGTTTTGCACTGTGCACTATGACGGTTTTGTCAGAATGATAGATCTGAAGTATATGAAAACTTCAATATGTTATGTTGGTATAATTGATCACGAATTGGCAGGGTTGTCCAACATTGATAATATCAGAATAGACCCTATAAATTCATAAGAATGAAATATTAAAACTCTTAACGTATTATGGAGATTTATTTTACAAAAACGGAGATCAATTAACCTTTACTCATGAAATAAATCACGAAACTATTACCTACACAAGTAATCCTGAATGTCAAGGTAGGCAATGACAACGAAGAGCTCTTTGTTGACTTTTGCAACGTAAATCCATGTTTGAGTACAAAGCCTGCCATAAAATCAGCTGGGCAAGCAACTTCCAACCAAATAGACCATTTTGCCATCAGTCGCCGATTTAGAAGTAGTCTTCTAAACGTCCAAAACAAACGAGGAGCGGACATGGGGTTGGTGCGAGATCACCATCTTATGATATCTTCTGTCCGACTACGCACTGCTGCCTTTCGAAGGTCTAACAATACAAGAACACCTAGGTTCAACGTAGAACGACTGAGAGATCGCACAGTGCGCCAAGAACTGAGGACCATCACTCACTTGAAGTGGAAACAGTCAGCAGCACACTATCCACCACCATCCAAGATCATTGGTATACTGTATAAACTGTTTTCACACCAGGTGCTGAAAGGATTGTCAGTCGATCGCAGGGAAGCCGACAGGGCGTGGCTGTCCGAGGATACCTGGAGGAAAATCAACGAACGCAAACAGCTAAGAGCTCGAATTTCAGCAACTCCAGCAGCAGGGAGGAACGAGCTAGAGTCCCTATATCGCATGAAGATGAAAGTAGTGCAGCGTAGCGTAGGACGCCACAAGCGCAACTACATCAATGCGCTGGCTACAGAAGGAGAAGAAGCAGCAGCGAGGTGTAACAACAGAACCGTTTATAGAATCACGAAAGAGCTTATAGGTGGCCGAAGCTCTACTCAACACCCAGTGAAAGGTTTAGACGGTTCGTTGCTTACATCGGATGAGGGCCAACTCAAGAGATGGGAGGAGCATTTTGCTTCCGTTCTGAACCGAGTATTCGTCAGCAATATGCACCCAAGTCAGACAGAAGTGGCCGTAGAAAGAAATGTCCGAATCCGCACCACCACCCCCAGTAAGGATGAAATTATTACGATTAGAGCACTAAAACTAATAAGGCGGTAGGACTTGATGGCATTCCCGCGGAGCTTATACGAGCTGCGCCAACTGCATCGGCAGAGCTACTATTCCCACTTGTCGGGAGAACATGGGAAGCCGAGAGCTTTCCGGATGAGTGGAAGAAAGGAATGATCGTCAAGCTCCCTAAAAAAGGCAATCTAATGCAGTACGAAAACTGGAGGGATATCTGCGTGCTGCCTGCTATGGCAAGATAATTGCTAGAATCACCCTGGAGCGAATCAAAGGAGAGAAGGAGAGCAGGAGAGAAAATCCTGAGAAATAGCAATTATCAAGGCTACATATGATGGATCCACATGTCACGTATTGCACAGAGGAAGGCTGCCAGAGGAATTCGAAGTCCAAAGTGGGGTTCACCGATAATATTTTTATTGCTGATTAGCTACGTCCTAAATGCGGCCTTATCAACAAGAAACGGAGGAATTCGATGGACTCTTACATCTGAACTCGATCACCACGACTATGCCGACGACGTATGCCTGCTGTCACATAGAATTATGGACCTTCACCAAATGACAACAAACGTGGAGAGCGAGGCAGACGTCGTTGGGCTGAAAATTAACTTGGCAAAACAAAATTGATCAGCCGAGGACCGAGCTCATCAGCTCATGTATGCATTGCTGGACAACCGGTTGACAGAGTTTAGAGTTTTCAATACCTTGATACTATTGTCTTAACCGATGGCGGAACCGAACTGGATGTAGCCAGTCGAATAGGCAAAGCAAGATCTGCGTTTGGGATGTTATCCACAGTTTGGCGTAACAATGCGATTAGCTAAACCACCAAGCTACTACTGTTCCATTCCAATGTTGAATCCGTGCTGGTATATGTATCTGGTACCTGGTGGATGAACGCCAATATCACGAGAAAGCTGCAAACGTTCTTCAATAGGTGCCGACGTTATATCTTTAGGATTTTCTGGCCAAACCGTATCTCTAACGAGCAACTCTATCAGAGAACGGGGCATGAACCTATAGGCAGAACAATACGACGACGAAAATGGCAGTGGACATACTCTCCGAAATGGTTACAGGTCCATAGCTAAGCACGCGATGCAATGGAACCCTCTTACTCAGGATGGCAGGATACGCGGTGATTCTAGGAGTACATGGCGCAGAACAGAGAAGGAAGAGTTGGGGAGGATTGAGACACATTACCGCAAACCGCACACGATGGCGCGTAGTATTCCCTTTAGGAGAAAAGCGTCAAAAAAACCAGAAGTTAATTATCCGCCGGATAAAATAGAACTTATTCATGAAAAGAGAAGAAAACGCAAAGTATCTCAACAAAGTCCTGTCCACAACATAAAACATACTCAAACTACTTTAGTAATAAAATAATTAAAAGGAGATAGAAGATTTAAAAATAGCGAGACGACTGATGAAAATAGCACTGGCAAAAAAAAACAAACTACTCGCTTTGGAAAACTATATGAAACAAATTAAACAAAATTAAATAGAAGCGTAAACAATCAGAAAATAAAGTGCACGACTGGGTCGTACGTACTTGCACCGTAATGCTATAGGTGTATAATTTTATCAGGATTAAAGTCCAAGTCTTGCTCTTTCCAGTAAAGTAGGCGTGGCATTCCGCGTTTCGATGGAATAATAGTGATAACATTGTAGGAGTTTACTCAATGTTTTGTTTTTATAAAAACACCCATAAAAAGTGGGCGTGGTCAGATAGGGTGTTTGAGTGAATAATGGAAAATTTTAAGGCCTAATACTTTACTCAAATTATTTTTTTCTTAATTTCTAGTAAAAATTTTTAAAAAAAAATTTTTATTAAAGTGGGCGTGGCAATTCCAAAATTTGGAATTATTTTCCACTTGTCTTATAACCTACAAATAATAATTTTTAGACCAATCGCCGAACAAATACCCGAGAAACAGCTGCTTTTCAATATTACCGTTATTCGAATTTTTCGTAAAAAAAAATGTACGCCACCCCATAGCATATGCCCAAACTAACCCACACATCCAATTTTATCGAAATCGTTACAGCCGTTTTCGAGAAAATCCATTTTAACTGAAATCGGCCTTAAGTAAACTACCCTTAATTTTGAATGGTTAGAATGAAAATTCAAATTTCGCCTCTAGGGAATATCCCACAGACCCTATATATGAAGTTTGAAGTAAATCCGTCCAGCCGTTTAAGCTGTAGTGGAATATACAGACAGACAGACAGACAGACGGAATTGCCGGACCTACTTTTTTGGACTTCTTCATCATAGTAATGTCAAGTTTGATTAAAATCTCGAGTTCGATTATTTTCACGATTGCAATACTTGCCCTATAGGTAGGTGCAAGTAAAAACAATGACGAGTGGGCAAAAGGTGACAACAAAATTCACGGCTCCTTTTGCCAAACACCTGGAAGCCATTTAATGGTCAAATATTGATAGGCGATAATAGAAAAATGACAACTGACAACTTTAGAATAAAAGTGTGCCATTGATCAAACATAGCAAAGTAATAAAAACTTGAAAAATAATAAAACCTATAATTTTGACTTAAAAATAAAAACTCTAAGGCAATTGCTGCAAAAATCACTAATTAAACTTCTATATCTACGTTTCGCTTGGATTGCTATACATTCCAAATGCCACGAAAGTAGCCGATGTGATAATGGTTCCGAAACTGGAAAAACCCTTACGTAAAAATCGTATAAACCAATATCCCTCCTTGCAATAATATCAAACGTATTTGATATGCTCCTATTGAAACGCATTAAATTTGGACTTAGAATCATGCATTCTACAATTGACCAGGTTTATAGAACAAACCATGTAAAACTGACCGTACCGTAGTAATTACACTTGCGAACGCTTAGCTACGGATAGTTTAATTGAGTGAGCATCTAAAAAACTGTATTAAGCTTTAGATAAAATCTGTGACTGGACAACAGATTGGCGCATTTTTCTTAACCAAATTGACGCATGTTAACTTCATATACAAAAATATAGAAATGAAGCTAAATATCTGGACATTAGACGCGAGATTTATATTCAAAATGCAAGTTAAAAAAAGTTCGTTTTATTTGTATTGACTCTTGGATAGTAGCACTCATATGGCTCTTATATACATACATACATATAAGAAAGTGCTTAACTCTTTATGGGGATACAACTCTAGGATAGTAGATTAAACCAAGCAATAGACAAAGTGATAAGATCAATCGTAAAGGCTTCCTGGTATATTAGAAATAATAATATACAAAGAGACTTAGGGACAGTAACCATCGTTCGTAAGGTCTGTACTAGAAACATCCCATGCTCCAAAGAAAAATGCTTGTAAGAAAAACACAAATGAAACACGAGCATTTACATAAGTTACATATGTACATATGCGGCTTAACATGTAATAATTATAATATTTATACATATGACTAACCAGTTGTTTACTTACCCATAGCAGAGTTTTTCTAAGACTTTATAAGTGCTTAATATTAGTTCTTAGATGGTTACTTACTGATTACGACTTTTATACCATATAATGCCTGCCAGTTGTAGTAATGCCAATTTTAATAGCACAATACCTTTTGTACATACATATGTTTGTCAGATAAAGTATTTAACAAACCTCTTTTTTATTCTTTAATGAAAAACAGTTAACTTTACATGCGTACGTATTTATATAATACATATGTATGTACCTATGTACATATATCTGTATATAAATACACACATGTTTAAAGTACGCACTTATTTATAGATACAGTCATATTTGATAAAATATACACATATAAGTAAATTAATTATATATTATACAGAAATTTCTTTAATGTGCACACGTTTTTTACTCGAGGAATTCAGTTGGTTTGTTCCGGATATTCTTAGAATACCTGCTTGATTTGGTTGAACGGATTTCGGTGGAGGTGGTGGTTCAGGAATGCCGCAGTTAGTTACTTGTTCTTCACTCTTTGGTGTAACGAAACTCCCAATATCTTGACACATTTCGCGTGTTTGTATGGGATACGGGGTCACCAGTGGCAAGTCCTTGTTGCCTGGATTAAACTGAGCAATGTCTTGTGCATTACAAGTATTTACAGATAAGCTATCATTAGGATATTTTATGTTGATCAAGTCAATCGGGTTTGTGTTGCAAACTCTGTTTTTTTCTGCACAGGATGTTTCATCAGTATTTTCCCCTGGGCAATATTTGTCGGTTATTGGAATAGACTTTTGATCAAAACAATTGTATTCAACGAATGGTAGTTTTCCCGTTATTATCTGAGAACTAGTTGTATTAAGTAAATTTTTGGTTGGTGTTGTGTTCATGTATGTTTCATTATCTTCAAGTTGTTCCATTTTTTGTGCATCTTTAGCCCGCTTTTCTCGCTGATGGTATATACCCGCGAATATAAGGACATTTAAGACAAGCAGAAAACATCCAACGGCAACAGTAGCCACAAGTGCCGTTGTATAACTTTGTAGTTGTTTGCCACTTAGTCGTCGAAGTACATCCATATTTTCCAAGACATTTGGAGAACTCTCTGAAGCATTCGAATTATTTTTCAATGTTGTAGAAGAAACTACAGGTGGAAACTGTGTTGTATTCAAATTACAATCTGAAATAAAAAAAAACTTTTAGTGTATTTTTTCAACACTATCATTCTTGATAGTCATTTAATTATGAATTACAAAATTAAAAGTGAAATCGCGGCTTTACCATATGAAGTTCATTAATCTGTTAGAATTTATCTATCCCTCAATTAGTGACAGACTTTTTTTCGTTTGTAATACTGTGGTTGGTGGCATTTTTCATACATATGTAAAATGTTGTGAAAAAAATCGTCGTCTAAACAATATCATCTGTAATTTGCTTCATGGAACTGTGTTATCAGATTTTCATATTATAAGCGAACGTGACATCCATTTTTTAAATGCAATGTGTCCAATACTAGTACAAACGCCTCTTTTGACAGACGGAAGCGTTCGATAAAAATAAAATTATTAAGAAATTGTATATAAATTATGTCGTCTTATATCTTCTTCTTTGACATTTAGTTTTATTATATAAAGGTTGGGCCTCCTAGCGGTTTCTTTTCAAATCATAAGTTATTTTGACACTGACAGAAAGTCAGTGTCATACCTTCGCGAAACGAAATACGTCGATGTACGCGACTTATTTCCAAAGTGAGTGCTGTGTAGCGCAAACAGCGCATTATTTAAAAAGAAGATTTGGCCGAAATGAAGCACCCACCGCGCCTGCTGTACGCAAGTTTGTGCAAAAAGTTCGTGAGACTGGTACGCTAGTGGACAACACTAATGGTCCCCGTCGTCGTACGGTGCGCACAAAGGAGAACGTGGCTGCTGTAGCTGAGAATGTGAGACTCAATTCACGAACATTGATTCGCCATCGATCTCAACAGCTCAACATATGACGCACTAGCCTTAGGAAAATTCTACACAAAGATCTCGCTTACAAGGTCCAATTGACTTATAGCAATTGAAGGCGCACGACCATCCGCTTCGTTGTCGCTTCGCAGTTTGGGCCTTAGAGCAGCTTGAATTGGACAATGATTTTGGGCGAAAAATCATCTTTTTTGACGAGGCGCATTTTCGTATAAATAACAGTGGCCTAGCCCCTAATCTTATTTCTGATTAAAGCTAATTGCTTTGGTGTTTTCAACTAGTTCTCAAAAATTTATAATCGGAATGTGCTACCTGTCGCCAAAGTAACTAGATAATCAATATCTAAACCCCCTGGTTAACAGACACCGTAATTTTGGATCTAGTTACATATATCTAGTTCGCAAAAATATTTCAAAATATTTTTGGTATTTTTTCGTACGTTGCGCACGACAATTCTTGACAGGAGCTATGTGGCCAGCGGCCAACTTTCTCCGCTAACGACGATTACTTGGAACGGGCCTGAGTTATCGTAGCTGGTGGCGACGATGATGGGTCATGAGTTGCTGTGTCAGCGGCATGTACCTGCTGCGAACCCTCTGCGTATGTCTGTATGAATATATATGTATGTATTTATGCATTAAGATGTACATATGTATGTATTTTTTTTTTTTTTTGTTGCGCCAACGGATGTGTAATCTTCTAAAGATACCAGTAACCCGGGCTACTGGCATGCACGATTCGCAAACCTGAATACTCGATGCCAGGTATACGCCTACGTACTAACCCACACCCTACACACTTCAACCACTCTCCCCGCGGAACTACCGTTAAGTATTACTTCGCGGGGCTGGTTAGCACTTTATGCTCTTCTTGACCTGTTCGACGTTTCTTGTTCTGAGGGGGCTTCCATTTGAGTTTGGTTGCTCTCCCTGAGCCTTTCCAGCCGCCGAAGTTCCTTTATGATCACCGCTGCTGTTTGTTTCACAGTATTCCATACTGCGTTCGATGTCAGCATATGGTTTACGATGTTCTCCGGAGTTGGTATTTCTCCAATTATTTCCTCAAGACCTCTGCGTTCCAAGCCAAAATGTGGGCACTGAAAGAGCACATGCTCTGCATCCTCTCTGGCCTCTCCACAGTTTGAGCAGTTTGGAGATTCATCAAGCCCAAACCTGTTTAGATAAGCTCTGAAGCAGCCGTGTCCGGTTAAGAACTGGGTGAGATAAAAATCCACTTCTCCGTGATGCCGGTCCATCCATTTATCTATATCCGGTATAAGTCGATGGGTCCATCTTCCCTTCGTTGACTGATTCCATCTTTCCTGCCATGTTCTCATGCTTCGCTGTCTTTCTGCCAGCTTAATATCTTTGACTGGAGCAAGGGGTTCCTGGATTTTCGCGGCATAGGTCCTCTGTAGCTCAATAGCCAAGATATCCGCTGGTAGCATTCCCGCAATAACACATATAGCATCATCGGATACCGTCCGAAAAGCGCAACATACTCTCAGCGTGCACAGTCTGTTGACGGAATTAACTCTTCTTGAGTGGGACTTAATTTTCACTGCCTTTGCCCATATTGGTGACGCATACATTATTATTGACTGCGCCACTCTTGACAAAATTAGTCTCCTTGGTTGTCTGGGTCCTCCAATGTTTGTCATTATTCTGGATAAGGCAGTACACACCCGAGCAGCTTTGTCGCACGTTATTTCAAGGTGTTCCTTGTAAGCTAGCGTCAATCATCACACCTAGGTATCTGATCACCGGTTTTGACGTTATATTTTGGTTGCCTACCCTGATGGTGATTGCTTCTCTTTTCTTGCGGCTGCTTACTAGTACTGCTTCCGTTTTATGTTCCGCGAGTTCTAAACCGACTGCTGTCATCCACCGTCTCACTTTTCGGATACATTCGTTTCCAATGTCCTCTATTTCTTCCAGGTGTTTTGCTGTCCCTACGATTGCGATGCCATCGGCAAAGCTTATGATTTTTGCCTCGTTGGGGATTTCAAGCCTCAGCACCCTATCATACATAAGGTTCCACAAGATAGGACCTAGTACCGATCCTTGTGGTACTCCGCCAGATAGTTGGTACTGTATCGTAAAACAGGTACCGTTTCTCGAAATAATTGATTATTATTTTGATTAGGAACCCTGGTACAATAATTTCTCTAAGTGAGTACAAAATATGTCCCCAGTTTGCAGAATTGAACGCATTTTTGACGTCCAGTGTTATTACAGCACCGTATTTCTTTGCGCCTCCTCTCCATCTTCTGCCCTGGATAGCATCTTCCAGGATTGTGGTTACCCTCCGTATAGCATCGATTGTAGAACGGGCTTGTCTAAATCCATACTGTTCGTTTGAAAGTCCCCCGGCTTCATATATTGCCACCTCCAACCGTTTGCATATAATTTTCTCCAATATTTTACCCATTGTGTCTACCAGGGATATGAGACGGTATGACGAGGGCTCATCTGGCGGTTTTTTCCCTTTGGGCAGCAGCACCAGACGTTGCTTCTTCCACTGGTCTGGAAAGATCCCTTCGGTTAGACACTTATTATACATTTCTAGAAATGGTTCCGTGTTTGTTTTTATGGCTAACTTAAGGGCCTTGTTGGGTATCCCATCCAATCCAGGTGACTTATTGTCATCGAACCGTTTGCACACTTCCAAAAGTTCCGTTTGCGTGACGGTTGTGATTTCGTGTAAATCCTGAGGTGATGCTATACGCTCTGCACTTCACTGCGGTGGAAATAAGCCCGACACTATTTTTTGCATTAGCAAACGGCATGAGGGCGAGGGTGCCCTAGTGGTGCCCTTGAGTTTTGCCATGACTGCCTTATAGGCTGTACCCCAGGGATTTACATCTGCTTGCTGACATAGTTCTTTAAAGTTGTCACTTTTGCTTCTCCGGATTGCTAATTTCAGGTCTCTACGCCTATCCCTGTATTGCACCTGTAGGTTCTGGTGGGAGGGCAAACCTCTGGATCGCTGGAACAGTCTTCTAGCTTTATGGCACTTGCAGCGTAGCTCTGCTATCTCTTGGCTCCACCAATATACTGGTGGCCGGCGATTTGTTGACGTTTTCCGGACCATAGATGCATCGCATGCTCTCACTACATGTTTCGTAATCTCGGCAGCCATAGCATTTGCTGTTCCTGGCCTTATTTTAGATTCTCTAAAGGTGAAAGTAAAAGAATCCTCGTCTAATGTGCCTATTTTCCACCCCATTCGTTGTGCCTTCTTTGGTGGGAGTTCCTGGTTGGATCTTTTCTGGTTTATTTCAAACAGGATAGCCAGGTGGTCGCTGTGAGTGTACTGTTTACTTACTCTCCACTTGGCGCCTCTCGCTAGGGAACTGGTTACGAAGGTGATGTCAACTACGGAACCTACGTCGTTTCTGCTAAAGGTATTCTCGCTTCCCGCATTGAATTGAGCAACATGACATCTAGTGACGATACCACTTCGAGTAGTGCCTCACCTCTTCTATTCGTTCGAGTGCTGCCCCAATCAGTGGCCCATGCGTTGAAATCCCCAGCCATGATTATTGGACTACGGCCTCTAGCATCATCCACGAGCCTATCCAACATACGCTGGAATTCTTCCAGAGTGCTGTTTGGGGACATATGTATGTATGTATTTACATGTACGTACATATGTACATATGTTAAGATTACCACTTCATAAAGAATATTTTTAACACCTTAAAACAATAAGGCCGAAGGATAGTGATGCGAATATATGGCAGCACAAGCGCTAACACGAGGCCTCTCACTACCAACTCGTACTCTACACATCCATGTGGTGTCTGCTGGGTACCTAGTACCTCGACTGGGTAAACAACCCCGTTGGAAGGTCGTTGGGCGTAGCAAACGAGAGAGGATGGAGGAGCGGTTTGCCACTAAAGCACTTTCCCTTGATACAGACGGCAGCGGACGAACTCCGTAGATGGAATGAACGGTGGCGTCTACCAGTTCCAGTTAGGTCGAACTACTAGTGTTTATCCCTGTGTTAGCTACTTCGGCTTATCTAGAACCCTATAGATATCTGCAATACTGAGTCAGGGTTTTGGAAAAGAGTTGGTAGCAGATGAACCCTTAACGGACCCACGGCAGCGCTCGCACCCCCGAAGCGGAATACTGACTCCGGAATATCCGGCCCCGGGTCCTACGGGTATTAAATGGAACTGGCCCTCCAGGTTGGGTATTGTGCGTCGGGGTATCTTCCCTACCACGAAAAAAATCGTATGACCCTACAGTTGACTTTGCGGCGGATCGAAATGTGACAATAGCAAGCACACGGTTTCCTCATCTCAATACTCATAACGGGCCATGGCGGTCTCCTGATCATGAAACGGTCAACCAGATTGATCACATTGCAATCGAGGCAAGGCATGCCTCCTGTATTTTGGATGTTCAAACCTTCCAAGCAGCCAACATCGGCTCGGATCATTACCTTGCTGGAGCTAAGGTACTAATGCGGATATCCCAAAAGCCATAACAGAGAAGAATTACTGTAAGAAGATTTAACGTCGAAAAGCTGCAATCGCAAGAGACTGCCAGAACCTTTGCCGATCCGTTTTTCCGAAATCTCCTAGTCATATACCGCCAACATCAATTGCCGACGACCAGTGGCATCGCTGCGAACATGCCATCAGAAGTGCCGCAACTGATGTGCTGGGTTTCAAAAGACCCCCATCATCCTGGTTGGACGAGGAATGGCGGCAAGTACATGCAGCTAAACCAGAGGCATACAAAGCGGCGCTGGGCGGAAGGACGAGTGCTGCTAGTGAGCTCTATGAGCAGAAGAGACGGGGACAATATCTGCTTCTCCAGAAAAAAAAGAAAGAACATGAGAAGCGCGCGATTAAAGATATTGAGAGGTTAAACTCCAGGAATATTTTACGGAAGTTTAAAAAAAAAAAAATGTATATTTACCAACAGGTAAAAAGAACATATCAGGGCAACAAAACCCGTAGAAAAGCCTGTAGAGAAGAAGATGGAAACCTCGTAGAAGAATCACAGTCGGTGCTGACAATATGGAAAAACTACTTCTGCAAACTGTATAATGGCGACGAAGATCAACATCCCGCTGTTAGGCAGAATGAACCATTCAACCTAGACGATGACAGTCAAAGCTTCCGTCCAACTGACCAAAATGAAGTGATAATAGCAATATGAAAACTCAAAACAAGGCTGCTGGACCTGACGGCTTACCAGCCGAAATGTTCAAAGCAGCTGAAAATGACCTGATAGAGAGCATACACCAACTCATTTCTAAGACTTGGTCACATGAGTGTATGCCCGATCCATAAGAAAGGAAACCCCTCAACTGCGCCAATTACAGGTGTATCAGTCTCCTTAACATCGCGTATAAGATCTTATCTGCCATTCTGTGTAAACGTCTGAAACCCTTCGTCAACAACCTCATTGGTTCCTATCAGTGTGGTTTCAGACCAGGAAAGTCCACAATCTACCAAATCTTCACACTTAGGCAGATCTTGGAGAAAACCCAAGAAGTCCAAGTGTCGATACCCACCATCTTTTTATCGACTTTATATGATATATGACAGCATTTATAGAGACGAGCTATTCAGAGCCATGTCTAGTTTTGGCATCCTTGCCAAACTCGTCAGATTGTGCAGAATGACGATGGAGGTCTCGACCTCCTCTCGAAACTCAGAAGTCAACACCAGATGCACAATCTTTCAAAAGTCCGTGCAACTTATTGGAAGAGCTCAGCGTCACTAATATTGAAACGGAAGCTGCCAAAATGGGTATAGCGGTAAACGAGGCAAAACAAAGTATATGCTGTCAACGAGAAAGGACACACAACATCGAGGATTGGACAGAACGTCACAATCGACAGATGCAACTTTGAGGTAGTAAGGGACTTCGTCTACCTCGGCTCTGTTATATCCTCGGAAAACAACACCTCAGCAGATATAAGACGAAGAATAACTCTTGCCAATCGCCGTTTCTTTGGCCTATGAAGAATTGAGTAGAAGAGCCCTTTCCCGATAAACTAAGGAGACTCTTTACAAGACCCTGATCATCCCAGTCCTGCTTTATGGTGCTGAAGCATGGACTCTGTCTAAAGTGAATGAAGAGATCCTTAGTCGGTTCGAGAGAAAGATTCTTCGTCTAATTTTCCGTCCCGCTTCCGTTGACGAGCTTTGGAGGAGAAGATTCTACGACGAACCATACGAGTTGTATAGCGACATCGACCAAGTCAGAAAAATGCGCATCAGTCATTTGAGATGGCTAGGACATGTAGAGCGAATGGGACACCAATGCTCCGGCCCGTAGAGTCTTCGAATCAAACCCGGAGGGACAACGCAGTAGAGAAAGACCTCGCCTTAGGTGGCGCGCACAAGTAGAGTGCGTAGCCGACTTGGCGTGCGTAGCTGGGGATCGGGCTAACTGGAGAGACTTGTTGATTCACCCAGGTTGGTTGGCCCAAGTTCAAAACGAAATGTCGCGCCACCTAAGTAAGTAATTAAGTAAAGCAATACAAATTACGAACAGGAACAATTTTCAAGGCACTTAATAATGGAAACATATATTTCCATATTGTAACTTGGTATGGAAAATACCATAATAAATTGCCTCCAAAAGCTTGGTTGAGCATATATTACGTAAATAATAAAAATGTCGAACGATACATCGGAAATATTTTTTCAAAGTGTCTGCGTGATTGAAAAAACTCATCCTACACTCAAAGGTAATCTCCAAATATTTAAATACATCTACTCTCTCCACTATGAAACATTTATCACTACAAGTTAGATGACAATAAAAGGAAGGAGACGAAGGACCAGAAACACAAATGCAATTGGACAGTTTATATCTAAGACACACAGGTGCATGGTGGTACACATTCGCATCCAAATTGTAAGAGGAATTTAAACTAAAGAACATTAACTTAGTTTTTGAACTTATTACTTATTGATGTTCGGCAAACCATTGTCTCAATAATTAAACGCATTAGCAATAGCAAGTTTGTTATAAATTTCAAAGTTATCAACACGTAAAATAGTAGGTTTTTTAGAAGATGTGGATTTATTCAGTAAGCTATTGACAACTCGCCATTCATTTCTTAAATTATGCTGGACAGAGCTGAAGCTGAATTCAGCACGGTAATAGTTATCACGACAAATAGGAATCTCTTTTTTTGGTTCGACACACAATTTCTTATGCCTTCTCTTTAGACCTATCAGGATACTTAATACATTTCAATCTAAGTTTGTTTTTATCTATAACCTTGTTTGATAATAAATCAGATATCCAAGGTTTAAGTCTTTTAAGCGATTTAAGAGTGCAGAAATACGGAACAAGCTAAAATATGCTTCCTAAGAGAATAAGTAAAGATTGTAAAAGTAGAAGAAGAATCGCTACAAGCAAAAACATCTTCCCACAACTCATGGCCTAAGTTATTTTTTAGACTACTAACGTCGCCTTTGACTCTTCTTTGAGAGGAAGTAGTAGATCCACTGTCTCTACACATTCTTTACACTCAATTAGTGCAACATTACTGAGAAGCCCGTAGATATGATCCAGGCAACTCCCCGAAGCACATACATTACGTGGTTAATTTCAACAGAAATCTTTAACACATCAGTACACAACATCAACAATCAAGTAGTCCTTTTAATAAAACAACCAACTCCAAAACCCAAAACCAAAAACAATGTCTCAAAGCAAAAGAATCCATGTAAGTAATAAGGAACTATTATTAAAAAATTTATCGCAGCTGGAATGTAGGAAAGACATAAAATAAATCTGTATCAAAATTCACTGAATTTGATTTGCTACTGCTGGCTACATTATAATGGGAATGATCGTCATTCCCATGAAGGCTGTACCATTTGAACAATGCCATTTTGACAGACGGAGAACGGTGAAATTTAAAACATAAGCGATAATTATAATGTATTGTGATTTGTTACATTCAGTCATAAAACCATTAAGTGATTTCCGCAACAAACATACAGAAAAATACATACACTCTCAACACAGTATTCACATATTTAATTGAACTCTTCGCTTTGCATATTAAAATCAGAGATTTCTGTAGCATCAGATGTCCAACAAAAGCAAAAATTACCAGCATGTGTACCACTTCAAACTGCTTCGCATTCTACTTTTCGTCTTCCGCATGATGTTGACTCTCCAACGATCAGCGAAAAATAAAAAAAATGTGTGGAGGGAAACTTTTTGAAAACGGAAGACTTCTACAGAGAAGTACATTTTTGAGTCTTGCGTACAATGTGACGCACGGTCGGAAAAAATTAAAAAATATGTCAAAATTGAAACGTTTTGAGAAAAGAACATTTATTGTTCCACCGAGATTTATCTTCTGATCTCCCATCTCTGTTTAACCTACGTAAAATCTACCCACTTCAGCCGACATTACGTTCATTCTGTGTTGATTCTTCATACTGTAAACATGTGCGATAAAGAAGCGCAACGCTTATGGTGATGTATTTATGTAAACGATTTATTTTTTTCAAGTTTATTTTTGTAATTATCGGTTTTTAAACCCATATCGCACTTGTATATACTCCGCAATAATTCAATAAATTCTTCTACAAAATCTTGACTTACTGTTGCCATTATCCACGATATGAACTCGGGGCGTTCACAGCAAAATTGAGGTTTGCTACACGGCGAACATCGAAGCTAACCAACATGAAAAAATCGAAATTTTTCGCCTACAGTGAGCGGTTGGCGATCCAGTTCCTACATGAGAAAAACATAGCGAGCACGAGCAAGTTCCACGAGCATGCTCGCCGTTTAGGGCTATCTTAAGAGAACACGGGTAAACTTCGTAAGATAATCGTTAATATAAATTCCGGTACCACTCTCTTTTCTGCTGATGCTGCTACCGATGCTGACGAGAGGACCGTCAATACCAGTCGCATGTGTGTTAAGATTATTTTTGTTTTTCCTTTTGGCGCACATTATTCGCTGTTTTGTGGTTAGACTAAAAAATTTAAAGCAGATGATCGATTTTAAGGCTGACGAAGAGGATTTTGTTTGAGTTTTGCAATGTTATTGCTCGATTTCATTTGTACGAAAATTAACGGGCAAGGCTTTGGAGAAAATATGATGAGCCGTCCTGATAGCATTAGTGCCGATAACACTTGACACATCCACAATTTCAATTGAATTACTGAGAAGTTGTTGCTGTGCACAAAGCAACGACAAAATAAAGTGCACGACTGGGTCCTACGTACTTCAAGCGTAATGCTATAAGTGCACAATTTTATCAGGATTAATATCCAAGTCTTGCTCTTCCCCAGTAAAGTAGAATGTTTCGATGGATGTCATAACATTGTAGGAGTTTACACAATATTTTGTTTTTAAAAAAACACCTTTAAAAAGTGGGCGTGGTCAGATATGGTGTTTGAGTGAAATATAGAAAACTTTAAGGCATATTACTTTGCTTAAATAATTTTTAAAAATTAAATTAAAAATTAGAACCAATGCAACAGTCAGTAGCATTAAATAACCCGAAGGCTGGACCTCGCCCTCAATCGCAGGTCAAATACTGGAAATGTAGCCGAGATAGCTACCGCACAGAAAGCCGTTCCGGTCAATTCCACTAAGCCGCAAACCAGAAGAGGAGCATACCTCCACTTATCCCACCAGGTCGCCGAAAGCCGAAAAAACTTTCTTTGGTAATTCCACCAACGGGCGGTATTGAAACAATAGACGCCGGAAACCAGTTTATAGCTGCATCAAACCAGTCCAACTAATCTACCAACTATACTGCCATCGTACTCGGCATAATGATCATTAGAGCCGTCAGCATTGAGCTAGTATACCTCGGCCTAGGACATTAGTGCAGGAAGACCATCGCTGAAGTGCTCAAACATCTTGAACAAAGAGGTATTGAAAACATTTTTTGTATACAGGCAAATAAATAATTATTTTTATAGTTTGAGAAATACAAAAATACTTAGTATAAATATGTAAGAAAAATTTTAAATAAATATATAAATAAAATGGTCTTTATCTATACCTATGACACATATGTAGCTACATGAAAAAGAGGCTTTCTAAATAGCGTGGAGTTTCTCCATGACTTAGTGAAAATGCCAAAAGAACCCTGGTGTCTTAACAGAGGAAGGAGTTACCACACGCGAACCTTAGCCCTAAACCCAACCGCACAGAAACTAGACCTATTAAGCACATGCGCACCGCAACAAACCCATAGAGCAGCATAACCGGATATTGGCTAGCACACGCGTGCACTGCAACATATTTTAATTTAGCATAGTCACATTATAAGGGTATATTAAGTTTGATACATAGTTTGTAACATATAAAAACAATTGAGATAAAACCTATAAAGTATATTACATATGTGATCAGTATCAATAGAAAAAAAGATTGATCCATGTCCGTCCGTATGTCACCAGTTTTTGGGCCTTAAATTAGGATGTAGAATGAAATTTCATATCTACATATATATTTCGTCTCAGATTTGATGTGACACTTCAAGTGGGCGCCGTGGTTCAGTGGTTAGTGTATTGGGGGGGTTCGAGGTTCGAATTTTGATAATACGAGATTTTGAAAACGAAATTTTAAAATGCGGTCAATCCTACCCAACCCAAGTTTTTTCACGGCCCCACCTCTATCGAGCGTCAGACAAATATCCGAGAGTACAACTGTCATAAGAAAACTTCTCAAATAACAGGCCATTAAGCGGTAAGCTTCTTCCATTCGTGTTAAGAGTATAGCACGCACAGCACGAAAGGTAGTGAGAAGCTAAACCCTGGGTCCCATCCACCTGCTGCGACAAATATGTATGTATACATATATACTTCATTTATTGGTTGCGTAAATCCATGTATTGCCTTTGAATCGCAATTGTACCATACGTATCAATTTGGTCTTACTGTTATATTATTTAAGAAAATCAGTTTAGTAGAATAGTGAAGATTACCAGTCGTGGCTTCCTTGTGTGAAAAACTGAGTATGTCAGTTTGAATAGTATTTATGCGGTCATTTGCTTTTTTTTTATCCGAAAATAAGTCAGTTTCATCACTTGTAGGCACAATTTGAGAATGAGATCGTATATTCCCTAGAATGAAAAGGATTAATTAATAAAAACATATATATTTATATATATATATACATATATTAGTCAGTTGACTAATCCTTACCATCATAAAATTCCATATTCTCTTCTGCAAATTGATGATGACTCATCGAAATATCATTTAAATAAGAATGTTTATGAAGCTGAGGTACCAAATTAAGCCACATTGATAGTTTATGACCCCGGTAGTGACTTTGATGCTCTCCTTTAATTCCTGAAAAAAAGTTAAAATACCTACATATAGTATGTACATATTTGTATAATTCATTAATACGTCTAAAAATGTTGAGTATATTAAGAATTGAATTTTTCATCGTATTTCGACTTAATTAAAAAATATAGAATAACTGCAATCCTTCTGAAACAGGTGGTATGATACCTTTTCCTATGTAGCTCTTATGAAGTGGACGTGGCAGTATGGAATTTTTTTGTCGAATTGCAAGATTCAGCACAATTTCATTAAAACTAGTTTTTTGGTATTAACGCCCGCAAGTGGGTGTGACCAAAACTGAAGTATGGATGAGGTGTAGTTAATTCAAATACGTATATATCTAAATACATCGTGGGCCAAATACAAGTTTCCTTTTAAAAATGCAATAAAATGAAGAAAATAAATTTTTTTTCTATGTACATTTACTTGAACGACATTGTATTTCATAATTAATGTTTCATAATTCATAATTTCATAATTTCATAGTTAATGTTTGCTCGTTCTAATAAAGCCATAATAAATGGAAAAAAATTTAGTTTCTTCATTTTATTGCATTTTTAAAAAGAAACTTTATTTGCCCCACTATGTATTTTGTTTTAAGAACATTTTTCGATAATTAATTAACAACAAGGCCTTCAGCTCAATTTGAATTGTTTTCGGTTTTATTTTTCCACCTTTTTTTCTTTCCGTCAAATTCAACGTGCTCGGTCCTTGCTCAGGATGCTCGGTCATATACCCCGTATAAATGCAGGTCGAAATTTCGACACAGGTGTTGCACACGCCGAATTGTTCTGAAATGTAGTTGTACTAACAGCTAAGCACTACCCCCAACTCTACAAAAAAGCAATAAACAGAAGAAAACTGAAAAATATTATAAATGACCAATACCACACCAATCGCATGCCAACCCAATAGAAATAAAACGAAATAATTTTTGGTTTTTGGAAAAGAAATAAAGTGCACGAAATAATGCTATAAGTGTACAATTTTATCAGGATTAATATCCAAGTCTTGCTCTTCCCAGTAACGTAGGCGTGGCATTTCGCGTTTCGATGGAATAATAGTCATAACATTGTTGGAGTTTACGCAATGTTTTGTTTTTCAAAAAACTCCTCCTTTTTTTTTCCGTTAGGGTCATTTCATGACCCAAAAAGATTACAAACTAAAATATTTTTGTTTGGAGTAGCTTTTTTTTTAATTCCTTCCTACTCAGGGCACGAATTTTAATATATTTTTGATTAGAGCAATCGTTTATTTGCAGTTTAATTCTAGACATTACTTTAGGTACGTGTGTGCACATGATACGTTTGGGTCACTTTGTGACCCGACAACCTACGGCTTATATAAGCAGACTTTTACTTTTATTTTACCGGATAAAATAAGTACATATATTGGTCTCTCATTGCATTGTTTGTTTTTCTTGAAGTAAGTTATTGTTCGAAATATATGTACTTATAGTTTTCATTTTCCTGCCACAGAAGTATTTGTAAGATATGGCTGACGAAAATAACAACACCCTCGGAAATCGATTATCACGTCCGACAACTAAACGGATTATCCACCAACGCATGGGTGTAACAACTTTTGCTATTCACCGTATTTGTGGAATAAAAGATGCTTTCGATTCAGGCTATGAAGGAAGATGTTATCCATTTCAGCAAGGCAAGATGAAATTTAGTTACTTAGGTCTTTTGTTGCTTATTGGTATGTAATAATATCAAACATACAAATGCAAGCTAAATTTTTGTTCGTTTTTGTGGAGGTGTTTATCGTTCATACGGTGAAAGCATCAGAAGTTTGTGGGATGAATTTCATGGTCGTCCAATACGAGCTGTAATGTCTTTAGAGCGTTTCTTTCATATTTCACGTGTGCTTGCGTTCGACGACATACATGGTCGTAGATCAGAAGTTCGTCGAGATAAGCTTGCACCGATTCGTGACTTATATAAAAGCTGGACTCTGCAGTTACTATATAGCCCAAACGAAAACATAGCCGTTGACGAACAACTGATTCCTTTCCATGGTAGATGTCCCTTTAAAGTTTACGTGCCCAGTAAGCCTAAAAAATATGGTATGAAGGCATGGATAGCAGCTGATTGAAATTTCAAATTTATCTTGGACGAACTGGAGGACCACCTAAAAGAAACCAGGGTGAAAGAGTCGTTTTAGACTTAGTATCGGAATATCATGGAAGAAATGTTACAACCGATAATTTGTTTACTAACCGTTAGAATTGCTCAAACGAAAAATAACTCTTGTTGGGACAGTCCGAAAGAACTAAATGTTTCTACGAGTTTATGCTACTGCTCAAGAACTCCGTAAGCTTCCAGTCTTTTTTAGCAAATTTTTCTTCCATGAGAAGGAAACAGTTTTACAGTATATACCGAAGCAATGCAATTAGTCAGGTTGCTACGTACTATGCATCATAATAGGAAAGTTTCAGAGGCACATCCAAAAAAGATTCCAGAGATTATAGAATTTTGTGACTCACCTAAGGGCGGTGTTGACACAATGGATCAAATGGTTGGTACATATTCATGTAAACGACAAACTAACCGCTAGCCAGTACCTTTATTCCCAAATTTTATTGACATTTCCGCACTAAATGCTCTCATATTGTGGACGGAAATTCATCCAAATTGGAATAAAAATAAACTTTATAAATGTCGTCTATTTTTACAAAAGTTAGGTGAACATGTATTGTTCCACGAAACCGTCTGCGAGAGCCGAGCTTCTGCTGCCATCGTTTGTAATATTCAAAATGAGGAGTTAATATCGTCATCATTATCACCACCATCTGCTAAAAAACTCAAAGCTAGCGTCCGTAAAAAGCGAAAGCAAACCACGAAAAGAAAACTTTTACTACATGCAGTGTCTGCAATAAGCTAGTATGTCCAACACATCGTCATAGCACCACCATGACTACTAGTTATTATCCCATAAATTCTTATTTTGTGTATATTTTAACTTGTTTTCTTGTTTCCTTTTCACTGCACTTACATACCTATGTATATTCGTGCACGTATTGTATACGTGAAAAAAATCGAACTCGGATTTTAATCAAACTTGACATTACTTTGATCGAGAAGTCCAAAGAAGTGGGTCCGGCAATTCCGTCTGTCTGTCGGTCTGTATATGGGACAGCAGCCTAAACGGCTGGACGGAATTGCTTCGAACTTCAAATCTGTGGTCTGTGGGTTCACACCTCGAGGCGAATTCCTTGAACACCGCAGAGAAATTTTTTGAGAATACTTGATTTAGACTTTTACATTAAGTTTCTTTTTCGACTATTTTTATTGTATTTTCGTAATTTGGCTTTTAAAATTACTTAATATCATTTTCAGACAATTTTGAATGAAAAAAATGCATAAAAAATAAGTTCTTTACTGGGTTAAATTTTGAGAAAAACTGAGCAAGACATAACAAAACATTTTTTGTAAATTTTGAGTAAAATAATGTTCAACATTTTATGGGCTATTGAATTGTTTCTTTATTTATAGACCTAAAAACTAATGTCATGGCTTCACTTCACAAAGAAGGGCTTCCAATCGACCTTATTGAATTGAAAAATATTTTCATAAGATACCATGAAAGCCTTGACATTCCTTCCAGCAATGAAACGCATTGCTCATTTACAATGCACCTAATTATAAAAACTATTTTCGTCCCTACGAACACTATTAAACATCTATCCATCTACTACCAGAATGTAAGCGGCCTGCGCAATAAATCATAAACCGTATTCCGTAATTCTCAAATATTTTTTTACAAAGTGTTCGCCCTCAAAGAAACAAACCTTTCCCTGCTTTCAAAAGCAATGAGTTCTTTATCTCGGACTTTAATATCTTTCGCGAAGATGGTCTTTTAAAAGATGACGATACTTCTGGACGCGGAGTCCTCCTGGCAATTCTGTTATGACTCGTAATTCTATAAGTCCTGTCACACCGCTGAGAGACCAGCTCGCCATAGATGCTATTGACTCTATCCTTGATGTCACCGATCGCAATAATGATGTCATTGTTTTAGGTGATTTCAACCTTCCTCATCTTCAGTGGGTCCAATCCGAGGATGAATCGCATTTTGTCAATTCTAATGCAACCTCTGACAAAGAAATATACCTGAAATCTCGTTCTAGTCTCGAAACACAATCATAAGCAGTTCGCTGAAATTTGCGAATCAAATACCTGAGACGAATGTAATCTAGCCTAATCAGTGATCCTAAAAGATTTTAAAATTGCATAAATACCAAACGTAAGTCCACAGCCACCTTTAAGTTTGTCAACAAAACCTCATCAGACTCTCTTACTATCGCTAACTTATTAGCAAACTTTTTTCGGCAATCTTTCACTGACCTCGCCCCTGAACCTGATCACGATTATTTTTCATATATGGCCAATTGTGCCCAAACGTCAAACGCCTCTATCAATATTGCAACAAAACTTGTTAGAGATAAGATAAATAATATAAGATAAGACTACTCTCCTGGCCTAGGTCCTAAAAACGAAATAATTAACTATCGTCCCAAACTTTTCAAAAGTATTATGTACGAGTCAGTATTTTTTCACCACAAATCTGTATTTTCTTCTTCCCAACACGGTTTTCTAAAAGGAAGATCAATAACCACAAACCTTACAGAATTCGTCTCACAGACATTACGTGCATTTCAAGACAGCAAAAAAGTCGATGTAATAGCCACTGATTTTAGTAAGGCATTTTTAAACTGAAAGCCCTTGGTTTTCCAATAAATTTTATCAAATGGATCAGTTCCTACTTGAAACGTAGACAATATGAAGTGCTGTTTATATCTTCTGTTTCTAACACCATAATGGCCACATGAAAAACTCCCTTTTCTCTGCGTATGTTGACGACATGAAGATCTACCCTTTTTTTTCCTCTCCCACCGATTCGGCCTATCTTTAAGATGACCTCAACTTATATTCTGTCTGCTGCCAGAAAAACTTCCTTGAACTAAACATCAGTAAATGTCAATTCATAACTTACTCCAGGAAGCGTGCCCCACAACCCTACAGGAACTACTTTCTCTTGAATGAACTTGTCCCTCCAGTCTCTTCTTTACGCGACTTAGATGTTACATATTTACGATATTTAACTTTCGTTCCCACATCGACGCCATTTTAAGTAGAGCCAACTTTGCGCTTTGCTTTATAAAACGTTGGTCTAAAAAATTCTTGAATCCCTCATTACTAAATCTTTATATATCACCTTCGTTCGACCCATCCTTGAATATGCAAGTCCGGTTTGGTCCCCCTACGCCTTCCATATTTGCCGTACTGAAGCTGTCCAGTGCAGATTTCTTCGATTTGCCCTCCGCGACCTTCACCTGGATCGACGGAAACAGTTTGCCTCCTTACACCGATCGTCTGAAGCTTATCCGTCTGCAGTCCCTCAAAAAACGTCGCGAAATCGCCGATTTACTTTTCCTTCATCAGCTAATTACCGATCACACTGATTGTCCCGCGGTTCTCGAATCGGTATCCTTTAGCACGAATCCCCGCAGCCTAAGGTCCATACCTCTCTTCCGTATCAATCCTCATCGGAGTAGTTATCTTGAGCCTGGGTAATAATACGGAAAACTCTTTCGACTTTCAACTTAGCAGAATATCCCTTCGCAAATTTCTTAAGCAAGCTGTTTCTTTTCCTAGCCCTGCCTTCCCTGTCCCTCCTTGTCTCAACCTTTTCCTTCGACCACTCGTTCTTAAGATAGTTTTTAATTCTAGAATGTTTAAGTGCCGGTAGTGCAGTCGTCAATTCAATTATTTAAAACTATACCTAAATATAAAACCTAAAATGGAGTGAGAATACCAGTACAATACTACACCCATAACCTTATTATCTTCGATGAAATCAAAAACTAGACAAACCAAATATTTAAATATTCAAGTCGCTTATAATTCGTTTATTTATCATATATATGTAGCCATGCCCACTTTTTGGAAGCTTTTTTTAAAAAATCGATAAAAAAACTGCAGTATTCGCAAATCCTAGTTTCAAAGGCGCAGCTCTCTAAGCGCATTAAATTGAAAAAGAAACACAAACATTTTTTTTACAACACAGGCTCTACTCCGAATTAAAAATGAAAAGGGGCTATAATTAGGAAAAAAGGAAGACGCCTAAAATTAGGATCATGGGGCTCCAGACGGACTACGTATAGCTTTTCTGAATATTTTCTATTCCATTTATTTATCAATTTATATTGTTTGACAATAATTTCCTTCACTGTGTTTCTTTAAATTTGTAGCTATTTCATTGTTTTCTCATGTTTGCATTTGCCCTGACAATTTAAGCATCTGGGATATATATAAACATGCTTTTGGGATAAATATAACCAGTAAAACAAAATTTAAATTCGCTTTAAAGATATTATTGCAGATGTATCATGTATTATTGCATGCAATAAGCATTTCTTACCAAATTCCAGGTAAAATTGATTGACTGAGTCATAAGTCTCCCAATGAGGTGGTTCATAAATGTTGCGTACTTTTCCATTTACATCATCGTTTTGCATTTCATCAAAACTAATGTGCTTCTTGTGGATATTCGAGTAGATATTTGCATTTCTGCCCTGGGGTATCTTGCTCATATTTCTTTGAAGTTTGGGGTAACCCAATTGCACATGGGATTGCTTTTGTTGTTCTTGTGGAGGATCATGATCTAAGTCAAAAGCTATTAAGGCTCGCCGTTTTTTTTTTTGCAGTGCTATATAATTAGTTTCTAGATTATTGTCGGTAGTATTTTTTGCGTTTGGCCTTTTTTTACCATACGGATCTGAAGAGTCATGAAGTAAATGCTTTCTTGTTCTATTATCTTTACCGGAGATGGTCGTAAACTGGTTTGGATTGCTTGTAAGAAAGACAAATATAAAATCACAAGGTCCACAAAAGTGTGTCTCAAATAACATACCCCGTTTTAATAAAATTAGATAAATATTTAACCATTATAGCACTTAACCTTTGCTCTTCAACAGAAAAGTTTTGTGGGTAAAGAGGTGAAAGTGGAAGACCCAACCAAAACGGAACATCTTCTCCACGGACTGAACCTGACCTCTGTAAAATATAAAGCAAATAAAGATTTTATTGTTTTTTATTTAAAAATAATATACCAGTGGATATTCTTCCTCTCCTGTTTTATGTTTAAAGTGCATAAAATAACTTTGGCCACCCAGGAGGCTATGCATGTACCCAATTTTAATAAGATGTGAAGCAGTATGACCATCGCTTAAGAAGGAAAGGATAGCGTCTCTGGAACTGTAAGGGTTTCTGATAGTCTTTTCCCAGTCTGTATATTCATTCTGTAATTACCAAAAAAGTCACTTTGTCAACAGAAATGATGATAATGAACCAATAAATTTGCTATACATACTCGTATAGTAAGCAATATAGAGAAATAATGGAGATAGATCATGTAAAATGTATAAATTCATGAAAGCGAATGAGTCATGTCCGTTTGTTTTTAGGATGAAATTTGAACATGGGATTCTAGATGAAATAATACCGGCATAAAGATTTGCATTTTTTTTTTTGCTAGTTACAATAAAGAATTTGAGCTATAAGTTCCTCAAATTCACCAAAGTGACAGTGACGACGAAGAAAAAACAACCGTCGGCGCCGCAGCGACAAAAGTGAACTCCACGCCCGAATGAAATATTGAGGAACGCTAAAATTGTAAACAATTTTTTTTTTCAATTCTTAACATATCGTTGAAGAAGTACGTTTTGTATGCTTTTCCCAAAGTAATTAGCAGTTTGCCTAACTCTTGAGGAAGTGCATTTCTTGCTCCTA
This sequence comes from Xylota segnis, assembly GCA_963583995.1. Classification (NCBI taxonomy): domain Eukaryota; kingdom Metazoa; phylum Arthropoda; class Insecta; order Diptera; family Syrphidae; genus Xylota; species Xylota segnis. Next base: position 85,612,150 of record OY757237.1, read on the forward strand.
CTAACTATGTCCTTTATTTTAATGACTTCTTGCGCTGGGCGTCATTAGGAAATTATGATGTATTGTGATTTGCACATTCAATCATAACACCGTTAAGTGACTTCCGCAACTAACATACAGAAAAATGCATACATCCTCAACACAGTATTCATACATTTAATTGAATTCTTCGCCTTGCGCATTGAAAGAAATCACGCATTTCATTAGCATCAGATGTCCAACAACAACAACAAAACCAGCATGTGCACCACTTCAAACTCCTTCGCACTCTATTTTCCGTCTTCCGATTGATGTTGACTCTCCGACGATTAGCGAAAAATGAGGAAAATGTATGGAGGGAAACTTTTTTAAAACGGAACCTACCTCCAGAGTATATCCATAATGAGTAGAGCCACTCTCCACGTGTTATTATTTCTTATCAGTAGTCACACAAACACGAAGAATAGACGGAATTTCTCGAAAACGGCTCTAACGATTTCGATAAAATTTGATATGTGGGTTAGTTTATGTATATGTATAAAAATTGGAATAACGGTAATATTGAAAATCAGCTGTTTCTCAGGCATTTGTTGGACGATTGGGCTAAAAACTAATATTTCTAGGTTACAAGACAAAAGCAAAATAATGGCGTACCAAATTTTGGAATTGCCATGCTCACTTTTATAAAACTTATTTTTTTTTTAATTTTTACTAGAAATTGAGAAAAAATTATTTAAGCAAAGTAATAGGCCTTAAAATTTTCTATAAGTCACACAAACACCTTATATGGTCCACTTTTAAAGGGTGTTTTTATAAAAAGAAAACATTGTGTAAACTCCTACAATGTTATGACTATTATTCCATCGAAACGCGGAATGCCACGCCTACTTTACTGGGAAGAGCAAGACTTGAACCTCAATCCTGATTGTACACTTATGGTATTACAGTGCAAGTACGTACGACCCAGTCTTGCACTTTATTTCACGAATGCAATACTTGTCCTATAGGTATAGGTGCAAGTAAAAACCACATTTATATATCTTACACAGGCATGTGTTTGGTATTTCCGTCTCATTTTGTTAAAAGCGTTTGCACATATGTAAGGACAAAACTTATTATTTGTTTTTGTTTTGGAATAGTACGATTGCATATGTGGAGAGACTGACTCTACTCATTATGGATATACTCTGCCTACCTCTACCCCCACAGAGAAGTACATTTTTGAGTCGTCCGTGCGATGTGTGCCCTCCGACGGTAGGAAAAAATTAAAAAATATATCAAAATTGAAATTGAAACGTTTTGAAAAAAGAACATTTGAACAAAAGAATATCCACCGTGATTTGTCTCCTGAAATGGATTCACGTCGCATTTGCTTTGTGCTCAGCCCATCTCTTTTTACCCTTTCTCGTTCGAAGATGTGGTTGAGAGTTTGCAGACATTGCTGTGCGTTGTTCGTACTATTAAGGAACGCAGGGGCAAATTCAACATCTATGAGAAGGTGAAGAACTAATCAACCAAAAATCATAGTGCAAAGAGATATGTATAAAAGTTTCGTCCCTCTTACTTCCAAAACCCGGTCGGTGAAAGCATTGGCAAAAGTGTTTGGGGCTTGTCTAAACTAGAATCAATAAGAGTCAGCACTCAAAATAATAAGCTATGGTGAAATTATAAATGTTAATAACTCTTCAGCCGAATCAATCACAATTCGTTTCGCCCGTAGTTCTGGTCACAAAGAAGGATGGTACCAAGTGGTTATGTACTGTCGAATAAACTCTAAAATTGTTAAAGACCCATTTCCGATGCCCCTCATTGTCGATCACCTACAGTCCTATAAGATATTCACTATGTTAGATCACATAAATGCATTTTTCACGTGACGATGAAGCCTGGAAAGGTTATATCCTTTTAATTTATAATACATTTTAAGCTAGCTGGCTTAGGCGGCGCAACAGTTCGGGGTGAGCCTGGGCCTCAACCAACAAGCCTCTACACAAGTAACTACAAGTCTGTTAAGATCGCCTTCAACTTGTTCGCGCCACCTTCCTCTACAGCGTTGTCCCTCCTGGTTGATATCCAAGTAGTTTTTACTTTAGGTCGATATAGTTCGTCGTTGAAACTCCTCTTCAAAAATAAAAATAAATTTTTTATAATAAACATTAACAACAAATTAAAATCTATTATCACCAAGAGTTTTAGGAGCACTAGCATCACAACCACTACCTCTTAATTTGAAAATACAAGGTGTAGAAAATGTATAATAAGATAAATAGGTGATTACATTTATTTTGTATATTGTGTTGTGCACAATAGCTTATTTGTGAGTTCAATCGTTTTCTCTATTGATGCGAAGTATTATAAAAATCGAAAAGGAAATGAGGAAATATCAGTAAAAAGTACACAGAAAAACTATAATCTGTCGGTAACGGATCGTATGATACCCTATCCTCAGTTATGTAGCCCCTACAAAGTAGATTTTTTTCTCAAATTACAGCGATTTCCTCGAATGTTAGTTAATTTTCATGGAAATTTTATAAAAATCGGTTTTTTGATGAACTCCGGTGTTGTGGCGTTTGAGATATACATAGACGTACCTGCTACTTTGTTGTGCCCATTCGGAATGTTTGGACGTCCAGTATACTGGAAGAGTGCCTTACTTCCATCGCAGCACGATCAATGTGGCCGACGCCCACCCCACGTCTAATAAACGATCTAGCAAAAGTCACTGCCAGGCCAGAAGACGAAAATTGTTTCCGGTATGGATTATCAACATTACATGCGTGGATTAGGTGCAGGGAGCTGATTTAACACATTTCATATAACCTTTCCCTTGAAAAATGGTCAGCGATTAATAATGAAAACAAACGATCAAAACAAGAAAAGAAAATATAGTTCAATGATGTTTTCGCTAAGATTTGGGTTTAACTATCGATAAACCGCGACAAGTAAGCGGTAACTCTAATGATAGTAATACAGCAAGAAGTTTTTTTAGTAATCCCAATTGTTCTGCAGTATCGACTTTAAGGCAGCATATGATAGCATTTACAGAGATGAGCTACACAGAGCCATGTCTAGTTTCGGCATCCCTGCCAAACTCGTCAGATTGTGCAGAATGACGATGGCGAATTCTCGCTGCTCCATCAAGGTCGGTAACGATTTCACCGAGGCCTTTGATGTCAAAAAAGGATTTAGACAAGGTGATAGAATTGTGCGAAACTCGCAAGCCAACACCAGAGGCACAATCTTTCAAAAATCCGTCCAACTTCTGGCGTACGCCGATGACATTGACATTTTTGGAAGAACTCAGCGGACTATCACTGGAGCGTTCACTAATATTGAAACGGAAGCTGCCAAAATGGGTTTAGCGGTAAACCAGGGCAAAACGACGTACATGCTGTCAACGAGGAGGGACACACAACATCGACGAATTGGGCAGAACATCACAATCGACAGCTACAACTTAGAGGTAGTAATGGACTTCGTCTACCTCGACTCTGCTATAAGCTCTGAAAATAACACTTAAGCAGAAATAAGACGAAGAATAACTCTTGCCAATCGCCGTTTCTTTGGGCTAAGAAGGCAATTGAGTAGCAGAGCCCTTTCCCGAAAAACTAAGGAGACTCTTTATAAGACCCTGATCATCCCAGTCCTACTTTATGGCGCTGAAGCATGGACTCTGTTTAAAGCGGATGAAGAGATCCTGAGTCGCGACATCCAACAAGTCAGAAAAATGCGCATCAGTCGTTTAAGATGGCTAGGACATGTAGAGCGAATGGACACCAATGATCCGGCCCATAGAGTCTTCAAATCAAACCCGGAGGGACAACACAGTAAAGGAAGACCTCTCCTTAGTAGAAGGGAACCTAAACCGACTTGGACTGCGCAGCTGCAGGCGGTTAGCTAAGGACCGGGCTACAGTCCTTAGTCCTTCTCCAGTGAGAAGCTTGTTGGTTGAGGCCCATGTTCACCCCGCCACTTAAGTGTGTAAGTAAGTTGTTCTGCAGAAAGCTTTATTTGTTGGAACATAATTATACAAGCTTTGTCATCGGGTATTACGATTGATGCTCAAAAGTTCGACGAATATGCTCTAGAAACAGGCAGGAATATATGTTACAACTTGTATTACATGCCATCATCAGTATACAAAATATTAATTCATGGAAAGAGTATCATAAATCATTTTGCTGTATTACCAATTGGACAACTCTCGGACGATGCTCAAGAGTCTCGCCATAAAGACTACAAACATGTTAGACTACATCATGCGAGAAAATGTTCAAGATCCGCACCAAACGAAGATGTATTCCATACATTTCTGCATACATCAGAAGACGAAAAAATGCAGGTTTTGAAAGCGACTCAACTCATCTCGGATCCTGAGGTTGTTCAAGTGTAAATAGTAAATAAATATTTTTTATTATATTTAGCCCTTTCTATATTCATATTTAGTTATAAGACCATACAAAATCAGACATATACTAAGCATATTCATACATGCGAAGCCGAAGAATTTATATGGATATTGGACTTAAATTGCAAACTTAAACGCGACTCAAGCCGCGAGTAAACGGAAGTTGTTTTTAATTTTGTACTTGATTAAATAGAAAATTTCAAGTCTATATCTTCAAAAATAACAAAGTTACAGATTTTTGATCAGCAACTGACCCATATACCCGTATGTATGTATTCCATAGTGTGATGGTTTGCCATCACCGTGTGGTTGCTATAGTAGCAATTGACAAGAAAGTCAATTAACCACAGTAAGTTTCCGGACGTGGTGTCAAGAAGGCTATTCTTTCCAATAGTGATATAAAAGATGTAGTTTACTTGCACCTATACCTATAGGGCAAGTATTGTATTCGTGCAAAATTTGGAACTCGAGATTTTAATCAAACTTGACATTACTATAATGGAGAAGTCCAAAAAAGTAGGTCCGCCAATGCCGTCTGTCTGTCTGTCTGTCTGTCTGTCTGTATGTCTGTCTGTCTGTCTGTCTGTCTGTTTGTGCACGAGGCTACAGCCTAAACGAGTGGATGGATTTAGGTCAAACTTCATATGTAGGGTCTGTGTGATAATCTCTAGAGGCGAAATCGGAATTTTCATTCTAACCTCAAAATTAAGGGTAGTTTACTTAAGGCCGATTTCAGTTAAAAGGGATTTTCTCGAAAACGGCTCCAACGATTTTTATTAAATTTTATATTAGAATACGCCTTTTTAAACCCTATAAGATGGCATACCACGTTTTTGGTTAAAACTGCCTAAAATTCCACTTTCCTTACAACCAGCTTTACAAAAACACGATTTTCATATCATTATTAGCCAAACATGAATTTTATCCCTACTTCTTCCTGCTGAACCGATTTTCAAAATTATATACCATTGGAAAAAATTTTCCTAGAACACAGCTGTTGTCATGGAAACGTTTTTCCTTACGATACAGGTTTTGATTGGTGCGCACGTGCTACTGAATTTGTCTGAAATATTGTTACATTTTTAGAGACTTACTATGGCATATTCACCGGAGTTCAAAGGCAATGAATTTGAGTGAAATTGAAGAAAATTTAACGACGATGCTTAATTTTCAAGAGCTTTATCAAATTCTACAGATGATATATGACGTTTTTGGCCAATCTGCTTAGAACGGTGATTTACTTATAGTCAACTTACATATGCTTACCTACTTATGTACATATATATTCGTTTATTTATTTTTACCTCAAATACACACAAGAATTTGAGACATAGGTGCAAGTTTGTACGGCCCAGTCGTGCACTTTATTTTTTCTGTTTTGGCATACTAAAGACATTGCTCATATGTCTTGTCGAGGAGTTCGTAGAAACAATCCCTGGTAGAATTATTATTTTCGTCTGTAGGGGCGTAGCATATCAAACTGATGTTAACGAATTTCGTCCGCTGCTTACAACAAATCCGTGTCCGAAAAAGCGTTTCTTCAGTTCTCTTCCTGGATGACGGTGATATGTGCTTTATAGCAGAGTAGGGCCTCCGCGAGTTGTACGACTGTATGTGGTCTGTTCATGGTCCGAAGACTCCATTTGCGGATTCGAACACCGTTGACAATTTTTTTGTTGCTGCTGGAAATACTCCTTAAATACATCTACTGTTCCCTGTGCCTCGGTGACTAGGTTTTCCTCACTATTTCGAAGAGCCTGCGTTCCGAACTTAGAGTGCCAGCTGCTTTCCTGAAAAATAACCGGGTGTTGTTCCTGTCACGAGACTCCTCGATACCCTTGAGCTGGAAGATCTATTTCGCAAGATCTATTTCTCCTCCCTTCTTTTGCCTCGATACTCCTCCCTTGCTGCTCTTGCTTTTCGCTGCAACATTTCTAGGTGTGCATTTTCTGTAACCTTTTCCGACGTACCAAGGGCTCCTCTTAGGTGGTGGTTGGTAACCTATTGTGGTATCGGCTGCCTCCTTGATAATGTCGCAGTACTGGTTCCACTGCTACCAAAGCATTTGCACCTACTCCAAAATGTAGACTTTCGGGCCCATGCCCATTATTCTTAATCCAGTACTCCCAAGACTTTCCATCAAATAAAACCGCCGGATCCCCCAAGGAGAAATATTTTATCAAATCCAACGTCCATTCCCGCTCAACCGCCTCAGTTTTATAGAGAAGCACAGATTCAGGTAAACCAACGACCACCACCAAATCATCGCCCGCGTTCTCCTAACCCAATGGACACCGGGTACTCTCTAAAGTCCGAAAGCTCAACTACCAAAATAGACCTCTTAATCAAAAGTTTGCCCAAAAACTAGACGACATTTATTTTTTTTAAAATTAAGCGGTCTTCGTTCCCATACTAAGAGCATATTGCGAAGAACGGACAGACGCATAAGTTTGTCATAGATACAGGTTCGAGCAAGAATAATATTTAACCTTGTCACATCCGAGATCCCCTCTTGAATGGAAAAAAAAATTCGGAGGGAATATTAAAATTACATACCATTGTTTTATACAAATCTTTGGCCCCGACATAAAAAAATTACAATTCTTTCTCCTCCCCAGCCTTATTTCATTAGACGGCATGGATGGTAATGGCTTATTAAAAAAATTAAACGCTGTCACTCTCACTAAAGGAAACTACATGACAACTCACCCGAACATTTCCATAGGCCTTATATCAGAAACTGTTAATAAGAAGAATCTGCTAAACTTACCGACATTATCAATACCTACACTAACCTCTTTTCGGATCCTGACGAAAGACTACGGTATCATTCGACCATCCAAGTCACCTTACAATTCTCCGGTATAGATCGTCCCCAAAAAATTGGATGCCTCCGGTAAAAAACAGTTTCGCATGATAATCGACTATCGAAAACTAAATTCAGTCACCATCGCAGATACATACCCCATTCCTGAGATCAATGAAGTTCTCGCTACACTTTGTGACAATAAATGTATCACAATAATAGATCTCAAAAGCGGATATAACATAAGTAGTCTGACATTAATAAGACGACATTCTTCGTCAATAATGTGAAGTTTGAGTTCACTCGACTTCCCTTCGGCTTAAAAAATGCCCTGGCTGTATTCCATATAGCTCTCGCTGACATCTTAAGAGATCGCTTTGGAAAACGATGTTACGAGTAAGTTTATATTAATGACAGTTTCATCTTCAGCAAAAATAAAACAGAACATCTGAGTAACCTTAAAGCTGTAGTTGAGACTCTCGAACGTGCTAATACAACGATTCAGTTGGACAAGTGCGAATTTTTTCAAAAGGAGAAAAACTCCTAGGATTTGTTGCCCGTACAGATGGAATCAAGACCGATCTTAAAAACGTCCAAACCATTGTTGCGTTACAAACTCCCAACATCCGCAATGTAGTTGCCGATGTTTTATCTCAACTCGCACACGTAAATTCAATGACAATGACGCAACAGGGTGATCCGTGATACCCGTTAACATCTTTCGCAACAACTCAATCTCAAAATCGGAAAAGAAACTTATCAACAATTTCTAATTCCAATCCCAACATATTACAGACATATTTTCATTCAGCCAAGTTATAATAACACTAAAATCATCAACATATTTAAAATATACATTAATCCTAGTTAAATGAACATGTTATCCACAAAAGAAGAAGTTATGGGACGAATACAGAACATCTAACGAATGTTAAAGACATTACAGTCGAAACTGAACAAGAGGACGAAATATTAAAAATCTACCGAAGAGCACATCGAAACCCGGAGGAAAACCGTAAACAACTACTCGAAAACTTTTACTTACCGGTTATTTAACCAACTCCAATGCCTACCTACCCTGGCCGCACTATGCATCTCGATATTTTTTCAACAGAAAAAGTTTTAGTACTGACTGCTTCATGTAAATTCACAAAATTTGCCGAGATTTTAATCAAACTTGACATCACTAAGATGGAGAAGTCCAAAAAGTAGGTCCGGCAATTCCGTCTGCCTGTCTGTCTGTATATGCGACTGCAGCCTAAACGGCTGCGGTTTGTGGGATAATCCTCAGCGTCGAAATTGGAATTTGCATTCTAACCTCAAAATGAAGGCTAGTTTACTTAAGGCCGATTTCAGTTAAAATGGTTTTCTCGAAAACAGCTCAAACGATTTCGATAAAATTTTATATGTGGGTTAGTTTAGGCATATGCTATGAGGTGGCATACCACGCTTTTCACGAAAAAATCTAATAACGGTAATATTGAAAATCAGCTGTTTCTCGTGTATTTGTTAGGCGATTGGGCTAAAAATATTTATTTAATATTTAATAATATTTCTAGGTTATAAGACAAATGCAAAATAATGGCGTACTCAAACACCATATCTGGCCACGATCACTTTTTAAGGCCGTTTTTATAAAAACAAAAGATTAATTTAACTCCTACAATGTTATAACTATTATTCCAGCGAAACGCGGAAGGCCACGCCTACTTTACTGGGAAGAACAAGACTTGAACCTCAATCCTGATAAAATTTTACACTTATAGCATTACGGTGCAAGTCCGTACGACCCAGTCGTGCACTTTTTTTAGTTGAATATTAATTTCAGTGTAGTTTTTTATATACATTTTTGTATTAAAAAAGATGGTAAAATAGACAAAAAAATACCAAAAAGATATAACCTTGCAATAAGAATAAAAGCAAAATTTGTTAGATATTAAAAAAATAACAAAATAAATATAGGCGCAGTTTTTTATATCACAGTTTTTTCAAGAATAAAGTGGGTTAAATTGTCGAAGAAATGTGAAATATGAAAAATTTTAAAATGGTCAGAAGAAATATTGAATTATTGCTTTCATTTTAAATGAGATATGAGTGTCTCACACTGGAATATTTTAAATTGAAATTTAGTTTTTACTTTAGTTTTCTACCAAAGCATTTTGAAATATTAAAGTTTTTATACAATGCTTTTAAGTTGATATTAATCAAATAATTTTCTTGTCTATCTATATCAACAAGTAATTCAAAATACAATATACTATAATATAAACAATATACAATATAATATATACCAAACACAATATAACAATAATAATGATTTTATTTGGCATGCTATTTTAATTTTGTGATTGTTGCAAAGTAAGTATTTTGAAGGATAATACAAAATAAAAAAGAATAAATTAAACCTAGTTTCATCAGTCATACAAAGTAAAATATTATCACATCGTTTTATTCTTACTTGCACCTAAATATAAAGCAAGTATTGCATTCGTGAAAAAAATCGAACTCGAGATTTTAATCAAACTTGACATAACTATGATGAGAAGTCCAAAAAAGTAGGTAGGACGGATTTGTTTCAAACTTAATATCTGCGGTCTGTGGGATAATCCCTAGAGGCGAAATTTGAATTTTCATTCTAACCTCAAAATTAAGAGTAGTTTACTTAAGGCCGAAACGGCTCTAACGATTTCGACAAAATTTGATATTTGGGTTAGTTGGCATATGCTATAAGGTGGCATACCACGTTTTTCACCAAAAATTCGAATAATGGTAATAATGAAAATAGGCTGTTTCTCGGGTATGTGTTCGGCGATTGAGCTAAAAATGAATACTTTTAGGTTATAAGATAAATGCAAAATAATGGCGTACCAGATTTTGGAATTGCCACGCCCGCTTTTATAAAACTTTTTTTTTTAAATTTTTAATAGAAATTGAGAAAAAATTATTTACTTACTTACTTACTTACTAAGGTGCCGCTACAGTCCGGGGTGGACTTGGGCCTCAACCAACAAGCCTTTCTAGTGAGCTCGATCCTTAGCTAACTGCCTCCAGCTGCGCACCCAAGTCGGTTTAGGTCCCCTTCTACTTGTGCGCACCACCTAAGGCTAGGACTTCCTCTACTGCGTTGTCCCTCCGGGTTTGATTCGAAGACTCTACGGGCCGGAGCATTGGTGTCCATTCGCTCTACATGTTCTAGCCATCTTAAACGGCTGATGCGCATATTTCTGACTTGGTCGATGTCGCTGTACAGCTCGTCGTTGAATCTTCTCCTCCAAAGCCCGTAAACGCAAACGGGACCGAAAATTAGACGAAGAATCTTTCTCTCGAAGCGACTCAGGATCTCTTCATCCGCTTTAGACAGAGTCCATGCTTCAGCGCCATAAAGTAGGACTGGGATGATCAGGGTCTTATAAAGAGTCTCCTTAGTTCTTCGGGAAAGGGCTCTGCTACTCAATTGCCTTCTTAGCCCAAAGAAGCGGCGGTTGGCAAGAGTTATTCTTTGTCTTATTTCTGCTTAAGTGTTATTTTCAGAGCTTATAGCAGAGTCGAGGTAGACGAAGTCCATTACTACCTCTAAGTTGTAGCTGTCGATTGTGAGGTTCTGTCCAATTCGTCGATGTTGTGTGTCATTTCTCGTTGACAGCATATAAGTTGTTTTGCCATCGTTTACCGCTAAACCCATTTTGGCAGCTTCCGTTTCAATATTAGTGAACGCTCCAGTGACAGCCCGCTGAGTTCTTCCAATAATGTCAATGTCATCGGCGGACATTACACCAACTTTTAAAAGTTTGTGCCTCTGGTGTTGGCTTGTGAGCTTCGCACAATTCTTTCAAGTATGATATTAAAGAAGTCACATGACAGCGCGTCACCTTATCTAAATCCTTTTTTGACATCAAAGGTCTAGGTGAGATCGTTACCGACCTTGACGGAGCAGCGAGCGAGTCGTCGTCGCCGTTTAACAGTCTGCAAAAGTGGTTTTTCCATATCCTCAAATTATTTAAGCAATAATAATAATAGGCCTTAAAATTTTCTATAATTCAATGAAACACCCTATCTGGCCTCGCCCACTTTTTAAGGGCTTTTTTATAAATACAAATCATTGAGTAAACTCCTACAATGTTATGACCATTATTCCATCGAAACGCGGAATGCCACGCCTACTTTACTGGGAAGAACAAGACTTGGACCTCAATCGTCGTGCACTTTATTTTTTATAACAGACCTTCAGATTTTATAAGCAATAAATATTTTCATTTTTTGGCATTTTTCTTATCATAAAAAACTTTATATTAAGATGATCCAGCAGTTACTGAAGTTCCTATATAACATTTAGACCGTATGAAGTATATAAGTATATTCTTAATCAGTAGCAATCGAGAAAACGATTGTGTCATGCCAGTCCATCATTAGTTTTTGGCAATAAAACGTTGAGCTAGGAAAATGAAATTTCATGTCTGGGCGTGTAAGAAATAGAATCAAGTGTAACAAATTGTGTACAAGTGTACAAATTTTTGAAATCCGCCCACTATCACGCCCACTTTTTTATAACTTGACGACATTTTATTAAGACAAAATATTTAGATATTCGAATTCGCTACAATTCGTCCGTACATCAATTCTATACACACTTTTTGGGTGTTTTATAATATATTATAGTTTTTGCTACAATTGTTCCAAGTGTTCTTTAATGATCTCAAATTGCCATCTTAGTTTGGTTGACAGTGAAATAAGTGCTTTAAAAGAATTTGTTTCGCGTGCATCTTCTGGCACAAAGTCCCAAGTGATGACCCGGTCGCAAACAACCGGTAGGGTCATTGCACCCTCTCGTGCCAAAGTGTCTGAGTTGCAACATATATAACACGAGCCAACTGAAGTCAAACAGTCCGCGCACTTCCCAAACTATCCCGGCGTCCTCTAATGCTAACGCTAAATCTATTAAAACTTCTTCGACTATTACTAATACTGATCCAGTTGCTTCGACCTCTGTCTCTGTCGCAATGTTCTCTGTCATCAAAGTCACCGATACTAATGCAGCTTCTACAACTGCTACACCTTCTGCGCCTGCTGCTGCCGCTACCAATGTTGATGTTCCTCCTACCCTTCGTGTTGTGCGTGTTATATTCTTTACACGAATGGAAGGGGCCTACTGTCTAATGCCGTATCCGAAGGGCAATTTGTTATTTGAGAAGCTTTCTTAGGACAGTTGTACTCTCGGATGTTTGTCAGACGCTCGCGAGAGGTCCCCACCGTGAAAGACTTTAAGGTGTTCCCCGACTGGGATTCGAACCTCAAACCCCTTGCTCCATAGTCCAACGCACTAACCAGTGAGCCACGGCGCCCACTGTTTGGCAAACAATAAAATGTCAATAAACAAAATAAAGCAATCATTGGAACAAGCAACAACGCTGTTCTTGGTTTGGATCTCCAGGTTATCACACAAGTTAAATGGCTTCCTTTATCATCATTCAAACCCTTTACAACTTGTCAGTCCATACTTGCTTACGTTTCTACATTTAACGTGGATGAGTCGAAACTGAAATGCTTCAGTCAATCATATCAAGTTTAATCTTGGCGTTCCACTTTCTTAAATTCTAACATGTGGCTTAATGGTACGCTCGTTTCTATTTCTTCCAAAAAACGAAATACGCCCTGCAAACCTAAAGCCTCAAGCAACATAATGCTTTCACACTTATTCTCTGTTGCTGCTGCTGCTGTTAGAGAACCGTTCCCAAATGCGTTCTGTTCTCTCTTGTTGTACTATCAAAACGTAGGAGAATTGAGAACCAAAGTCTTGGCGGAGACTTGGTTGAATAATGGAATATTGTCTGCTGACTTCGAAGTTTATCGAACTGATAGATGTCAAAATCGTACTGGATGCGAGAGGGGTGGTGGAGTATTGTTTGCTGTACGCAAATGTTTCAAGAGCAGAGAAATAGCACTGTCTCATTCACCGGGTATGATCGAACAAATTAGTGTGGCTGTAGATTCTCGTGTGTCTGGGATCACAGATATAATTTGTTAATATTTTTTTGTATCGTATATTCTTCCAAGCGCTAATACTAAAATTTATAAAATTCACACTAAAAACATTGCTAATATTGTTAATCATTTTGATAGTTCTACAAATGCCTTGGTGATTTTAATTTACCAAGCGTAAAGTTTTAAAATTTCTCCAAAATGGAAGATTTGCACTTCCTTTTAATGTTGCAAGGGAAAATCAGTCTCAAGTTATAGATTGTCTGTTTGCCTCGAACTTTCGGAAATTAAATACATTTTGCAATGCTATGTGAAATGTATTAGATTTAATTTTAGTATTTTTCACGATGCTTTTGACACTTCAATTTATTTATCTATTTTAAATCCTTTTCCAATATATAATGCAGAGTTTAGTACAATAAAATTGTTCTATCTTCTATAAATTGGCAACATACATATGCTTTACAAGCGGGATTTAGTCATTGCATTTCAAGAATTTAGAAAAATAATTGAGTATACAATTTCTAGGTTTGTTCCCACTAAGCGAGTTAAATAAATCTCAAGATTCACGATTCACTCACCAACTGGATTGTTGCAATTCTATAGGAAAGACACATTATTGCAGAACACGAGGGTACAAAGATGGAAGCCTTCGCCTCCAAAGGTACCCCTCAAGGCGGAGTTATCTCCCAGCTATTATGGGTTGTTGTACTAAATGAGGTGCTGCTACAACTCAGGTACAGCGGTGTTAAGGCCATTGCATATGCGGATGACATCGTATTGCTGGCCACAGGTAGATTTTTACCTACCCTTAGTGAAATATTAGAAAACGCGCTTAAGATCCTAGGTACCTGTGCTGAGAAATGTGGACTAGCGGTCAATCCCCATAAGACCGAGCTGGTATTATTCATCAACAGAAGTAAAATTCCTGAGTTCACATTACCGTCCATTGGGGGTACTCCCCTTAAAATCTCGGATAGCGCAAGATACCTAGGACTCGTTCTTAATAAAAAAAATGAGCTGAAGACCTTATATCAATGAAAGAATTAAGAAAGCAAGTACAGCCTTCTATACTTGTAGTAGAATATTTGGAAAGAACTGGGGTCCAAAACCTAAAATTATTCTATGGATGTATACGGCGATAGTAAGACCTATTCTGACGTATGGCTGTCTTGTATGTTGGCCGTCCGCCAGGAAGTCCACCAACTTAGCGGCCCTCACGAGGATTCAGAGATTGGCCTGATTTGGCACCACAAGTGCCATGAGAACAACACCTACTGCAGGACTAGAGGCTATCCCCAATCTTCCACCGCTGGACATTTTTGTTAAAACCTCGGCAGCTTTAAGTGCCCTAAGAATAAGTCAGTCAGATAGCTGGATTCATAATGCAACAGGTCATTCCATGATCCTGGAGAAATATCTAGGAAAAGTCTATACTACGGATTACCTCACTCCGTTCCTAGATTTTCATAGACCATTTACTAGCTCGTTCCCAAGCAGGGAAGGATGGAAGGATGGTCAGCCTGCCAACACACGTTCCATCTCTATCTATACGGATGGATCTAAGATGGATGTAGGCGTAGGGTCTAGCATTTTTTCTGAACCGCTGGGGATATCTAGATCAGTCCGCCTCCCGAACCATGGCAGTGTTTTCCAAGCGGAGGTCCTGACAGTGACAATAACTGCCCGTGAAACTGCGATGAAGGCAATACCACCGGAAGGCATCACCTTTTTCATCGACAGCCAGGGGGCAATAAAAGCGATTACTGCAATCGAAATAAAGTGAAGTGCTGTCGTGAAGAAGGTAAGGTAAGGTCCTTGGACATGAAGGTATTCCAGGTAATGAGAAGGCAGGAGAGGCTCTTGCTTCGGTGTTCATCCAGCCTTGCACATTGAAGCAAAAGGCATGTATTAGGGCAAGAAGTGAGGCCAATAGTAGATGGACCTCCCTGGGCACCTGTGTGATTACCAGAAGCCAATGGCCTTGCTTTGACAAGAATAGGACCGACCGAATTATGCTAAAGGATAGGAAGTCCCTTTCTGTCCTTATAGGAATTATCACGGGGCATAACTCACGGATGAAGATTTATGTCGGGGATGTGGAGACGAGGAAGCTAATGAGGATACAACCCATTTTCTCTGTCACTGCCCTGGGCTAATCCACCTTAGATTCATATTTCTAGGGCAACACTTTTTCTGTGATCTTGAAGAATTAGCAAATAGATCAATCAATGAAATTTTTAGGTTCATCAAATCCACAGGATGGTTTGGTTATTCACAAGATGTAAATTAATAAGAGGGTTTACCAATGGGCAAGGGACTTTTTCCCCTTTGGGTATCACAATGGGTCTGTAATGACCTGAGTGTGGCGATGTGATATTTAATCTAGTCGCCTACCCACATACCTAACTTAACCTAACCTAAGCGATTTAAAACGTCTAAAAGCCCATTTGGTGTAATAAAAGATTAACTAGGCTGAAGAATGAGACGAATTCACCCACCGAATACAGGACCGAAAATTCGACGAAGAATTTTTCTTTCGAAAGTACCCAAAATGTTCTCTTCTTTCCTGCTTATATTGCAGAACTGGCAGGATCAATGCTTTCTAGAGCATACATTTCGTCTTCCGAGATATTAGTTTTTAATTCGTTTGTTTTGCCAAACGGAATTAGCAGCGGTTTACTAGGGTGTCTTTCGTGGAGTTCATATTTACTCGGAGGTAGGCAGACACTTTAACTACCTCAAATTTTCAGTTGTCATTTTGTTCTGGAGGGTGGATCGATGCTTATTGTGACAGCAGGTACTTGGTTTTATCCTCATTCTCTCAAATCCGTAAAAGCTTCTATTGTGCATTGCACCGCGTGTTTCCCAGAGTCATGTGGCACACTTGGATCAGTTTTGCCGGGAAGCCGAACTCGGCCATCGGCCTGCTGAAGATAATGCTGTCATATGCAGTCGATGAAAAGATGGCGAGTCTCGTTAAAATTCGTTGGCCTTTTCCAGGATTTGCTTTAGTGGTAAAATTTGGTCGACTGTCATTCCGCCGGGCTAGAAGCCACACTGGTATGTAACGATTAGTGTGTTGAAGAGAGATTTTAGATGTTCACAAGGTACATTGGATAGGAAGTTATACGCGAAATTTAACAGAGCTATGCCTCGATAGTTCTTGCAAGTCATACGCTCGCCTTTCTGGAAGGTGGGGCATAAAGAGCTGTCATCGGGCATGGCTTCAACTACGCCACTTAGAAACCTGTGCAGCGCTGAGCTAAAGGAACTGCACTGTATAATACCTTCTGAACCAACAATTCTTTTCGGTTGAGGTCCCTTTCTACTTGTACGCGCCACCTAATACGAGGCCTTCCTCTACTGTGTTGCCCCTCCGGGTTTGATTCGAACACTCTATGGGCCAAAACACTTGCATCCATTCGCTTTCATGTCCTAGCCATCTGATGCACATTTTTCTAACTTAATCCATGCCGCTGTACCGCTTTTTATAGTTCGTCGTTTTGCCCTCGTCTACCGCTAAACCCATTTTGGCAGCTTCCTTTTCAATACTAGTGAACGCGATAGATGAGTTCTCCCAATAATATCAATG
Organism: Xylota segnis; assembly: GCA_963583995.1. Lineage (NCBI taxonomy): Eukaryota > Metazoa > Arthropoda > Insecta > Diptera > Syrphidae > Xylota > Xylota segnis. The sequence continues at coordinate 85,628,914 of OY757237.1, forward strand.
TCATCGGCGTACATTAGTAGTTGCACAGACTTTTGAAAGATTGTGCCTCTGGTGTTGGCTTGTGAATTCCGCACAATTCTTTCAAGTACGATGTTGAAAAAAACACATGACAGCGAGTCACCTTGTCTAAATTATTTTTTGACTTCACAGGTCTCGGTGAGATCTTTATCGACGTTGATGGAGCAGCGAGAGTTATCCATCTAGATGGTGGGCATGGCCTTGATGATTTGTCGGTTGATGACTTTCCTTGTCTGAAATGTTGAGGAGACTGATACTGGTGGATCGGACAAAGGGTGCTGAGATTTCATTCATCAGGCATACGCTCATCTGACCAAATCTTGGAAACGTGTTGGTGTATGCAGACAAGCCGATGTCTGCGCTTGCTGGCGCATTCTTTGTCAAGCCAGGGGTTACTTGGCGGTGCTCAATTGAAACCGAGCACGTTAGTTGCGGCATTTCTGATGGCATGTTGGCAGGATTGCCACTGGTCGTCAGCACTTGATGCTGGCGGCTTAGAAGTCGTTAAGAGATTTTGGGAAACGCGATCGGGAAAGGTTCTGGCGGTCTCTTGCGATTACATCTTTTCGACGGTAAGTCTTCTCGCAGTAATTCGCCTCTGCTGTGGTGTTTGGGATATCCGAATTCGTACCTAAGCTGCAACAAGGTAATGATAATAGTCGACGTTAGCTTCTCGGAAGGTTCGAATACCCAAAATACTGGAGGCATGCCTTGCGTCGATAGCAGTGTGATCAATCTGGTTGACCGTTTCATGACCAGGAGACCGCCAAGTCCCCTTATGAATAATCAGATGAGGAAACCGTGTGCTTGCTATTGTGACATTTCGCCCCGCCCCAAAAGCAATAAGCCTATGTCCGTAGCCAGACGTGGTGTTCTGTATACTATACTTTTTAACTGTCTTACCATTATACTAAGAACATTAGTCGTAGGTTTTGTCTACAAGCTCGTAGAAACATTCTTTGTTTGCATCGTCCTTATCCTCTGTGGGGACATGAGCAAATCTTGCATCCTCTTTTTGCCCGGCCCATCCCATTGCACTTCTTGCATGGCGTTGATATCTGCATTACAGCAGTCTAGGGCCTCTGCTTGTTGTTTGGGGTCATCAACAGTAGGATCATCTGATAGTAGGATATGTGAGGCTTGTGGTTGCTTCGTAAACAACGAATTTTTCCGTAGCCCGATGCACATCCCTTAACCTGCAGGTTCTTGATTCAGAAACATTTTAATTTAATATTTTATTGGCAACAAGTATTTAACAAGTATTATTTAATTCAATACTTTTGTTTGAAATTGGTGGTTTTTTAGAACTAGATAGAACTACGTCAGTATCAATTATTTCTTGTCTTGTAAGTGATGAAAAAATTTTAAAAATCATTTTTCTTCATTGTTTTTTTTTTTGTAGAGATAATTACTTCTTAAATCATCCAGTTTATTCACATATTGTTCACAGATTTCTCTTTGGTTCTCTTTAATTAATTTTAAATAATTATGTCGAACAACATTTTAATCCATCTTCAAGTTATTCCTCCCTTGGAAACGAACCGTACCATAGTCGAAAGTTGCGTAAAGATAAATATACACTCTTTCATTTTGTTGGCTATTGCACTTGAAATTGGCCACCCCTCCAAATGGTTAGAGAGGAAGTGCTCATATTTGGACAAATAATTTAAACACTCCCTATAGTTTCCCTGGTTAAGTGAATCCTCCAACTCGTCATGTCCTCTAACTGGAAGTTCAAACTGTCCTAATAAGCATGTGGTGTCAATAAGCCTTTTCATGACCTCACGATTTTTTACTTGCACCTATACCTATAGTGCTATTCAATTCAATTCAATTCATTTTATTGAGACATATAAAATTACAGTTTTTGTTTTTGTTTGAATACACATAATTTCAATTAGCCGACGTAATGAAAATTGTTTATCTGGCCTAACAATTGTAGTAAAATACAGTTTAGAAACATAAAAACTAGATTTTAAGTTGGAAAGTCTGATAATTTTTACTATGATATAAATTAATTATACTTGCTTCCGCCATAATTTCACAATTTGGCTCTTGTGGCCGTTTTAAAATGAATGACTAGAATAACTTATGAAGTACTTTTAATTAAATCTAAGTGGATTTAGCGACAGCTTTTACAGCCTAACTTAGTTCATTATATAGCAATGTATATACAATGTAGGTACAAGCCAGGAGAAACCAGCGCGGGCTATTATCCGAGTTATAATATATAATATATATGTATACAATGATATCCGAGAGGGTTACACAATTATCCTCGTAAGTTGGGCAATGAAGCTTTCTCATAGAAAGGTAATGTTAAATTTGTGTTTAATTCCAATTCAAACATGCAACGGGACGTAAGGATTCATAATATTGAAGGGCGATAGATAGTAGTTATCGCACACACTTTCATTTGTATTTGCATCCCACAACGCTTTAATGAGCTTTAATGAAAGCGGAATTAATATTTTTAAATTAAAAAGAAATTTATTCGAATACCATTTTTTATTTGGTTTTCGATATTTACCACTACAAGCTCTTAGCACTTGCCTTTAAAAAGCTTCCAGTTCACTTGCTACTGTAGGTGAAATGGTAAAAAAGGAGCTGAAGCCGTACGTTATGATCGGTCTTATTAGAGTTTTGTACAATAATAATTTGGTACTTTGTAATAAATGTTTGGAGGAAAGTAATCGTTTCAACACGGACGCAGCAACCTTCGCTTTGGTTAAGACTTTTCTTGTGTGTTTGTTAAAGAGAAACCTATTGTGCAGATGTATGCCCAAGTACTTCGTTTCAGATTTTAAAGGTATAAGATTGTTTAGAATATGAAAGGAGAGCGTTCTACTTTTCTTCACTGCTAATCGATGTCCTCTTCCATAAGCATTTCTGAAACAAGTTAATCCGCGTTTTTCTGGATTAATATTTAGTCCCCATGAGCTTAGGTAGGAAACCAAAGTAGATACACAATTTCGGACCTTATTTAGAGCAACATGAGGGCTTACATCACTAGCTAGTACGACGGTGTCGTCCGAGAATTAGGATCTCTAACAGGAAAATCATGGACAAAAATATTAAATAACTTAGGTCCGAGTATAGATCCTTGGGGAACGCCCGAAAGGACAGGGAATTCTTCAGACACCTCTAAATCCACTGATATACACGCGCTCCTTGAACTTAAAAAACTGGCAATCATTCGAGTTAAACAAACAGGAAAATTACATGTTAATAGCTCCAATATCAGACCGGTGCACAGTGTTGCGTCTAGAATATGCTAACTGAACAAAATTATTTTCTAATGTTTATCTCTCATTATGGTCATTGTTTACTATAATAAATAATTTTTACATAATTCAATTGATGTTTGTGGGTTTTTTTGATAATTAAAGGAAAATAGCTGCTAAAAATAAAGTGCACGACTGGGTCGTACGTACTTGCAACCGTAATGCTATAAGTGTAAAATTTCATCAGGATTAAGGTCCAAGTCTTGCTCTTTCCTAACATTGTAGGAGTTTTCATAAGACTTTGTTTTTATAAAAACGCCCTTAAAAAGTGGGCGTGGCCATATAGCATCTTTGGGTGAATTATAGAAAATATTAAGGCCTATTACTTTGCTTACATAATTTTTTCTCATTTTCTAGTACAAATTTGGAAAAAAAAGGTTTTATAAAAGTGGGCGTGGCAATTCCACAATTTGGTACGCCATTATTTTTCCTTTGTCTTATAACCTAGAAATATTAATTTTTAGCCCAATCGCCGAACAAATACCCGAGAAACAGCTGATTTTCAATTTACCGTTTTTCGAATTTTTCGTGAAAAACGTGGTATGCCATCTCATAGCATATGCCCAAACTAACCCACATATCAAATTTAATCGAAATCATTAGAGCAGTTTTCGAGAAAATCCATTTTAACTGAAATCGGCCCTAAGTAAACTACGCTTAATTTTGAGGTTAGAATGAAAATTCAAATTTCGCCTCTATGGAATATCCCACAGACCCTATATATGAAGTTTGAAGCAAATCCGTCCAGCCCTTTAGGCTGCAGTCTCTCATACACCCACTTTTTTTGGACTTCTTCATCATAGTAATGCCAAGTTCGATTAAAATCTCGAGTTTGATTTTTTTAACGAAAGCAATACTTGCCGAGTTGTGCAGGCTACGGGAGGTAATAAAATGAAGTTTACTAATATAGCTACCACATATATTAAATATAGCCCGGATACATGGGGATACATTTAGTTTAAACTCTACCGAAGTATACAGTTCGTCAAAACGGGTACTTTTTTGAGGGCTTAATTTACGAATTTTTGTTATAAAAGTTCAAACAACATTTTCTATATAATTAAAATTGCAAAAAATATTACTTACCCTTAAGTATTGAATTCATCACTAAAATAAAAAATAACACTGCTTACAAACAAAAAAAATGCAATAGATGAGGTCACGCAATTATACCTGATAAATGTTCAATGCTTCAATGCTTCAATGTTTCAATGCTCGATTTTGAATTTATTTTTACTCTCAATGACAGAGCTTTGGCAAAAAAAATTTACTATTGCGTAGGTCCACGTGGTGTTGTTAACGACCTCCAATCAACATTACCTAGATTCACGACAATGACTTTTGTCCACTTAGCATGCACTAAACGAAACACTGTGCGGTGTGCCAAATGGAATCAAAAGCAGCATGTAGAGGTATATCTAATGCAACAGCAGATTTCTTTTGTCTCAGGTTATGAAGTATTTGGTTGCATAAAACTAGGGAGGCGTGTTCGGTCGAGTGTCCTTTTCTGAAACCAAACTGATTATTTCTCTTCTTTCGCTCGAATAATTTTCCAACATTTGAGAGCAATGAAATAGGACGAAATTCTTCTACATTTCGATTGATTCTTTTTTTGGCTATAGGTAAGATCTTCGACTTTTTCCAGACTATGGGCAGATAGCCATTGTTGATGCAATGCTTATATATTATTGCAAGTATAACACCTAACGAGGTAGGTGCCGTGGCTCAGTGGTTAGTGCGTTGGACTATGGAGCAAGGGGTTCGAGATCGAATCCCAGTCGGGGATCACCTAAAAAGTTTTTCACGGCCCCACCTCTCGCGAGCGTCTGACAAACATCCGAGAGTACGGTTGTCCTGAGAAAGCTTCTCAAATACAAACTGCCCTACGGATACGGCATTAAACAGTAGGCCCCTTCCGTTCGTGTAAAGAATATAACACGCACAACACGAATGGTTGTGAGAAAGGTAGGCCCTGGGTCCCATCGACCTGTAGCGCCAAGTATTTATTTATTTATTTAACATCTAACGAGTGTGGGCATTTTCGAAGTACGAAGTTTGAAATCTTGTCAAGATTCTGTGACCTTTTATTATTTATATTAATTTTGTTTGGTGTAGTGAATGGGGAAACCATGTCAAACATAAATCTTCATGGGCTGTTTTAAACTCTTCGACTGCTTGAATTACTTGGTTAGTAAAGCTTTGGTTAAAATTAGGTGTATTTTCAGAATAAATATCTGTGTATACATCTTTGAAGGCATTAAGTTTAGATTCAATATCAATTAACTCCTGACCGTTATAATGAAGGACATCTTTAGCAATATCAGTCCCAAAATATTTTCTTCCAGTTATTCTATCGATTTCTTTAAAGACTTGCGGGGATGGTCTTATTTTGTACAAACGTTCTCTAAATGCTTTTTCGATGTCTATTTTTACTCTTTGCTTAATTATTCTACTTAAGCATTGTATCATAGAATTAAGTTCTAAATACTCGCGGTTTATCCTATTAAAATGGTGATGATAAATTCGTTTAAGTTGTCTCAGCCAAATGGATCGAATCTTAATAAGATTTTTAATTTGTATTGAAATGTTGCTATATTGGTCTTTTGTAGTTATATAAGTGGAATTGTTCTGAATATAATTTTTCCATTCATCTCATTTACTGACATCTCTTACATGACATTAGGAAGAGATCCAAAATGGAAGAGGATCTAGGGCAAGGGGATGTATGGCTATATGAAGATATCAAATCAAGCTGAAGAAAAGGACCATTATAAAACCAATTGCTTACTAACATCCCATTAGCATTGGTAGTGCTATCACCCCAATTTTGATGTCTCCCATTAAAATCACCTCCGATTGTTACGGCATCGAAAGTATTTGCCAAATTACGCAGTTGTTGACGAATTTAGCCTTGATGCGGATTGTCATAAGACGCTCACTTATGTGTGGAAAGCTCAAGACTTCTTGCCTAAGTCTACCGATTAAGGTTGGTTCTGAGGTCGTCAACAGTAGGGTCATCCTTAACCGAGGCTGTTGGTTGCTTCGCAACAATGAATTTTTTCCGTGGTAGGAGGGCCAGTTCCACTTAATACCAATGGGACACGGGGCCGGATATTCCGGAGTCAGTATTCCGTTTCGTGGGTGCGAGCGCTTGTGATACCATATATTCGCATCACTACCCCTGGGCTAGTAACGTTTAAGTAGGGCTGGTCTAATAGACACTTCATTTTATTTTGTTCCAAAATGTCACGGCGATTTGAAGTTTGTGTTGCAGAGTACTTGGCGGTCCTTTCTCCGAACCTCTGCACATTCAACTGATGTTGACGACCCTTCAGTCCGACCTCGTTGACCAACATATTGTACATCATCGTAATCATTTAACAGTTTCCACTTGCTTTGTGAGTCCAAACAAGGATACAGGCAGAACACGAAAAAACGGCGAGTTCGACTTTTTTACCTTCGTCGCAAACGGTATCAGTTTCTCTATAGATATTTCGGAGACTGAAGGTATTTCTTAGATTTGTTTTAGCTTACTGCGTATCAGTTGTTGTGGTTGAGCGAAATGAAACCGGAGTTGTCCAATCACAGCATTCACATTTCCTGGCTGAATCGATTTAACAATCTCCCTTGCCTCACCCTTTAGGCTCTTTTTGTAAGCGCATATTATTGTCCAGATTGCTGTAGTTGTATACTGCGGTGGTCTCAGTGAAAGCGGTTGAACATTGGACAATCCATAATTTTCCTTGGGGTGGCAGGTTGAGACTACATAAGTTGTGCGGTCAGTAAATGCTGGAGGATGCAATTCAAGCGATATTACTGGTATTATATATTCCAGTACATGTTATATAATCACTCAAGCTTATGTATGTACTACATGGTATCCTGGCACTGGGTTGTACTACACCGTAGTTTGAAATTCAAATTTCGTTTATTGGTTAGCAATTTGAAATGCACAATGGCATGGTGGATACTGTTGAAAATGGGTGTAAACGTGATGGGAGAGTAACACTCGCCTGTGGATGGCGTTAATCTTACCTTGGTATTTTCCAGCTGACCAATAGGTTTTCTTGGTGTTCTGGTAAAATTAGAGGTTCAGCTAAAGATGCAACGACTGAGAAAGCAGTGGTGAAAGGAGTGGTGGATGCGGCGACTTTAATAAAACACAAGCTGCGGTTCGACAGAGACGACTGTATCCTGTTTTTGAAGTTCTGTTAACTTAAATATTCGACGAAAATTTGTTATAATGTTACTTACGAACAATATGAGTCAAAGCGTATTGGCATGAAAACGGCTATATCAATTTTGTTTAATTTTCAGGTTAGATTGGAGAACTTAAATTCTATAAAAATGTTTTTTTAAATTTTTGGCTAAAGTGCGTATAACGGTACTTTTTGCAGAATCGAGCGGTTAGAGCCACTTTATTCAAAAAACGGCTTCAACGACTGTGTTTACATTTTATATTAAAACTAGTCTTTTAAAACCCTTTAAGATGACATACAAAGTTTTTCGTCCAAACTGCCTTAAACAATTCTTTACTTATAGCCTTTAACTTAACTTACTTAAAATACAATTTTCTCGAAAACAGCTCAATCGATATTGATTTATTTTCTTATATAGAATGCGTTTATAAGGTGCGGTAGCAAACCATGTTTTTGGCTTACTTAAAAAAATTTATTAAAAGAAAATGATTTTATCGAGAACACTTTGAAAAATGAACCAAATTTTCATGGCATAATACGTTTTGGGCAAACTTCTCAGAACCTTAATTTACTTATAGTCAACATAAATGGACACAAAACTTATAGATGTAGGTGCAAATTTGTACGACCCTGCCATTTTATTTAGCCTTCTTTTGGCCGACCCACCTCACCGCATTTCCTGCGATATCTGCTTTTTAGTGCTTCCCTAGTTGTTCGGCTGCACGCGGTCTACGGTCCGTTTATAGTCCGAATATTCCACGTTTCGATTCGAACATCGTTGTCCTTTTGTCGTCATCAGTAAGTCCGTCCTTATCCGAGGGTTTCGGTTGTTTCTGAACTAAACGTTTTCTCCGCGGTGGGAAATTTATCCCAATGCACAGCACGGAACATGGAGGACCAGCTCAAATGTATAAGATGAGGGGCCGGGATTTTCGTAGTGAGTAACCCACTTCGGGAATATAAGTGCTGCCTTCGGCCGATTAACAGTTCGTTCATCACCAAATCTATTTCACCGCCCCGACTCCTGCCCCTGATCCCTACCATGCCGTGGTGGAGAGACTTACTTTACTTTCCGTATACTTACAGTCCTACCTAGATAGAAAACGACATCCAGTCTGCGACCAAAAGGGAACACCCAAGGTAAGGTACGACACGCCGAGACTTACATGGTTGAGGGGAACCTAGCGAATGATAGCGCATACTCTAAATACCTGGGGGCCTTCAGTTTTAATTTAATTCCCTTTACCTGCATATCGGGGGTGAGTCCAGGTGGACTTTTTCTTTCCCCTTACTCGAGGACCCAATATGTCAAAAAATTCAAAAAATAATATTCCAAAAGCGAAGAGTGTTAACGTGTCGGCTACTCCTAGCTCTATAAAAACCGATTCTGGGAATAGGTTAAAGGAAGCCCTGCTTCATGTTTCTGACGGATAAAGCGTCAGAACAGTCTACATTAATCTAGAAAATGTCTTTCTAGACTCTAGTCACAGTTGTTCTGCTCGTTTTTCTCGAAATGCTCAACTGGGTCCAAGCGGTTTAAAAACTGCAGATTAACAATCAAAAGACTAAGGACTAAGAAGTGGGATGAACTCAGTAAGCTGGAAAGGAAAAGATTCCATGTCCACCGCCAATCATGACGTGGGCCGTCTCATCGGCCAGTCAAGAGTTATTCGTTACGGCAGCAACCCCATCACCATCAGAACTACCTTCTACCTAAAACGTTGATTGGGTCAATCCCTCCATTGAGGAAGGAAGTGCTTCAGGACTCCTGGACCACTCCAATTAGACGAGCCAGTACTACTCGCGAGGGACTATGACTGTGGCTTCTGCGTCACCATCTGATGCGACACCTGCTGGGAATGGGAACTCTATCGCTGAGAGTCTCGCCAGTATTGTTAGTGCTGGAGTGAATGGTCTGGGATTAGCCTCACCATTACCCAACTCAAAGACCAGGCTTCTGACAATAGTAAACATAAGGAAGAAAACTACTCTCCGTAACCGAAAGAGAAACGCGTTACGCCTAAGGAAACGACTGCAGCAGGGTAACTGCAAGTTCTTCACGGTAGGTAACGCGATGCTAGGGTCTAGAAACTACAGGGTAATGAACGCTGACATAATTGAGAGATGACTAGTAGCGGAGTGGACGATAAGTCATTTGGTCAACACCCCTATCGGTGTAAGACCTCGACCTGTCAGGTTCGAGCCAGCTGCCACCTCCTCCAAGACTGACGAAGAACTGGAGGGAGTTCGACCGTAATAAGGAGGTAGCCATCTGCAGTCCATCGCGAACCCAACCACACGCTCGGTCGGAACAAAGGTTCCTAGCCAAAACCTAGACAAACCGCGGTTCCGATCCTGTAGAGGACAGGTCCAAAGTTAGTGTAGGGAACTCTAAGGGAACGGCCAGAAGACTTTTCGTTATGAGAGCGGGAAGGTATATGTCATCCTCTTCTACTAAAGCCGTAGATCTCGCCTCCGGTTGGAGATATTAGCAAAAGTCTAAGATGGTGGTCAATGCCATTCCCAAGCTTCAGGTGGCGATTGTCGATTTTAATAAACCCGAAAAGTGATAACTAAAAGCCAGTTGAGGTAGATTGTCAGTAACCAAGGATCCTCCCTCTTAGAAGGTATAGCAACAAGTTCCGTTACTCCGTTCCGTTCCGAAATCACCTGCTGTAGAATACGTCCTTTCAGCGAGGCGAAAAAAGGATGCAGGTGCTAACGTAAGACAATAAACATTGTTCAAAAAAAGCACCAGCATAGTATTGCAGCTAGCGTTAATCTCATCTATCTCTTAGATACAAACAATAGAGACGTTGCCTTACTACAAGCCCCATGGATCTCTCGTGACAAGATTAGCGAGCTAGGACATAAGAATTTTGTCACTTAAACAGTCATAAGTCAAAGGGGTGAAATGGGTGGAATAAAATAATCTCCTCAGTCTCATAAAAACCGATCTTGCTTTTGCGATTTAGATCTTGATATGATCATTAAAATGTGAATATTGATCTAGATTTACTCCTTAATATTTTACTCGAGTTGATGTTCGCAATTGCACACTACCACATTAAAATTAAAAATGTCCCAGTTTTTTTTTTTTTGGTTACGATTGCCTTGACTTAAGGCTGTCCTAAATAGAATTAGAAGATCCTATATCAATCCCACCCTTGATGCGTGAAAGTAAAGAACAATATCATTGCCAAAAAGCTACAGTTCCTTCCGTTTTTCAAGAAAGCACTTAAAATGCCATCCAAATATGACAGATTCTGGTAAATATTTTAAAGCTATGTTTGGAATATTATCTAACCCGATGATTTATTGTTACTTGATTTTCGAAAAATGTCCAGAAGATCTGAAACCGTAACAAAGTAAGTATTTGCTTATTGGTGGCTCAAGTGGTTACTACATTGAAGTACGGGGTAAGGGGTTCAAGGTTCGAGGTTCGAATCAAAACTCCTAAAAGTTTTGTCAGCCACCCTCGTCTGACAAACATCCGAAAATGTAACTGTCATGAAAAAGGTTCTCAATAAACAAAATTTCCTTCGGATACGACTTTAAACAGTAAACCACTTCCATTCGTGTAAAGAATATAAAACGCACAACACAAGTGGTTGTGAGAAGGACGCCCTGTTTCCTATAGACCTGTAGCGGCAAAAAAAGGATTTGGCCAACATTATTGTCTGTTGACGGTACTTAAGTATATCACCATACACATATACATAAATGTTTTTTTTTTTATGTCAATTGTTTAATATCAATTGATATCAATTGATAATATCAATTGTATAATAATCTCCCTAATCTAGCACAAAAGTGTGGTATTGAAGATTTCAAATTTAATTGTACTTACCTTTAGTACAGCAAATATTTCATTTAGGTGGTAGTGAAATACATTTCTAACATAAGTTCGAAGTATACGATCTCTACGTGTTTCGTTTAACCCGAACTCCAGATCTTGGGCACTAACATCCAAATAGGATTCCACAGAAGTTAAACCAAATATAAGATTTTGCCTAGAAAAACTAGCAAACTCGATTCCAGAAGTACTGCAATGTAAGATTATATATTTTAAATTACATACATAAATTTTAAACAAATTGGTTTTACCTCACAACAGCTGAACCCAAAGGTAGTTTCAAGGTTGCGATTGTTTCTTTGTTTGGAACTATTACTGTTCCGTCAACGAATGGAGCAAATCCAGAAAGAAATCTGTTAAAAAACAAACAAAAACACAATTATTTTATAGACTTCATATAGTAAAAGTACAATGTTCAATAAAGCTTAAGAATTTTTACAAAATTTTTTTTAAAAAATGTTAACTTAATTTTTAAGACAATATACATGTATCTACATATTTAGGGTCAATTAACTAGAGACACGTTTTCATGTCGAAGTGCACTCTCAAATTAACTTAATTTTTAAGACAATATACATGTATCTACATATTTAGGGCCAATTAACTAGAGACACGTTTTCATATCGAAGTGCACTCTCAAATCGATGCTGGTTTTAGATGTCAACGCAAGTCACTGAATTCATCCCCTCATATAGAAATAGAACTTGAAACCCAAGCCAGGAGCCGTTACTCATTCTCTTAAGTTGACACAGTTTTTTTTTTTTATAGGAGGGTTAAAAGCTTAAGTATGGGACTTTAACCCTAACTAAAACCGAATTTGCCTTCAACCTCGTTTACCTTGTAGTTTTCCAGTAATTTTCCTTTAATTGGGGTGTAGCCCAATGCCTAGCCTTAAGGTTATTCATAATTTTTCCGTGCCAAATATTGTATTATTTATAAATATACTATAACAAAATGTTACCTTCTTATACCCCTAATACAAACATACCCTCACTGAGCTGGTTTTCTTAGTACATGTAGAGCTCAAGCACCAGCAACTTTTAGGCAAAAATCTATGCCATCGACGGATGTGTCCTTATCAATCTTGATAGAAACCATACCAACTGTTAAAAAGCCATACTTAGCATTCTGACAGCCAAGCTGCTGTCGACATAGGAGTCGAGTATCATGACTCATTAAATCCAAACTCGTGTGGGAATGCTTGCAGACACTTAATGAACTTAATGAAGCAGGAAGAACAAAGTGGCCTCTGTTGGGTACCTGGCCATGTGAGAATAGAGGGTAATGAAATGGCCGACTCCCAAACAAGAAGGGGAGCATCAGAAACCTTTATAGGTCCGGCACCATTCTGCGTAATAGAGGAACATACCCTAAAGGAAGGGTTCCGGAACCTAGAGAGCGAAAACAGGGCAAGCATCTGGAACAACGCTCAGAGCATGAGAGAAGCCAAGAAGCTTCTGTTTGGGTATAAACCCAGGGCAAAACGGAATTTGTACTCCTTACTAGAAAATATAAAATTTCGCTAATCGTAGATGCCTCTTCACTTTCTCTAATGAACTTGAGACTTATTTTGGATAGAAAATTGAGCTTGAAACCTAATATTACAAAGAGAGTCAAAAATACTGCTATTCCACTCGCATTTGGTCCGATGGATGAGGTCCGTAATTCAAGTGATGATTGGCCAGCGCGTCTCAGGTCGTGCTTTAAAGCAAATGGCGGCCATTTTAAATGATGTCTTCCATTACTTATAGGTAATGATCTGACAAATAAAACCTATTAATTTGTTTTTAAAAATATCAATGCGTTTTCATTTGGCCTAAGTTTTTCTTTGTATAAATATATATGACTAGGCTAGGTAGTATGTAACATAAAGCATCAATAAAGAAAACAATTGGCTGTCCGTCCGTCCTTATGTCACCAGTTTTTGGCCTTAAATTTTAAGCTAGGAGGATGAAATTTGATATCTGGACTTTTGAAAGAAAGAAAAGTGTACAAATGTGCGGCCACGCCCACATTTTCAAATATTTGAGAAAATATGGTATCATACGATCTATTCCAAACGAATCATAGATTTTCTATATGTTTGACTTCAGTTGTTTATTTGTTTGAAAAAAATGCCACCAGTAACCATTTTGACTCCGACAGTCCAGTTCGACTCATTCAGTTGAAGCTTACGCACAAAATTATTTGGGATAACGGGCATCATTGTTTTGTAACGATTCACAACGTTTCAACGAGGCTCATATATCAAGAATTTATTTCCAATTGTACAGATTTAAAGACAAAATCACCATCGTGTAGGAGTATTGCTGCTGCCAGTGAATAGTGATCACAAATTTAAAACCAATTTCCATGGAAATCGTAATGATGAAATCAATCAGCGTTGTGCCATTTGACTTGCAGTAAAGCGAAAGATAATCGCACATCGAAATTTTAATTTTAACCTCAAAATTAAGGTTACCTTTTTTCATAGCAATTTTAGTAAAAATAGATTTTCTCGAAAACGACTGTAACGATTTGGATAAAATTTAGTATTTAGGTTAGTTTGGTACAAGGTGGCGTAAAGTTAATCCAGTTTTGTTTTTGAATTACTTTTTTACTTAATAAAAAAATTATTGAGAGTGATGGAAATCTTTAATCGGATAACTGTTTGCATACCTGTCGAATATATGTGCAATATATATGCATAAAGCCGCAACTTCACGTGGCCCCAAAGAAAAAAGTATGGAATGGTAAAATCGGGCTTGTCTGTTTGTATACTCCATCTGTCTAGTCAAATGTCAAATATGATTGAGGTACGGCGCCATTTTGTAAAAATTATAATAGCATATACTTTTAAAAGCGTTTTTATAAAAAAATAAAGTGCACGACTGGGTCGTACGTACTTGCACCGTAATGATATAAGTGTAAAATTTTATTAGGTCCATACCACGTTTTTCAACGGTAATATTGAAAATCAGCTGTTTCTCGGGTATTTGTTCGGCGATTGGGCTAAAAATTATTACTTGTAAGTTATAAGACAAGCACAAAATAATGGTGTTCCAAATTTTGGAATTGATACCCCCCACTTTTATAAAACTTATTTTTTTTCAAAATTTGTACTAGAAATTAAGATAAAATTATTTAAGCAAAGTAATAGACCTTCGAATTTTCTATAATTCACTCAAACGCCCTAACTGGCCACGCTCACTTTTTAAGGGCGTTTTTATAAAAACAAAACATTGAGTAAACTCCTACAATGTTATGACTATTATTCCATCGAAACGCGAATTGCCACGCCTACTTTATTGGGCAGAACAAGGCTTGGACCTCAATCCTGATAAAATTTTACACTTATAGCATTCCGGTGCAAGTACGTATGACCCAGTCATTCACTTTATTTCGCTTGCCACAGCAACGTATATTGTTGTTGTTGTAAGCTTCATTGATTGGCATTGCTGGCATTGCTGTCCATACGTTGGTTAATTTTGGCGATTGTCAACGAGCATTTCTATAATTCACTCAAACACCCTAACTGGCCACGCCCACTTTTTAAGGGCGTTTTTTATAAAAACAAAACATTGAGTAAACTTCTACAATGTTATGACTATTATTCCATCGAAACGCGGACTGCAACGCCTACTTTACTGGGCACAACAAGACTTGGACTTCAATCCTGATAAAATTTTACACTTATAGCATAACGGTGCAAGTACTTACGACCCAGTCGTACACTTTATTTTGTTGTTGTTGTAAGCTTCATTGATTGGCATTTCTGGCATTGCATTGTATGGCATTGCTGTCCATACGTTGGTTAATTTTGGCGATTGTCAACGAGTTGAACGAGCATTCTGCATAACACTAGATTTGGTTAAGTAATTAAGTAGCAATTATCGAAGATTTTTTTTTCGATCTAGAATGATAAATATCGGTACTAATCCCCTCGATTTGTAGTATCTCGTTTAATAGTTTTTCTGATCGATTTTATGATTTTTATTAAATTTTCTTTTTCTTTTGGTGGAATGCTTTTAATTTATACGCTGTTGTTTAGTTGTTGTTGTGACTGCAAATTAGCGGTTTGTTTATCTTTTTCTTTGTTGGATTGACATTAATAATGATCGTGTAAAAAGGTAAAAAGTAAAAAGTCGAAAATTTTTTTGTGAGTTTTAAACCAATTCTTTACCCACCGATCACTATGGATGGTGAAACACTTTGTATTCAATATGTTATTGTTTCTTTCCATCAAAACTGAAAAAATAATCATTATTATTATTTAATAAATAGTAAATGTATATTAAATAAAACAGCTATTTTCTTTTTCTTCTTTCTTTCCATTTTCACATTTTCTTTTCTTTAAGTTGCCTTTGTGTACTCTTTCTACAATAATATATTGCAACAAACAAGCTTCTATTTCTCAAAATACCAGATGCGAAATTTTATGTTCCAAGCTGACAGAAGGACGGACATACATATCTCATTCGTTTTCGTTGTTTATACCGATCATGAATATACCTATATGTACAAACATATATACAGGGTGACACGATAAGATAAATTTAAATAAAACCACAGCGATATTGTTCGCTGTGTCCCCGCACGCATCGCATTTATTTGCGGGGAGTGCGGGAGTGTCCAATTACAACACGATAAACGGGGATTAACGGGTTGCGTTAAAAGATTCGACTATGTTTCAAAAATCGTACATAATACTTGTTATCATCACACAACAAACGTTCAGAGACCTAACTCTCTTGAAGAAGGTTTTTTTATCATTAAGGTAATAAATAGAACAAAAACTATATTTATTTTGGACAATATTTATTTTATCTTCCGTTTTTTATAATACAAATCGAGTTGTAGAAGACACATTTCTCTTTTGTACTTCCGAAATTAGCACCTCCATCCTTTATTTCCGCACGATACTGCGGGCAAAATCAAACCAGTTTGATTTTCAAACAATGCGTGCGATGCGGGGACCTCGCAACGTACGTGTTTCTCGCAAAATCGTGTCTACGTTGGACAGCTACATTTAACAACATCAATTTGATTTTCAAATCTGCCCGCATTAAACGCACCGCATTGCAAGTGCTTACGCTGGACACAGCGTATGAGATATAAAATTGATTTTGACTTTATTTTAAAGATACATTATTTTCATTTTGTGGAACAGCATATCTTTAAAATGTTCGGTTGAATTTGTGCGGCGTTATTCCGACAAAGTTGTTGGCCACGAGCTCGTCCAAAGTGGTTAACTTATTAGCACAGACTATGACTTAACTATGACGTAAACCCAGAGCAAAAAATCAAATGGTGTCAAGTAGCATGATCGTGATGGCCAATAATGAACTCTGGGCGTACATATATCGCACGATTTCTCCTTCGAAATTACGAGCTTTCCGTCGCTTGTTTGGCATGTTAGAACCACAGCTCGGATGTATCGATGTTGTCGAGCTCTGGCCAGGGAAACATCGCTTTATACCTGAGAAAATTGACAGTAACGGTCCCTCCATCCTCATTTCGAAAGAGATAAGATCGTTGATGGCGCCATGCCATAAACCGCAACATCCAGTCAATCTTTGTGGATGCATTGATACTTGGTCGAACACTTGTGAATTCTGTTCACTCCAGTAATGGCAATTCTGCTTGTTGACATAGCCCCTGAGCCATAAATAAGTCTCGACCGAGAACACGATTTTTTGGCCAGGATCTGGTTTTCCACCCATACAGCGCCAAATTAGCAAACTCACGGCATTTTCCATGGTCATCCAGCTTCATTTCTTGCATCATCACAAACTAATATGGATGTAGGCCTACGTCCAGCCGCAAAATAAGCCGGGTTGACTCTCTGGCGATGCTCAATTCATATTTTCGGCGCCGAATCGACAATTCTGTACCTTCTTCGACACTTTTTTGGTTTCTGCAACTCGCTCGGAACTAGTTTCATAAATGGTTTAAGATATATGTACGTATGTAGTTTGCATACTTTTATACGAAGTCGGCATGCAGTTCTGGGTTGATTTATATTCGACAGCGAAAACAAGTAACCTGGTAGACTTCTTCATAACAAAAGGAGTAAAGGAGTATTAAGTCTTACAAAACTAGAGGAAAGATTTGATTTCTTCTTAGATCATTTACCGGTAATTTTGAAAATAAGTGACCAACTAATGAAAGTAGAAGCCCTGCCTAGATTAAGTAACAACAAAACTAATTGGACCAGCATTAAAAATGGTTGCGAAGGAATTATTATTTTAAACGCGTCGCAAAAACACCATTCGAGATTGAAAAAGAAGTAGGTAAATTTATTGAAAAAAAAAAGTTCCCTTAGGAAAAAAGAAGCCAAACGGAGTGGAGGTAATTATCCACTGGATATATGTAAGTAAAATAACCCATTCGCAAAATATACAAGCAGAAAAAGCACAAACTACTTGCCCTGGAAAGCTATGAAAAGCGATTAAAAACCACAAATGCAATCACCACCTATTAAAAAAGACACTGGCGAGTGGGCAACAAATGACAAGGGAAAGGCCGACCTTTATGCTAAACATCTGAAGAAAACGTTTAAACTATTAGAAGCACTAATTAAACTAATAAACTCTTCGCTTCGATTGCCCCACCTTCCATGTGCATGGAATATAGCAGAAGTGATAATTCGTACAGGCCAATATCGCCCCTTTCAATAATATCAAAGCTATTTAAAAGGCTCCTATTGAAACGCATCTAACCGGTCATTGAAGAAGGGCGACTTATACCTGACCATCAATTCGGGTTTAGAATCAAGCATTCCACATTTGATCTGGAGGGAAAAAAATTTGCTCTAGCGCTTTTCTTGACGTGTTCCATGGCTTTGACAAAGTTTGGCACGATGGGTTGAAATACAACTTAAGACGGGGCCACCCGGAACACTTATATAAGATCTTAGAATCCTATGTTGAAAACAGATTATTTCGTGTTGTTTTGACGAACAAGATGAGTAGTGAGCCCTACCCCTCTGGTGGGGAGTTAAACATTTCATTTGTGTACAAAATAAAAAGTAGAGGACCAAGTTTCGAGCCTTGTGGCACTCCATATTGGATTTCATGGTCATTACTACAGCGATTCTTAATTTGTACACGAAAAGTTCTTTCTGCAAGATAATTGCGCAACCAATCCGACAGCTTGCCTCTAATTCCTACCTTTTGCAAAGCGTTGATAACCTTTTCGTGGTTAAGTGTGTCGAATGCCTTACTGAAATCCAAAAGCAGGACAAGTGTTTGGTGTCGCTTGCTGAGGGCCGTATTAATTACGTTCGCGAAGTCGCCAAGAAATTTGTTGGTGCTCTTTCCCTTTTAAAATCCGTATTGACTTTTGCGGATCAAATTGTGTTTTTTTACAAAGTCCCATATACGGTCCGAAACGATTTGCTCCATGATTTTTTTTATGACCGGTATAATTGCTATTGATGGGCGCCGTGGCTCAGTGGTTAGTACGTTGGACTATGGAGCAAGGGGTTCGAGATCGAATCCCAGTCGGGGAACACCTAAAAGTTTTTCACGGCCCCCACCTCTCGCGAGCGTCTGACAAACATCCGAGAGTACAACTGTCTCGAGAAAGCTTCTCAAATAACAAATTGCCCTTCGGACACGGCATTAAACAGTAGGCCCCTTCCATTCGTGTAAAGAATATAACACGCACAACACGAATAGCTGTGAGAAGCTAGGCCTTGGGTCCCATCGACATGTTGCACCAAGTATTTTTTTTAATTGCTATTGACGTATAGTTAGTGATATTGTCTTTCGTTCCTCCTTTGTATATAGGACGCACAACTGCCTCATTTAGTTTTTTAGGAATTGTTAGAGTATTAAAGCTTAGGTTGATAAGCATTCCGGATGTTTAGGCGATGCACCAGACGCTCTAGATCTGCATAATCTGTTCCTCCAAAGTATATAGACCTACTAAATCTATCATTTTGATGACTGGAGGTTACTGCAATCAAATATTACTGCATTATGGATGATAGACTCTGCCTGTCTCGAAAAAAAGATTGCAAATTCATCTGCGTTCCTGGCATCCGAGAAATGTTTCGAGATTGTATCATCTAAAGATATTTTACGTCGTCCTAACACTTCATTTATTAAGGCCCATGTTTTTTTTGGATCACCTCTTGGTGCGGTGGGATGGCCGGGCAAAAGAAGGATGAAAAACTGCGACATCCACTACGGTGACTGCTATAGAGAACAGAAGCAGCGTCTATTTGGGTGCGGATTCGTTGTAAGCGGTAGACATCGGCACGAAATCTTGGCATCAAGGCAAAATTCGTTAACATCAGTCTGATATGCGCTCACACCCCCACAGAGGAAAAAGATGATGTTACCAAGGATTGTTTCTACGAGCTCTTAGACAAAACATATGAGCAGTGTCCTAAGTATGACGTTAAAATCGTCCTAGGTGATTTTAACGCCAAAATAGGAAAGGAGAACATCTTTGGTAACACCATTGGAAAGCACAGCTAACACGACACCACGTCTGGAAACGGACTTAAGCTAATTGACTTTGCTGCGGGGCGTAATGTTACTATAGCTTGCACACGGTTTCCTCACCTCGACATTCACAAGGGAACATGGCGGTCGCCAGATCATCAAACCGTCAACCAAATTCATCATGTTGCGATTGACGTAAGGCGGCCAACGTACACTCGGACCACTACCTAGTTGCAGCTAAAGTACGTCTGCGGATATCTCAAACTCCACAACATCGGGAAACTACTGTGAGGAGATTTAACGTTGAACGGCTGCAATCGCAACAGACCGCCAGAACCTTTGCCGATCGCGTATCCCTCAACCTCTCGAGAAGTCCTATGCAGCCAACATCAAGTACTGAAGACCAGTGGCATCGGTGACAATATCAGAAACGCCGCAACTGATGTGCTGGGTTTCACCCGACCACCCCCACGAAATCCCTGGTTTGATGAAGAGTGTCGGCAAGCACATGCAGCAAAACAACTAGCCTACGAAGCGGCGCTGCACAGAAGGACGAGAGCGGCTCGTGAGCTCTACGAGCAAAAGAGGAGGGAAGAACATCGACTTCTCCGAAGGAAAAACCATTGTCATCGAGCTGATTGGCCCCTATCAGTACGGTTTTAGACCCGGTAACCGATCAAATATTCACACTACGGCAGATCCTGGAGAAAACCCAAGAAGTCCAAATCGATATTCACCATCTTGTTATCGATTTCAAGGCCGCATATGACAGCATTTATAGAGACGATCTATACAGAGCCATGTCTAGCTTTGACATCCCTGCCAAACTCGTTCGCTTGTGCAGGATAACGATGGAGAATGCTCGCTGCTCCGTCAAGGTCGGTAACGATCTCACCGAGACCTTTGATGTCAAAAAAGGATTTAGATAAGGTGACGCGCTGTCATGTGACTTCTTTAATATCTTACTTGAAAGAATTGTGTGAAACTCAGAAACCAACACCGGAGTACGCGGAGCGTACGCAGACGATATTGACATAATTGGCAGAACCCAGCGGGCTGTCACTGGTGCGTACGCTAGTATTAAAACGGAAGCGGCGAAAATGTGTTTAGCTGTGAATAAGGGCAAAACCAAGTATATGCTCTCAACAAGAAGGGACACACAACACGGACGAATTGGACAGAACGTCACAATAGACAGTCATAAGTTTAAGGTAGTTAAGGACTTTGTATACCTCGGCTCCGCTATAAACTCTGACAACAATATCGCCTCAGAGATCAAACGAAGAATCACTCTTGCCAATCGCCGTTTCTTTGGCCTAAGAAGGCAATTGAGTAGTAAGGCCTTGTCAAGAAGCACCAAGGAAACTCTATATAAACCCTCATGATCCCAGTCCTGCTCTATGGCGCAGAAGCATGGACGTTAATCAAGATGGATGAAGATATCCTTGGTCGAAGAGAACCTCAACCAACTTGGAGTGCGCAACTGGAGGCAGTTAGCCAAAGACCGCGATAACTGGAGAGGCTTGTTGGTTAAAGCCCAAGTCCACCCGGACTGTAGCACCACCTAAGTAAGTAAGTAAGTACTTAAATTGTCTTTCATGTTTATATTAATATCGCCCGAAATTATTAGGTCATTATTCCCTGCTTTTTTATTAGTTATCGTAATAAAGTCGTCTATAAATCGAACCTGTTCTGGCTTCGGAGTTCTATATACGCCACTTATTATTTTTGTTTCCTTAGAGAACAAGATTTTCACCGTCAGGTTTTCACAAGCTGTTGTTTCAATCGTCGTTCTCTCATACCTGATGTTATTTTTAATAAGAATTACTATGCCTCTACCTCTTTTATTAATCCTATTGGCAAATTCAGTGCGGAAGCCATCTAAATGATAGAGACTATTTTCATCTGTTTTTTTATTGACTTCTACCAGGACAATTACATCACCAAGATTCAAAATTGGACAGTCGTTCACAGACTTTCATTGACGAAAAACGCGAATTCAACAACAACACAAACACAGCTGGACACAACTGACGATGTTGACACCTTCTCATACGTCTCCGATGGTGGAGAAGGAAGATAACAACGCCTTTGCCCGATTAGCCGCCTCTGAGTCAGAGAACGAAGAGGATGACCTAGATAACCTCAACAGCAGCATCATAAAGCTGCAACAAAAGGTGCTCCTAATAAGGGCCAAGCAAATGGCCAGAAGGGAGAAGGAGCGGAAGGCTGAACTCGAGCGCCAGCATCAACAACAACAGAGCAAGAAGGGAATCAAAACAACCCACAAAAACACAATCAAAAGCCACAACAACAGCAGCAAAAACAAGTACAGCAGAAACACCAAACACCAGCAGAACCAGCACCAGCCACAGCAGAAACAGCTGCAACAGCAACGAAAGGCACAGAAACCACAACAGCAGCAACCGAAACAACAGCAGCAGCAGATACAACCGCAACAGGAGAAGACAACAAAACAGAGGGTGCCTCCAATAAATACCAACAAATTGGTATTTCAATCATTTTTATATTAATAGACTTAGTGTAGATAGGCATGCTATCTACTGCAATACAGTGGATAATTACCATATAATTAAAGATTTATTACGGGACTCGACTACAGAGTTCTTTTCCTTCACCCCGAAAGGGGAAAAGTTGCAAACGATGCTCCTTAAGGATCCGCCTGCCGATCCGGAGGAGATCCTCAACCTACTCAAAAGAGTAAAGAGCGACGGCCTCGAATTTGGAGTAGTCAAGCCATTTATCACAGCAAAGGCGAAGAGGAGAACCGGAAGTTACCGTTATTCCTTGTTCAGATGTCACCCAATAGCAAACTTAATGGTCTAAGAGGCATTAAAGTCCTCGACTATCAAGTTGTGAGGTGGGAAAAAGTAAGAAGGAGCGAACGCATTTTGCAATGCTCTAATTTCACAAGCCGTCGCACCCCAATTGACCTACGCCCAAATGGCGTCGGGTCAGGACAAGACGCAAAGCAACTGCCAAAGGCTGCTCCAAAGGCGTCAGTGCCTAAAGCACCTGAGGCGCAAGCAGACTTGATGGCTATCTTGCTCTCAATTCTAGGGCAGATGGGCCAGCTACAACGTCAGATACAAGAGCAGGCGACGCGGTGGACGAAATCTACGCGCTTCTGCCGGGCCTAGCGCACCTCCAGTCGTAATGGGTACCACGGCGGAGACTCCCTTAAAGATCCCTGCGGTGAATGTGAATTCACTGATAAGGATAGAACGTAGGAACTCACTTTTTAAGTTGTTAGACGATAAAAATCCTGATTTGCTTCTGATTAGCGAAACTAACTCAGAGATATAAATTAAGGAACAATAAATATAATATAATAATAAGAGACCGGCCCAACTCCACCCAAGGAGGTGGTGTCGCGATCTTCGTACGTAAAGAGCTACGTTACAAGACAGTGTACAGTGGTGAAGTGCGAAGGTTCCAGGTGCTGGAAGCGTACATCGTGCGCATCTCTCTCCACAGTGGAAAGAAGATGTACGTGGTCTCGGTCTATGCACCTGAAGCTACTCAACCTTCCTTATTTATATCATAACTCGAATCACTTTTTCGAATCCTAAGACTAGAGTCGGATGAGAACTATTATCTTATGGCCGGAGATCTAAGCGCGAAGAATGGAGATTGGGGAAATAATACGCCAAATCCTAGAGGGAACCTACTACTTAATTGGTGGGGTCAGCACAATGTCGAGTTTAGACTCGATGTGAAAGCAACGGACATTCCGTCCTTTCCCAGAGGCGGTTCTTATCTGGATCAAATGCTGTTCGACGTACGGCTACAACTGACCGACACGGACCGACAGACTATGAACTGTTTACACACTTTTGTGTACGACAGTGACCATTGCGGACTTAGTGCCGAAATAACAATTCCCAACAAGATTGCGGAACTGGAAGAGTTTGTTCAAACGCACACCTACAACTATAGTAGGACGCGCTGGACACGCTTCTCCCGAGTACTAAAGACAGCACACTCCTCGAACTCGCTCTACCCACCGTCCTACAGGAACCTCTCAAACGAGGAGATAGACAGATATCTGAATCGATTGGACGAGAAATCAAACATACGATGGACAGTACGATACTTCGGTATCAACATACTGACAACGCCGACATATTCCGCAACGCGACAATCGACGCACTACACCGACAGAAAAGTAGACTTCTGTAAAGATTGAAAACCTTGTACAGGCAGTTTGCTGACAGACACAACTCGGGACACTGAAGTCGTTGATTAAAATTCTCCAAAAATTGATCAAAGAGAATTATAGAATGACGGCTAATGCGCAATGGAACGGGAAGATTTCGGCCATAAGAGCCAATAATCCAAGCATGTTCCCGCAGAACAATAAGGTATTTCGGAGAAATAACATCAACGACCTTCCATGTCTTAAGTTACCCCGAACAACAACGAACGAATACTAATAGACCCAGATAATGCTGTCGAGGATGACGACTTCTTCTTTATAGAATATCCGCGGGAGAAAGTAGAGGCTATAGGAGCGACTTTTCAAGAAGTGTACAAGGTGAATGATATGCAGGAATGGCGATCTGAGAACACTGGTTTCACCGGGTTCAATGAAGGGAACATGGCAAACAATGCCATCGCCAATGACAGGGTTCACCCCCCGTTCATATCGAAGGTAGAACTCCAAGCGATCTTCGTCTCATTTAGGAGTAAAAAATCCGTGGGAATCGACGGAATTTCGAACATTGTGCTCAGACATCTCCCTCTTGAAGCGGTAGACATATACACCACCCTGTTCAAAAATGCGCTGGATAATGCACATTATCCGGTCCATTGGAAAACAGCAGTGGTGCAGCCCATTCCCAAAAGGGGTAAAGATACATCCAATCCGGCAAATCTCCGGTCGATAAGTCTCCTTCCGAACATCCGCAAGGTATTCGAAAAAGACAACCAATTCGGTTTTAAGGGTATCATGATACCCTACATGCCAATGGAATAAAAGCAAGAATCAATGCAGGGGTGCCTGCCTGGTTGACTTGGAGAAAGCCTTCGATACCGTATGGTTGGAGGGGTTCTTCTACAAGTTGAGAAGGCTGGGTATCAGCAAACCACTACTGTACATCATATGTAATATGCTCACCAGCAGACAGTTCGTTGTGAAAAATGGCAACGTGACTTCTGCTGGTACGTTTCAAATTAAAAACGGTCTGCAACAGGGTGCGGTTAATTCGCCTATCCTGTTAAACATTTACACAAGTGATTTGATAGGTTCTCTTCACCATGCTATTGCATACGCAGACGACTTGATTGCGTACAGGTCAGGTCCTAAGACCGAGGTCATTGCAACCCTCTTGCAATGTGACTTCGACAATATCCAGCGATATTGCGATGATTGGAAGTTAAAGACCAACTTCCAGAAAGCGGAAACCATCCTGTTCAAAACGCCGTTATCTGGGGCCTCAAGGAACACCAGAAAAATTGGCGAAAGTTCTCTATCGTGGGACCTAACGGACGCCCATTGGCGAGTAGAAGTGTAGTCAGGTACCTTGGGATCTGGCTAAACCAGTATCTATATTTTAACAAACATATTGATGCTGCTTTGGCCAGAGCCCTAGCTGGTTTTGCTTTTTAAAGAGACTGTTTTATAGCAGCCAACTCGATGCGAGGGTGAAGGTAATCTGCTACACGGCCCTCATACGGCCAATGCTCACCTATGGCTGTCCGGTGTGGTTCAACGTGGCAGCAAGCTTGATGGAAAGGATTCGGGTGTTTGAGAGGGCTTGTCTTCGGGCTTGCCTTCATTTATACAGAACACCAGAGTCCGAGTGCAAAAAATTCTACTCTAATGAGGTCTTTATAACAGGGCGAATCTGATCAGAGTGGACAATTTTCTGGTAAAGTTGATTCGTGAGCAATGAACTCGACCAATAGCCTGATCTTTGGGGCTTACTACCCCAACTACATGTACCACGAGAGAGTGCGCCTTAACGGCTATATCCCCCCAGAGGCGTTTCTCTATTTTGACAGACAAGGTCCGATACAGGATAGAACGGGTACTCTGATTATCCTCCGCGTCGCCAGAAAAGCTGTGGATAGGCGACTTAACTACGAGCGAGGGTGGCCAGGTGCGAACCGATAGGGTAAAGTCTTTGGACGATCCTTATCGGCAACGCTTCAAGAAGACTCACTGCCTCCTCGTGGCGGCCGCCGGGCAACGGCTCCTATGTTAAGGAAACTACCCACAATCAGATCAACCTTCTACTGGCTTTGTGCCTCTCTGGCTGATCAGTTTGATGGATTTGTGGAATTAGCATAAGGCCGGCTAAAGTGAGCGTCGATGGGGAGAAAACCCCATTATCAAATCCCTAATCCAAGGTGGAACAGCATACGCCGATGGATGCATGGCTAAGAGGGTGCTTAGTCGCTAGTATGCGAACTCCGAATACCTGGTGCCCTTCGGTTTTAAGTCAGCCTTCCTGTGGCATACCGGGCTCCGCCATGGGCGACTTCCCTTCCCGGATACTCCTGGGTCCAAAATTCCTGAAAATATAAAATCAAACAATGAGAAGGATGCATCTCAGATCGCATCAACCTTGGGTTCTGCTGTTGAGCAACCCTCTGTATCCCGAGGCGCTACTGAGCACTCGACGGCCAACGCTACCTTGGCCTCTACTTCTCGGTCTGCTATCGAGCAGCCGAACACCCCTGAACGTTTAGAAGGCGTTGCAACATGGGCCCCTTTAAAACCTTCCGCTGCTGTCAGAACCGGGGATGTGGAATCTGCCACATCTGATTCTGACGCGTCCACCATTGTTGATGCCTGTAGTATCATCACGGAGAAGTCCGGTTGCTCTTCCATTGGGAAGATGCTTGGTGACCTACAGATCTTACAACAAAAGGATGGATTTTTCAAACTGACCTCAAAAGAAAGAAGGCGGTTTAAGCATGCGCTTAGAACTGGCAAGAGTAGAGAGAGCGCTCTCGCATACTCAAAGATTGCCACCCCTACTCACCGCGAAACTAAACGTGTCAGATCGGAGGATCAGACACCATTAGAATCGGTCGCCTAGAAAGGCAAGGCAGGACCTACACCTGATACTCCCACTTATAGTCAAGTGCCCAGTACCATCAGGTTAGGTGTTGTCCCGACTGACTTGTCCACTCAACCCCTCTCAACTGAGCAAATGGCACTGTTTCAAGAGGCGGTTATAGACACCTCGATTGAAATGAGCAATAGCGGCGTATGGCCGCATTTTTCTGGTTCTCATCACAGATCGGGGTGGCTAGTGTTCATATGCTCAGACACCGCGACCGCTGAGTGGATGCGCTCGCATTTCGAGAGGGTCAGAGCCAAAAGTGGACTGAACGTGACACTTGTGGAGGAAGGATTTTTCCCTAAACCACATATTGTCCGAGGGTTCTTTCGACAAAGTCTGGAGCTGTCCTCAGAAAAAATTTTGGCGACAATAACAGCTCAAAATGCTGGCCTGCAGGCCAATTCATGGAAGGTTATCAAGAGGGAAAAGGATGGTGCACTCCTTCACCTCGTGATGGCTATTGACGACTCCTCCATGAATAGGTTAAACACCTGTAAAGGCAAAATTAGTTACCGCTTCGGCCAGGTTAAGCTGATCTTAAGAAGCACCGATAAGATAACAGCGTCTGGCTGCGGTACCTCCGATAAGGAGGTAATTGGACCTTCACCTGACTGCGGAAATGTGTCCGACAGACAGGATCCCCAGCCTGCTCCCTCGTCTAACAGCGCCACTTGGCATGTTAGTCCCGGCGATTCCAAAACAACCATAGCTAACCCGGCAACAACATCTGCCCCTTCGACCACCAGCGCCACTGGGCATGGTGCTCATAGCGGTTTCGGAAATCAGCCCACTAAGCAGGTTCCACGACCAACTCCTTCAACCAGCAGGGCCATAGGGCATGCTGGTCCCTTCCGTTCTGGTAACAGAACAGTAGCTAGATCTGTGGATCACTACCGTAGAGGTGGCACTAGCTACATATCCCAAACGACCGGCACCGTAGCCGGCTCAACTCGTCCAGCAAGCGGCGCCAGTGGGCACGCTTACTGCCATAAAGAAGAGTCGGTCAGGAACAAACCATTGGGTCGTCCAAATCTGGCTGCTTGTCGTAGAGGAAAAGACCCTAAAAAAGCCCAACTACTCAGACAAGCTAGATCCTCCAAGGAGGACTAAATGAGCACCATTAAGGTATTACAGGCGAACCTGCATCACGCTAAGGGCGCGTCCGCTACCCTTAGCAAGCGCTTCGCCGATGAAAATATAACCCTTGGCCTTATCCAAGAACCTTGGGTTATCAGCGGACACATTAGAGGTCTATGGAGTACGACACGTAAGTTAATTTACAAATGCGGGGAGTCAGTGCCAAGGGCGGCCTGCTTGATCAGCAAATTTATTAACTTTCTCTCTATTCCAGAATTTTTGACTAGAGACCTGGTGGCCCTACTGGTAGAGGTTCCGACCGAGAGAGGAACACAGAACATCGTGTGTGCCTCGGCATATTTCCCCGGCGACGACGACAACATTCCGCCCACAGAGGTCCAGGAACTAATACCACACTGCCAGAAACGCAACCTACACTACACCATAGGTTGCGATGCCAATGCACATCACAAGATCTGGGGCAGTAGTGGCATCAATAGAAGGGGTGAGTGTCTTTTAGAATATCTTATTAGTAATCGTGTAGATATTGTAAATAAGGGCTCTAAACCAACCTTACGTTCCAAGGACATAGCCCTATGTGCATTCCTGGATATTGAGGGTGCTTTCGATAACACTGGCTACGATTCAATAGCAAGGGCTATTAGTAGCAAAGGTATCGAAGATTCGACCAACCAATGGATTAGAGCCATGCTCGAAAGTCGGATTATTACTTCCTCCTCCTTAGAAGTGTCTGTGTCTGTGAACGCAGTTAAAGGTTGCCCCCAAGGAGGCGTCCTTTCTCCACTTCTGTGGTCACTAGTTATCGACAGACTCCAAGCAGATCTATATAGATCAGGCTACATCGCCATTGGTTATGCAGATGACCTGGCGATCATTGTTAGTGGTAAACACGGCTTGACTATTTCTAGCGTCATGCAGGGTGCTTTACTACACGTTTTAGAATGGTGTAATAGCGAGGGTCTTTCCATTAACCCTAGCAAAACCATTCTAATGCCTTTTACTCATAAAAGATTGGTCAATCTGGGACCTATCACCATAAAAGGCACCACATTAGTGTGCTCCAGTGAAGTCAAATATCTCAGAGTCATCCTTGACAAAAGACTCAACTGGAATACTCATATCAAGTCCGCCATAGAACGCGCCACCAGGGCCATGTGGGCCTGTAGACGCCTCTATGGTGGAACTTGGGGTCTCAATCCTAAAATGATTCATTGGATATGTACAATAATAGTGAGGCCCATTATCATGTACGCAGCCATCGTATGGTGGCCAAAAGTACTTGAACGGACAACGGCTGCAAAGCTTCAGAAGCTACAAAGAATAGCCTGTCTCGGTATCTCAGGTGCCATGCGTACCTGCCCTACGGCAGCTTTAAAAGCCATCGTTGGGCTCACGCCTCTACAAATCTTTATTAGGAAGACGGCTGCTAGATGCGCTATCAAGTTGCAACTAGAATACAAGTTTAAGGCAGGTGACCACGTGGGAAACCTGAAAATTCTTGACTCAATCCCACAAAGAGACATGCTCTGCACTGTATCCGACGTTATGGTCAGGGAATACTGTTTCGGTAGGTTATTTGAGGTTAATATATTAGACCGTGCAGACTGGTCTAATGGTGTTCCAACACTGGACCCTAGAGGTCTGGTATGGTTCACAGATGGATCAAAGATGGACTCTGGAGTGGGTGCTGGTGTCTTTGGACCCAATACCAAAGTCTCAATATCTATGGGAATGTGTCCCACGGTCTTCCAGGCTGAACTCCATGCCATTGAGATCTGCGCCAGAATAAACCTTAGTAAGAGTATAATTTACATCTTCTCAGATAGTCAGGCAGCTCTCAGAGCTCTGTCGTCCAACTTAATGGACTCCTTAACAGTTAAATGCTGTTACGATGCACTACAATCTCTTGCTAGACATAATAGTGTGGTACCCTAATGGGTTCCAGGTCATCAGGGGATTGCAGGCAACGAATCTGCAGATGAACTAGCCAGGGCTGGCTCAGGATCTGCGCTCATTGGACCTGAACCTTACTGCGGCGTCAACTGGGCTAATGCCACAGCGCTGATTAACGCATGGGAGCATAAACTTCGTCTAACCCACTGGGAAAATGTCCCGAGGTTACGACAATCCAAGAGGTTAATCAAGCCATATTCCTATAAGGAAATTCTAAATTTAGACAAGGAAAATATTAGGAAGCTGGTGAGCTTTCTAACAGGTCATTGCGGCCTGAGATATCACCTCAACAAACTCAATCTATGCCCAGACATAGAATGCAGGTTCTGCTCAGAAGATGACGAATCATCTGAGCACATTCTCTGTGAATGTCCAGCTCTGCATTGGCTGAGGTGGCGCATCTTCCGCAAGGTAACATGCTCGCCGGCAGATATTAAAACCTCTGCAACTAAGGACGTGCTTTCCTTCATTAGGGAGGTGGGACGTCTCTTACAGTAAAACTACACCCTAAGATACAATAGATCTTTTAGGTCGCAGTATCAGCCATATGGGCTAGCGTCCTAATAAAAAAAACAAAAAAAAAAAAAAGACTACGAGCGAGGCGTGGCACAGAGTACTGAGGATCGTCTCCAATTCAGTAGGTCAGTTTTGGGGCGTGATCGTAAAGATATAGAAAGACAGCACCAGAAATTTCGGTGGCTTGACAAAGTCAGAACTCCCTCGTCGAACTCGCTTATTTCTATAGGGTAAGCTGGCCACTTTATTTATTTTTTATACATAGCCGGCATACATAGTTCTTAAGGTAGTCGTAGGTGTTTGTTGTAGGTGTCCTAATTATAAGGTAGTTTAAAAGCACAGCACTCGGCTTATTAAAAAAAAAAAAAATTGTATTACGTTTTCATTTTAAGTAGGTTAAATAGATTAAGATTTATTTTACGGTAGTTTAAGGTAGTTTAAGTTTTATATAAAAAACAAAATTTTCTTTGTTAGATTTAAAAAGTAAAATTAAGTTATTAAATAACATATGAATAAATTACTAATCATGTAGCTAGGTTACGTCGAAAGACATAGGTTAAGAATTAAGTTTAACTTAGAGCGCCCGCACAGGGCCAGTAAGTTAGTCATAACATACATAGTTAAGTTAGTTAAGCTAGTTTTAAGCACTTTTGTCTAGCTTTAAGTTTTCTTTTCCTGAAGTAATTAATAAAAATGCATTAAAAAAAAATTCAAAATTGGATAAACACGAGCACAAAAAAAATCCCAATTTTTTCTTAATGATCTTATATTCAAACATAAACATCGAAAATTAATTTTTTTCAATTCCTCCTTTGCTTGATTGAAATCGTTAAACTCCATGTAGTTCAAATCAAACATATTTTCTATATTTTCACCCATCATGTTAATATAGATAAATTATTCTTCATATATGTATGTATTTATATAAATAAAAGATTAATGACGTTTAATTTTGTCAATGTCGCTAATTTATTGAATGAATATAGATTCTGCTCTCTCTTCTCTCCTAGCGAAAATTTTTCCGGTGTTTTCCCAAACAAATTTCCAGTTTTCCTCTTTTGCTTTCTTCTTGGCTTGTCAAAGCAATTGTTTATTTACATTTGTCAGCTGGTTATTGATGAATATGTTGTTCTTGTTGTAAATCTCGCTAACTTTTGCACTGGCTTCCATATGTAACTGTCAGCGGACGGGTTACGCGCGGGTTCTGAATAAATTTCGTCTTAACCAAATAATTGTGAAAAGTGGCAATTATAGATGATTTTTCGGTGTTTTTAGTTTTAGTGCAATAAATATCAGTGATATCCGCGTTTTCGATTTCATGGTTTCCCACCGATTTGACTATTTCAAGTAAGTTTTCGTTTCGTTTTAGTGGAATGTTTTTTATTTCCACACAGTGTTTGAGTTTTTGTTGCTTACTTACTTAAGTCCTGTATCCCCTTGTGGGTCCTAGGTCCTCAACAATGCCTACGCGCCATCGTGTGTGGTTTCAGTTCCCCCCAACTCTTTCCCAGTTGCCCTGCTTCCTTCTCAACTGTTCTGCGCCACGTACTCCTAGGACCGCCGCGTATCCTGCCATCCTGAGTAAGCGGGTTCCATTGCATCGCGTGGTTAGCTATGGACCTGTCGCCCTTTCGGAGAGTATTTCCAATCCACTGCCACTTTCGTCGTCGTATTGTTGTACCACCTATAGGTTCATGGCCCGTTCTCTGGTTGGCCAGAAAATCCTAAAGATATAACGTAAGCACCTATTGACGAACGTTTGCAGCTTTCTCGTGATAGTGGCGGTCACCCTCCAGGTACCACATCCATATAGCAACACGGATTCAACATTTGAACGGAACAGTCGCAGCTAATCGCACTGCAACGGCAAACTGTGGATAGCATCCCAAACGTTTTGCTTTTGCCTATTCGGCTGACTACATCCAGTTCGGTTCCGCCATCCGAGCTCATAAGCTCGGTCCTAGGCTAATCAATTTTGTTTTGCCAAGTTAATTTTCAGCCCAACGACGTCTGCCTCTCTCTCCACGTTTGTTGTCATTTGGTGAAGGTCCATAATTCTATGTGACAGCTGGCATACGTCGTCGGCGTAGTCGAGGTGTTTGAGTTCAGATGTCAGAGACCATCGAATTCCTCCGTTTCCTGTTAATAAGGCCGCATTTAGCACGTCGCTAATCACCAATAAAAATAGTGTTGGTAAAAGTATGCAGCCTTGCCGAACCCCACTTTGGACTTCGAATTCCTCAGTATTGCACACGTGACATTTGGACCCATCATATGTAGCCTTGATAATTGCTATTAATTTATCAGGAATGCCTCTCCTGCGCAAGGCACGCCAAATAAATTCCCGATTGAAATTAAATTCAAACGACCTTTCAAAATCGATGAACAGCAGGTGAAGTAGCGATCGATATTCAACACATTGTTCGATAATAATCCCCAGGGTGTTGGATGTGGTCGACACAGGAGGATCCAGAGCGGAAACCTGCTTGTTCGGCGTCGATTATATTATGATTCTAGCAATTATCTTGGCCACAGCAGGCAGCACGCAGATACCCCTCCAGTTTTCGCAGTGCATTAGATTGCCTTTTTTAGGGAGCTTGACGATCATTCCTTTCTTCCATTCATCCGGAAAGCTCTCGGCTTCCCATGTTATCCCGACAAGTGGGAACAATAGCTCTGCAGATGCAGTTGGCGCAGCTCGTAAAAGCTCCGCGGGAATGCCGTCAAGTCCTACCGCCTTATTAGTTTTCAGTGCTCTGATCGCGGTAATAATCTCATCCTTACTGGGGGTGGTGGTGCGGATTCAGGAATTTCTTTCTACGGACACTTCTGTCTGACTTGAGTGCATATTGCTGGCGAATACTCGGTTCAGAACCGAAGCGAAAAGCTCCTTCCATCATCCGATATCAGCAACGAACCGTCTAAGCCTTTCACTGGCTGTTGAGTAGAGCCTCGGCCACCCATAAGCTCTTTGGTGATTCTATAAACGGTTCTGCTGCTTCTGTAGCCAGCGCATTGATGCAGTTGCGCTAGTCACGTCGCACGCTACGGTGCACTTCTCTCATCTGCTCAAACATGGATTTACGTTGCAAAAGTCAACAAAGAGCTTTTCGTTGTCGTTGCCTACCTTGGCATTCAGGTCACAATGACAATGTCGCCGTTGGGTGTTGCATTATAAACAGTTCCCAACTGATTGTAGAAGGTCTCCGTTTTTCCGTAGACGAACACTCCGTAGGCGCGTATCACTGTATAATGGTGATGCGACGTACTCTCGTCCAGAATCTGGCCGTTAAAATCCTATCACCGTGCGGTTGTCACGAAATTAGGCCTCTACGTGATGTAGGTGCTAACAGCAGTCCAACTCCATATCCACGAGGGCTTCCGTGGATACAAAATCAAATTGTTTGCATTTTTAAAAAGAATCTTTTATTTGGCCTACCTTGTATAAATAAACGTTGGTTCTGTGTGAAAAGGAACAATAAAATTTGTTCAATGCATTCATAGATTTAACCCTTGAATAAATGCAGACGCTGCCAATCGGTTGACTGGTGTTGCATCTTTCACCAATTCTATATCTGCTAGGCTGAAATAGGTTAAAACACAATGCATATAGAACTGCAAGTAACTCGTCTCTTTACAATATCTTAGGAATATCACGAAAGCTTGAAAATGAGGTGATTATACAGTTGAACTAAGCAAAAGATGCTTATTCCCAAAAAAGTTAAACTAAAAACATTCACCATATTTGATGAAATGTTAAATCTTACCAGACATAAAGGCTTTCAATAAACCTTGAGCAAAGACCTCAGCATTAACTAAACCAATTTTACCCCGGAGCCATCAAAAAATGTTCCTATAGCTTTATTGAAAGCCATTTCTATGTGAAAAGTACAATGCAAAATTGTCTGTGTATTAATGATAAGCGATTTATAACGTACATAATTATATTGGCATATATGACAAGATTTGTACTTACAAAAAAGTTTTTAGTGCGTCTGCTAAAGAGAATGTACTACATGAACCATCTGGGACCTACAAATTAGTGGTCAGGATGTTCATATCAACGTTTTACAGTAATCAGTATGTGGTTGTTTTTTTTTTTTAAACATCTGATTTTTGACATACTATCAGTGCGTCTGGCAAAGATAATGCACCATATAAATCGTCTGGGACCTATATAATTGAATTCAAGACGGTCTATTTTTTGTTGATACTAAATCCAAGTGGTTATATCAATGACCCACATTTTGGAAAAAGGCCATTGTCAACATAACATTACTAACTTTAGCACCAACAAAGTGCTGCCAGATGCTCATATTTCATTTAACACATTTCAAAGATTTACATTCATATGCAACTCTTCTGGTTATATCCCACACAAAAAAATTGCAGCGGGCTCTTGGTCTATAAACTAAAAATTAGTCAGTTTCCCAGTCATAAATGCATCCTTCCAATATCCTTTTGATAATTTTGTTCTTATTTGTTTAGGTAACATTCTCGCCATTGGAAGATCCAAGCTTTATAAGTAGGTTCTTGAAGAATTTCACGTTTATATTGTTGAGTGGAGAAGCAGATGATCCTGAATCTAGTAAGCTTATTGTTTTATCTCTGCCTATTGTAAGTTCTATTAGGGGTAAGTATTTATTTTTGGTGGGGGAAATTTACATTACGTTCGATATGGTCAATGGTCATCGCTTCAGCTTTATTTGAAATAAAGTATGTATTACTTCTACTATTTCCATTACTGTATCTTGTCTGTAGACTATTATTACCTCTGGAACTAGTATAAGTCTTGACTGAAGTTTTGTCTATACTGCTGGATTTTTTGTACTTGATTTGGTGATTGAGAAATTTTTTATTGTTTGAAATATTATATTTGCAATTTCTCCTCCTTTTTCTCCCTAATTAAGCTTTCGTTTTCTAACAAAGCGAAAGCTTCTCGTAAATTTGTACATTCCTATTTAAGGCAACTGATGCCGATTTTGTATCAATATTATTTAAAAAAGTTCTTAGTATAATTGCTTCATTATTCTTAGGACTAAATTGTACAGATTCTTCTTCATCATATTCGTATTTTTCGTTTAACTTAACTAAAATATTTTTTTATTCTCTAAAGTATTGTTTTAAATAAATATTTGGCAGAACAGGTCGATGGGAGCCAGGGCCTAGCTTCTCACAACCATTCGTGTTGTGCATATTATATGCTCTACACGAATGGAAGGGGCCTGCTGTTTAATGCCGTGTCCGAAGGGCAATTTGTGATTTGAGAAGCTTTCTCAGAACAGTTGTACTCTCGGATGTTTGTCAATCGCTCGCGAGAGGTGGGGCCGTGTAAGACTTGTATCTGTTCCGACTGGAATTCAAACCTCGAACCCATTGCTCCATAGTCCAACGCACTAACCATTGAACCACGGTGCCCACAAAGTATTAACTTACGTTGCACTTTTTAACAGAAAAAGCCCTATAGTATAGTTGGTTTAGTAGATGGTCTGTCTCTTATACCCCAAAGTTCCTTACAGGCGGTGATATTATTTCTGTCCTTTCGGGTTCTTCCCCTAGCTTTAATTTTAAATAATAAATAAATAAAGCAAACAAAAATTTAAATAAAACAAAGTGTGTGAGATATAATCTTAATTTTTTATTCGTTTAAAAGGCTTTTTGATGCCATTGTGTATGAAATATAACATCGTTCAAATGCCCGCCGCGGCTTCTCTGGGTGGCGTCCAATTAACTATTAACTCTGGCGCATAAACCAGACTGAATTTGACCGATGACATGGGTTATTGTTACAAATTTATTTGTTGACGTACCCATTCATTCAGAAATGGTCCTCATCGCTCAAGATGATTTTCGATTAGGGTCGGTTTCCAACTGCCCCAGAGCCCATCCAGCGTCGTGGTTTTATACAGCTGAAGGCCCAAATCAGGACGAAAAATTCTCCAAGTTGTGTTCTGCGAAAGGCCGAGTTCTTGTGAGCGATGCGAAATCGATTGCCTCGGATTCTTCTGCACACTCTCACGGACAGCGGCGATGTTTTCGTCAGATCTGGACGAGTGGAATCAAATTTATCCACCACACTGCAAAAAAGTCTTCTCGGAAGGACGATTATGGCGACCGTAAAATAGCGAAGCTCGCACAACGTTGCCCGAACAGAACACCAATTTTGATAAAACAATCTCATCATCCATCCACGGTGATTTGGCAAAACAGGCTGAATAAATTACAGCCAAGTTGACAGATGTAGCTTCAACAATACGTCCGCTATCAGTCCCTATTGGAAGACCCTTTAGTTCTCTGGAACTACCTTCCATCGTCTGGGCCAAATACGTTTTTTGAGAGCAATAATAAAAGTCACCATCTTTTCAGAGTGTTGCTTTATTTCTAAAATCCAAATTGAAAATTTGAGTTTTGTCAAATTTGTCTTGTCAGCTAGCTCAATGACGCAACATAAAGTTAATTTATGACTAGGCCAAACCCAGGAAATGATTAGTACGGAGAAAAAGCAAAGGAGAGAAATTCAAATTATGGGAAAAATTTGAAGTTGAGCGGATAAGTCGGTTTGGGTTGCGTGCAGAACGAAACACGCGTGTAACCTGAGTTTCTTTACCTTGATTATATTTTTCACCGACTCGATTCTTGCAGATCATATCGCATGCATTTCCTTCATAAGGGATCTACTCCGTGGGAATCATTGGAAGAATGCGACAGTTGAGCTAGTAAATGAAAATAATTTTAGACTTAAGAATGAAATTTTAATTTAACTGCAGTGAGCGGTAATAAAGATTATTTATTAAAAAGCTTTCCGGTGCGGTTGTACATTTAACTGGCTCAGTCGCTAAAATTCAAGTATATAAGTGAAATTATCGATAATAACATCAAAAAGAAATCGAAAAGTAAATCAAATTTATTTCACTCTGTCTTAAGAGGCCTCTACCCAAAAAACACGGAAAAAGTGAAAAATGAGCAATCGGTTTCCCATGCCATTCGGCAAATTCTGAACCGATTATCACATATGTATTAAAAAATAGAGCTTAGAGATTTTTGAATTAGTTTTATGTTGTTGTACTATTTGAAAGTCAACTATTTGAAAGCAGTCATCATTCGCTGTTTTGCACAAATTGTGAATCGGTTTCCCATTTTACTGTAAGAAAATAAAGTTGGTGTAATATGAAATTAGGCTCTTTAGAAAGGCAATGAATAGATCTCCAATGTGACCAATGTACTTCTCTCAATTTTAAAAAATCGTCGGTTGACTTATGCCCGATAATTGCCTAACTCTTACAGTTAGTAAGCTCACTATGAAACTTAAATTACTTCGATCCCATTTGTCAAAATTGTTCGTATTTTATGTCGACTAACGTTAAGTTGGCGGTATCTTCTGCAATTTCCTCCAATCGCCAGAATTTTTCGCTGATTTCGTTCAGTGGTTCATCTTCTGTGCATATTTCACACGCGGGTGAGGTAGCGTTCGATCTTCAGACCTTACGAGATACTATGCAACCGAGCACGCTGTTTTGTGTTGTAACCTAAGTATCTTCAAACTTAATCTGACCGACCGCCAACAGCTCATAATACAGCATCACGTAATATGTCATCAGGTCGATTAAACCCGGGATCAATGCGCTTAATATTCTATGGGATTTACCATGAACACACCATTTGAGGTTCAAGATATAATTCGCCAATACGAAACTAATGTGGAATTTCGGGGTTGAATTCTATTCGACAGGGAAACCGACATATTGGCCCTCCGATACAGCAAAAACACCTGTATACTTCTTCATAACAAAAGGAGTATCTTCAAGTTTTCCAAAAGTGGAATAACTAACAACAAAATTAACTGGTTGACTTTCAAAATGATTACGAAGAAAAAATTTTAAACATGTCGCTAAAAACGCTATTCGAGATACAATATGAACTCGATAAATATATTGAATCTATTTAGTATACCTCATGGAAAAATACTATTTCTAGGAGAAAAGACAATGGCAAGTAAGCAAAAGATGACAACGAAAAGGTAGGAAGCCAGAGGTAACGTTTAAACCTTTTGATGAGAATACATTGAACGATGATCAAAGAAGTATAAATATTACATCTGACAACTTTAGAATCAAAAATGTGTCGCTAACCGAACTTTGCAAGGTAATGAGAAATGATTCTAACAGATGAAATTGAAAAACCATGAAGGAAAAAAGGCTTTGTTTGGCGCTTTATTTATGATATTAGAATACCACCTCGAAAATATATTATTTCTTGCTAAACACGTGTTGCGTTCAAAAAACGCACAAAAGGCCCTTGTACACTCCATCCTTTCCATTAAACCCATCCACCTTTTTGACTTGCTTTTTCTCTTTTATCCGACGTTCTGTAAGAGCTATGGGTTTATTGAGGGCTCCTGGGTTGGTTTCCAACTCAGTGCTCACTCTCTCCCATATGCTCGAAGGGGTTGACACAGCAGGTTTCCCAGGGCCAGACGGATGAGTCTGAAGCAGGAAGAGCCAGGTAGACCGCCTGGAGACCCATCCTGACCTTTTTAATGACAAGCGATTCCACAAGAGGTGAAGCGATAAGCAGTCCCAAGTACCAGGCCAGGAGGCCCACCCTAACCCCGAAATTGTTGGTTTATTATAAATTATAAATCTCTAAAAAGAGAACTCATTATATTTTGTAAAGGATAGCTCCCGATTCTCTGGGTACCTTTTTGCCATATATGGTTCTGCGGTTAACTTATCCTTTCACTTAGGGTCCTTAAAGTAAGCCTTTTATAGTTTGATATTAGCCCTGGTCAGTAGTGTGGATGCTAACCCAAGCAGTCACTAAAATTTGTAAACGAACAGAACGGAGAGAATGTGAGGACTCGAAGAGAGGAAGCTGTCAGAGCTCCAGATGCGATTCCCTTTGTTCTGGCAGCTAAATCAACTGCAGCTGAGAGAACGAGGCGAATTCAGTCTCCATCAACACCACTACAGTTCCCCGCCAGAGAGACAGGCGCCAGGAACTGTTCGTTGACAACACGAACTAGGAACAGTACAGTGCAGTGGGAATTATTCGCAACCCCTGGGAGAGAAAGGATAAGTAGAGTGATTTTGTTTGATAGTGATTTTTTTAGTGAGTAGTAATTAGATAGTTCGTATAGGATATATTTAAAAGTTTATTCACGCAAGTCATCGCCCCTTTCCATTCGTTTTTCGTAACTGAAGGTTTAATTCAGGTTACAATCTACACCTCGCGACCCACCCTAATAACTATATCGTGAGAATAAAGAGCTACCATCTGTGGCCATTTCTTTTTTTATTTTTACTTGCCCTATAGGTAGGTAGGTGCCCTATAGGTAGGTGCAAGTAAAAATGGTAGCTCTTTATTCTCACGCTGCACCTACCTATAGGGCAAGTAAAAATAAAAAAGGAAATGGCCACAGATGGTAGCTCTTTATTCTCACGATATAGTTATTGGGGTGGGTCGCGAGGTGTAGATTGTAACCTGAATTAAACCTTCAGTTACGAAAAACGAACGGAAAGGGGCGATGACTTACGTGAATAAACTTTTAAATATATCCTATACGAACTATCTAATTACTACTCACTAAAAAAATCACTATCAAACAAAATCACTCTACTTATCCTTTCTCTCCCAGGGGTTGCGAATAATTCCCACTGCACTGTACTGCTCCTAGTTCGTGTTGTCAACGAACAGTTCCTGGCGCCTGTCTCTCTGGCGGGGAACTGTAGTGGTGTTGATGGAGACTGAATTCACCTCGTTCTCTCAGCTGCAGTTGATTTAGCTGCCAGAACAAAGGGAATCGCATCTAGAGCTCTGACAGCTTCCTCTCTTCGAGTCCTCACATTCTCTCCGTTCTGTTCGTTTACAAATTTTAGTGACTGCTTGGGTTAGCATCCACACTACTGACCAGGGCTAATATCAAACTATAAAAGGCTTACTTTAAGGACCCTAAGTGAAAGGATAAGTTAACCGCAGAACCATATATGGCAAAAAGGTACCCAGAGAATCGGGAGCTATCCTTTACAAAATATAATGAGTTCTCTTTTTAGAGATTTATAATTTATAATAAACCAACAATTTCGGGGTTAGGGTGGGCCTCCTGGCCTGGTACTTGGGACTGCTTATCGCTTCACCTCTTGTGGAATCGCTTGTCATTGAAAAGGTCAGGATGGGTCTCCAGGCGGTCTACCTGGCTCTTCCTGCTTCAGACTCATCCGTCTGGCCCTGGGAAACCTGCTGTGTCAACCCCTTCGAGCATATGGGAGAGAGTGAGCACTGAGTTGGAAACCAACCCAGGAGCGCTCAATAAACCCATAGCTCTTACAGAACGTCGGATAAAAGAGAAAAAGCAAGGCAAAAAGGTGGATGGGTTTAATGGAAAGGATGGAGTGTACAAGGGCCTTTTGTGCGTTTTTTGAACGCAACACGTGTTTAGCAAGAAATAATATATTTTCAAGGTGGTATTCTAATATCATAAATAAAGCGCCAAACAAAGCCTTTTTTTCCTTCATGGTTTTTCAATTTCATCTGTTAGAATCATTTCTCATTACCTTGCAAAGTTCGGTTAGCGACACATTTTTGATTCTATAGTTGTCAGATGTAGTATTTATACTTCTTTGATCATCGTTCAATGTATTATCATCAAAAGGTTTAAACGTTACCTCTGGCTTCCTACCTTTTCGTTGTCATCTTTTGCTTACTTGCCATTGTCTTTTCTCCTAGAAATAGTATTTTTCCATGAGGTATACTAAATAGATTCAATATATTTATCGAGTTCATATTGTATCTCGAATAGCGTTTTTAGCGACATGTTTAAAATTTTT
Source organism: Xylota segnis (assembly GCA_963583995.1). Classification (NCBI taxonomy): domain Eukaryota; kingdom Metazoa; phylum Arthropoda; class Insecta; order Diptera; family Syrphidae; genus Xylota; species Xylota segnis. The sequence goes on from OY757237.1 coordinate 85,670,193, forward strand.
TCTTCGTAATCATTTTGAAAGTCAACCAGTTAATTTTGTTGTTAGTTATTCCACTTTTGGAAAACTTGAAGATACTCCTTTTGTTATGAAGAAGTATACAGGTGTTTTTGCTGTATCGGAGGGCCAATATGTCGGTTTCCCTGTCGAATAGAATTCAACCCCGAAATTCCACATTAGTTTCGTATTGGCGAATTATATCTTGAACCTCAAATGGTGTGTTCATGGTAAATCCCATAGAATATTAAGCGCATTGATCCCGGGTTTAATCGACCTGATGACATATTACGTGATGCTGTATTATGAGCTGTTGGCGGTCGGTCAGATTAAGTTTGAAGATACTTAGGTTACAACACAAAACAGCGTGCTCGGTTGCATAGTATCTCGTAAGGTCTGAAGATCGAACGCTACCTCACCCGCGTGTGAAATATGCACAGAAGATGAACCACTGAACGAAATCAGCGAAAAATTCTGGCGATTGGAGGAAATTGCAGAAGATACCGCCAACTTAACGTTAGTCGACATAAAATACGAACAATTTTGACAAAACATACCACTGGGATCGAAGTAATTTAAGTTTCATAGTGAGCTTACTAACTGTAAGAGTTAGGCAATTATCGGGCATAAGTCAACCGACGATTTTTTAAAATTGAGAGAAGTACATTGGTCACATTGGAGATCTATTCATTGCCTTTCTAAAGAGCCTAATTTCATATTACACCAACTTTATTTTCTTACAGTAAAATGGGAAACCGATTCACAATTTGTGCAAAACAGCGAATGATGACTGCTTTCAAATAGTTGACTTTCAAATAGTACAACAACATAAAACTAATTCAAAAATCTCTAAGCTCTATTTTTTAATACATATGTGATAATCGGTTCAGAATTTGCCGAATGGCATGGGAAACCGATTGCTCATTTTTCACTTTTTCCGTGTTTTTTGGGTAGAGGCCTCTTAAGACAGAGTGAAATAAATTTGATTTACTTTTCGATTTCTTTTTGATGTTATTATCGATAATTTCACTTATATACTTGAATTTTAGCGACTGAGCCAGTTAAATGTACAACCGCACCGGAAAGCTTTTTAATAAATAATCTTTATTACCGCTCACTGCAGTTAAATTAAAATTTCATTCTTAAGTCTAAAATTATTTTCATTTACTAGCTCAACTGTCGCATTCTTCCAATGATTCCCACGGAGTAGATCCCTTATGAAGGAAATGCATGCGATATGATCTGCAAGAATCGAGTCGGTGAAAAATATAATCAAGGTAAAGAAACTCAGGTTACACGCGTGTTTCGTTCTGCACGCAACCCAAACCGACTTATCCGCTCAACTTCAAATTTTCCCCATAATTTGAATTTCTCTCCTTTGCTTTTTCTCCGTACTAATCATTTCCTGGGTTTGGCCTAGTCATAAATTAACTTTATGTTGCGTCATTGAGCTAGCTGACAAGACAAATTTGACAAAACTCAAATTTTCAATTTGGATTTTAGAAATAAAGCAACACTCTGAAAAGATGGTGACTTTTATTATTGCTCTCAAAAAACGTATTTGGCCCAGACGATGGAAGGTAGTTCCAGAGAACTAAAGGGTCTTCCAATAGGGACTGATAGCGGACGTATTGTTGAAGCTACATCTGTCAACTTGGCTGTAATTTATTCAGCCTGTTTTGCCAAATCACCGTGGATGGATGATGAGATTGTTTTATCAAAATTGGTGTTCTGTTCGGGCAACGTTGTGCGAGCTTCGCTATTTTACGGTCGCCATAATCGTCCTTCCGAGAAGACTTTTTTGCAGTGTGGTGGATAAATTTGATTCCACTCGTCCAGATCTGACGAAAACATCGCCGCTGTCCGTGAGAGTGTGTGATATATTTAAAAGTTTATTCACGTAAGTCATCGCCCCTTTCCGTTCGTTTTTCGTAACTGAAGGTTTAATTCAGGTTACAATCTACACCTCGCGACCCACCCCAATAACTATATCGTGAGAATAAAGAGCTACCATCTGTGGCCATTTCCTTTTTTATTTTTACTTGCACCTACCTATAGGGCAAGTATTGCATTCGTGAAAAAAATCGACTGTATGTAAAATCTATGTGGGTTAGTTTAGGCGTATGCGTTTTTCACGAAAAAATAGAATAACGGTAATATTGAAAATCAGCTGTTTCTCGGGTATTTGTAGGTTATAATACAAGTGCAAAATAATGGCGTACCAAATTTTGTAATTGCCACGCCCACTTTTATAAAACCTATTTTTTTTCCAAAATTTTTACTAGAAATTGAGAAATTTGCGGCCTTAAGGTTAATAAATCGAGGTTAATATATATATATATTTCCTTAACCACCAAAATCGATTCGTTTATTTCCAAAGGTTTTGGTAATCTTACCTTAAAAGATTACCTGGCGCCTCTTGTGTTCCGACCCTAACGAACACATCCATACATTGTTCATATCCAGTGTCCACCCCGGCTGAACAGTCGGGAATTACAGCAACTGACATTTGCTGTTTTGTTGTGTTTCCCATTTTCGCTCCCCATCCCTCATTCGACATTTTGCCATTCACGTGCGCCGCCGTGTTTGTGTTTTTTTTTCGGGGAACGTAACAAATTGACGCCCAACGTGTGGGGCTCGAAAACAAAAAAAAATTGTTTGTGGTGCAGTGTTTGTTATTGTCTCAGGGAAGTGTATGGCTTTTTTTCTTCTTTTTGCGATCTTTTACGATCTTTTATTTTGTTTTCTTTTTATTTCCAAGTGTCTAGGTTTACTCGACCCATTTGCGTCCTGGAACATTACAAGGCATATGTACCTATGAATCCAGCAACAGATCAACGAGGGAATGTTTTTTTTTTCCACCATCAAATTAACCAGGTTGTTTTTCACTGATCGCCAAGTAGGTGTCTTGTCTTTTCCTTTTCTTTTTTCCTTTTATTCGGTGGGAATAACATACATACAATATATTGCATTTGCTTTTTCTTTTTGCATTTTATTTCTTGTTTTCTCTATTCTCGGGGATCTTTTGTTTATATATGTATAAGTAAGTTAACAGCATCCATTATTTCACTTCGCTATTTTATGCTAAATTCTATCTTTCCCATCCATACCTTAGAATCACGCTCCTGATTCATGTTCCCTATCGTACACTATCCTATATCAGCACATTCCGACATTGCATTAGAATCACACTCCGGATTCATGATGCTGAATCAACGTCTGGAGCAAACATTTCGCATTCTCTCATTTTCCCATACTCACCTTTACCGCCGCATAGTTTTAGTTAGGTGTTAAGTTATCATTCATACTTTTGTATTTTTAGTTATTGAGTGATTCGGAATGAATAAAGAGGCCTTGTCCTCCAGTAAAAAAAATTTATTTTTTTTCTTTTCTAAACTTATAATATTTTCATTGGCCCCCGAACAGGGACCATGGGATCGGTCGTACAGTAAATAGTGAAAAAACGTATACATAAGTCCTCAAGTAGTTCAACGTAAAAGCAGTAAACGTATAAGTAATCAAGTAGTTCTGCGTAAAAGCACAGTGTAAAAAAAAAACGCGAAAAGACCTAAAGTAGTCCCAACGCGGACACATGCGGCCGAACGAAAATTCCTGTGGTCTCAAACCGAATCCGAGTGAAAAAAAAGTCAGTGTAAGCATCCGAAAGAAGAAAAAAGTATATATGGACACGGAGTGAGAAAAAAAAAGGAAACTAACCGTCAGTCCGTAAAAACAGTTGAAAGTGGAAATTCACAAGGGCCCCGAAGTAACTGGAAGACCAGAGGAAACAGAAGCTACAAAAGCTAGCCACAACCCCTGATCATCGTTACGAAACTCATAATGTAAGTTAGAATTAAGAAATATTAACATATACTTAAAAAAAAAAAAAATAGAAAAGAAAAAACATAAAAACTTGTTAAAAAACATAGAAAGATAGATAAAAAAAAAAGATATATGTAGATTCAATAAGTTATATAAATTTGTCCAAGTTCTTAAAAAAATAAATTATCAAACTCTCAAAATTTAAACCAAAAAAAAAAAAAAATAATAAATTATCAAATTATCAAACTCACAAAATTTAAAACACAAAAACAAAAAAAACTGTTCTAGTTCTCGAGAGTTATAAATAAATATCTAAGTTCTCACTTACAAAAACGAAATCATTCAATCGATGTTCCAGTGTAATTTTATATCAAAGTGAAAATCAAACATACAATGGCTACAAGCCAAAGAACATTACGATCACACGTCTCGGATACTAACCACGTTGATCTCCAAGATCTGAATCCGAGCGTCGAAGTAATAAGTCCCTCTCCCAATCCTCGTGAGTCCTTAAATGAAAATAATGTTTCATTCCAATCCGACCCACAAGAGCGTTGCCCAAGAACCCAGTTCAACTCCTGAACTTGAGGCGCTTATATCATCTGTAGTATGTCGTGTGCTCAAGGCAGAAGGACGAAACATCGTCCAGAATGCTCTGAACCCATATTCAGATCAGGAATTGGCTACCAACCAAACGATTTATCCCCAATATAGGAGCGATCTCTCTGATTTAGACAAAGTTCCGGACATTATACGCAGTCTAAGAACATTCTCAGGTGACCCAGAAGAATTCAGCTCCTGGCGAAAAAGCGTCGATAGGGTGCTGCAGATATATGTACCAATCAGAGGAACTCCCAAGTACTATGAGATACTCAATATTATCCGAAACAAGATCATCGGTAACGCCGATGTTGCATTAGAGTCATACAATACTCCGGTAAATTGGAAAACTATATGCCGGTGTCGTAGCCTGTATTAAGGGATTTAAGTACTATAGAGTACCAAATGTCCTCACTTGTGCAGGGAAACAAGTCTATTGAAGAATTTTACCAGAGTGTTTGCACACATCTTTCCTTAATATTGAACAAGTTGTCTAGTATGGACGTTAGTCCAGAATCAATGTCTCTCCTCACACAGACGTACAGAGACAAAGCTCTAGATACTTTTGTGAGGGGACTTCGAGGAGATCTTCCGCGGTTATTGGCCATCAAAGAGCCTATAGATTTGCCTCAGGCACTTCATTTGTGCCTTAAGTTGGACAACCAAAATTTTCGAACCAACTACGCCTACCACAATCATAATGCTCGGAGGGCCTATGTCCCAAATTATCCGACTAGGCATGCACCGCAAATGCAACCATCAACAAGTAAAGCACTCTATTCCCCATAAGCATCCAGTTTTTCTCATGGTCAACCGCAACCCGGCTCAAATTTTAGACCTATGCAAGCACAACCTGCACCTCGACCACACCAAATCCAAAACAAGAAGAATAACTTCCAATTCCACAGACATTCCACAAAAACCGCAGATTAAACAAGAACCAACAAGCAAGGAATCTGTCCAAATAAAACCCCCACAAACTCAAAATCAATATTTTCAACCTAGGAATCCATATGCCCAACAATCTTTTCAAACTCAAATCAAAATCCGAGCAGTTCAGCCAGAATTTTCATCTAGACACTAATAGCTCCGAAATTGATGAATATAACCAACTAATGAAAAACGTAGAGGATGATAATGATCAACCCCTAACCGAATACATTGTAGAATTCCAAGAATACCGACCTCAAGCATCTCAGCACGAAGAAGCCATAGATATTTCTGATATATATTTTTTTAGGATAAAAGACTCTTCACTACCATATTTTGAATGTCGAGTGGAGAGTGGAGAAATTTACAAGTTCCTAATTGATACAGGATCTAATAAAAATTACATTCGATCGTCTCTGATAGATACTCCCCTTCAGAGCGAAAATTTCTTCTATGCGAATACAGTAGGCGGAAATATCAAGATTACCCACCATACCTTTTTAAATCTCTTTGGCCTTCAGGATACTAAAATAAAATTCTATTTGCTCCCTACCTTTAAATCCTTTCACGGGATACTTGGCTATGACACACTCAAAGAGTTGTCCACAATGATCCATACGCATGATGACTATATGCTTATCCAAAACAAAATACAAAAAATCCGCATCAAGTATCATATGTCACAAAACGTAAATTGTATCGATATTCGAACAGACCATATGAGTGCCGAAAGGAAACAATCTGTATAATCTCTAGTCGATAGCTTCCCCAACTTGTTCGCAGATCCAGATGAAAAACTTACATATACCTCTACTGTAAAAGGTGAGACAAGAACTACCAACGACAGTCCTATTTATACTAGATTTTATCCATACCCAATGTCATTGAAGGATGAAGTTCAAGACACCAATATAAATTCTATGACCCTGACTCAGCACAGCCATGTAAGTTCTCCCGAAAACCTTATACAGAGTGTGAAAGTGCCAATAAACGTTTACAAAAACCAGATATTCCTAGAGATAGGCGAATCATTCAGTCGCGAATTCAAAATTGTTTTTCCACGATATCATCGACACCTCGTAACAGAACCACGCTACAATAGCGAAAACCTTTTGACAATACTAAAAAAAAATCATAAGCCCATCCGTCATTAACGCCATAAAGACCCCAGAAAGAGTCATGGGCATGATACAACAAATTTACCCAGACCATCTTAGTAGATACAGAATTAGGTTCTCGCAACTATTCGTAGAAGATTTAGTAAATGAACAGGATCAGGAAACATTAATCATAGAAACTCACGAACGTACACACAGAAGCGCTACAGAAAATCGCATTCAAATCTTAGAAAAATTTTATTTCCCATCCATGATGAGTAAAATAAATAGAATCACGAAAATTTGCTCAGTTTGCAAAAGAAATAAATACGAAAGACACTCCAATCAACCAAAAAGGTATCGATGTTTATAGGGTACCACCTTATCGTAGTGAAGCAAATGGACAAGTGGAAAGGTTTCATGTTTATAGAGGTATCGATGTTTATAGAGTACCACCTTATCGTAGTGAAGCAAATGGACAAGTGGAAAGGTTTCACTCCACCTTGTCCGAGATTGTGAGATGTATTAAAGAAAAAGGTACTGAGCGCAATATCGAGGAGCTCTTAGAAAGATCGGTCAGCAAGTATAACCATAGCATACATTCGACAACAGGAAAGAGACCGGTGGATTTATTTTTTGGTCGCACGGTAACCTTTAATCCTGAGGAGTATGAAAAGACTAGGCAGTCTAATATAGACAGGCTGAAAAAGAAACAGGAATCTGATTTAACTTACCATAATAAAAAAACTCAGAAAGTTAAGCAATACATGTCAGGACAAGTCATGTATGTGAAAGTGAACAAAAGATTTGGTACGAAACTTTCGAGTAAATATAGGGAAGAAATTGTAAAAGAAAATAGAAACTCTACAGTTCTTACAGAAAGTGGAAAAATCATCCACAAATGTCATATTCGCAATTAAAAACTGACATCAACGTTCTCTCTCTTTCCCCTTTAGGTATTTTATAGTAGGCTGTATAGCCGAAGTGCAAATCTTAGACTACTCCTTCAGCAAATTAGTCGCGATAGAAACAGGAACGGCAAAAATTGAATCTGGAAATTTTAAGATAATCCATATCATAGACCTGAAACCATGTGAACACTTAATAACCAACATAAAGCACACAATAGAGCACAACATAAGTTGAAATCATCCTTCCTATCCTTTCCTCCCTCACGAATTAACACAAATAAACAACTAAACCAGATTCAAACCAAAAACCAAAAAGAAGAGATCATTAGATTTTATAGGAACCGCATGACGATTTCCGAATTGTACAAAAACAAAATTAATAATGTGTTTAAGAAATAATAAAAAAAAAAGTTTTGATTAACAGAGATATTATTAACGGTATCAATAAAATAACGAATGTAACTAATGAAATTATGAGCAAAATGGCAAACCATGACATATTTAAGAACAATATTGTAATAGTTACTCAACATAAAATTAAATTACTTAAAGAAGAACTTACAAACATAGAATACGCCATAAATTGGGCAAAATAAGGAATCATAAATTCCTTCATACTATCTATAGAAGAAATAAAGATAGCAAAAAATATAATTAAGAATGAAAACATCCCTTACGGAAATATTGACGAAGCTTTAAACTTCGCAGAAATAAAAATTGCTACAAACCTAAGTTCAGTAATTTATATTTTAAGCATACCAAACGTAGCATTAAATTCTTGTACTAAAATTTTAATTAAACCCGTAAAAAAAGCCAATGTTATAAGCAAACTTGAGTACGAAAATATCTTAAAATATCTAAAAATATAAATAAAATATTTGGTAATAAACTAGATTGTAAGTCATGTAATAATTTGGCAATTTGTCCAAATCATAATATTGTAGATCTTAGCGGCACATTCTGTATTCCCAACCTCCTCCAAAGCATAAAAGCGAATTGTACCAGAATCAATAACCAACACGTTGCAACAGTCGAAGAAATTTCCCCAGGAGTAATCCTACTTAATCAATTTAACAACACACTACTACAGGACAACAATAACACTTTGGAACTAGCTGGCACGTTCGTCTTAAGATTCCAGAATTCAACAGTAAAAATCGAAAACAAAACCTACACATCCAATACAATAGCTTCAACCCTGAAGCCACTACCCGCCATTGGACAACTCTCTACAGGCGAGGAAATAGAAGAATTACTATCATTAGAGATGTTAAAGGAACTGCACATTAGCAACACTGAAGATATAAAACTACTAGAATCGAAGCACCACACTACTACAATAACAAACCTAGCACTTATAATAATCATACTTATGCTTGTCTCGGCCCTCATGGCGAAATTTATCTGGAGAAAACGTCCAACATGAATCAAAGTCACCAATGTGCTTGAAAAGAAGAATGAAGCTACGGAAAAAACACCATTAATCCAAGCCCAAGTCACCAACATCCTTGACGACGGAAGCAAGAAAACGAAAGAAGCGACATCAGCACCAACACCGGCGACACATACCACTTACCAGAACACAACCAAAGTTCAGGACGAGATAGCACAACCGAAATCAGTCAGGATTCATAAGATCCCACTCTTCTAGGATATGTCAAACGAGGACGTTTGAATTTAAGCGGGGAGGAGTTAACAGCATCCATTATTTCACTTCGCTATTTTATGCTAAATTCTATCTTTCCCATCCATACCTTAGAATCACGCTCCTGATTCATGTTCCCTATCCTACACTATCCTATATCAGCACATTCCTACACTGCATTAGAATCACACTCCGGATTTATGATCCTGACTCAACGTCTGGAGCAAACATTTCACGTGGATCTTATTTCGCACGTTTTCCTCATTCTCTCATTCTCTCCCATATTCACCTTTTCCACCGCATAGTTTAAGAATGTTGTTGTGTTTAAACCAGTCAGTTCTTCGTCGTTTGCGAAAAATTGATGGTACAATTATGCTGCTTTTTTCTAATTCCTTTTCCAGATGGCGGTGATCAGAAAAAGTAACGTTCGAATGCAGTCCAGTAAGAAATAGCAGAGTATGTGTTTTGGGAAAAATCTTTTACCTCTTATCGGATTTTTTGCACACTACTATGTCAGTGCGTGGGCGCCGTGGCTCAAAGGTTAGTGCGTTGGACTATGGAGCAAGGGGTTCGAGGTTCGAATCCCAGTCGGGGAACACCTAAAAAGTTTTTCAGGACCCCATCTCTCGCGAGTGTCTGACAAACATCCGAGAGTTCAACTGTCCTGAGAAAGCTTCTCAAATAACAAAATTGCCCTTCGGACACGGCATTAAACAGTAGGCCCCTCCATTCGTGTAAAGAATATAACACGCACAACACGAATGGTCGTGAGAAGCTAGGCCTTGGTCCCATCGACCTGTTGCGCCAAGTATTGTTTTTATTTTACTATGTCAGTGCCTAATAAGTACTCAAAAAGAGACTCAGCCCGAAAGTTACGGTCGGTACTGCCCCATAGCTCATGGTGCGCATTGGTGTCACACTCTAGCATAATTCTTGCTCTTTTCTTCCTTGCTTCTTATACCGTTGGTTTTATGTCCTTTGTTGGGGCGGATTCGGGGTCTTCGTTGGGTAGGTAGACTGAAACCAGCCACATATTTTTACGGTGCGGAAGAAAGGTTAAGTTTAGTTCTGGATTTACCAAGAATGCAAGCCCGCTTTATACCAACGTTCCTTGCATGGTGTGTAGACGGGAGCCATAAATCCCTTGACGGTGTCATTTCTAATCCAAGAATCTTGGATGACGGTGGCGTCACTGACATAGTAGTGTGCAAAAAATCCGATAAGAGGTAAAAGATTTTTCCCAAAACACATACTCTGCTATTTCTTACTGGACTGCATTCGAGCGTTACTTTTTCTGATCACCGCAATCTGGAAAAGGAATTAGAAACAAGCAGCATAATTGTCAATTTTTCGCAAACGACGAAGAACTGACTGGTTTAAACACAACAACATTCTGTCCGCAAAACTATCCAATAGTGCACAAGCTTACAACCATTCTAACCTCCACCGTTAACTCAGCATTCGATGAGTCTTGTTCCATTTCAACAAGAAAGATAGGCAATAGCACACCGTGGTGGAACGCAGAACTTAGTAACTTTTCCTGCGTAAGCACAAGATATAACAAAGCCAAATCAACAAGGATATCCAGGGACTACGAAATCTACAAAAGAAGCGTAAAGAATTTTAAAGCAGAAGTTCGGAAGGCCAAACGTAAAGCTTGGCGCAGTTTCTGTCATAGGATTAAAAATACCTCTAAGCTACGAAAAATCTTTTCCAAATCACCTACCATGGCAAGTGTCCTCATGAATCCCAAAGGATATGGACCGAATCTGACGAACCATCGCCTAGCATACTTATGGACACCTCCTTCTCTGGCTGCACGCCTTTCCCTAGCGACGACCCTGCTCGGGTATATGCTTTATCACCCCTTGAACTCATTAGCGATAGTAAACTGAAATGAGCAGTAACCAGTTTCGATCCTTTTAAATCCCCGGGACCGGAGGGGATTTTTCCGGCACAAAATCAGGTTGAGCTAACCTTTATGGGGCTCCACCTGTCCTGTATTTTGAAGGTATCCCTGGAGCTAAGAACGATGTCAGCCGACTGGACCGAAGTAAGAGTGGTCTTCATACCTAAAGCAAGAAAGCCATCGCATACCCTTCCGATAGACCTTAGACCATTCAATCTAACATCTTTTCGTCTCTGCATTCTGGAGATACTAGAGATATATCTAGTGCTGAATGAAGACCTTCTGAATATAGACAAAACTGGGTACAAAGTCATAGCCTACGCAGATGACATGTACATATACTTGAACGACGTTGTGTTTCATAATTAATGGGAATGTTTGCTCTTGAAAAAATTTAATTTTGTTCATTCAATTGCATTTCCAAAAAGAAACTCGTATTTGACCCACGCTGTGCTAGTAACAGGAAAATACCCACAGACACTCACCGATGTCATGCCGTCTAAAAGAAAAACACAAACTCCCTAACTTTAACCTCTGGCCCTCCTTTAACTAATTCAGAACTATCTTACTCCTAAAACACAAGAGAGGAACACTCTTCAAGATAACTTACACCCTAACCAACCACTGTAGGAAGACATGCCCAAAGACTATACATTCCCCACAACAACTTCTGCAGAAGCTGTGGGGACGAACAGGAAGAGGACACATTCTAAGCTCATGCCCAAGCTGGTTACTTGCCAATATCAGGAAGGGTATACTAGGGGAATAGCATTTGAACGATCTCAACGATCTGAGCACTGTCCGCATAGCTTGTATTAACTTCTTCATACCAAATAGCGAATGGTTCCCAAAGTAAGAGAGTGATCCACCCACCTTACGCAGTAGAATGAACTTTCTCTGGTCAAAAGGGTGAGCGAGATTTCGATCGAGTTGCTTTGACAGAAACAGTTCTATAAATCCCCAGCAAAAGATCGTGTAGGACGCATTGAAGAAAATGCTTGACGTTCCTCATTTAGTTGGTTTTGCATTCATTTCTGTCAATATCCGACATCGCGCTTGCGCTCGACTCTCCTAATATAGCAGCCACATTTTTGGAAGACCGTCGGATATCTCATTCAGCATTAAAATTGCCATTGAATCTTCAGATGAATGACGAATCAACATACAACATTAATGAATCTGGATGAATGCACAATGACACATAATGGAGCATTAGATTGGATTGAAGGACGTTCGAAAATACTGCTGCGTGACCGCCCGCCGTTTTTGGATAAAAGGCAGATAGGAGATCACACCAAGTGTTCCAGACTGTTAGTAGCCTTTCTATACATACATATGTATGTATGTTTCAAATATGTACATACATTTAAAAGCGTCCGAATGAAGGTTGTCTTCTTTTATTTGAGCACAAATTCAAATCATTACACTGGAATTGGTAGGTATATACCAACAGCTGCACATATATATTCTAAGCGTTATTAAATTACCTTGGATAATCGACTTTTACAGCGAGTAAATCAGATAGTTTTTTAGTACGTAAACAAGGAGCCATATCATCATATAGAAGATCCCCGTGACATCCCGTCTGTTCTGCAACTCGCCTTTTCACGTATAACGGGGACCTTTGTATAGCCCACGGAGAAAGAGCGGATCCACTTATTAAAACAGCTCTTTTTATTAAGTCTGCAAAGCGATTTAATTTAATTAAAAGTATTTAGATATAATGAATATTTTGAATTACCACTTGATACTGGTGATACTAACAAAATATTAGCTAAAGCTGCACCAGTTCCGTGACCCATAATTGTGATTTTGCTTGAATCCCCTCCAAAGGCGGGTAAATTCTCTTTTAACCAATGTAGACCAGCTACTAAATCCATAAGTCCAAAGTTACCCTGTGCACTCTCTTTGCCTCCAGTTTTTAAAAAGCCGAGAATTCCCAGGCGAAAATTTATTGTGACTACAATTACATTTCCATTGGCAGCTAGTTCAGAACCATCATAGGGATTTCCTGAATTCCATTCGTATGATTCTCCATGTATAAATAGTACGGTTGACAGTTTTTCGCCAACCATATGATTCTCGGTATTCTTAGTTGTTGTATTACTTATCGTTTTATGTGCTGTGAAAAGAAAATGCATATTTGATATGAGTTTTTTGCCGTTTCTTGTTTCAAGGAAATATCAATATTTATTGCAGTCACGGATAATCTGATGATATTTCGGCTGAAAGAGCTTCACTCCCGATATGCTTGCAGTTGGCAATAGGTACACTGCAATGCACTACGGAATTGAAGCCATTCGCTTAGAAATCCTCATTCAAAAACTCACTTGAAATAATTATATATTTATAAACAATTGTATAATTTTCATAAGACAACATAAGGTTCTACACTATGAATGGGATCATATGCCTACATCTCAAACAAATAAACTTTTCACAGGTTTGCTAAGCTTTGAACTTTTATTCATGCCTTTCTTATAGGCTAACATAGTTGTTACTGTCTGATTTGTAAACTTACTGAGTTATATGGCCCAATAAGTTCGAGGTGAACCTTCCATCCAACACGAAGGTGCAAACCAAATTAAAGCATTACCCGACACGAGCCATTAGTGCCGCTTGGGTTTGCAAAATCTTGCCATCGACATCACAAATTGGGATGCTCTTCTGATGAATATTCTCTTTAAGAAGTTGGATAAAAACACACTTACCATTTAGAAACAATCTCTCAAGCAACCCAAGGCTCCAAGTTTTCCTTTCTTTCATTTTCGGAAACAAGATTCAAATCTTTAGTGGTACTGAGTACCAAAATATACAAAGGTAATACAGACGAAACGAAACGATCACGAACACGAGTATCTCTTGCTGCAAAGAGAGAGACGGGGAATAGATGTGGTATTTGTGCAGATGTGAAATTTCTGCAGCTTTCCCTGATCGAAAGATTGAAGCAAATTAAGATGTTGAGCAGATGGGAAGTTTCATTACTGAGAAATTAGCCAAATCAACTGCGTCTAGTTTTAAAGGATGAATCACTTCAAGTTTCTGGAGAGGGAAATAAACCCATCCAACTCAGTAAGAAAGTTAATCTTTGCCTTTGATATCGAGTTACTGGATACAGCACAAATATACAAGTACATACATGTCTAGAAAACCATAACCTTTTCGAAGAAAGGATGAGAAATGCTCAGAAGTTATTTTATTTTATTTTCTTTGGTAAGATTATTGACTCACAAAAGGTCGAATAAGCCTGTTCCACAGACTGATAAATTTCGCTTACGGTTGGCATTTGTACTACTATTTGCTTCAATCTAAACGCCACTTGTAGGATCCGCAGGAACTCTACTTTATGACTTCGAAGATTTCTACGTATCCAAATGAAATTATTGAATTGCTCTGCATGCTGAAGTATTTAAAGAGCGACTTTTAGCCTCTGGAGTGTCACTCTTGATTTTATACCCTACCCCAAGGGATAAAATACGATCCGTTCCAAACGGATTGTAGCTTTTCTGGATGTTTTAAGTTGGTCTTCTTTTTTTCACTTTTACTTTTCGTACTTCTTTCTGGCTAGCTACATATTATAATATTGGTAGATTTACGAGTAATTCCACCATCGTTCACTTTTCTTTATTTCAGAAAGAATAACGTTACAATTATGAACTCACTTTTATATTTATCTTTTTCTAATTTTTGTTTTTATCGTCCTATCTGCTAACCGTCATCACAAACCAAAAGTTGTAACGATCATTTTAATATGTCTGTGCTTCTGCGCTAAATTTTCGCTTTGCGGCCGGTTTTCAGAGTAAGCTTCTTCATTTGCTGCAAGGCGAAATCATTCTGATTGCTTATGGTAGCCCTGCACTACGAACATGCTCGCCGAACTTGCTCGTTTGCGTTATCTCCTACACGATGAAAAAATTTGGCGGGCATTCATTTCGTGTTGATTCTTCATACCGTGAACATGTGCCATAAAGAAGCGCAAGTGGTCATATCCACGATATGAACTCGGCAACGTTCACACCAAAAATGAGGTTTACTAGCGAACATGGCCCTACACGGCGAATATCGGAGCCAACTAACACAAAAGCGAACCAGCCCCTACACGAGAAAAACATAGCGAACACGACCAAGTTCGGCGAGCATGTTCGTCGTTTAGGGCTACCTTTACAGTTCTCGTGGTTTTTGATCAGTACCAGGCAGGCTAGGAACGATTGTCGGAATCAGAGTATATCCATAATGAGTAGAGTCACTCTTTATGTGTTTTGAAATATTTCTTATCAGTAGTCACACTGACACGAAAAATAGACGGCAGTGAAAAAGGGATAGAAGAAATAGAAAATTGGTGCACGGGGTGATCCATTAAAAAAAACAATACATTTTTTTTTCACATTTTTATTAAAAAAATTACATGTGACCTTACACTGAGTAATTTCAACTTATTATTATTTTTATTAAAATGGTTTAAAATGTGGTATACCCTTACTGAATTTGATGAGATCTACATCTACATCTTTATTCTTACAACAGTTGTATTGATACTTATTCTTTAGAATATTATAAATTTCCACTTCAAAATTATTTCGGAAGTACTGTTTTGGAAAATAAGAAATGAATTTATTTCCAAGACTTTAAATATTCTTAAGGAGGTTGTGTTCACAGATCCTATAATATCTTGAAGTTTTTAAAATAATGTTTACTCATTTTAAATTTCAAATAATCACCAATGTTATGGCCTGCAGGCGCTTAATTTCAGAAAGGATTCAGGGGATAGGTATAATCGTTAATACTTCAAGTACGTGTGGACAAAGACGGCACGGAGCAGTTGCGAAGAGTTACTTAAGGAACTTATGATATAACTTAACACCAGCAAACAGCATGAACAACACCTGCACGGAAATGCTAAATTTTGTAATTCAGAAAAACTTACTTGCTAGACAAAAGTATTTAAGACCAGCTTAACTAACTATACTATGTTATGACTAACTTACTGGCCCTATGCGGGCGCTCTAAGGTAAACATAATGCTTAATCTATGTCTTTCGACCTAACCTAACTAAATAATTAATTATTAATTATTTTTATTCTATTTATTTACTTTTATATTAATGTTAACAAAGAAAATTTGTGTTTTTTCAAAAAAATTGTAAATGTACTTTTTTTTTAGTTTTTATATAAAACTTAAGTCTACCTTAAAATAAATCTTAATCTACTTAACCTACTTATGCTAAAAAAACGTAATTAAACACGTGTTTTTTTTATGTAAACCGACTGCTGTCTTTTCAATAATTTATACCTTATACCTACAACACCTACAACCTAGACTTACAACTACCTTAGAACTATATAAGCCGGCCAGGCTAATAATAAATTAAAAAAAATAAATAAATAAAAAGCCAGGATTAAGAGGGATCGACGAGGGAGTTCCCTCTTCGTAAAGCCACCAAAACTTTTGATGCTGCCGTTTTACATCATTAAAGGCGTCTGTGGTACGCCTCGGTCGTAGTTGAGTCGCCTATCCACAGCTTTTCTGGCGACGTAGTAGATTAACGCCGCACCCGTTCTTTCTTGTATCAGACCTTGTCTATCGAAATAGAGGAACGCCTCTGGAGGGACAAAGCCGTTAAGGCGCACTCTCTTGTGGTACCTATCATTGGGGTAGTAAGCCCCAAAGATCAGGCTATTGGTCGAGTTCATTGCTCTTGCAATATGACCGCGAATGACCTTCACCAGGAAATTGTCCACTCTGATCAGATTCGTCCTGTTATAGAGGACCTCATTGGAGTAGAATTTTTTGTACTCGGACTCTGGTGTTCTGTATAAATGAAAGCAAGCCCGAAGACAAGCCCTCGCAAACACCCGAATCCTTTTTATCAAGCTTGCTCCCACGTTGAACCACACCGGACAGCCACAGGTGAGCATTGGCCGTATGAGGGCCGTGTAGCAGATTACCTTCACCCTCGCATCGAGTTGGCTGCTATAAAACAGTCTCTTTAAGAAGCAAAACCAGCTATGGCTCTGGCCAAAGCAGCATTAATATGTTTGTTAAAATATAGATACTGGTCTAGCCAGATCCCAAGGTACCTGACTACACTTCTACTCGCCAATGGGCGTTCGTTAGGACCTGACCTGCACGCAATCAAGTCGTCTGCGTATGCAATAGCATGGTGAAGAGAACCTATTAAATCACTTGTGTAAATGTTGAACAGGATGGGCGAATTAACCGCACCCTGATGTAGACCGTTTTTAATTTGAAACGTACCAGCAGAAGTCACGTTGCCATTTTTCACAACGAACTGTCTACTGGTGAGCATATTACATATGAGTATAGTAGTGGTTTGCTGATACCCAGCCTGCTCAACTTGTAGAAGAGCTCCTCCAACCATACGGTATCGAAGGCTTTCTCCAAGTTAACCAGGCAGGCACCCGTGGATTGATTCTTGCTTTTATTCCATTGGACGTCCGACACCAGTTTAGGCGCGGCATGTAGGGTATCATGCCCCGCCTTAAAACTGAATTGGTTGTCCGGAATTATATGTTTGTCCTCAACTCACTTATTCAGGGCTCTATGAATAACTTTTTCGAATACCTTGCTGATGTTCGGAAGGAGACTTATCGACCGAAGATTTGCCGGATTGGAGGTATCTTTTCACCTTTTAGAAATGGGCTGCACCACTGCTGTCTTCCAATGCGCCGGATAATGTGCATTATTCAGCGCATTGTTAAACAGGGTGGTGTATATGTCTACCGCTTCCAGAGGGAGGTGTCGGAGCACAATGTTCGGAATTCGGAAGTCGATTCCCACGGATTTCTTAGTCCTCAATGAGACGAAGATCGCTTGGAGTTCTACCTTTGACATAAACGGGGGGTGAACCCTGTCTTTGGCGATGGCATTGTTTGCCATGTTCCCTTCATTGAACACGGTGAAACCAGTGCTCTCAAATCGACATTCCTGCATATTATTTCGAAGGTAGAAGTTATGCACAAGTACGCGATTTTCCAAGTCATGGTTCGGGTGAACGCTATCATTCACCTTGTACACGTCCTGGAAAGTCGCTCCTATAGCCTCTACTTTCTCTTGCGGATCTTCTATCACGAAGTCGTAATCCTCGACAGCGTTATCTGGATCTATGCCTGCTGTTGTAAGAACTCGTTCGTTGCTCGTTGTTCGGTGTAACTTAAGACATGAAATTTTGTTGATGTTCTTTCTCCGAAAGACCTTATTGATCTGCGGGAATGCATTGTAAGAAGCTTTCGCTCCTTCTAAATTTATCCCACCATACAACCTGGTGATCGAGGACTTTAATGCCTCTTAGACCATCCACTTTGCTGCTGGGAGACAGCTGAACAAGGAAGAACAGTAACTTCCGGTTCTCCCTCTTCGCCTTTTCCGTGATAAATGGCTTGACCCCTACGAAATCGAGGCCGTCGCACGGTTTATCCTTTAGCAACTTAAGGATCTCCTCCGGCTCGGTAGACGGTTCCAACCCCTTCAAAAGCACAGCTTGGAGCTTTTCCTCTTTCAGGGTGAAGGAGAAGACCTCCGTCGTCGAGTCCCTCAACAAGTTTTTAATGTTGTGAAAATTTATTAAATTCTCGCTTTGAATTGCGTGCCTATCGCTTGAAAATCTTATAATAGTAAATCTATTGCCTATGGCCGACTTACATAGATCCTTTGTCTCCTTCACCTCCAATTTGTATGTGTTGATTGGTGGCACTCGTTGTTTGGTTGTCTTCTGTTGCTGTTGTGTCTGCTGCTGTTGTTGTCTCTGCTGCTGCTGCTGCTTCTGTTACTGTTGTTTCTTTGGCTGCTGCGCCTTCTGCTGCTGTTGCTTTGCCAGGTGTTGTTTTAGCTGCTGAGCCTGTTGTGGTGGCTTTTGTTGTTGCTGCTTGGTTTGCTGCAGCTGTTGCCCTTGTTGATGTTGTTGTTGTTTTAGCTGCTGGCGCTGCAGCTCTTCTTCGCCCTCTTTCTGCCTTCTGTCCGTTTTTTTTTACCTTAATGAGCATGACCTTTTGCTGCAGCAATTGAATGGTGCTGCACAGGTTCGCCAGTGTCTCGTCGTCCTCGTCCTCCGAGTCTGACGTCTTGCCAAAGCTATTATTTTCGCCGGTGTACCGACCTTCCTCACCGTCGGAGACGTATGGGTAATTTTCCTCTTCGTCGGATGACTCTAGCTGCATTTTTGATGACGTTGGCGCCCCCCCCCCCACTCGAAATAGAAGACGAACTTGATAAATTTATTGAATCTATTCAGTATGCCGCATGGAAAAATGCTCCATTAAGGAGAAGAGTAGTCAAACGCAGCGAAGTTAATTATCCGCCCGATATAAAAGAACTCATTCGCGAAAAGAGAAGAGCACGTAAAGTATGGCAACAAACCCGTGCCCCCCAACATTAGACATACTCAAATTACTTATGTAATAAACTTAAAAAAGAGATTCAAGAGTTAAAAAATAGCGAGACCACTGTTTATCTTGAAGGCTTAACAGCCGAAAAGAGTACAAACTATTCGCTCTGGAAAGCTATAAAAAGCGTTAAAAAACCACAAATGCAATCAGCACCAATCAGAAAAGACAATGGCGAATGGAGACAATGGAGAAAAGGCCGACGTTTTTGCCAAACATCTGGAGGAAACGTTGAAACCATTTGATGGTCAAATATTAATAGAGGATCACAGAAGTATGACAACGACATCTGACAGCTTTAGAATAAAAAGAGTGTCACTAAACGAACTTTGCAAAGAAAAAAAAAACTGAAAAATAACAAAGCCCCTGGTTTTGATTTAATAACCGGACAAATCCTTAAGCAATTACCACAAAAAGCACTAATGAAACTGCTGCATTTAATAAACGCTTCGCTTAGATTGCTACACGTTCCAGATGCGTGGAAGGTAGCAGAAGTGATAATGGTTCCGAAACCGGGAAAATCGCCTAACGACAAAAAATCGTACAGACCAATATCGCTCCTCCCAATAATATCGAAGGTATTTGAAAGGCTCCTATTGAAACGCATACAACCAGTTATTGAAGAAAGACGACTTACTATACCTGATCATCCATTCGGGTTTAGAATCAAGCATTCCACAATCGACCAGGTTTTCAGAATAACCGATGAAATTGAAAAAGCCCTAGAAGGACGAAAGATTTGCTCTAGCGCTTTTCTTGACGTCTCCCAGGCCTTTGACAAGGTTTGGCACGATGGCTTGAAATACAAACTAAGACAGGTCCTGCCGGAACACCTAAATAAGATCTTAGAATCCTACCTTAAAAATAGATTATTTCGTGTTAAACACGGAACTGAATACTCCGAGTTCAAGGAAATCGCAGCCGGAGTTCCGCAAGGAAGTGTCCTTGGTCCAATTTTATTTTTGCTGTATACTCGAGACATACCCCAAACTGAAGGCACCTTAGTAGCTACGTTCGCGGACGATACTTAGCAACGGATAGTTCAATTGAGTCAGTAACTGAAAAACTCCAACAAGCTTTGGATAAAATCTGTGACTGGACAAAACAATGGCGCATTGTTCTTAACGAGAACTTAACTTTACATACAAGTAAATAAACAATCTACCCGTTTTTATTAAATTAAAATTAAAATACCACATGCAAATGAAGCTAAATATCTAGGGATGACACTAGATGCGAAGCTCAAGTGAAAAACGCACGTTAAAAAAAAAAACGCGATGAGCTTGAAAATCGTTTTAGAGAAATGTATTGGCTCCTTGGAAGATATTCCAAGCTAAGTGTACATAACAAACTGCTTATATACAAGCAAGTGCTTAATATACGGCATACAACTCTGGGGTTGTACTAAAGCAAGCAATAGAGAATTTATTCAATCATTCCAAAATAAAGTGATAAGACGAATCGTGAATGCTCCCTGGTATATTAGAAACAATGATATACAAAGAGACTTAGGGATCGCAACTGTGAACGACGAAATAACAAACTTCGCTAGGAAGCTCCATCTTCGCCTTCATAGTCACTGTAACCATGCTATACTCCAAATACTGGACGTGAGAAACCTTATGCGCCGACTTCAAGGAACGAAACCGTTCGATCTAGCGCAATAAAAGGCAACCGCATATAATGACGGCATTGGCAGGTGATTTTGCTGAAAATCTACCTGCCTCACGCGAATATTATTGAAGCTTAAACTACTTGTTAAGGAAACTTAGTAAACAAAAATAATAAAAGGGAATGGTGTGTTTAGTCAGTAAAAATCTGACACTACTATGAGTACACGGTGTCTCATAGTGTCTTTTGAAGATTCTCACCAACCCTCGGAAAAAAAAAAAAAAAATCTCCCGCTATCGGGATTGCGGACCACTGGTCACTTTTTTTTTTTATTTTTTTTTAATTAATTTTTGTTTATTAATTCATTAACTCTTACATGCTAGACAAAATTGTTTAAAACTAGCTTAACTAACTTAACTATGTTATGACTAACTTACTGGCCCTATGCGGGCGCTCTAAGCTAAACTTAATGCTTAACCTGTGTCTTTCGACGTAACCTAGCTAAAACAATTAATTGTTTCTTATTTTATTTATTTATTTACTTAGTTCTAATTGACACAAAGAAAATGATTTAAAGAAAAACTTTGTATACGAACTTTTTTTTTTGTGTTTTTATTTATAAAACTTAATTCTACCTTAAAATAAATTTAAATCTACTTAACCTACTTAAGCTAAAAACGTAATTATATACGTTCTTTTTTTGTATTTTTTATATTTTTTATTTTTAATTTTTTTTTTAGCCAACTGCTGCTTTTTTTTAAATTTTTTTTTTTTGTTTAATTTTTTTTATATATACAAAGCCGAGTGCTGTGTTTTCTACTTACTACCTTATATCTAGGACAATCACACCAATCACAACATACACCTACGACTACCTTAGAACTATGTAAGCCGGCCAGGCTAGTTATAAAAAAAAATAAATGAAATGGCCAGCTTGCCCTACAAGGGCTAGCCAGGATTAAGAGGGATCGACGAGGGAGTTCCCTCTTCGTAAAGCCACCAAAACTTTTGGTGCTGCCGTTTTACGTCTTTCATATCTCGCCCCGATACCGACCTACTGAATCGGAGACGATACTCAGTTGTCTGTGCTACCCCTCGGTCGTAGTTGAGTCGCCTATCCACAGCTTTTCTGGCGACGTGGTAGATTAACGGCGTACCCGTTCTTTCTTGTACCAGACCTTGTCTATCGAAATAGAGGAACGCCTCTCGGGGGACAAAGCCGTTAAGGCGCACTCTCTCGTGGTACCTATCATTGGGGTAGTAAGCCCCATAGATCAGGCTATTGGTCGAGTTCATTGCTCTTGACCAGGAAATTGTCCACTCTGATCAGATTCGCCCTGTTATAGAGGACCTCATTGGAGTAGAATTTTTGTACTCGGACTCTGGTGTTCTGTATAAATGAAGGCAAGCCCGAAGACAAGCCCTCTTAAACACCCGAATCCTTTCCATCAAACTTGCTCCCACGTTGAACCACACCGGACAGCCATAGGTGAGCATTGGCCGTATGAGGGCCGTGTAGCAGATTACCTTCACCCTCGCATCGAGTTGGCTGCTATAAAACAGTCTCTTTGTGAGGGCAAAAGCAGCTCGCGCTCTGGCCAAAGCAGCATCTATATGTTTGGTAAAATATACATAGATACTGGTCTAACCAGATCCCAAGGTACCTGACTACACTTCTACTCGCCAATGGACGTCCGTTAGGTCCCACGATAGAGAACTTTCGCCAATTCTTTCTAGTGTCCCTTGAGGCCCCAGATAACGGCGTTCTGAACAGGATAGTTTCCGATTTCTGGAAGTTGATCTTTAACTTCCAGTCATCGCAAATTCGCTGGATATTGTCGAAGTCACGTTGCAAGAGAGTTGCAATGACCTCGACCTTAGGACCTGACCTGTACGCAATCAAGTCGTCTGCGTATGCAATAGCATGGTGAAGAGAACCTATTAAATCACTTGTGTAAATGTTGAACAGGATAGGCGAATTAACCGCACCCTGTTGCAGACCGTTTTTAATTTGAAACGTACCAGCAGAAGTCACGTTGCCATTTTTCACAACGAACTGTCTACTGGTGAGCATATTGCAGATAATGTACAGAAGTGGTTTGCTGATACCCAGCCTGCTCAACTTGTAGAAGAGCCCCTCCAACCATACGGTATCGAAGGCTTTCTCCAAGTCAACCAGGCAGGCACCCGTGCATTGATTCTTGCTTTTATTCCATTGGACGTCCGACACCAGTTTAGGCGCGGCATGTAGGGTATCATGCCCCGCCTTAAAACTGAATTAGTTGTCCGGAATTATATGTTTGTCCTCAACTCACTTATTCAGGGCTCTATGAATAACTTTTTCGAATACCTTGCTGATGTTCGGAAGGAGACTTATCGACCGAAGATTTGCCGGATTGGAGGTATCTTTTCACCTTTTAGGAATGGGCTGCACCACTGCTGTCTTCCAATGCGCCGGATAATGTGCATTATTCAGCGCATTGTTAAACAGGGTGGTGTATATGTCTACCGCTTCTAGAGGGAGGTGTCCACGGACTTCTTACTCCTCAGTGAGACGAAGATCGCTTGGAGTTCTACCTTCGATATGAACGGGGGGTGAACCCTGTCATTGACGATGGCATCTTTTGCCATGTTCCCTTCATTGAACACAGTGAAACCAGTGTTCTCAGATCGCCATTCCTGCATATCATTTCGAAGGTAGAAGTTGTGCACAAGGACGCGATTTTCCAGGTCATGGTTCGGGCGAACGCTATTATTCACCTTGTACACTTCCTGGAAAGTCGCTCTTTCTTCTATCACAAAGAAGTTGTCATCCTTCGTTGTTCGTTGTGCGGGGTATCTTAAGACACGGAAGGTCGTTGATGTTCTTTCTCCGAAACACATTATTGATCTGCGGGAACATGCTTGGATTATTGGCTCTTATGGCCGAAATCTTCCCGTTCCAATGCGCATTAACCGTCATTCTGTAGTTCTCTTTGACTTCAGTGTCCTAACCTCCGAGTTGTGTCTGTCAGCAAACTGCCTGTACAAGGTTTTTAATCTTGACAGGAGTCTATTGTCGCGTTGCTGAATATGTCGGCGTTGTCAGTATGTTGGTACCAAGGTATCGTACTGTCCATCATTCGTTTGATTGTCTCGTCCAATTGTCTCAGATATCTGTCAATCTCCTCGTTTGACAGGTTCCTGTTGGACGGTGTGTAGAGCGAGTTCGAAGAGAGTGCTCTCGTTAGTACTCGGGAGAAGAGTGTCCAGCGCGTCCTACTGTAGTTGTAGGTGTGCGTTTGAACAAACTCTTCCAGTTCCGCAATTTCGTTGGGAATCGTTATTTCGGCACTAAGTCCGCAATGGTCACGGTCGTACACAAAAGTTTGTAAACAGTTCATAGTCTGTCGATCAATGTCGGTCAGTTGTAGCCGTACGTCGAACAGCATGAGATCCAGATAAGAGCCGAATCTGGGAAAGGACGGAATGTCCGATGCTTTCATATCGAGTCTAAACTCGACATTGTGCTGGCCCCACCAATTAAATAGTAGGTAATTCTCCTCCGACTCCAGCCTTAGGTATCGGAAAAGTGATTCGAGCTCTGAAATAAATAAGGAAGGTTGAGTAGCTTCAGGTGCATAGACCGAGACCACGTACATCTTCTTTCCACTATGGAGAGAGATGCACACGATGTACGCTTCCAGTGCTTCCAGTGCTTCCTCCCTCTTTACGTACGAAGATCGCGACACCACCTCCTTGGGTGGAGTTGGGCTGGTGTCTTCTTATTAAATTATGTTTATTGTTCCTTAATTTATGTCTCTGAGTTAGCTTAGTTTCGCTAATCAGAAGCAAATCAGGATTTTTATCGTCTAACAACTTAAAAAGTGAGTTCCTACGTTCTATCCTTATCAGTGAATTCACATTCATCGCAAGGATCTTTAAGGGAGTATCCGCCTTGGTACCCATTACGACTGGAGGTGCGCTAGGCCCGGCAGAAGTGCGTACATTTGGTCCACCCGCGTCGCCTGCTCTTGTATCTGACGTTGAAGTTGACCCATCTGCCCTTGAATTGAGAGCAAGATAGCCATCAGATCAGGTTGAGCCTCAGGTGCTTTAGGCAGTGACGCCTTTGGAGCAGCCTTTGGCAGTTGTTTTTGCGTCTTGCCCTGACCCGACGCCTTGGGAGATTAGAGCGGGACCAGGTGGACGTTTCACCTCGATCTTCTGCTGACGAACCAGATTTACTTTCTTTATGAACTGGAACTTAGGGCAACCCCGATAGTTAGCGGTGTGCCCCGTGTTCCTGCATAGAGCACACGAGAGTTGCTCCTTGTCAGCGGCCCTATCCTTACCTAGAGGGCAATCTTCTGCCTTGTGGTCTTTACTACACTTGACACATCGAGGCTGCATGTCGCAGTTCGACGCGGCGTGCCCGAACCTCTGGCAGCGAACGCATTGTAAGATGCTTTCGCTCCTTCTTAATTTATCCCACCGTACAACCTGGTGGTCGAGGACTTTAATGCCTCTTAGACCATCCAGTTTGCTGCTGGGAGACAGCTGAACACGGAAGAACCGCTGAACGCCTTTGCCGTGATAAAAGGCTTGACCCCTACGAAATCGATTCCGTCGCACTTTTTATCCTTCAGCAACTTAAGGATCTCCTCCTGGTCGGTAGACGGTTCCAACCCCTTCAAAAGCACCGTTTGGAGCTTTTCCCCTTTCGGGGTGAAGGAGAAGAACTCCGTCGTCGAGTCCCTCAGCAAGTTTTTAATTTTCCGATAATCGTCTAAATTCTCGCATTGAATTGCGTGCCTATCGCTCGAAAATCTTAAAATAGTAAATCTATTGCCTATGGCCGACTTACATAGATCCTTTGTCTCTTTCACCTCCAATTTGTATGTGTTGATTGGTGGCACTCGTTGCTTTGTTGTCTTCTGTTGCTGTTGTTGATGCTGTTGTGTCTGCTGCTGCTGTTGTTGAAGTGACTGCTGCTGTTGTCTCTGCTGCTGCTGCTGTTGCTGTTTCTGCTGCTGTTGCTGCTTTGGCTGCTGCGCCTTCTGCTGCTGTGGCTTTGGCAGCTGTTGCTTTTGCTGCTGAGCTTGTGGGGTCTTTTGTTGTTGCTGCTTGGTTTCCTGCAGCTGTTGCCCTTGTTGTTGTTGTTGCTCTTTCAGCTGCTGGCGTTGCAGCTGTTCCTCCCGTTCTTTTTCTCTCCTAGCCATGTGTTTGGCTTTAATTTCCATTACCTTTTGCTGTAGGAGTTGTATGCTACAGCGAAAGTTTTCAAGTGTCTCATCCTCGTCTTCTGATTCCGAAGACACTAATTTGGCGAAGGTGTTATTTTCACTCATATACTGCCCCTCCCCTCCGTCGGAGACGTATGGGTAATGTTCTTCCTCGTCGGACGATTCCAGCTGCATTTGTGTTTTCGTTGGCGCCCCCCCTTTGCTTCTGCAGGCAGCTTCACTGCAGAGCGTGTCAGAGACGGGCGCTTTACCAGGTTGGGAGATGGCTTTAACTTCCTCCTCCTCTTCACGGTACCTTCGGTTGCTACGACGGCTGAGTAGCCAGATGTGGATGCCGTATTATCCTCGGCTGATGTTTGTTCGTCCGCTTTTCCCGCTATCGGGATTGCGGACCGTTTGTTTGCGTCCATGACGCCACACACTCACTTTAATTGTTTATTTGTATACTTTTCACAGTCTATGTTTATTTATTCTTAAATAAAAAAAGTACTTTTAATGTCACTTGCCGGTATTGAACCAGCGTATGTTCGGTCACTAGTCACAAACACCTCCACTGCGCCACTGGGGCTCTTACAAATTGTCGTACTTTACACGTACTTAATATAACCACTGAAACACTGCGAGAAGCCGAAACAGGTCCTGCCACGATGATGGTCTGTGAACGATGTGGTCACTGACGCTTCGGCTGCGCCACTTAGACTCTTGACACTACTTGTGTTTTTTGCACACTTCAATCACACCACTGATACACTCTTAAAAGCCGAAACAGGTCTTACCGCAATGATGGTCTGTGAACGACTGCGATGCTGACCAAGCGTCTGGTGTAATCGATGCACTTCGAATCGTTCCCATGACAGCGAACAGTAGCAGAGCTAAGTTAGGGAAAATTAGATAATAAATATAGGCGATCGGG
Organism: Xylota segnis; assembly: GCA_963583995.1. NCBI lineage: Eukaryota > Metazoa > Arthropoda > Insecta > Diptera > Syrphidae > Xylota > Xylota segnis. The sequence continues at coordinate 85,697,249 of OY757237.1, forward strand.
TATTTGTAAGTTTAGATTTTTAAGTATTCGTAAGTAATAGGGGTATTCTGCCTTGTGATTTTTTTTAATTAACTCGGTAGTATATTAATTAACTGGTACCCAACGTGGGGTTGTGACACTGTAAGAACTCCTATTAGCGCAAACCTCGAGTGAACTTAAGCGACAACGAGCTTAGAATCAATGGAAGTATAATATAAATATAAATATAAAGAAATAAAATAGTGGACAACCAAACCACCAAACAGTGAAATATAATATACACTAATTCAACAGTATAGTGATGGGGTAAACAAAGGCCCCCGAATAGTCCTACTAACTAAAGGAACAAAAAGCACTGACAGCCGCCCTAACCAACAGAAGCAACCAAAACACGTTAAGAAGAAATGCTACAATAATTACTTATAATATTACTGTAAGTCAGTACTAATAAAAATAAGTAACATCTAAAACACATATTTCACAATTTTTATTTGTATTAAAACCATATCCATAAACCACATTCTATCTATTATATTTGAATTAAAGTAAAATACTTGCATTAGCTTAACGATTTTAAAAATATTAACTAGTTTATATTTGAGTTTATATTCTAAATTATAGATTTACTCAATTTTTCTTTCGCTATATTATTGCTCTATAAGCAAATACATCAATTAAAACAACCATTATCATTACTTGAACGAGTTACATAATTGATTTTCTCATGTAACAAAACAAATATCTTTCGAAAAATGGCAATTAGGCAATGGCCTAATTTCACAATTAGTAACCGAAACCCTTCAAACATAGGGACCGCAACTTTTTAATTCCATCATGAACCGATATTAACATCGACATAAATCAGCCAATAGAACTGGCTAACGATAGCAATCTATCCGACATGGACAAAATACCCGATGTGGTGAAAAGCCGCAAAGAATTTTCTAACCAGCCAGACGAATTTAACTCATGGAAAAAGAGTGTCGATAGGATACTCAAAATCTATGAACATTTGAAAGATACCCCTAAATATTATGGGATCCTGTCGGTTATCCGAAATAAGATTACGGGCTACGCGGACGTTGCTCTAGAATCTTAAAATACCTCATTGAATTGGGAACAAATGTAAAATGTCTTACCTTACATTATGCGGACAAGAGGGTTTTGAGAAACTTCGAATACCAAATGACAACTTTGGTACAGGGTAGTAGTACGATTCCTGAATTCTAACAGGCCGTCTACCATCACTTGTCGCTTACCTTAAATAAGCTAGGATCAAGAATCCATGAATAATATAACTCAGTGTTACAGGGACAAAGCACTTGATACCTTAGTCAGACGGTTGAAAAGTACCCTGTCTAGGATACTTATTATACTTAGCATGCAAAAAATTCATAATCAGCACCCGAAAAACATTCTAACAAACACCGTTTCTAGTTCCCCCAGAAGGAACAATTTTTCATATTCAGGACCAGCACCAACCCTCGAAAAGCTCACCCACCTCAGTTTTACAGGGAACCACAATATCAGACGAAACACCAATACCTACAGCAACAACCACTACCACTGGCTAATCAACGCCCGCTTCCTCCTAAATCAATGGACATCGATTATTCCATCAAATCGTTATTTACCAGAACAGACCTCGTAACCAACAGTTTGTTCCATAAAAGCGCCAACATTCACAGCAAGTCCATCAGCCACACAAAGCGCAGAGAGTCTACCACACCGAAGGGCCCGATCCAGATGAGAACACACTAGAAGAATACGAAAGTGCAATAGAACGGGAAGACCAAAACTATGACCAGCCTGTAACAAATTACACTGACTCACAAGATGACCGTTACCTTGACGAACCGGAACAACTCGAGATATCTATTTTTTAGACTAAGGCGCTCTTCGATTCCTTATTGTGAAAATATCAGAAGAAGCGGAGAAACACCAAAATTTTTAATGGACTCAGGATCTAACCAAGACTACATCCAACCCCGCCATACCAGGAATCCTATCCCGAATGAAAAACGTTTCCACGTTAATTCAATCGGATGGAGCCCACTCTCATCTTGTTTCACGGTATAATAAGCAACGATACTTTGAGAAAATTAACCGTAAAGTTATATGGCTATTTTAGGAAAAATTTCAATACCACTCAAACAACATACTTCACAAGTGAGTAAGGAACAATCGGACAAACTCAACTTGACTTACACCACCACTGTAAAAGGGGAAATTCCAACGATCCTATCTATTCGAAATCATATCTATACCCGATGGCACTTAAGGGAGAAGTCGAAAAACAAGTAAATGATCTATTAAAATAAGGCCATCTAAATCGCCTTACAATTCTCTACTTTGGGTGGTCCCCAAAAAAGTGGATGCCTCTGGGGGATGAAAATATCGCATGGTGATCGACTACCGTAAACTAAACGCTGTTACAGTCGTTGACAGATAACCTATCCCTGGGATTAACAAACTCCTTGCCAACCTTGGCAAAAATAATTGGGTTACTATAGTTGGTCTTAAAAGTGGTTTTCATTAGATTCCAATTAATGAATCCAGACCATGAAGACTTTGCCACCATTAAAAAAAACCACGAATGTTCTAAAAAATAATAACAAACAGGTGGTCATAAATCAATTGTACAATGAGAGCATGAATAATATCACTTAAGTTAAAAATGAAATACAGAAATTGTTAAAAGAAGACAACAAATTAAGTTCTGAGGTAACAACAAATGTACATTGCAAATGTACAATAAACTTGTAAAAGAAAAAATAGAAAATATTAACTATGCCATCCACTGGGCTAAATTAGTTATGATCAATTCATTTATTTTATCAAAAAAAAAAATTGAACTTGCTACAAATATTTTAAATAAACACAGTTGCCCTAAAACACAATAGAAGAAGCTTTAGATTTCTCTGGAATAAAAATCATAAGCAATAATTCAATAATGCTCTACATTATAAACATTCCTTTAACAACACACGAAATTTATAAAAGTCTTGTGATTAAACCAGTAAAAAGAAATAATATTGTAACAGACGCTTTGTTTCATAAAATTCTTAAGAATAATGAAGAGTATGGACAAGTAAAAACATTTAAAGTTATAGCTCTCTACCCATTTCTAATACCAAAGACATTGTTAATATTAGAAACGATACATGTATTACTAGCTTGCTCAACGGCCTGTCAGCTATCTGCAACACCGTCAATAGTCAGAAGATCATTTATATTCAGAGAAGAGACTCAAACCCCATCCAAAGGAGACAAAGGAGATAAAGTACAGAGAATTACTATCCTCAGAAATGATGAAGACTTCCACATCAACAACACAAATAAAATACGAAAAATAGAGATAAATGCACATCAAGTAACCACTTATTCGCTCACCTCCTGTCTCGAAATACTCGCCATAGTAACCGCAACAATACCAAGGTCAATAAATTCCAGAAGAAATTATGCATGACAAAAATCCCGAACCAGGAACAATCGCATCACCTAACGCACTCCAACACCTTGATATTCCAACGCTAGAGTTTAACAACCTTCCATATTTTTACCGATTTTACCTGCACACGCGAGCCCCGGAACGGAAATGCTGACCAGTCGTTCACAGACCATCAGCGTGGCAAGACCTGTTTCGGCTTCTCACACTGTTCGAGTGATTTTATTAAGTACGCGAAAAGTACAACCAAGTGTAAGAGCCCAAGTGGCGCAGTGGAGGTGTTTGTGACCAGTGACCAAACATACGCTGGTTCAATACCGGTGAGTGACAATAAAAACACTTTTTTTATTTAATAATAAATAAACATAAACTGTGAAAAGTTTACAAATAAACAATTAAAGTGAGTGTGTGGCGTCATGGACGCAAACAAACGGTTCGCAATCCCGATAGCGGGAAAAGCGGACAAACAAACAACATCAGCCGAGGATAATACGGCATCCACATTTGGCTACTCAGCCGTCGTAGCATCTGAAGGTACGGTGAAGAGGAGGAGGAAGCTAAAGCCATCTCCCAATTTGGTAAAGCGCCCGTCTCTGACACGCCCTGCAGTGAAGCTGCCTGCAGAAGCAAAGGGGGGGGCGCCAACGACAACGCAAAAGCAGCTAGAATCAACAGACGATGAAGAAAGTTACCCATACGTCTCCGACGGTGGGGAAGGGCGGTACATGGGCGACAATAATACCTTCGCCAAACTAGCAACATCAGAATCAGATGATGAGGATGAGACCCTGGAAAACCTATGCTGTAGCATACAACTGCTACAGCAAAAGGTCAATGAAATTAAAGCCAAACAGACGGCCAGGAGGAAAAGAGAACACGAAGAACAGCTGCAACGCCAGCAGCTGAAAGAGCAACAACAACAACAAGGGCAACAGCTGCAGGAAACCAAGCAGCAACAACAAAAGACCCCACAAGCTCAGCAGCAAAAGCAACAGCTGCCAAAGCCACAGCAGCAGAAGGCGCAGCAGCCAAAGCAGCAACAGCAGCAGAAACAGCAACAGCAGCAGCAGCAGAGACAACAGCAGCAGTCACTTCAACAACAGCAGCAGCAGACACAACAGCATCAACAACAGCAACAGAAGACAACAAAGCAACGAGTGCCACCAATCAACACATACAAATTGGAGGTGAAAGAGACAAAGGATCTATGTAAGTCGGCCATAGGCAATAGATTTACTATTTTAAGATTTTCGAGCGATAGGCACGCAATTCAATGCGAGAATTTAGACGATTATCGGAAAATTAAAAACTTGCTGAGGGACTCGACGACGGAGTTCTTCTCCTTCACCCCGAAAGGGGAAAAGCTCCAAACGGTGCTTTTGAAGGGGTTGGAACCATCTACCGAGCCGGAGGAGATCCTTAAGTTGCTGAAGGATAAAAAGTGCGACGGCCTCGATTTCGTAGGGGTCAAGCCTTTTATCACGGCCAAGGCGAAGAGGGATAACCGGAAGTTACCGTTCTTCCTTGTCCAGCTGTCTCCCAGCAGCAAACTGGATGGTCTAAGAGGCATTAAAGTCCTCGTCCACCAGGCTGTACGGTGGGATAAATTAAGAAGGAGCGAAAGCTTCTTACAATGCGTTCGCTGCCAGAGGTTCGGGCACGCCGCGTCGAACTGCGACATGCAGCCTCGATGTGTCAAGTGCAGTAAAGACCACAAGGCAGAAGATTGCGCTCTAGGTAAGGATAGGGCCGCTGACAAGGAGCAACTCTCGTGTGCTCTATGCAGGAACACGGGGCACACCGCTAACTATCGGGGTTGCCCTAAGTTCCAGTTCATACAGAAAGTAAATCTGGTTCGTCAGCAGAAGATCGAGGTGACACGTCCACCTGGTCCCGCTCTAATCTCCTAAGGCGTCGGGTCAGGGCAAGACGCAAAAACAACTGCCAAAGGCTGCTCCGGCGTCAGTGCCTAAAGCACCTGAGGCTCAACCTGATCTGATGGCTATCTTGCTCTCAATTCAAGGGCAGATGGATCAACTTCAACGTCAGATACAAGAGCAGGCGACGCGGGTGGACCAACTCTACGCGCTTCTGCCGGGGCTAGCGCACCTCTAGTCGTAATGGGTACCACAGCGGAGACTCCCTTAAAGATCCTTACGGTGAATGTGAATTCACTGATAAGGATAGAACGTAGGAACTCACTTTTTAGATTGTTAGACGATAAAAATCCTGATTTGCTTCTGATTAGCAAAACTAAGCTAACTCAGAGACATAAATTAAGAAACAATAAATATAATATAATAAGAAGAGACTGGCCCAACACCACCCAAGGAGGTGGTGTCGCGATCTTCGTACGTAAAGAGCTGCGTTACAAGACAGTGTACAGTGGTGAAGTGTGAAGGTTCCAGGTGCTGGAAGCGTGCATCGTGTGCATCCCTCTCCATAGTGGAAAGAAGATGTACGTGGTCTCGGTCTATGCACCTGAAGCTACTCAACCTTCCTTATTTATTTCAGAGCTCGAATCACTTTTCCGATTCCTAAGGCTGGAGGAGAATTACTATCTCATGGCCGGAGATTTAAACGCGAAGCATGGGGATTGGGGAAATAATACACCAAATCCTAGAGGGAACCTACTATTTAATTGGTGGGGTCAGCACAATGTCGAGTTTAGACTCGATGTGAAAGCATCGGACATTCCGTCCTTTCCCAAAAGCGGCTCTTGTTTGGATCTCATGCTGTTCGACGTACGGCTACAACTGACCGACACGGACCGACAGACTATGAACTGTTTACACACTTTTGTGTACGACAGTGACCATTGCGGTCTTAGTGCCGAAATGACGATTCCCAACGAAATTGCGGAACTGGAAGAGTTTGTTCAAACGCACACCTACAACTACAGTAGGACGCGCTGGACACGCTTCTCCCGAGTACTAACGAGAGCACTCTCCTCGATCTCGCTCTACCCACCGTCCAACAGGCACCTGTCAAATGAGGAGATGGACAGATATCTGAGACAATTGGACGAGACAATCAAACGAACGATGGACAGTACGATACCTCGGTGTCAACATACTGACAACGTCGACACATTCCGCAACGCGACAATCGACGCACTACACCGACAGAAAAGTAGACTCCTGTCAAGATTAAAAACCTTGTACAGGCAGTTTGCTGACAGACACAACTCGGAGGTTAGGACACTGAAGTCGTTGATCAAAAATCTCCAAAAATTGATCAAAGAGAACTACAGAATGACGGTTAATGCGCATTGGAACGGGGAGATTTCGGCCATAAGAGCCAATAATCCAAGCAAGTTCCCGCAGATCAATAAGGTGTTTCGGAGAAAGAACATCAACGACCTTCCGTGTCTTAAGATACCCCGAACAACGAACAACGAACGAATACTTACAACAGCAGGCATAGATCCAGATAACGCTGTCGAGGATAACAACTTCTTTGTGATAGAAGATCCGCAGGAGAAAGTAGAGGCTATAGGAGCAACTTTCCAGGAAGTGTACAAGGTGAATGATAGCGTTCGCCCGAACCATGACCTGGAAAATCGCGTCCTTGTGCACAACTTCTACCTTCGAAATGATATGCAGGAATGGCGATCTGAGAACACTGGTTTCACCGTGTTCAATGAAGGGAACATGGCAAACAATGCCATCGCCAATGACAGGGTCCACCATTTATGAACTCCAAGCGATCTTCGTCTCATTGAGGACTAAGAAATCTGTGGGAATCCACTTCCGAATTCCGAACATTGTGCTCAGACACCTCCCTCTAGAAGCGGTAGACATATACACCACCCTGTTCAACAATGAGCTGAATAATGCACATTATCCGACGCATTGGAAGACAGCAGTGGTGCAGCCCGTTCCCAAAAGGGGAAAAGATACTTCCAATCCGGAAAATCTCCGGTCGATAAGTCTCCTTCCGAACATCAGCAAGGTATTTGAGAAAGTTATTCATAGAGCCCTGAATAAGTGGGTTGAGGAAAAACACATAATTCCGGACAACCAATTCGGTTTCGGACGTCCAATGGTCCAAACTGGTGTCGGACGTCCAATGGAATAAAAGCAAGAATCAATGCACGGGTGCCTGCCCAGTGACTTGGAGAAAGCCTTCGATACCGTATGGTTGGAGGAGCTCTTCTACAAGTTGAGCAGGCTGGGTATCAGCAAACCACTTCTGTATATTATCTGCAATATGCTCACCAGTAGACAGTTCGTTGTGATTAAAAATTAATTAAAAACGGTCTGCAACAGGGTGCGGTTAATTCGCCTATCCTGTTCAACATTTACACAAGTGATTTGATAGGTTCTCTTCACCATGCTATTGCGTACGCAGACGACTTGATTTCGTACAGGTCAGGTCCTAAGGTCGAGGTCATTGCAACTCTCTTGCAACGTGACTTCGACAATATCCAGCGAATTTGCGATGACTGGAAGTTAAAGATCAACTTCCAGAAATCGGAAACCATCCTGTTCAGAACGCCGTTGTCTGGGGCCTCAAGGGACACCAGAAAGAATTGGCGAAAGTTCTCTATCGTGGGACCTAACGGACGTCCATTGGCGAGTAGAAGTGTAGTCAGGTACCTTGGGATCTGGTTAGACCAGTATCTATATTTTAACAAACATATACTTAGATGCTGCTTTGGCCAGAGCCCGAGCTGCTTTTGCCCTCAGAAAGAGACTGTTTTATAGCAGCCAACTCGATGCGAGGGTGAAGGTAATCTGCTACACGGCCCTCATACGGCCAATACTCACCTATGGCTGTCCGGTGTGGTTCAACGTGGGAGCAAGTGTGATGGAAAGGATTCGGGTGTTTGAGAGGGCTTGTCTTCGGGCTTGCCTTCATTTATACAGAACACCAGAGTCCGAGTACAAAAAATTCTACTCCAATGAGGTCCTCTATAACAGGGCGAATCTGATCAGAGTGGACAATTTCCTGGTCAAGTTGATTCGGTCATATTGCAAGAGCAATGAACTCGACCAACTACGACCGAGGCGTAGCACAGACAACTGAGGATCGTCTCCGATTCAGTAGATCGGTATCGGGGCGAGATATGAAAGACGTAAAACGGTAGCACCAAAAGTTTTGGTGGCTTTACGAAGAGGGAACTCCCTCGTCGATCCCTCTTAATCCTGGCTAGCCCTTGTAGGGCAAGCTGGCCATTTTATTTATTTTTTTTTTTGGTATGTTGTGATTGGTGTGATTGTCGTAGTAGTAAGTAGAAAACACAGCACTCGGCTTTGTATATATTAAAAAAAAAATAAAAAATATAGAAAATACAAAAAAAAAACCTATTTAATTACGTTTTTAGCTTAAGTAGGTTAAGTAGTTTAAGATTTATTTTAAGGTAGAATTAAGTTTTATATAAAACCAAAAAAAAATGTTCGTTTACAAAGTTTTTCCTTAAATCATTTTCTTTGTGTCAATTAGAATTAAGTAAATAAATAAAAAAATAAGAAACAATGCATTGTTTAAGTTAGGTTACGTCGAAAGACATAGGTTAAGCGTTAAGTTTAGCTTAGAGCGCCCGCATAGGGCCAGTAAGTTAGTCATAACATAGTTAAGTTAGTTAAGCTAGTTTTAAACAATTTTGTCTAGCGTGTAAGAGTAAACAAAAATGAATTAAAAAAAAAAAAAAAAAAAAAACGGAAATGCTGACCAAGCGTCTGGTGTAATCGATGCACTTCGAATCGTTCCCACGATAGCGAACAACAGCACAAACTCAGGATTTCCGGTGATAACTGTTCACATTCCAGTCGAATATTTTCCTTGAGGGCTCCGATTGTCCGAGGTTTGTTGGCATAAGCCCGCGCCTTCATGTAGCCCCAAAGAAAAAAGTCAGGGATGGATAAATCGCGCAATCTTGCTCGCCATGCCAAATCGCCAAAACGGGAGATTACGTGAGCAGGAAACGCTTCCTTCATAATATCTATAACAAGTCGTTTATCATGGCCTGTAGCGTTCGCCAGTAATGGCGATGGCATCTTCAAAAAAATATGACCTACTCACTCCTCCTGCGTGAACGCCACACCACACAGTGGCTTTGAGTGGATGTAATGGCTCTTCGTGTATCACACGCGGATTCAGTGCCCCAGAAGCGAAGAAATTTAGTTATTGAAGTAAACGCTTAAATGGAAATGCGCCTCATCGCTAATTATGATTTTCGACACACAATCGTCCTCTTCGTTGTTGAGATTGAGGATGGCTTGACAGTAATTCACACAAAACTGACGGTTAGGACGCATTAACTGATGCATTATTTGCACTTTAAACGGGAACATGTGTAAGTCTTTCACTAAAATTTGCTGTAGGGTCCGTCTGGTGATTCCCAATTGCGTGGCCTGTCGTCTGGTTAATTTTTCGTCGTTCTCAGCGACATCGGCAGCCACAGCCGCGATATTCTCGGGTGAACGATCAGTCCGGTGGTGGCCACGCCCTATATGGTCCACTGTGGTTCCAGTCTGTTCGAGTAGAGTAGCTAAGCCCCGGAATAGTTGCCAGTTGGAGCAACACGATTAGGAAATGGACATCGAAATTCACGCTGCGCTAACACCACTGACCGATGGTCAAAAAAATCGACACAATTATTCCACGCTCTTGCGGCGTATAGCGCTCCATTGCTTTGTATACTGCAGCTGTCTAGTTCACAAATGTCAAATGTAATTGACGTACAACGCCATTTGCAAAAATTATAACATCTTCTAATAGGATGATTAATTTTACGCCACCTTGTATAAGCCATTGGATATTTGTTAGTTTAGTTTTTTAAGTATATATTCCCAAGCAATAAAGGTCAAGGCACTCTGTCTTGTGATTTTTACTTGCACCTATACCTATAGGGCAAGTATTGGTTTCGTGAAAAAATTCAATCTCGAGATTTTAAACAAACTTGACATTAATATGATCGAGAAGTCCAAAAAAGTGAGTCCGGCAATTCCGTCTGTCTGTCTGTATATGCGACTGCAGCCTAAACGGCTGGACGTATTTACTTCAAACTTCATACCTGTAGTCTGTGGGTTCACACATCGAGGCGAAATCGGAATTTTCATTCTAACCTCAAAATTAAGTGTACTTTACTTACTGCCGATTTCAGTTAAAATGGATTTTCTCGAAAACGCCTCTAAAGATTTCGATAAAATTTTATATTAGGATTAGTTTAGGTACATGCTATAAGATTGCATACCACGTTTTGCTTGAAAAATTCGAATAACGGTAATATTGAGAGTCAGTTGTTTCTCGGGTATTTCTTTAGCGATTGGGCTAAGAATTAATATTTCTAGGTTATATGACAAATGCAAAATAATGGCGTACCAAATTTTAGAATTGCCACGCCCATTTTTATGACACTTATATTTTCAAAATTTTTTCTAAAAATTGAGTAAAAATTATTTAAGCTAAGTAATAGGCCTTAAAATTCAATTCACAATTTACCCAAACACCCTCTCTGGTCATGCCCACTTTTATAATACGTTTTTACTTGCACCTACCTATAGGGCAAGTATTGCAATCGTGAAAAAATCGAACTCGAGATTTTAATCAAACTTGACATTACTATGATGGAGAAGTCCAAAAAAGTAGGTCCGGCAATTCCGTCTGTCTGTATGTCAGTCTGTCTGTCTGTCTGTCTGTATATTCCACTACAGCTTAAACGGCTGGACGGATTTACTTCAAACTTCATATATAGGGTCTATGGGATATTCCCTAGAGGCGATATTTGAATTTTCATTCTAACCTCAAAATTAAGGGTAGTTTACTTAAGGCCGATTTCAGTTAAAATGGATTTTCTCGAAAACGGCTCTAACGATTTCGATCAAATTTGATGTGTGGGTTAGTTTGGACATATGGTATGAGGTGGCTTACCACGTTTTTTACGAAAAATTCGAATAACGGTAATATTGAAAATCAGCTGTTTCTCGGGTATTTGCTCGGCGATTGGGCTAAAAAATTATATTTCTAGGTTATAAAACAAGTGCAAAATAATGGCGTACCAAATTTTGCAATTGCCACGCCCACTTTTATAAAACTTTTTTTTCAAAACTTTTACTAGAAATTGAGAAAAAAATATTTAAGCAAAGTAATAGGCGTTAAAATTTTCTATAATTCACTCCAATACCTTATCTCGCCACGACCACTTTTTAAATGTGTTTTTTTAAAAACAAAACATTGAGTAAACTTCTACAATGTTATGACTATTATGCCATCGAAACGCGGAATGCCAGGCCTACTTTACTGGGAAGAGCAAGACTTGGACTTTAATCCTGATAAAATTATACACTTATAGCATTACGGTGCAAGTACGTACGACCCAGTCGTGCACTTTATTATATAAACAAAACATAGTGTAAACTTCTACATACCTAATTATAAGTATAATGTAATGACTATTATTCCATAGAACCGCGGAATCCCACACCTACTTTACTGGGAAGAGCAAGACTTGCATTTCAAAGCCTATAAGATTGCACACTCAAAGCATTAAGGTGCAAGTACGTACGACCCAGTCATGTACTTCATTTTTATTTAACTCGGTTGTATTTATTCAACTTTTACGGATGGATTTTGTAAGCTTTTCCGCCTTTTGTGAAGGGATAAAAAATCTATCTTAGCTACCTTTTTTAGATTTTTATTTGTACCTATTCCTGTATATAAATTTACATATCTACATAGGCACATATGTATATGGCAAGTATTGGTTTGGTGAAAAACTTCCAACTTGAGATTTGAATCAAACTTTACATTACTATGATAGAGAATTCCAAAAAAAGTGGGTCCACCAAGTCAATATGTCTGTCTGTCTATTTGTCGACTGTTTGGCAGCTTTAGCCTAAACAGCTGAACGGATTCGCTTCAAACTTCATATCTGTGATACGTGGGTTCACACCTCGAGATGATATCTTAATTTTTATGTCTATGTTACTGTGGGTATATGCCCCAAGATGCCATTTCGAAAGACCCATGTGAAGAATTAAGTTTAACTTAGAGCGCCCGCGTAGGGTCAGTAAGGTAGTTAAGCTAGTTTTAAACCCTTTTTTTCTAGCTTTAAGATTTTCTGAATTACAACAGTAAAATGCATAAGAATTGAAGATAACAGTAATATTGAAATCGTGTTTTTTGAATAACATTCTTTCACTGAAATTTTTTCAATAACACGAATTACTTATTAGAGATGATTTGAAAAATTAAATTTGAGAATTCTATCCCCACTTTATTCATGCATGACCACTTTATTCATCATACGAACGACACAGTCGTGCAGCTTATTTTTGTTGAACTTTAGGAGATATAGATCTCTAAAATTCTCGTACAATTTCAGTATAACTCCACTCTTTAACAACATTAAATGAGGTATTATTTTGATGAGCTAATTAAACTTCAAATCCTTAACCATACGTATAATACCCTTTCCTTCTTATTACATAATCCGTGGCCGTACT